>OZ004708.1:7230158-8452033 GCA_963924515.1 Vespertilio murinus
GTTTGGCTCAGTGGTAGAGCGTCGGGCTGCGGACTGAAAGGTCCCGGGTTCGATTCCGGTCAAGGGCATGTACCTTGGTTGCGGGCACATCCCCAGCAGGGGGTGTGCAGGAGGCGGCTGGTCGGTGTTTCTCTCTCATCGACGTTTCTAGCTCTCTCTCTCCCTTCCTCTCTGTAAAATATCAATAAAATATATATTTAAAAAAAATTTTTTAAATGGAGGCCATCCCCCATCAAGAGCAAACAAGAACCACCCATCTGGGCTGCAGCCCCCGGGGGCGGCGTCGGTCCAGATGGCCGAGACGTGGCTGAGATGCTGCGACAAAAGCCACAGCAGCGAGAGGCGGGAGGGCCCAGGCTGGGAAGGAGCGCTAGAAGAATTGCAATGAGTCGGGCACGTGGCAAGGCCTTCAGAACCTCCTTTTTCTCCTGCAAACTGGGTGCTGGGAGGCAGGGAAAGGGTGGCCCCTCTTGAAGAGGAGGCCCCCCTGGCCAGCAGGTCCTGCCGCTCTGCTTTCCTCCTGGGCAGCGGGCTAGGAAGACCCCTTGTCCCCCCCTTCCCCCTACTCACTGCAGGGCAACCTGGACCCGGGTCGCTCCCGCCGCGTCTGGCTCCTCGCCGCCGCCGTCGAAAGCAGGCGCTCCTGCCGCCCCGAGCCTGGAAGGCAGGCGGGGAAGAGAGGCGTCAGGGTCCCTGTCTGAGTCCCCGGCGGCGGCCTGGGCTCTGTCCGGGGAGGTGTGGTCGCTCCTGGAGGAGGAGAGGCTGGCAGGTTGCTCAGCCCCCGGCCGGACCCTGCCCTCCCACCACCGCTCCAGGTCTCTTGAAGGGGCTCCCCTTCTCTCCTACGTGCGCCCCGAGGATTCCGCCCCTTAATGGTGACCACGAAACTAGCGCTCTGCCAGACAGGAAGCGACCCAGCCCTGGGGGAGCTGCCTGGCCTGCATCTTCGGCTGCTGGGGGGACGTGGGGTCACCGGGGCATGCCTGCTGCAGGGGACGTCCCTCCCACACATCTCGGGGGCCCAACGTCTGCGGGACCCCAGTTCCCAGAGACCCAGGGACCCACCTTTGCACGGAAGCCTCGTACACGCCGCTGTCCCCGGCCACGGATTCATCGGACACGGCAGCGGAGACGCAGGCCACTTTGAGGCCACACCCGGGGGCCGTGGTCACAGCTGGAGGGAGAGGAGGGAAGAGGGTGGCGAGGTGGGGCTCAGAGCCAGGGCACTGTCTTTGCCACACACACACGCTCCAGATCCACCCGGCCTCTGTCCCAGCGGGCCCTGGCAGATCCCAGCCACCCAGGAACACGCCGGCCCGGCGCTGCGTGGCTTTGGGGTGAAGAAAGGGCAGCGTCCGGGGCTGTGCCTGGCATCTGGGTGACACTGCCCCGGCTCGGCTCTCAGCTCCGCCACTCACTGCTTCCCCATACCGAGACTATGCCCCAGCCAGCGGGGCTCAGTGGTTGAGCACTGACCCATGAACCAGGAGGTCGCATTTCGATTCCCGGTCAGGTCACGTGTCTGGGTTGCAGGCTCACTCCCCAGTAGGGGGAGTGCAGGAGACAGCCGATCAGTGATTCTCTCTCATCATTGATGTTTCTCTCTTTCTCTCTCCCCCTTGCTCTCTGAAGTAAAATAAATAAATAAATAAGTACACACACACACACACACACACACACACACACACACACGTGTAATATCTGTAAGCCCCAATTCCTCATCTGAAAAATGGGAAGAATACTCAGCTTGTAGGGGTGTTGGGAAGACTCACTCCAACATTTTAGGACGTTTGCAGCATAGAGACTGGGTGGGGAAATTGTTCCACAAAACCCATCACCACGGTCCTTCCTGCGACGACACCCCCATGTCTTCCGGGTGAACCCCTACACACTTGGACCCTTGGGATGGGCAAGGGAGGGGCAGGAAGGACGGGAGCACTGGCTCTCCCACGTGGTCTGTCCCATTCCACGCTCAGCTCAGCTCAGCTCCCTGCCCTTGACGGGGACCCTCAAACATCTCCAGGGTGGGGTGGGGGCAGGCCGGAGAGACTGGGGTGAGCAGGCTGGGGAAGGGGATGTGGCGGAACCTGGGAGGTGCCAACAGCCACCTGGGGTGGCCTCCCCAGCCTGGGCCGCAGCTGCCGCAGCCTGCAGACCTCCTGCCTCCGGACCCCCCCATCCCCCCATCCATCCCCCCATCCACTAAACCACTTACGGGGATTAATTTGTCTGCTGACCGAACGGCAGCCCTAATCCCTTAACCTGCTTAGCGTCTGGGCTCAGCCTGGCATCCATCACTGTGGGGGGTTCTGGAGGTGGCATGACGCAAACACCATCCTAAGAGGGGCCTTCTCTGGCCCATGGTCCCGAAGGAGGCTGTGGGGGAGGGGAGGGGAGGGGAGGGAGACGGGAGGGGAGGGGAGGGGAGGGGAGGGGAGTCACTCCCGCACCAGGCTGGGTTGAGTGTTGCTAGAGGTTCCACCTGCACCTTCTCCAGGGAGCAAGTGTCTGAAGTCGCCACCTGCTGTGGGAGGGAGCCTGCTCTTTTTTCTGTTTTATTTATGACCGCCTTCCTGCTGAGGGAGCCCAGGGGTCTCTCGGCTCCTTGGCTAAGGAGACTAACGCAGCAGAGCCTCTAATTAACCAGGGAATCTGGTCTTCCCCCTTTGCACACAGGGGGATAATCCTGGCACCGCCTGGCCCTCCTGCCCAGTCCTGCAGCCGCAGTGCTCAGAGGGGTCCGGCTCCTTGCTGGTCACCCGAGGAGGCAGGAGCCGGCACCGGAGGCAGACAGAGCCGGCCCCGGCCTGCACGTGGGTTCTGGGCCGGCCTGGCACCCATCCCGACACGTCCGCTTCCCAGCTGTGACGCTGACCCTGGACAAGTCATGTAACCTCACCGGATGAAGCTGCACCCGCTTCAGAGCGGCCGCGAGGCTTAACCGAGCACATCCGCCTACAGGGTCTGGGCACCTGCCCTCGGGATGTCGCAGCCGGGGAAGGCCAGAGCCGGAGGTGCGCTCACTGAGCACCTGCTGGCCCTGACCTCCACCCTGGGCCAGGCGGGCACAGTGGGGCAGAGGGCGCCGGAGTGTCCCCGGAACAAACACCTGGGCTACTTCGCAGGCCAAGAGGAGAGTGACAGCAAAGACGCTGGGTTCTTGGGTCAGAGAAACACCCAGAGGCCGGTCCTTGCTTTCCCCCTTCTCTGTGTGTGTGTGTGTGTATGTGTGTGTGTATGTATGTATGTGTGTGTGTGTGTGTGGGGGGGCGCTATAGCAATCACCTCTAAACTGCTGTCTTCTCATCTGTGAAGTGGGCACAATGCAAGTAACCTACTGCACCCTATAAGTCACACCGCCCACCTTCGGTGCACCCCGATAAATGTTAGCTGATAAGATATATGACGGGGCTTTCTCTCGGTAAGTCTCAGCTGCCATCCTTAGCACTGCCTTCTGCATGGGGGATTGCAACGTGGACCTCAACCCGCACCGGCATGTTCATCCCAACCCCGTGCAGAACGGGGGTCAGACCCCATTCCCTGGCTGCGAATACTCCCATGGATCCCCGCGGCAACGAGGATAAGACCCAAAAGCCTTTCCACAGACCCCCAGGCCTTCCGGCACCACATTCCCTGCTTCTCCAGCCCTGCTGGTGACCCTGATGCCTGGCCCCTCCTGCAGACCTCTGGCTCTGGCCTCAGACACTTGCTCTTGCTTCCCCCGAGGCTGGCTTGTTCCCCCTGCGGAAGCCCCAGTTCAAGGCCGCCTTCCTTCACAACCCGACCTGAAAGCCTCCATCACCTCCCCGAGTTGCATTTCTTCCCGGTGCCTTCATGGGCCTTCACCTGCCCCGACGCCTCACGGGAGCCGGGACGCGCCTGTCCTGTGACTGACCCAGTGCCCAGCGCATGGCGCCGCTGCGGAACGACCGGATGAACCAGGTGCCGCCACTCGCACGGGACTGGCATTTCACTTCATATGTGCTTCACAACAATTACCCGCTGAACGAAGGAAGCCACCACGGAAAAACCCTTAGCCCGAGACGTAGAACATGGTAAGCACACCTAACTACCCTGTTTCCCCCAAAATAAGACAGTGTCTTCTATTAATTTTTGCTCCCCAAGATGCGCTAGGTCTTATTTGCAGGGGATGTATGATGTGTCCATGAAGTAGGACTTATTTTCGGGAAAACACGGTACCTACTGAATGAGTCAATAAATCGATTAACCCTATGGTATGATAATGATCATAATTATCATTGCGGTCCGTGCCCAGGCCTGAACACAGTTCCCCCCTCCCTCCTTCCTTTCCTCCCTCCCTCTCTCCCTCCCTCCCGGAGGCTGCCACCCTCCCGCGGTGGCTGTGCTCTCTTACCTTGGCCCAACTGCTTGCCCTCCGTTCCGGGTTCCTCCAGCGGGTACCTCTCCCGGCCGCCCCCGCCAAGGCTCAGTCCGCACAGGGTGGCGCTCAGCTCCGGGTCTTCAAACTCCAGGGGGCTCAGGAAGGCGTCTCCGGCCAGGAGCGGGTCATCGATGAGAGGGGAGCAGGGCGGGGACGGGGAGGACAGGGAGGACCGCGGCGACAGGGAGGTCATGGACTTGGGGGTGCCGGCCAGGGAGCGCAGGGCGTGCAGGCGGCCGCCGCCCTCGGCCCTCTGGGTCTTGGCCACCTCGTCCTCGTGGATGGTGGTGATGCAGCCCGAGGGCCGGAAGCCCGTGGCCCCCTCCAGGAGCAGGAGCTCCACCTTGCTCTGCAGGTCCGCGTCCAGCTGCTCGAAGGGGTCGTAGTAGAGGTCGGTGAAGCTGGCGGAGGCCGAGGAGTCCAGGCTGGAGGCAGCCAGGGAGCCGCGGCTGGACGTCAGGGACCCAGGGCTGCTGCCTGAGGACAGGGACTGCATGCTGCTCGAGAGGCTGGGGGCAGGGAGGGGACGGGGGGTGAGGACACACGGGTGGCTGGGACAGCCGGAGCCCAAGCACCTGAAGGGCGTAATCTCGCTGGACCCTCTTGACAGTCTCCAGGGGGGACCACGCACCCCCGTTTCCCTAGAGGAAACCGATACCCCGAGGAGGCAACGCAATCAGAAACTGGCAGAGCCGGGATTCGAACCCAAGCCAACTTCCTCAAAGCTCATTTCCCCCTCTGTACCTCTGTTTCCCAAACCTCCACTGGCTGCTTTCCATTTTCATGGTATTCTCTCATATTTGAATCTAGCCTGAAATAATGTTAATTCACATCAACTCAGTTTGATATATATATATATATATATATATATATATATATATATATATATTATATAGGATAAGCGATACTGCATTTCCACTTGTCTTTAGGATATAAAGTTTCAATATATATATTGAAACTTTATATCCTAAAGACAAGTGGAAATGCAGTATCGCTTATCCTATATAATAAAAGCCTAATATGCTAAGTATCTGGTCGTCCAATCATCGGTTCAGCCAATCAAAGCATAATATGCTAATGAGATGCTAAGGTTGCTCAACCACTCCCGATGATGTGCACTGACCACCAGGGGGCAGGCACTCTGGCCGGTAGGTTAGCTTGCTGGTGGGGTCCGGCTGATTGGGACTGAGCGAGACGGGCTGGACATGCCCTCCCCTGTCCCTCCCCGGCTCTGATCGTGCACCAGTGGGGTCCCCCTGCCTGGCGGGTGCCCTTTCACAATCTGGGACCCCTCAGGGGATGTCGGAGAGCTGGTTTTGGCCTGATCCCGCTCAATGCAGGAGCTGCCCCCTGCTGGTGAGTGCACCAGAAGTCAGGCTGACAACTGGTGAGCGTAGTGGCAGCGGCGGAGCCTCTCTGGCCTCTGCAGCAGCACTGAGAATGTCTGACTGACAGCTGGGAGAGGGCTTAGGCCTTCATTGGGACATCCCCCAAGGGCTCCCAGACTTGAGAGGGTGCAGGCGGGGCTGAGGGACCTCCCCGCCACCCCGTGCACGATTTCATGCACCTGGCTCTAGTAACAAATAGAAGGCTACGGTAGAGAGCCCGGCAGGAGGCAGCCGATCAGTTGATTTTCTCTTATCACTGATGTTTCTATCTCTCTCTCTCACTCTCCCTTCCTCTCTGAAATCAATTTAAAAAAAATACACACACACACACACACACACACACACACACACACACATATATCTGAGAAAAACAAATGCTGTGAAATTCCAGTGACATCCAGCTGCCCACCAAGGCCCTGGCCCGAGGTCCTCACTGCCCGCCCGCCGCTCACCTTTTCAGCTGGGAATGCAGAGCTGCCAGCTGCCGGGTGGCTTCCTCCAGCTCCCTCACCAGCTGGTTCCTCTTACTGTTTAACTTTAACCTGCAGGGAGAGAAGGCATGAGGGGGAGCCCCCGAGGAACGTGTCCCTGAAAGGGGACTCACAGGCATGCGCCCATGGAGGTGGACACCCCGACACACAAGAACCTTCCGGAAGCATTTCCCCGTGATGTGTGGGGAGGAGACGTGAGCTCCCCATATAATCCAATAGCCATGGCTGGTATCATCAGCCACAATATACCCAGTGCTGTGCTGGGAAACCTACGGCATTGTTTTAATTCATTTGCATAATAACCCTACGAGGTAAGAAGGGCTTTTACCACGTTACATGTGAGGAAGTTGTTCTGAGGTCCAATCGGTTACTTAAAGCTACAGAATTAGGGTTCTACCCCACGTTACCTCCCTCCATTTCCATGGGAGAATCTAGCCACACGCTCCCTCCACCAGCATCCCAGGTCTTCAACACAGCCCTGCACGAAGACCAGGGCTGGCCCTGGACACTGAGCAGTGGTCAGGGGTGGGCGGGGACTATGAATGTCAATGGAGCCTGTGAAATTCCGGAAGAGACCACTGGAGCGGCAGGCAGAGGGGCCCTGGCATGGCCCTGGGGCTCCCGTCCCTGGCACTGATCTTCCAGAGTCCTGCTGGGGCAGGGCAGGCAGCAGGCGGGCACATGGAGCCGAAATGAACAGAATCCTTGACTCTCCAGAGAACGAACAGGACAGAGCCCCTGACCTGCCCTAAGAGCAAAGCCCTGGGAGGGAGAGGCCAAGGAGCCGCTGGGCCCCCATTTCTACCTCTACCTCTGTGCTCCTCTTCTCTGGGGAGAACCACGGAGGCGTGCTATGGGAGTAAAGCAGGTCCCCACTGAAGCCCCAACAATGCGGGGGGGGCAGGAGTCAGGTGGCCTTGACTTCCTGAGCACAGGGCATGGCCGCCGGCAGCCACACGCAGGCGCCGAGGCTCCTCCCAGAGGCGCTGGGCTGAGCGGGCCAGATGGCGTTTGTGTGTGATGCCAGGCACCTGCTGGGAGGCCAAGAACACATCAAGCAGCGAAGGCAGGGCGTGCAGAAGGTGCACAAGCCGAGCTCAGCACCTGGGGTGCTGGTTAAAAATGCACGAGCCTGGGCTGCCTCCCGGGCCTGGGGAACCGGTCCCGGGGGTGCAGCCAGGGGGCCCACACTCCAACAAGCGCCCTGCATGAAGGCACAGCCGCTCTAAGAAGTGGTGGGAGGCCCCACAGGAGGGGAGGAGAGGAGAGGGGAGGGGAGGGGAGGGGAGGGGAGGGGAGGGGAGGGGAGGGGAGGGAAGGGGAGGGGATGGAAGGAGATGGAAGGAGATGGGAGGGGAGGGGTTAGGACGAGGGGTGTCGGGATGTCTGTCATTCTGACTGATTTGTGCCGGGGGTTTGGCAGGCCCTGTGGTGTGGCTTAACTAATCCTTTCCTCAAAGGCATCTTGAATGGAAAGCTATTGTGTGAAGATGAGACCCATAATACTCTCATTTCCAGACACAGGACAGAGAGAGAGAGAGAGAGAGAGAGAGAGAGAGAGAGAGAGACAGAGAGAGAGAGAGAGAGAGAGAATGAACATGGGGTCCAGAAAGAGACCTAAGGAGGCAGGAGTCAGAGGGATGGACACAGACAAACGTGGGCCGGAAGCAAGCAGCTGTAGATGACTGTTGTGTCAGCTTTCTCCTCTCGCCTGCAGAGGCTCACAGCTTTCAGCCTGTCCCTGCCCTTCCCCAGGTCTCCCTCCTCCTGCCCACATGCCCCCGCTGCCCTCTGCATGTCCCTCAGAGGCCCTGCCCGGGGGGCCTTCAAGTCACCTGCTCAGCAGCTGTGCTGAGTGGAGATCCCGGACTGGCTGTGTGAACTCAGTTCCAGGGAAGACACCCAGGGGCAAAAGACCTTCTACACAGGCAGCAGCTAAAGCAAGCATGGGCTTCAGAGCCAGTGGCCTGGGACCCACGCACAGCTCTGCCTCTCAGGGGGACCTCAGTTTCTTCATATATTTATATATTTTAAATTTTATTTATTTATTTATTTAATTTATTTAAATATATTTTACTGATTTTTTACAGAGAGGAAGAGAGAGGGACAGAGAGTTAGAAACATCGATGAGAATCATCGATCAGCTGCCTCTTGCACACCCCAACCAAGGTGTTGGGACTGGAATCAAACCTGGGACCTTTCAATCTGCAGACTGACGCTCTACCACTGAGCCAAACCGGTTTTGGCTCTTCATCTATAAAATGGAGATCAACCTCAGGGTTGCCAGGAGGTTTAAATGAATGACTGTGTGACAGCTAATGGACACAATGAATGAATGAATGAGTGAATGCATAAACAAGAAGCTGGGGGTGACGGGACCTCCTGTGGGTGCGAGGTTGTGCTCTGTGCAGTGTGGGTGTGCATACTGCTGTGACAATGAAGGAAATAAAGTTTGTGACTGGGTTGAAAGCAAACAATGTAAACCAGTGGCTTGCAGAGTAAGTCGGGCCCACAGGAAGAAGCTGATTTAGCCTTCCTAGTATTTAAAAAAACAACACGTTTGGATTTGCCCAGCCAGTGTGACTCAGCAGTTGAGCGTTGTCCTGTGAACCAGGAGGTCACGGTTTGATTCCCAGTCGGGTCAGGGCACATGCCCAGGTTGTGGGTTCGATCCCTGGTGCGGGGTGTGCAGGAGGCAGCCGATCAATGATTCTCTCTCATCACTGATGTTTCTCTCTTCCTCCTCTGAAATCAATAAAATATATTTTTAAAAAACAAACACTTTTGGATTAGTTGTCAATATTTAAAAAATAAATAAATTCTAACACTTTCCTTGAAACACAAGGACCTCTGGCAGCCCAGGGTGGGCAATGAGGGGAGGGCCCCACGCCCCCCACCCCCACCCCGCCTCAGCCCCGGCCCACCCACCTCTCGGTCAGCGCCTTGCTCTGGGTGTCCCGGGCTGCCTGCAGGTCCTGCTCCAGCCGCTTGCGGGCCATCTCCAGCTGCTCCGCCTCGCCCTGCGTCCACTTCCGGGGGCTGATGAAGCGCATCTCCTTCAGCAGCTCCTCCTTCTCGCTGATCAGGATGAGCCGGTCCCGCTCCGAGTCCAGCACTCCGGGCCAGGCCTCACTGTCCAGCTTGGCCAGCTGGATCTTCAGGTTGGCGATCCTGCGGGCCGAGAAGGTGGGGGGGGTGACCGGGGCGCCCGTGGCATTGCGGGGAGCAGGGTAACAGATGGCACGTCCAAGGTTGTGAGGTCCAAGGAGCCGAGACATCCTCCGAGCAGCCGGACAGTTCCTGACTTTGTTTTGCTCAGCGTGTCGCCTCCAGGAACATATTTTTATCTGGGAGACCCAGGCAGTGCCTGACAAGTGCCAACAATGAGCAGGCACTGCAGGGAGGGGGCAGAGGCATAAACAAGGCAATGTCCTTGCAGGGGGGGGAGGGGCATTAGCCTGGCAGAATGGAATCCAGAGCTGGGTTCATCACCAGACAACCACCTCTTAGCACTAGCTATGTGACCTTGGACAAGTCATAATCTCTCCAAAGACAGCAACCATTCCTCATGAGTTGTGTTTGAAGGCTTTGGGACGCATCCATAAACTCTCAGAGCGCGCTACTTGGCACATAGTAGGCCATCAATAAAGGTTCCCGCTGCCTCTGTTGTTGGTACCTGGTTTGACCGTTGACCAGGTACATGGCATTGGGCAGACTCCCTGAGCCTTGCTCACTCCCCAGCTGAGTGTCTCAGTAGGCACAGATTCTCAGAGTTAGTTCGTTTAAATTCCATACTCACATGTAAAGATAACAATTATTCACCATTCAGAATTCCTGGGAAACTGAGCCGTTGTGTATTTATTGTATCATGTTTAATGTATGCCTCTGTTTGGTGGGTAACAGGTGCTAAACCAATAGCAGGCAGGGGCCCCCTACAACCTTAGCTGAGACTACAACTGCAAACCAGTGGGGGTGGTGGCAGGGCTGTGTGAGCAGCCATGGGCCTGGGGCCTGAGGCCTGGAGCTGGGGCTTGAACTTCTTCTTCTTCTTCTTCACTTTAAATATGTCTTTATTGATTTCAGAGAGGAAGAGAGAGAAAAACATCAATGATGAGAGAGAATCATTGATTGGCTGCCTCCTGCAGATCTCCTACTGGGGATCGGAGTCCACAGTCTGAGCATATGCCCTTGGCTGGAATCGAACCTGGGACCCTTCAGGTTCGGCCATCTGCAGGCCGATACTCTATCCACTGAGCATAACGGGCTAGGGCGTCTCTAGCCTTCTTGATGAAAGAAAGGTAATTTTTGTTAAGAAGTCATTCTGGCATCACGAGCTTCTAGCACTTTCCCTGGTACACTGCAGGTACTAATAACAGTAAGGAAGGAGTTGGGAGCTCTGCCCGTTAACTTTCTTTGAGACTCAGAATCCTGTGCCTGCGAGGTGGGTTCTGAGGACCAAGTGAGAACATGCCATTCGGGGTTCTTTACACGCTGCCCAAGGCTTGCGATAGTAGGTCTGATTATCATTGGACCAAATTAAGATCCACAGTATAATTAGGAGCACTGATATCCGTATCTAAAGGCAATCATGTGATCCTTTAGGATTTAGCCTTTGCAAAGTGCTTTTAGTTCCCATGTCCTAGCCAGCTGTGGGAAAACTACGGCCCGCGGGCTGGATCCGGCCCGTTCGGCTCTTCTATCCGGCCCTCTCCGGCCCTCGGAGCCGAAAGAGCGGAGGGTTCTCTTGCTCTCCCCTCCGCTCCTTCACCAGCAGCCCAAGATGAGAGTGCCAGCATAGCAGAATGGAATCGAGAGCTGGGTTCATCACCAGGCAACTGCCTCTTACCACTAGCTACGTGACCTTGGACAAGTCATAATCTCTCTAAAGACAGCAGGTTGCTTTTGTTCCGGCCCTCGGTCTAGTTTAAGAACCCACTGTGGCCCTCGAGTCAAAAAGTTTGCCCACCCCTGTGACCTAGCCCCTCCCGGGCCCCAAAGGGTAGGTGAGACCTGGTGGTCACCCTGCTGGACACATGTCCAGAGAGGCTCACTGACGACTGAAAGTCACAGCCCGGCTTTGACCTGCTGGGAGCCCAGGCCTCCGGACTCCCAGTTTGATCGGATCCGCAGACAGTGCGGCCCAGCTCTCCGTTTATCAAAACAAGACGTCTGTGCCGTGTAGTGGAAATTCCCGAGAGAGATACTACTTCTCGGCTTGCCCACCCGCCAGCCAAGGGTCTCAGCACGCATGGATTCTTAGAGCTAATTAATTTAAATTCCATAATCACGTAGACGGCAATCCGTCCAGACGGGGATAACGCCCTCGCTGCTGTTCTCCAGCTGCCCTGAGGACAGTGGGATGGCCAGGTCTGGCAGCAGCTCAACCACCCGTGCGCACGCGTGGGGCATGGGAGGGGTGATGGATGCTTTCTTGCATGTCCTCCCTAGAGGCTTTCTCCCCGCCTGTGCTCCTCAAACGCCAGGCCCTGCATCCTTAGGAGAATCTACTAGACTCGCTGCCCAGGAATGCACAGGTGACCGAGCGTGGCAGACAATGGCCTGACCTTGCACTACAGCCTCCCCCTGGCCCCAGCCCTCAGGTCTCGCAGCCTTGATGGCCCCCTCGGCAGACTCCGTCCCTAACTCCTGCACGAGAGCTTTGGGCGGAGGGGAGGCAGGAAGCTGGATGAGGCAGATGAGGCAGGATGTGATGAGAAACTGTGATAGGACTTCTCTCTGCCATGAGAAGTGGAATGGCTCAACCCCAGAGGGGAGATTCCAATCTTAGCCTCTCCAGAACTGATGACCTAAGAGGCATCACCACAGGCTGGAGGACATCCAGGGGTTAGACCAGGGGTGGGCAAACTTTTTGACTCCAGGGCCACCATGGGTTCTTAAACTGGACCGGAGAGCCGGGATAAAAGCAACCTGACCACGCTGGCACTCTCCTCTTGGGCTGCTGGTGAAGGAACGGAGGGGAGAGCAAGAGAACCCTCCACTCTTTCGGCTCCTCGGGCCGGATAGAACAGCCAAATGGCACGGATCCGGCCCGCGGGCCGTAGTTTGCCCATGGCTGGGTTAGACAGTGCCCTTCAGAGGGCAAAAGGAGTGGCCGTCCAAACCCAGAAGTCCTATTGTTTATGGGACCTCTAGGGGGAGCTGGAATAGTGCACAGGGAGTATTTTTTCCCTACCTGACCAGTATCCCCTGTTTAACCTCCTTTGGTCACAATCTTGCAGATTTTCATGGGGAAGTCACTCCTGGAAAATTTTCAAGTTGTTTGGTCCCCACAAAGCAGACATCAACCTCCCTCGAAGAAATGGGCACATTACCCATGCCCAGTCCTTCAGAACACTCAAATTCTCCCCACCCTACAAAAATGATGGTTCCACCCAGAAAAGCTAGGGCGTCTCAGGCCCCCAAACTTGTTACAACTTTTGGGAAAGGTGGGTGCTCTCTCTTTCCACTGGGGTTGCTACCCTGGTAGTAGGTAAGCCTAGAAATGCTGCAGCTCAGCCCAAAGGCAGGCAGGCAGGATGGAGAAAAGAAGAGAGACTGAGTCTTTATCACGTCAGCTGAGTCCCTGGATACAGCTGTGCCTGAAGCTGGCTCACCCCAGGACTCGAGCTCAATAAGTCAACAAATTCCCTTTTAAAAATTCCCTCTAGCTTCTGTCGAATTTCTGCCTTGCAGCAAAGGGTTCTGCGTCTCCCAGGGAGTCCACAGAGGCCAGAGCTGGGCACTGCCACATTCTACCTGGACTGGCTTGGAAGGTCCCTGGCCAGGCAACTTAGTCTAAGGATACATGGGTGCATATGCCTGGCTTCGTTCACCCACCCAATGTCCTGGGGGTTCCTTCCTAGTAAGGCTGGCTTAGTGCATAGAAAGATGGACTTGAGGCCAGATTGTCCAGGGTTCCAATTCTGACTTCACCCCGTGGAAGAATCATTAAATATCTTGTATCTTACCTTTCTCTTCTCTAGCAATATTATCTGAAGATAATATAAGCTAGCCTATATCTTGCTTTTAATACTAAATGAGATGATACACATGTGAATTTTTATTTTTTTAATTTACTTTTTAAATTGTTATTATTTTTTATATGTGAATGTTTTAGGACAATGTCTGACTCTAACAGATGCTCTCAATATGTCATCTCTGAGTATTATTTTATTTGTGTGCCCTAGCTGGTTTGGCTCAGTGGACAGAGCGTCAGCCTGCGGACCAAAGGGTCCCAGGTTTGATTCCGGTCAAGGGCACATACCTTGGTTGCAGGCTTCTCCCTGGTGAGGGCTCGTGCAGGAGGCAACCAATTGATGTGTTGTTTCTCTCACATCAATGTTTCTCTGTCTTTCCTTCTTTCTTCTACTCTCCCTAAAAGAATCAATGGAGCCGAAACCGGTTTGGCTCAGTGGTAGAGCGTCGGTTTGCGGACTGAAAGGTCTCAGGTTCGATTCCGGTCAAGGGCATGTACACTGGTTGCGGGCACATCCTCAGTAGGGGGTGTGCAGGAGGCAGCTGGTCGATGTTTCTTTCTCATTGACGTTTCTGGCTCTCTCTCTCTTTCTCCCTTCCTCTCTGTAAAATATCAATAAAAGTATATTTTAAAAAAAAGAATCAATGGAAAAACTATCCTTGGATGAGGATTAACAAAACAAAAAAAAAACCACCACATTTTTTTTTTTATTTGTGGCAGTGGAACTCAACCACTTGGGGTTCTGTGAAGCCACAGGCCTGGGCACGGACCGCAATATGGAGTCCACATCACAGGGCCTCTGCAGTTTATAAGCACAGCTTGCTGCCAGGGGTAGGACCCACAGTCCTGTCAGCCTGTTGCTGAAACCCCAGCTGTGTTCCTTCAAACCAAACTAGAGGGTCATTGGAGAACCCGGATCACAGACACCGAGGCCGGCGGGTGGAAAGGTAAGAGGCTCCGAGGTTTCCCATACGTGGGTCCACAACATAGCTCCACCCTTTAGCCTGCTCAGTGTCTGTGCGCCAGTCACTTCCTCTCTGAGTCTCAGAGAGGATTCCAACACGATGACCCTATCTTCATAGTCTCTGCAGGATCAGGCAAGACGAGGCGTGTAAGACGGAGGCGAGAGCGGACCCTTGGCAACCGTAATTCTATTGTTAGGACCCCCCAGCCCCCGGTTACCTCCTCTTAGCCTCTTCGTAGCGAAGGCGCAATCGGACCTTCTCCGCCAACTGATTGTGGCTGCTGGTGCCAAACTGGAGGGAAGAACAGAGGCCGGATGGTTAGGTGGCTGCCGTGGCCAGTGCTGTGGCCAGTGCCCAGTGGCGTTTCAGGGGCTCAGGAGATAGGGGAGGCTTTCGGAGGACGTGGCTAAGAAGAGCCCCCAATGACTGAGCTGGTGCGCATCGCAAGGAAGCTAGTTAGGTGGCAGAAACGCTCTCCTTCCTGCAGGCCTCGGGGAGAGCCCCGAACGCAGACACCACTCACGCCTAGAAGAGAAACTGAGGGCCCAGAAAAATCATCTCGCAGCCGCAGACGGCTCGGAGCCCGTTCAAGCCACAGAAGCACGGAGGACAGCTGGCCAGGAGGAAACAGGGACAGCCAACACACAGGAAAAGCCATTCTGGGGGCACGGGGGAGGGGGCCGACCGAAAACCCAGGAGGCTGCAGTCAGGTGAGCAAGGAGAAGGTTCTAGAACCGGAAAGAGGCACACAGCTTGTTCTCAAATGTTTCAGCCCCCGGGCGGCAGGTAGCTGGACACAGGGGTGGCAGGGGAGGAGAGGGGCAGGCCCGCTTGCTGCCAAGAGCAGCAAGAAGCTCCGGGGCACACCCGATCAGCCGTGGACAGAGCTGCTTCCACAAGTGGGAGCACAGCTACAGAACTCAGACAGGGAGAGCATTTGAGCCACAGAGGCTGGGCGGCGCCTGTGTTCAGCGTCACCTTCTCTAGGACACAAGAGCGCCCCCAAGCCATGGACTGCCTGCTTTTGCCTTCCTGAGCCACGCCTGGTCGGAGGTGGCACCATTCTCCGTGGCGACCGGGCGGAGCTGGGGAACTGGGAGCCGGCAGCGGCCTGTTTTGGGACCAAGGGGAGGAGAATGCCCCGCTTCCCAGGCGGGGAGAGAAACACAGAACCGTGCTGCAAAAACGGTACGAGGGGAAGACCCTTGGTCCCTCAAAAACGCTTTCTGGCCAAAACCGGTTTGGCTCAATGGTAGAGCATCAGTCTGCAGACTGAAGGGTCCTGGGTTCGATTCCGGTCAAGGGCATTACATTGGTTGTGGGCACATCCCCAGTGGGGGGTGTGCAAGAGGCGGCTGGTCAATGTTTCTCTCTCATCGATGTTTCTAGCTCTCTATTTCTCTCCCTTTCTCTCTGTGAAATATCAATAAAATATATTTTAAAACAACAAGAACAAACGCTTTCTGTGCAGCGTCCGGATGCAAGCGCGTGGCCCGGTGACACCAAGGACGTAGAGTCAGCGCCGGCTTTTCCCCAGACCACCACCTGCTGTCACACGGGGGCCAGGGGCTCTGCAGGAGAACTGAGCTCCAGCCCAGGCTGGTAAGCTCAGTGGTTAGGGGGTCAGCCTGTGCACTGACGGATCGCAGGTTCGATTCCCAGTCAAGGGCACGAACCTTTTGCAGGTTTGACCCTGGCCCCAGATCTGGGCACGTGCGGGAAGCAGCCAGCTGATGTGTCACTGATGTTTCCCCCTCTCTCCTCCTCCGCCCTCCCTTCCACTCTCTCTGACAATCAATGAGAAAAACATCCTCCAGTGAAAATTAACAAGAGAGAAACAGAGAGAGAGAGAGAGAGAGAGAGAGAGAGAGAGAGAGAGAGCATCCAGCCTCACAGAGAGCCACCAGCTGGCTCCCTGGGTGAGCCACGAGGAGGTGGCCACCCCCCAGCAGCCTCCTGGGGGCGGTCCCTCGCGAGGCCCCCAGCAACAGGCCCTGCTACTCACACTGCCCGAGATGTCCGTCTGGGAGCTCATGTCCAGGTACTGCTTCGGCAGCGGGAACGCCGAACCCTCCAGAGAGCTGCTGCTGGACCACAGGTCAGAGTGGGAGCCTCGGTCGGTCCGGAAGCCGTCTTTCAGCATGGCCAGGCTCTGCGCGGGGGGGACGGGGTCAGCGGCTCACCCTCCCCGCAGGGCGCGCTGGGTCCCTCACTCTCCACCTGCCTCGCCCGCCACCTTAGGAACCCAGGCTCACCCTCACCTCCCACCTATCTGCAAAGAGCCAGCAGGGCGTGGGTCCTTGCTAGGCGCCAGGCCCCTGCCATGGGAGAGACTGGTGCGGACGCTGGCTCTGGAGCCACACTGGCTGAGGGCCCCTGGCTCTGCCACTTCCTGGCTGTGTGATCTGAGCTAGCTGACGAACCTCTCTGGGCCCCTGTGTCTTCTCCTGCAAAATGGGAGTCACCACAGACCCCGTCTCGTAGGGTCTTCGTGCTGACTAGGAGGCGAGCCAAGAGCTAGCACCGTCCGTACTCAGGACCTGTCAGCTTCACCGCGATCGTCTTTAATCCTGACCATTTAATCAATCAGCGGCCCAGGATTTATCCCCCCTTTTCCCACGAGGGGGCTGTCACAGGGAGAAGCCACAGCCAGGCCTCCCGGGTGCCCCTGCCGTAAGCCTCGGCGCTCGGCACTGCCCGGCATCGGGAGGTGCCCAGGCGACAGGGAGAAGGAGCCCTCGGCACGGGCACGTTGCTACCTTAATGAGATCTTGCTTTTCCTTTTCTCCACAGGTGATGGCCTTTTTGATGGCTTTCGTTTCTCTCAAGACGGCCTGCGCTTCGTCCAGTTTGTAGCTGCCCTGAGCGTCAGACATTTTCTGGTCGATCCTAGGAGACAACCAACGGGAAAGGTCAAAGATGGGGTGAGAAACTGGGTGTCCCCCAGGGGGGGAAAACACAGACCTGCGAGCTTCGCTCTCTCTAGGATGTTCCGCTCTCTGTCCTGCCTGTGGAACAAGGCACCGAAGGACCGTGCTCAATGGCAAATGTCCCTAGGGTGGGGCTGTGGAACCAAGACCACGCTTGAAGTCAAGGGTCCGCTAAGTGTCAGCTCTTACAGGAAGCCTTCCCGGATTACCTCCCTGGGTGCTCCAGGCTGGGCCAGGTGTTCCCAGAGCACACTGCACCTCGCTGCAACGCCGCATTCCTTACGCTGTGTTACAACTAACAGTCTGTGGGACCGTGTCCTTGACTCTGGCAGGCTTGAATGTTTGAGAAGCTTTAGTGTCTGGCATAGACTGGTCCTTTAATCCGGGTATCTCAACCTCAGAACTCTCTCTCTTTTTAAAAAAATATATTTTATTGATTTCTTACAGAGAGGAAGAGAGAGGGATAGAGATTTAGAAACATCGATGAGAGAGAATCATCGACCAGCTGCCTCTTGCACACCCCTACTGGGGATGTACTCGCAACCAAGGTACATGCCCTTGACCGGAATTGAACCTGGGACCTTTCAGTCCCCAGGCCGACGCTCTATCCACTGAGCCAAACCGGTTTCGGCAGAACTCTTTTTTTTTAAACCTCAGAACTCTTGATAGCTGAGGCCAGATCATCCCTTTCTGAAGGGGGATGTCCTATGCTTGATGCCATCCCTGGCCTCTGCCCACTGGATGCCAGTAGCACCTTGACCTTGGGCATGGCCCTCAGCCACCCGGAGCCTGTTTCCTCCTCCACAAAAAGCTGGGTGATGTCACCCGCCCAGCCACGTCACAGAGCAGTGAGGAATGTCAAGGGGAATAAAGGATGGGAAAACAGGTGATGAACAGGGGGTCTGCAAGCTGTAAACGAATGTAAGGGATTAAAACACTTCTCGCCTGGAGCGCTTGCCGGCTTATCTAGGTCCTACGTACGGTTCACTGTGACGGGAGGGAGGGGGTAGAGGGAGAGGAAATAATAAAAGTGAAGGGTCTGCCGAAACCGGTTTGGCTCGGTGGACAGAGCGTCGGCCTGCAGACTGAAGAGTCCCGGGTTCGATTCCGGTCAGGGGCATGTACCTTGGTTGCGGGCACATCCCCAGTGTGTGTGTGTGTGTGTGTGTGTGTGTGTGTGTGTATGTGTGCAGGAGGCAGCTGGTCCATGTTTGTCTCTCACCGATGTTTCTAGCTCTCTATTCCTCTCCCTTCCTCTCTTGTAAAAAAATCAATTAAAAAAATATATTTTTTTAAAAAGTGAAGGGCCATGATGTCTCTGGAAGGTCGGACCACACCAGAGGTGGCCCAGGTCCCAGCCCCGGGGCAGGAGGCTGGGTGAAGACAAGGTCCAGGGAGCAGAGTGGTCACTGCGTCACCCTGTGCCAGAGGCGCGGCTCCGGCTCCGGTCCGGGGCGGGGAGAGAGCGGAGGGAACGCCACAAGCCCATTATTCACGCAGAACCTGCGCAGGGGCATTCCTTCCTGCGCCCACCTGGACGCCAACCTGTCCCGAGCTAAAAACAACCCGAGAGGGGAACCAGGACTGGAGCAGGTTTCCACCCTGGTCCATCGCCCGCGTCTCTGGGCAGGAGAGAAGGAGAGAAGGAAGGAGGGAGGGAGGAAGGGGGGGAGGGATCTCGGTCTGGTCTCTGCAGCAGCCCTCCTGCTCCCTGCCCGTTATTTCAGCTCCTCCGAGAGCAAACAAAGCCCCGTTTGTGTGCGTCTCCCACTAAAAATAGCCCGCTGTTCCTTTCGAGGACTCGGGCCTGGGCTAGCCTGCCAGGGCACACGAACTCGGGTACCTTCTCTCCGGCCTCAGACTGAGTTTGAGAAGCTGGTGGAGAGAGGCCGCCCAAGATGCTCCGAGGAGAGGAGGGTCCCCGGAGCGAGTGCCCTACCCCCAAAGGGGTGCTGGTGAGGGGAGACACGGGTTATCTGGGCACACCCGGGGCTGGGGGCTCCGCCGGCAGGGAGGATGGCTGTGAGCCCCCGCAGGCCAGACAGAAGCCGCCTGTCTCTGCCCCTCGGCCCGCACAGCCTCTACCTGATTCTCTCAGGGGCCTTAGCAACCCGGGCTCTGGAATTTGGCTCCGAGAGCAGCTCAGAGAGGACTCTTTCGGGGTTGGGGTGGGAGGAGGGGAACAAAGGGTCACCATTATGAACACAGTGAATGCATCCTTTTTTTTTTTTTTTAAGGAAAAAGAAAAGCTGTGTGGTTAGGGGGAGGAGGGCGTGTGAGGGGCCTGTCTGTTTTAGGATTTCCAAATTGTGAAACTGTCCTTTCTCTTTTATTTTATTTATTTATTTATTTATTATATTTTATTGATTTTTTACAGAGAGGAAGAGAGAGGGATAGAGAGTTAGAAACATCGATGAGAGAGAATCACGGACCAGCTGCCTCTTGCACACCCCCTACTGGGGATGTGCCCGCAACCAAGGTACATGCCCTTGACTGGAATCGAACCCGGGACCTTTCAGTCCGCAGACCGACGCTCTACCACTGAGCCACACCGGTTTCGGCAGCTGTCCTATCTCTTAGCACCGCGGTCACAGGAGCCCAGCGGCCACGGCACAGCCACGGACTGAGAAGCGGGCAAAGGCTCGGCCGGAAGCCACCTGCTCCCCGTGCTGTCCAGGCGGCTCTCACCGGGGGGCGGCCTTGGGGACGTGCAAGGAGACACCACGCTGCCCTGCTCTCACAGGGGCGGCGTGCCAAGCCTCCCCTTTCTTATTCACACGGTCTCGAGGCAGCGGGCAGCCCCCATGCCCGGCTTCCATCTTGCTTTTTCATTCTCCCCTGAGAGGCGCCCTCCAGGCCCCATCATCTTGTGAAAATGGGCTGGCGACCATGAGCTGAGGAAATGGTTAGCCTCACTGTCCCCCAAGGGAACGCAGAGAGAGAAGGGCGGGAGGAAGTGACTGCATTGTCCCCGGTGAAGGGGCTTACGTGTTCTGGAGGGGGAGGGGGTCACCTGGGATGACGCCAGGAAGGGATGTATTTGGACATGAGCTTCAGAATCCAGCAGCGGTGGTGGGTTCTAACCCCTGCTCTGATGCTTACCAGTTGGGTGGGAGGCTGTGGGTATGTTTTCAGCACCTCCCTTCCCCCGCCCCGTGCCTCAGCTATAAGCAGGAGAACAAAAACGTCTCTTCAGGCCTAACGTCAGTGGAAGGAGGAGAATGAGGCACAGTGACAATCCCGGAATAGCCTCAAGTTCGTCCAAGTTCCTCCCCAAGTTCAAGAAGCAGGCGACTCGCTAGTGGTCACCCATGACCCCTGACACTCACGGGGCCACCCCTGGGTGCCAGGCACTGTCACGCATGTGGCGTGACTTTTCCAATCCAATCTTTACAGTTGACAGGGGGACGATGTCACCTCCCCAAGTTCCCAGGGAACTGGGATTCGAACCCAGGCCGCCGCCTTTGCAGGCTGCATCCCTAACCCTCGGGGCCCACGGGGTGCAGTAAGGCAGATGTTCCTGGCACGGAACACGGGCAGCTGGCTTCCGGCGGGGGCGTGGGCAGCCGGAGCCGCGCTGGAGTCTTATCGGGCCGATATCAAACATCAGGAGGGCGGAGGGAGGGCGGAGAAAAATAGGAGGCCTGTCTTTGGGGTTTCGGCTCAGCTTACCCAACGACAAGCATTTTCAATGCTGCGACAGGGCGACAAAGTGGTAAAACAGGTTTGTGGTGGCTCAGAGAAGAATGGGAAGGGTTCTCACCAGAAGCTCCCGAGGGCTGCTGAGCTGCCTGCCAGAGGGGGAGGGGGGGCACCTAAAGCAAGCTGTGTGCTCGCTCAGAGGCGTGGAGGCCTGAGGAGGGCTACTTGCCCTGTAGGTCAAAAACAGGCATTTTCTAAGCTCACCTCACTGTCCTCAACCGTCCACTGAGGATTGCCAAGAAGCATGAAGCAAAGTCCCTTTCTTTCCTTTTGTTGTTGTTGTTAATTCGTACCCGAGGATATTTTTCCCATTGATTTCGAGAGACAGTGGAGGGGAGCAAGAGAGACAGAGAGAGAGGGGCATCAATTGGCTGTCTCCTGCATGAGCCCTGGCCAGGTTCCGGGATCAAGCTTGCAATGGAGGTACACGCCCTTGACCGGAATCAAACCCGTGATCCTTCAAGTCCAAGGGCCGATGCTTTAACCACTGAGCTAACCCAGCTAGGGCAAGGTCCCTTATCTTAAAGAGATTAGAGCCTGGTTTGAAAGATAGGATTGGCATACATAGGTATGCATATATAAATAGCCTATCTACATAAGCACTTACAAATATATAGAAAACCAGAATTGATAATATAAAAAAATGTCTTGTGTACAACCTTTACTACAAAGCCATACTTTCTAATTTACCTTGTGTTGTGGGGGAAGGTTCATGGTGAGTCACCCCAGGCAGTGGGGGGCTTGGTGGTGGTGGTGGTGGTGGGGGAGATGTTAATAAGACCAGCAGGTCCCTTAGCCGGTGGTCATAGTTTCCTCTACTCCTAGGACTCGGAGGTAGATATACAGAGGCCTGGGGCTCTGGCCACAGATGGATGGGAGTGGACTGAGGCTCCGAGGATGAGTCAGGGAGAGAGCGAGTGACCACAGATGCCCCTGACTGGACAAACATGACCTCCCTGGATTCTGAGATGTCCGTAAGAACAGAGAAAGCTGCGGAATGCCCTCCCTGGAGCTTCCGAGAGAGCCGGCAGGCTCCTGTAGGATGAGGGCCGGGAGCCCATCGGAGATGCGGGGCGTGCCCAGTGCCTCAGTCTGGGTTATACGCAGGGTTAGTAACGGCAGTAAACTAACACCGATGGAGCACTTACTACGTGTTTCCTCATCTACAAAAGGGAGTGAGCGAGAAGAACACTCCTCACTGAGTGGCGGTGAGGACCCCACGAGGTCACCCGTGCAGAAACACGGAGGTGCTCTGGGCACAGGGTAACTGCTCTTGGTACAATCACAACAAGGACAAAAAACCCCAGCAGAGCTCAAAGAACCCCAACAGAGCTCTGTCTTGCTTAGCTGCAAGCCAGCTTCTAAAAGTGAAAAATTCTTTCGGTCAGAGCTCCCTGGAAATCCCCAAGTCACCCCGAAAGTACAGGGCCACGGGGGTTGGGGGTGGGGGAGAGCGAGCTGGCTCTGTTTCCCTGCACGTGGGTCCTGGTGGGGAGGGAGAGACGAGGACATAGACATGCCCAGCACTTCTTTCCAAACTGCTCCTAACCCTCAGCGGTCCATAAACCTGGACGGGACGGAGGGAGGGAGGGAGGGGCCTTCGCCGGCTTCAGGAATTCAGGGGACGGTGCGAACTCTGTGCTCAGAAATGATTCCGCTTTTCTCGTTCCAAACCCCAACCTTGGTGACGGCATGTTCAGCACGTGCCAGTGGAGAGAACTGAGATCCAGGGATTAGAGAGCCACGTTTCGAGAAGGGGGAAGAGAAGGAGGCAGGAGGGGAGCACGTGGGGAGGGCCGGCGCACTCACTTCTGCAGCGTCTGGAAGCCGTGCTCTTTGAACTGCAACTCCTGCCGGAGGTGGACCATCTCCCTCTTCAGCTTGTTGACCTGGAGGAGGGAAGACCGCGCACGGGGCTAGGTCAGAGGCCACAAGGGGCTGCAAGCTGCTTCTCCCTGAGGGGAGCCCGAGGCCCCCCTTCCCCACCTGCCGCCCCTATAATAACGACTCAGAGCAACCACCCTTGGGTGGCAGTGGTCACAACACCCCAGTGCTGCCTTGGTCTCTGCCGCTGCCCATTTGGTTGGCATCCTAGTCTGGCTGCCCTGCGGGTCACCCACAGCCACCCTCGCTCCAGGGAAACAGGAAGTGGACAGGAGCTGGCTGATGGGGTAGAGCCTGGCCTTCCCCCGGCCCAGCTGGGCGACCTCTCTCAAGCCATCTCGCCTCTCTGCGCCTCCCTCTCCTATTCTGGAGGAGGATGGCAATTCCCAGAGCCACGAGTTACTGAAATCGGGTCCCGGGCAGGGAGCGCTGTGCGTGGGTGCAAGAAGAAATATACCGTATTTGCCGGCGTATAAGACGATTTTTTGGCCCTGAAAATACCGTATTTGCCGGCGTATAAGACGACTGGGCGTATAAGATGACCCCCTAACATTTCCACTAAAAATACAGAGTTTGTTATATACTCTCCATATAAGACTACCCCCCACTTGGAGGCATATTTTTCAGGGCCAAAAAATCGTCTTATACGCCGGCAAATACGGTAATAATCCCAGGAGGGAGACACGGCTCCAGAGCCAGACCCAGCCAGCAGGAATGCTCCTGTTTGGCCCGCAGTGTTATTAAATCTTAAAAAAATTAGTTTCTATTAATTAAGTATTGAGAAATTTCACATACTAATCCTAGATAATTGGGTTCTCTGAAAATACTAGAAGATCTGCCAACACTGAGCCTGCAGTCCTGCATGGCCACAGCAGGCTGGAGCTGAAATTCAACTGCCCCGGCAGACGGGGCTCACCTCTCTGGGTTACAGTCCCCACTGCTCCCTGCCGCCTCCCCCCCCCCCCCCCCCCGCCCTCTCCCCGCTTTTCTGTTTTCTTACAGGCATCTGAGTTTGTAGAACCTATCCGGAGTTGGATGAAACCAGTGTTCAAAGTGCTGACTTTACTTTGAGCACAGTGCTGGGCCTCAGTGTCCACATCGCAAAGTAGTTAAATGGGATCACGTAGCGCTGGCAGTAGCTAAGACAGCGCACTACAGCATGAACTCTGGAGTACACCTTGGCCCCTGTGACTCTGAACAAGATACTCCCCCCGGCCCTATGCCTCCGATTGCTCATCTTTAAATGCAGATCCTCTTGCCAGGAGCTACGTCGTCGCGGGGCTGTCCTAACGACGTGAGGTACTACACACGAAGCTCTCCGCACAGCACCTCGCAGACGGGGAGTGCCGGCTGGCAGGGCAGCTGCTGTTACCACTACGTTACTATGACGACAACCTACTGCTGCTACTACTGCTGCTATCCAGGGCCTGGAGTCAGCCCTGACCGCCCGTGACCAGTGGGAGCACCCCCTCTGTCTCGCAGGCGGGCCAGCAACCTGAGGCTGCCTCCGGGACACCCCCCCCCCCCCAACGGCGCAGACCAAGAGGTCCTACCCGGGATTTTGCAGTGGCGATTTCAGCTTTCAGGATCTCAGGGTCATACTTAGAGCTGGATGACGAGCCAGAGACCACTGCAACGAAAAAGAAGGGGAAAAAGGTTCTGTAGAAGAAACACACGTTGGGAAAAAATTGGCTTATTTGGCCATCTAGATAAACCCAGAAAGGAATGAGTATTTGTGAATACCTAAATGTCCAAGGGGGGGGGGGGGTACGGGGGGGTATGTTAAATAAATATGGTACATGCATAACATGGGGACGTAGCTGACATTGCTTACCTTTTCTTTCCAGCACATTTATTATTTCTAGAGTTAGTGATTGTCATTTTTATGACTGCCTACAAACTTATCACTGATTAACCTCACACTCTGTCAGTTATCTAAATCTCCTCTCAGAGTCCAGGACAGTCCACCCCATTCCACTTTTTGACTCTGTCTTGCCAGGCGTGTGCTGGCTTCAGAGTGAGCTGATTGCTCTCTGTGCACAGTTGGGATCCTGGGATCCCCTCCTTGCTGCTCTCTTCTTTCCTAAATACCATTCCTTCCCCTCTGGGGCCTACCCCCTCATTTTGGCTAGACACCAAAATGAGAAGGAAAGAAATTTTTTGAAATCTTGCATCTCTAAAAATATCTTCATTCTATCCAATATTAGTTCATAACTAAGTAGTTTTGCTGGATATAAAATTCTAGGTCAGAAAAGATTGCCCTTAAAAATTTTAAGGTATTGCTCTATCATCTTTTAGGATTCCAGTGTCACCATTCAGAAGTCCAGAGCTATCCTGACTAATCGTTTTTCTATGATCTGGTTTTTCCTTGGGAAATTTTTAGGATCTTGAATCGTTCCCAGTGTTTAAGTTGCACAATGGTAAGACTTGGTGTGGTTTGGTTGACTTTTATCCATTGTGTTGGGTACTCACTGAACCCTTTCAATCTAAAAACTCCCCTCCGTTTGTTCTGAGAAAATTTTCTGAATAATTTCATTGATGCTTCTTTCCCCGTTTCCTCTGCTCTTTCTGAACTCCTATTTACTCAGTTTTCCTGGCCTGGTGCTTTATATTTCCCCCTTACTTTTCATCTCATTGTGGTTTGGTTTTGCTTTTTGGAAGATTTCCTCCATTTTACTTTCTAGTCTTCCTTCAGGATCTTTTCATTTCCTCCCAAGTATTTTAATTTCCAAAGGCTCCTCTGTGTTCTCTGTGGGTTCCTTTTATAAAATGTAGCATCCTGTTCTTGTTTCATGGTTGTGTAGTTTCTCGTTGTTTTCTTCTCCATGAACACTCCCTGTTCCCTCCACGGCCTTCCCATCACCATGTGTTTGCTTCAACCTCTTGTTTTCCACATTCGAGGCTTCCCTCGGGCATCTGGATCTCAGCCACTGGCCCACATTTAAGATAGGAGCCTAAAAGCTGGCTGGGCCGAAACCAGTTTGGCTCAGTGGTAGAGCGTCGGTCTGCGGACTTGAAAGGTCCTGGGTTCGATTCCGGTCAAGGGCATGTACCTTGGTTGCGGGCACATCCCCGGTGAGGGGTGTGCAGGAGGCAGCTGGTCGATGTTTCTCTCTCATCGACGTTTCTAATTCTCTATCTCTCTCACTTCCTCTCTCTAAAATATCAATAAAATATATATTTTTAAAAAAAGCTGGCTGGATTGGAGCTTGGTGACTGGATGACGAGGTACACCATCTGGCTGTACTGCTTCATCCAGGAATCCTCAATGTCAGAATCTTTACATCTTTTCTCTTTTTATCTCTTTTCTCTGTTCAGATTTCCCAGACTCTCTACCGTCCAACCTGGAGGGTAATCACCTGGCACCATTTTGGGAACTGAGTGGTATCTCGGGGCTGGGGGTCTCAAAATCCTGTCTGTCCATGTTCCCTTAATCACACATGCTCAGCCTGATGCGGCCCCGCAGTGAGCCTGCCTTGTGTCCTCCAGTCCAAGCTCTCTTTTGTTCTCTCCGAAAAACAAAACTCCCGTCTTTAGTGGGTTGGGGATGGGCAGTTACCAGTTTGGGGAGGAGATTAGGTGGTCTGTTTCAGAAGCAACTTTCATCCAAAACTTCTACTTGAGACCTCCTCACTTCACTCCCACTTCCACTCCCAGAAATAGATGCTTCTCCAATTCACAAGGCTTCTGCAGGTCCCCCCCCCCCCCAATATATTTTTATTGATTTTAGAGGGGAAGGGGAGAGAGAGATAGAAACATCAATGATGAGAGAATCATTGATCTTCTGCCTCCTGCACAACCGCTACTGGAGATTGGGCCCACAACCCAGGCATGTGCCCTTGACCAGAATCGAACCTGTGACTATTCCAGTTCCAGGCCGATGCTCTACCCACTGAGCCAGACCAGCTAGGCCTGCAGGTGTATTTTACAGACTACAGCATTGTCGTGTTTTCCATCATGGGCCCATTTTCTCTCGTCTCAGAGAGGTCTACCAGACAGACTGCCACCTGTCCGTCTGCCTTCCAGCTCCCACATTATACAGGGTGGGGCAGAAGTAGGTTTACAGTTGCTTGTATAGAAAACAATACAATAATTAATAAGGAATAACATAAGAATAAATTCAGTTTCTCGCATACTCACAACTGTAAATTTACTTTGGCCAAACCCTGTATTGCTGCTTTGTTTTCCAAGTCTCTTTTGTCCCCATGTGTGTATGCTTTTAAAGATCTTTTTTTCTGATCTTTTCTTAGTTATAGGAGCCAGTGAAGTCAAGTGGGTAGTTCAACAAGCATTTTTTAACTGTAAGGCTCCCAATAATTTATTTTTCAAAGTTCCTCTAACCTGTAGTGAGGAAGGAACGCGGTGAGGTCCAAAAAGAACCCAGCTCTCCTAAGTTCTCGCTTTTCAGGGGTCGGGAGGACCCCAGTGTAACCCAAGAGCCTTGGAAGCTGGCTGGCTGGCTTGGATTGAATTAAGAGAATTGGTTTTTGAGGTCAGATGCTCCCGGGTACCAAGGCTAGCTCTATCACTTTTTACCCATGTGACCCGGAGGAAAGGAATTATCTCTTCTGGGCCTCGGGTTCTTTACCTGTAGGATGAGAACAGCGGCATCTCTGTTCATGTCTATGTGTGTGTACAAGTGGGGAGGGAGGTTACTTTATTTATTTATTTATTTATTTATTTATTTATTTATTTTAATATACTTTATTGATTTTACACAGAGAGGAATTGAGAGAGATAGAGAGCTAGAAACATTGATGAGAGAGAAACATCGACCAGCTGCCTCTTTCACACCCCCTACTGGGGATGTGCCCGCAACCAATGTACATGCCCTTGACCGGAATCGAACCCGAGACCTGTCAGTCCACAGACCGACGCTCTACCACTGAGCCAAACTGGTTTCGGTGGAGGGAGGTTACTTTAAATGACACGTGTGGAGTGCCCTCAGCACCCTGCCCCGCAGGAACACAACAGGAACACATTAAATGGCAGTTCTCTTCTCCTTCCCCAGAGAGCTAGCGATTGTACCGGAGGTGACAACAGATTCTCCATCCCCGGGGCAGGCCCACAACCACCAAGGCCAGGTGGCAAAACTCGCACCAGCCCTGGCATGCCATCTGAGTGAGAAGCCAGGCATGTGGCCTCACCGGTCTATCGGCGTGCTGGCCTTGGAAGGCAAACCTGGCTTGTGAAACCCAAAGGAAGTCAGGAGGAGGCTTGGGCCCCCTCGCTCTAACTGGGGATGCTTGGGCTGGGGGATACCCCAGTTCCTGGCCGGTTTGGATCTCAGATCAGGTTACCGGAGATGACCCTAGTCCTTCAAATATAATGTAAGTTCTTTCTCTGGGAGTGTGTGTGAATGCTCACCGGAGGATATTTTTTCCATTTGTTTTACAGAGAGTGGAGGGGAGGGGGGAAGGAGGGAGATAGATGAAAGAGAGAGAGATGAGAAAGCCACATCAATTAGTTGCCTCTCCAATGCAATCCACATTTCCTAGAGTTGAACCCACAATCTTTTGGTGGGAGGGCCAGTGGTCTAACCACTGGCAACACCAACATGGGCCAGGTTGAAGTTCTTTAACATTCATAACAGTGGGGTCTTTGAGCCTGATGGTGCTCTTAGGAACACCCAGAAGTTACATGATAGGACTATATCATTAACTTCCTATCATTGATCATGATTCAATCTTACTTGTTCCAAGGATCTGTTCAAAATTTTTGTCATGTCAATGAATTAATAATATCAAATAATAATTGTGATTATCTGAGAGCTTAAGAATATGACAGGTACTATTCCAAGTACTTTACATTTGTTAACTACGGTTATTATGGCCAATTACACGTGAAGAATTTGAGGCAGAGGGAAGTGGCACAACGTGTGTGAGGTCACACAGCTAGTCAGTTGCCTATCTTGGATTTGGACCTGGGCGGTCCAGCTCCAGAGTCCATACTCGAAAAACATTATGGAGAAATGTTTCCTACCAAAGAGAACATTTATTCAGCCATTAAGATGTTCTAAGGGAATCATTTTACCTAGACCAGCGGTTTTCAGCTGGGAGAATTTTGCCCCGGGGGACACATGTGGCAATGTCTGGAGACACGTTTGGCTGTCACCACTTGGGGTGGGGGTTACTTCTGGCACCTCGTGGGCAGACACCAGAGATGCTGCTAAAGGTGCCACGATATAGAGGCCCCGACAAGGAAGACTTATCTGGCCCCCAACGTCAGTAGTATTGAGGTCGAAAAACCCAGGCAGACAAATACGGAAATACAGACGGACAAATAAGCAGATATTGTGTGACACCCGCGATGAAGAAAATAGACAAAGAGGGGCTAACTTTGGGGAGGGGAGTCTGCTGGTGGAGTGGTCACAGTGAGCGTCTCAGAGGCAATGAAGGACAGCACTGGAAGGATGAGAAGGAACCAGTTGTGCAAAAGGATCAACAGGAAAACATTCTAAGCAGGGGGAACAGCAGGGTGAGGGGAAAAGTTGCAGGAGCAGAGGGTGAGCCTAATGACTGATGGCATGAGATGGGGTGGGCATGGCAGCAGAGGCCTGATCACTGTATGGGCCATGAAAAGAGCAATGAGAAGTCACTGAAGATTTTTTTTTTTAATTGTGGTAAAATAGCCCTGGCTCATGTGGCTTAGTTGTCACATGGACCAAGAGGTTGCCAGTTTGATTACCAATAGGGGGCGTGCAAGAGACAGCGGATGAATGTTTCTGTCATCAATCTTTTTCTCTCTCTCTCCATCTCCCTCTCTCAAATCAATGAAAACATATATATTTTTTAAATGTGGTAAAATATGCCCTAACCGGTTTGGCTCAGTGGATAGAGCGTCGGCAGGAGGACTGAAAGGACCCAGGTTCAATTCTGGTCAAGGGCATGTACCTTGGTTGTGAGCACATCCCTAGTAGGAGTGTGTAGGATGCAGCTGATCAATGTTTCTCTCCCATTGATGTTTCTAACTCTATCCCTCTCCCTTCCTCTCTGTAAAAAAATCAATAAAAATAAAGAAATTTTTAAAAAATGTGGTAAAATACATATTTAACATAAAATTTACCACTTTAGCCAAAACCGGTTTGGCTCAAAGGATAGAGCTGCGGCCTGCGGACTGAAAGGTCCCAGGTTCGATTCCAGTCAAGGGCATGTACCTTGGTTGCGGGCACATCCCCAGTAGGGGGTGTATAAGAGGCAGCTGATCGATGATTCTCTCTCATCAATGTTTCTAACTCTCTATCCCTCTCTCTTCCTCTCTGTAAAAAATCAATAAAATATATTAAAAAATTTTTTTTACCACTTTAACCACCTTTATGTGTACATTCATATTGTGCAAGCATCACCACCACCCATCTCCACAACTTTTTCATCTTCCCAAGGTGAAACTCCAGAACCATTAAACACGAACTCTCCACCTATCCAGCCACGGAATGCTTGCCAACAAAGAGATACTGTAACCTGGTTAGCATTCTGAGATGACGACGAATGAACGAAAATGGAAGGAAAATGGCGAACGAATCGCTGTAGGGCACAGGAAGAGACGGTTGGCGCAGGAGGGGAGAAAGAGGAGAGTGGGCAGATCCGAAAGGCCACACAGGCAGGACTTGGGGCAGCCGTTCCCTCCACCCTTCGTGGTGGTGGAGGGTGGGCCCTGGTGGGGGAGGGGGGGCGGGGAGGAGTACTCACAGCTGACCTGGGAGCCCAGCTTGTGCTCCCAGACGGCGTGCAGCTGCTGGTACTCCTGCTGTGCCAGCTCCAGGCGCTGCCGCTTCACCTGGTAGATCTCCTTCTGGGCACTCAGGGCCTCCTGGGCCACCACCAGGTAATCCTTCAGCATGTGCTCCTGCTCCCGCCGCCATTGCACCCGGGGGTCCTCAATCTGAGTGGTTTCTGGAACAGACCCCAGAGACCCTACGTCAACACCTCACAGGCATCTGTTGGGTTGGTGGCCTTTGGCATCCACCACCAGTAAACAAGAAGCATAATGAATAGAAAAACCATGATAAATGTGAATGGGTTAAACTTACCTATTATGCAACAAAGGCTCTTCACGTTGATTAGTCAAGCAAACACAAAATAAACCAGGATAAATTTCCCAGCCCCAAAGTCAGTCTGTCTGAATATAGTTAGGAGGAAGACCAGAACTGAGTTCTAATCTAGACAGAGGCTTAAGGACATTACAGATGCTTAAGCTCATCTGTTTTGGTCAAGAGCAAAGTAAAGCAAAATAAGTAATACTTCAGAGGATATGAAGAAACAGGAACCCCCACACTCTACCAGAAATGCAGCTTAGGAGAGCCTTAACTAGCGGGCTACCTGACCATGTACATGAAGAGCCTTAAAATGTCAACCTTTGACCAATAATTCCCCTTACAGTAATTTATTATAATAATCCTATATAATAAAAGCCTAATATGCAAATTGTCCCCTTGGGTGGTCATTTGACCAGGAGTTCGGCCAAGAGACTGGGAATTCGATCACTCATTATGGCATGCACTGACCACAGGGGGTGGCACAGAACATGGCGGACATCGGTGATGTGGTGCTGGCAGTGGGTGGCATTGGAGGTCTGATGGCCCTGACAAGAGCAGGACTGTGGCAGGATGGTACAGCAGGTGAGCAGGCAGTGTCAGGCCAAGGTGGGTGCCAGCAGGGGCCAACTGCCCCACCGATCACCCCACAGATGGCGACCAGTGGCAGTGGCATGGGGTGGGGCCGTCGCCCAGCTCCCAGAAGCTGAGGGAGCCGGGCAAGGGACCCAATCTCGATCGACTGCCCTATGGGGCAGGATGGTAGAGCAGGTGAGGAGGCGGTGCCAGGCCAAGGTTGAGTTCCAGGGAGGCTGCTGGGCTTAGAGCCTGGGGCGCAAGCTGGAGCCAATCCCCGCAGGCTACCCCAAGGGACCCCACCTGTGCACGAATTTGTGCACCAGGCCTCTAGTAAAGAATTTAAAGCAAAGATGCATTTGTGCAAAACCATGATAATAATATCAAAAATAAATAACAAGCACTTATTTGATGTTTATTCTAAACCAAGCACTATCCTAATTACTTTATATCTATTTACTCATTCAATCCTTACTGCTCCCGTTATACAAGAGAAAACAGACAGAGAGGTTAAGTAACTTGCTCAAGGTCAAACAGGAAATAAATGCTCAAATAAGTATGTTATATTTACATGACACACAAATACAGCCATTAAAAAAATAAAATGGCCGGAACCGGTTTGGCCTGCATCAATGTTTCTAGCTCTCTCTCTCTTTCCCTTCCTCTCTGTAAAAAATCAATAAAATATATTTTAAAAAATAAAATAAAATAAAATAAAATAAAATGGAAAGGTGCTTATGACATAAAAGTAAGTGACAATACAGTGTACAAACTTCATAAATAATTCTGTATTTATCAAAATAAATATGGACATTCTCCAAAATATTAAAGAGGACAAGTAGCAAATTATCAACAGTGATTTTATTTCTTTTAGTTATGTGTACAATAAATATGTACAGTGGCAATTTGACTAAAAGACATTACCGTATTTGCCGGTGTATAAGACGACCCTTTGGCCCTGAAAAATATGCCTCCAAGTGGGGGGTAGTCTTATACGGCGAGTATATAACAAACTCTGTATTTTTAGTGGAAATGTTAGGGGGTCGTCTTATACGCCCAGTCGTCTTATACGCCAGCAAATATGTATTTTTCAGGGCCAAAAAATCGTCTTATACGCCAGCAAATACGGTAATTTAAAAAATAAAAAGGGATAGCTGGCAGCTGAACAGATGTAGAAGAGGCCAAAGCAAGGTCAAAGAGCCGATGCCCACTGACAATTTCCCAGTTGGGGGTGGAGTCAGGGGTGACTGACACCAGAAGCTCTATAATCATGGCCAGGTGGTGAACCCAGCCTGCAGACAGGTTTCACTTCGCGCAAAGAACTCTGTTACTTTTTCAAAAGAAACTTGGCCTGTCTGGATCATGCTGAATATTATTTTTTTTTAAGTTTGTAACTTTTAAAAATTTATATTTTTTGGAAATATACTACAAAATAAAACAAAGGAAATGTTAACCCTTCGATCAATCATTCCCTCAATGGCAAATTTATAAAATAAGAAGTGAGAGTTCCCTCCTCTCTAATCCTACTCCCCAGAGGGTGACTGCTGTTAACAGCTCACACACTTACAGATATTGTCCCCTACTTATCTAAAAATTTGTTTTTATATATATATATATACAAACTTATTTTTTGTTTAAATATATTTTTATTGATTTCAGAGAGGAAGGGAGAGAAGTATCCATGATGAGAGAATCATTGACAGGCTGCCTCCAGCACGCACCCTACTGGGGAACCCATAACCTGGGCATGTGCCCTTGACCCGAATCAAACCCAGGACTGAGGGTTGATGTTCTATCTCCTGAACCAAACCAGCTAGGGCGAGAATGGGTGATGATCTGGAAAGAACTGTCTACATGTGCTGTTTCTAGTTCCTCTCCTCCATTTTTCCCCCAGACTCACGACTTTCCTCCCCTCCCCCTTCCCCCAGTCCTTGTCCAAAGCTGCCCTCCACAGTCAGGGTCACCAGTGTCACCTGGATTACTAAAGCTTGTGGGCAACTCTGAGGCCTCTTCTTAGTTGACCTGACACTCCTCCTCTTGATACACTTCTTTCCCGTGGCTGCCCAGACCCTCAGGTTCCCCCCACCTTTCTGGTCACAACTCCGAATCACCCGTTTTCTTCTCCACACCCTTACTATCCGGGGACTCCATGGCTCATTCCTTGGTCTTCTTCAGTCCTGATATTTCCCTCTGGTAATCTCATCCGGCTTCATGTCTTGAAATACTATCTATACGCCAACAACTCCTGTGCACATATCTTCAACCTTGATCTCTTTTTAAGCTCCTGATTCCTACAGCAAGGTGGCCAGCATCAGCTCTCAGACATGTAACAGGCAGGGAAGACTCAACATGCCCCTTGTTCCTCCTTCCTAAACCCACTCCTCCTGCACTTTCCTCCATTCCTTGGATGGCAACTCCATGGGGCCAGTTGCTCAGGTCCAATGAGAGTCCTTCATTCCTCTTTCTTTCACATCCCATGTGCAATCTATCAGGAAGTCCTGTGGCTTCTGCCTTGAAAATATACCCAACATCTGGACACTTTTCACCACCCCCACTGCTCTATGGCTCTGCTCTGGGACACCGTCCTCTGTCACCTGGACTGTTGCAATGGTCTCTCACAGGTCTCCCTGCGTCTGTCTTTACCCGCTAAGGTCTATTGGTAGCACAGCAGCGAGTGACCCTTTAAGACATAGAGCAGAACTTGCCACTCATCTGCTGGAAACTAGCCAACGGCTCCCATCCCACATGGGAATAAAAGCCAGAAGGGTAAGGCCAGTGGACAGCAGGCCCATCTATCTCTGGCCTGATGCCCTTCCCTTTCCCTCACTCATCCTGCTATCTGCACACCTGCCTCCTTGCCATCCCTCGAGCAAGCTGACTGTGACCTCATCTTAGTTTTTGCTCTATGCTCTTTACTTGAAATGCTCCCTCACTCCTTAAAGTCTTAGCTCACTTATCATTTTCTCAACAAGTCCTTCTCTGTTCTTGCCTCGGCATCCTCAAACACACCCAGTACATTAGCCCTACACTCTGCTTTCTTTTCCCCATAATTCTGGTACCCTACATACTGTCTAGTCCAGGGGTGGGCAAACTTTTTGACTCGAGGGCCACAATGGCTCTTAAACTGGACTGGAGGGCCTGAACAAAAGCAGCCTGACCATGCTGGCACTCTCATCTTGGGCTGCTGGTGAAGGAGTGGAGGGGAGAGCAAGAGAACCCTCCGCTCTTTCGGCTCCGAGGGCCGGATAGAACAGCTGAACGGGCCGGATCTGGCCCGAGGGCCATAGTTTGCCCACGGCTGGTCTAGTACCCTACATAATCTGCTATTTATTGTTTATTTTCTCTTTTGCTGAAATGAAAGCTCTACAAGGGCAAGGATCATTGCCGTGGACTCTTACGTATCTCAAGCTCCCAGGACAGTGCCTGGGACATGGCAGGTGAATGAACACTTGCTGGATGAATGAATGTCGGGTGGGAGATTTAATTTGCTGTTCAATTCTAACGTGTCTTTAAACTCTTAAGAGAGCAATTTCCGTCGATGAACTCCGAGCCCAGGGCTCTGAATGCTTGGGCCACGATGGTCGTGCTCACGCCACTGGCATCACTGGCTGCATCGACAGAGATGGTGCCCTCCACCCAATGACAGCACCTTCACACAAAAGGAAACCAGCAGCCTGACAGCTGGTAAAACTGCCACACAGAATTCTTCCTGTCCCGGCCCCTATGTGCTCCCGTCCCCTACCCCCCACCTCATCTCTGCCATCATCCCCTCAAGAATCAACTCTGCCACAGCCTGCTGCTCCTTCCTTTCTCCAACGTCTCCCAGAAGCACCTTAAAATCCCACCCCCGCCGTCAGACTTTAATGAGGGGGATGCACTCAGCAATTAGACTCAGGCAGGGCCTGATGGGGGTCCCTGGGCTCCAGTGTTTAACCCAGCACGCAGGCAGCCCTCCCAGCATTAACCTCGTTCCCCATGCACACCCAATTAGGCATATTTACTTCTCATTACCCAGTGTGCAATCACGGGCGCTAATAAAGGGCTCTGCTACCCCCAACAATGCAATTAATGTCATTAGCTGTCTCTCAGAAACTCCTCTACACGTCGGTGCCAGGAGCTCATTCATCCTTCAGTCGTGCACTCGGGCACGGATGCCCTTTTCTACCTACTCTGTGCCTGACCTAGAAGAACTTGCAACCCTGGGCAAGTGGCTATCCCACGGAGGGATGAGGGACGCGGCAGAGGTATGGCCAGGGGCTACTGAAACCCAGTGGAAGTGGGTGGACAAGCACCCCTCTGCTCCCCAGCAGCGGTTCAAATCCCAGCTCTGCCATGCTTTAGCTCCAAGGATTGAGCCATGGGTTACTACCGTGTTTCCCCGAATATAAGACATCCTCCAAAAATAAGACCTACTTCATGGAAACATAACACATCCCCTGAAAATAAGACCTAGCGCATCTTTGGGAGCAAAAATTAATATAAGACACTGTCTTATTTTCGGGGAAACAGGGTACCTCTAAGGCCCATGTTTAAGGTGGGGGTAATCATCCTCACACCCCACAGGGTAGTTGGGAGGGTTAAACGGGACACTGCCTTGCCCAGCTTTGACACGGCGCGTAAATGGGCTAGAGTGTGATGCCCTATTCTCAGCCTTCGAGCTTTGCCAGGATGTCCCACTTCATTCCACTCCCCCTTTGCCTGAGAGGATCAGGAAAACCCTCCCATTGGGAAGGTGGAGAGTGAGCCAGAAAGTCCTCCTTCCTCACGTGAGTGAATGGGGCAGCGCATTTCAGAGGGCAGGAACACTGCTGGCCAAGAAGGTGCACAGTGGATGAGGCCCGCGCACACTCGACTCTCCATGGCTCGGGGACCGCCACCAGGGCCCCTCCACTGGCCAGACGGCACGCTGGTCCCTTTCCCTCAGCCATTCCTCCACCACAGCCCCAGAGACAAAGACACCGGGAATCTTCATCCGCATCGGGACACCTGGGTCACAGGCAGGAAGTGAGGGCGGTGGGCTGATTCCTATGATGGGCTAGAGACACACACTCTCACACCACGCCGCTCTGGACACCTGTGTATGCAGGCTGCTGGGGGCTTGCTGGGGCTCTGGCTGCTCCCAAATGACCCGACAATGACACATCCACCTTTATGAGGAAAAAAAGGTCTGTATGCACATACATTGATAGATATAAAAAAGGGCATATCTGTAATAATGAAAGCAAAATATGCTTAGTAGACCAGACGTCCTTCCAGATGACCTTCCGGGTGAAGCCGGGGCTGTGAGGCAACCCGGGATCCAGGTGCCAGAGGGAAGCCAGTGCCGGCAGCTGGGGGTAGGAAGGCCTACTCTTGCACAAATTTCATGCATCAGGCCTCTAGTGAATATATGCACATAAACACACAACTGGGAAATTTCTGGAACAATACACATAAAATTGTCAGCAGTGGCTGTCTCTGCAGAATTGAGATGAGTTATGAGAGGGGGAATTTCAGATTCTATTTAAAAACCTTCTGTTATATTATATGAGCATACATTATCTATCTATACCTACGCTGACACCTCTACCTAGCTGTACATAAAACAAAATACAGCCCAGGCACGGTGGCTCAGTGGTTGGGTATTGACCTCTGAACCAGGAAGTCATGGTTCGATTCCTGGTCAGGGCACATGCCTGGGTTGCGGGCTTGATCCCCGATTGTGCAGGAGGCAGCCGATCAATCTTTCATCATTGATGTTTTAATCTCTCTCTCTCCCCCTCTCCTTCCCTTCCTTAAATCAATAAAGATTTTTTTTTTTTAAAGAAGAAAATAAAAACCCTACCAAATACAATTTGGCTTTAAGAGCCTCTTCCAGACGTTGAGGTAGAGGACGGGGAGAGGGAGTGAGGAAGGGAGGATGGCCAGGACTTACTGGTGTTGTGGTCTATGAAGTAATCTCCAACCTGTGGGTCATACGCCTCTTCCCATCCCAGGGGCAGCTCGTCACTGATGCAGTCGGCGAAGGTGAGCGGTTTGGTGTACCTGGGGAGGGAGAGGAGAAAGACCCCATCAGCCTACGGTCCCCACAACCCTGCAACTCCGGGCCTCCATACTCCTCGGCGCCGGCCCAGAGGATCCCCAAACCCGGCAATGACACCATCTGTCCCGGGAAGGTGAACACATGGAAGGAGGCAGGGGATCTGTGTCCCAGCCCCAACCTAGTCACCAACGAGGGGGAAATTTGAGCCGGTCACCTTCCTTCTCTGGGCCTCCAGTTCGGCCTCTCTACCTGAAGGGTTTGCAAGAAAGGGCTCCAAGGTCAAGGCTTGTCTTTGGACTTGGACTCCAGCCCTCTCTGGCTTCTCCACCTGCAAGGCCCTCGCCCGTCCCACCCCCAGTCTTCCTCCCAGCTCCATGGCATGGTGTCATGCCCACGTCCCCTCTGGAAAGCTGACTTACTGAAGCTTCTAGAATGGCAGATGCCCCCGCCCTGTGAGTTTGGCCAAGAGCTGAATTTCTTGCCTCCTGAGCTGGTTCCCAAATGCCTGTCCCCACTGCTCTCCTTCCCGAGACAGTCCAGCTTCAACTGATTTGTAACAATAACCCCCGCTAAGTCCCCGTTCTGCCTTGAGTGAAGCGGCAGTCATCACTCGGCCTAGCGGCGAAGCCAGCCAAACGTGCGACTCACCCAACTAAAGGAACAAAGGCTCGTTCCAGCCCGAGACACCACAGACCGCCAGTCAAGCATTTCAGCCAGAGCGCCAGAATCCAGACATGGCCGTCTCCCCGAGTGGCCCCTCCAGACCGCTCCTGGGGCTCTAGAGTCGCAGCCTCTGCCTAAAATTCACATTCTCATCTCTCCCTCTCCTGTCTGCTCCAACCCACTCCCACTTCCAGACTCCCAGAGGCTACCTCATCGGCCTTTCTGCAGACGCAAACCGAGGCCCGATGGGACAGGAAGAAAGGTGACCATGACGAGGTCTGCGATCCTGACCAAGAACCTCCCTCCAAGGCCGGGTGGGGCGGCTCTGTTGGTTGAGCCTTGTCTCCTGCACAAAAAAGGCGCAGGTTTGATTCGGGGTCAGGGCGCATGCCTGAGATGCAGGTTTGATATCCAGAGGGGGCATGAAGGAGGCAGCCAGTGGATGTTTCTCTGTCATATTGATGATTCTCTCTATATATAAAAATCAATAAAAAATTTTGTGTTTTTTTGTTGTTTTTGTTTTTATTATTTTTTATTTCTTTTAATATATTTTATTGATTTTTTACAGAGAGGAAGGAAGAGGGATAGAGAGCTAGAAACATCGACGAGAGAAACATGGACCAGCCGCCTCCTGCACACTCCCTACTGGGGATGTGCCTGTAACCAAGGTACATGCCCTTGACCGGAATCGAACCTGGGACCTTTCAGTCCGCAGGCCGACGCTCTATCCACTGAGCCAAACTGGTTTCGGCAGGTTGTTGTTTTTATTTTTAAAGCACTTCCCTTCAAGGCACAGGAATCCCCCCTCTCTCTTACCCTTCCTTCTTACATTCACTCCAAATCAAACTTGAAGCAAACAAAATACACGGGGAAAGGAAGACTGACGGCCCCTGGTGGGAGGCCTGGCGCATTAATGAGCTCTGCATATCCACGGGCTGGCGGCTGTAGAACTACCGGGCTGGCGGCTGTAGAACTACCGATTGACTGCATTCCTGGCACTCTGGCTCCGAAGCTCTGTTAGTTGGTCATTTAGCTGCTCTCTGGTAGCAGACAATGAGGATGAGGCCAGAGGTGTATGTGACATGCTACAGGTTGGTCACCATTAAGGGAGGGTTCGATAAGCATGATTCCCATTAGCTGTGTGGGTCGGGCAACTTAACGTCTCTGAGGCTCAGTGTATTGATCTGCGAAGTGGGGATGACACTCACTCCCCGGGCTGTCGGTTAGCTTACATAAGGCCATGCTCACAGGAACATTTCGCACAGATCCTGCTACAAGCGAGCGCACAACGAAACTTTAGTCATTATTATCCCCATTTCCCAGGCAGGGAAACCGAGGCTGAGAAAGACTACGTAATGTTCTCAGTGTCAAAGACCACGCTGGGATTTCAAACAAGGCAATGTGTCACCAGAGCCCCTGCGGTGAGCTAAAAGGTCCTCTTGAAAGTTGACATCTTCACTGCACCTCCCGAGCCCCAAGGAGAGCCACGCAGGTGACGACGGGGCCTTTCTTCCGCTAAGAATGCTCTTGGCTCGGCGACACCTGGGCCGGTCTGGGTCAAGTTCCCGCGAGGCTGCCTGCAGCCCACCCAGCCCCACCCTGTACTCCGCTCAGATTTCAGCAACAGAAGGCCACTTCCAGCAGTGTCTCCTCCACCCCGACCTCTCCTCTCAGCGTTTGCTCCCTCTTCCTTATGGAGAATGAAGACCAAAGCCCAAGAGCCAAAGCTCATCCCACATCATTTCATCCAACAGATCTTTGAAAGGGTCCCTGAGGGACCCTCCACCCAGGCGTACACCCCTCCACGGTGAGCTACTCCACCACGGAGGGCAGGCAAGCCGTGAGGGGACAGGCATGCTCGCACCAACCACACTCGGACCTCTCCTTCGGCTCATTCCTCACCCTGCCCTCCCCCAGCCTGGCTGTGGAGATAAATCTTATTATACGATCAGTCTGCAACCCAGACAACCAAGAAGCTGTGTCCCTTCCCGACCGCTGCCCGGAATCTGTAAGGATTAGCACACGTCTCAAAATTTCTCGCTGGGGATTGATGAAATAATTTCATCAATGGTGCATCTGAGCAAGGGAACCATATACCCCCCAATAAGTATCTGTGGAATGGGCACATACGACCATGCACATGTAGGAACAAAAAATGACATGTTCTATATTTTGCTAAAAATGGAAGGATGCTTTCGATTTACTATGTGAAAGACAACACTGTTGAAAGAGAAGATCTACAGGATACTACAGTATTCTGTGTGTGTGTGTGAGTGTGTGTGTGTTACGTGTGTAGAAGAAAATTTAGAAAGTTGGACATTAAAAGGTTATCTTGGTACAGAGAATTTCAATGAAATTTAAGTGTCTTATCCCTTTTGTAAATTAATGTTTCTGTAATGTTTCTGTAATGTTCACTTGTTCATTATAATTAGCGCAATAATGGTTAAATCTAGGCCTAGAAAGCAAATCATATACAACCTGTTTCCTCTCTGGGGTCATCTTCACAGCTACATCACAGAGTCGGTCAATCCCAGCAGTGTGACCTGAAGCCTCCTGCCTGATTCCCAAACCCGGGCTTTGCTAACAAACATTCACGGGACCCCGAGAGACTCAGAACAATCTGGAATGCAGCGTCAGCTACGCCAGGGACACAGAGGCTGCAGCGGGACCACAGGGACGCCCGCAGCCAGCCCAGGCACGGAGCTCCTGCCTACTTGCACCTTCAGCTTCCGCGCCTTCCCACGTGGGCACACACACGGCTGCTTAATGAAAAGACAGCTGAGTGACTCAAAGTCATGGCACAAGGGATTCACGGAGCTGTGTGCGTGTGACACGAGGAGTGGGGAAAGGCGGAGGGAAACATCAACAATGCAATCCCTTTTCCAGCAAAGCAGGACCCACGGGCTGTTCCAGCCTGGGACACGGAGAAGTCAGAACCGAAATAACGTTGGCTACAAGCACCACTAAGGTGACCGGTGTGTGGAAGGGGAAGAGGCTGAGTTCAACTTGCAGCAAATGCAGACCCTGTGGCTAACAGGACTGAAAATAATAATAACAATAACAATAACAATAATAATAATGTGAGTAAAGAGGCCCCAAAGTGAGAAGGGGAGGGCAGGAGGAGAAAGGGCAGTTCTGATTGATATTCAGGGATCCCTTCAAAGGGATCATAGGGTCAGCCATGGGCTGATATCCGGACGCCCAGCGCGCTTCCCTGGGAAAGAGAAAAGCCCCCATCGGGACACTATGCAGCTAACAGAAACCCGGACAGCAAGAACCTCTCAGGAACAGATGCCAAGAGGGAGATGAATTATTCAGTGTGCAGAGACGTGCCGTTCAGACAGGATGAAGGGAAGCGATTTTAGCTGCATGAGGATTTAAACACACATATGCATACACACGTGCATGTGAGTGTGTGTGCGCGCACACACACACACACACACACACACACACCCTCCTGCCAGGGAGGAACTGTTTAAACCAGGCCCCCCTGGGAAACGGCGGGTACTTCTCTGGTTTGTAATGGTTCCCTTTGGGCAAGCGCCAAGAATGTGAGTTGGGAAGAGATGCAGCTTTCAGATGTGGCCAGGACTTGGGAGGCTCGCCCCCACCCCCTCTGATGAAGTGATCCCCCCACCCTAGCCCGGTGCAATCCCAGGCTCCAGCCGCCATGGCCCGGGCTGCCGAAAACCCCACTATGAAATCACATGACCAAATGCTGGAAGGGCGGGAGGGAGGAAGGGAAGAGAGGGTGCTGAGTAAGAACTCCTTCGGCCTCTGCTTAATGACTGACCTGCGAAGGGCCACAAGCATTCCAGGACGTTTCACAACAGGCCCTCCTGGGAAAAGGGCCCGGATGCGTCGCCTTGGATACAGGTAGGTCGTGCCAGATCACCCTGCAGCGGGCACCCGGGCACACCCGTCCCAGCTCCGTGGGCTGTGGGAGAGGGCCCGGGAGCGGGCTGCCATGGCGGGCGGGCGGGCATTCAGCATTCAGCCGGCATGTGTTTTCTAAGGAGGCAGCTCAGAGGGGAAGCGGGAAGGCCTCTGCCAAGTCTAACGCTGGGTGGTGATTCTCTGGGGCCTGAGGAATGCAGGACCTATCTTTCATGCTCCTGGTGCTTCCCGAGCGATCCTAACACTTCCCATGGTAGCCTCTTTATGGCATCCGGGGGCCCAGCTGGGAGGGACAGCTTTCTAAAGGGCTCTGCAGACTCCGAGCCAAGAACTGTCCAAACTTTCAGCAGAACCCCTCCGGCCGGTTCCTCCCGCCCAGGGGTGTTTCACACACATAGTTCCCATAGCTTAGATGTCACACCCTGTCACGTGCCTGCGCCTCCCGCTGCTGCACAGACTCATTTCCGGGAGCCCCTTCACCTTTCCCACCTGGGAGGCTGTGGCGGGCTCTCCTTCCTTCCCTTCATCCAGTTCTGTTCACACACACATTTTTTTTTAGATAATTCAGAATTTTAAAAAAATACATATTTTATTGTTATTTTTTAAGGAGAGGAAGGAAGAGGGATAGAGAGCTAGAAGCATGGATGAGAGAGAAACATCAACCAGCTGCCTCCTGCACACTCCCTACCAGGGATGTGCCCGCAACCAAGGTACATGCCCTTGACCGGAATCTAACCCGGGACCCTTCAGTCCGCAGGCTGACGCTCTATCCACTGAGCCAAACCGGTTTCGGCTGTTCACACACTTTCATTCATTCATTTTAACAAATCTGGGGATGACAGAAATAACCATCTCCCAAGTGTGCCAGGAGGGCCGAGCCCACGTCACACGGGTGAGCCTCGTTGACAAACGCCAGCTGCAGAGTGGACGAGACAGCGCCCGGCTCCTCATGCTGCCGTCGGGGAGACACCCTAGCCTGGATGTGAGCTGACACAGTCATTTCAGCCACACACTGTCATTCAGAAAAGAGACAACCGGAACCCTAGCCTGTCTGGCTCAATGGATAGAGCGTCGGCCCAAGAACTGAAGGGTTCCAGGTTCGATTCTGGTCAAGGGCATGCAAGTACCTCAGTTGCAGGCGTGGCCCCTGGCCCTGGTCCAGGCATGTGCAGGAGGCAACCAATCAATGTGTCTCTCTCATGTTGATGTTTGTCTCTCTGTCTCTCTCCCTCCCTCCCACTCTCTCTAAATATCAATGGGAAAATATCCTTGGGTGAGGAAAACAAAAAACAAACAAGCAAGCAAAAAAAAACAAAAAAACAAAAAAAACCAAAAACAAAACGCCACAACAGGGGCAGGTGGCCATGGGAAGCTTCCAGGAGAAGGTGAACTTTGAGGGGAGACCAGATAGATGGTGGGGGCAAAGGGAGCAGCCAGCACGCAGGCTCTGGGGCGGGACATTAGAGATGGCCCATCTTGTGAGGAGTGACGGGGCAGAGGCAGAGAGGGGCAGAGCTGGGCCTTCAGGGGTTTGGGGCCCCTTGTAAGGACTTTGAGCCCCACCCCCTTACCCAGCTGCAGAAAGTGACCAGAGAACCTCCCTGCCTCACCCTCCTTGGTGCTCTCTTCTTTTCTCCCCATTTCTTCTTCTTTTAAAAAAATATATTTTTACTAGAGGCCTTGTGCATGGATTTATGCACTGGTGGGATCCCTCGGCCTGGCCTGTGCCCTCTCGTAATCTGGGACCCCTCAGGGGATGTTGGACTGCCGGTTTCAGCCCCATACCTGCAGGCCAGCCCGAGAGATCTCACCGGTGCACAGATCCATGCACCAGGCCTCTAGTATGCATATTAAGATCTTTGGTTAATCTCTTCCTACCCTCTCCCTTCCCCCCTTTCCTCTGAGATTCATGTCTCTTCCATGTTCTCATGCCAAGGCTTTGAGCAACTGCCCCCTGGTGGGCAGTACACGTCATAGCTACTGGTTGAATGGTCCAACGGTCATTTAGGCTTTTATAATAATATACTAGGTGCACTGGCTAATAATGGCGGATTTTATAGTCAAAGAAAACATCTTAATTTCAAGAGAAACATCAAAAGTGCTTTATTCAAAGTAATGTCCATCATTAGCGACACATTTCCCCCATCTTTCAGATAATTTGTGGATGCTGTCCCAATAGAACTTTTCTTGTTTTGAGGCAAACCATTCAGAGACCAATTTTTCACTTTTTCATACGTTTTGAAGTGCTTCTCAGAAAGTGCATGTGCCATCGATCGGAACAAGTGGTAATCTGAAGGAGCAAGGTCTGGTGAGTATGGTGGGTGGATTAATACTTCCCAGGCAAGGTCTCTTAACGTGTCTTTAACTGGTTTTGAAGTGTGTGATGGTGCGTCATCATGAAGCAAAATTACTTTGCCGTGTCTTCTGGCACATTCTGATCCTTTTATGATCAAAGCGTGGTTCAAATTTACTGTTGTAGGTTGTGATCAGTATTCATGGTTTCACCTGGTTTTAGAAGCTCATAATACACCACACCTTCCTGATCCCACCAAATGCAGAGTATTGTCTTCTTTCCAAAGCGACTCAGCCTTGCAGTCAATGTTGATGGTTGACGTGGATCAATCCATGATTTTGTGCATTTGGGATTCTCAAAATAAATTCGCTTTTCATCGCCAGTCACAATTCAATACAAAAAAGACTTTCTTTCATGTTGTTGAACAACATTTTACTGATGACTTTTCGGTCTTCCATTTGTCTTTCGTTCAGTTGATGTGGCACCCATTTTCCTTCCTTTAAAATTTTTCCCATTGCTTATAAAGGATTGGAAATTGTTTGCTGAGCAACGTTTAATCTTTCTGCAAGTTGTTTTTGAGTTTGACACACATCTTCATCCAATAATGCTTGTAATTGTTGGTCTTCAAACTTTTTTGGTTGGCCTGGAACGTTCTTTGTCTTTCACATAGAAATCATCACTTTTAAAGCATTTAAACCAGCATTCACAAGTATCTTGAGATGGAGCATGTTCACCATAAGCTTCCCGAAGTATACATTAACTTTTTCTTCAAAAGAAAGTAATGAATTAAAACTTCCCACAAATGCTCTTTTTTGGGGGGCACAAAATTTGACATTTTTAAGCGTAAAAATATCCATGATGTTAACACCTTCAGAAAATTTGACATATGACGTTTTGAAGCTTGCTGTCAATACAACAAAATAGCATACACATCAAATTGCATGTATATCAACATATGTGTAACTCCATCTATTGAAAAAAAAATCTGCATTATTTACCGCTACACTTGGTATATAGATTGATTTGATAAAGAGAGGAAGGGAGAGGGATAGAGAGAAAGGCCAATGAGAGAGAAACATCACTGACCGGCTGCCTCCTGCACTCCCCCTGCTGGGGATTGAGCCCACAACCCGGGCACGTGCCCTGGTGCCCGACCAGGAATCGAGCCAGTAACCTCTTGATTCATGCATGGGTCGATGATGCTCAACCACTGAGCCACACTGGCTGGGCTCCCCCATTTCATTAATCCTCCAAGCAGCAAGAATTTATGGTACGGACACAACAACTCGGTCCTGGGCCAGGCCCCACAGGGGCTCGGATGTTTGGGTAAGCCTGGATGTTTCTGCCTCCAGGAGCCTGGGTTCACACCAGACAGCCACAGCTTGCCCTGAAAGCAGGAAGTGACCTGTCCCCGTGACATCAGGTGACGGTACATGTGGCAGTTTCACGACCCAGGGCTGCGGACCACAGAAAATGAGCGGACGCAAGGATAGCTAATAAGGTGCTGCGTCCGCCGTACAGACCGAAAGGCCAAGGAACGGGGAGAAGAGGGAGACAGAGGCAGCGGGGTGTGGTCAGGGAAGGCTGGGGAAGAAAGGGAACAGTGATGGATGTCACGGTCAATGGGGAGACGGGGCCGATGCTACCCACGAGGCTCGGAAATCAGAGAAACTGGGCTGAAACCCACGCTCCGCCCCGTGCACCACCGTGGGTGGTGTTACGCAACCCGGCGAGGAGGCGTTTCCTTCTCCGTGAAACTGAGAAGTCTCAATCTCGAAAGGGTGTTGTGGGGATTAAATGAGGTAACCCGCATAAAGTGCTGGGCGCAGGGCCTGGCATGGACTTGCCCTCAGTAAAATGAGGGGTGTCCACGCTGTCTACTGAGCGGCTCCTGTGCTCTGCGTACCGTGAGAATCGGGTCACTTCTAGGATCGATATGTTAGCTATCATCACAGTATCACCATCACCATCATCACCATCACCACCATCATCATCACTCTCCATCCCAAGAGATACCCAGTGGCGGTTAAAATGCACAGGCTATAGCCGAAACCGGTTTGGCTCAGTGGATAGAGCGTCGGCCTGCGGACTGAAAGGTCCCGGGTTCGATTCCGGTCAAGGGCATATACCTTAGTTGCGGGCACATCCCCGGTAGGGGGTGTGCAAGAGGCAGCTGGCCGATGTTTCTCTCTCATCGACATTTCTAGCTCTCTATCTCTCTCCCTTCCTCTCTGTAAAATATCAATAAAATATATATGTATATTTTTAAAAAGATCAAGTTGTAAAATGCACAGGCTGCAGACTCAGTGCCCTGGGTCCCATGCAGGCCACCCCTGCCTCGCTCTGTCCCCTGGGGCATGAGCCCACCCGGCCTGGTCTGCTCCTGCCTGTGACCACCTGGTCCAAATGAGCAGTGGGGAGCCCACGGCTCGTGGGGCTCAACCAGCATTAGCTGTGACTGTGAGTTGGGGATTACATGCCTGTTTTCATGATGGGGAAATGGAAGCAAAGTTACTGTCCTGGCACAGTGCCTAGAAGCCCTGCGCATCCCCGGGAAGCTGGTCTCTGCCCCTCTCCTTGGAAATCAGACCAGAGAAGATGGGAAATGGCAGATGGCGGGGATGCAGCTCTCAAAATCTGCTCTTGGAGGGAGGTGGTCACACCAGGAATTTCCAAGTTCTCTGTCTCTGGACATCTCCCCATTCCCTCCCTTCACGCTCAACACACCTGCCTCAACATTCTGGTTTTTCGACCCCTACTGCTCCTTGCTTCGCTGATTTGGCTGGGCTGGTTTATCCAGAAACTCTCCTGGCCTAGTCACTCCCACTCCTGGAGTTCTTTTATGGGAAAAGAAGAGGAGGGAGAGAGCTGGAGGGAAGGTTCCAGGCTGCTCTCCCAGTCCCCTTTCTCCTCTTCAAACCAGTGGCTCACCTTCATCTGCCCTGCTGGGTTCTTGGGATCACACACCTCAAACCTGGGCCTGCCCCCTTCCTCCACCGCCTTCCCCATGCCTCGCTGCCTCCAGCTCACCGACGCCATGCTGAATGCGGGCTGCTGTTCCCCTCTGTGGTCGCTCACTGGGATGTAAGATTATAGCTCTTGTGCACCAGATCATGGGTTCAAGTAGCAATGGCCAACTGATTATGGGAGGGCCAGATTCAGCCTGCAGACACCTTTGTCTACTACAGTGTTGTGTTTTCAAAATGGGGCAGGACAGGCAGTCTCTGTCCCCCTGCTGTCTAACGTCTTACTCCTGCCTCTCATCTTAATGCAGCCCTGCGTGGCCAGTAACCGAATGCCGTGGAGCCAGGCTCCCTGGGTTTGAATCCAGCCTCTGTCACTTTCCAGCTGTGTGGCCTTGGATAAGACACTTAAACTCTCTATAGCTCAGTTTTCACATGTGCAAATATAGAAAAAAAACAAAGCAAAACCAAAACATTTATGGAGCATTCACTATGAGCAAGGAACTAATCCAAGCAGCTTACAGACATTAATTAACTCCCTTGGCCCTCATAACAACCCTTCCAGGTAGACCTACCTCACAGTGTCCTCTGAAGATCAAATGAAATAATTCCTGAAACAACACTTTGGTACATGATGTGAATACAATAAATGTGAGCCAATTCATTATCATCCTTTTCATTGCTATCCAAACGAGGCCCCTGATGCAGGAGCATGAAAGAATGTTGACACTGAACCCTGGCCGGTTGGCTCAGTTGACTGGAGAGTCGTCCCATACACCAAAAGGTTGCAAGTTCAATTCCTGGTCAGGGCACATACGTAAGTCGTGGGTTCAATCTCCAGTCAGAGCACATATGGGACACAACTGATCGATGTTTCTCTCTCCCTTCCTCTCTCCAAAATCAATAAAATAAAAGAATATAAAAAGCATATTCTTGCCCAGCTGATGTGACTCCATGGCTGAGCGTTGATCTACGGTAGGAACCAGGAGGTCAGAGTTCGATTCTGGTCAACATGCGTGGGTTTCAGGCTCGATCCCCAATGTGGGCATGCAGGAGGCAGCCTATCAGTGATTCTCTCCATCACTGATATTTCTATCTCTCTCCTTTCCTCTTTGAAATCAAATGACAATATATTTTTTAAAAAACACACAACACATATTCTTGGGTGAGGGTTAAAACTCTAATTCCTTTGTTCATTGGTGAGAAAAGTGAACCAGAGAGATAAAGACTTGTCCAGGGCCACCCAGGGTCAGTGGCAGGGCCGAGACTAAAACCTGGGGACCAGCCCCAGACCTGCACCACACTCGTGACACCAAGAGAAGGAGTCAGCCTGGGGCTGGACTAGGTTCCATCTGAAAGGCAGTGAGTATCTGAACAGCCTCCAAGAGGTAGTTCCTGTTAGCATTCTCTGGCTTGCATGGATTATATAATAGCTATAAATAACCCCATTAGACTGGAAGAATAATTATCACCGAACAAACCCATAGGAGACTATGAAGCTCCCATTCATGCAGAGGAAATGTTGGGAGATAGAGCCTTCATTTTGCTCACTGGAGGGCAATTTCCTGGAAGTCCAAGAGCAGAATCAAGCACCTGGTCTATGTGGTTGCCCCTCATCCGGCTCCACCCCAGCTTCATCCTCAACCTCGAACTGGGAGTTAGGATATAGAAGTTCTGTGTCCAGCCCTGGCAGATACTGCTCTATGGTTGGAGCGTTGGCCCACGCACTGAAGGGCCATAGGTTGGATTCCTGGTCAAGAGCACATACATGGGCTGTAGGTTCAATCTCTTGCCTGGTCAGGGCACATGTGAAAGGCAACCAACTGCTTCTCCCTCCCTCCCTTCCTCCCTTTCTTCCTCCCTTCCTCTCTCAAAATCAATGGAAAAAAAAAATTCTCCAGTGAGGATTAGCAAAAAATATAGTTCTGTGCTCAATAGGCCCAACAGAACCAAATAGGACTCGCATTTCCCGTCCTTCTTAGCTGGGCACTCTCCTTCCCAGCTCTAAGCCTCAGTGTCCCCACAGGTATAACGCAGCAGAAAAATCCACCTCTCAGGGTTCTCACAGGACTCAGCACAGCGACTGGCACACACCCGGGGCGGCTGGCATGCCCTGCTCCTCCTTTCTGGACTTAGGAGCCTGAGGGCACTCAAACCCCAGCTTCGTGGGGTCCAGTCCCGGGAGCTGGCTTTCCAAGAGCCTTCCCAGGGGCTGGGTGTCTGGGAGCGTCCAGCACTAAGAGCAAACGTTGCAGCCACTCTTGCCTGAGATTTGGCTGTTTCTCTGTTTCTGGAGCTCCGACTCTTACCCCAGGCATGCAGCCCGAGGAGCTGTGGGAACAGCTAGAAATGGAATTGGCCGGGAGGGTTTCTCCAGAACCCTGCCTCTCCTCGGCCCCTTCCACGGCAGCACAATCTGGACCGAGCACTGGGAAGGGATTGACAAATCTGGATTTGAATCCTGCCACCACATCAGCCATGCTCTTGGGCGGGGCCAAGTACCTTCTCTGGGCTTCCCATCTGGAACCTAAGGTCTCTGAGGCTCCCTTGCAGTGCTAGCCTACACGGCCCGCCTGGCCCAAAGGGGCACTGTGAGGTGGCAAAGAAATAATAATTAAGACATCTTTCATGGAAGGCCAGTTAAGTACCAGGCACTGCACCAGCTGCTGTATGCAAAATAAGTCATTCCCAAATACTACCGTACCACCCTCATTGAACCAACAAGGCAACGGATGCCTACTAGTAATAGTAATGATGGTAAATAGTAAGAGCTAAATTTCACTGAGTGTGTATACCAAGTACCTGGAACTACTCAGGGCCCCTTCTGTAGACTCTCTTTCCACCACACCAAGCTGCACCTTTGTAAGCATTAACATCACCGAAACGGGGTGTGTGTGTGTTACCCACCCCTGCTGACACCTTACAGTGCTGTCAGCCAGGAGCTGTGTGCGCACAGACATGAGAGGTGTCCGTGGGATAAAATCACAGAGACAACTGCGAGCCCTTTTAACCCCTGGAAGCCAGCTGGTTGCAGGGAGGGGTGGGGAGGAGGCGGAGGGCGAGCAGACCCGTTGAGCAGCATTCCATTCCCCAAGCAGGAGTGCAAAGTAGGCTAGCTCCTCTGCAGAATTGCCACGCTGGCCCCAGGGCCCAGCGCCCAGGTTTTGAATTCCTCCCTTCCTCGTAACAGGGCTGCCTGCCGCAGAGCCACTCTTTTTTAAAATATATATATAATTGATTTTTTACAGAGAGGAAGAGAGGGATAGAGAGTTAGAGACATCGATGAGAGAGAATCATCGATCAGCTGCCCCTTGCACAACCCCTGCTGGGGATGTGCCCACAACCAGGGTACATGCCCTTGACCGGAATCGAACCTGGGACCCTTCAGTCTGCAGGCCGACGCTCTACCACTGAGCCACACCGGTTTTCGGCCGCAAAGTCACTCTTGAAGGCACCAGGGACAATATCGAAAGGCGCAGACAGCAATCCTTTGTGACTCCAAAGAATTGTGTTTAGAATAGGAAGGCGTGTTAGGAACACTGGAGATTGATGTTATTTATGTATTTCTTTGCCTTTTTTTTTTTGGTATGTATTTTAAAAAATCTAAGTCCGAAAGGTTTATTTCAATGAGTAATAAACAAACATTCTGGGTCATTACTCAGTGGGTAGCGCTGTGTCCTTTCTTAATGGCACACAAGACAGAGCTCCTCAAAATCAATGGTCTATCGATTGTAGTGACCCCAAGCTGGACACGACCCAGCGTCCACTCATCGCTGAATGGGTGCCCACACGTCGTCCAGCCATGTGCCCCGCTTAACCACGGGGACCCGTTCTAAGGAGCGCATCGGGAGGTGATTTCATTGTAGTGCGAACATCACTTATCACAAAGCCGGTGGGACAGCCTGCCCACGCCGAGGCTGCAAACCGGTACAGCCTGTCACAAAACAACACGGGACTGAATGAAGCACACGGAAAACTGGTGCCGTCGAGAGCCCCGTGTGTGATGTCTGAGGCTGCTGCCGGCACCGCCGGGCACGTGTTACAGCGAACTGTGCCGGCCCGAGGCCACACAGCCAGGAAGCACCGAGCCGGCATTTGGATGTGCTCTGGGAACCCGGGTTCTCAGCCGCTCTGCACAGAGTAGGTCTTCAATGAGCATCCTTTTTTTTTTTTTTTTTTTTTAAATGTGGGGAAACTCGCGTCCCCAAGAGGTCTTGTTTTAAAAAATATATATTTTATTGATATTTTACAGAGAGGAAGGGAGAGAGATAGAGAGCCAGAAACATCAATGAGAGAGAAACATCAACCAGCTGCCTCTTGCACACCCCCTACCGGGGATGTGCCCGCAACCAAGGTACATGCCCTTGACCAGAATCGAACCCGGGACCTTTCAGTCCGCAGACCGACGCTCTACTACTGAGCCACACCGGTTTCGGCAGCATCCTTTTCTTTCCTGCCGCATTACATCGGCCATTTTCCCTTTGAGTGTAAACAGAAGGCAGAGCGGGGCTGGGGAGGAGGCAGCTAGGCTGCCTGTAGGCCAGATGCACAACTAGGTGCACAACTGGACGCCAAAGCCACTGGCCCATCTCGGCAACCGCCCGGAGTCTTCTGAGTGCTGTCTTCAGGTGACACCTGTCATCTCACGCTGTGAGCCACACACGGCTTCTATCTGCCCAGGCCCTTCCAGCGACGTCTCGCTACCTCTTGCTGGCCCTGTATGCATACATAGGGGGCTCCCAATGCCCTGCATGTCCGGTTCTCGTACCAGGACCCCGGAGAGCCCCCCTTCTGAAGCTGGACCATGCGTGTCACACTGGAGGCATCCTGCCAGAGCCCCAGGGGAACTGGCACTGCCACCTCCCTAAAATCCCACAGGCGGCGGGGGGCGGGGGGGGCCTTCCTGCCGCCAGCAGGTCTGGGAAGCACAAGTCAGCACCTCCCGGCCGTGTCTGAGGAGCTGGAAGCCGCAGATGCCCGAGCATTTGCTGGTGGCACGGTGAGGGCACCCTGATGCCACCCGGAAGCTCGCCTCGTCTGCCCATCCCACCGCTATTTCTCTATTCGCCAGGGCCACAGAGGCCCGCAGAAACCAACCCCAAAGGAGCCGCACGCAAGCGTTGAAAAGATGGGTTTCGCCTCTGACAAGCATGGCTTTCTTGAAGGGGTTCTCTTTCCCCCGTCATTTCTTTCAAAAGGAGAAAATAAATAGACTTGTTCCCCGAAGGGAAGCCCTACCTACAAGTCACCGTTAACCATGACGCGCTCGGAGCTGAAGGCTGCCCGGGCCCAAGTCAGGCCCAAGTCAGCAGCGAAACAACTAAGCAATTAAAACAGCTATTTTGGGAAGCCCTGGAAGGCGGCAGATACAATATGAATTATTCATTCAGACTGCCGGGAGGGCTCTGGGCATTGTCCCCGGCTCAGCCGGGCATTCAAGCACAGAGAGGGGACACAATACCCCGGCCCCGGGACATGGGTGCCTGGCGCGCCCACGCGCCCACACACAGCCCCCAAGGAGGCCAGGTGGCCACTCCAGATGGTGAGCCGCACGGAAACGAAACCCACAGGTTGGCAGACGCCTCGGGCTCTGGTGCCAGGGGAGAATGTATGAATTTCCAATTGGCTTAAGAGGCACACAGGCATGTGTTGGGGGGGGGGGGAAGACGACAAAAGGATCACCTGCCTGGGACACAAGGAAATATAAGGGATACAGGATGGGGCAAAAATAGCTTTATAGGGGTGAGTACGCAAACCAGGTTGTTTGTCCTTGAAATATTATTTATTAGTTATTGTATTACCCTCCATACAAACAACTGTAAGCCTACATTGACCCCACCCTGTACATGGTGCTCCTGACCTTCCACAGCTCCCTAGCTGGCCTGGGACTGACTCGGGGGCTCAACAGGAAATGAATGGGGGGGATCTGGAGCACCAGCTGAGCCCGCCCAGGGTCTGGGCATCAAGCAAGTACCCAGCAGGCTCGTGCAGGGGCCCGTCAGCCTTCCAGCTGCTGCCCACCGGAGCAGCACTGTGATGGCACACCTTATGTTCGGGCAGGTGACTTCGGCCAAGTCCCTTCTCCCCTGTGGGCCTCAGTTTCCCCACAAATAAAGGCAAGGGGTATGGACTCCATCACCCCAGAGGTGGCATCCTGTGGTACCGTTTTTATTTTTGTTTTAATATATGTTCCAACTTCACCCTCAGGTGGGAACGCATGCACAGGTGACTGGGGTCCCTCAGCCAGAGAACTGGACTTAGACGGGTTTGCCCACAGTACTTAATTAAAATTGACCGAGCATAAACTAAACACAGAGACAGATATGAAGATGCACGAATCCCACGGTTTATTCACCAGAGTCCTGGTGGTTTCCAGAAGCCTAGGCAGGTCCCCTGGAGATCCGCGCCGACAGACACACACACTGGACAGGAACACGCCGCGGCAGCGCCTCGGTCACAATTGAGGCCTCAGAGGCTCGGCTCACAGGCAGAGTGACAGCTCACTCCCTCGGCAGAGCTTCACGCAGGATTTGGAACAGGGAAAAGGGGGCGGAGAGAGCACGGCGGGTGGAGGGCCCCTTCGTGGTCTCTGACCAGTGCCTCTTGGTCCCTTCTCTTATGGCCAGTTCTGGGCGGTCGTCCTCCCCCCCTCCCCCTCGTTCCTTCTGGGTGCAACCAATGGGCCTTCAGTGTGTCTAATCGGGGGTCTCCAGGCACTTTCTGCCTCGCTTTTCCACTTTCCAGATAAACACTTGTTAGGGCGTTCACACAGTCACAACTTTCCAGATAAGCACATGTCAGGGCGTTCACACAGTCAGAGCTCAGAGGCACTTTAAAATTTTTTCATATATATACACATACTCACACATTATTGATTTTTTTACAGAGAGGAAAGAGAGGAAGAGAGAGGTATAGAGAGCTAGAAACATTGACGAGAGAGAAATATCGACCACCTGACTCTTGCACAACCCCTACTGGGGATGTGCCCGCAACCAAGATACATGCCCTAGACGGGAATCGAACCCGGGACCTTTCAGTCCGCAGGCCGACGCTCTGTCGGTTCCAGCTGTGGTACGGTTTTGCCACGACATCCTGTGCCTGAGAAGTGGCCCACATGCCCCTTTGTAAGGACCCAGCGTCCAAACCTTCAGGGAACAACGACGCTGACAATGCTCTGCACGTCACACCTATGACAGGTCAGTGCATTCTCCCAGCCTCCCACACAAGTGGTTCCCAACACAACCCCCTGGTCTCGGTGAGTACACGGAGCCACCGAGAGCGGCATCACGTTGATTGTGGTCATGTGGCTCTTACACTGTAGACCAGGCGTGGGCAAACTACGGCCCTCGGACCGATGGCTGTTCTAAACTATTGAAAGAAATAAGAAAAAGAAAAAAGAAAAAAAAGACTGTACCCTTTTATATAATGATGTTTACTTTGAATTTATATTAGTTCACACAAACACTCCATCCATGCTTTTGTTCCGGCCCTCTGGTCCACTTTAAGAACTCATCGTGGCCCTCGAGTCAAAAAGTTTGCCCACCCCTGCTGTAGACTGAGAATTTAGATTCAGGCCTTAAGGACCACTCAGGAAGGGAAAGGAGACAGCCGACGCTACACGCCTGGGTGGCCAGGAGAGGGGATTTTTAAAAATACCTCGGAACTGAACACCATCCCCTCTAGTTTTAAACTTTAAAAATTAGGGGGCTACTCTGGCCTTGGCTACAAATATTAGGAAGTTAGTTAACCAGGAACACTGTGGGTGAGCGTGCAGGAGTCAAGAAGAAAAATAATTGTCTTTTGGATAAATGGAACGAGATGCTCACTCTTGGACCTCAACCCGGGAGCCGGAGGAGGACAGAGCGAGAGTCCCAAATGGAGGCGCCTCCGCATCGTCACCCACTTGCCCCGGAGACAAACGCACCAGGGACTTGCTGCTGTCGTCACCCGCCCAGGAGACCAAGATGTGCAACGCAGCATTGCGTACCGGAGGGAGGAAATGAACACAGGTCAGAATGTGCAGGAAATGAATGGTCAGGAGACGATGGTTTTAACCGTTTGATGCAACTGTTTAAAAGTTAGGCTCACGAAGCATTTTAAATGAAGGAAGGGAGAAGGCTTTTACTACAGAACTTTACAAGAAGTGGGAAAAGGCAGGATACAAAACTGTGCACACGGCGAAATCATGCCTGCCTGCAAGAAAGAGGGAAAATGTAAGAAAAAAAAATTCCAAAATGTCGACAGTATTTGCCCTTCCATGCTGGAGATACAGTCCAGGTTTTTTCAGTTGGTTTTGCTTTTAAATTATCTATTTTTATTGATTTGAGAGAGAGAGAGAGATTAGTGATGAGAAACAATCATTGATTGGCTGCCTCCTGCATGTCCCTTACTGGGGATCGAGCCCCAAACCAGGCACGTGTCCCTGACTGGAATCGAACCCAGGATTCCTCAGTCCTCAGGCCAACAGTCTATTCACTTGCCAAACCACAGGGCTGTTTTTGCTTTTATAACCAGAAAGAAGACACCCCATCCCACCCCCATAAAAAAAATACAAAACCCTAAAATTATCAAGAATATTTCTCTACCCAATGTCAGTCCTTCTATTTAGAATCTCTTAGTAGCCCTTAATACAAAAGTCATTCTAAAATTTTTCTTGTAGCCCTAAACGGTTTGGCTCGGTGCGGCAGCCTACAGACTGAAGGGTCCCGGTTCGATTCCGGTCAAGGGCATTGTACCTTGGTTGTGGGCACATCCCCAGCAAGGAGAGTGCAGGAGGCAGCTGATCGATGTTTCTCTCTCATCAATGTTTCTGACTATCTCTCTCCTTTCCTCTCTGTAAGAAATAAAAATATATTTAAAAATAAAATAAAATTTTTCTTGTAGAAAAATTCAAAGTATAGAAAAGCATGAAAATATTGAAAGTCAACAAGCGTAAAGAGTAACCACATGAACCCTGCGTAGAAGGGGAGCCACAAAGCAGCGTGGAGGCCAAGAGTGCCCAGCGTGGCGTGGGGAAGAAGAGTCAGCCCTCCCGGGTCTCCTCTTAAAGCCCGCACACCCCAGAAGGGAACAGCCTGGGGGTTATCTAGGGATTGAGGTGAAAGGCCCGAAGGAGACTTGAAAATTGTTTCTAGATACTCCCCCATTCCCAGCATCTGGGTTATGAAGATCAGAGAGAAAAAAACCAAACCATTATCAATCACCCCAAATTAGGTTTCATTGGAGAAATGCAGGTGGGGTTGACAGATGGGGACCCACTTGGAATATTTTGGGTGTCAATCAGAAAGTTGATAGGTCACAAAACACACTGTGGTAAGGCCATGGTGACAATACCAGACAGTAAGAGCTGAACCCCTGACCCTCTCTGCCCCGAGGATGCTCTGGCCGGGTAGGACAAGGCTCTGAGACCACCCAACGCTCCCCACGCTACCTCACACATCCCAAGCCTCTGTCCTTGCCTTGCCTTCTGCCCAGAACACCTTTCCCGGGACGCCTGCAGGGCTTGGAGAACCACTTCTTCGCAGCGTGTAGACTTCTGTTACCTGTTTCTATGTCAGTCACCTCCGTGAGAGTGGCCAGAACCTGACAGCGCCTTAGGAGTCACCGGAACTCCAGCGTCTTGGAGGAGTGGGCGCCGAGCGAGTGTTCACAGAAGAACAAACTAAGAGAGAACTGTTTCACCGGGACTCCCCGCAGGGTTCACAGCCAGACCCCCACCCCACCCCCCAAGTCTGGCTTGTCCCGACAAAGAGAAGTGTGTGGTGGGGCCCTGGGAGTGCCTTTGCATTCTTGACCTTATTGAGTCTTTTTTTAAAAAATATTTTATTGATTTTTTACAGAGAGGAAGGGAGAGGGATAGAGAGCTAGAAACGTCTATGAGAGAGAAACATCGACCAGCTGCCTCTTGCACAACCCCTCCTGGGGATGTGCCCACAACCAAGGTACATGCCCTTGGCCGGAATCGAACCCGGGACCTTTCAGTCCGCAGATCGACGCTCTACCACTGAGCCAAACGGGTTTTGGCTTGAGTCTTAATTCACCATCGCCAAGGCAGCACCATTCCCTCCCATTAATGCCATCCCCCCACTTTACAGATGAGCAAAAGGACACCCCCGACTTCCCTAAACGGACAGGACTCCCGGGTCCCTGGTCTGGGCCAGGGTTGGGCGGCGGCCACCTGAGCCCTGGCCCACCGTCCACCGTCCACCGTCTCCCTGGGCTCCCCTCTCACTCCCCGCCGGTAACCGGAGAAGCGCGGCAGCAGCCGATTCTCCTTTCCGGGCAACGGATAGCCCGGGCCCCGGTCTCTCGCTCCTGTTTCATTCTCATTAGTATAATCATCATCACGGGGAGGGAGCACTCTCGCTGGCCTGGCGTCCCGCAGCCCTTGGGCAGCGCCGCTCCGGGCCGGGGAGGCGCAGGTGACAGATGCCCAGGGCGGAAGGGATCGTGGATGGTCTGTAGGTCTCAGTTACACGGGAGCCGCTGCGGCCTCCATCACTGTGCTCCCGGGCGCAGCAGGGTGTGGGCCAGGCTCTCCCAGCCGCTGCTGGCGAGGCCTTGGCTGGACACCAGGTGCGCCAGCTTCTCGTCCACAGACACCAAGACCGAGGGGCCTTAACGAGGTCAGGGGACCGGGCGAGGGCACTGGGCCTCCTGCAGTGGGCTCCCGGCTCCCGGCACGGGACAGGGACAGGGCTCAAGGCGTGTGAGCCCCTTCGCCTCCTTCTATTTTCCCTCCACAGTGAAGTCTGCTGAGAGAGTCTGACCGGTAGAAACCCCGTGGCGAGCCTGCATTATGGGTCTGGCTGAGGGGCCGGGATCCTTCCCTGAGGCTCCCTCTCCGTTCTCTACCTGGACGGGAAAACGGATCCTTGACCTTCGAGCTCTCAGCCAATGGCCCGGACCTTCGTCCGCTGGATTGCCCAAACCCCACATCTCTGCATTTGTCCCCATCATGGTCCCAGGGGAACCACTGACCTCTCGCTCTCTCCACACTTCTGCAACTGGTGGCTTTCTCCTTTCTTCTGCCCACTCCTTCCTGCTCGCCACTTTCCCATTAAAAAGTATTAAAGTTAAGACAAAATAAATAAATCCAGTCTTGTCACTCTCCGGCTCAATCCCTGCCAGGTCTGGCCCCCAACACCAGGATGCACCCACACTCGGGGCCGTGGCCTGCACGGGGTCTCCTGGCCCAGCCCCTTCCTCCCTCTGCAGCCTCATGGTTTCCAGTTCTCGGAACTCGGCAACGTAACTCCCACCTCACAGCCTTTGCTCACTCGGTTCCCTCTGCCCAGGATGCCATGCTGCGACCCATCCCTGCCCGCACGCCTGTCCACATTTTGCACAGTTGATGCCCTCTGTCCATCAGCCCTCAGCAATGATGCATCTCTAAGAAGCCTTCCCAGGCAGCCCTGGCCGAGTGGGCCCTCCCATTCCTTTCTCTCACTGTGTGTGTTTTTAAAAATATATATTTTATTGATTTTCCACAGAGAGGAAGAGAGAGGGATAGAGAGTTAGAAACATCGATGAGAGAGAATCATCCATCAGCTGCCAAGATACATGCCCTTGACCAGAATCGAACCTGGGACCTTTCAGTCCGTAGGCCGACGCTGTATCCACTGAGCCAAACCGGTTTCAGCTCACAGTGCTTGTTGGATTGACGTGTTGACTGGCAGGCTATCTGACCTTCCCACCCAGATGCAGCCAGCCTGTGAGCTCACCTAGGTCTCATTAAGGTGGCCCAGAGTTGGCTGACGCCCCGCCAATCGGATGGATGAATGAAACAGGACTGTGAGCATCCCTTCCTCCCCCAAGTGAAAGATTTGGCGTTTCTTTTTTTGTCACTTTTTTCCCCTTTCCCTCCCTCCCAAGGCAAAGCCCACAGTCCCACTTTGAAACCTACTCCAGGAACCACTCACCCAGGATCCTTCTGCCCTCCACTCACACCCAGAGAACTGGAAACTTCCAAAGAACAGGAGCCGACGGGACCCAAACAGGTCCATGGAGAAACTCGCCGACAGAGTGGCTACATGGCACCCAGACCTCTCTCTGCGGGCTTACAGTGCCAGTGTTGGGCACGCCCCAGGTTCCCAAAAAACGTAGAATGGAGGAAATAAAGAATGACCCCCCCCCCGGCTGGCATGGCTCAGTGGTTGATCACTGACCTATAAACCAAAAGGTCATGCATGGTTCGATTCCTGGTCAGGGCACATGCCCAGGTGGCAGGACATGGAGGAAGCAGCCAATCAATGATTCTCTCTCATCATTGATGTTTCTCTCTCTCTCTCTCTCCCTCTCTGAAACCAATAAAAGTAAATTAAAAAAAAAAAGAATGACTTTTTAAAAAGTGAAGACGTATTTCCAAAATATACCCAAATCGTTTAAATTTCACTTTTCCTTGGACAACAGGCAACCGATGAGAAGAGATTCAAGAATGAGCCCCTGACGTACGTCTGCTCGAGTGCCTTAACATTGAAAAAGAAGCTGAAAACACATTCATTTTGGAAAGAGCCTAAACTGACGAACACATACCTTCTACCCAGTTACCCTAGGCCCGGCACCGAATATTATAGGCAAGGTGAAAACCAGCTGGAGGTGAACACACTCGTTCACACATGACCGTACACCCGCGTGTGGGGGGAAGAGAACAAAGGCGGCGTTGTGGGAAGGGAAAGGTCCGCGCAAGGTGCCACGGGGCCCAGAGGGAAAGGCGAGATGCCCGAGCTGGCTGGCGCCCAGGGGCTCCGGGAGGAAGCAGGAAGCAGCCCGGGCCCTGAAGGGCAGCCATTGTTCAGCCACGTAACTGGTTGCATGTCTCCGCCCTCCACCCCGGGCACCGCAGCAGGGGGACCCCCTCGAGAGGGGCAGTCACCCCCAGATCCACCCCAATTCCTCCCGGGCCTCCTTCAGGAAGAGGCCTCGTGAGGGCCTTCCCTGGGCCGCTCCTCCTCCTCCCTGCACCCCAGCTTTCCGGAGGGGCCCCGGGCTTCCTCCGGGGAGAAGCCTTGTTTGTGACGGCGGGCACCCCCGGCTGGCACGCTGCTGAGGCCCCTCGGCCCCGCGTCGGGTGGGATAAAGGGAGGCCTGTGCTCCCGGCCAAGCTCCCGGCCACCCCGGAACCGCCCGGAGGTGTGTCCGCCAGCCGGACAATGCAGGCGGCCCTGCCCTCCGGCCGCAGATGAAGGGGCCTGGGGAAGTGCCCAGGCGGAGTGAAGCCCGCAAACATCCTGGGGACGTGCCCCTCCTCGGCAGGAGAACAGCAGAGAGGGTGAGGGTGACGGCTGGGGTCTCACCGAGCTGCACCCGAACACACGTGGCATGTGCACGCACACACATGCACGCACACATGCGTGAACACGGAGCGGTTGCCCTGCACATAGGGCTTCATCTCTCAGTGACCCACCTGTCAGATGGGCTGACAGTAACAGCCACCTCCTAGGCGTGCAGGCGCCTGCCCAGCGCCTGGACACAGTAGGTGCTCAGTCCTGCTTGTCACGGTGGGGAAGCCGAGGGATTGAATCGGCACCGCCTCAACCCTCTGACCCTCTGACCCTCTGCACCAGGTCAGGTCCCAGCTTTGCTTCAAGTGACTGTCTGTCCTGGAGACAGCGGCCTCCCCAAGGTCAGGCGTCGGGACCGTGGAGGTCGGCGTGTACCCCCAGGGGACGGCCGGTGGACAGAGTAGGGCCTGGCGCATCTGATGAGAGCGACTATATAGCGATTTGGTTTTTTAACGGACTTTACTTGACAGTGACTCCTCTTAAAAAAAATAAATAAATCACACACCCTAAAACCTATCCGCTTTCACCCGGGCTAAGCAATGGAAGGGATTCTCACAGGGATGCCTCGGCACCCTCTTCAGAGCACCCCGGCCCTGACACCGGAGGTGAGGGCAGAGGCAGGAAAGCGAAGGCTGTGTCCACATCAAGCCATGAGCGGACAGAACGGCAAAGAGCGGGCTTCAGCTCCTGGGACCCACACGCAGGTGCCGGCAGGATGGGCAAGGGCTTCCCACGGCCTTTTCTTCACCACCAGCGCTCAGCACAAGGTTCCAGGAGCTCCGAGAGCAGCCGCTGGGATCGGCGGCCCAGAACCCCAACCCCCTTCTGCAGGCGGGGCAGGGTGAGCGTGGGGAAGGCCGTGAATGGACCTCCCCCCACCCCCGCCCCCCAAGACCAGGGGGCTCACTAAGCAGCAGTGAAATCGCCTTCCCCCGGGGACTCAAGAATCCACAGCATCCCCGGCCCCTGAGAACACTGCCTGGCTGCTCCAAGGTCCTTGCAGCTGACCTGGAGAGACCCCGACCTTGGCCTCTGAGGGAGTGTCGCTCGGAGACTGGGGAGGGAGGGGTTGGTGCCGAATCCTGGGGTGGTTTCCGAGGACCTTGTCGTGGGAAAGGAAGGAGGACCCTGGAGTGGAAGCCCGGCGTCACGGACTGAGTTGCTTAAGGCGAGGGACGAAAGCCCAGCTAAGCCAGAGTCCGCAGGCTTATCTCCTGCTCTGCTCAGCCCCCCACTGCCCGCTTGGCCCCCCGAGACTCCCAAGAGACCCTCAGAACATTTGTCCAGCGCCCCAACATCAGAAGAAACTGCAAGAAAAGCGACTGTGCCTGGTTTACGCACGGGGGCCCTGCTCCAACCGTCCCACCGGGGCCCACACATCCACTGTCGCGTTAAAAGGGAACAGACGTCTGGCAATGATTTCCAAACTGCCATCAGTTTATGGGGCAATCGCCGTCAGACAGCATACCAGCGCTGGGCCCTGGGAGGTCCCCAGCTTTTACTTTTTAACTAAGCCTAACCAGTCGCACAGGTTTGTCAGCAATGGTTGGGCCGGATTCCTTTGCTCATTGCAACACAGGAGGTATTCCAAATGTATTCTGCATGCCTTTAACTCTCCCGACAGGCATTTCAGGCATGCGAGGTGTGTGCTGTCTCTTCCCAGGGTTGTTGCGCCTCCGAAATATCTAGCCTAACGCCGGGCCCGCTGACATCTGTCTGCAAGAACCTGCCCTTCCCACACCCTTCTCCCCTGTGCTGCTCACAGCAGACACAAGGCACCTGATTCGCTTCGGGGAGCAGACCGCTCCAGGCAGCTGGAGAGCCAGCTGAGGCGTCTGGGTCCAGCGCCCTTGCAGGTGTGTGCCTCCCTGGCATCTGATTCTGTTAGGAGCCAGTGCCAGTGCCTTCTCCCTGCCCAGGTGATGTTGGGCAGAGCCTCTAGCACCATACAAAGCCCTTGCATGTTGGTAATACTCTTGCTCCCCATCTTGTCGTGGTTCTGAGATGCCTCCTTCCTGATGTGGCCTCATTTATGTTAGACCTTGGACTTGGATGTACACTGTCACTGACACTGTCACTCACAGAAGAACTGGGACAGATGAGTAAAAAAATGCTGCTGAAAACCGTGAACAACAACACTTAATAATCATAAACACAGCTGAGGATATACAAAATTTCAGGAACTAAGCTAAGCTCTTGACCTCAACTATTTGTCTCATTTTATTATTAATTTTTTTCCTCACCAGGCAGCTTTATTAAGAAGAGAATTATATCTATCTCATTTAGTCCTCTTAAAAACCCTATGATTCAGTAATTAACAATATCTGCTTTATAGAGGTGGTAAAAATTGAGACTCTGATAATTTAATTATCTTGTCAAGGGTCACACAGATCATACAAGTAGACCCAGGGATTCAAACCCAAGCATCCTGACCCCATAGCCCACAATCCTGATCATGGGAAACTCAATACCTGGACATTTATTATTACTTTGATCCCTACTTAGATCACTCGGGGAAGCACAAATCATCACAATCTAAAAACTTAACCCATGAACTGAGCACTTACAAAAAGCAAATATTATTCCACATTTACTACCAATGTCCAGCCCAGCTTATTAACACTTTCTTTGTAATCATCGTGCAAGCATAGGTTTTATTTATCTTTTTAGAGGGGGGGGGGGATGGAGGAAAAGGGGGGGAGAGAAAGAGAGAGAGAGAAACATCATGTATGAGAGAACTATTGATCGGTTACCTCATGTACATGCCAAGTTCTTAGATACAGAGAACAGATTCGTGGTTGCCAGAGGCTGTAAAGGGTAAAGGGGGTCAAAGGTATGAACTTCCAATAATAAAGTCAATTAGTCACAGGGATGGAATGTACAGCACGGTGACTACAGCTAATAAGACTGTATTGCATGTTTGCAAGAATCTAAAAACCCTCATCACAAGAAAAAAAATTGTGTGACAGATGTTAACTAGACTTATGTGGTCATGATTTCCCAATGTATGCACATCCTGAATCAGTGTGTTATATGCCTAAAACTAGTATAGTGTTGAATGTCAATTACACTATATAATAAAAGGGTAATATGCAAATCGACCAAACAGCAGAACGACCGGTCGCTATGACGCACACTGACCCCTAGGGGGCAGACGCTCTACACAGGAGCTGCCCCCTGGTGGTCAGTGCGCTCCTATGAGCCAGGCCGACAGCTGATGAGCGCAGCAGTGGAGGCGGCAGCACTAAGGATGTCTGACTGTGGCTTAGGCATCAGTTGGACATCCCCCAAGGGCTCCCGGACTGCACTGCTAAAGGATGCAGGCGGGGCCCCCGAGTGTACAATGTCGTGCACCGGGCCTCTAGCACCTTAATAAATGTACATGTGTTGAGGTGCTAAGAACCTAGGCTGGCCAACCCGGGGAAGCCACGGACCCTCTGCACGTGTGAGGACACATGGCTACACGTAGGAAGCAGCCGGGCTCCTTGTAGACGCCCCCAGAGCAGGGGGTGGGGTAGGAGGTCTAGGATTTGGGGAGGGAGGGAGCTGCCACAGACAGAGACAGTTATTTGGGGGGACAGGAAGTTACAAGTTTCAGGTCTTTGCAGAACCCCAATAATTTTGTCACCACCAGTGGGTGTGGGTGGCTGGGTGGAGGACAGGGCGATAGTCCGTTTCCTTAGAATGCCACTCCGATCTCTCCATAGCCCACAGATACCCAGCTCGGGGCCAAGTCCTAACGGTGGTCATGCCCATGGGAAATGACACAAGCTTTGCCACGCAGAGTATTAATAATGGCTAATATTTGTTGAGTACATAACACCCGCTAGCTTAATATTGGAACTCAAGATGGGCGTCATCGCCTTCCTGACATGCGGGAGAAATGAAAGCACGGGTGAAAGGTTAGGTATTCTACCCACAGGCACCAGCTGGGAAGGGACGGTGTGGGGGAATCTGAGCCCATTCAGTATTCCCGGCAATCACTACTGATGTACACGGATTTCCTAGCCAGTCAGGACAGCGGCCGCACCTTGGGACAATGAAGTGCGTCCCTGTTTCCCACAGTCAGGTCAGTGTCTGGGCACCTGGGGAGGGTGTTCTGGAGCCAGGCTCAGACCCCTCTGCTGAGGGACCCTAAGAGGTGGGTGACGGGGAGGTGCTGCTTTTAAAAAGGAGTGCGTGCCCTGGCTCTCGCACTGGACCCCAAATTACAGACAGCCGGTCACCCTGGAAAGGCCTCTGGAAGTCGCCTCCTGTCGGGGTCCCCACAGGGCTGTGTCTGAGAGGACGAGACACGTAAGGGCCCGCACACCCAGGCAGGCTGGGCAGCGACCGAGGGAGGGACCAGACTCCCCTGTTCCCTGAGGGGGCGGGGAGCCAGGGTGCGCAGGCTGATGGCGCTGGGTTCGAGTCCCGGTTCTGCCACTTACGCTCTCTAAGCCTCAGTTTAGAGTGTGACGGGTCGGCAAATGCATTAGCCGACAGAGCCAAATATCAACAGGACAACTGAAATTTCTTGGGAGAGCCACATTTTCTAAACTTCAACTTCTTCTAACACCACTTCTTCAAAACAGACTCGCCCAGGCCGAGGTATTTTTGTGGGAGAGCCACACGCAAGGGGCCAAAGAACCGCATGTGGCTCTCGAGCCGCAGTTTGCCGACCATGGGTATATGGGAAGTGAAGAGTAACTGTTTCTTCTTGGTTGGGCTCCATAAACAATGGAATGAGCTATGGGCAGGTGGGGGCTGGCTGGAGGGGGTCAATGGGAGGAAAAAAGGGACATATGTAACACTTTCAACAATAAGTAATTATTTAAAGAAAAAAAAAAGACATGAGCTAGGGCAGGGGTGGGCAAACTTTTTGACTCGAGAGCCACAATGGGTTCTTAAACTGGACCGGAGGGCCGGAACAAAAGCATGGATGGAGTGTTTGTGTGAACTAATATAAATTCAAAGTAAACATCATTACATAAAAGGGTCTTTTTATTTTTATTTTATTTCAATAGTTTAGAACAGCCATCCGGCCTGCGGGCCGTAGTTTGCCCACGCCTGAGCTAGGGAATGGGAAGCCCTAGGAAGACTGTGACCGGCAGAGGCTTGGGGGCGCCCACCCGGGTCCAGGTTCAGATCCTGGCACTTGCACCCCCAACCGTGTGGTCTCCTAGCACTTCCCCCTCCAGCGGTGTGACTATGGACAGACCGTTTCAGTCCTTTGGGCCCTGGTTCTGCATCTGCTTAGCTGGCGTAAGACTTTCCCCTTCCCCGCGTGGGGAGGCCCGGCTCTTGTGAAGCACACACAGCACATTGCCTGAGACATAACAGATGCTCAATTAACACCTGCTATTCTCGTCGCAGCACTTTGCAACTTCTGTGGCGCCTCGCGTGGGAGACTGTGGGTGCCCAGGGAGCCCGCACCAGGAATCGCACCGCCTCCGGGGTGTGCAATGCCCAGGGATCTCAGACGGCGCACCTGCTCGTCTCTGGGTGATGAGTGGAACGTGACTTAGGAGCCCCCACCTCACAGCCCCCTCAGAAAGAATGTGTTGCATGATTGTACCTCATCTCTCTCTCTCTCTCTCTCTCTCTCTCTCTCTCTCTCTCGGAGAAGGGAAAAAATAAAGGCAAGAACTTCAAGGTCAGGTTCACTTCCCTGCAGACTCCTCCTGCGCTAAAGGGAAATTTCAAGAATGCAGTCGCTGGGCCCAGTTTGCGTTCCGCCCTCCAGTATCCAGGATACCAGAGGGACCGGTGGCACTGGGCCCACCAATCAGCCTCCACGTGATCCCGTGGGGGGCAGGGCCTGCACCGGCTCTGGGGGAAGCACTGCTGCTCAGCCGTCCCCTAGGCGGCAAGGTGACTCCCAGAAGTCTTTCCTGGGGAGTGCGGGTCCCAGGCCGCCCCCCGAGACCCTCCAGTTTGATGTTTTATGTCCCCGGGTGCAGTGAGGGGGACCCACGGGAGGGTGGCATGGGAGTGGAGTCTGCTTTTAGCAAGCATTGGAAGAATTTGCATTTTTAACCAAAGCCGCAGTTTTTAAGGACTACATCACATTACTTTCCCCTTTATCTTTCTACTCTCTTAGCTATTGCTTTACCCACTCCTCTCATTCCCATGCACTGACCTCCCCACCAGGGCAAGATGGGTTTTCTTTTTTTTTCTTTTTTTTTTAATATATATATTTTATTGATTTTTTACAGAGAGGAAGGGAGAGGGATAGAGAGCTAGAAACATCGATGAGAGAGAAACATCAACCAGCTGCCTCCTGCACACCCCCCACCGGGGATGTGCCCGCAACCAAGGTACATGCCCTTGACCGGAATCTAACCTGGGACCTTTCAGTCCACAGGCAGACGCTCTATCCACTGAGCCACACCGGTTTCGGCAAGGTGGGTTTTCTTAAATTCCTTTCCTTTCTTGTGGGCCTGGGACACAGGGGCCAGGAATTCACCAAAGGTGGCAAAAGGCTGTGTCTTCTTTTTCTGTTTGTTTGTTGAATATATTTTTATTGATTTCAGAGAGAAAGGGAGAGGGACAGAGAGATAGAAACATCAATGATGAGAGAGAATCACTGATCAGCTGCTTCCTGCAAGCTCCCTACTGGGGATCGAGCCCACAAACTGAGCATATGCCCTTTACTGGAATCAAACCCGGGACCCTTCAGTCCACAGGCCGATGCTCTATCCACCGAGCCAAATCGGCTAGAGCAGTGGTCTGCAAACTCATTCGTCGACAGAGCCAAATATCAACAGGACAACGATTGACATTTCTTTGGAGAGCCACATTTTTTAAACGTAAACTTTTTCTAACGCCACTTCTTCAAAATAGACTCGCCCTAGCCGAAACCGGTTTGGCTCAGTGGTAGAGCGTCGGTCTGCGGACTCAAAGGTCCCGGGTTCGATTCTGGTCAAGGGCATGTACCTTGGTTGCGGGCACATCCCCGGTGGGGGGTGTGCAGGAGGCAGCTGGTCGATGTTTCTCTCTCATTGACGTTTCTAGCTCTCTATCTCTCTCCCTTCTTTGTAAAAATATCAATAAAATATATTTTTTAAAAAAGACTCGCCCAGGCCATGGTATTTTGTGGAAGAGCCACACTCAAGGGGCCAAAGAGCCGCAGGTGGCTCGCGAGCCGTGGTTTGCCTACCACTGGGCTAGGGCAAAAGGCTGTGTCTTCTCATTGCAGGGTCATCAGCAAGGCTCCATCCAGACTTATAAACACCCCAACACCGGGCAGATTAAGTTTTAACTTTCGCTGGCAGGACACCTGCTCCAGGAATCCCTCCTCCCCCTGCCTCCCAAGACTTACAACAGAAAAGTAAACATTTACTCTGGTTAAGATTTACCAAAAGGAAGCGTGGCTGGGAATGCATCCTTTGAAGTTCCGTCTCAAGAGAAGCAGAAAGAGCCTTTTCAAATGCATAAAACGAGAAACCTCAGGACCTTCTAGGGGCTGACTGGGGCCTTCTCCGCTTGTCACTTGGTCCTGGACGCCAGGAGACGTACCACCCTAAGCATCACTCAGGTCTCTGCTGGGGTGGGGGAAGGGAGGGGCGGGGATCAGACAGCATCTCTGAGGCAGACTCTTCCTCCTGGCTGAGATATTGGGGGGGGGGGGGAGGAAGAGAAGGGCCCCTCACCAGAGGGGGGCCAAAGGGCATGGCCGGCTTCACAGCCGGGAAAGGCCCTGAGCCCCGAGCTGGGCCCTGCAGAATCGGCTCATTTCCTCAATGCCCGCCCTGTGTCTGTTTCATGGGAGGTGGGCGAAGGGGAGGGCACCCCAGCCTAGGACTGAGTAAGTACCAGACACCATGGCAAACAAAGGCACCAGACAGTGAGGTCACGCCGGCAGTTGTGGAGAACAGGAAGTGAGGAGAGTCCCCGGACAGCCCTCACGGTGGCTGGTGTTAGCCGATGGAAAGGCTCTAATGGGAAGAGGAAGAACCACCGTGGTGGTGGGCATCGGCATCCAACCAGAGCCTTCAGCAGCAGCCCCGTCAGGCGCGGCCAACCAAGCATCCTGACCACACGGGGCAGGTCCCAGGTGAGGAAGGCAGCGGGCACCTCGAAGTGAAGGCGGAGCCGATGAAGCAAGGACCCGCCAAACACAGCACCGTTCCTGACGACGCTGTCCGGGGTGCCTGCTGGCCGTTTACCCGCGTGTTCACTCGTCTTCAGTAGGAGAGCCCCGTGAGGCAGGTGCAAATCCTCGCCTTGCAGAGATCACCACGGCTAGCTAACCTGGCTCAGGCTGCAGATGATGCTCAGGCCTCCAAATGGAAGACGTAGCAGCAAAAGCCGGCGGCCTGGGATGCTAGAGGCAGCACTGAACCTCCTAAACGGTGGGCAGCCCAGCTCAGCATGGGGGACCTCCGCTGGGTAACCACGAGCCTGTCACTCAACCTTCTACTGGTCTTCTGATCCCACTTCTGTCTTCAGCAGCAGCGTTTTGTTTTTTTGTGTGTGTGTGTGTTTTGTTAAAAGTATATTTTATTGATTTTTTACAGAGAGGAAGGGAGAGGGATAGAGTCAGAAACATCGATGGGAGAGAATCATCGATCAGCTGCCTCCCACACACCTCCTACTGGGGATGTTTCCGCAACCAAGGTACATGCCCTTGACTGGAATCGAACCTGGGACCTTTCAGTTCGCAGACCAAGGCTCTATCCACTGCGCCAAACCGGTTAGGGCCAGCAGCAGCGTTTCAGTGGGTTACGCATTAGAGGAAAACGTCCAGACACATCCACGCACTTGCTCCAACTTTCTCGCTGACCCAGCTGAGTGTCTGGAATTTTACCAGCACGAATGGCCACAGCTTCGGGCCACGCTTCTTCCTTGCTCCGGGGTTCCCCATAAAGGAAGAAGCACGGTCCCTCTCACACGAGCCTCTGCCTCACTCTGGGTCCCTCCAGAGTTGGGAAGGCAGCCACCTTAATGCTACACCACACCATTTTAGTGTGCGTGTGTGTGTGTGTGTGTGTGTGTGTGTGTGTGTGAATGTGTGTGAGTGTATGTGTGTGTGTTTAAACTGATCTCAGAGAGGAAGGGAGAGGGAGAGAGAGAAACATCAATGATCAAAATCACTGATCGGCTGCCTTCTGCACGCCCCTACTGGGGATCAGGCTTGCAACCTGGGCATGCGGCCTTTATTTCGCAGGCCCATGCTCTATCCACTGAGCCAAACTAGCTAGGGCAAGTTTGGGGGTTTTCTAAGGGCATTGGAGAACCATGAAAAGTTCTGAGAAGGGGAACAATTTGCTCTGGGAAAGCTCTACGGAAGAACATTCCCAAAGTCGTTGCAACGTGAGTTGCTGGTAGGTGATCATGGAGCCGGGCCACGCTCTTAGCCTGTTACAAGAGCGGATGCACAGAATGACACCGTAACTCAGACAGTGGCCATGGGGACCCCGAAAGGCAAAGGACTGGTAGAGGGTGGGGCAGCCTCTGAAGACCTCAACTACCCAGAGACCTCTACATTTCTGTCCATCAAATACGCAGATTTGCAAAGACAAGCTCTCCCAAATGTTTTTTGTTCTGGGTCTCCAGTGTGGCAGAAGGCTGTCATGGCAGTGTCCCGAACCACTAACATTTACCCCTGTATTCACCTCATTACCTTCGCACAGAACAAAATTAATCAGAAAGAAATCACTGCTGCACACTCATGCTCACAGCAGCATTACTCACAACAGCGGAAAGGTGGCAGCAACCCCAGTGTCCACCGATTGTAGATAAACAGATACATGGGACATACAATGGAGTATTATTCAGCCTTTAAAATTCTTCCTGGCTGGGGTGGCAAGGTGGTTGGGTATCAAGCTATGAACCAGGAAGTCATGGTTCCATGCCCAATCAGGGCACATGCCTGGGTTTCGAGCTTGATCCCCAGTAAGGGCATGCAGGAGGCAGCTGACCAATGATTTTATTGGAAATCAATAAAAATAATTTTTAAAAAAAGGAAATTCTGACACCTGCTCCAACATGGATGATCTCAGAAAGACATAATACCAAGTGAAAGAAGCCAGTCACAAAACCACAAATACTGTCTGACTCCACTTCTATGGAACACCCAGAGTACTCAAACTCAGACAGGAAGTGGAATGGTGTTGCCAGGGGCTAAGGGAGAGGTACAAGAGGAGTTAGTGTTGCATGGGGACAGAGCTCTGGAGGTGGGCGGTGGGGAAGGTTGCACAACAATGTGAATATGTTTATCACTGAACTGTACACACAAAAAAAATGTCTCACTGTAAATTTTATGTTATGTGCATGTCACCACAATTTTTTTTAAGTTCAAAAGAAATCAATCATCAACCAACCAACCAACCAACCAATCACTGCTGAGCTGCCAGCAAACTGGCCCACCTGAACACAATGCAAAGCTCTGCCAGCCAGGCACACCCTGCTTGGGAACCTCCTCCTCTCCAAGGAGACTTTTCATTACCGCTTAAAAATTCCCCAGATCCCTTCCCCTGCCCCACCCGGTGCTGACTCAGCCCCTTTTAGTGTCTGCAAGGCCGGAGCCACACGGAGGGGAAGCACTGCTCCATCACCGTGTCCGGGGACACCTGGAGTTCCCACCTCCATCACTCCGGGCCCCGGCCCTTCCCAACCACAGGAACCAGGACCCCGCCTCCTGGCTGACATCTTGGGTGAGACTGGCAGGTTCCAGAAAGAGGTTTATGGCGAGAAGAGGTGGAGTCCCCGGTAGGAACTATCTAGAAGGGCTGTGGTCAGAGAGGCCCAGGGCCAGCGAGGCACAGAAAGGACACAGTGGTCACAATGTTGAGCACAGAATGAGGCCGGGAGGTTCGGCTGGCTTCTGCCCACATGGGTCCTCCTCCCCGGCTCAAAGGAGATGGGCCGGGAAGGAAGCAACGTGTCCACCAAGCCTTCCCAGCACAAAGGCCTACTGAATACAGCCACTTATTCGTGTGTTTGCCCTCAGCTATTGGGTGGGTACACGCTTAGGATTATCCTGTCTTCTTGCTGACTTAGCCAGTTGTGACAAAACTCTCACCCTGGATCTGGTGATACTCCTGTTTTCAGTCTACCTTGTGCCTATGTTGTTGTTATAGGCCAGCCATGGGCAAACTACGGCCCTTGGGCCAGATCTGGCCCATTCGGCTGTTCCATCCGGCCCGCGGAGCCGAAAGAGCGGAGGGTTCTCTTGCTCTCCCCTCCGCTCCTTCACCAGCAGCCCAAGGTGAGAGTGCCAGCATGGTCAGGTTGCTTTTGTTCCGGCCCTCCGGTCCAGTTTAAGAACCCATGGTGGCCCTCGAGTCAAAAAGTTTGCCCACCCCTGTTATAGGCATTCCAAGTGGTTGTTGGTTTTTTGTTTTGGTGAGTGTTTGTATGGTATATAATCTGTCCGTATATGTATATTTAAAGTTATTCTTTTGTAGGCAACCCACAACACTTGAGTATTGTTTTTACCCAACCTGACAGTGTTTGCCTCTTAGCTGGAATGTGCAGTCCATTTACTTTCCATGAATTATTGATGCAACTGGACTGATGTCTACCCACTTGCCTGTGGTTTCCCATTTGTCTCATCTGTTTAACTCCTTTTTTTTTTTTCCCTTAAGAGAAACTCAGCCATAATACACTACTATTGTATTTACTTTAAGCGGTCAATTATCTTTTATAGAAATCAAATTTTAAAATGGTAGTCTTTTCTATTTTGGTGTACATAATTTTTCATGCAGATCCAAGTTTCTACCTGATGTCCTTTTCTTTCAGCCTGAAGAATTTCTATTAACATTTTTTGTGTGTGTGTAAGTCTGCTGGTAAGAATTCCTCTCAGCTTTTATCTGAAAATGCACTAATTTTGCCCTCATTTTAAAAAAATCTTTATCTTTTTAAAAATAGATATATTTTTATTGATTTTAGAGAGGAAGAGAGAGAGAAAAAGATCAATGATGAGAGAGAATCGCTGATTGGCTGCCTCCTGCATGCCCACAACGCTGACATGTGCCCCGGCCGGGAATTGAATAGGAATCGAATGGTGACCTCTTGCTTCATAGGCCAACAGCTCAACCATGGAGTTATGTCGGCCGAACAAAAATCTTTCTTTTTTTAAAAAATTTATTTTATTGATATCTTTCAGAGAGGAAGGGAGAGAGCTAGAGAGCTAGAAACGTCAATGAGAAAGAAACATCGACCAGCTGCCTCCTGCACACCCCCCACTGGGGATGTGCCTACAACCAATGTACATGCCCTTGACCGGAATCGAACCGGGGACCTTTCAGTCTGCAGACTAACGCTCTACCACTGAGCTAAACCATTTTCGGCAAAAATCTTTATTTCTTAAAAAGTTTTAAAAATCCTCACCCAAGGGTATGTTTTTATTTATTTTAGAAAGGAAAACAGATTGGTTGCTTCCCCTATGCACCCTGATCCGAAACTGAAACCTGGGTGGGGTATGTGGCCTACCCCGGAACCAAACCCGTGGCCTCTCAGTGTACAGACAGCACCCCAACCTATTGAGCCACACCAGCCAAGGCCATACCAACTCGTTTTCTGATGATGCTTTTGTTGTTTATAGAACTGGAGGCCAACAGTTTCCTTCCCTCTCTCAGCACCCCAGAAATTATTACTCCATTTCTTTTTTCACTTGCATTGTTTCTGATGAGAGGTCAGAGATAATTCCTATTGTTCTCTTTCGTTTTCGGCCATTTGACTGGTATTTCTAGTGTGGTTTTTCCATATGATCACCTTGCTCGGGGCTGGATGAGCTTCTTAGATCTGTGGGTTGATATGTTCCATCATCTTGGGACTTTTCAGTCAATGTCTTTCCTCCCCCCGCCCCCGCCCCCTTCACAAAGTCAGTAAGGAACAGAGTGTTCCCAGCATGGAACCCGGGCAGTTTGGCTTCTAGGATTTTTTAAAATATATATATTTTATTGATTTTTACAGAAAGGAAGGGAGAGGAATAGAGAGTTAGAAACATCGCTGATGAGAGAGAAACATCGATCCGCTGCCCCTCGCACACCCCCTATTGGAGATGTGCCTGCAACCAAGGTACATGCCCTTGACCGGAATCGAACCTGGGACCCTTCAGTCCGCAGGCCGATGCTCTATCCACTGAGCCAAACCAGTTTCGGCGGCTTCTAGGATTTAGCCGCTTTAACAGCATGTTTTACTGCCTCTCAAGCTTTGAAATGACCCGAGGAGTTGTATTGTTTAAAAAGTATCTGCATAGTGCTCACTCCAGCAACACATACACTAAAAACACACACAATTAGAACGATATAGAGAAGATTAGCATACACACAAACTCATGAAACGTTCCATAAAAAACAAACAAACAAAAAAACAATCTGTGTAGATGCTCAACCTCAGTAACCATTAGGGAAATGCGCATCAAAACCTGAAGTCAAACCGACCGTCACACACCCGTTCAGGATGGTTATAGAACGAGGGTGTCCGTGGGGGTGAGGGGAACGGGAACCGGTGCGCACTGCCGGTGGGAATGGGAAGTGGTGCAGCCACTACTTATGCCAGAGGCCTCGTCCACGACAGGCAACAAATGGAAGCAGCCGGGCCGGTGTGGCTCGGTGGTTGAGTGCTGGCCTATGAACCAGAAGGTCATGGTTCGATTCCTGGTCAGGGCACATGCCTGGGGTGGCGGGCTCGATCCCCAGTGTGGGGTGTTCAGGAGACAGCCAATCAAAGATTCTCTCTTATCACGGATGTTTCTGTCTCTCTCTCTCTCTCCCTTTCCCTTTCTGAAATCAATAAAAATATATATATATTTTTAAAGTAAATATATTTTTTAAAAGTAAATATTTTGCCGAAACCGGTTTGGCTCAGTAGATAGAGCATCGGCGTGCGGACTGAAAGGTCCCAGGTTCGATTCCGATGAAGGGCATGCACCTTGGTTGTGGGCACATCCCCGGTAAGAGGTGTGCAAGAGGCAGCTGATCGATGATTCTCTCTCATCCATGTTTCTGACTTTCTATCCCTCTATCTTCCTCTCTGTAAAAAATCAATAAAAAAATATATTTTAAAAAAAGTAAATATTTTTTAAAACAGAAGTAGAAGCAGCCCAAGTGTGTGGGAACAAAGGACTGGATACACCAAAGTTGGTGCCTACATACAGTGGAAAATTACTCGGCCTTAAACAAGGGGATCCTGCCGTGAGCTCCGGTGTGGAGGAACCTTAACGACACAGTACTTAGTGGCATAAGCCAGTCACAGGAGACAAGCATGGAGATTCCATTCCCATGGGGTCCCCAGAGCAGTCACAGTGTGGAGACAGAGAGCAGAATGGTGCTTGCCAGGGGCTGGGGGAGCAGAGAAAGGGAGTCGGTGTCTAATGGGGATGGAGTCTCCGTTTTGCAAGATGAAAAGGGCTTATCTCTTCCGGGCGGTGATGGCGCCACAGGGAGGGGAACGGACTAAGAAACAAGGAACGTCGCTGTGGCTGAAACGGTGTATTTTATGGTATGCATGTTTTACCCCAACGAAAAGCGACTTTCTAAAAAGCCAACTAAAGCACAGTATGTGTGAAATAAACCTCAGAACATTCATTCTGATAGTTATAGTTGCAAGTATCCTGGAGTACAGTCTGACTTTTTAAAAAATGGGGCGCTGACTGCATTTCTGAACTTCTGGGAACCCAGAGCACACTGGCAAACAGATTAAGAACTGTGTGGCCTTTCCTGGGTCCGCAGGCCGAGCCAAAGAGGTGATTAGCGAGCTTACCCTACTGATTTCTAATCAGAAAGTTAAAAAAAAAAATTCCTTTGTCACGGAGAGCAGGAACAAAGGGCCAGTGAGCCCGGAGGTACACAATCGGAGCTGGCCATGCAGCGTAGCAGGGCCTGCGGCCGCTGTGTCCAGCCGGCGCTCACGTTCTCACAGGCCGGGTTCTCATGACGTCATCGGACTGCACTGCGCGGACAGCACACCCTTCCTCTGGTGCGGCCCTTCACTAAGGCGGGCAGAGTCCCTGGATGCCGCCGGGGACATTCGGGGGATGTGTTCCAGGAGTCTAGCAATTAGATCTAAACTTTCCCCCGCACTCCCCTGTCCTTCCCACAGGATCCTGGCCCTCTCTTCCCGGGGAGGAGGGGAATGCTGGAGGAGGGGGAGAGGACTCTCTCTGCACAGGCCCCTGTGCCATGTCTCCAAAGAGCTGTGGCTCCTCCGAGGGCGGAGGCAGAGGGGGAAACGGGAGAGGAGGTCTCGGCAGGGGGAGGGCCTTGGTTCAGTGCCTGGGAAACGACCAAATGATGGCACTGGGTCATCACAGCCTCACCTGCTCAGCGCCTCGGGCCGTGCTGCCCGCCATCCACCAGGCCATGCCAACCTCTGGGCCACACCAACCATCAGGCCACACCAACCACAGGGCCACACCAGCCACCAGGCCACGCCAACCACTGAGCCATGTCAACCACTGAGCCATGCCAACCACCAGGCCACACCAACCACCAGACCACGCCAACTAGACTAGGCCATGTCAACCACTGAGCCATGTCAACCACTGAGCCATGTCAACCACTGGGCCATACCAACCTCCAGGCCACACCAACCACCAGGCCACACCAACCACAGGGCCACACCAGCCGCCAGGCCACACCAACCACAGGGCCACATCAGCCACCAGGCCACGCCAACCACTGAGCCATGTCAACCACTGAGCCATGTCAACCACTGGGCCATACCAACTATAGTGCCATGCCAACCACCAGGCCACGCCAACCACCAGGCCACATCAACCACCAGACCACGCCAACCAGACTGGGCCATGTCAACCACTGGGCCATGCCAACCACCAGGCCATGTCTCCGTCTTCACTACAGAGCAGGGCCTGTGGGGTCCGGCTGCCTGCAGGATCTAGGAAGGAGGCAGGAATTCCCTCCAGAGCCCGGGGTCCAGCCGCTGCGCCCTGAGAGTGTGAGGCTCCACTAATTTCTCAGTCGGGACACGTCCACAAAACGCTGAGAACTGGAGAACTCAGGGAGTTCCATTACCTCCATGTGCCCGGCGACCCCCAGGGACACTGCAGCACCAACGGGCGCTCGGATGCAGAAACCTGCCCTCCCGCCACTGGCTGTGTGACCGTGACGGAGTCCTGACCTCTCTGGGCTCCCGCTGCCTCAAATGGAAGCAGAGGACAGCGAAACAGCAAATGTCTATACAGTTCCCAGTGCACGGCAGCTCACAACCTCCGGCAAGGCGGGGGCCGGGGGGCAGTGGGGGAGGCTACAACTAATAATACTTTTGAATTTTGTTTTTTGGTGTGTTTTTTTAATACATTTTATTGATTTTACACAGAGAGGAATTGAGAGGCATAGAGAGTTGGAAACATCGATGAGAGAGAAACATCAACCAGCTGCCTCTTGCACACCCCCCACTGGGGATGTGCCCGCAACTAAGGCACATGCCCTTGACCGGAATCGAACCCGGGACCTTTCAGTCCGCAGGCCGATGCTCTATCCACTGAGCCAAACCAGTTTCGGCATGAATTTTGTTTTTTGAATATGAAACCTTGGCCCAGTGATAACACGAATATCTTCCTCCTGAAAGCAAACCAGTGAAGCCGGGGAGGGCAGAAAGGAAGCGGCTTCAGAGATAGCATCCTTATGAAACAGCACAAAGGCGGCCCCCTAATCACCTCCAATCTTATAATCCCCGACTCCCCCGTGCAATTCCGGTAAACGCCGGAAGGATTCAGATCCAGCCCGCATCTAACTAAACCGGACGCTACCCTTTCACCGATTCCACTCGAGGAGCATGAGCCGAGGAGCCATCTGCTGCTCTGCCGAGTCCAGCCAAGCCGTTCTCCTCTAAGAACCGTGCGCGGCTCTGACCCTCCCTGGGACCGAGAGGACGAGCTGCCCTCACCCTGACCTCAGCATTAAGAGGCCAGTCTGTCTCCCGTTCTGAGGTCCCCTGGGGTCACAGTGCTCCGAACTGACCCTAGAGTCTCCAGGTCAGGCCATCCCCCCAGCAGCTCCCAGAGATGCCCCCCCCACACACACACACAGACACCCAGAGGAGCAGGCTGGGAGCGGGCGGCTGGACTGGTAAAGCAGGTTCCCCGGCGCTCGGTTCCTAAGAATAAGGAAATGCATTTTGCTCCCGGGGCTGGTGATGGGCAGATTCTTCAGAGGGCAGGCTCTCTCTCCCTTCACCACAAAGACCAAGACAGCCTGGCCAGGGCTCCTCCCATCTTCACGTGATTTCTGTTGGGTCAACAGTTCCTGCTTTGGCAAATGGCAATTCGGAGCCTCACGCGGAAAATCGCGGTAGCAGGCTCCGAGAAATGCCAGGGGAAAGGACTCTCGGGAGGTTCATGGTCCATTCTTTTTTTTTTTTTTTAATATATTTTATTCATTTTCTTATAGAGAAGAGGAGAGAGACAGAGAGCTAGAAACATTGATGAGAGAGAATCATCGATCAGCTAGCTGCCTCTTGCACACCCCCTCCTGGGGATGTGCCCACAACCAAGGTACATGCCCTCGACCGGAATGGAACCCGGGACCCTTCAGTCCGCAGGCCAACACTCTATCCACTGAGCCACACCGGTTTCGGCCATGGTCCATTCTTGAACTCCTCCGGCCTGTCATTCCAGCCGCCCTGGGTCGGAGGTCACGCCCAGGGCGGGCACACTGTCCTGAGCAGGTGGGCTGTGCCCCAGCCAACCTGAGCCCTGGGCTCTCCTGGGTCCAATGCTTGCCCTCTGGCTCCAACGCTGGACCCAGGAGGGAGCTGGCCGAGAGAAGAGTCGGAGGGTGGCAGTTTCTTGTTGGGAAGCATCTGCTCAACCACCTCTGCTCTGCAGCTTCCCAAATCGAATGCCTCTCAGCCGCACATTCATTCACTCACTCACTCATTCATTCATTCGCACCGATGATGTGCAAACCTTTGCGCTGGGCCCGGGGAGGCAGAGAGGAAGCTTCCCCGCTCGCTCGTAGAGAACACAGGCATGAACAACGACAACCATGTGGTGGATTCGTGTCGGAAGAGTGCCGGCGAACCCCGCCCTGAGCTGGCACCAAGATGGCCGGGCAGGCGGCCATTAGCTGTGGGCAGCAGTGCGGTGAGGGGGGATCAGCAGGCGGGGTGCACCCATGGTTCATGCACAGGGAAGAGAGTGCCTCGTGGGTGAGGGGAGGGAGAGGGTTTCAAGTTTAAGGAGAACTAGGATCTTCTGGGTAGCATATTAAAAATGCAAATTCCTGCCCTAACTGGTTTGGCTCAGTAGATAGAGCATCGGCCTGTAGACTGAAGGGTCGCAGGTGAGACTCCGGTCAAGGGCACATGCCTGGATTGTGGGCTCCATCCCCAGTACGGGGTGTGCAGGAGGTAGCCAATCAATAATTCTCTCTCATCATTAATGTTTCTGTCTCTCTCCCGCTCCCTTCCTCTCTGAAATCAATCAAATAAAATAGAAACATGCAAATCCCTAAAAATGCAGATTCCTGGGAACCCCACCGAGATTCCAATTCCGAGGGTTCCAGGGGGCAGGGGGGCCCAGGAGTGTGTGGGCGATTCTAGCTCCCTGGGCGATTCTAACGCAGGCTGTCGGCGGACCACACTCTGAGAGAGCCCGCGCCGAAGGAACGGGGCAAAGAGCCACTTGTGGCTTGGATGGAATGTTGGTTTATGTTCCTGGAATGCCCCCAAAGGGACTTTGGACAGCTCACTCATGACTCGGCCTTCAGTCACTTCACACAGACACACACACACACACACACACACACACACACACACACACCCTCCAACGAGCTGGACACGCGCGTGGGGAGGGGGAGGGGGGCCTGGCTCACACCCCCGGGCTGTCACTGAGCTCCCGGGCAGCCGGGGGTGTTATCTCAGGAATGTGCTGGGGCAAGGTCCGGGCTTCTGCCCCAACGCTGCTCACAGGTGAGCCAGGGCCCGGAGCGGGGAGCGGTGACGGGAAAACCCACTGGAATCCGGCCACACGCCCTCCCCACCCTGCCCCGGGCAGTGCCAGGCTGTGCACGGGCCTCCTCCAGCCTGAGCTGGCTCTCAGTCCCCGGTCCCCCGCGGGGAGCTGACCTCTGTGCCCCGGTGTGACCCACCTGGGTTCCCGTGGCTGGACCAGGGTTGAGGGTGGGAGCTGGCTCAGCCAGCCGAGGCCGTGGCCGAAGGCCCCGTTTCTGTTAGGCCCCCCATGGCAATATTTCTGCCCTGTCTGGACCCGGTCATGTCCCTGGTCTGTGTCCCTGCCTGGGAGCTGACCGGGGAACCCAGGCCTCCTTGCCCAGCTCTAGCCGGTGTTCTGAGGGCCAGAACCCTGCCTTGGCGATCTCTGCCAGGTGCCCGGGGCCACGTCATCACTACGTGTCACAGCCAACAGACCCTGCCCTCCCGCAGGGGTCCCCACCTTCTGACTGCCCCGTGCTCCCCGCGCCCATGCTCTGCCCCCCGTGGACTCCTGCACAGCCTGCACCTGCTCCGCCCTCTGGCATCTGACCCGCGGGGGACCTCAGGACCCCGCCATTTCCCAGCAGGCGGGACTCCCTTTCACCGGAGCCCCCAGCTCCCATCCCTGGTCCACTCCCCGTGAGGCTCTGGGGGCCCGCTGCCCTGGCACCGTGCTTACAACTGACTAACGATCCACGGCTTCCTGACGTGATGGCTGTGCGCCGAGGCCTAGGTCAGCGCTGGTGAGAGGCACAGTCAGCCACAGAACAAAACCAAGAGCGGGTTACGCAGACCTGAGCAGCATTCATTGAAGGCCAGTGCTGTTCAAACACGATCAGGTCTGACTCCGTGGGTCTCTGCCTCAGGTTGGCAGAGAAACAACCCTAGTCCAGCCAGGGGGACCCAGGTGGGTCGCCCCACACCGAGGCAGCAGAGGTCAGCTCCCCGTGGGGGACCGAGGGCCGAGGACCGGGGGCCGGGGGCCGGCCAGCTCGGGCTGGAAGAGGCCCCGTGCATTCTGCATTTCTAAGGAGCTCCCAGGCAATGCCACCAGGCAATGCCACCGTGCTGGTCCACGCCTGTGCCGGGGTGGCCCTGGGCAGCAGAGGGCAGCCTCCTAGGGAGGGACCTGGGCCCGGAGGGCAGGGAGCCAGATCAGGCGGCTGAGAAGGTCTCTCTCTACGCAGCCCTGTGGTCTGCCTGGGCCCTCCTGGCTGAGGGTGGACAGGAGGGGAGGATGGCTTCCAGCGGGTTTTCCCCATCATGGCTTGTGGGGCCCTGGCTTACCTGCCACTTCCAGCAGCAAGAGGGCCGGCGGGGGGCTCAGGCAATGAATGGAGCATTGCCACGGGGTGGGGTGAGGGGGTGGGGAGGGGGTTGGGAGAAGGGACAGAAGCTGGGCTCAGGATCGAACATGTGCCCGGACATAGTAACCACCAATGGCCACAGCACTCAGAACGATTAATGTGGAGGTTCTGAGCGAGAGTGAGCGAGGGATGCCCACGGCCCACGGCCTCTCCCGGTGGGCCGCTGCCATCCTGGGCTGGGAGCCCACGACCCTCCGAGCCCTGCCGTGGTTCCCTGCATCAGGCGAGCCCAGTCCAAGACCAGCTCCGTAATCTTTCCAAATTAGCATCGGTCCCGAGAGCTTGAATTCGGGGACAGCGAGCTAGCTCTGGTTGCTGAGCTGAAGGGTTTTGAGGCACCCCAGCACCACAAAGGCCGTGAGTCACCCACACACCAATGCTGTCGTGATGTCACAGCTGTTAACAACATTTCTGAGCACTTCTTCTGAGCCTGCTCTCTGCTGGGTGCCTTCACTGAGGAAACTCATGCTGTGACTCTCACAACAACCCTTCCAAGTGGACGGCAGCCTGAGGGCGTAGGCTCCGGAGCCTGGGCAAGAATCTAGCTCTGCCTCTTCCTAGCTGTGTGACCTTGGGCAAATGACCTCGCCTCTCTGTGCCTCCACGTCCTCATCTCTAAACAGGGATGGTCACAGGACCCCCTCAGAAGGTTATGACAGTTAAACTGATAAACTGTAAAACACATAGAGCAGCATTAGGCGTGCCACTGGGTTTTAAAAACCATCTGCGCTCAGGAAAACAGCTCTCGACCCCCGCGCTGAGACGGACGTCTGCTAAGACCGGAGGGGAGAGCAAGCAGCAAGGTCCGGCTCTCCAGTCAGACCCTGAGCAAAGGGAAGAAGCTGCCACTGCCGCCGGCACGGTAGCGAGCGGGGCTCGGTCGGAACTCCCGGGATGAAGTCAGGGCTGCTCACGGCCCGGTGCAACCTACAGGTCGGGGAAGAGTGTGCATCGTGGGGGCGGACAGAGTGGGTTCACATCCCAGTTCTGCCACTGGTGGGCTGTGCGATCCTGGGCAAGCTTCCCCACTCTCTAAGCCTCAGTTTCCCCCTCAGCAGGCTGGAGAGGGTACCAGTTCTTCCTTCGTAGGGTTGCTACGAGAATGAAATTGGATGACGAGTGGCAAGCACACAGCCCAGATCCTGACACAACCTGAGGTCTTAATAGATGCTCGCTATTCTTTGCTCCTATCCACGGGCTACAACCGCTATGGTGACAACGTCTGCGCCCCCCCCCCCCCCACGCTCCCGCTGTCTCAGGGACACGGATGTGCGCCTGCAACCTGCACCGGGCTCTGCAGAGGGCAGAGGGCACGTGAAAGCTCCCCCCCCCCCCCAGGCCTACAACTCCGAAGTGACTCCGAGCAGTTTATTTCAAAGCATCCCAGCGAAAACGGGAGTTGAGAGATGTTCGCATTAAGGCAGAAGGAGCCCAAACCTCTCCAGTGACCAAACACGGCAGGAAGGAAACGCCAGTGAGAAGGCTGAGAGGTCTGGCTCCAAGTCTTGGCCAAGAGGAACAGTGCTGGACTCTGCCTCCCTGGTAAGAGGGTTCTCGGAGGGGACGATCGTGCTTCTTCCCCGATCCCCCCCTACACCCTCTGGAGCTGAAGGGGACTGGGCGGGCCCAGAGACCCTCCCACCGGAGAGCCACTCAGCAAAGTGTTGGCCACTGGGGAACAGGGAGCACCATTTCCTTGGGTTCCGGTCCCCCAACCCCCATCCCGACCCCCAGGAGGGATATATAATTCTATACATCCCATAAAGTAAAGAAAATTCCTTCCGACCTCCTGCCACCACCCAGGCCTCGGGTCAGCAGAGAAACAATAGTTCTCGCCCTGGCGATCCCATGGCCATCAGGGAGCCACTTCCTTTAGCTCTCTTAGCATAAGAAGGGGGCCAACAGGGGACCCCACCTGGGGCTTCAGGTTCCCAGGCTGTAAACCGGGGAGAATGTGAGGCCCCCTCCTAGGGCACAGTGAGGAGTCCACGCCTCCTCCTCCGGGAGCTGTTGGAAGTACAAATTCCCGGGCTCACAGGGGTGAGGAGGTGGGGGATGGGAGGGGGTTAACAAGCCCTCCCGGGGCTCTGAGCTTCCCCAGTTTGACCACCGAGGCTCCACAAGGACAGCCTTTTTGTGGGTCAATCACTGCTGACTCCCCGGCAGCCACAACGCCGGGCAGATGGCAGCCACTCTACCCATTTACGGGCCTGACCGTAAATGCCCTCAAATGGCTGGCTGCATCCGGGAGCAACAGGAGAGGAAGGAGACCAGGGGTCGGCACACCAAGGCATGTCTACCCTTAGTTGCACAGCTTGTTGACCACCCCTCGGCCTATCTGTAGTGCAGAGCTGTGAGCTGCTTGCCGAAACCGGTGTGGCTCAGTGGATAGAGCGTCGGTCTGCGGACTGAAAGGTCCCCGGTTCAATTCCGACAGAGGGCATGTACATTGGTTGCGGGCACATCCCCAGTGGGGGGTGTGCAGGAGGCAGCTGGTCGATGTTTCTCATTGACGTTTCTAGCTCTCTATCCCGCTCCCTTCCTCTGTGGAAAATCAATTAAAATGTATATATATTTTTAAAAAGAGCTGTGATCTGGAGACCACCTGCCCTGTCTGCCCCAGGCACCAAGGCCTCCCAGCCTGAGTCCGGGCTCACATCCCCACTGCCCACAGGTGTCACTGAGTCTGCCCCTGCACCTTCCTAAGATGGGTTAAAAAAATTTAAAAAAAAGACTCCAAGAGAACACTGAGCCCGTCATCTTCCAGTGTATCTCTTTAACTGGGTGCCCCCTCCCTCGTCCAAGGTGCGCCCCGTGACAGCAGGGACTTTGCTCTGATGCTCCCGCACTGGCAGCACAGCCGGGAGCCCAGTGGGCACCCAATAAATTCCTGCGGAGGGAATGGCCGGCTGGGTGGGACGGAGACACACCAGTGCCCTTCTGCCATGGGTGGGCACTCAAACAAGGCGCAGGGCACGGGGAGGGGGCTTCTGAGTGAAGGGCCGTGGGGGGGGGATCACGCCGTGCCACCCCAATCCCAGCGGCCTCCAGCTCCTGCCCCGCCTCCCAGCTCTGCCATGACAACGGCAGTTCGTCGCCCTGCTTCCCACGCAGCCCGGTGCCAGCTCACTGGCGCGAGTCGCCCGCCGCAGGAATTCCTAAGAAGGGCTTGCCTCCGATAAGGCCCGGGAGAGGACGTATTGATTTACTTATGTAACCCGCGCCGCCAAGGTGGCTGGGAGGCGCTGATGTCACCGCGGCTCACCAGGAGGAGGCCTGAGCTGGCGAGGACGGGGCACACGCGGGCTGCAAGGCCCAGGCGGGGAAGGAGCCCCCGTGGGCACCGCTCCCGCGAGGAAACACGCTACTCTGGGCTGAGACGTGCCGTGTCTGGTGCCCTGGTGCCGGCATTCTCAGTTCAACCCTCGGGGTAGGCAGGTGCTGCTCACAGCCAGCCGAGAGGGAACTTGTTCAAGGTCATTTAGGCATCAAGGACAGAGCCGAACCGACCTGGCATCCTCTGGCGATCCCGGTGAAGGCCTGGCCCACTGCAGGGAACCGGGTGGGGAGGCAAACCAAGGGCTGGCTGGGACCCCGCAGGCATTTCTCTCCGGCGTGGGCAAGGTATTTCTCTCGGGTGAAAAGTCCCTTTCCCCTGACACAGGATGGATTCTGGAACTGTTCACCTGACGCCTGCATACTTTTATTCACCAACGTCACCGTAATAAGTTCAATGAAAAAAAATTAAAAAGTCCCCTTTCCCTTTGCTGCCCCTCTCCGCTCCCCCCTTCTTCTCTCCAAACTCACTGAGCACAGGGGTACAAAGAGTGAGGCCAGGAAACCAGACGGGCCGAGATTCGGACGCCAGCCCTGCCTCCTTCTGCCTCCATGGCCGTGACTTTGCCACTCAACTGTTCTTAGCCTCCGTGTCCCCACTTGCAAAGTGCCAGGAAAACATAATTATCAATAGTGCTTGGCCCGTGACAGGCTCTGGATCAAGATGATTCTGGGTAAATAGGATTAAGACCCTTGCCCTAACCAGTTTGGCTCAGTGGATAGAGCATCGGCCTGCGGACTCAGGGGTCCCAGATTTGATTCCAGACAAGGGTTGGGGGCACATCCCCAGTAGGGGGTGTGGAGGAGGCAGCTGATCGGTGTTTCTCTCTCATCGATGTTTTTAACTCTCCCTCTCCCTTCCTCTCTCTAAGAAAAAAAAAATTATATATATATATAAATTATATATATATATATAATTTTTATATATATATAATTTATAATAATAATATAATATAATATATATAATATATAATATAATATAATATAATATAATATAATATATAATAAATTATATATATAATTTTTATATATATATATATATATATATATAATATATATATATATTTAATCCTTGAAGTCATCACCAGGTGCAGGGATTGCCCTCCTTGTTAGTGACACAAAGACAATGCACTTGCAAGGAAATTCCTGGAATACACGGCGATGGCCAAGGAGAGCCCCGACAGCTGCGGGACCGGCCGGCTGTCCCGGGGTCATCTCATCTCCGCCACCCGATCCCCGCTTCTCGATACCTGACCCCTCCCCGTCCGGGCCCAGACGGTGGATCCTGCGGGCTGCCCCAGGAACCAATCACACAGGTGGCTGCCGCCGGCGGGGAGGAGGCTGGCGTGGGCACGGCCCGGCTGCCACCTAACCGGGCCGGTGACAGCAGGCAGCCGGCCGGCCGGCCCGGGAAAGGCAGCAGCTGCCGCGGCCCGGCGGCGTCCCGGCTGCCAGAGTGATAAATGGAGGGGGAGGAGGATGGGGGGAGAGAAAAAGCCAACAAAGGTGTCCCTAATCTTGATGCAGCTTCCTTTTTTTTTTTTCTTCTTCTTTTTCTGGCCGACCATTGTAGGAGAACTTAAGCCTCGGTCCTTTCTCTCGGGCAGACATTTGAAACGGAGAGATCCCGTTTCTTCCCAACGGCGAGAAGTCATGGGTAGAGGCTTTGAGGGGGGATTGGGGGAAGGGGGAGAATTGGAGGGGGGCACGGGACCCACCACACTTGTCCTTTTCTTCCTCCTCCCCCCTCTCTCTACCCCGCCCCCTCTCCCCTGCCTGGCCTCTTTACAGAATGTCCTAGGCCCCCCGACGACACCACAACAGCGAGCGCCTGTCCCCCCTTCCCCCATCTTCCCCCCTCTCCCCCCAGCGTTTTGGCAGGAGGCTTTCTGCTCCGGAGCTGGAGGCTTAATGGCCTGCCGGGTGGAGGTTCAATAACAAAACGCCACTGTATCCAGTTTCTGTGTTTTCTCTTCTTTTATCTCACTCTGAAACAGGGATTCGAGGCGGCCGGGAGGCCTGTCAGCGGCGGCCACCGGAGCCTTTCGCTGGCTCGCCGTTCTGCTTAAGGGCGTGCGGCCGGCGGGCCCTCTCGGTGCAGGGGACTCAGCCTCGATCCAGCCCTCAGCCCCGTCCCGGTGGGCATGCTAGGTCACCCGAGCCCTTTCATTTCTCCAAAGGACGGGCATTTCCCTTAGCCAGGCCCCTCACGGAGCTGGGGCTGCGGATCTTTTTGGTGGACAGAGCGCCCGACACCGAGCCCCGACAGCCAACTGCCGCTCAGTCGGTACCCACCTCCCCATCACCCCGGACAAATGCCACCAACACCTGACCGGGGCTTCTTCCATCCAAGAGCTTTGCAGCCACCGGCCGGCCACTCACTCCAGCCTGCCTTTCCTCCTGGGCACCTGAGCCTGGGGCTCCAGCCTCCCCAGTAACTAAGGCAACCCGATTCTCTTCTCTTCAAAAGAGCAGTGTTTCCCAGCTACCTGCGGTCCCCGGGGACGGGAGAACCAGGTCAGCGTGGCCAGGCCGAAAGCAGGAGGGGTGGTGACAGACGGGAGCTGCCTGGGCTACGGCTCCGCTGGCCTCTGGGGGCATTTGCCCGAGAGTCTTGAGAATGACTCTGACCCCGACCCACACCGCGTCCGTCTGGGGGTCCCTGCCTCGCCTCTGCCCTCTCCCTCCCCGGGCTCTGGTTAGCGGGTGCTCCCGGAAGGCGGGGCTCCGGGCCCCACAGACTCCTGAGCCACCCGCCGCGTGGATCTATCTCACTGGCTTCTCGGATGTGGCCTCCTTTGCCCACACTGATCGCTGAAATCCACAGCAGGTTTTAGGAATAAATGGTGACTCTCACGGCCAACCGGTGGACAGGGCACGCGGGCACCCGGAAATGCTCCCTACAGCTAGTAAGACGGTGGGCCCAGGAATTCCACTACCCGGGCTCCAAACCTGGGTGCACCACCGACTGGTGACCTTGAACAAGTTACGTAACCTTTCTCAGTCTCACCTTCCTCGTCCGAAGATGGAGATAACAGCACTTTCCCCTCACAGTCCGTGAAAGGATTAAATGAGATAATAATAGAAAACCGTGCACAGCAGAGAGTAAGCGTTCACACGTTAGCATTTTATTACTATTTTATTCGTTTATGGGTTCCAAAGTCTCCCGTTTCTTCCTCTTATCGCTACTAGTGCTTCTTAACCTATTTCTTTCTTAATACTTGGCACTAGATAACCCCATGCGTCGTCGCAGGCTCCCGGGGGAAGGAGAGAGGAGGGAAGCCCTCCCATAACGTGTGAAGGCACATCTGTAGGTGCCAGGGGACTGAGGAGAGAAGCATGGGGAAGAGAGGCGTCAGGGTTCTAACTTCAGGAGTTAAGCAGGTTATGACTCCTGCCTAAGAAACTGGTGAAGCCGAAACCGGTTTGGCTCAGTGGATAGAGCGTCAGCCTGCGGACTGGAAGGTCCCAGGTTCGATTCCGGTCAGGGGCACGTACCTTGGTTGCGGGCACATCCCCCGTGGGGGATGTGCAGGAGGCAGCTGGTCGATGTTTCTCTCTCATCGACATTTCTAACTCTCTATCCCTCTCAATTCCTCTCTGTGTAAAATCAATAAAATATATATATAAAAAGAAGAAATTGGTGAAAAGTAGTCTGACACTAACCTTAAATCCATTCTAACTGATGACCAAGCAGTAACTCACTTGCAACTGCTGGTGCTTTCACTGTCTGGCAGATGACACGTTCCTGTGACACAGCTCGCCCGAGACTGTGACACCGGGAAAGGAACTTGGTGATCTGCACAGCGAAGGGGGACTTGGAAGGACTCGGCCCCAAGCATAAAAGATTGGATCTGATTTTTGGGAGGACGTTTTCATAAGAGGAAGAGAGAGACCCGTGCCAGCGACTGGAGGCTGATGGCGACTGGAGGCTGACGTTCGCCTGCTGTGTGACCTTGGGCAAGTCACTCGTCTCCGAGTCTCCGTTTCACCGGTGAAATGAGAAACCCTGGATTGCATGACCGGAAAGGTCCCACCTGCCAGCTGCCGCGGAGCTCGGCGAGACTACGTCTCCACTTGATGTCAGCGGGCTGCGGGCACTGGTGGTAAAAGGGGAAGGCGCTGGCATCCCCAAGCGTCCCCTGCGTGCCAGGCTCCGTGCTGGCTGCCCTACCGGACTCAGCTCATCCACAGCCGCCCTTGCCAGCTTGCTTACACATCCATCTCCCCATTTTACACACGGGAGCTCGTAGCGGATCCCAGATGGCAGGCTCACCCTCGTCCCCATTATCCACGCTGGCTCTCCGGTGAACTGCGGCCTGGCCACACCACAATGGCTGCAGGAAAGTGCAATCATGCCTGCCCCAGGCCCGCTCCCCAGAGCCAAATTCCTGAGGCAGTGGAGCAGAAGTCTGGATGCCGCAGGCAGGCAGCGGAGCGGTTCGGTGCTTAGAAAGGAGGGTTTGTAAGTCCGGGTGCCTTCACCTCACAGAAGCTGAGGGACTTCACCCAACTCGGCGTCCCCCCTTTCTCCCCCACCCCAACCTCAAGTTGCTCAGGCAGAGAGAGGACTGCCTATTCCCAGGGTTGGTAGGGGATTAAGAGAAATCCCAAGGGAAGCTCTCAGCAGGCGGCCTAGATGCAGTAAATAACCATTAACTCCCTACCTCAACAGGAGGGGACAGAGTTCTTCATGATGAGCGGTGTCTAAGCTAATCTAGGGCAGGGATTTATGAGCCTGGGGTCCAGGAGCCCCCCTGCAATGAGGGGCCCCAAACCATGTTCACACTTCTCTTCAAGAAGCATCCTTAACCCTGATAATCTTACTGTTTACTATAAGCATTACCGATGACACGTCGGTTCGCATTCCTAAAAGGCAACTGTGTGTTCTAGTAAATAAAAGCAGCTGGGAAGGGAGACTCGGTGGAACTTGGCTGCTATGGCTGAGTTTTCCCTGGTCTCCCCCATCCCCCCTAATAATTTCAAAATTAAAAAGAAGCAGCAGCTGAAACCAGTGTGGCTCAGTGGATAGAGCATCGGCCTGCAGACTGAAAGGTCCACGGTTCGATTCCGGTCAGGGGCATGGACCCTGGCTGCGGGCACATCCCCGGTGGGGGGTGTGCAGGAGGCGGCCGATCGATGTTTCTCTCTCATTGATGGTTCTGACTTTCTATCCCTCTCTCTTCCTCTCTGTAAAAAAATCAATAAAATATACTTTAAAAATAAAAAGCAGCAGCAGCATCCTTAACCTCTGTCAGCGTCTCACAAGGGTCCGTGACCGGCGGAGGGTGATGTCAGGTCTGTGACCGCTAGGCCTAACTTCCTACCACGCCAATGATGCCTGGGCCGGCAGGGTCAGTTCAAGCTCTTCCTCGGGGCACGAGGAAAGCTGCCGAGTCCTCTCCGCATAGCCCCTGGGCCATGCGGGCCTCAGGTACTTATCACGCAGCCCCCCACACCGTGCCGGGCGCTTACAGGTGGCTCCTGGAAGGAGGTCTGACCACAAGCCACAGAACGGGCAGGAACCCAACTTCAGGAACCTTCTCCAGCCTGCAGGGCCAGTTCCAACAACCCGTCCCTCCCCGAGAACAATCGGCATGTTTGTTTTGGCACCCCCTGAGGTGAAATGCCCTCGCCAGGCCACGCCACGCCACGCCACGCTGGCCCCTTGCTGGGAGCACCCAGAAGCACCCGGAGCAGGTACTCTGCGAAAGGAAGGCCACTCCCGGGGGCTGCACCCCGTTCCCCGGGGGACCCGTCACCTTCCCAGCGGCCTCGGGAAGAGCCCTTGGCCCAGCCGGCAGGGCCCGAGCGGCCCGCTGGACCCCCTCCGGTTGTTGGGACAACCGTCCTCAGGAATCCCGGCCTCCAGCCCTCCCCTGGGGGAGAGGGGGCCGGCCGGAGCTGGCAGGGCCAGTCCAGCCCCCCACCCGGGGAAAGGGGACGCCGAACACTGGATTCCCTACCCCCAGCAGCCTCCGGGCCCGCCAGGAACACAAAACAGCTCAGCCCCACGGGGAGGAATGTGCCAGGACATTCTTCGGGGTTGGTAACCCGAGACGCTATTTTGTTCTCGGTGGCTAAGAAATCCCTTTTCTGACCGAAGGCCCATTGGACTGGCTGCTTTCAAAGGCAGGGGGAATGGGCAGGCGCGCCCCCCCCCCCATTCAGGTAAGGGAAAAGCCCGGACGAACGCAAACAGCCCCACGTGAAGACTTTGGTGTGTGATCTTGGTTGTGTCCCAGCATTAACCAGCTGCAGAGAGAGATGGAAGCACCTTGGCAGAATGTATCTCCTCCACCCCGCACCCTCCACTCCAAAGAAGTCTGGCTCTTTGCAGCTTTTTAAATGTTTCTCCTCTCCACAGCCCCCTTACCCTCCTACCTACCTGCACCCCCAAATTCTGCCTTGGAGGCAGGAGGGTAAGGAGGAGCCTGAGAGCAGACAGGGTCCTCCTAGACCAGCCGTGGGCAAACTACGGCCCGCGGGCCAGATCCTGTTCTATCGGGTCCGCGGAGCCGAAAGAGCGGAGGGTTCTCTTGCTCTCCCCTCTGCTCTTTCACCAGCAGCCCAAGATGAGAGTGCCAGCATGGTCAGGTTGCTTTTGTTCTGGCCCTCCGGTCCAGTTTAAGAACCCACTGTGGCCCTCGAGTCAAAAAGTTTGCCCACCCCTGGCCTAGACCATCTCATCAACCTTGTTCTCTCACTGAGGAAGCACCTGCCTGAGGCCGCGCAGACAGCAAGCCCTGCTCGGGTGTGCGGGAATTCGTGCAGGAAGGAAATTCCGGAGAGCCCAAAACAGATGCCCTCTGCCCAGCTCTTTCCCCAAACTTCCAGAGTCAGATTCATCAGAGACCCCCAAGGTTTCCCTCAGGTCTCCTTCGCACCCCGAGCTCAGGGCCCCATGCCAGCCCAGTGCAGGCGCAGGTGCCTGGCCAGGAGGCACAAAACCAGTGCCATGCACAGCGAAGAAGCGAGGGGCGCCATTCGGCACCAGTATGCTCTTCATTCCTCTCCACTGCTCACCCATCTGCCTGAAGACAAAGGCTGCGGGCCCACAGCCACAGGACGAGCCAGAATGTAATGGCAGTGGGGTTTTATTCCTCCACTGTATTTTTAAGGATCCTTTCTCTTTATGGCAATAGATATTCTTAGTTTTCCACGGGGAAAGTGGCTTAAAAAGTTTTCAAATTGAGTTCCTTTAAAGTCAAGTATTAAGTAAGTAAGAGCACAGAATGCACATAGCAAAATTCACTGGCCAGATTATTATGGGTTCAGAGATCATAATAACCTGGCCACTCAGTGTATATACCGTATTTGCCAGCGTATAAGAGGACTTTTTGGCCCTGAAAAATATGCCTCCAAGTGGGGGGTAGTCTTATACGGCGAGTATATAACAAACTCTGTATTTTTAGTGGAAATGTTAGGGGGTCGTCTTATACGCCCAGTCGTTTTATACGCCGGCAAATACGGTATTTTTCAGGGCCAAAAATTCATCTTATACGCCGGCAAATACGGTACATATATATATTAGAGGCCCGGTGCATGAATTCGTGCATGGGTGGGGTCCGGCCAGCCTGGCCAGGGGGAGGGGACATGGGTGGTTGGCTGGCCTGTCTGCTGGTGGAACTCCTGGTCGAGGGGTCAATTTGCATATTAGCCCTTTATTATATAGGATATACACTGAGTGGCCAGATTATTACGCCTTCAGAGATCAGAATAATCTGGCCACTCAGTGTATGGTGAAGGTGGTCCACTTAGTACTACAATCTGGGAAATTATGCTCTAGCTAAGTCAGGGTTTCTCGGAAGCAATACTGCTTGCCCTCTTCCAAGGGTAAAGAATGACTGTGCACTATCCTCCCAGAGACCCCCCCACACACCCACCCCAAACAGACTCCCAACGGGTGACCCAGAGAGAGCGCGCAGAGCCAGCAGCTGTTCACCTCTGACGTCCAGCTGCTAACAGCACACCTGTCAGGACCTAAACTGGGGGAGGACACAGAGCTGGAACTTGTCTCCCTTCCAGGAGCCGTGTAAGGGGCTGCCCCCGGGGGGTCAGGGAAGGAGAGTGAGCCTGAGCACCTTTGGAGGTTAAAAGTTCTGAACTGGTAAAAAACTTGGCATATGAGGCCCAGCCAGCGTGGCTCGGTGGTTGAGGGGTAGACCTATGAACCAGGGGGTCACGGTTCGATTCCCAGTCAGGGCACATGCCAAGGGTTGCGGGTTTGTCCACTGTGGGACGTGCAGGAGGCAGCCGATCGAGGATTCTCTCTCATCACTGATGTTTCTACATCGTTCTCCTTTCCTCTCTGAAATCAATAATACTTAAAAAGAACTTGGCATCTGAGAGTATTAGAAAACACGCTATTCACACCCCTGGGCCTCCAGTTTTCTCCTACATTTGAAAATGCGAATCGGACTCTGATCTTCCATATCCTTCCCAACTTTTAAGAGTTCCACTGTTACTGCTTCCCTTCCCAGCAAACCACTCATCTGACAAGTAGGGAAACTGAGGCCCTGAGGTTAAAGCAGCTTGCCCAAGGAGTGCTCTCTGGCATTAACATTTTCTCTCGCAGATTACGGTAAAGGAGGCGTTCAGCGTGGCGCTGAGCAGAGAGCAACCGGGTAAGTGTTGAATGAGTGAACTTACTTGCTCACAGGGACCCCTGAGAATCTGACCTCACGTCTCCGGAACTCTTCTTCTTGCTGTTCACCTCACCCTGCTATACACACCCACCCGAGCTTTCTGGGACACCCACCCTAACCCAGCAAGATGAAGGGTCCGAAACATTCACCTGCGCTGCTGTAGGGGCACCTGGTGCCCAAGGTCACAGCGACCAGGTGAAAACCCCACATTCCTAAGACACTCTGGCCAGGACCGAGTCAGCAAAGGACAACAAAGCTGTCCCAGAAGGTGGCCCCCCCTCCCCGCACCACACCCACGGGGAGGGGGAGCCTGTGTGCAAAGAAATGCCAACCCCCCCCCCCAGCCTCGCAGCCCGGTGGTTGAGTGTTGACCTATGAACCAGGAGGTCACGATTCCGATCGATTCCGGTCAGGGGGTGGCAGGCTCAATCCCCAGGGTGAGGAGTGCGGGAGGCAGCCGATCACTGATTCTCTCTCATCACTGATGAGTCTCTCCCTCGCTTTCCCTCTCTCCCTCACCCTTCCTCTCTGAAATCAATAAAAATATGTTTAAAAGAAAAGCAATGCCGAACAGGGGAAAGAAACTGGGAGAAAGTGTGGGAGCTAAAGGCCACACCGGGCATCTCTGACTCCACCTGCCTCAGCAAAAAAAAAAATAAAAAATAAAAATAAATAAATAAATTAATTAAATTTAAATCCCGTGCCACAGCCAGCGTGGTGGCCACCAAGGTCAGGACGCGCAGGTGCAGGGCTGAGGAGCCGGGTCCCCAGGGGAAGGGAGGAAGGGAGGGAGGAGGAGGAGGAGGAGGAGGAGTGATGGGCAGGGCTTTGCCGGAGGCCTCTCACCCCCATCTGCATGCCAACGGCTCCCGAGTTGCCGTGGATTCCTGGAGAACCAGTCTCCCCCGTCCTCCCCTTCCCACTCGCGGCCTCCCGGCCACGGGAGGCTCCTGCTCTGTGCGGAACCTCAGAGGCACCTGTCCAAGCCCCGCTCCATCCGGCCCGCCTTCCCCGCGCGCGGGTCGGTCCGTCCTCCCTCCGGCAGTCTCCCACCGAGCCCCGAGGCCCTCCCGCCACCACCCCACCCCCGGCATCCCTCGGCGGGGTCGCCCCGCTCCCCGCTCCCCCTCCCCGGCCGCCCTCGGCTCCCACCGGGGCGGGGGCGGGGCGGGCGCCGGAGGTCCCAGCGCCCGGCAGGTGCGCGGCGGGGCCGAGTCCTCCGCCCGGGGCCGCCGGAGGGAGGGCAGCCGGGGCCGGCTCGCCGCGCCCCCCTCCTCCCGGCAGCTCCCCGGGGCGGGAGCGGCGCTCCGGGAGGGCCAGAGGGGGAGGAGGAGGGGGAGGAGGGGGGCAAAGAAAGATCCAGAGGCTGGCAGAGCCGCCCAGCCCTGCGGCCAGGCCCCCGAGGCACGGCCGGCGCGGGAGGGGGTGTGCCCCGGCCCCCCCCCCCAGCCCCGGTCCTACCTGTCCCGCGGGTCGATCCAGCTGGTGGTGCGGCTCGTGTGGTCTATGTAGTAGACCTTGCCGTCGAAGTCGCGCGCCTCCTCCCAGCCCTCCGGCAAGGGCAGCTCGGGCCGGGGCATCTTCCCAGGCGCGGCCCGCGCTCCCCCATGCAGCTCCGCGTCGCCGCGGCGGGGGCCCCCGGCTCAGCGCCTCCGGCCGGCTCTCCCGGGCGCGGGCGGCCGCCGGGGCACCATAATCGGGGGGTGGGGGGTGGAGGGGAGAGGGGGTGGCGGGGGTGCCCGCGGCTCGGGGGCCCTAGCGAGGGCCGGCGCGGCAGTCCATGCGGCCCCGCGGCCCCGCGGCCCCGGCCCGGGTCCGGCCGCTCGTCCGGCCGCTCACGCTGCCATGTGCGCCCGCCCGCCCGGCGCGGGGCGGCCCGGGTGCGCGCCCGGCCGGCGGCGCTGAGCGGGCCGAGCGCGGCCGCCGCCTGCCTCCCTCCTCCGCCCGCCGCCGCCCTGCGCCCCGCGCCGGCCCTGCGCCCGCGGCCGCTCGGCGCTCGCTGGCTCTCCTCCCGCTGGTCCTCCCGCTCGCTCGCTCGGCGCCGGAGCCTCCGCCAGGTGCGGCGGGCGGTGCAGGTAGCCGCGCTGCCCCGGAAACGGGGGGCGGAGCGCCGGGCGCCGGGCGCCGGGTCCCCTCCCCACGCCCAGCGCCGCGAGGGGCGGGTCCTCGCGCCCGAGACGCGCCCCCTCGCGGGACAGCCCGGACCGCCCGCCCCTGCGCGCCCCTGCGCGCGGCCCGGGTCCGGCGAAGGGACACCTCCCCTCACCGGGGTCCCCGGCCCGGACGGGAGCCCCAGCTGGCGGTGCCAGGCCCGCCCTGCCTCCGCTTTCCCGACGCCCCTGGCTCTCCCCACCCCGCCCCGCGCGCGCGCGCGTCCAGGCTCCGGGCACAGGTGGCCCCGCGTCCCCTGATCTGCAGAACCCGGAGCCGGCAAGAAGCGGTTAACTAGAAACACTCTTGTAAATCGGGGAACAGAAGTTTCACAGGATCGCTGGGCCCTCCCCCCCAACACACACACACACACCATCTGTCTCCCTCTTACTCCATTCTTCTCTCCCCGTGTGGTTTCACCCAACCCAACCCTCCCCAACCCCAGTATTTGCAAATGTAGCCCCGGGGGCGGCCACCTTCTGGGGGCCCCTCCCCGCAGAGGATTTCCAGAGGGTGTCGGGGTGAGCACTCTGTAAAAATAACCATCACGACGTGGCTGTTGTTAAGCTAAATTGAGTACAGAGCCCCGACGCAGGCTGTGGGCCAGCAGCTTCCCATCGGTTCTCTCTTCTTTGCTACCTTGAGGTATGTTACATATTTGGTGGGAAGGGCCTTTTGAAAAGAATAAAGAACACACATGCACACACACACACACACAATGTTCATCTTGAAGGAAAATTAGACATTTTGAAAGCAGACCCAGTATTTCTTGAGAAATGAAAAATAATGTCATTCAATAAAATAAAAAAATGACGGTAGCATGATTGGTGGAGGGTCCCCTGGCTTGTCTGTGTTTCCTGGAATGTGTATAACCCGTTCTTTTGCCCTGGACATGTGTCCGGAAGCTGGACAGAGGGATAAAGCCCAGGGCTTCCGTGGATCCTCTTACTGAGCCCCACAGTCTTCCCACGACACCAGCATCTGGTGTTGTGTGGGCCTGGGACTGCTGAACCAGGGAGGGAATCCCAGGTCTGTGGTCTCAGCCGAGAAGACCCACCCTCCACGGCAGTTCCTCGCCTCGAAATGCCTTCTGCAAAGTCAGCTACTTCCCTGGGGCCAGACCTACGGACTCAGCTCGACGTGTGCCCTGTCTTCCCTCCGTCCCACAGAGGCCACGCATGGAAATCCGGCCACGGGGACCTCGCACTGGCCACCAAACCAAAAGTAGGAGTTCCTCATCTTTTCATGGGGGATTCCCACGGGCCTCTACACTTCCTCTGCTGGACCATGACTTCCTTATATAAAAACCTCCCACAGCCAAAACCGATTTGGCTCAGTGGATAGAGCGTTGGCCTGCGGACTGAAGGGTACCGGGTTCGATTCCGGTCCGGGGCATGTGCCTTGGTTGCGGGCACATCCCCAGTGAGGGGTGTGCAGGAGGCAGCTGATGGATGTCTCTCTCATCGATGTTTCTAACTTTCTATCCCTCTCTGTAAGAAAATCAATAAAATACATATAAAAAAGAAAGGGCCAAAGGAGAGGAGAGAGAGAGATGCAGAGGGCGGGCATCAGCAGCGAGCCGTCCAGGGCCATGGTGGGTCTTCTCTGTGGAGGAGCTGAGACCGAAAACATGGGGTTCCCCCCTTGGTCTGCACGCCCGCGCCCACACAGCACCAGGTGCCGGCGCCTGCTATTGAGCATACCCCCCAAGACGGAGCACGATGACGTGTTGTCTCCTCCCCGCACAAGCCCATGAGGCCCTGCCACCTCCCCTTCCTGGAACGTGAATGTGGCCGCTGTGACAGTCCTCCCAATGACTGGTTTTGTTTCTGCCTAGCTTTGCAAGCAAGTCTCCTCGCTGTTTGCCGCACTGGTGGAGGGAAAACACCTACTAGAAGACTGCCAAACTCAACTTTCTCCCCAGCCCAGGGCTGTACCACGTGGCTGTACCTTTGGACCCGGAGACCTGAGCTGGGAGCGGGCGAGCGAAACCAGAGCAGGAACGGCCTCCTTGAAGCCTCGCTCCGCTGGTCCTTCCTTCTTCCCTCCACCCCGACCCCACCCCCCACCAGAGAACCCAGGTTGTCTTCCCGAAGCGGCGGTGAGCCCAGCGGGGTGAGGTAATGAAACAGATGACTGCCCGCCCCATGTGACGGCGGGTGAATCATCCCCGGGACAAACGTGAAAGGGACGAAAGGGAAAACCGGCGATGCCACGTGACGGGGTGACGTGGACGCCCCTCTGCAGGTGACTGAGCCGCAGGCATCCCAAGGACAGGCCAGCAGCCCAGCCTCTCCCGCCTCCTGCCTTCCCAGGGCGCTGTCTGGCTGCCCCGGAGCCGGAAGACACAGAAGGAGTGACCCAGGCCGAGGCTTTCTTCCTTTGCGTTCACAGCCGGTGGCCCACAGGAGACACCTGTGCCTGGGACAAGTCATCTTGTTTTTGTTTTGTTTTAATATTATATATATATATATATATATATATATATATATATATATATATATATAATTGGTTTTTCACAAAGAAGATGAGAGAGGGACAGAGAGCCAGAAACATCCATGAGAGAGAACCATTGATCAGCTGCCTCTTGCACACCCCCCACCGGGGATGTGCCGCAACCAAGGTACATGCCCCTAACCGGAATCGAACCCAGGATCTTTAAGTCCGCAGGCCGAAGCTCTATCCACCGAGCCAAACCGGTTTGGGCTCATCTTGTTTTTGAAAAAGATGCCCACTTCCACCCTCTCCCCCGTGGCTGCGGCGAAGAAGAGAGACCAGCGTGCACACGTGTGTTCCAGAGACTCTCAGCGGGTCAGGGTAACATATTTCTCAAAGATGAGGAGGAGGAGAAATGAAGCCTTCCGAAGGAACAGACATGTCAGCAGTCGTTTCCTGTTAGCTGCTGTTGGCTTCAGGAGCGTGGAGGCTGTGGAAACCTCTGCTGAGGAGGTGCTTGATGCCGTGACTTCACCCCCACACACCTGAGCCACACACACACACACACACACACACACACACACACACACACGGTTGTGTCTCTGTGCCCGAGCTGACGATGTCCCCTTTCTTCAGTCACGTGTTAGCCGAAGCTCGTCATTCAGCACGTGCTTTGATTTTTTGTGTTTGTTTGTTTTCTTCGGGGATGGGGAAACACGTCCTAAGCCGGAGAAAGCGAGGGTAGAAGAAACATTGGCAAGAGAGACGGTTTCTTATTTATCTCCGGGTCCTTAGTGCTTCATACAGCACTTGAAGATAAATTGAAATAAGTCTAGTATTGCCTAATTAGTTTACAAATAGGGAGGTGGAATTTTTCTTTCCTTTTTTAAAAAAAAATACGTTTTATTGATTTGAGAGAGAGAGGAGGGGAGAAGGAGAGAGAAATATCAATTGGCTGCCTCCTGGGGATTGAACCCGAAACCCAGGCTTGTGTGCTGACCAGGAATTGAACTGGTGACGTCTCGGTGCATAGGACGACACTCAGCCACACTGGCCAGGATGGGAGATGGAGTGTCCATGACTCCTGACACCTCACCCTGGCTCTTATTCATCCCGTTTCACAGATGCATGAGCGGAGACTTGGGAAGTGGCTTTCCCAGGGGCACATCACAGATAACAGAGCCAGGATGCCAACTCGGTCCCCGGTGGGTTTTACTGGCGAATCCGCAGAAGTGTGGGCTCTGCCAGGCCAACAGGGGAGGGGCTGCGGGCACTGCCAGTCCGGTGGAAGGGGTGGAGGAGCAGCCAGGGTTGGAGTGGTTGGAGGCGGGAGGGCACATGCGGAGGTCGGAGCTGCCAAGCATGGGGCAGAGTGGAAGCAGGCGTTGTGAGCTCTAAACTGAAGATGGACCAACCGGGGTTTGAACTCCACGCGGGGCTGCCGCTGGGCGCAGCTGGCCGGGAATTCAATGGGCTGAGCGGTCGCCGTGGGAGGAGGGAGGGCTTTCACCCGGGTGCTGCCTGCCTCCTCTCCCATTCCCCCTCCTTGCCGGTTCGTTCATTCATTCAATGAACTGGGTTTCTCCTGGACACCACCGCTGCGGGGCTGGGAGGGAGGGTTTCCTCTCTCCGTCCAAGAGTCCTCTGGGACTGAGGGCTGGGAGCCGTGTCTTTCACCAATGAGGAAATGAATTATGCACTGACAGAGGAGGAGATGAAATCTGTTTCAAGGGGTGGGAAGTGGGGTGGGCGGGGGAGAGGAGAAAGACCTGTAAGCCAAGGCGGGAGTCCCTGCTGAGCTCTCCTCTCCCCCACCCCCCCTGGTGGGAGCGGGGGGCGGGCGCGGAGAGAAGCCTCTCAGGGTATTTATAGCGCTTTGTAAAGCTCGCATCGCCATGGTACCCAGGCGCCTCCATCACACTGCAGCCCAACCGCCTAGAGACCGGTGGGGTGAAAGCTCTTTACCTGTCCACTGCCCCGCTTGGCCCCTCGTGCTAAGATGTTAAAGGAGCAGTCGGCGTGAATGCCACGAGACACTGCGGGAAGGCTGGGCTGAAGCCCAGATAACGGGGTGGCTGGGTGGAGCAGTGGGAAACACAATGGGGGGGGGATCCACGTGTGAAACGTGGCTCTGCATCTTGGTCCATGTGTGACTTTGGGTGTAAGACCTCAGTTTGCTGGTCTGTCAAATGGAACAACAATGCCCACCTCCCTGTTAATGAGTGACAAGTAAGAGAGGCGATTTTTCCCTAACTGGTTTGGCTCAGTGGATAGAGCGTCGGCCTGTGGACTGAAGGGTCCCAGGTTCGATTCCGGTCAAGGGCATGTACTTGGTTGTGGGCATGTCCCCAGTGGGAGGTGTGCAGGAAGCAGCGGATCGATGTTTTTCTCCCATTGATGTTTCTGACTCTATCCCTCTTCCTCTCTGTAAAAACCAATAAAATATATTGAGAGAGAGAGAGAGAGAGAGAGAGAGAGAGAGAGAGAGAGAGAGAATATAGACAAAGTGCTAGCTCAGCTCCTGAAACACCAGAGTTCCTGCCCGGCCAGCGCTGACTCAGCAGTGGAGCTTCAGCCTATGAACCGGGAGGTCACAGGTTCGATTCCTGGTCAGGGCACATGCTCAGGTTGCAGGCTTGATCTACAGTAGGGGGCCTGCAGGAGGCAGCTGATTGATGACATTTCTCTCTCATTCATGTTCTATCTCTCTCCCCTCTCCCTTTCTCTCTAAGATAACAATAAAAACGCTTTAAAAAGATAATAAAGGTGGGTCCCTTCCTTCTCAGCTCTTTATTCATTTATTCAACACGGCTCTGGGCTGTCAACTGGGGACCAGACGATGAAGCAAGCTCTCGGGAGACCCTGGGTGTCTGGTCCCATGGGGCTTACAGCTCAGGGGAGAGATACAATGAGCAAATGCCGGCCCGCTGTGGTCGGTAAGGAGGAGGAAGGAAACAGGGTGCTGAGGAAAAACGTGGGCGGGCGGGGACTGGCGGAAAACCTAGCTCAGCCCCAGAGAAGCCTCCCTCAGGAGGTGACTGGCATTAGGCAGGAACCTCAGGAGCAGCCGTGTGAGGAGGCGGAGAAGGGGCATTGCAGGGGCGGGAGCGGCAGGTAGGAAGGCCCGGAGATTTGGTAAGTCCAACCCAAGGAGCCCTGTTTCCCTCCCACTAGACACCCAGAGGGGGCTGTTTCCAAGAGGGGGTGCAGGGAACCCGTCCTAGGAGGTGGTCGCCCTACAACCTTGTAAGGTTCCCTGAGCCCAAACACATGGCTTCCTGCGCTGTCATTGACGGCCTGCCCCAGCCTGGTGACTCACGGGAGCAGGCCCTCAGGGTCTGACACAGTCTCCTGAAGGCTGGCCTCTTTGCTCTCTCTCTCTCTCTCTCTCTCTCTCTCACTTTAATATATATATATATATATATATATATATATATATATATATACATACATATATATATATATATATATATATATATATATATATATATATTGATTTCAGAGAGGAAGGGAGAGGGAGAGAGAAATAGAAACACCAATGATGAGAGAGAATCATTGATCGGCTGCCTCCTGCACGCCCCCTACTGGCGATCGAGCCTGCAACCTGAGCATGTGCCCTTGGCCTGTAACGAACCTGGGACCCTTCAGTCAGCAGGCGGACGCTCAGTCCGCGGAGCCAAACCGGCCAGGGTGCTTTCTCTGTCTTTAGATTTCAGGAGTTGATGTGCCTGGGCGCGGATTGCTTAGGGTTATGTGGTGTGGGGTTCTCAGCTTCTTGCACCTGCACTTTGGTGGTTCCTGTCAAGGACGAGCATTTTCAGTCATTATTGCCGAGTCATTTTACAGTCCCACCCTCTTCCTCCTCTACTTTTTATTGTAGTCCCTCAGGGCCCTGGGGCTCTGTCCATTTCTTTGTTTTTACTTTATTTATTTTGAAGCTGTTTAGAATAGATTTTTAGAGAGAGGGGAAGGGAGAGGGAGAGAGAGACACTTTGGTGTGAGAGCAAAACATGGATCGGTTGCCTCCTGAGCTTCTCCTGGACGCAGACACTCATTGCTCCGTGGGAGCCGCTGGCACTCAGCGGTCTCAGCTGGAGTCCACTCCTTCCCCTCAGGTCTCTCCTTATCCTGGTCCTCCCGCCCCCACCTCCCTATCTCCACCGGTGCTCCCCGCACTTACCTACCCAGGAGCCTGCGGCTCTCCCGTCGTCCATCTCTTCCTGCTTTTTGACCCCAGCCCTACCTACCTCAGGCCCTTCTGTCTAATTCTTACAGTGTTAATGGTCTTAATCGATCTCATAACTTGTATTCTCGCCGATCTTTACCCCTCCGTTCTACCTCCCAATCTTCCTAAAGCAAGTGTCTAAAGGTGCATTTCTCAGGGTCAAACAAAAAAAAACAAAAACCAAAAAACAGGTCTGGGCCAAAGTCGCTTGCTTGTTTGAAGTGTCGTCTCATTCGCCAAATCGGTTTCAGGTTCGATTCCCGGGCAGGCCCCTAGGTTGTGGGCTTGATTCCCATTTGGGGCATTAATGGGAGGCAACCATTTGATCTTTCTATCTTTCCTTTTCTCTCTCTCTAAAAATCAACAAAAACATCTCCTCAAGAGAGGATTAAAAAAAAAAATCTTTAAAAATGGTCTGGGAGCCAAGACCGGTGTGGCTCAGTGGATAGAGCGTCGGCCTGCGGACTGAAGGGTCCCGGGTTCGGTTCCGGTCAAGGGCATGCACCTTGGTTGTGGGCACATCCCCAGTAGGGGGTGGTGCAAGAGGCGGCTGATCGATGATTCTCTCTCATCGATGTTTCTAACTCTCTATCCCTCCCCCTTCCTCTCTGTAAAAAATCAATAAAATATATATTTTTAAAAATGGTCTGGGAGCAAATCATCTGGGAAATGGTGGCTTCCCTGAAGGAGAGAGACTTCCGTGCCGTGGGACTTGCCCAGAGCCCTGCGTGGCCCTCCAGCCACGGGGAGTGGCCAGGAAGACAAAGTGCCCACGCGTCTTTGACTGAAGAACCAGGTAAGAAATGCCCTCAGCTCCGCAGGCCGTATGGTCTCCGTCGAAAGGACTCACCCCTTTCCTGGTAGCTGGAAGCAGCTTCCGTGACAAGTAAACTCAAGGGTGTGGCTGTGGGCCAAGGAACCTTTATTTACCAAACAGACCCCTGCCCCGGGGCCTTAGCTCACCGGCCCTCTGGTGAGGTCATCGCTGAATGACAGGGACCAGGTGTCACGCCGGAGGCCTTCCCCGACTTCCCAGGAGCCTTGGGTTCTATTTCCAAAACATGTGTGCCTTTCCACCTCCCGCACCGGCTTAGGTGGAGGCCATTAGCACCTGCACCTGCGCCTGCGCAGCCTCCCCGCTGGGCTTCCTCAGCCCATCATTCCCTACAGGCCCGGGACACCTGCTGCCCCCCAAACCCCCTTGTGGCTGGGATGCGTCCTTATCATGTGATGGAAGGCCCAGTGTGGGCTGGCCCTGGACCGCCTTCCTGCGGAGATTTTCTGCCTCCTCCCCTCAGGGCGCAGTTGAGCTTGTGAATGTGGTTTGCTAATGTTTGACCCTCCTCTCCTCTGGCCTCTTAAGAATACTCCTCCACACCCGGCGGCGGCTGTGTGGCTCAGCTGTTGAGCAGCAACCCAGGAACCAAGGGGTCGCTGGTTCGATTCCGGATCAGAGCACATGCCCGGGTTGCGGGCTCAATCCCCAGCGGGGGCTGTGCAGGAGGCAGCTGACTCATGAGGTTCCTCTCTTACCCATGTTTCTCTCTCTCTATCCCACTTCATTCCTCTCTGTCTAAAAAAGTCAGTTAAAAAAAGAACATGCCCCTTCTCCTGGCCAGTTTGGGCATTGTCCCATGCACCAAGAGGTCTGATTTCTGGTCAGGGCACATGCTTGGGTTGCAAGCTGATCCCTAGTAGGAGGTGTGTAGGAGAAGACAGCTGATTGCTGTCTCTCTCATCAGTGTTTCTCTCTCTCTCTCTCTCTCTCTCTCTCTCTCTCTCTCTCAATTAAAACATATATTTTTAAAAAACATTTATAAAAACATATATTTTTTTAAAAAGCTCTCCCGCCATAACCGGTTTGGCTCAGTGGATAGAGCATCAGCCTGTGGACTGAAGGGTCCCAGGTTCGATTCCGGTCAAGGGCATGTACCTTGGTTGCGGGCACATTCCCGGTAGGGGGTGTGCAGGAGGCAGCTGATCGATGTTTCTCTCTCCTCTATGTTTCTAACTCTCTATCTCTCTCCCTTCTCTCTGTAAAAAATCAATAAAATATATTTAAAAAATAAAAAATAAATAAAAAAGCCCTCCTTCTCTTCCTTCAGCTTGTGAATTCTCCTTCAGCCTCCAGCTAAGATGTGACGTCCACTCTCTCCGTTGAAGGTCAGGTTGCCTGTCCCTCCATCCCCTTTATCCTGTTTGGCTGTCCCTCCCCGCAGACGGTCAGCCCCGTGAGGGCAGGCTGTCTTACTGTCCCCACACCTCCAGTGCCCGGAACAGGCCCAGCTCAGGCCCACAGGGGCCGGGTTAGGGCCCAGAACCTAAGGCCCCCTGACGCCACCTCTTAACCCTGTCTCTCCAGGGAGCAGGTAGAACAATGAGGAGCCCAGATGCCCCTCCAAGAAGTAGTTTACCCACCCGGGGTGAGGAGTGAGGATTAGGCAGCGTCCCGGGGTCCTGCGTGGGAAGATTTTTCCTTTCCGTTTGCGTCGGAAGTGTCTTTCTCTAAGGCTCTGTCTGAGAACTCGGTGTCTTTCCTTACAGAGCCAAGTGCCCTGTGTGGTGCCTGAGTGGATCCTGAGTTACTTCAACAGCAACGAAAAAGCTGCCAGGAACATTCTGGGACAACTTGGGTAACGATCATCACCGCATCGGCGGTAAGCGTCCCTCGGGTGACAGCGTGTCACAGTCACTCTGGTTCTCGGGAGCTGCAAGCGTCCTGATGTCTACAAACTACGTTCAGCCAAAACCGGTTTGGCTCAGTGGTAGAGCGTCGGTCTGAGGACTGAAAGGTTCCAGGTTCGATTCCGGTCAAGGGCATGTATGTACCTTGGCTGCGGGCACATCCCCAGTAGGGGGAGTGCAAGAGGCAGCTGGTGGATGTTTCTCTCTCATCGATGTTTCTAACTCTCTATCTCTCCCTTCCTCTCTGTAAAAAATCAATAAAAAATATTGAAAAACAAACAAACAAACTACGTTCAAATGGCGCGGCCACCACTAGGGCTTTTGAGAGGCAGGGAGGGGCAGGAGAGAACGCACAAAGGTGAACAACTGGTCCATGGTAATGAGAAGGAATGCATTTTATATTTCTTTTCTTCTTCTTCTTCTTCTTCTTCTTCTTCTTCTTCTTCTTCTTCTTCTTTTTTTTTAAAGTTTCTATTGATTTCAGAGAGGATAGTAGAGGGAGAGAGAGAGAAATATCAATGAAGAGAGAAAATCATTGATCTGCTGCCTCCTGCACACCCCCAACTGGGGATCGGGCCCCACAACCTGGGCATGTGACCTGACGGGGAATCAAACCGTGACCTCCTGGTTCATAGGTCGATGCCCAACCACTGAGCAACACGGGCCAGGCCCGTATTTCATATTTCATTCAACACTCATCTCAGGTAGCAGGGCACCTCCGTCAGTGCTGCCTGCACCTCAGCAGCTGCTGGTGCCCGAGTCCGCGAGGCTCGGCTTAGCGTGCTTCCTGACGTCCCGCCTCTGAGCTCCTGAGGTCGGGCTCGGAGCAGCCCAGCGCGCACCCGTCTCTTTCTGGGGGAGCCATGTGCCCGAGCCCCAGAGGTGCCCACGGAGCTTAACATGTGAATGGCGGAGGCACAGAACACAAACAGTCCAAGGGACGGCGAGAACCCTGCCTAGCGTACTCCAAACACGGGAAGGAAGGTGGACAGGGTGTGACTTTGGGTCACAATTGGGCCCGGTCCAGGGTGCGGACTCTCTCTGGTCCATCCCTCTGGGCAGCTCCCCGACGTCCCTGCGGGCGCTCAGCTGCGGGCAGCGTGCAGTCCCCCTGATGTCCACCCCACGGTCCCGCCTCCGGACCGAATCCCCTGGGAGGCGCCTGCGTGGAACTGAGGGGGACTCGTGTCCCTTCCCTGGTCTGCCTCCTGGGGTCTGAGGTGGCACTTCCTGCTCCCAGAACTCATTCCCGCCTCAAAAACGCACGTAACCCTGTGGATTCAGACCCCGACTTGCCTGACATTCAAATCCAGGCTGCAGAGTGGCCGGTATAACATCACCCCCCACCCCAACCCCCAAAGGAAATAGCAGAGTTTGCACCTGCACATGAGAGCTTGCACCTGAGTGCTTGGTCAAGCTCTAGGCCAGGGGTGGGCAAACTTTTTGACGCGAGGGCCACAATGGGTTCTTAAACTGGACCGGAGGGCCGGAACAAAAGCAACCTGACCGTGCTGGCACTCTCCTCTTGGGCTGCTGGTGAAGGAGTGGAGGGGAGAGCAAGAGAACCATCCGCTCTTTGGGCTCCGCGGGCCGGATAGAACAGCCAAATGGGCCAGATCCGGCCAGCGGGCCGTAGTTTGCCCATGGCCGCTCTAGGCCCATCTGAATGGAGGGTGGTATCGCTGGTACTCTGAGGGCACGAGGACCGGGAGCCCCCCTCTCTGGAGCCCTCCTCTCCGCGGTGCCCACGCTCAGCTCCGGAGCTCAGAGAGACAAATGTCCAATCAGCAAGTTAACAAGTAACACGGTTGCCCCCTCCCGCCCTCCCCCAGGGGCAGGGTTCAGAGGTGTGCCTCCGGCGTGCTAGGCCGGGCATGGGAATTCTCAGGGCAGGTGGGAGGCAAATTCCCACCCCACGGGCACAGCCCACAGCCTGGGTTTGCCCAGCAGAGCGCCCCCTCGTGGGCGCGGGGGGAGGACAGGAACTCCCTGTTCCAGGTGGAGGGGTGTCTCCATCTGGGAGGCATCCCCTGGGGAGGCTCACATCACAAGTGGAGCTCCGGAGCCAGAGATGGCAAACAGTGAACCTCCTGAGGCCTCTAGGGGTGAAGGAAGTGCTCTGTGGGCTCTGAGGATGGGGGTGGGGGTGGGGGTGCAGAATGCAGGGACCTTGACCGGGCTGGAGGCCTGGCTCTTCAGCTTCCTCCCCCGCAGTGACCGGGCGCTGGGCCCACTCTTTGCCACCCCCCCCGCCCCCGGAGCTCCAGGACGTGGACGGGGGTGCTTTGTGCCTGGAGCAGGGAGGGGTGGCGTCTGCACGCTCAGGCCGCTCTCTGTGCGGCCAGCAGAGCAGGTGGCTCTTGCCACAGACGTCCCATGTGCTGCTAAGCCCAACACGCAGGGGACATTCTTTAGTCTCCCCTTCAACAGGGGTGCTGGCTTGGAATACAAACATCAGTGAGCACACACGCACGCACGCACGCACACACACACACACTCACACACACGCACACTCATCATGCTTCTGCCCCTAGTCTGCCACTCCACATATATTGCTTAACCCCCCCCAACCCCACCCCTTCACACACGCTGTGCTGGCCTGCTTCCAAGGACACCCCTGCCTCGCTCTCTGCGGGCCGGCGTCTCCCAGACCCGACGAAGAGAACCCGGGGTGGTGGTTGGCCTCCCGGGCAGGGTCTCTGCACCATCTGCGGCCTCAGTGGCCCTGTGCATGGTCCCTTTTTCCAGGGGCTGGGTAGTGTGTGTGTGTGTGTGTGTGTGTGTGTCTGTGTGTGTGTGTGTGTGTGTGTGTGTGTGTGTGTGTAGTGGTCTCAGGTGAGTTCCTGGGACAAGGCTCTGGGCTGTCCTTGGATCCTGTGTCAGGGACACCACCTGGGGGGAGGGCGGGGAATGCAGGAGGGGACGTTGGCTGGGATGGTCTCAGCAGACCTCCCTGCCCTCCCAGGAGCTGGGCCCACTTCAGAGGTGGCTCACGCAGGCGAGCAGCAGGCTCTGTGCCCCCGTGTCTGTGGGCTTCCCCTGGGAGCTGTGTGACCTGGCCTGGGCAGCCCATTGCCACGGTGAAGACACCCCTGCTGTGGCTGAAACATCCGGGTGAGGGCCTAGCACAGCACAGCACAGCACAGGACAGGGCAGGACAGGAGGGAGGAGATGGAACATGGTCCCCTCATCTCAGGCCCTAGCCTCCTCCCGGAAGAGGGGCAGAATTGGGGCGGGCACCCAGTACTGCTGAATGCCTCCTGGGGGGGGAGGGGGGGCTGCTTAACCTTGAACAGGCTTCTCACTTCCGAGGGCTGGGGTCTGGGTGGGGAAAGCGAGGGAGGAGCAGGGGCTCTGTGGAGTCTTGCTTCTCAACCTGTTTAGCTGCCCAGCACCTTCCCTACACAGGCCTGCCGCGCCCAGATTTTTACGGGAAAGGCTGCCACCTAGTGGCCCAATGGAAAACTTACCATTTACCAAGAGAACGCCAAGGCTTGGGAAGGGAGCTTTGGGAATACATGGAAGTCAGTCTCTGGGAAGAGACCCGGCTAGAGCTGGCTTTTCCAGGGCTGCCTCACACCCAGAGTGCCAGTTCTGGGCACCGGAGGGCTGCCCAGGAGCCTCAGGACAGAGAGTGGGCTCAGGGCTCAGGCCCCCCAGAGGATCCCTGAAGGTAAGCCTCAGCTAGGCTTTTTGTTGTTGTTGCTAATCCTCACCCGATGATATTTTTCTTTTCTTTTAAAAAAATATTATTTTTATTGATTCCAGAGAGGAACGGAGAAGGGTGCGAGAGATAGAAACATCAATGATGAGAGAGAATCATTGACTGGTGGCCTCCTGCAGGTCTCACACTGGGGATGGAGCCCACAATCTGGGCGTGTGACCAGACTGACTGGGAATCAAACCGTGACCTCCTGATTCATAGGTCAACGCTCGACCACTAAGCCACTAAGCTGGTTGAGCCTGAGTATATTTTTCCATTGAGTTTTAGAGAAAGTGGAAGGGAGGGGGAGAGCTAGAACGAGAGAAACATCAATGTGAGAGAGTCACGTGGATTGTATGCCTCCTGCACACCCCCTGACTGGGGCCAGGGATTGAGCTTACAACTGAGGTACATGCCCTTCACCAGAATCAAACCTGGGGCCCTTCAGTCTGCTGGCCAACACTCTATCCACTGAGCAAACCAGCTAGTGCTCAGCCAGACTTCTTTAAAAAAAAAATATATATATATATATATATATATTTAAAAATATATATTTTATTGATTTTTTACAGAGAGGAAGGGAGAGGAATAGAGACCTAGAAACATCGATGAGAGAGAAACATCGACCAGCTGCCTCCTGCACGCCCCCTACTGGGGATGTGCCCGCAACCAAGGTACATGCCCTTGAACGGAATCGAACCTGGGACCCTCCAGTCCACTGACCGATGCTCTATCCACTGAGCCAAACCGGTTTTGGCTTTAAAAATATATTTTATTAACTTCAGAGAGGAAGAGAGAGAGAGAGAGAGAGAGAGAGAGAGAGAGAAACATCAATGATGAGAGAGAATCATTTACCAGCTGCCTCCTGCACATCTCACACTGGGGACTGAACCTGCAACCCAGGCCTGTGCCCTGACCGGGAATCGACCCTGACCTCCTGGTTCATAGGTCGATGCTCAACCACTGAGCCACACCGGCTGGGCTCAGCTGGACTTCCTAAACCCTCTCCCGAGACCTCTCCTTTCTCCCAGGGGCGGCGGGAAGAAGCAACTTTGGCACAACGAGGCTTCCCCTGGAGAGAGCCCCAGACCCTGCCCTGGGTGTTCCAGGCTGTGTAGACACTGCCCCCAACCCCGAGAGGGGGCAGAGCCGTCCTCACGTCCCACACCTGCCCCGTGTGAGGAGCTCCCCCCTGCCCTCTCCCCCTCCTCCGGGCTGGGGCCGTCTCCCGGCTCTGTGCTTTCTCCCCCTCCCCCCCCCCATCCTCCTGCCCCTCCCGCCCCTCCACTCTGCGAATCGAAGGACTTGCCGGTGCGATTTCTCCGCAGTTAGGAGAACCCCACCTTAGGCTCCGCGTGGCCAGCAGGAGAATGCCCAGCGTCTGGGCCTGGTTCATTCCTGCCCCATCCTCTTTGCTGGTCTGTCTGAGGCCACGTGCCTCCGGGGCGGGGCGGTCCAGCCCACGCAGGCCGCCTGGGGCGTCTCAGCCCGCCGGTGCCCAGGCCACACCTGTGGACATTCTGATTTAACGGCCCCGGGACCTGGAGGTCGTGGCTGAGAACAGGAAGCTCCCAGGTGATTCTCATAGGCCACCAGGGACCTCTTGCACAGCCATTGCTCTGCGTGTCGCCCTCCTGCCACACCCGCTCCCCTCTCGGCCTTGGGTGGCATCTCTTCTGTGCCAGCTTTTTGTATACTGTGCCCCCTCACCCCCCACTGATTGGCTTGGGAGCTGATCTCATACTTTAGACGGAGAGCTTTTGGGCCATGTTTTACTTACCTGTGCGTCCCCTGATTCTGACAGTGTCTGGGACAACGTTGGGCCTGGGGACTGTGCCCCAACGGGTGTCCCGCTCAGATGCCAGTCTTCACGGTGCCGAGACACCCAGCCCTCCAAAGTCACCCCTGCTGAGAGGCCCCGAGGCCGTGAGCAAGGGTCTCACGCTGAGTGCCTGGTCACCTCCCCTGGGCCGGGGTCGAGGGTGGCACCCTCCCCCGCACCCTGGATGAAAATGCCTGCCCCGTGATGAACGGGTCATGCCTCAGTTTCCATGTTTAGAAAACCTGCAAAGATCCCCTATAATAAAACCCTAATATGCAAATCTACCAAAGGGCAGAACGGCCAGTCGCTGTGACGCACACTGACCACCAGGGGGCAGACGGTCAGTGCAGGAGCTGCCCCCTGGTGGTCAGTGTGCTCCCACAGCAGCGCTAAGGACCCTGGGAGATGTCTGACTGCCAGCGAGCGAACAGCTCAGGGGGTGGGGGAGGAGGTCCCGGACTGCCAGAGGGCGCAGGCCAGGCTGAGGAGAGCTCCCCCCCCCCAAGTGTATGATTGCCCTGCATCCGGCCTTTAGTGTAATAATAATAACATCCATCATGGAAAAAAAAAAGACAAATGTAAAACTTTAGACAATAAAAAACAAACAAAAAACAAAAGAGGAATAAAGCACTAATTCATACTAAAACAAACAAACAAACAAAAAATGGCACCATGTCTGAGCACTTACCTGTGTCAGCGACAGAGGCAGAGTTTCATTTGATCATCCCAGCAGCCCCGTCTAGGAGGCCTCCCGGGGGGAAACTGAGGCTCGCGGATGCTGCGTGGTGCGCCGGCTGCTCGGCCTCACCAGCATCGTCTCCTCCCCCGCCCGGGCCCAGAGTCCGGCTCTGTTTTCTAGGCCAGGGGTGGGCAAACTTTTTGACTCGAGGACCACCATGGGTTCTTAAACTGGACCGGAGGGCCGGAACAAAAGCAACCTGACCATGCTGGCACTCCCATCTTGGGCTGCTGGTGAAGGAGCGGAGGGGAGAGCAAGAGAACCCTCCGCTCTTTCGGCTCCGCGGGCCGGACAGAACAGCCGAACGGGCCGGATCCGGCCCTCGGGCCGTAGTTTGCCCACTATGCTCTAGTCTCTGGTGGGGGCGGTGGGGTTCCAGTGCTCACACCCCTCCGGAGTGTGCGCGGAGGGGGACATGCACCTTTCCCGGGTGGGGCCCATTAGAAACCGTTACACACTCGGCCTTGCGTCTCTTTCCCCATCCACCCCAGCGGGGTGGGGAGGACGTCCACGACCCAGAGGGCCTCGGTGGAGGCCGGGCCACCGATGGGAGGAGCGGGGACCTTGGGCCACTGAGCGCAGTGATCAAGTCCCATTGCTGACCCGCCGCGGCCACAGACGGGCGAGGGTCCAGTTGGTTATCGGTCAACGTGTGTTTGGTCTGCCTTGCAAAGCGGCGGCTGCTACTTAGCCTAGTGGATACACTGGGACCTGCCCAGGTGCCCCTGTTCCGAGAGTCCAGTTCCGGCCTGTTCCCCGGTGGGCTGACACCCGAGGGCACCTGTCCCTGTCTCATCCCCTGTGCCGCCTTCTGGACTCTAGGTCAGTGTGCCAATACGCCCGGAAGCGGCAGACATTCCCCCCGGGGCTCACCCACAGACCACTCAGACATGGTCGGCTCGGGGGAGAGGTTCAGGTTCCAGTAAAATCCGGGTGACACCTAAACCGGTCTGGCTCAGTGGATAGAGCGTCGGCCTGGGGACTGAAAGGTCCCGGGTTCGATTCTGGTCAAGGACATGTACCTTGGTTGCGGGCACATCCCCAGTGGGGGGTGTGCAAGAGGCAGCTGATCGATGATTCTCTCTCATCGATGTTTCTAACTCTATCCCTCTCTCTTCCTCTCTGTAAAAAAAAATCAATAAAATATATTTAAAAAAATCCGGGTGTCACGATCCTAGGTGTCCAGCCCTCTGAGTCTTCCTGCCTGAATGTGGGGCTCAGCCGGCTGCCCCCTGGCTTCCTGCCTGAAATCAGCTCCTTGCCTTGCTGGGCTGCATGACCCCTGGGAGACAGGACATGGTGGTCAGTGCCCCCTGCAGCTTCCACCAAACCAGGCCCTGATCCGGAAGCTGATCTGCGGGTTCGCGTCCACGTGGTCCTGATGCCCGTCGGTTGGGTTGACCAAGGCGGCCGGGCTCCCGAGCACACGGAGGGGCTGTTTCCTGCCCCCCTCCGGCTTGTCCCCCAAGGATAATGGCCCAAACCCTCCGCACTTGGGGTGCAGGGTTTGGGTGCGCCTCCGAGGAGGAAGTGCCGGGAACACGCCCAGCCCCGCTGACAGGGCGCACAGGTCTCTCCCCCCCCTTCCTTCCACCGGAACACCCGCCTGGCGAGATGGCCCCAGGCAGCATGAGTTAGGGGCTCGGGACCACCTGGAGAGGTGTTTTTAAAAAAATATATTTTATTGATTTTTTTATAGAGAGGAAGGGAGAGGCATAGTTAGAAACATGGACCAGCTGCCTCCCGCACGCCCCCCTCTGGATATGTGCCTGCAACCGAGGTACATGCCCTTGACCGGAACCGAACCCGGGACCCTTACAGTCCGCAAGCCGACGCTCTATCCGCTGAGCCACACCGGTGAGGGCCCTGGAGAGGTTTTGAAATCTGCTCTGAGGCTGATCCCGCCACCTCCCGGCGAGGGGACGCCTGGCCTGTGCCCTCACCTGCGCCGTGAAGGCTTTGCAATCTGTCCGCTCAGCTCACTCCCATTTCTTCCTCTGCCACCCAGAGCGCCTTCGCCTGGGGCCAGTGGCCGGCAGCCTCTTCCTTCCTCCCCCACAGAAGACAGGGTCGCTCCCCTGCCTGTCCCGGCACCAGGGCGCTTGTAGGTGAGATGAAAATGGCTCCCTCTTGTGTTTCGTTTAAAAAAAAAAATGCAGCCTCCCATCTTTGTACCTTCTGTCCCCTGCCACCCTCCTCCAGGCTCCCGCCCGGCCGACTGTCTCACCCCAGGCCCTTTGCACATGCCGCTGCCCGGTCTGGGATGTGTGTTCTCCTCTTCTCCTGGCCACCTCCTGCTTCACCTTCAGACCCCGGCAACTCGTGTGGCACTCCCAGTCTGGCTCACATCCCCAGTCACGTGTGTCCGCAGCTCTGTCGGGCTGTCCCTTTCGGCACGAACACCCCTGTCATGTCCTTCCCGTCCTCGTGACGTTGTGCGGCTGTTGTCTCTCTGCAGCCCTGACCAGGAGTGGCATGAGGTGAGGACACCTGAGTATGTCTACCCACCTCGTCGGTCCCCCCATGACTGAGCACGGGACCTGGCGCCCGGCCAGCTCGGCAGGATGATGTTGAGCGAATAAAAGGGGAGGACGAAGTGAAAGTACAGTGTGCAGGACACTTGGCCCTGTTCTTGGCATCTATATTTATTTTTCTTTTTTTAAAAAAATATATTTTATTGATATTTTATAGAGAGAAAGGGAGAGAGATAGAGAGCTAGAAACATAGATGAGAGAGAAACATCGACCAGCTGCCTCTTGCACACCCCTACTGGGGATGTGCCTGCAACCAATGTACATGACCTTGACCAGAATCGAACCTGGGACCTTTCAGTCTGCAGACCGACACTCTACCACTGAGCCAAACCGGTTTCGGCCTTGGCATCTATAAATATCAGGTCTGAGGATAACATTCTAAGTAGGATTGACACACAAAAATTCATCTAAATCCTAAGTCCACTTCTTGCTTGTTGTTGTCCTACGTGTGCACATTTGGAAGTAAATTAATCTGGAAGAAAATACAAACACCTAACACCACGCATGTCAAACTCAAAGGCTAACACAGGCCAAACAAATGAGGCAGGTGGCCCGTGGGCGGCAAGTTTGACATGCTTGACACACACACACACACACACACACACACACACACACACACCCATACACACACATTCATGTCTCCCAAAGTGTGAGGGTGTTTGCCATCAGTTTCCTGCCAGCACTCCGCAGAGCTAGCGGGGAGAACCCTGACTTCCCAGAGGGCCTGCAGGGATGCATCTAGCCTGGGCGGGCCTGGGGGTCCTCACTGCCCGTGGGCCCCACCCAGGCTCCCTAGCCCCCCAGCTTCCCGAGGGAGGGGGCCGCGGGTGTAAGGAGAGACCAGTCTGGAGTGGAGAGCGGTTTGGGGGCCCTGAGATGCCTCCGGCGAAAGCCCCTCCCAAACGTCCCCCTTCTCTCCAGCGACTTTCACCGTGTCCTCGCCTCAAAGCATTTCCACAGAAGACCAGTGTCCACAGGAGTTTTAGAGACTTTATTTATGTATAAACCATTTAAACACTTTGCCATAAATTATCTTTGCCTGTCCCTAGTCTTTGCTTAGCAGCAAATTAAAATGAATATAAAAACTCGATGAACAATTCATACATGTATATTACAAAAAAGTTCCTGTACCAAAGTTCTTATTAGACATTTTTTTTGTGTGTGTGTGTTTTTTTTTAAAACGCGTTTTTGTTTGTTGTTGTTGTTTTGTTTTTTTTTTGGATGGGTTTTCTTTTCTTTTTTAGTTTTTTTTTTAAAGTTTTTTTTTAGTTTTTTTTTTGTTTTCTCTCCTCGTGGTGACTGTCATGTGATTGTCTCAGTTTCTGGACCAAACAAACACACTAGGAATTTTAAAATCGGAAACAGTGATTGTGCCTCGAGGCTCGGGTATGTACAGGGTGACCTGGAAGTGGTGCCCGTTTAGCAAAAGAGTGTCACGATGCCACACCTCTACTGCAACTGATAACCCACGAACTACGGAATCTAGACGGACTACACCCTGTAACTGCGGATTACTGTCCACAATGGAATCTTCAAAGACAAAGGAGGATGGGGTTCGTCTGTCTGCGGGGGGGCCGGAGCCGCCGTTCTGAATTCGGGTGCACGCCCCAAGCTCCCCTCGAGAGTTAAGTGCTGAACGGTAGGTATCGATTCGCTTCGACGTAGGAGCAGGAACCTCCTTGTCCTGCTCCCCCTCCCCCTCGTGTTTCTTTTTTTTTTTTTTTTGTCAATTTTATTTTCTTCTAAATTTTTCCTTAAAAAGCAGTATTTCCAGTGCTCACTCTTTCACGTGTATGCTCCCCCCCCTCCCCAGTCGCTACACACAAATCGCCCCCAAGTCGTGTTTGAAATGCACCTGTATTGAAACGAGAGAAAAAACCGCCGCCGCCGCCGCTGGTAAGTAGCTTGTCCACCGGGCGGTCGGACGGACGGACGGGGGTCTCCTCGGCCGGCCGCTGGTCCTGGGTCCGGGGAGGCCGCCGCCGCGTCGTCGCTCACCTGCGAGTCAGTGAGGTAATAGCACAGGAGGCCCGCTCGCCTTCATCTCTTTGTTTCTCAGTCGCGTGTTTGCTTCGCTTTTTTCCTTTTATCTGCACGTGTGTGTGTGTGTGTGTGTGTGTGTGTGTGTGTGTGTGTGTGTGTTGTTCCTTTTGGACATTTCGCGTCTCTTTCCTGCGTGGACCCAGAACAAGCGGGTCGTATGTTAGGGGAACTTGGAACATGGTGTGTGTTCGTTCGTTCGTTCGTTTGTGTCGTGTTGTTTGTGGTTGTTTGTTGTTGTTGTTTGTTGTTGTTTTCTTTCTCTCGGAAAGGGTCAGCCGGGCGTTAGTCTGCTTTGGGAGGTGGTTAGGTGTCGCTTGGCCAGCAGCAGCATCGGGACTCAGAAAAAATGTGAGCCCGCTTGCCACCGGCCCCCAAAGCAGCCCGGCCTCAGTACCCCCGTTAGGTCTTCGTCTCCTTAGGAGAGGAGAGGACGCTTGCTCCCGCCGAGCCACCCGGGCACGGGGTGGCAGCCGGCCGTCGTGTTACCTCTTGCCCATCTCGTTCTGTCTTAGGAACTGGATGTTGCTGCTGCAGTCCGCCAGCTCCGGGTACTGCTCCACGGGGAGCACGTAGTAGCCCTCGTAGCCCTGCACGCGGCCCGCGCTCAGCAGCTGCTGCCGCTCGCCCTCAGTCCACAGGCGGCTGCCCTCGCGCCCGTCCCGGGCCCGCTGCTGCTCCTTGGCCCAGGCGGTGCCCAGGGCCCGCTGCCGGGCCTGGTCCAGCACGCGGGCCTTCTCTTCGTCCAGGGTGTCGGGGGCGAGGCCGTAGCGGATGCTGAGCAGCAGCGTGTTGTGCTGGAACTCGACGTTGGTGAACCTTCGAGTCCTGCCGTTGACCAGCAGCGTGGGCTGCGACACGGTCACGTTCACCCCGCTCTCCAGCACCTTGCGGCCGATGGTGGTGCCCAGCGTGACCAGGTCGCCGTCGGCCGCGCCGATCTTCACGAAGTAGTGGGTGTCCTTGCCCTCGATGCTGTAGTGCATCCGGTCCAGGTAGTAGGCGTTGTTCAGCACGGACGCCACCTTGCGGCTGTCCTCGCTGGCGATGCTGGACACGCCCGTGCTCACCCGCCCCTCCTTGATGGCGAACATGACGCCCTTGCCGATGATGGGCGTGGTGGTGGCGAACCAGTGGCCGGCCTTCTCGCGGACGCTGGCGTGCAGCTTCTTGGCGATGATCTGCCCCTCGAGGGCCAGGAAGGCCTGGCTGTGCCTCTCGGCCGTCTGCTGGACCCCGGTGAGGAGCTGCGGGCGGGCGGGAGGAAACACGAGAGCTGAGACGGTTGGCACGGGCCGGGAGGCTCGGTACAGAGGAGGGTCAGCCAGGGAAAAGCTTGGCCTCCCCGCAAGCCCGAGGCCTGCGTCTTTGATGACATGCACTGACTGTTCCTGAAAACATGTGTATATATCTATCTATATCTATATCTATATCTATATCTATATCTATATCTATCTATATCTATATCTGTATATAGTTTATTTAGTTTTTACAGAGAGGAGGAGAGAGGGATAAAAAGTTAGAAACATCGATCAGCTGCCTCTCTCGCACCCCCGCTACTGGGGATGTGCCCGCCACCAAGGTACATGCCCTTGACTGGAATCGAACCCGGGACCTTTCAGTCCGCAGGCCTCCATGCACTGAGCCAAACCGGTTTCGGCAAACATGCTTTTTTATTTTATTTTTTTACTTTATTTTTATTTATTTTTTATTTCAGAGAGAGGAAGGGAGAGGGGGAAAGAGAGCGAGAAACATCTACATGGATTGGCTGCGCCCCCCAGGGGATGAAGCCTACAACCAGGGCATGTGGCCTGACCGGGAATCAGACGGGTGACCTCCTGGTGCATGGGACGAAGCTCAACCAACTGAGCCACACGGGCCGGGCGAGGCTTACCTTCTGAGACTGGGACAGGTTGGCGGTTCCAGGGCTCGGGGAGGGCGTGTGTGGCCTGCCTTCTGGAACCGTGCCCCTAGCTAAAATGACGGTATGGGGGTTTGCCGTCCTCCTGGCACCCGCGCCCAGGCCTGCCCCCTCGCCTGGACTGCCCCTCGGAGGAGGAAGAGGGTCGCCGCACCCCGATGGCTCGGCAGCTGCCTTGCCCACTTCACACCCGGGAGTGTCCTGGCCTGAAGGGCGGGGGGGGGGGGGGGGTGTTTGAGCAGCTGGGAGCCCGGCTGCTGTGACGGAGACTTTTTTTTTGAGGCCAATGTCCTGGATATTCATGACCGTCCTTGGGTGAAGGCCTTGCTACTCAAAGTAGGGCTGGGAGCAGGGGGACCTCTGGGCCCGCCCTGGTAGAAAAAACAACAACCACACAACAGAAATCTCAGACCTCACTCAGGAGCCACATTCTAACCAGACACCCTAGGTCCGTGGTCGGCAAACTGCGGCTTGCAAGCCACGTGTGGCTCTTTGGCCCCTTGAGTGTGGCTCTTTCACAAAATACCATGGCCTGGGCGAGTCTGTGTTGAAGAAGTGGCGTGAGTAGAAGTTTATGTTGTAAAAAATGTGGCTCTCCAAAGAAATGTCAATCGTGCTACCGTTGCTCTCTGGCTCTGTTGACTAGTGAGTCTGCCGACCACTGGGCTGGGTGGTCTGTGAGCACATGAATGTCTGAGTGCACCTGGGTTCATGGGCCAGAGGGATGGTCCCGGGCTCGGAGTCATTTGCCTTGGATTCTCGCCCCGGCTCCACAGAGGGAGGAAATCACGGTATTGCCTCGGCCTTCCGTTCTCCGCTCACAAATTATAACTCGTTTCCATTGGACAGGCTGGGATCATGGGAGAGGCTGTGTTTGGGAGGTAATGGCACTTGGACAAATGAGAGAAATGATGGCTATTCATCCGCAGAAGTAGTCCCCGAGGGGGCGGACGGGGAGAAGGCTGTTCTCAATTACCCAGCGGCTCCTCCTCGTCGCTCTCGTTACACAGTCTGGACAGCTCTCCAGAGCAGCTGGGACCGTCCAGGCCTTGATGGTGCTGAGCGCCGGTTCTGTGGCGGGGGCTCTCGGACGCTGCCGCCCACCCCATTGGGGCGGAGCTCGGAGCTGCACCCCCGTGGAAAATGACCACCCTTTGGTCATCACCGAGAGGACCAAGGACAGATCCTGTACTGAAAACTCAATCTGTATACGTTTGGGCCATAAAACCCTGACGTTTTATGCGGGGCATAAAAATATGCTTTAATGGGACAGAAACGGCAAAGCATCGTTTTACGACGCCCCATAAAAGCCGAAAGGTTTACGATATTACCGGCAGTGCAGATGGTAGGTGGCTGCTAGATTTCTCTGTGCTGTTGTTAATCAAGGAGTAACTCGAGGGTGTGTACTAAACAGATCATGATACCACAATTAAGGTCATAGTCGAGGTGCTGAAGAAATGCGTGCTGCGCCAGCCAGGTGACAGTATCGACTCTGGGAAGTCACCGCGATTCATGCATCTTTTATACCCAGCTCCGGTGTCCCTCCCTCTGCCCACGCGCCCTCGGCTCCCATGCAGTTCTGTTTGCAAAAGGGAACGGTGACAGTCCTTCGTGTTCTTGGCAGGTACCCCCGGCTTACCTGTCCATTCTCGCTGGCTTGGCTCTCTGACAGCTCATAGGGAGGAGGCACGAAATACATTTTGGCTCTTGGGAAGCCAGGGATGATGTTGCTGAGCTGAAATCCGAACATCACAAGCCAGCTCTTCACATCTAGGGTGGAAACAAAAGCAAGGGCTTCTGAAATCGTCGTGGGTGGGAGGCCGTGGAGGATGTTGGGAAGAGAACAAAAGAAAATGGATGGGTGGGTGTGAATCCAACAGGAGAGGCAGACAGGAGCCAGGGAAGGTCCCCTAGATCAGACCTAGAGCTTCTTTGCATGGGTTCGAGGAAGAAGATGTCCCTCTCACACTTGGTCAGTGGTTAACCCCCCCACATGGTGACTTTAGAAAACCAGTGTTGGAGCGAGGTAGATCTAGTTTCAAATGCCCCCGCTGTGTGACCTTGGATAAGCTCCTGCCCTTTCTCTGCACCCAGGCTCCTCAGATGTCACGTGGGATAACCCCTGTACCAATCTCGTTGGGTGGTTGTGAGGGCTGAAGGAGAAAACCCACGGGAAGGGCTCATCACCGTGCCTGGGATGTGGATGGCTCCACCCAGTCACCCTCCCATTCTCCTGGGCGAGTATTTAAGGGAACATCGAAGACAGGCCAGTGGGTGTGTTTAGCACAGGGGTGGGCAAACTTTTTGACTCGAGGGCCACAATGGGTTCTTAAACTGGACCGGAGGGCAGGAACAAAAGCAACCTGACCATGCTGGCACTCTCATCTTGGGCTGCTGGTGAAGGAGTGGAGGGGAGAGCAAGAGAACCCTCTGCTCTTTTGGCCCCGTGGGCCAGATAGAATAGCCGAACGGGCCGTAGTTTGCCCACAGCTGCTACAGCTAGAGACACAGTGATCAGCTGGATGGGTAAGAGATGATCATGAACTCTGCGCAGGACACCTGGGTGGGGTGCTGCCCTGTGCTGGCTCGTGATGGAAAGGAGGGTCTGCGAGTGCATGGAACGCAGAGTCCTCTGGCTCCCGAGCCCCTTGGCTCAGGTGCCTACTCTTCAAAGAGAGCCCCAAAGAGAGCCCTGTGCTCTCAGAGTGAGACTGCCCTTCTCCCGCTGGAGGGCAAGCTCGAGGCTCTTGCATTGGGAATCATCCATCCTGCCCCCTGGGTCCTGCCCTCCACCGAATGGTCCGGACTCTCCCAGGAGGACTTCTAGCTGGCCTCCCTGCTTCCACCTCAGATCCCACCTGCCTTATCAGTGCAGCAGCCTGAAGGAGCCTTCAAACACGGAGCAGGCCCTGTCATTCCTCCGCGGTGAACGTGCCATGCCCCTCCCCCATTTCTCCCCACGAAAAAGCCTAAGTCCTCCTGATGGTCTCTACGAACCCTCGCCCGAGGTCTCTCTGACTTCACCTTCTCCCCCGGCTCCCTCAGCTCCAGCCTCTGCTATTGCTCCATCATGCCAGGTGCACACTCATCTCAGGGCCTGGAGCATCCTGAAAAGTCTCCTCCTGCTCTCTCATCTTTCCAGTCTTCTCAGATGCTGCCTTTCCAACAGGGCCAACCCCAACCACCACACTCACCACCTGCCCCCACCCCCAGCAATCCCAAGCCTCCTTACTCTGCTCACCCCCCTTCTCCCCGCAGGAGTCACATTCCAACAGGCTGCATCCCTTGGGTGTGCTATACCTATTGGCCGTTGTCAGAATGTAAGCTCCACAAGGGCAGGGAGTAAAACAAATCTATTGTAGTCACTGATGTCCCCCCAAGCCCTACAACGATGCTTGGAACAAAATAGGTGCTCAGTAAGTGTCCCTGGAATGAATGAATGAATGAGTAAACACTGAACAAATGTGGCAGAGTCTTCCCTGACTGGTGTAAGGGTGACAGAGGAACTAGCTGTCCCTGCCTTCTGCCCCAGGACTGTCAGGAGCTAATGCTGACTTTGGTACTAAACATGGCACAGGCATGTAAGAACCCTCGAATGGAAGGGAATCTGAGATCCATGATGCATTCATTGGCCTTGGGCACGGACTAGTCGCTTGAGTGACTGGGCAACAGCACATATTGGCGCTAGCCCATTTAAGGATTATTTAACAATACAGGCTCGAGATTGCCTTCAGAAAGTGTGTCAGCGTCCGGCAGAGAGAGGCCTGGCTTTAGTGCGGCAACAGTCGCATGTTGACAAAGCGGCTGTTTTGTGCCAGATGCTGTGAGCCTGGCTTTCCCAACGATGGACGTTCATGTTTGAGTGGCCTCGGCACCACTGTTTGGTCATATCCACGCATCACCTGTACAGACATTTACTTCCTGATTTCTGAAAAACAAATCTTTCTTTTTCACTTTAAGCCAGTCCATTTTATTTTATTTTTTGACGAAAACTTTTAAAATTTTTAAAACATTATTTTTACAATGGATTTTCAGAAAGAGAGGAAAGGAGGAGAGAGAGAGAGAGAATCATTGATGTGAGAGCGAGACAGTGATTGGGTGCCTCCTGCACACTCCCTACTGTGGATGGAGCCCACAAACTGACCAGCCTAGAATCGAACTGGCAACCTTTCAGTGCATGGGTTGGCAGCCAACCAACTGAGCCACACTGGCCAGGGCTTCACTCGGTCCATTTTTAAAAAGAGACATTGCCACCACCATCACTGGGAAAGCAGACTCCCTTGATGCAAACAGAAAATAACTTTAAAATTAAAACAAAGAAAACAGAAGCTATGCAATTGAATTGAGCATGATTTTGTTGCCAGCTACTGAGGAGTCTTAGATCTGCTCTCCCCATTGAAAAGGAAGATTAGAGCCGAAACCAGTTTGGCTCAGTGGATAGAGCGTTGGCCTGTGGACTGAAGGGCCCCGGGTTTGATTCCAATCAAGGGCATGTACCTTGGTTGTGGGCACATCCCCGGTGGGGGGTGTGCAGGAGGCAGCTGGTCGATGATTCTCTCACATCAATGTTTCTAATACTCTATCCCTCTCTCTTACTCTCTGTAAAAAAATCACTAAATAAAATAAAAAAATAAAAAGGGAGATTAGAAGTGTTAACGAGGTGGCAAATACATACCAGTGTCCGGGAGAAACTTTCTCCGCCTCAACTGACTGGGAAGAATAAAAAGAGGACCGAAAAGAGACCAAGGTCCCCATCTGAGTTTCCATGCTGCTCAATACCTCATCTGCACACCTTCCCATGGCCGTGGGCTGTGTAGGGAGCTCCCGGAAAGGCAAGAGAGGTCTGTCCCCTGTACGGATCCTCCCCAGCACCGAGGAGCTGATTCCTGGTCCCTGCCTTTGAGACCAGGAATTTTAAGGGCCACACCCACGAATAATTGCTCATGTCATCTGCTTTTTTTTTTTTTTTTTTAAATAAAACATAACATGGCTTGGTTTCTGAGTCTAAACCTACTGTAAAGTGTTTATTCTAGTTGCTGGTCTCCTCTTCCATTCAGCAGGAGGCACACCTGGCACACAAGCCCCCTCCTCCCGGGGAAGTCATTGGTACTTGACGGGCTCCAACAATCTGGCCATGTGGCCCCTCCTACGAGCTCACTCCCTCCCTCTGCTCAGGAGGCAGCTGATGGATGTTCTCCCACACATCTGGAAGCACGTTCTCTCCCCAAAACCTGCTGTCAGCACAGCAGCCTGGTGTTAAGCATAGATGGGAGGAGAGGGAGAGGGAAGAAGGAGGCGGCGCCTTCCTCCTCACCGAGGGAAATTAAACCCTACAGAATCTGACTTTATGCTCACATGCGCCTGGGCTTGTAAACCCAAAGACCCACTCAGAACAAGGGGTGGGGGACGAAAAATGCAAGTCACGGTGGGTGACACCGAGGAGGTTCACTTGGCTCAAACTTTGTTGGGGTTTCAGGTTGGCCAAATCCATGCCACTCAGAGCGGAATTTGGATCCGTTTCAGGGTGGAGCTGGAGAGTCCTCCCCTGAGAGAATGATGCAGAGGTGGCATCCCCACTCTCCAACTACAAAGTTCCCAGGTCCAAGTTCATTGCTGCACAGGCACAGCAAATGTATTCCTACCATGCATTCGCCTTCGTGCTGCGCTAGGCGCTTTACAAGTCACAATTCATTCACTTCTCACACTCCCACCGGTGAGAACTGCTATCATCACCATCGTGTTGGTGAAGAACCGAAAGCTCAGAAAGGCTAAGACGTCTGTTCAAGCTACACAGCGAGTGACAGGCAAGGCCAGGATCCATGTGCTCAGGTGCTGCCAACAGAAGGAAATGACACGAGGAAGACCAGGCTCTGGGCTGGGCTCTGGGTTGGGGAGTCTGCCCAGGACTGGGGAGTCTCCTGGGATGCTAACATTGGGAGGGAGGTCTGTCTCCCCGTCTGTCTTTTTTTTTTTTTAAACATATATTTTATTGATATTTTACAGTGAGGAAGGGAGAGAGATAGAGAGCTAGAAACGTCGATGAGAGAGAAACATCGACCAGGTGCCTCTTGCACACACCCCACCGGGGATGTGCCCGCAACCAAGGTACATGCCCTTGACCGGAATCGAACCCGGGACCCCCCAGTCCGCAGGCCAACGCTCTACCACTGAGCCAAACCGGCCCTGGCCCCCGTCTGTCTTTTTACTAATACTTTGTCATCACATATATAGCAATCATCAATATATTACCTTAAAAAACAAAACAAAACGGTGGCTCAGTGGATTGAGCATCATCCCATGCACCAAGAAGAGGTCACGGGTCATCAATGTTTCTATTTCTCTCCCTCTTTCTCTAGAACCAATTAAAACATATTTTAACAATATTTTTAAAAAAAAACCCCAACTGGCCGAAACCGGTTTGGCTCAGTGGATAGAGCATCGGCCTGCGGACTGAAAGGTCCCGGGTTCGATCCTGGTCAAGGGCATGTACCTTGGTTGCGGGCACATCCCCAGTAGGGGGTGTGCAAGAGGCAGCTGATTGATGATGCTCTCTCATTGATGTTTCTAACTCTCTATCCCTCTCTCTTCCTCTCTGTAAAAAATCAATGAAATATATATATATATTTTAAAAAACAAACCCAACTGCTAAAAAGGCTGCATATCTGGAGCCATGAGTGGGAAAGGAATCTTCCTGCCCTCCTTCGCCCTTCCTGGCAGCTGCCCCTCTGCTCCAGCCCAGGTGCCTTGGAGCTGCTGACATCCCCGCCCCCCCCTCCAGGGAGCCAATTTCCGGGAGGAAACAGAACCTCCTTGGCCTGGGGGGCTGCCTCTTGCCTTCAGAGAGCTATTTCCCAACAGCAAAGATGCTCTGCTCTTGAGCATGAGAAAGATTCTCCCGACGACGTCTTAATTCCTCTCCTGCTTAACCGGTGAGCGGCAAGTTCAGCCACTCCGCTGCTCTCCTAAGGGGCGCGTGAAGGCTCATTGAGATGGGGTTCCGGATGCGCCAACGTGCGGGCGCAGAGCGGAGACAGGGTGGTGCTCTCCGCGGGGGTCCCCGCTCCGGGGCCACCCCCCCCTAACGGTGTGGGCGTGCGCCTGGCCCTGCTCTCTCCCCGGCTCCCTGTCCAGCTTGGTCAGGCTCTTTCTGATAGTTTCTGGATTTAATTTTGTTGGACTTGGTTCAATTTGGCTTAATTCCCATTTATGGAGTCGCTCTGGAGCGCTGGAATGAGGAGAGCCACCTTGCCAGCGCGCGCGCGGCTGGGCAGCGCGCACGTGGGTGGGCGTCGGGTTCACGAGCCGAGGCCGGGGGTGGGGGAGGGGACGGGGGTGGGAGGGGCCGGGGCAGTGGCCAGTACTGGGCCCCACGGCGTGAACGGCTGGTACCGGACCTCGCCTCGCGGGATCAGCGACCGGTACTGGAGGTACTGGACCCCGAGATGAGCGGGCACTTCGCGACTCGCCCACTTGGCGCCTCTGGGGCGACAGCGTGGGGGAACCAGTGCCCGCGGAGCCACAGAAAGCAGGCGGCGAGGTCGGCGCTGCCTAGGGCTCCGCTGCTGGGACCCCCGCATCCCTAAGCTGCCCCTCCACCCCCCGCAACGGCAGCCCCGGGGACCCCTGCGCCCCCAGCCGGAGCCAGAGGGACAGGCCGGTGGGCCCCACAGTTCCAGGTCGGAATGGTCACGGACCCATCCACAGGAAGGACGCCCGGGAGGACGCCTCACTCCCCAGGCAGCTCCTAAAGAAAACCTGCCTCCGCCCAGCCCGGAGAGACGGGAAGGAGAGAAGGTGTGTGCCAGTGAAGGGCAGCCCCTCCTGCCCCCCAGGCCTCCCCAGGCCACGTAGATGCCCCCATTCACCATCGGCCTTGCCCAGGTGCCCCTCCATCCATGCTGGCGGAAACAGGCGGCGAAGGGAAGCGAGCTGAAGACCCCGGGGGCGGCCTAGAGGGTGGCTTCTGGCACCGTCCTCTATGGGCCTGGCTTTGTGCGAGGTCCAGGGACCCCAGCCCAGCGGCAGCCTCAGGGGCACCAAACTGGTAGAGACAGCCCCACTGGAGGGGGACCAACCACTAGGAGATGAGTGGGTGCCCCCACCCAGCCTCCAGCCCAGATACAGAAGGTCCTCCGCGCCAGCAGCCAGCCTACCACGGGGTGAGGACGGCGAGACCAAACCCAGCCAAGGGCCCACAGACGGCCCCCGGCCTGAGCCCAGCGCCCACGGAGCGGCCCCTCCTTCCGGTGAAGACAGCAAAAGCCCCCACAACCCAGGACCAACCTCAGCCCCCGTGAACAGTGGGGGACCCCCCCACCCCAATACAGCAGTGATTCCAACTTAGAGGACACGCAGAGCTACCAGCTGGTATCTACAGTTTTCCCAGCTGACCTGTGTCCTACCCAGCGCGCCTCCCCTTTTCCATAGTCGATGCCATCAAAACACGGGCTTCCCCCCATTTTCCTGAGACCCAGGAGGCCAAAGCAAGGGCCTTCTGTCGTTTCTCTCTTCCCTACCTCGGGTTGAAGGAAGGGGTCCATCCTTTGTGTCGAGAGGCACCAACCCCTTCCCCTAAACCAGGCCCAGAAGGAGCCAGCCAGTTCTTAACCTGCTCCTGGTGGTTTGTCTCCCCTACCCCAATTTATTTTCGGTGTCTTCTGCACTTTGTGTGCCCCCTGAGCCGCCAGTAAAAGCTAAAAGGTCCCCCCACCCCTTTCAGAAGAGCCATGAAAGTGGCTGAGGGGGTCAGTGAGGTTGAGTGTACTCTGCCTTGCTAGCTGTAGGCCGTTCAGCTCATTTTGAGGGCTTTTACAAAACGTGCCTCTGGCTGATCCACCCCTAAGGTGCCCAGCGCTCAGCAGGGCCTAGGGAGGCACAGTCTGGGCGGTGGGAGAGTCTTCTCCTGTGGCCCCCGGTTCACACCGTTTCTTCTGGTTCACACCGTTTCCTCTGTCTGGGACACTATTCCTCCTGCGGCCCCCTCCCCGCCATTTCTAAAGATCTGCTCCAACGCCACCTTTTCGGAAAGGCCCCCGTGAGCAGCCATGAAGACGCTGCCTATCACTCTCTAACCCCCTAATCTATTTGATTTCTCTTCATAGCACTTATCATTATCTGAAACTATACACGTGTGTGTGTGTGTGTGTGTGTGTGTGTGTGTGTGTGTGTTTTCCTCAAGGTGGTGTTTTCAGATGTGCTTTAATTTGAAACTGCAGTGAACTGGGGGGCAGAAGCCAGGCTAAGCCACAGGGAAGAGAGGAAGCCTGGCAGGGTAGCATGGGGGTCCCTCCCAAAGAGGTGCAGTGGAGAGAGTGGGAGGGAACCAGCGTGGCCATAGCTCCTGGGCTCACAAGGTACCCGCTGCTTCTTTGGGGGATACTTGGCTTGGCTTCAAAGGGTCTGGAACTTGTCGATGAGGCATGGCACAGCCACACGTTGATTAAGGTCAAACTATTTCTGTCTGCAGCGTGGCACATGGTGGGCCGCAGGGCGCTCCTGCTTCCTTTCCTATCTGGGGGATGGACAAGTAACTCCTTGTCATGGGAAGGTCGGGGCCTCTTAGGCTTGATGCCTCTCTGGCCCAAGGCCAAAAGCTGTTAAGTTTCTTGGAGCTTGGGGGCCTTGGACTGGGGGTCCCCATATTGTTCCTCTATGATGCACGGACAGGCGAGATGGCCTTGGCTTCTTTGCTGGAAGTTGGTCTCTTTGGATCTCCATCCATCCATCCTTTCATCCATCCATCCATCCATCCATCCAAATTTCCTTGCTTACTTCTTTAAGGACGGGAACTTTAACTTGCTCTCCATTGCATCTCTTGTTCTAAGTATATGTTAGATGCTACGAAAATATTTGTTGAATGGGTGAATGGATGGACGGACAGGTAGGTGGAGAAGACCCTCTTTGGTCTCTCTCTCCATACCCTGTCAGAGCTTCCTGTGCCCTTCTGACTGTTGCTCATAGTTCTTCTTCAGCCTTGAGCCCATTTCTGCCAACCAAGATTGCCTTCATCAGGCCCAGTTTGACCCTTGGGGCCGTTCTGTAGTACGTCAAAAATTTTAAATCTTAAGTCACACACACACACACACACACACACACACACACACACACACCTTTGAGAGAAGGGTATTTGTCTCATTCACCATTGTATCCCCCAGAAACTAGCCTGGTCACTCTAGAAATGCTTGTTGAATAAATAACAGGTACCTGTAAGGTAGCACAGACTTAATTCTGTTTTGTGTTATCATTGGTTATTTGTATGTGTGTCCTACCAGCCTGGCGGTGAGGTGGGGAACTGGGTTTTAGTCGTCTCTATACGTAGGCTAACTCATTGCTTCACCTTCACTAGTAACGATGATGTTAACAGCACGAGCAGATGCCCTTTGGCGAACATCCACTGTCTAAGTGCCAGGTACTAGACTTCACCCACATTAGTTCATGTACTTTTCAAGCCCTCTCTCTGGGATGGTTTTATGAGTGTCCTTTCACAAAGAAGAAAACTACAGCTCAGAGAGATTGGACAAGGAGCCCATGGCCCATTGGCTTATAAATCAAGAAAGATATCGGCACCAGATAGTTCTGACACTAGAGTCCCTCTCTTTCCCTCTTCATAAGATAGCTTTCCTCTGTTGGGGTAAAAAGGCTCTTCTAAAACTTGTTTTAACTAAATGGACTTGCAAATGGTCAGGGCATCTTCAAACAGACTTGGTGACTGCTCTGTACTGCTGTCACTTGACTGTCCTAGATACTGCATAGCCCAGGGTTTACAGTTCTCCCGATTCTCCTAGAATAAGACACAAGACCTTCTTTTGAAGTTCCCAAATGGTGCACCGGGACAACCACCCCACAGGGAGCCACTGCCCATCTGAGGCAGCAGGGTCCTCACCTGTCACGTAGTTCTTTAAATCCAGCTCATTGCTGAGAGGATTGTTGCTCTTGAACATGTACAGGTTAAAGGGGGCTGGTTCCCTGCCCACATTTTTCCACATGGTGTAGTCTGGAGAGGTCCACCGTCCAGCCAGCACGTCATAATCACGTTGAGTGAAGTGGACCAGTTTGGTCAGGGGATCGTAGAGTCCCCCATGGAAGCCAATGACCATCTGGAAGTCAGGGTTGGAGTCATAATAGATCTCCCCGTAGGCTGTGTATTGCAACTGTTTGATCATGAGACCGTTGATGCTGAACACAGCCAGGGGAGTCCCTGTGTTATCTGAGGCAACGTAGTACTCCTCCCCACTGCTGCTCTCCATGGCAAAGAGGTGACCTTGGAGGTCGTAGTAGAGCGAGGTTATCTCTGAATTGGAGTGATTGTAGACATGGGTGATGCGGGTCGGGTTGTGGAGGTCAGAGTAGAAATATTGCAGATGGTGGCCCAGGTTGGTCTTATAGGAAGCCCGCCGCCCCACACCGTCATAGCGGTATTGGACGCTCCACCCACTGGCCTTGTTGTAGGCCCTCGTCAGGAGGCCCTTGGAGTTGTACTCGAAGATGTCAGCCCCTCGCTGGCACAGATAGCCATCGTCATCAATTTTGTACTGCACATCGCCAAGCCTGGTTATCCGGTCCCGGAGGTCATAGCGCAAGGGCATAAGGCGCACGCTGTTGCCCGGGTTCAGCAAGTGCAGGTTCCCGTTGAGGTCGTAGCTGTAGCGCCAGGTCGGGCGGTCATTGACGGCCACACTCTGAAGCTGCCCGTCCCCATCATAGTCATAGGTGTACTTGGTGGTGTTGGCATAGGGCCCCAGCTTTAGCTCCCTCTTGATCACTCTTCCCATGCTGTCGTATTGCACCGTCATCCAGTACATGAGGGACCTGAACATCTCGTACTGCACTTCCTTGATCCTCCCATGGGTGTCAAAGTGTTTGCTGAGGGTCATCACGGCGGTGGTGATGATTTGGTTGATGTCGTAATAGATAACTCCAAACTTGCCAAAGTGCTCCACCTTGCCCGAAATCTCATCATAGCGGTAGAGGTCCACAGGAAGGGGAGTTTCACTTATGACGGGCTTAATGCTCGCAATGCGGAAGCTGTTGTCATGATAGGTGTAGTCGAACCTGGCATTGACCATGCCTTCCTCAGAAAACCTGTAGATCTGCTTGTCCACCAGCGGGCCAATCTTCCGGTACCGGATGGTGCAGGAGAAGCCGCCGCTTTGGAGGTTGACCATCTTCAAAACACCAGTGGTCTCGTCGTACCCAAACGTGACAGCCGTACTGTCATAGACAATCTCTGATAACTTGGAGAGTTTTCCATACTTGTAGAATACCTGGCGCCCGGTGCCCAGAAAGGACGTCTTTAGGATTCGGCCATCATCACTGTAGTCGAAGATGACCGAAGCGTTGCTCTCAGGCGGGTTGTAAATGTTGCGGATGTAGCCAATGGAGGTGTGCGTGGACATGCTGTGCCGGGCGACGCTGGGCATGGTGACGGCGTGGAGACGGTCGGAGGAGTCATACTCAAATATGTACTGACGCTGACTCTGAAGCAGGAGGACCATGGACTGCGGGAAGGAACGGGAAAGGAAACCCATGAGTTGGCTTTTTAGGACCAATCACTCACAGCGACAGAATTTATGCCATTTCCCCCAAAAGTCCATTCAAAAGGCACGAGGGATGGGGAAGTTTAGATAGACCAGAGATTATGAGTAGGTTGATTTCATCGGGCATGCCGACTCTGACGGATCAGGGTGGCTGTCTGGAGCAGTGCCTCTCAAAGCTCACTAGGAATGTGAAATAGCCAGGGAATCTTGTTAAAAGGCAGATTCCGAGTCATTAGTTCTGGGAGGGGGCGGGGCCTGAGAATCTGCTTTTGGAAGAAGCTCCCAGGTGGTGCTGCTGTTGCTGGGAGGGCGTGAAGGACTGGGCTAAGAGGCATTGGTTGAGTTTGCCTATAGACTCAATAACAAGGAGTCCGGGAAATTGTTCAGTAATGACTTGCCACTGACGCAGCAGGGGACAGGTGTGACACACATACTATGTTTCTGCCACCCCTGATTAAAGAGAAAGCACAGCTTCCATTTAGAAGCCAATGAAAGGGTTAAATAGCTCAGAATCATTGATTCTTTGGGTTTTAAAAAAATGGCCTTGAACTTGAGGCCATTGGGATATTCCTGCCTCCTCTGGTCAACCATTCTTGTGTTTTATGGCATAATGAGAAGAGTATTTGGGAGGGACTGAAGGGACAACAGCCCTTCTCTTGCAAAGGAGGTAACAGCTTTGTCTGCAAGGGATCACTAACCAGGAGGAGAGGAAGGAAGGAATGGAAATGGATCTGTGTCAAGGCGAGTCCAGTAGCTTCTGTCGAATGATGAGATGACCAGGGCAGCCTCAAAAATCGTGACTTGTGCCCTGAAGGGACATCTTTTCATTGCATAGCCAACCTCCGCAGACCTACATGGAGACCTGAACCTGGCATTTTCAGACACAGGGAATCCTTGGAGAAGATCCATTGGCTGGTTCAACAATAGACCCAACTGTGTGCTTGAGTTTTAAGCACATCTCTTCCTCTGATGGCTAAGTTTTGGGCAAGACACTTCTAATTTATAAGTAATTTATAAGTAATTTATAAGTAATTTATAACTAATGATTATCCATTTCTAATTTATAAGTAAGTGATAATTAGCCATACTGCCAATGGGATGATTCTGTCAGCTTCAACAGCACTTATGATGATGATTTTTGGAATAAAATCAGACTGTTTATCCATTTTGCCATACCAGAGTATCTGTTTCTCTCTCTCTCTCTCTCTCTCTCTCTCTCTCTCTCTCTCTATTTTGCTTTAATGGTACAGTGCTGAGCTATGAATAACATGTCATTCAGATTGCCTCCTTCCCAGTGAGGGGGGAATAGTGGGAGGGAAGCCCTTGTGGAATCCAAGCAAAGATGTTCAGATGGCTCATAGCAAAGTGTATTCAGTCAGCGGAAAGAGGGCAGCCTTAGCAGGAGAAAGCCCCGCTGGCCCAGAGTGGCACATGCACCCACCTTGTCAAGGTAGGAGTAGCTCCACACTTTCCCGTCAGCAAACATACGGGACACGATCCGGCCTTGCTTGTCGATGTCGGTCCTCTCGCTCATGGCCCCGCGCTGCAGGCCGGCCAAGCGCCCATTGAAGAAGTACGAGACGTTGACGGCTGCCAGCCCGCTGCTGGGGAGCCAGAGGAAGGGGCGGCCCACCTGGTCGTAGATGATCCTCAGGGTGAACTTCCGGTGGTCATCATAGATCTTTTCTGTTCGAATATTCCGGTCGTAGTCGATGGACAAGAGATTCCTTCCGTGGACCTAGGCAAACACAAAGGGCCTGGTTTGAAATATACCACCTGGGCACGTTAGCTCAGGCTTCTGTGGAGGACGTGGCTGACGCGGCTGGGGCCTAGTGTATGTCAGAGGAAGAAACATCCCTGAAGTTACCTAGAGGAGTACTTTCTTTTCTTTTTTTTAAAAAAATATATTTTATTGATATTTTTCAGAAAGGAAGGGAGAGAGATAGAGAGCTAGAAACGTCGATGAGAGAGAAACATCGACCAGCTGCCTCTTGCACACCCCCTACCCGGGATGTGCCCGCAACCAATGTACATGCCCTTGACCGGAATCGAACCTGGGACCTTTCAGTCCGCAGACCGACGCTCTACCGCTGAGCCAAACCGGTTTCGGCTAGAGGAGTACTTTCTAAACTCTTGTGCCATGATAGGCATAGTAAATGGCGATATTTGTAGGGTGTACTGGAATACAGTCATGGGGCTGCTTAAGGTCAGTGATGGCTGATCTGGGTGCGGCTGCCATGAGCAGTCATGTGGGCAGTGACTTGCACAATGACAAGGGTGCCACCATGTTGTAGAAAGCGTGGATGGTGACAAATGTCAGGGCATGGCCACCGCGGGGCCAAGAGGATTTGTCTATTTGCACTCATAGAACCATTTTTGGCCATGTCATCAGCTGAGCAGCTAACAATCTGTAACAGCAGGTGCCAGGATTTCTTCTGAAGCCTTAAGTAAAGGTACCCAGGAGGGTAGGGAGAAGGTCTTGAAAACCCATATTTTACAAAGACCTGGGCATCTGAAGGCTCATTCTTAGGTGTACTCCTATGTAGAGAAAAATCTTACCCCTGTCAGGGGTGCAAGAACTCAGTGGGAAGACCTCAGCAGGGCTGGGAGACGCCAAAAAAAAGGAAGGGCTGCTGAAACTGGTTTGGCTCAGTGGATAGAATGTTGGTCTGTGGACTGAAGGGTCCTAGGTTCGATTCCGGTCAAGGGCATGTACATTGGTTGTGGGCACATCCCCGGTAAGGGGGTGTGCAAGAGGCAGCTGGTCGATGTTTCTCTCTCATCGACGTTTCTAGCTCTCTATCTCTCTCCCTTCCTCTCTGTAAAATATCAATAAAATATATATTTTTTTTAAAAAAGGGAAGGGCTGACTCCTGAGGTTTAGCTAGTCCTGAGAGGATGGCTGGAAATGAATAAAATGAGGCCGACTCAGTCAGGCTCTTTCAATATAATTGAATACAAACCCAGACGTCCCTGGAGTGACTGCTGAAGGCAACGGAGGACATAAACAGGCAGAAAGAAGAGACGGGAGAGATGTCTGGTACCTCCTCACCTTACCCAATGGCTCACTAGCACTTAATAATGATGATGCTGGTGATGATGATGGTAATAATAAGTTTCACGCTGGCCGAGGGCTAGTCTGTATAGGCTTTGAGTAAGCGATTTATATATATTGTCTGAGCTGAAGCTCACAAAGACCACTGGGAACAGAGAGGTTACATCCTTGCTCAAGGTCTCACAGCAGTGACACGTTAGGGTTGGTCTGGGATTTAGCTCTAAAGACTTTGACCAGTTAACCACTTAGACATAACAAGGTTTACTGCCTCCTATGTTATCTGTGCATTGCGTGCCCTGAGATATGTCCACTGAAGCAAATACTGTAAAGCAATGCCACAGCCCTGGAGGGCTCCATGTTGCAGTGTGATGGGGAGACAATGACTACTACTTTTTAAAAATATATATATTTTATTGATTTTTTACAGAGAGGAAGAGAGAGGGCTAGAGAGTTAGAAACATCAATGAGAGAGAATCATCAATAAGCACTAACAATTAGCCATTGATAATCCAAGGGGGGATTTTATTCCCAAATTCACCATGTCCCTGGGAATTGGATTTTATTACAGCACTGGTTGGAAGTAATTTTTCACTTTCTTGTTTATTAAGATGGAATTTGCATATATTAATGTATAAGTTTAAGATGTACAGTGTAATGATTTGACATATACTATATATCGTGAAGTGATTAGAGCAGTAAGTTTAGTTAACATCCATCATCTCATATGGAAAAAAAAAAACAACAACAAACACTATATTTCTCCTTGTAATGAGAATTCTTAGGATTCACTCTCTTAACAACTTTCTTATATATCACACAGCAGAGTTCACTGAAGCCATCAAGTTTGCATCACGTCCCCAATACTTATTTTACTGGTTGGAGTTAGTTGGTATTTATTATTATTAATTTTTATACTGTTGAAAATATTACAGATGTCCTTTATTTTTTCAATTTTGTGCCCCTCCACCTGGGGCCCACCCTACTCCAGGCCTTCACCTCATTTTTGTCTGTGTCCATGGGCTATGCATAGCTACACTAATAAAAGAGAAAAAAGCTAATTGACCATGCCTTCACTACGCCCACAGCCAATCAGAGCAAATATGCAAATTAACCCAACAAATATGGTGGTTAATTTGCATACACTGAGGGAGGGAGGAGTGAAGACTGAAGACAGCATAGAAGGAAGAGGGAAGGAAAGTGGAAAGCAAGGCTGCTGGAGAGAAAGTGGGGGGAGGGCGGGTGGGGTAGGCAGTGGCGGCAGGAGAAAAGCGTGGGGTGGGGGGTGGGGGGCAGAGGTGGCAGGGAAGGTGCCGGGGGAGGGGGGTGTGTGGGAGAGATGGTGGTGGTGGGAGAGAAGCCTGCTGGAAGCCCTGTTCTTGCAGGAATCTTCCTGCAACAGGCCCCTAGTCTTATATAAACAAAGGGTAATATGCAAATCAACCAAACGGAAGAACCACCTGTCACTATGAAGTGCATTGACCACCAGGGGACAGATGCTCAATGCAGGAGTTGCCCCCTGGTGGTCAGTGCACTCTCATAGCGATGTTGTGCACTGGGCCTCTGGCATGCATATATGTTATTTGGTTAATTTCTTCCCTCCCTGCCTCCCCTGACCCCCCCCTCCCCCCAACTCCCTTCCCCCCAAGGACTGTCAGACTGTTCCATGCTTCCATGTCTCTGGACTTAATTTGTTCATCAGTTTTCATTGTTGTTATTTAGATTCCACATATAAGTGAGATTAGGTGATACTGTATTTCTCTGGCTGGCTTATTTCACTTAGCATAATGCTCTCCAGGTCCCTCCATGCTTTTCCAAAGAGATCCATTTTTTTATACAGCTGCATAGTATTCCATGGTGTAGATGTACCACAGCTTTTTTATCCACTCATCTGCTGATGGGTACTGGGGCTTTTTCCAAATCTCAAGCTATAGTAAATAATGCTGCATGGGGTGTACACATCCTTTCTGATTGGAGTTTCTGTTTTCTTAGGATACATTCCCAGAAGTGGGACCACTGGGTCAAACAGCAGTTCTATTTTTAATTTTTTGAGGAGTCTCCATGCCGTTTTCCACAGTGGCTGCACCAGTCTGCATTCCCACCACAGTGTTCTAGGGTTCCCTTTCCCCATATCCTGGTCAGCACTTGTTGATGGTTGATTTATTGATGGTAGCCATTCTGGCAGGTGTGAGGTGATACCTCACTGTCGTTTCAATTTGCATCTCTCTGATGATCAGTGATGATGAGGACTTTTTCATATGCCTCTTGGCCATCTGTCCTCGTTGGAGACGTATCTATGCAGGTCCTTTGCCCATTTTTTAAAAATTGAATTGTCTTCCTTTTGCTGAGTTGTAGGAGTTCTTCACACATTTTGGAAATGAACCCCTTATCAGATGTATGGTTGGTGAATATGTTCTCCCATTCAGCTCCCTTTTAGTTTCGAGGATGGTTTCTTTTGCTGTGCAAAAGCTTTTTAGGTTGATGCAGCTCCATTTAAAAAAATTCTTTTGTTTCTCTTGCCCTAGGAGATGTACTGGTGAAAATTCTGTTATGTGCGATGTCTGAGATTTTGCTGCCTGTGTAGTCTTCTAGGATTTTTATGGCTTTGTTACTTACATTTAAGTATTTTACCCATTTGAGTTTATTCTTGTGTCTGGTGTAAATTGGCAGTCTAGCTTCATTTCTTTTTGCATGTGTCTGTCCAGTTTTCCCAATACCATTTATTGAAGGTAAATGCTCTTGCCTTTGTCAAATATTAATTGGCCATAATGGAGTGGGTTGATTTCTGGGTTTTCTGTTCTGTTCCATTGATCTATATGCCTGCTTTTGTGCCAGTACCAGGCTGTTTTGATGAGAATGGCTTTGTAGTATAGTTGCTCTTGGTATTGTGATCCCTCCACTTTGTTCTTCTTTCTCAGGATTGCTGAGGCTATTCAGTGTCTTTTTGGGTTCCATATAAATTGTATTTAGTTACTTATGACTGGAAGTTTGTACCTTTACCTTCCTCCAATTACCCTCTCCTCTGGTGACCACAAATAATATGATCTCATTTTCTATGAGGTATTTTTTTATTACTTTATTGATTAAGGTATCACATACTTGTCATTATTCCCCCCATTCTCACCCAAACCCCTCCCCACACACGCCCTCACCCCCTCTGTTGTCCATGATCACTGGTTAGGCTTATATGCATGCACACAAGACCTTCAGTTGATCTCTCTCCCTTACTCCCACCCTTTCCTGCCTTCCCTCTGTTTATTTTATTTTATTTTTTTAAAGATTCCACATATAAATGAAATCATACAATATTTGTCTTCCTTTAGCTTGTTTTACTTAGCATAATGCCCTCCAAATCCATCCATGCTGTTGCAAATGGCAGCATTTCCTCATTTCATATGGCTGAATAATATTCCATGGTGTCTGTCTACCTATTTATCTATCTTACATCTTTTAAAAATATATTTTAATGATTTTTTACAGAGAGGAAGAGAGAGGGATAGAGAGTTAGAAACATTGATGAGAGAGAATCATCAATCAGCTGCCACTTGCACACCCCCCCCCCCACAGGAATGTGCCCACAACCAAGGTACATGCCCTTGACCGGAATAGAACCTGGGACCCTTCAGTCCATAGGCCGATGCCCTATCCACTGAGCCAAACCGGTCTCGGCACATTTAAAAAAAAAAATCTATTCATCCATTGATAGACACTGAGATTGTTTTCAAGTCTTGGATATTGTAAATAATTCTTCTCTGGAAACATGGGAGTGTAGAGATCTCTTTGACAAAGTGTTTTCATTTCCTCTGAACATATTCCCAGAAGAGGAGTTGCAGGATTATACAGCCATACTATTTTTATTTCTGGAGGCTCCTCCATGCTGTCTTCCATAGAGGCGGAACCAAGTTACAGTCCCACCAACAGTACACAGAGTTCCTCTTTCTCTATATCCTCGTCGGCTCTGGTCTCTCATCTTTTTAATGACGGCCAATCCTGTAGGCATGGCGTGACACCTCACTGAGGTTTTGACTCACATCTCCCTAATAATTAGTGATGTTGAGCATCTTTTCATGTTTATCCACTTGTGTGTCTTCTTTGGAAAATGCCTGTTTGAGTCCTTTGCTCATTTTTAAATTGGACTATTTGTGGCTCCCCATGGCAGGTCAGAGCTGGGAGCCACGCCCAGAGTGGGTGGGCTGTGGCTCAGCTCCCTTGCCGGGGTAGGGTGGGAGGGCCCGTGCTAGACACCTCCCAAACTTTCCAAAATAGGCCTCCTGTCTGGAGGGCCGGGGGCTACCCTCAGCAGAAGGTGGGGCTGTGAACAAACCCCCCGCCCTGCCTGGGCACAGCAGGGGGTCTCCCCACCCTGGACCAGCTCTGCTCTGCCGTGGTCAGCTCTGCCTGTCCACCTGTGGGCCTGAACCTGACAGGGCTCTGCAGCCTCCGGGGGTTCCCGCCAGGCCTTCCAGTCCGATGGGGCTGGGCTGGGGCCATCACTCCGCTTTCCTGCCTGGGCGAGGGCAGAGCATCACCCTGGTGGCTTCCCTGGCCAGCCTGGGCCACCACCTGGCGCTGCAGACGAGCAAAGCCACTGGTTGGCACTCCGACCTGCGCTCTGCCGGTGGGAGCCGGGTCTGCCAAGATCCGAGTGCTGGCCGTTGGAAGCCCCTCCTTCCTTCTTCCTCACAATCAGACCCCCCTGCCTTCCCTGTGGGGTGGGACCAGAACGGGGTTCTCACCAAGCGACCCACCATGTGGGGGCAGCTGGAGGTCCCCTCTGGGCTCCCTCTTCCCACGGAGGAACCGTGGGCTCAGGGTGACCTCTCAGGGTGACCTCTCTGCAGGGTGCCGTGCCTGCCCAGAGGCGGTGCCCGTGGGCACCATGTCGCTGCCCCTCTTCCCCTTGGAGTGCCAACTGTCTTGGCCTCTGCGGGTCCGGGGATGCCCCGGCCTCACCCGTGTTCTCCGATCCCCTCAGGTGCTTGTCTGGGAACAGTGGCCAGCTTCTCTTAGGGAGGAGCGAAGTCAGGAAGCCCTATGTGGCCGTTGTGGTGACGTCTATAGACGTGCCCCCTCCTTCTCATAATTAAACAGGATGAATTCACCGGACGCTGAGCCAGGCAGTGCAGGCCAGCTCTGCAATCTGACGAGACGCACGTAGCTTTAATTACGAGGGCACCCCGTGTGAAGAGGGGGCGCCCCAGCTGCGGGGGGCGGGGTGCTGGAGGGCTGGCTGGCTCATGGGCACCGGCCCCCCAGTTCCGAGAGAGCACAGAAGCTTTAATTTAGCCACGCGGCTCTCTTCTCCTGAATTAAATTACCCATCTAACCATATTTAAATTAACCCCGAGGCTTCCTGGAGCACATAAAAGTTATTCTGAATGATTTTCACTGCCGGGATCAGCACAGTTCCCTTCCCAGCTGGCTCCATAGGTGTGGGGCAACACAGAAACCAATTTTTAAATTAATACAATTTGGTGTTCGCAAGGAAGCCATTATTTTTAATTATCGAGCATTTTCCTCAGCCTGGCTCCCCCAGTTAATGAAACCCGGCTGTTTAGCAGTGCTCTCCGTTTTTGCAGAGGGCAGGCTCGGGGAGGGAGCTTCCCCTGTGGGATCGCCCCCCTCCCCCCCGGCAGAATGTCCGGCCCTCACCAAGCTCACACCTGTCACCAGGAGGCTCATAAGAAACCCCGGGAAAAGGGGGAAACGCTGTCCTCCAAACGGCCCTGCTGGGCCCCTAACGGGTGACTCCAACTTGGCTGGTGGGGCAGAGGTCTGAGAAACAGGAGGAAATGAGCGCTGGGCTGGTTCCCCCCAGCAGGGGGCACTGGAGCACAGCAGGAGAGGCTGCAGGGAGACTTCCGGAAGAACCGTCTGCCCATCCTGCCTCCCGGAAGGGAAACCCAGAGAGCGTCAGTGAGGAAGGCCGGGGGTCCCCACGTCTGGCCACGCTGAAGGCACAAGTCCTGCCGTGGAGAGTTCAGTTTTCATTCACCTTCTGAGAGGGGAGGCCTGGCTCAGACGCCATCTTCATTTCTTTCTGGGTAGGTTGTCTGGGATTTATTGTATTTTATCTTCATTTTATTTCTTTTTCTTTTTTAATCCTCATCCTCCAAGGACATGTGTTTATTGATTTTAGGGAAAGAGGAAAGGAGAGGGAAGGGAGATGGGGGGAGGGAGGGAGGGAGGTAAAGAGAGAGAGAGGAAGGGAGAGAAAGAGAGAGAGGGATATACATTGGTTGCCTCCCCTATGCACCCACCTGCAACCTGGGTCTGTGCCCTGACCAGGAATCGAACCTCTGGCCCTTTGGTGCACGGGTTGACATTCCAGCCAACTGAGCCACACCAGCCAGGGCTGTCTTTTGGGATTTAAAAAGTAGTTTCTCACCTGGCTGGTGTGGCTCAGTTGGTTGAATGTTGTCCCATGCACCAAGAGGTTGCAGGTTTGACTCCCGGTCAGGGCACATACGGGGGTTGCTGGCTTAATCCCCAATAGGAGGCATTCAGGAGGCAAGCGATCCATGTTTCTCTCTCTTCACTGATGTTTCTATCTCTCCCTCTTCCTTCCTCTCTCTGAAATCAATAAAAAACGTTTAAAAAATAAAAAAATTAAAAGGCAGCCTCTCTCCCAGCTCCCATATAGCAAGATTCAATGCTACACTGGGATCAGTGCTTGTGCTAAGCTTATATATAATAACTTAAACAACTTGCTAAGCTTAAATAATGCATCATCAGAAGGGCAAGCCTCTCAAACACATCACATAATGTATTTCCCCAAGCAAACACTACTTTTGGATGACTTGCTATTTTGGATGGTGGTGAGGTGGACAGGGGGAAAAACATAAATTTCGAGTTGACAACAAGTAGCTTTGTCACTGCAAAGCAGCGCCTTCACTGCTTGTGCCTCAGTTTGCTGATCTGTAGTGGCCTGTGAGCTTCTGGTGGGCAGTCAGTTCTCTTAGTGCCGTGGTGGGCAAACTGCGGCTCTAGAGCCACATGCGGCTCTTTGGCCTCTTGAGTGTGGCTCTTCCACAAAATACCATGGCCTGGGAGAGAGTATTTTGAAGAAGTGGTGTTAGAAGAAGTTTAATTTTAAAAAATGTGGCTCTCAAAAGAAATTTCAATCGTTGTCCTGTTGATATTTGGCTCTGTTGACTAATGAGTTTGCAGACCACTGTCTTAGTGTCTCTATTATTTTGGGCAGTGTGCGGTGCTTAACAAGCGTTTCAAAATAAGGGTCTTGAATTAGGTAGAGTTTCAGAATCCTGGCAACTCTGATGATCAAAGGTTCTCACATGGAAAACCAAGAACAGGAAGTAAGACTGGTCATCTGTGATCTCCAAATGTCAGAAGGGCTTCATTCCCAAGAACAATTAGAGTCACTCAGGGAGGCCCCCCAAGACCTGGAATCAACAGAGATCGAGTGGATTTTCATGATGCCACCTTAAAATTCCATTCATTCATTCGATATTGACCGAGAATCTACTGTGTGCTTGTTACTGTGATCAACACTCAAGATAGAGCAAGACAGTTATGGCCCCTGCCTTCATGGAGGTTACAGGCCAAGAAAGATAAAGACACGTGAACCAACAATGAAAAACGTGAGCATGGTAATGAGGGTAAACAGAGGGGAGAGATCATGGGAGCAGGGGAGGGACACTTAGCCAGAACCGGACACTTAGCCGTAACCTACATCAGACATTTCCCATTGTCCTCACCCTTCAGGCAAGGACAGTGTCTCAAAGGCAGTGGGTCGGTGAGCAAGGGAGAGGTTGAGGAGTGAGTGAGGGCCCTGCACAGGCAGAGGACTCCGTGTCAGAGGCTCTGGGACAATCCAGTGAAGCGCGGGGTGGGGTGGGGTGGGGGGGTGGGGGGGCATGGCGAGGGAGATGGCAGAGAAGAGTCACATCTGCTATGGAGGCTCAGCCCAGATGACCAGAACGAGTTTGCACTTGTCACCCTTCAACTTGAACTTTCAGGAGCCAAGTATGTCACGTGTCTCCAGTGTCTAAGAAGGAAGGCAGGCAGGCAGTCAGCTTTCCGGTGAATGCTCCTTTGCATGCACGAGAGCAGGGGTGGAGAACCTTTTTTCTGCCAAGGGCCATGTGGGTATTTATAACATCATTCACGGGCCGTACAAAATCATCAGCTTAAAAATTAGCCTGCTGTATGTGGTCAAACATTTCATGAACTCACCCCTAATGCCTTGGCGGGGCCAGACCAAATGACTTCACGGGCCTTCTGTGGCCCTCAGGCCGGATGTTCCCCTCCCTACACTAGACGGGAAATCCGAGGAGGACTTCTGTGTTTCTAGGATCCTCACCAGGGCCAGTAAGCCCCCATGCCCTTGAGCCCACCTCCCGCTGGTTGGCTCCAGCCACACTGGCTCTCCTCCTGCTCAGATTATAAGCAACCGTCTTTCCTGTCTCAGGGCCTTTGCACAGGCCAGTACCCTAGCAGAGGCGGCTTTCCTCCCATCCCACACCTGGAAGACTCCTATTCCTGCCGTTCTCAGCTCAAATGCCACTTCCTTAAAGTGGCCGTAACCTACATCAGACACTTCCCATTGTCCTCACCCTATAGTTAGCTTTCTAGAAACCATCATAGTTTCCATGACTAAACTCCACTGGGGTCTTTCCACTTTTTTTACTGCACCCTCCCACACAGCAAGTCGCCTAAAGTAACACGTGCTTGGGGCATGCCTTGTCGAACGTGTCTGCAGAAGCATGCCCTTCTAATGATTCTTTAAGCTACTATGAAATGTCTTACACGTTGTTCCTTCCGCACACACATCACTCGCAATTTAGAGTCCTGTCTGTTTTGTTTGCCAATAAACACGCAGTGCCGAGTATAGTTCCCAGCACACACGAGGCATCTGAGAAAGGGAACGCCAGTTGGTGCAAAGTGGATGCACCGGGGCAGGAAGGAGCTGGCGAAATGCAGGCTTTCATGACGACCGAGTATGCCAACAGGCCTACCTGCACGGGCTCCGGGCAGAACTGGGCTCACGGGGGTGTGTTCCCAGGCGCACACGCGTGGCTGCCTCATGCCTCGCTCCTCTGTCACTGTCATTTGCCACCAAAGTAAAAGTAACGCAAGCCAACGTGTAATTGCAATGTCACATTAATTATATGGAAACCAAAACAAAATTACTGACTCCCACTTCCTCTGGGAGTACTCATAACGCTAATACCAATATCATGACGGAAGATTACCTTGGAAGCAATTTTTCTTTTGTTCTGCCACCTACACAAGTGGCTGTTTCTTGCTTTTGCAATCTTGATGTAAATCATAAGCCGGAGGGAATATCCTGGTTACACGCTTTCCTTTTCAGAGTGAATCACGCACCACATCCATTTCAGGATACAGAAGAAGCTTTAAATCTTAATAGAAGGGCTCAGTTTTAGCTCTGTCTTCCAAAAATCTAGGAAGAAAGCTTGCTGGAGGGGAGGGGAATGTGCCCTGACCAGGAATCAAACAGTGATCTCCTAGTTCCATAGTCGACAAACTGTGGCTCTTGAGCCACATGTGGCTCTTTGGACCCTTGAGTGTGGCTCTTCCACAAAAGACCACGGCCTGGGCGAGTCTATGTTGAAGAAGTGGCATTAGAAGAAGATTAAGTTTTAAAAATTTGGCTCTCAAAAGAAATTTCAATCGTTGTGCTGTTGATATTTGGCTCTGTTGACTAATGAGTTTGCCGACTACTGTCTTAGCTCACACATATGCACACAAGGTCTTTGGTTGACCTGTTGGTGTTAAGTTGTATGAGTTCTTTATGTATTTTGGGTATTAACCCCTTATCAGATGTATTCTTTGCAAATATCTTCTTAATTTATTAGGCTGTCTTTTTGTTTGGTTGATGGTTTCCTTCACTGTGCAAGACTTTTTTAGTTGGATGTAGTTCCATTTGCTTACTTTTTTCTTTGTCTCCATTGCTTGAGGAGGTTTATCTAAAAAGATATTGCTAAGACTAAGGTCAAAGGATTAATTGTCTATGTTTTCTTTGAGGCATTTTATGGTTTCAGGTCTAACATTTTAAGTCTTCAATCCATTTTGAGTTGTTTTTTTGAAACTGGTGTAAAAAAGTGGCCCAGTTTTCTCTTCTCTTCCTTTCTTCCTTCCTTCCTTCCTTCCTTCCTTCCTTCCTTCCTTCCTTCCTTCCTTCCTTTCTTTCTTTCTTTCTTTTTGCATGTAACTGTCTTGTTTTGCCAACACCACTTACTGAAGAGACCCCGCTGTATATTCTTGCCTCTTTTGCCTTATATTAATTGACCACAGAAGCAAGGCTCTATTTCTGGGCTCTGAGAGGTCTTTCTAATACTCACATCCCTACCCATCACTCTGCTAATTAAACCGGCAACAGCCCCCGCCGTCCTCAGGATAAATGCCAGCCCAGCAAACTCTTCCCTCCCATGTGCGGCCTGACAGCTCCATCTTCTTTCTTTTTTTTAAAAATCTGCACCCCAGTGTAACATATTCCTTCTCTCGGGCCACGCTGAGTTACAGCTTTCTGAAATGCCATCCCTTTCTGACCTCTTTCTGTCTCACAGGCAACACTCTGGCTGCTCACATCTTTCCTTGATCTTCGAGGGGCCAGTTCCTGCTGCTCCTCAGACCAACTCCGGCTCCTCCACCAAGCTCCTCCTGCCCTCCTGTCAAACCTCAGGCTGGGCCCTCTCGGTGCTCCCCAGCATTTCCTGGGCTTTCCACGTTCTCATTCAGCCCTGCTCAGCTGGTCCCCTTCAGCCATCCAGCCCGCCTCCCCTTTCCCAGGAACCTGAGAGGCCACGTGCTTACAACAGCAGGCTCACAAGAGAGAGCGATTACAGCCAGCGGTCACTGAGCCGAGCTACCTGGTTCGACGCACTGAGCCCCTAGATGTCAGGGCTCGTTCCCTGCCACCGCCTCTCCTCTCCCGACGACCCCACGCAGCAACCCTGCCCACGGGACAGTAGCCTCCGAGACAGCTTCCATCACCCTCCTCCCACTGCCTTCTCCACCGGACTGCCAGCTTCTCGGCGGCAAGGATTTCATTTTCTTTCTCCCTCTCTAGTCTACTCCCTCCATCGTCCTGGCATTCAGTAAACATCTTTTTAAAAATTTGAAACGTGGGTTTCATTTCCAGTCCCAACACAGGAGAGACTTAAATCTAGAAAGAAATAAAACTAGACGTACCCAGGAAAGCAAACACATATAATCATCCCATATAACGTTCTCCTGAGAGTCCACTCTCGTAGACATCTTTGAAATGAATGAAAAAATTCGAAGGTGTCAAAATGGAGTGAAAAGAAAGGTCAGGATTGGAGGTAAGGAGGGAAGGACCTTCGATCTCATGGGCCACCAGAGGGCTTTGTGTGAGCGGCTGCAAACTCCCCTGCTGTGGGCGCATCTGGGGAAGGACCACTCCCCACCTCTTAGTCCACATCCCACTCCCCCCTGCCTTTCCACCTGCTTCCCGCCGGTCTCCGCGAGCTGCTTTTATTTCATTCACTAAACAATTTATGAATTGAATTAAAACAAATGAGATGCAAATAAATTCCAGGCTTTCTCCCTCATTTTCAAATTACATTTTCAGTCCACTCGACCTGTTATAATCTCATAGCGATTTTCATTTAAGAGCTAAATGGATATGTGATTATTGTTACAGGAACTAACACTAGACAATTAAGTGTTGAGGTGTTGGTAGATAAAGCTGTGTTCTGATTTGCATAAACATGATGCCAGCAAATCTAACCCTGGCAGAAATGCAGTTATAAGACCTGCGTGCCTAACTTCTGCTAATTACCACGGGTCCCGTCATTAAGGTTGTTAATATTCAGAGTTGGGATGATAGCCATTTTATTTTAGGCCCGCATTTTATCTTTACTTGGAAAACTCAGTCAAAATGCATAGCTGAGTGCTACGTGAGAAGGTGTGATTACTACGTATAATCAACTTCTACCATGCTGAGTATCAAAAATCAATCACACAGCCTTGAAATCCAGTCATGAAGGACCTAGCTAATGACCTCCTTTCATATTTGTCTTTTTTAAAAAAGAATATTTTTCCTGATTTCAGAGAGGAAGGGAGGAGGGAGAGAGAGAGATGGAAATATCAATGATGAGAGAGAACCATTGGTTTGCTGCCCCCGCCCCCCCCTGCACATTCAATGGGGATTGAGCCCACAATTTGGGAATTGAACCATGACCTCCTGGTTCATAGGTCGATGCTCGACCACTGAGCCACACCAGCCGAGCCATTTTTTTGTCTTTCGGAAGATACTGTGCACGGCTTGCGACTCTGCAGTCACCAGCAGAGGAAGCCAACATAGGAACCAGCTGATGACCTGACGTGGCCAATTAGACTCCAACTAGGCAAAGGCGAATCCTAAGATGGAACGGCCCGGCTCTGCAGGAAGGTCACCCAGATTGGCTGCATTTCAGCCCAACAACCCGGCGTAAGTGATGAGCCAAGTTCTCTGGACGCTAAGCCTTCTACGCTCAGGGGCTCTGAGCACGTGTTAAACCCTGCCCTGCTCCACTGTGTCCTGTCCGCCCGGGGCTTATTTCCACCTGCAGTTATTCTAGTCATTGATTCATGTACTTATTACCTGTCCTCTTGCCCCTTCCCGCCTGTGAGTGAGCTGCGGGCGGGGAGGGCTTCTGTGTGGTGTATGCCCTGTGTCTGCAGGACAGAGCACAGCGCCTGGCTCATAGGAGGCGTTCAGTGAACACGTGCCAGGTTTGATGAAGCCCGGGATCCCTAGGATTGGCCCCTGGGGGTCAGAAACGGTCCTGAGTGCCACAGAGAGGACCAGAGCAGGCCCCAGGTGACCTGGGTGCCCAGGGATCTAAACGGGAAGCCGTGTGGTTGGCGGTTAAGAATGCCGGTAGGTGAAACACACCAGAAGATGGAGCTGGGGCTGAGTCCCGGCTTTGCCATTTTCTACCCATCATGCCCTTGGATGGGTTATTTAACTTCCCAGACTCTGTGTTTTCTCACTGAAAAATGGAGATGATAATAGCTACTCCCGTGAGGCTGCTGGAAATAATACAACGTAAGTAAAGCATCTAAGGCAGCGCTAGTATCATGAAAGTTCTCAACATACGTTATTTGCTAATTAAAAAAAAAATCCTCATCTAAGGATATTTTTCCATTGATTTTCAGACAGAGTGGAAGAGAGAGGGAAAGACAGAGAGAAATATCTATGTGAGAAAAACACACCGATTGGTTGCCTCCTGCACGTGCCCCTACCAGGGTCTTGGCTGGGGAGTAGCCTGCAACCAAGGTACATGCCCTTGACTGGAATCGAGCCTGGGACCCTTCAGTCTGCAGGCTGACACCCCACCTACTGAGCCAAACCAGCTTTGGCTGCTATGTGTTCATTTTTAAAAGACACAACTTGTAAGTTGCCTAGACTGGGGAGGCGAGGGTTGGTCAAACCTCCTACTGTGGGCTGCTGTTACTTCCCCCTGGGAACCCTGCCTGATTCCCAGGCTGGGGCATGGCTCCTCCTCTGTCTTCTCGCTGAGCCTGTAGGATGGTCCTGCATCTACATATTGCACACGACTGTCAACTCCTTGAGTGTTTAGCCAGTTACCCGGATGGCACTGGCCCCAGTTCGTCTGCTGACCTGGCCAACCAGCAGCGGGCGCTGAGAGAGAAGGTGACGCGTGTGAAATGAGGACCCAGGCTACCTGTAGCTGTAGCAGAGGGTCAGCCCCCCATTTTCAGTCCCAGAAAACGGTGTCAGTCCCGGAAGGATACATGGCTCCTACTGTCGGAGGGCGGGGTGGCGGGGGTGGGAGTGGTGGTGGTGGGGTTGGGGGAAGACCTGACTTTTCCAGGGAGGGTAGGAGGAAGGGAGGCTCGGGAATGGGGACATTTCCTCTGCTCCCCCAGACGAAGTGCATCCCCTATCACATTGTGGTGACACGTTTAGTGGAACCACTTACCCGGAGCTTCCTGCCAAAGATGGTGACTTTGCCTTTAATCTGTTCCTTTCTCAGGCGCCACTCAATGGAGTTCAGGCCGTTCTCCATGGGCAGGGAGATGTTGCAGCGACCAATGGTGGGGGTGATGGTGCCCGCTAGGACGTGGGGCTCACTGTGGAAGCTGACACCCATCCCATTGGCATACATCACCCTCAGGGTCCCGTTATTACAGAGCTGGTAGCTGTTCCGCACTTGATCTGGAGAAATGAAGTGGGGGTGGGCACAGGGAGATCAGTTATCCACTCTGAGTAGCAAGAGAACAGAAGCCCTGTTCTTATAGGTTCCCGTGGTGCTTCGAGGCTGTCAGTAAGGCGGCCTTCAATTAGCGCACACACTGTGCTAAGGTGGGGAGCAGAGATGCTACTGATCCGTGGAAAGAAAAACATTATTAATACGTGGCACTCCAGAGACAATTATGCCATGATATTTTCCCTTGACTCGCTGAAGACTATTAATAGTGCATTTAAAGATGTCTATTGCCTACATAATTTGTGTCAATCAAATCCCTGATCTTTAACATATATGTTAGCTCAAATGGACAAAAACTATTAATATATATTAATATATGCATATATTGTCCCCCCAAAATGTATACACTTTTTTCCTGATAGCTCAATTGATGTTTCTTTCTTTTCAGATTCAATTCATTGGAATTAATTATTCAAAGTGTGTGCATACATTTTTTGATACCACACACACACACACACACACACACACACACACACGTATATATATGTATATTTTCCCTTTCGCCTTTCATCTAACCTGAGGTTGATGGTTTAGCCACAGATCAGATCAACTGCAAATCAAGTATAGGGTTCTTCAAGAAAACCAAGAGACACAGCAACCATCCTGTCCCTTGTGACTCTACCACATGCCACCTCCACGCAAGAGAACCCTCAGGAGACTCCGCTGGCCTGAGGCAGATTGTGCCAGTGGGTGCTGATAACGGGCGCTTATCTGCCCGAATGGAACCTACATGAGCCCATCAGACTTCCGACCTCTTCCTTTATCGGAGAGCTCCAGGAAGGAAATGCGAGCGAGGGATCCCATTGCACAGATATGCCACTTCCTGAGGATTTGGCCAGAGGAGTCCAGCTGGGCTGGCCTCTGAGACGAGGGCTTTGGGGGCAGTGAGCACGCGTGTACCTGTCACTCCCGCGCCTGCAGCCGTCACGCTGGGAGACGGCATCTACATCATTAATCACTTGGCAGGGCAGAAATAGAGTCGCCGAAACAGACTCTGCCACAGGATCGCAGTCCAGAAATGTCACCATTTATCTACGGAGAGGACACTTTTATCCTCTGACAACGGGCTGACCCACTGACATTCTATCTTAATTAAAAGGAAAATTAATCTGCTCAGCGCCTTTCTCGCCAGCCCCTGCGCTCGTCTGGGCTGCGTGGCATGTCGAACAGCAACAGTAACCAGGGGGTGGTCAGACACCTCGGAGGCCCCAGTCTTGGCAAGAGATTGCTAAAGAGCTGTGATGGCAGGACAACCGATGCCACAAACACATGCCCGGGAGAGAGAATCAGACTGGGAGCCACACACACACACACACACACACACAAACATGGTGGGCTCAAGAGGATAAACAGCCTTTGAGAAGGTAGCCATGTGTCCTGGGACCGAGAGGGAGGTAGGAGGTGGGGACAGCACGTGGGGATGTCAGCTGACTGATATTTTCATATAAGCCTGTAGACATTTCCAAACATCTCGATGGTTTGGTATCAATGACCTTCTCCTGAATCTGGTTAAGTCATTTTCTACAAAGTAGAGCTCGTGTTTGCTGTGGATATTTCAACAAGGGGAGGGGTGCTTTAGATCTCTAGAAGTCTGCTGGGCTGGGCCTGGGGGTGGGTGCTGAGGGTGGGGGGCTTACCTTGCACCACTGTGTAGGAGGCCTCCACCGAAGACAGGTTGGTAATGACAGTGACGTCATCGTCACGGTTGGAGTTCTCAATGTCGATGGTGATGGATTTCTCCATTTCCCGGTGCAGACTGGTCACCACCCCCGTGGGGCGTGTCACATTGGTCAGGCGGCCCTCATGGTCATAGCTGGAGGACAGACACACCGGTTGGAACACAGCTGTTGGGGCTGAAGGCTTTCCCAACCCTCAGAACAGCACAGAGACAGGTTCATGGGGCCAGAGGAAGAGACTGGAAGGTGGGGTGACCAGGTGCTGCATCCGTCTGAGGCCCCTCATCATAACCCTCAAAACCCCAGCCTGCCCTGAGAAATGGTGGTGGCACTTGTGCCTGACTCAGCTCAGTGAAAACCTTTCACCTGCGGCAGAGTGAATTCATCGTGCTCTTTCCACGTGGCTGCAAACCCCAGCTTCTGAGCATCTCTTGTTCTTTGGGTGTCCCCCTAAAAGCCCCCAAATTAACCTTCCTAAAAATGATCAGTTTCCTTAAGTCACTTCTCTGCTGAACTAACCACACTCTCCTCCCATTGTGGTGGCTCCGTCAAACCAGAACCTAGCATTTGAGACCATCCACGCCCATCTAGGTCTTCCACACTCATACAGCCTCCTTCCACTGTCACCTCACGGTCCTCCAGACAATCAGCCTGGACCAAGTGCCACCGCCAGGCCTTGGCTCAAGTGCACAGCAGGCCTGGCTGCCTGAAACCTAGCCTCTGGTCCCAGAGCCCCAAACCGACCCTGGCTCCGCTCCCCAAGCAGCCTTTCCAGACAGTTTCCCAGTGACTCAGTTGACCTCAGTTGTCCTCAGCACCCACGTCTAGTACACCAGCGATCGAGCTCCTACCGGAAAGGTGCCTGAAATGGAACCCTCCTTTTCCATGATGTCACCTTTTCTCAAAGTGTGGCGTGCTTTGTGTCTTTCCCATCTCCCTTTAGAAGGAGCTTCACTGTTCCGTTGGATAGGGGGCATTTCCCTACCCTGGAAGATCCACTGTGTTCAGAAAGCGTGGGCCCTCCGTAAGCTCCAGGAAAGGGAAAGACACCCTTCATTTCAAGGCCTAAATGTCAAAGCCTTTGATGTCTCCAGCTTTGCTACTTGGATAAGGGATGGGGAGGAAGATGGAACATGGGAGATCATTTTGCTCGGAGGGCTAAAAAGAAGGAAAAATGTCTCAGCCTTCGAGTATGGCCCCCTCTGGATTAGAGGGAGACAGGGACAAAGTTAGAGATGGGGGCTTGGGCAGCAGGTATGGGGAGGAGGGAGGATTCTTGTGCACAGAACCTTGTGGCCTATTTGACGTAACCCCTTAGTGCCTAGGACTACACAGCACAGATGGAGATGCTGGGCAATGCGTCTGGATTAAAGGAATGCAGATCTGGCTCCCGACTTGCAGTGAGGTGAGGAATTTTACTTCTGGGGCGAACTGGGAAGAGCCAAGCTCTGTGGATGTGGGAAGGCAGGGACCAAGTGGGGATTTCTTTCCAGGGATGAAACGATTGTTCAATGTCTACAAATCAATCAATCAATCAATCAATCAATCAATCAATGTGATGTACCAGCAAAATGAAGGATACAAGTCCTGCGATTATCTCAATAGACTTAGAAAAGGACAAAATTCAACATCTGTTTATGATAAAAACTCAACAAAGTGGGTATAGGGTAAACGCACCTCAACATACCGTATTTGCCGGCGTATAAGACGATTTTTTGGCCCTGAAAAATATGCCTCCAAGTGGGGGGTAGTCTTATACGGCGAGTATATAACAAACTCTGTATTTTGAGTGGAAATGTTAGGGGGTAGTCTTATATGCCCAGTCGTCTTATACGCCGGCAAATACGGTATTTTCGGGGCCAAAAATCGTCTTATACGCCGGCAAATACGATAATAAAGGCCACCTATTGTAAGCCCACAGCTAGCATCACACTCCACAGTACAAAGCGGAAAGTTTTCCCTCTAAGACCAGGGAACAAGTCAAAAGGATGCCATTTTAGTCAACATAACCTCAGAAATCCTAGGCAGAGAAATTAGGCATGAAAAAGAAACAAAGGCATCCAAATTGGAAAGAAAAAAGTAAAACTGTCACTATTTGCATGTGACATATTATATAGAAGACCCTAAAGACTTTACTAAAACTTAAAATTAATAAACAAATTCAGTAAAGTTGCAGGATACAGAAACAATATGCAAAAACCAGTTGCATTTCTATACAGTAATAACAAAGTGCAGAAGGAGGACTTAAAACACAACACCGTTTTCAATTGCATCAAAAGGAATACAGATTGAACCAGGAAGGTAAACTATAAGACACTGATGAAAGACATTAAAGATACAAGTAAATGGAAACATATTCTGTGCTCATGGAATAAAAGAACAAAGATTTTAAAAATGTCCATACTACCCAGAGCAATCAACAGATTCAGCAATCCCCATCAAAAGTCCAATTCTTTCCTATCGAATAATCAACAAGTAAAACTCCATCAAACTATAACATCTCCACACAGCATAGAAAACCATCAACAACATTAAAAGACACCTAGTGAATGGGAGAAAGTGTTTGTAAATCATATATCTTGATAAGGTATTAATACTTGAAATATATAAAGAACTCATACAACTCAATAACACAAAAAACCCTCAAACTACTTGATTAAACAATGAACAGGCAGTTTTCACAGAAATAGAATGAACAATTCTAAACTTTGTATGGAATGACAAAAGACCCCAAATAGACAAAGCAATCTTGAGAAAGAACAAAGCTGGAGGCATCATGCTCCCTGATTTCAAATTCTATTACAAACAGTAGGCTATTGGCATAAAAGCAGCCACACAGATCAATGGAACAGAATAGAGAGCTGAAATAAACCCACGCTAATATGGTCAATTAATTAACGACAAAGCAGCCAAGACTATACAATGGGGCAAAGACAGTCTTGTCAATAAATGGCATTCAAAAAACGGGGCAGCTACATGCAAAAAAAAAAAAAAAATGAAACTTGTCCACTATTTCACACTACTCACAAAAATGAAATGATTACAAACTCGAAAGTAAGATCTGAAACCATAAATGACCTAGAAGAAAACATTAGCAGCCAGCTCCTTGGCATTGGTCTTTATGATAATTTTTTTTGGATTTGACACCAAAAGCACAGGCAACAAAATAAAAAACAACAAATGGGACAACATCAAAACAAAAAACTTCTGCACAGCAAAGGAGACTGTTGACAAAATGAAAGGCGCCTACTAAATGGGAGAAAATACTTGCAAATAATAGATCTGATAAGGTGCTAATACCCCAAATATATACAGAACTCACATAACTCAAATTATAACACCAACTTGCTAGGTTCAACCTATGAACCAGGAGGTCAAGGTTTGATTCCTGGTTAGGGCACATGCCTGGGTTGTGGACTTGATCCCTAGTGGGGGGCATGCAGGAGGCAGCCAATCAATGATTCTCATCATTTAAGCTTCTATTTTTTTTCTCTCTCCCTTCTTCTCTGAAATCAATTAAAAAACTAAAAGAAAACACCAACTTGAGGACATATATGAACCACATGTTCATTACAGCATTATTTACAACTAGGGCTCAGTGCATGAATTCATGCACCTTGAAAGGAACTGTGGGTCGTGAGGCTGCAGTGGGCACAGGGGCGGGTCTCAGCCCATCCTCTGTGCCCCACCTGTCCCCTTCCACCGCAGCCCCCCCCCCCCCGTTTGTCAGCAGTCTCACTCTCACTGCTGCTGCTCCCTTGCACTGACGGAGCTGGCCCACTCACACCTGCTGAGAGTGTGGAGCCACTGGGGCTGGTGCTAGCAGTGGGTACAAGTGGGGTCCGTGCTCTCAGCAGGTGAGAGTAGTGGCTGCTGCACTCGGGGATAAAGGGGGAGGAGAAGAAGCTCCCAGGGATGATCAGGACTTGAAGCTGCCACTTGCACCAGCTGATGGTGCCTTGTGATCAGGACTGGCACCGGGTACCAGCTGTGGGTGTGAGCAGTGGCTCTGGTGCCAGCAGTGGGTTTGAGCACTGTGTGGGACCGGCAGCATGTGGGAGCAAAGAACCACCAGAGGCTCATTAATTGGTGCCCCACCTTGGTCTGGCACCCTCACTCACCTGCTCCACCATCCCACTGTGGCCAATGCCTGCCTTGTTCTGCTCACGCTCCCTGGTGGTCAGTGTATGTCATGGCAACCGACTGTTTGGTTGTTATGGTTGTTCCACCATTTTATCTATTTGCATACTAGCCTTTTATTATATATGATGATTATACTTACGACTAGAGGTCTGGAGCATGAATTTGTGCACACTGAAAGGAAATTAATTAGAAGAAATATTTTAGAAGCCAGGGAGGGACTACAGAAGGTTGGCTCCAGGGCCTGTCTGGCCTGTCTTGCCCAGTCCTGATCAGTTGGATCCCAGCAGCAAGCTAACCTACCGGTCAGAGCATCTGCCCCCTGGTGGTCAGTGTGCATCATAGTGACTGGTCAAACAGTTGAACCAATGGTTGGACACATCATATTAGGCTCTTAGTATATAGGACTAGAGGCCCAGTACATGAAATTTGTGCACTCAGGGTCGGGGGGGGGGGGGAGGTCCCTCAGTCTGGCCTGTGCCCTCTTGCAGTCCATGAGCCCTCGGGGGATTTCCTACTGACAGCTTAGTAGTTGGACATCCTTAGTACTGATGTGGAGGTGGGAAAGGCTCCCACCATCACTGCTGCGCTTGCCAGCTGTGAGCTCAGCTTTTAGCTGAATGGTGCTCCCCCTGTAAGAGTGCACTGACCACCAGGGGGCAGCTCCTACATTGAGCATCTGCCCCCTGGTGGTCAGTGTGCGTCATAGCGACTGGTACAGTCTATTTGCATATTAGCCTTTTATTATATAGGAGGATAGCCAAACTATGGAAACAAACTAAGTGCCCATTGATATCTGAATGGATGTAGAAAATGTGGTGTATATATGCTTTGGAATAGTATTCAGCCATAGAAGAATGAAATCTTGCCACTTGTGACAGTATGATGGATTTTGAGGGCATTATGCCAAGTGACAGAAGTCAGACAGAGAAAGACAAATTACAAAAACTCAATGAGCTCATAGATACAGAAAACAGATTGGCGTTTGCCAGAGGCAGGGGTGGAGGTGAGGTGGGTAGGTGTAATGGGTGAGGGGGGTCAAAAGGTGAAAACTTCCAGTTATAAAATACGTCATGGATGTAACGTACAGCAGGGTGACTCTAGTTAATAACACTGTATTGCATATTTGAAGGTTGCTAAGAGGATAGATTTTGAAAATTCTCATCACAAGAAAAATGTTTAATACTTGTATGGTGAGAGATGCTAACTAGACTTATTGTAGCTATTGTTCTGCAGTATATAAATACTGAATCATTATAGTGCACATCTACAATGAATGTAATCTTATATGTCAACTAGTGGCCCGGTGCACAAAATCCGTGCATGGGGGGGGTTGGTTCCTCAGCCCAGCCTGGACCCTGTTCTATCTGGGACATCCCTCTCAGAATCCAGGACTGCTGGCTCCTAACCACTCACCTGTGTACCTGCCTGATAGCCCCTAACCACTCTGCCTGCCAACCTGCTCGTCCCCAAATGCCCCCCTGACAGCCTGCTCACTCCCTACTCCCCCCTGCCAGCCTGTTCAGACCCAACTGCCCCCCCCCCGCCTACATGCCCCCAACTGCGCCCCTGCTGGCATGCTTGCCCCAAACTGCCCCTCCCACTGGCCTGATCAAGCCCAACTGTCCCCCGCTCCCCCTTGCTGGCCTGTTGGCCTCGTACTGCCCCATCCCTGCTGGCCTGCTCACCCCAACTACCCCTGCTGCTGGCCTGCTCACCCCCAACTGCCCTCCCTTCCTGCCCTGATCGCTCCTAACTGCCTCTGCCTAGGCCCTGCCACTATGGTTTTGTCTGGGCAGTGGCCACGGAGCCGGCTGGGGTGACCAAAAATGCCAAGCCTCCTGCCTGCGCTGGCCAGCACCTCCATCTTTGTCACATCAATTTGCATATTCCCTCCTTATTGACCGTGGGCGCCGCCATCTTTATTGTGAAGTGACAGTTGATTTGCATATTACTCTTTTATTAGATAGGATTGTACCCCAATAAAAAATACTATGACAGTTCCGAGTGTTTGGGCAGGGGTTCCTAGTGGAGCATGCAGTAACAAACAGCGTCCCAGCTCTTGCACAGCAGGGAGCGGTGAGGCACTTATTCTGGGGGACCCCGGCCAGGACTGAGTTCCAACCCCTGCATTACCTGGACGCTTAAGATGTGCAGGTTGGCCGAAACCGGTTTGGCTCAGTTGATAGAGTGTCGGCCTGTGGACTGAAAGGTCCCAGGTTCGACTCTGGTCAAGGGCATGTACATTGGTTGTGGGCACATTCCCCGTAGGGGATGTGCAGGAGGCAGCTGATCGATGAATCTCTCTCATTGATGTTTCTAACTCTGTCCTTCTCTCTTCCTCTCTGTAAAAAATCAATAACATATATATATAAAAAAAAGATGTGCAGGTTGCCTCACTTCCTAACGACAGAAATGGCAGGCATCGGAGATTCTACTTTCAGGGAACAGGGGACTGGGGTGGTGACCAGAATCTCAGGGGAACAGGGTGAGAGAAACATGTCCTCTTTAACTTTCAAAGAAGATTTGGCTGCCTATGGCTCTGCTTGCTTTGCCTGTGCAGTGGGTATCTTCACCCTCAGGCCTTTTTGCAACTAAGCCCACACGTGCAAGGAGCTGTGAGCACCTGCAATGGGGTCTCAAGGCCACCAAGGAAGCCAGTCCAGCCTCTCTCGGTCTGTGTGGCGCTGGAGGCTGCCTTTGACTCAGTTATTCAGCAAGTATTCACTGAGTACCTACTATGTGCTGGGCACCACGCAAAGCACTGGGGACACGGCTAGCATGCAATGGGTGAAAATCCCTGCCCTCATGACCTGTCTGTGCTGGGTAGAGAGGGCTAACATCAACCAAGTTAAAAATGTAGAGTATGGTAGGTGGTGACAAGCGGCAAGATGCCACTGAGATGCTCTGGGTCTTCCGAGGGAAGATGAAAGCTGGGAGGGGTTTGGGTTGCTGCACAGCTTTAACCTGATGTAGCGTGAGCGCTAAAGATGGCACTCGGATGATGCCTCTGGGGACAGAGTAACCAGCCTGTAAAGTTTGGACAGGTTCCTGCGCCCTGAAGGACGTTAGGATGCCTCAGAAATCTGAGAAAGACAACTTTGCCCGGAGAAAGACAGCACAAGGGAGAGCGACTCTGCAATACAGCACATTCCCAGCAGGTGGCATCAGCTTCCTGTACATTCTCCCAAGCCCACGGTCCCCGCCATCAGAAAGGGAACATTGCTGGATTTAGGAGTGAGCAACAATATTTCTCTTGTTCCCCCCTTCCCTCTGTGACAGCCCCTCCCTACCCACTAAATTCTCCGCTGGCAGCAACCCCCAGACAAAAAGCACCCTCCCCCTCAAACACAGAGGTTAACCAGATCCTTCCCCATCCCGGAGAGCCAGATGTTTGAAAATTCTGCCCGGTCGGTTGCAGGCAGCCATGGGCAGAACGATGCCTGAGCCATTTCCTCCAGCCAGCATCTGGCCGGCCAATACCTGCAGCCGCCGGCAGAGTGGCCAAGCTGCTGACCGGCAGCAGGAGGGGCGGCAGCTTTTTTTTCTGGCAAAACACACGGCGGGACTATTAAGTATGAGATAATTGTGAGGGGGAAATATGACCGGCGCTGGCGTCTTTTAATATACCTAGCACTTTATCGGTATTGATCTGCTTCTGCTGGAGAGGAAATGCAGAGTTTATCTACCTGTCTGTGCAATCAAGTGTGTGGCCGGACCTATTGGCAAATTACAGGAGCCCCGCCAGGATCTTGCCTTTTAGGTTCTAATTTCCGTACACGCGGCAAACACGAATAATCAGCGAAGTTAATCAGCACTTGATCTCCCAGGTGCGGCGTGTGTCCAATATCCTGACACCCTAACGACAGGCAGGCCAGAGGGATTCCCGGCTCTCGCAGGGAGGAAGGAAGCTCAACCGTGCAAGTCCCCGAGGAGTCAGGGAGAGCGGCCATGGGGGTCTTGGGGCCAGGGGAGAGACATCAACGTTAGAAAGACAACGTGACTAAGCAGTTCTAGAAGCTACGTGAGGGCCAGTTCTCCTTCTTCGTCTCTTAAAATATATTTTTTATTGATTTCAGAGAGGAAGGGAGAGGGGGAGAGAGAGAGAAACATCAAAGATGAGAGAGAATCATTGATCGGCTGCCTCCTGCATGCAACCTGGGCATGTGCCCTTGACGGGAATCGAACCTGGGACCCCTCAGCCTGCAGGCCGATACTCTATCAAACCAGCTAGGGCAGCCGTGGGCAAATTACGCCCGTGGGCCGGATCCGGCCCGTTCGGCTGTTCTATCCGGCCCGCGGAGCCGAAAGAGCGGTGGGTTCTCTTGCTCTCCCCTCCGCTCCTTCACCAGCAGCCCAAGATGAGAGTGCCAGCATGGTCAGGTTGCTTTTGTTCCGGCCCTCCGGTCCAGTTTAAGAACCCATTGTGGTCCTCGAGTCAAAAAGTTTGCCCACCCCTGGGCTAGGGCGAGGGCCAGCTCTGAAGCCAGCTAGGGTGGGGTGAGCGCTCTCGGGACACAACTGTATAAACCCACTTACTCATAGAACGTGGTCCATCCCGTCTCGTCACTCTTGGTGGCCAGGAGGCCGGTGCTCCCATCGTAGGTCATAAGGCCGAGCTCCAGGGTCTGCGTGGCCACGGCTTTGAGGCCCCCGTTGGCGCCCACCGTGAGCGTGATGATCTGGTTGTCGGGCATGAGCAGGTGGCGGGCCACGCCGCCGCCGTCGCGCCGGATCTTCAGGGAGTTCCCGCTGTTGTCCACCAGCTCGGTGACGTGGTTGTCCGCGCCGTAGGTGAAGTTGTACAGGTGCTCCCCGGTGACCAGGCTCACCGTGTGCTGGTGGACGCCGTCGGCGTTGAACACGTACAGCTCCTGCTCCCCGGGGGAGGCGGCCTCGTACTGGTTGAAGGCGTTCAGCACCGGCCTGTTCCTGCTGACCGCCCTGATGCGGATGTTGCCCAGGTCGGCGAGGTAGATGGTGCCGTCGGGCGCCACGGCCAGCGAGGACGGGGCGTTGAGGATGGCGTCCGTGGCGTAGGCGTCGTCCCCCGAGTAGCAGTTGCAGTTGACGTCGTTCTTGCAGTCGCAGTCTGAGGCGGCGCCGGCCAGCAGGCAGATCTCGCCGTTGGTGGTCACCTGGCGCAGGCGGTTGATCTTCTTCTCGTCCGTCTCGGTGATGTAGAGCACGCCCGTGTGGGAGATGGCGATGGCGCTGGCCGACTCCAGAGCCGAGTGGATGGCCAGCTTGCTGAGCGAGTAGTCGATGCCCGGGACCTGGCAGTGCATGGGGCGCCCCGCGATGATGCTCACCTGGTGGTTCTCCGTGATGCGGAGGATGACGTTGTTCTCCAGGACGTACAGGGAGTTGTCCATGGGGTTGACGGCAAGGTCTGTGGGCCACTCCAGGCGGACCTGCAGGGGACACGGCGTCCGATTAAAGAACAGCGTCTACCGTGCCCGGTGTTTACCTGTGTCAGACACTTGTGTTGTTGTTGTGTTTTTTTGTTTTTTTTTTAAAAAATATTTTTGGCTGAAGCCAGTTTGGCTCAGTGGGTAGAGCGTTGGCTTGTGGACCGAAGGGTCCCAGGTTTGATTCCGGTCAGGGGCATGTGTCTTGGTTTCGGGCGCATCCCCAGTGGGGGGTGTGCGGGAGGCAGCTGGTCGATGTTTCTCTCTCGTGGATGTTTCTGGATTTCTATCCCTCTCCCTTCCTCTCTGTAAAAAATCAATAAAAAATATTAGAAAAAAAATTGATTTCAGAGAAGAAAGGACACAGAGGGAGACATAGGAACATCAATAATGAGAAAAAAATCACTGATAGGCTGCCTCCTGCATGCCCCCTACTGGGGATCGAGCCTACAACCCATGCATGTGCCCTTGACCAGAATCAAACCCAGGACCCTTCAGTCTGCCAGGCTGACACTCTATCCACTGAGCCACACCAGCTAGGGCCACTTGTGTTGGTTTTATGCAGCTGGGGAAAAGGACTTTTTACTAACACCCCGCGGATGGAGACCCGCCATCATCAACCCTTTGCCCACTGCCCATGATGACATACACGACGGAGAAGAAGAGACTCGGTAACACATGTCTCTCACTACATTGTCAGCTGTGGCTAGAGCAGGTCACTAGCTCCCCCAGGATGCTCTTCTCAGCCCCAGGTGCCTGGACCAGGGTCAGAGCCGTCATAGACGATTTTACCTGTCATCCACTGCCCAATGGGACCCAGCCCATATCCTGCTCCCCGAGCCATGTGCCGGAGGAGGCTGTGTTAAGACGACCCCTTTATCTAATCCTCAGAAAGAAGCCTTGTGGTTTGGAATGTGGCCCTGACTCAAGGGCAGCCCCTGGCCAGGCTGGCCAGCAATTACAACTTGGGTGTTTGCTTGAAAAAATGAACTGGACGGTCCTGGCTGGTGTGGCTCAGTTGGTTGAGGCTCACCCCATGCACCAAGAGGTTGCTGGTTCAATTCCCGGTCAGGGCACATGCCTGGGTTGCTTCCTTGATCCCCAGTTGGGGGTGTGCAGGAGGCAGCCAATAAATGCTTCTCTCTCATCCATGTTCCACTTTCTTTCTCCCTCTCCCTTCCTCTCCTCTCCCTTCCTCTCCTCTCCTCTCCTCTCCTCTCCTCTCCTCTCCTCTCCTCTCCTCTCCTCTCCTCTCCTCTCCTCTTCTCTCTCTCTCTCTCTCTCTCTCTCTCTCTCTCTCTCTCAATGAAAACATTAAGAAAAAAGAAAAGGAAAAAATGAGCTGCACAAAACACATTTCTTTGCTAGTAGAAAGTTATCAGTTTGTTGTAGAATTTAGCTGAAATTAATGAGGTTGACCAAAGGTTAAAAAGGCCCTTATAGGAAGGGTCAACATCTGCGCCAGGTGGTTTGGAATCCATATGATCCAGTCCAGTTTCCTAGGCTGTCCAGCTGGGCGCGCCTGAGCTCTCTGCCGCAGCAAGAGCCCCGACTGGGGGCATCGTGTAGAGAGCTCTGCTCCAGCTATGACTGCACAAAATAAAGGTTTATGTAGTGAGGATGCAATCATCTCAGATTAACAGGGAAGTTCTGATGGACGTGTAACACTGCACGGTACATTCTCAAACCTGTAATAATGACGGAGAAGAGAGGCAATTACATAGGAACTCCTACCCTGTAATCTGCCACGGCTGCCATAGGCACCAGCTCCACTTTTCTGAGGATCTCTCTCTCTCTCTCTCTCTCTCTCTCTCTCTCTCTCTCTCTCTCTCATCCTACCTGATATTTCCCAGTCTGTCTTGCTGCCTACTCCATCTCAAGCCTTTTGCAAACACACCTGTGAACTCTACCTATATCTCCCCCTTCCCACTCCACTCAGACAGGCTGCTGGTGAGAACTTCAGGCCAAGAACCAGGTGTGGCTTAGTTAGTGGTGGAAACAGAGAGAGATCCTACCTGGGCCACGTCCATGCTGGAGTCACAGCTCAGTGGCCGGACGGCAGTGAGGTCATTGGAGCCCAGCAGGGTGGAGATGATTCCATTCTGGTCCACCTTCCGAATCATGGTGGCATCGACGAAGTACATGAGGCCATTCTTGTCCACTGCGATACCTGAGCAAGGCAAATGGGGGGAGTGCGTCTCTCAGCCAGGACCAGGGCTTGTGGGGTGAGGGTGGGGATGCCCTACTGGGTCTCCCCTTCTGGGACCCTACTGAGAGGTTATTACACGCAGAGCAATGGTGCTCAACCTTCTAAGGTGACCCCCTTTCTCATGAGCACTGCGTTGAGATCTGCATAATTCCTGGGGTGCTGCTGGCTATATTATCACTGAACTGCAGAACAAACCTTGGGCTGCCAATGAACCAAGGCTGCAAATGAATGGATGGGGAAATAGCGTTGCATCTGTTCTTTTTTGGAAAGAAGTTATTTCCCAAGTTCCTTGCTTGAAAAATTATCGGTGGTAAATTACTTGACCACCCTTCACGACTGATTGCAACACTGAGGTTGATAAATAACGATGCTTGCAGCCACACGCTCCCCATTCTGAATATACCCTCCAGGAAGCATTCCCCACAAAGCTCTGACTTCACCCCGCACATCAGCACCTTGGGGGAATGCAGGTCCCAGGACCACCCTCCCCCTACCTTCGCCCAAGGCACAGACAGAGGTTTCTATTGCTTTTCATCTTTTTTCTGATGCCCACACCCAATGCTTCTTACCCTCTGCTTCCATGGTAGCTAAAAATGGTGACAAGAATCGGCCCTTCAAATGACTGTCCTTAACGTGACATACCTATTCCTTTTTCAAATAGAGACCCATTGGTTCCAAGAAACCCTCCCACCAACCCCAGGCCCTTGGAAATGATGCCCACTCTTACTGGGCATTCGTAAAATGTCAGGCGCTGTGCTTTAGACTCCGTGTGCACTATTGCCTAACAGGAGCATCTGGGAGAGGTTGGAGGCTGCCCACTGGGCTCTGTGCTGTCCGCAGCCCACACAGCTGGACCCCTGGCTCCTTCCCACTCTGTGACCGGCTGTAGCCAGAAATCTCCAGGAGCAGCCACTTTCCACTTATAGCCTATGTGGGTGCTGAAGTTTACCTCAAAGAAAATAAATACATTAAAAAAAGACACTCCCCCCCCACACCACAGCAATGGATCAGAGTTAAGCTGTTCTAGGGAAAGCTGTGCGTAGGCATGTCCAGGCTCAGCTGAGTTCCAACAAGGAGAGAGCCACGCTCGTGGCCAGCTCTCTCTCTCTGGGGCGGGCTCCCTTGGTTTGCAGACGTTACCTCGAGGGCTCATGAGGGTTGCATCCACAGCCTTCCCTCCGTCCCCGCAGCGGGCCTCGTCAAAGGGCAAGCATTGCTCTCCAGTCCCTGCCACGACCTCCGAGTTCCCGGCCAGGTCTTTAGCTCCGCTCAGGGACTTGACTCGGTAGATGCGCCGACTGTTGGTGTCAGACACGTAGAGAGAGCCCGACACGGGGTCTACCGCCAAGTAGTACTTGTGTGCCGGGTTGTTGCTTTAGTGGGAGAAACACAGAGAGAAATGGGCAGGGGGTGATGCAGCTGGCCTGCTCCACCGAAGAGATGACAAAAATCCTAGCAAGACTGTGACCATTGCCAATGTCTTTCCACTTTAGTGAACTGGAAAGAATCTACCACATTAACTTAGTGCTCTAACACACCACGGCTTTTAGCTACTTCTCATTGGGCTTGACCTGCTCCTGGTGTCAGAGAATCCATCGCTTCCCATCATGCTGGAGTACCATTGCTTCATTTAGCCGATGTGAAAGACCCCGCTCTGGTCCTGCCTGTGTGTGTGTGTGTGTGTGTGTGTGTGTGTGCGTGTGTGTGTGCCTCCTTGACCCCTCCGTGGGTTTAACACGTTCTCAAGGGGTCTAAGGACACTTCCCTGGGACAATGTTCTCTTTTTAACCCATGTCCCCCCCTCCCCCAGTGCCTCTGAGGTACTGGGTCAGTCTTCCTGGTTTTGTAATGGGAGACGCCCCAGCTCTCAGCCTCAGATCTTCTCTGCTAGTTCTCAGTGTGGAATCAAGTTCGTGTGAAGGCGTGCGATGTCTTGCGGATGCCACATCCAGAATCTGGATCAACTGGGGTTGGAGATCCAGTTTTTCAATCATGGGTAGTAATGAGGTCACAGGTATAGACCATTTAGATGGGGGCCAGGGCCCTAAGCCTCCCCAGGAGATGAATACCTCAGGTGTGTGGGATGTCTTAGGAAGACATTAAGCCTCAGAGACCTAGACCTCTTTCTCTGATCTCCTATGTGTTACTGACCAGGACAGAGTAAGATCTGTAGACTTGGCTCAGGAATGCAACACAGAACACTCAAATTCAACTCCGACTCAGTTGGTGATCTTAGGTAAGTTTCCTGGCTCTGCTGGGTCCTAGATTCCTTGTCATGAAGAAATCAAATGAGACCACTCTCCTGTTCCTTTTGGCTCAAACCCTATAGCTTCTTCCCTCTGCACTGTCTGCCGCTGGTTGGAGGTTGTGGCCGGGAATGGGTGCTCATGTCCCTCCCATGCTGGTTACTGAAATCACTGTCTCCGGGATGCAAACAGCGAACGCTTCTCGGCCCTGGTGTGATAGCTGAGGTTCCGGTGCCTTATGTCTAAAATGAACACAGGCTTTTTATTTTTTACTTTTTAAAGTTATTTTTTCAACTGCAGTTTGGCATTATGGGAAGGGAGGAGCTGGGAGAGGTGAAGGGTGGGCGAGGGCGGTGACAGTGTTGGATGCATGTGTCCTGTAGACACCAGCTAGTAAACGACTAATTTAAACACCACCGATTGGGTTCTTCCCTGATTTAAGGAAGAAAAGAAGAAGGAAGCTTTTTTTTAGGAACAATCTGTGAAGCGAGACCATCTTTAATTCCAGCTTCTCCTCAGGCTGCTATGAAGACACATAATTGAACTAGAAGTCAAGGTCTTTCTAAAATTCCAGCCTAGATAACTAGTCTGGAAGGGAAGGCTACCTGGATCCCTGCCTTTCTCTTTCCTTTTCTTCCTTCCTTTCTTCCTTCCTTCCTTCCTTCCTTCCTTCCTTCCTTCCTTCCTTCCTTCCCCCCCTTTTTTCGGCTATTAAGTCTTGAGAGAATATCCATATATACAAAACAAATGAGGGCAGAAAGGGAGACATTCGTGCCACTTTTAATTAGATGCTGTACTTCGTTACTGAGTGGACAGTAGCTGGCGTGGCCAGCAGAAGGATCGGTGTTCTGCACATCTGTGAGCTAGACTAATTAGTTCTGGGCTTTCTAGGGAGCCTGACTCAGGCTTTCAACATCTCTGGCAGCGAGCAGACAGTTGAGGGTGTGGGGCCAGTTCTTGCTGGGGCCCCCGCCTCCCCCATGGCCTCTCACTCATTCCCACCAGGAGTCTTGCAGGAAAGCTCAGCGAGGCGCACAGACATCCCTCCACTTCTGTGGTGAGGGCGAAGGGCCAGTGGGGTGAGTTTGATGTCCCTCCAGGGTGCTGCTGCTGCTTTTATTATTTGACCCAATTGGGGTGGCTATGACCAGGCAATTTGGGGGTGCCTGAGAAGAAGGCAGGGGACTCCCCCGATGCCTTGCAGCTTTCCCACTGACTGGGATGATTGTGGGTATTTGGACTCCACCCTTGGGCTAATTTTGACTTAACATCATGAAGCACCTTCCACATTTCATTTTAAGGCGCGAGGGAGAGGCATGTCTCTCGGGTATTAAAATACATTTCCCTTGAGTATTAAAAAGCGTTGCCTTTTCTCTTCTCCCACGTAAAAGTGAGATCATTTACTTCCAGAAAGCTCATGCTACATCCATTTCAGTGCACCCTGGACTTGTCCTAACTTTGTAAGGGGAAGCTCCCCAGAGCCGCAGGCACACATATATGTTGGCACCAGTATGATTTTAAATGCTAACCTTGGAGTGATTGAATGACAAAGGTTATCGAGACAAAAAGTACTTGCTCTATACCCTTCATGTTACCTAAAAAGTGACTGAACTCCATGACAATCCCCAATGCATTCAACTCTTGGATTCATTGTGACCAGCAGATTGACAATTAACTTGTTTTTTGTAAAATGACCACATATCCAGGGGGGAAAATCATTAATGAGTTGAAAATGAGTTTTTGACCCGTTTCCAGTTCATTAAAGCTTTTGTGAACCCAGTCCAGCATTTACAAAAGCCAGAAGTTTGTCTCAACTGTTTAGCCCAATTACGGACCACACTGAGCAGTTGGGATAAAAGTTCGCTGAGGGTTCATTATCTTGCTTTTGCATCTCCCGGAAATTCTAATTACTGTCAGCGTATTTGGTTGCTTTTTTGACTGCATTTCATAATTGCCAAAGCTTATCATATCTACAACACACAATCAGCACATAAAAAAGTGACTATATTTGGTACATAAAAATATACAACATTACATAAGAAGCACGAAACAGAAAGCAAAGACAAGGAAGCAAAAACGAACCATATCAAATGATACAGGAAAGAGTTTTTCGTCTTACCTATGTTTAAACTCTTTATTTCTTTATAGAAAGAAAACAGAAGGAAAAAGAACAAACAGTTAGCTGAAGAACTGATGATAAAACAAACATCACATTTTTGTTTATTATTATTATTATTTTTAAAATAAAGGCACTGAAAGTAGGCAGTCTTTTTCTCCCCCACTTTTAGCTGACAGCTTCTGGCTCAATTTCCTGGGGAGCCCCCTGATTTGGAATTCTTCCTGGCCATTGGAAAATCTAGGCAAGAATGCTTGAATTCCTGGACCAGCAATGTGGCTGTCCCACAGGTGGCAATAGGTGAGACAGGTCTTGTGGCCAATGGAGGGATGGCAAGCAGGTGACCTCTTGCATGCCAACACCCGCTGATGGGTGATGGCTGAGGTGGGACAGGAGTAGAAAGATTCTGAAGCCAGATTCAAGTATAGCTATAAAGAGCACCGTGACTCATCTGTACCATCTGCCCTGGGTGTGGGGGGCATCCTGGTGCCACCTGGGCCACCTACTTGCCATGGGTGCATGACAGGGTAGAGTCAGTCCCACCCAGGAGAAAGTCCCTGCCCACACCCAATTGTAGTTGGGCAAACACTGTCGAACCCTGAGAATCACAACCATTTCCTATGCCTGCTCCCTGCTACCTTCCCTCTCCCCAGCCAGTGATCTTTTTAAATGAAATTCAAAGGCAATCAGATCCTATTGTCATTGAAGCCAAAGACCTTTCCTTTTTGGAAAACTAGTAAAAGTTTTGCTGTATTTTTCCCCTCTCTCTCTTAGGAACAAAAAAGACATGGCAATTTCAACAGGAAAGTGGCTGGAAGTTAACCACATTAGAGAGGAAAAAAGAGAGATGCTGGACCCCAAGGACAGAGAACTGCTCCCCATTCCTGAGGCCTCCGGGCTAAGGCGGAAGGAGCCTCACCCCCCTTTTCCTTTGGGCTGAGGGAGGAGACTTCAGGGAAAGAACAAAGAGGGTTTGAGGCCCGACTCCTGCTCAGGTGCTGCTCTCAGGCCTCGGCTGGGGGCCATCATTAGTGGTGGGTTTGCACAGGGATTACATTTTTATATTTTATTCCAATGTGTTAGTTTTTGCAAAAAAAAAAAAAAGTTAATTAAATGATGCTGATAACTCCTGAGCTCTGACTGACATGGTGCAATTTGAGATTCATTCTGCAAAGCCTGGTGCGCTGGGGCGGCAGCCGGGAGTCCGCGTGTCTGTTTTATATTGCTTAATGAAAGTGAAATGTTATCTGCCACCAGTGGTAGTCATATTTGGCTCTTAATTATTGCAATATCAATTCCACTTTTTTTTTTTAAAAAAAAGTCAAGATTTTGTAAAAAGACTGGATGGGATTTGGGTCTGCAGACCTGACCTACTTATTGCCTAAGAACATCTGCTTTAAGATGATTAAGATGGCATCTCTGTTGGAGGAAGGAGAAGGGCAGGGGTGGGGGACCAAGTCACTGGGAGTACAGAGTCCGAACGATCACACAGACATGAGCTCTGGTGAAAGGGTGAGGTCACTGCTATCCCAGTCCGGGGCCATCAGCAGAGTGGGTGCTTAGCAAGAAACCCAAATAACAGCATCGTTGGGTCTATGTATCTCTATTTTCAAAGCCCAGGCTTTGTGTCCGTGGCTTCGATAACACCAAGCTTTTAGGCTTATGCTCTGAGGATAAAGTGGTGTCTCAGGTTCAAGAACGGAGCTGGATTAGCTCTTCACACGGCGGAGTCTCAGTGACTCCCATGAGGACCTTCAGGGTCTCTCCGAGTGTTCTCAGCTTGCCTTGCAGAGCGCTCACCAGGCTGTCTTGTGATTTGTGTGTGTGCGCTTGTCTTTGTTGTGAACAGAAGAAGTAAATATGGACACGACTTATTCCCATGCTGCTGATTTTTAGGAAGAAGGCCTGGAGAGAGGTAGACTGGGCAAATGGGTTCTTGAGTGGTGGAGAGCGGGAATGAGGCTGGATAGACCCTGCCTTGGGCTGGTTCCAACCCCTCATATTCTACCCAGAATCACAAAGCTGCAGTCAGCTGTTGTCTCTTTCTCTTCTTCTTTTTTTCCTTTTTATAAAATAATTTGTCTTTATTGTTGAAAGTATTACAGATGTTCCTTTGCTTTGTTTATTTTTCTCATTGACCCCCCATCCTGCACCCACCCCTCCCAGGCCTTTACCACTTTATTGTCTGCGTCCGTGGGCTATGTACCTGTTGTCTCTTTCTATCCCAACTCCCTCTGTGCCACAGAAGAGGGTGGAGTTGGAATGGCCACATTTTTTGTTTGTTTGTTTTAGTTATAACTAAACAAAAGTGAGTTGGGACCCACTTAGTTTACTTTTAGGGGGACGTGCTTATGTGGTTGCTATGGCCTCCTCACGCCATCTTGTTAGGTTATTGCTGGTTAGGAAGGACTGTCAGGAATGCCCCTGCCCTGTTGAGCTGATTCACCTCCCACCGTGACAGGAAGTGCCACACCCAGGGTAGAAGTCACACTGCACTATTACCAGGACATCAGTGACAAAATAGCTGATGAGTGTCGGTCCAAAAAGTATTTAGATTATTCACTGCATACGAAAACCTGAAATGCCCAGAAATAATATGAAAGAAGCTTGCTGAAGTTTTCCCACATTGACAGTTCTAACAATTTTCACAACATCGCCTGTAATCAATCGTGAACATCAAAGAAAAACGTCTAATTTATCAGTAATCCAAAGCACCTTTTGATCAGTTATACCTAAGGCAAGACTGAATCTCTCTCTAATCTTTTTATAGATAGTGACGCTACAAAGTCATTGTCATATTAAGAGACAACCCAAGAGGATGCAGTAAAAAAGTGTAGGAAAACAAGTATCTTGGACGTGTAAGAGTGGTTAATTAATAAAAAAATTTAGGTTATTTGTCTGGATTTTGTAATGGTTGGAGTAACAGTCAGCTTTTCAAAATCTGCAGTTGCTCTGGTTTCTTTTCTCATTCTAAATAATTTCAGTTTCATCCTGAAATTGTACAAAACCCAGATCTGTCTTTGGTAGAAGAGCTTTGAAAACAGAGCCAAGAACAGTCCAAAGTTTTATGATGATATTGTTGTTACTGCTATTCTGGGTGCTGTGCTATATTTGGTCTCCTGACCTCCGTGTTTATACCCTGCCTACACAGGGAAAGTGTCTGCTCTCTTAACTACAACCGTCTTCCTCCTGAACATCCTGCGTTGGCATCAAGCAGGGTCTGTCCTGGTAGAAACTCTCAGGCAAAGCTTATCTTTGCCTGGTGAGGCTTACTCCAATTCCTGCTGCCCTTGCCCTTCTTCCTAGGTTCCCTCTTTCTCAAGCCTCTTCCCTCTCCAGCACTGACATCCCTGAGCCGGACATTCCCTCCCTGAAGAGCTTCCCCAATGCAATGATGCTGTTGAGTCACCCCAATAGCCCCATCAGAATCTCAGCACCGGAAGTGTTTTGGTTGGAAAAAAACATATTAAATACCATAATATAACTTTATATTTGGGAAATTAAAAAAAATAGACTTTAAAATATTATGGAAAGTGCAAGAGTCTTATGTTTGCCAAAGGGGCCATATTAAGAAAAGGCATCCCATCCCTTATCAGTTACTGCCTTATACTGGGGTCCAATTCCTAAGGTAGTCTCAAATTGGGGGGGAAGGAAAGATTGATCTAGGGTAGATAGTCACCCTAAGATGGTGATGACTGGCATTTATTCTGCTCCACAGGCCTCAGGTTTTCTAGGGATCACCTGGAGAGGGTGATAGTTATAAGAAGGGAAATGGGCTATAACAGGTCATGTCAGGCTTGTGGGGGAAGTGAATGTTAAAAATGTCTCCAATGCTGGTGGCATTGAAAAAGGCTTTTCCCAGCATTGGATGTTTTCCAGGTGTGTTTCCACAGGCAAGGGAAGGGAGAAGAACAGCGAGAGCATCATGGGAACATCTAAATAAAATTTGGATTCAGAGGCATGCCTCTGGGGTGGGAGAGCAGGAGAGGGATGGATATTGGCTCCTGAAATGGAATCATTCGGCTGCCAGCTCACAGTGGAGAAAAGACATAAGCAAGACAGGTCTCTCCCTCCCTCCTCTCTCCCTTTGAAGGTTACTGTTTTGAAGAGCGGGGATTGACAGCCCTTTGTTTTCAGGTATGTAGTGGGAAGAAAAGAAGAATCAAACCAGTGTTCTTGTAAAAGCTTAACTTCTAATCATCGCTGGATACCTGGCTGATAAAAGCAAGAACACATCCAAAGGCAGTTAAGAAGGGGGAAAAAAAAAACCCCAACAAAAACCATATGGCTGTTGAGGGCAATTGGTAGTTCCATGCCCTCCAGCCGTGCCATTGTCACCAGGTGGGTGTGGCATGGCTCTGGGTGGGCTCTTGGCTGGCACCCATACTGTGGCCTCTACAACTCAAAAGATATGGAACCAAGGGCAAATTCTAACCAGGGGAGCTGCCGGTGTGGATCCTACACTACTCTAGGCATCAAGGGGCAAAGATACCCAAGCTGTCTGTTCCACAGAAGCTCACACACTAGGGCCCTAAGACTTACACAGAAGTATCTAAAAAAAAAACCAAGGCAGTAAACACTGTCAACTTTTGTGGAAAATTAAACAGAAGTGACCCAGACAAGGTTGATAATTATTTCCACTAAGGAGATCAGGCTACAAGGAAGAAGGGGCCTTCAAACGGAGCCTTAAAGATGGTCTCGGTGATGAGGCAGAGAGGGTGTTGTAGGTAGGCTGAGGGGCAGGAGTCAAGGTTTGGAGGTGGGAATGCAGCTGGCAGGTGCCGATTCAGCGCTGAGCAGGAAGAGCAGCGACAAGGAAGAGGTGGAGGGCGACAAATGCCAGTGAGAAGTGTGACCGTCATGGGAAAGCACAATGCTACCTTCAGCCCCCTGCCTCCTCTCCTGGCTCTCCGTGGCCCACAGGAGGCCCTAGAAGAAGAGGGCTCTCCTGGGACAGAAAAAAATAAACATCTCGGGAAGGGGACCTCCTCGGGGCGCTCTAGGAAAAGTGGTTTGTCTGGCTGCCAACTTGGCAGGTTGAGTTTATCCAGCCTCTTCCATTTTGTTTCCTTCTCCCTCTCTTTGTTCAGCTTTTGGTTATGACAGACTTATTCACATGAACTCCCCCTTTGTCCTTCTGTGGTGGTGGGTTGCTGGCTCCTTCTAGAACACAGCTTGAATGGCCTCACTGCCTGGGTGCCCGTCTCAGCCTGGAATGGCTGCTCTTGGAGCTTTGGTTTCATCCCTATCTGGGCCTCAGAGCCCAGCACAGGCGTGGATCCCCATCACACCCAGGAAATGTCCACTGGACCACAGAGGTTGCAACCTGCTAGGGGTGGAGCTGCGGTTTCTCCTTTCTTTTTACCTCTCTAGGGCCCGGCACAGTCTCAGCTCCCAAGAATACTCAGCAGCACTTCCTGGTACTCAGGTCATTGATCTCTCTCCCAGAAGGGGCCTCAAAGATATAAAAATGCAAGAGCGACCTGTGACTTCATCTAAGTCCTGCCCCCGGGGAGCTGAGTAGCCAGAATCATCTCTAAAAAAAATGCAAATCAGATCACATCAACTCCACCACTTTCTACTTCCGCCTCTAAGGGTTGGCCATTGCAGTAAGAATATGACCTCTCCTCATCAACATGATAATGAGACCCTGAAGCATCAGTCCCCTCCCTACCTCTCTGAACCCCTCTGAGACACTCTCCCTGGAGCTCACCACCCTCCTGCCATATTGGATTTTATTTGTCCCTTAAATAGACCAGGTTATCTGCTGATATGAGAGCTTCTGCACAACTTCTCTCTGCCTGGAACCCTTTCCCCCACATCTTCCTGTGCTTGACCTCATCATTCAGGACCCAGCTCAAATGTCACCTAGTCTGAGAGGTGTTTCTGACCACTTTACCTCATGTAGCTTCCTCATCCCTCCTCCATCCCCACCATAATTGATATCCCGTAGCCTGTTAGGTTTTCCTTAAAGTATTTAATGCAACTTGAAGTTATTTTTTAGTTGTCCACATGATTTCAATTTCCATATCAGACCACAAGCACAGTGACCAGAACTTTGTTGGTTCCTATCTCCTCCCCCTCTTGTGTACACCCCCCCCCCCCCCCACCAGTCAGTCTCAGGCACAGTAGACATTCCCCAAGTATCTGTTGAATACATTTCTCCCCTATTTATAGATTTTATCTCTCTCTACTTACAGATCCCTCTCAAGGTTCAATGGCCTGGAATCAACTTCCCTGGGAAGAGAGTTTCCAAGAAACTCTGTTCAGCACAGGGGAGTCTGGGCTGTAGACTTAGCACTGAATCTACTGGGGAAGGGGCAGGAGTTGCCTAGCGTGGCCCATTCTAAGTCATCCTAAGTCACATCCTAGTGAAAGTGCGAAGATGGAGAGAATTCACAGAGCTCGCACATAGAGCTGCTCAACATACACGTGTGACTCAGTAAAGAATTATCGATGGTTCTCAGACGTTGACAGGCACTGGAATCTCCTACCCAGCTGGTCAAGGATAAAGGATGCCTTGGCCTCTAGACCGAATGAACTGGTACCTCTGGGGCTGGGCTCCAGGAATCTGTATTTTTAAAAAGTGCCTGTTTAGAAACCACAGAAATGGACCAACACCTTTGAGCAGTTCTCTCACTGTCTGGTATGTATTAGAATCAGGCCGGGGGTTTGATAGCACACAGCTACCCGGGCCCCAACCCAGACACTGACATGGCTTTCCTTTGTTTGTAAGGAAGGTCCTGACAACTGTCTGAAATGCGTGTGCGGTGTTTTATAGCCACACAAAGCCTTTCCCCAAATCCTCACTGGAGTCTGGTCCTAGGTTTCGAACCTCAGCCCATCCCAGGGAATGTCTGTTCTCTGGAGAAGCCCCGACGCAGCCACCGATTACCCATGGGGCCGTGTGGCCATGGCGGCGATGGAACAAAAGCAGGCGTCTGTGTGGCCGCTTACCGTAACTCCAAGATGCTGGTCACGTTGCGGGAGGGGTAGATGCGCCGGATGTAATTGAAGTCGCCAACGAAGAGGCTCCCGTCCACGCCCACGGCCAGGGCCACGGGGGCCAGCAGCTTGTTGCCTTCGGCGAGGCCGTTGCAGCTGGGGCAGGAGATGCTGCGGCGGCGGCCGTTGCCCATGATGCTGGTGATGATGGCGGGCTGCTGCGTCAGGAACTGGTTCTCCCCGGTGCCCTTGTGCAGGATGCCTGCGGGCCGAACAGAGGTGGCTGTGCAGCCCCGAGGGAGACACTCCTACCGGGGACGTGACGTGGGGAGGAGAAGCCCTAGGAAACCTCAATCTGATGTCTTCCCTTTGCTGAGAGATGAGCCGGGTAGGCCCCGGGGTGATGGGGTTGTGCAGGATAATATTTGCAGAGATAATTGAAGAATTGTGAGATACTTGGAGGCTGACCGTCTGGGAGAACCAGCCCCCCACTCGTTGACATTTCAAAAGAGAAGGTGGGAAAACCGGTGAGTGTTTGGGCTTTGGACGGAACTGGCTGAGGGGCGGGGAGAGACTGCCGGTGAAACGAAGAGGGCCCAGGAGCGATGGGGCTGCTTGCAGGAGGGAAGGAGCTCACTTACCGCTCTTCACGTTGAGGATGTGATGCTTGTCCAGGGACCAGCCGCCCAGGTTGGACGGGTCCAGCTCAAAGCCCTGCAGGAGGGCGGTCCTCTTCTCCCACAGGATGAGGCTGGGGCAGGTCTCATACTCGAACCCCACGGACACTGGCGGGCGAGAGGGGAGGGCCGGCGGGGACCGGGGAGTTGACTGATTACCGCAGAGCACGCCCCAGGCCCGGGAAACACGAGTTCACCCCAAGACCCAGCCCGCCCCCAAATCCCGCCCCAAAGAGGTTGCTGATTGCTTTTCCCCTCACGATCCCACACGATATTAAATTCAAATTTCTCTAAGCTGAACTCAACCTTGAAACTTTACACAGGAGCGCTCTGTGGGGATGGAAAGACCTTTCCGAAGAGGAGCTGGCTTTCAGAAATGACCCCAGTGACGTGGAGGCAGGAGCTGAATCATTTAAGACCCGATGCAGCTCTCCTTCCGAGATGGGCAGGAGAGACCGTGTCCCCCAGCCCGCTGTTCGCCGCGTGCATTTATTAGTGTTCCCATATTTATTTGTAGTTGCTGGGAGAAAGGCCTACGGAAGGTTAGTGGCTATTTTTTTAATTGATTTTAGAGAAGAAAGGAGAAGAGAGAGAAATGTTAATGATGAGAGAGAATCATGGATCAGCCGCCTCTTGCTCGCCCCCTACTGGCGATCCAGCCCACAACCAGAGCATGTATCCTTGACTGGAATTGAACCAGGGATCCTTCAGTCCGCAGGCCTATGCTCTATCCACTGAGCAATACCAGCTAGGCTTAGTGGCTCGTTTATAAGGAGATTGGAGTCAGCAGCCTGGCAGTTTCATGGCAAGTCCGTGGGGAACAGAATCCAGAAACTGCAAACCCCCCCGGGTTTGCCGCGGGTACAAAGGGGAGAGAGAAGCCGGGGATGAAGGGCTTAGTCCTCACTCTGCTCCGGCTCAGACCTCCTCGTGGCTCCCCTCTCCCACGTGGAGAACGGAGCGAGCGAGGCCTTAGTTTTTCAGAGAGGCGTGGGAAGGAGATGTGGGATAGGACACCAAGAGGCCCTGCATTTTTAATTGGAACGCTGCTTTTCCAAAGATGAGCCCCTGTTATTACTGCGATTCCTACTACATTAAATTCTTAACTGCGTGTGTCACCTTCGGGGATTCTCGCAGCTTCTTTTAAATCCTGAGATATAGGAGTGTCGATAGGAACAGAAGATGCATTTGATCTTTTTGAGAAAAACCATCTATCTCCTGGCTTGCCCTCTGAAAATTCCAAGAAACAATGACTGTCCCAGCAGCAGAGAGAATTGCTGGTGCCTGGCTTGTGGCCTTGAAATATGATTTCTCATTAAAAAGAACCAGGGCTCCCGTGAAGACATAGCCAGAGCAAGAAATGAACAAGATGAGGCCTGGCCACTTTATCACGCCAGATAGAAAGGACAGAACGAAAATCCACCGGGGTCGTGCTGAAAGAATTTGGGAGTCAGTTTGAAGAGGCTTCCAAAGATGGTGCAATCTGAGCATTAGTAAAGAAAATAACTTCCATGGATTGAAACTACTATATTAGAGGCTGTTCATTCTATGAGTTCAGAAGGGTATTTTTATTTTTTTAAACCTATTTTTATTGATTTCAGAGAGGAAGGGAGAGGGAGAGAGAGATAGAAACAACAACGATGAGAGAGAATCACTGATCGGCTGCCTCTTGCATGCCTCTTATTGGGGATCGAGCCTGCAACCCAGGCATGTACCCTTGACTGTAATCAAACCCAGGACCTTTCAGTATGCAGGCCGATGCTCTTTCCACTGAGCCAGACCAGCTGGGGCCAGAATGGTATTTTTAAAGAACATTAATTTGCCACCATTGGAGGATGTTAAAGAAACTGACTTATTATACTGAAAACTAATAAATAAAGAGAAAGAAGCAAACATTTATTCTTATTTTCTTATTTGAACTGTATCTCAAATAACCAAGCAGTTAAAGAGAAAGTTTCTCTATATGAAAGTATTCTAGCTAATAAATAAAGAAGCAATGCTAGGATTAAAATATTAATTTACAAATCCTAATGGCCTAATCGATCCAGGCAATAAGCATCAGTGTCCACTAAAATCACTAAAAGAAAGAGCAGCTGATATTAGTTGTCATCTGATGGAGAAGACACCTCCACCTATCAAGTTATCCTACTTAAAATTTTAAAAAATTAAAGAATAAAATACCTATGAAAAATTTTAAACAAGGATGTGAAAGACCTGTACACTGAAAACTATAAGACGAAAGAAATTGAAAAAAAAACAAATAAATGAAAAGATATTCTATGCTCATGGATTAAAAGAATTAATATTGTTAAAATGTCCATACTACTCAAAGCAATTGACTGATTCGATGCAATCCTTATCAAAATACCAAAGGCTTTTACTCACAGAAATAGAACAAGCAGTCCTAAAACAATCCATAGGAATGTTGAGAAGGAAGAAAAATGCCATAGGCATCATGCTCTCTGATTTCAAGCTATATTATGAAATTATAGTAACCAAAACAGTATGCTATTAGCAGTAAAAACAGACACATAGGCCAATGGAACAAAATAGCTCAGAAATAAACCCTTGCATATATGGTCAATTAATTAATGACAAAGTAGCCAAAACTATACCATGGGATAGGACGTATAGTCTCTTCAATAAATGCTGTTGGGAAAACTTGGACATCTATCTTACACCATATACAAAAATTGACTCAAAGGGATCAAAGGCTTGAATGTAAACATAAAACCATAAAACCCCTAACACAAAACATAGGGTGCCATTTATGGTGAAAATGTCTGAGTGTGCTGGTTTTTTATTTTGGTAACTTACTACAGTTCTTAGAAATCACAAGCCTGTTTATAAAAGGGAAAACAAAACCAACAACATAGGAATCTGGATTTTAATGAACCCAGATAGCTTTCTACCAGAAGGAAACTACACTGGATAGGTTGATATTAATCCACAGCCCACAACTCCTCAAAGGCTGTGATAACCGCAGGACATTTCTCTTGACGGGGGTGTCTTTCATAAGTGTGTGTGTGTGTGTGTGTGTGTGTGTGTGTGTGTGTGTGTGATCCCCTCAAAGGCAAAGCCTGAGACACAGCACGTGGCGGCCAGCTCCCCCAGCGCCAGTTTCTGATCCTCACGGTGCATTCTGGGTTATTTGCATGTGCTCACTCGAAAGTGACCACCTCTCTCCCCTCTCTTGAATAGTCTCCTTGTCCACTACATCCCAGCCTCACTGGCTTCCTCGTTGTCCTCCAACCACACCTCATTCTCCTCTCTTTTCCTGCCAGGATGTCCCCCCTGAGGAGCCTTCCCTGAGCGCCTTCGATAAAAGGCGTTCCCAGGGCTCACCACTCCTCCCTGGCACAGATCACCGTGTTAGCACATCTCACTGCTTCATAGTTTCTCATCCAATTTGGGCTTATTGTCTTGATCCCCCACTAGCACAGAAGGTCCACGGATGGGACTCTTGCCTGTCTCACGGACCACTGCATTTCTGTCTACCAGAATAGTTCTCAACGCCTCTTAGAAACTCCATCACTACTGGTCAAGTGAATAATGATGATATTCAAGCATTGATAGGGGTTTGAAACCCAAACATACCGACAGCGTCAGAGAGCCCATAGACCCTTTGGCCGTAGGCGTCGGTCTTGTCCCAGATGAAGGTGTAGGCCAGGTTGGAAGAGGCCTGGAACGACTTCTGGAAGAGGTGTCCCTCCACGGCCACCATCAGGTGCACCTTGATGAGGTTCAGGGGCACGGTGGACTGGGTCATGGTGATCTTCAGCAGCGACTTGTAGCCCGCGGTGCGGGAGCTCAGGTAGCGGAGCTTCACGTTGGTACCCGGGAGCTCAATTTCCTCATGGAGGACCTGGGAACACGCGGCAGGCACACACGCTGTATCAAACGCCCTCCCCGAAGCATCCTGTCCCGTGTGGGGTGCAAGAACCACTTCCTGAGACTGATGGAAACACACACACACACACACACACACACACACACACACACACACACACAACTCTATCCTACACCATGGAGCGAAAGGGTTGAGGTTATGATTTCTGGATTAATAATTATTCTTGGTCACCGTTGTGTTTCCTTTTAAAAGCCACACGGTTGGCAAAAGATGTAAATAAGAACAGCAGGCTTTATTGCTAGCTGCACGCGGGGGAGGCCGCGAGAGGCTGTAATTATATGAACCCGCAAGTTCCGCTGACAATTGGTATAAAGCAACAGGGAGGCAATAATGTAATATGCCCTCTGCTGCAGCCCCGAGGTAGATCATTAACGCGCCTCTTATCATGTGTCTCTGTGACTAACAGGAGTGAAAAGCGATTTGCAGGTGGGTTACACATCTGTATATTGTTTTTATTTTATTAAAAGCGCTGGCGACTGCCAGAGGCTCGCACGGCTATCTGGAAGCATCTTGACCCTCCAGGAGAGATTCCCGTCTTCTCCTCAGTGACTACAGATGCTACTGTGTTCCTACGTTTTGCTTTTCGCCTTCCTATTGGTTCCTGGGCCATCCGGGGAGAGACGGGTTGGCCCACCCGGTTCGGTTAGGGCGGTATGCAAAGTCCCACCCCGGTTCTCGCCCTTCCTACCTGGGTCTCGGGCACGATGGGGTTCTGCGCAGGGGCAGCGCTGAAGAAGGTGGATAGCGGGGAGGAGATGATGATGGGATCTGGCCGGACAAAGCCGCTGAGGTCACAGCTGGGGATGGAGTTCTCCTCGGTCTTCATCACCAGGGTGTCCATGGCGTAGAAGCTGTTCCACGGCAGCCACACGGTGCGCTCCTGGCTCATGAACGGGGCGCGCTCGAAGTGCAGGGTCAAGGAGGCGCCCCCATTGGCGATCAGGTCAAACCTGGAGAGGAGGGAAGTGGGCTTCCTGAGACGGTGAACGCACCCTCAGGCCAGGCAGGTACCCTGAGAGCAGAGGGAGGGGCCGAGCATGGGGCAGGGGTGGGGGGTGGAGGAGATCCTGGGCTTTGGGGCCCGCAAGCTGGTTGGAACCTACACTCTTCCACTTACTAATTGCGTGCCTGTGGACAAGTTACTGACCCTCTCTGAGCCCACATTTCTTCACCTCTGAGCTGGGGACAATTATAGCAACTGCACAGAGTGGCTGAGAGAATGAAATACCGGGATGCATGCAGAGCCGGGGTAGCTAAACCTGGCTTATACCCCGTTTTGGTATAAAAGGTCTCATCGGAAGACAGCCACGCCCATACAGTGACTTCTCTCTGGAGGTGTTGTGTGCTACCAGGGTAGAGCTGAGTAGGTGTAACAAGGAACCGGATGTCATGAAAAGCCTAAGACATTTACCACCTGGCCCTTTAAGACAGTGTTTCCCATCCTGGCGTACAGCACTTAGCATCCTGCGAGCTACAGCGATACGATGCCAGGACAGAGAGGGGCACTAAAGCTTCCTTCTGTTTCCAGGTTTTTGTTTGTTTCAGAGAACCTCAACTTTTTCGAGACACAATGAAGCATATGAGTTATATTGATTTTAAGGGTACAACATGATTTGATATGTGTACAGATTGTGAAATAGTCACCACAATCACTTTAGCTATCACCCCCACACATAGTTACACGAGTTTTTTTTTCTTCTGATGAAGACTTCAAAGATCTCTTAGCCACTTTCAAAGACACAACACAGTGTCATTAACCATCACAGTCACCATGCGATACACCCACCCCGGGCACATTTCTATGTTATACCTGAGCGTGTACCTCCGGACCCCTGCACCTCCCGTGTCCTGTTACTGATGCTTTTTCCTGTCACCCTTAAACTGCATTCCCGCGTGCCCCTCCAGAGCTGGACAGAGGTGCAGCGCTAGTAAAAGCAAAATAAAGGCCGCTCTTTCCCAATGAACAGGCGGGGAGGCGTTCATGAGGAGAAGTCTCCGTTTTAAGCGTCCCTCCTCCACTGGGTCTCCTCCTTGGTGGGCCCTTCACTCCCGAATCCCCGGCAGCTCCCGAGAGCCTGCGTCTCAGTCACACTCAGTGAAAACACACGACCCACAGGCGTCACACAATTTCAGTAACACCTTTGGCACTCTTAAGGAAAAATCCCAGTGCACATGGATACTGAGGTAGTGGCAGAGCATGTGTAGTATAACTATTTATTTATTACAAATTTGTGTGTACCCTTGGGTGGGAAAAAGTAGGTTAATAATAATAAAGAATACAACAATTAATAGGTAAATAATAATAATGCCAGAACGAACTCTGTATTTCGCATACTCACGACTATACGCCTACTTTGGTCCACCCCGGTATTTATTTGGGGGCATGTACGCTGCTCGGGATGGTTTTGTATGGGACACAGTGTTTTGAAGGGAAGTCGTGTCTAGTTGGTGTGATGGAATCAAATCGCCAGTGTCAGCGGTACCCACCCACCGCTAAACAACGGGGGGCCCTCAGAGCACCCCCACATACACCCTGTTCCTCCATGGCTTTGCAACCTGGACAAGCCTTAGATTTCCTGGTTGGGAACTCAGAGAGATGGCCTGGGAGGTGGAGTTGGGCCATAATTAGTCAGGAAGCGGCTGAGGGAGATGGGGCAGCATGAAGTGGGGACAGACAGCAGGGTGAGGTCTCGGAAATGCCCTCCTGTTTGTGCCAGGACTTTGCAAGGCAAGAGCCCTGGATGCTACGAATTTGCAAGGCCCCGAGTAGCTCTGCGTGGCACACAGCCCTCCGAACTGTGTGAGTGAGACCCGCAGAGACGTAGCAAATATTGAGAACGTGGTGTGAATCAGTAGATTCTTCCCCGGGTTTCCCAGGGGGAGTGAGGACAGGGCTGCTAGGGGCTGGGAATCTGTGAAACTACCTGCAAGGGTACCTTAGGACCGTGGTCAGCAAACTGTGGCTCGCAAGCCACAGGCGACTCTTTGGCCCCTTGAGTGTGGCTCTTCCACAGAATACCATGGCCTGGGCAAGTCTATGTTGAAGAAGTGGCGTTAGAAGAAGTTTACGTTTAATAAAAAATGTGGCTCTCCAAAGAAATTTCCATCCCTGTCCTGTTGCTATGGGGCTCTGTTGACTAATGAGTTTGCCGACCACTGCGGCTTAGGACATTACACACTAAGACCAGCCTTTTCACCAGAGAGAGGCAAGAAGCACATTTCACAACACGGCTATGATTTTCCAGAGTAGTTTTAGAGGAAAAGTGTTGCATCCGATTTACAGCAACAGTGGTTTTTTCCTATTTGGAACAGAATGTAAGTGTGTGTGTGTGTGTGTGTGTGTGTGTGTGTGTGTGTGTGGTTCAGCCCGGGGTGAGTGAGTTTCCCCCTTCCCATGAGCTTCTTTCACTCTTATCCTTGCCGCTGAATCGCAGCTCCGTGCCCAATGGATTAAGGAAATGGCGGGCTTTCATCTTGGTGGGGGCTGCATGGGTGCGTGCGCCTAATCAGAAGATAATAGGGCAAGGTTGGCTCTTTCCCACAGCAGGGTGACGGCTAAATGTATTTAATTAGATTTCCCTGATTACATCCCACCTCCTCCAAACAGGGGCGTGGACAACACGGCTCCGCGAGCCGCAGATGAAAGCAGAAGGGGTGCGCCACAGGACGCTGCGGCGTGCGGCTCCCTGTCACCCCACACTGCCTTTGATTTAGAACAGGAGTGATCTTCCAAGAGCTGCTCCCCCTTCTTCTCCCTGGGATCCTCCCACCCCCACCACACACACACACACACACACACACACACACACACACACAAAAAAAAAAAAAAAAAAAAAAGCCTTTACCTGAGACGGGAAAAGGAGGAGGACTGTTGGCAGCCCTCCATAGCGTGGCTATTCTACTTTTTATTTTTATTTTTGATATCACCCCTAAAAGCAAAACATTATCTCTGGAGGTGGTTCCTCTGAGGCCAGGGCAGCCAACGGCACCACCGTCTCTGTCTGCACCCCGAGGAGGGAGAGCCCCCACGCTACTTACGTGCCATCTTGGCGGGTGATGGTGTAGCCGTATTTCGGGTACTTGACAAAGGTCACGTTCACACCAACCAGGGGCGTCCCATCTGTAGTTATGACTTGGCCTCGGATGAGAGAAACCAAGCTGAGAGAAAAAGAAACAGACCTTTGAGCCGTGAGCCACACCCTGGAGAACAGGGCCACAGGGGTCCAGTTCCCTCCCTTCCTCATCATCACTCTTTCATCCCCCCTGTGGCCTCATCTGGTCCCTACGGCAAGACCAAGACTCTCCCCCCACCCCTCCTCATCTGGTCCCTAAGGCAAGACCAAGACTCTCCACGTTAACTTCTGGCTCACATGACGCACCTCACAGACGGTGTGGGCCAGAGGATGCCTCACTGCCCGCTTCATCTGAGGAGCAGGACGGGTGACACGCTGGAGTGACACCCAGGGCAGCATCTCACTCACTGGGTGGGGTGATGGGGTCCCCCGCACACATCTCCTTTCCCCTTAGTCTCCCTTCATGTTAGACACCGTGTGATGGCGTGCCCCCCTCAGGCTGCCCCTGTCACTCAGGCTGGGCCTCAGCCAGGCACAGAGTGCTCTGCTCGGGTGAGCGCCTTTCAGCTGCGACTCATTCCCTTCTTGTCTGGGGAGGAAGGCAGTGCGCCCTCCTCCTCCTGGCCGGAATGGCGGGGGGGTGGCAGGAGCACACAGAGGGTTATGATGAGGCCAGGCATTTACATACATTGCTCTTTGTTGCACTTTAAGAGCAGAGTTTCTCACAATCCATGACTGCCCGAGGAGAAGGGACTATGGGAGCTGTATGCTTATTTCCTGGTAGACCTATCTGGGGTTCGGGATTCCACGTGGCAATGCATTTCTCATATCAAATTCCTGCTACCTCAGGGGAGGTGGCTGGAATCCCACTCAACCCTTCTCCCCTGTCAGAGGAAGCTCCCCTCTCTCCAGACAACAGTCACCAGAGCTTCCCCAAGAAGTTCCTGTCTGACCAGTTGCTCCTGGGAAATTTGTGAAGCCACAGAGATGCCACCATAATCTATTCGGAATCCACGGAGGGAGAAGGCACGGGCCCCCTGTCACCTGAAGTCTCTCGACATCATGGAGAAGTGGGTCTTCGCACCGAGCCCCAGCCTGCCAGGCAGGCCGGCAGCTGTCCTGCGGGCCTTTAAGCCACTGGGCATCTCGGCAAAGGCAGAGTGTTTGCCAGGTTCCTGGACACACTCCCAGCTTCTGGACTAGGTAATCAAGCTGACCTGCTCTTTGCCAGAGTCTTGTCCAAACCGGCTCAGTTTTTGGAATGCACTTAATTCTGCAGTCCCAGGAGGCCCCACAGTTGGAGGGATGCTTTCTCCAAGCACCTCTCCTTTTTATTAGCGATACCCCCAACCGTCCAACTCCAACACTTGGGAGAGCTCAGGAGGGCTGAGACGTCCCACTGACAGCTCTAATTGTCTGCCACTGGCTGCCTAACGAACGAGGCCCATTTTTAGCTGGTTCCAACCACAATGCTGGAGCCTTTTGAAAACGGGAAACTAATTTATGCAAATCATGCTTTTGTTCAATGGCTGGTTCCTCGTCTTAGCTCAGGCTAAGATTTCTTTCCGGTCTTCCCAGGCATGATTTTAAGATCCGTGACGTGCGTTGATGACCACGAGGTACAAAGTGTTTGTGATGAGAAAACAATTTTTTTTTTTACACAACTGGTAGTTCTTTTAAATCATTATTGTAGCATGAGGCCTGGCAGGGAGCGACAGGAAGGGGAGTCGCTGGGTTGCCTCTGATTTCTACCCCCCACTTTTCTAATTCTTCATTGCTCCTGGCTTCCTATCGCTTCTAGGCAGTCGATTTGCAGAAAAGCTTGAGCTTAGACATGCTATCCATACATTTCTATTTATGATTATTGATGTGTAACAATTATCACATTATCTGGATAGTGAGATCTGCTCTATAAATTATAGTGGTGGAGTCAAGGCATTTTAGTTATTTTTGTATGCTATTATCTAGGGGAAATGATTTCTTAGAAGTCTTGGATTAATTTTTTTTTATATACTCTAGCTGTGTTCTTCATTATTTGACAATGGGCTGTGATTCGCAGGCTTGGTGAACTTGGACCTGCGTCATTGAAGTACCCTTTTGTGTTTCTGAACTATGCATCCGCGCTGACGTGATGGAGCGTGGGGTCACTGGGTGGGGAGCGTCCTCTAAAGCAAGTTTCTTTTGCCCAGATCTCTGGGGCTGGGCCACCAAAGGTTCTGGGGTCCCTGCCTGCTCTTCTGCATCTTGGCCTCAGGTGTCTTCTGCAAGTGGCGACTGACTGTTGGTGAGGAAGGTAAGAGGAAATGGTAAGGAGAGGTGAGGAGAGAGCATGAAAAGGAGAATAGTAGGAAATGACTAATGAAATGATAACAGAAAGTGACAGAAACAGCCTTTGAAAGGGGCACTTGAGTATAGCAAACTATATGCACACCACACCAGAATGCTATGGCCCAGTGCAAGGACCAGTCATGGGTCTCTAGCAATAGGAATTACGTTCATAATTAAAAAGGAAACATTACCACTGAATCCCTGCCCCAGAACCAGGATCTAACAAGCAGAGAAAATCCATTTTTTGGTCAGAGATTTGTGGTTTCTTTTATTTTTCTTAGGGAGGGGCTCTTGTATGGCTGTGTGTGGTACATTCTACACATAGAGCTGGGGGGGAGTGGTCAGGGCTGGAATAGAAGAGGGCTGAGATTATTTTTTTCTCCTTTTCTATTTTATTGTTAGTTAATAAAGGAGAGAGGCTCAAGTGGCTGGCCCGAGGTGAGCTTGCTGGGAGCCCTCGTATTCAAAGAGCGGCCAGGGACTGGGGCTACGCCACCTCCCAGGGAGTTCTCAGGGGCTGTTGGATTAAATAGCTCCACCATCACCCCCACCTCCCATCCCAGCCTCTCCAGGGAGGTGCAGGGTCTGAGTCCTGGTCTGAGGATGCCTTCTCCCCAAGGTCTAATGGGGTGGGGGTGGGGGTGGGTCCAAGAGAACCCCTTAGGACAGTGTGGCTCTTTGGCCTCTTGACTGTGGCTCTTCCACAAAATACCATGTACAGTGCGACTGAAACTTCGTGGCCCATGCGCAGAAGTCAGTTTTCAGCTCTCAAAAGAAACTTCAATTGTTGTACTGTTGATATTTGGCTCTATTGACAAATGAGTTTGCCGACCACTGCCTTAGGAAGATAGGGGCTTGTAAGGAGTGAAGCCTGATATTTTCTTTTCTGGATGGAAGCCGCTGAAGCAGCATTCTTTCTGAGTTGCTCCTGTCGCTATGCAGAACTAAGCGAGGATAAAGAGAAGTAAGGGGAAGATGGCACGACCCGGGCAGCCAGGGGGCCAGGTCCACACTGCTCAAGTTCCCAGCTCCTGGAGGTGTTGTGAAAGAGGACCCAACCAGAGGTGCTGTTTCTCCGTGGGAAGGAGCTTGGAGATAGGGTGGGACACCCCTAAGAGAGTCATGCTGGCCATCCTCCCATCTGCAGACACAATTGACGTCTGGACCCAGATCTACCAAAGCGAGCTGATCTATATGCAGGCAGGCCGTCAGAAGATCCCTGCATCTCCTGTCCTTCTCCTCCTCAGAATCAGAAACAGTGCCTAGGCCCGGCCGGTGTGGCTCAGGGGTTGAGCATCGATCTTTGAACCAGGACGTCATGGTTTGATTCCCAATCAAGGCACATGCTTGGGTTGCGGGCTTGATCCCCAGTATGGGGCATGCAGGAGGCAGCCAATCAGTGATTCTCTCTCATCATTGATGTTTCTAATTCTCTCTCCCTCTCCCTTCCCCCCTGAAATCAATAAAAATATATTGAAAACACAACAACAACAACAAAAACAAAAACAGTGCCTAGAAGAGAGGAGGGGATGGGCAGTGTCTCAAAGCCAACCCTTCCCCCTGGGTACACTTCTAACATGTCCTGGGGAGAGTGGAGGAAGGGGCCACGCTGACGATAAAGTAAACCCAGAATTTGCTCCTAGAATATTCACAAGCCTCAAATGAGCAACTGCGAGCAAAAATAAACTCAGGAGAAACCCCACCAGTTTGGAGGGAGAGGCGCCATGCCCTGGCTGGCACAATGCCTGGCACACTGCAGGCCATCAGCGGACAGAACGGAGGGGGCTGCCGCGGGGATCAGACACAATCTGCACACAGTCTCAGGTGCTCCATAAATCCTACCCACTGGCATCGTCCGGCCTCTCAGGTGCCAGAATCAGTCATGCCATCAGGTTAGTACTCCACAGAATGGAACATTTCCGCAGTGATCCAGCAAAAAGCCACAACCAGAGGTGTTAGAAAGGGGCACTTCCATGCTACCAATAATATCCCAAAATTAGAGAGCCTAAAAATGATCTAAAAACCAGGCTGTCAACAGGTGTCCCCAGCAGGTTCCGAGGGCCAGATCCTCGGGAGGAGATCGACCCCCCAAGCAGATAGGGCCTCCTGTGAACCGGGCCTCCCTCGGGGTAGCTCCCAGCCACCCCCCTCCCCGGGGGGCCCATAGTGAGACCAGGAGCACTTGGCCCTTCTCACAGCGAGGGAAGCAGAGACCTCAGCGTCCCGAGAGGCCAGAGCACGCCTACCTGCTGTTGAAGGGGTTGTCTCCGGGGATGATGTGGGTGCTGTCTTTGCCTGCCAGGAGCTTGATGCGGTCGTAGAAGGACTTCACTGCGGGCGAGTCGGTCTGGCCCTGCTGGATGATGTCCAGCGGGTCCCGGGAGCCCCGGCAGAGCAGGCTGTTCTGACAGGCCGACTGCAGGCAGCAGTCTGGGTCCAGGCAATCCACCAGGCCGTCTGGAAGGGCAGAGGCGGGGGCGGGTCAGTGCACCTCACGGCACAGGCCCTCTCAGCGGGGCTAATGCCTCTGTCCCGAGGCCACGGGCCCGGCCCAGAGCCCCGGCCTGGCGGCTTTCACACAATGGCCCCAGGGCAATGCCAGTTTCTGTGCAGAGGAAATGTAAAGGCTGAGCAGAAATAACAGAAAAGGTTGACAAATGGCTATCCCCAGGTCGTCGAGGAGTGTGCTTCTCTTCCTTTATTTTTCTTTTCCTGGAGTTTCTACTTTTTCTGTTCTAAGCAGGTGTTCGTTGAGTGCTTGGGAATAAAAACATACGCTTTGCTGGAAAACAGCTCAGCACAAAACCCGACCCATGGCCAGCTCCCAGGGGCCTGCGCGAACCAGTGCACAAATAGCCAGAAAGCACGGGATTCCTCACGTCTCGCGTTAGGGGCGAAAAGCAGGGCCAGGGCGGGTCCTGCTGACCGGGTGGTGCCCCAGGCGCAGGGAGCTTCACATTCGCCAGGAGAGCCGAACCAGTAGCTTTGGCTTGAACACCCCGGCACGAAGCCATGAGTTCGCTCAGTTGCTTCTGGTGCTACCTTCCTGCAGACCTGCAGGCCCGTGACTGTCCTGGTCATCTTGCTTAGATTCCCACCCCTCTGTCCCTTTCCTGGGCTCATTCCTATTTGCTCATCCTCCATTCAAAAACGGTCTGAGTGCCATTCAAGTTCTGGAAATAAAACAGGGAACCAAGGACCAAGAATGATGGTGTTTGCCCTTAAGGAGCTGACGGTGTGGGAGACAGATATAACCCATCCTTTAAGACCCCAAGCGAGGTGCACCCACCTCCCCCACCAGAAAACCTTTCTAATGGTGCCCTGTTCTGTGTATCATTGAGTCAGAGGTTCTCAAGAACGGGTCTGCGTCACGCTCCTGTGAGAATCCAGGGCCTGCCCCTGGCCTCTCAGCGATAGCCTCCAGGTGCAGGTCCTGGACGCTGCGTTTTAAACACGATTCTCATTTGATTCTCATGCACAATCAACGTTAGAAACAGTTGTTAATGCCAACTTTCTTGTGCTAGAATTAATGACCTCTGCATGCTTGTCTTCCTGCCTAGAAACTGAGCTCTTTCAAGGCAAGAACAGTGTCTTACTCATTCCTATGTTCATGCCTCGTTCAGTGCCAGCCACAGAATTGGGCGCTCAACACACGTTTGTTGAATGACTATGTGACTGTTTTGCATTCCTCGCTTGTTGGTTAACCCAGAGGGTGGGGATGTTTAGGGCAGTGTGTGCTCCTTGGAATTACCTACGAGAGCGGGTTAGCTGGCCCTCCCTTACTCACTTTTCTGGGGATTGATGGAACCCAGTGGAGGGGCTCGGAGAATATCTTTCTTGGCCCTCCTGGATTTGAGACCAACTCATATTCAAGCCATAATTAGGATCAGAAGAACACACACGCAAAGCGTGGGCTGTACTGACAAACATTTGTACCGGGATGCTGACTCAGAGGTCCATTTGCTACAGTGCAATGTCTTTGGCATTACCCTTCTCGTTTGGGCCCCTAACAAAACCGAAATATGCAATTCCCCCAAAGTTCCGCCGTAATCTAGCCATTGATGTTCAATTCTTTAAATGCACCGCTTTCTTTTTAGCAAGCAAATTAGGAGGTTGCATGCTTTGCTCCACTTTTGATGGCTAACACTAGCCTCTCATTTTCCACGCGGGCATATGTGGCTTTGTGTGTCTCTTAACACGAATGAGATTCACACAGTTTCCTAGAGATGCAGGCCCCGGAGGGTGGGCAGGCACACAAGCTTTACATTCAGAGACTCTCGAAGTCGAGGTGCCGGCTGAACCGGGTGCTTCCCCGCGCCCCCAAACCTCACACCCCGCCACGTCCCGTCGGGTTTTACCAGCAGCTGTGGGATGCTGCTGAGCCACTGCTTCCGACCCACTGGCCAGCGGATCCCAGGGCCCGTGGCAGAATAAGGGAAAGAAAAGAAACCGTCCTTTCACATCACCCTCCATGGACCACCTTCCCCAGAAACAGGGAACCTCCCTCGGAATGCCTCCTCTGGATCAAAAATACCCAGCTGAGCACGCTGGCAGCGCTTCGTTCCGTGAGAAGAAGCCCACCGCTCCTAGCGCTGCAGATGCCTTTCAGGCCACTGGCCGCTTCGCATTAGGAGCTCCATCCATCTGTCTCTGGTGGCCTTTTCCTCCGGAAGCAGGGAACGTGCCCCCTCCCGCCCCTAACCCATGTACACACCTGCTCCGTGCAACCAGCAGGAGGACTCGGCAGCTCGGCTAATAACTTCAGACCATTTTCCCATTAAGCCCTGAACATGTTCCTCCCCTCCCCATCCCCCTCTTGTCTGCCAGCGGCTCTGGACTTGGGAGCACTACAGAAGTGTGGCCCCCAAGTCTCCCCACTATTTTGTTGGTGTGTATTCTGGGCTTTTTATTCAAGGGCCTGTCTGGCAGGAGGTGTCCTACAAAACTCATCAGCAAGAGCAAATGGCAAATGCTGAGAGAGAGAGAGAGAGAGAGAGAGAGAGAGAGAGAGAGAGAGACCCCCATATGAATGACTTCCTCCTATGTGTTTATATGCATCTGCTTCAGAGATGGTGGGTTTGGGGTCCTATCCGTTATTAGGTGTGAGCACACTCGACGCTTGAAGTGACCTCATCACGCTGCGTGATTCTGGGCCGCTGCCGCCGAACAGGTTCAGACGACACCGTAAACTTTAAATTGTCACTCCCGTCTCCCAGGGCCTGTCAGTCATGAGAGCCGCGTCTTTACGCCAGCACGCCCCTCGCGTGGTCTCTGACACGGCAATCTCCAGTAAATTACCCTGTCACCGACAATCCTGCCGTTATCTTGCAAACAATCGCGCGGGCAATCAGAATGTTCTGGATTGCCAGGGCAGCGCCCGAGAGCTGCCAACGCCTCCATTCAACAGGGGCCCGAGCGTGGCACGGCCCTCCTATGGCACTGGACGACTTCTTTCTTTCTTCTCCCGACTCGTGTGTGTGTGTGTGTGTGTGTGTGTGTGTGTGTGTGTGTCTGGCTGGCTTCCCCCACGGTGAGGGTGGTGACAGAGGCTTGCAGAGTCCTCCGAAAGGGCCCAATTCAAACTCAGCAGTCCTGGGAGAGGGACCCAGGCCCTCCTGGCCAGCCCACAGCGGAGTCCTGGGTCCGTGTGACTCACTGGCTTCACTCTGTGTGATGCGACCCTGGAGAATTATGTAGTAGGTGCTTTTCGGGAGAACACACGCAAATCTCAGCTCTGGCTGCATGGCCCACACAGACACTGAACACTAATTGTAACGGCCGTTTCAGAGAAATATGGGCGTGGAGACACTTTCTGGGAACAGTAGAGAGGGCATTCTTTTCATTGCTTTTGCTAAAGAAAACCTGACTCTTCCATGAGCGTTTAGGCATAGGAAGCAGAAATTGGATTCGCACTAAATGGAACCCTCTCCATTAGAATTCCCAACGTAAAAAGCCAAAAAAGAAATGTGCACAGCATCAGAGGGAAGAGCCTGGCCTGCGGAGTCAGATGGATTTGGGTGTGGAGCTTGTCCAGCCGTGGGCAAACTATGGCCCTCAGGCCGGATCCGGCCCGTTCGGCTGTTCTATCCGGCCCTCGGAGCCAAAAGAGCGGAGGGTTCTCTTGCTCTCTCCTCTGCTCCTCCACCAGCAGCCCAAGATGAGAGTGCAAGCGTGGTCAGGTTGCTTTTGTTCCAGACCTCCAGTCCAGTTTAAGAACCCATTGTGGCCCTTGAGTCAAAAAGTTTGCCCACCCCTGCTTGTCTCTAGTCCCCTTGGCTGGGTGAGCTTAGAAAGAGGATCAATCTGCTGAACCTTGACTTCTTTACCTTTAAAACAGTTATAAACAATGCAACAGCAAATGAAAACAAACAAAAATACCCCCCAACCCCCCCCCCAACAAAGAACAATAACAACAAACAACCGGAGTTAGAATAATGCACGTATCATAGGGTGATAATAGGGAATATATGAATTTATATATATGTATGATGTCAGTCTGGCATATAGTGTCAGTTCAATGAAATGTAGGTATTACTATAACCAGAAACTTCCTTTCCAGTCTATAAAAACTGGACATGAAAATAAATTAATTTCCCATTATTAGAGTCATTTACTGGTATGTGCTTGGTCGGCGGGATCCTGGCCAGAATGCTGTTTCCAGGTAGTGATCAGCTAATAATGACTGACGGTAATAATCAGTGCTATAGCTTTAACAGGATTTATATCCTTGATTTAAATCCTCCTGGCAACCTTACGAAGCAGAATACTTAACCCATAAGCTGCAGATGGTGGGCATCTGGGTTTGAACCTCAGATCAGCAACTACTGATCTGCTGACCTTAGAAACTGTGCCTCAGTTTCCTCATATACAACATGAAGAAGAAGAAGAAGATGTGATAAAGTGCTGTTGGGAGGATGATAGCAGTTACTACGTATATAGCACATGGAACAGTGTGTGTTTCATGAGGACTCAGTAAGTGTATTATCCCCACGATCACAATGCCACCCAACCTACAGAGTTGAAAACTGTGTCAGAGATAAGTTATCCAAGTGGCTAAGAAGCAGCTTTGGATAAAAAGGCAGGAAAGGCAATCTTCACGCTTGGTCATCAGAAGGAGGAGACACTTCCTTCCCCAACAGTCAGAAGACAGGACGGTGGACGCCCATCCACTGTTTGTGTGGGTGGCCATGAGACGTGATCACTCCTGAAGGCCTGCCTACTCCTATAGCTGGGAAGAATTTGGTTGGTTGAAATGAGCATTTGAAAAGGAATCAACGTGAGCACTAAGATGCCTGGGAATTCACTTCCTGCAATGCGGGGCGGCAGGGACCACTCTATCTACCCGGAAGCTTCAGTGGCTTACCATTGGATTTTGTTCAATTTTCCCTGCCTTTTGTTCCTTTTAGTGTGGTATGCAAGTGACTCCCTCTTCAACCTGTGTGAACTCTCCGGCTTTCCGGGGTATTAAAGGCTTCAGAGAAACATCCAAATTTACTTTTCTCAGTTTCATGTTATTACAGGGGTGCCACCAATCAATGCAACAATTCGCTTCGGTACCATAGATAGCTCTGCGAGGGTCTGCACACAGCCCCAGGCTGGTCAGCAGCTCAGACTGAAAAACTGAGCCTTGCAATTTCCAGATCATGGCTTCATGCGAGGCACCACCAACCACCAAATCCACCTTCCCTCCTCATCGGACCGGGAGGCCATAGAGTGGATTGGTTCAAGTGTGGGTTTTAAAGAGTACATTCTTGCCAAAACCGGTTTGGCTCAGTGGATAGAGCGTCGGCCTGCGGACTCAAGGGTCCTGGGTTCGATTCCGGTCAAGGGCATGTACCTGGGTTGCGGGCACATCCCCAGTAGGAGGTGTGCAGGAGGCAGCTGATGGATGATTCTCTCTCATCAATGTTTCTAGCTCTCTATCCCTCTCCTTTCCTCTCTGTAAAAAAAATCAATAAAATATATTAAAAAATTATTGTGTTAACCTACACTCCCACTCACCATGGAACTTAAAAAAAAAGAGTACATTCTTATAAGTATAACCAATGGACACAAAACTCTGGGGAGGGAGGGCATGTATGGGAGTGGGGGGCAATGGTAAGATATGTAGACATATAATAATTTTTTAAAAAAGAGTACATTCTGCTTTATTTATAGGATGTTCCAGACCAAGCAAAATGAATCAATAGTGGTAGAAAGTTAACCATGATAGCACCTTGATGGGGAGGTATTGGATGGGAAAGAATATAGGGGAACTTTATGGGTGGTGGGAATATTCTTGATCTTTACCTTATTCACCTGACTACATAGGTGAATGTATATATATAAACATTTATCAAGGTGTATATTAAAGATTATGCACTTTATGTATTTGCCAATAGACTGACTTTAGGCAAGATATCAAATGCTCTCTGCGTTCTATCTTCCTCATTTTCACAGTGGTGATGATAATGATGATGGTGATGGTGATGGTGGTGATGATCTTGGTGGTGGTGATGATGATGATGGTGGTGATGATGATGGTGATGGTAGTGATGATGATGGTGATCTCTCATAGGAGTTCTGGGAGGATTAACTAAATTAATCCATGCAGAACAGTTGTGAGCACCTAGTAGCCTATTGAGTGCCTCTGGATCATTTCTATGTCTTCCCTTCTTTTTGAGGCTTTTTGGCACCATTTGAGTTTGTTTAGCACACAGAATGAGGTACTTGCCAAGTTCTCTTGTCCCTCCAAAATACAAGGCATCCGGGTGATGTACCCAGTAAATCCTAGGACTGTGTTTGAGATCAGTTAATAATAGGGGAGCTGGACAATCAATGAAGCATTGGAGAGAAGGGAGGAGGCAACAAGTTGAGGCCAGAAGGAAGGAAACCATGCTGTTTGCTCTTTGCGGCAGGAATGAAGGAGGAGCACTGGCAGCCGGAGGGCCCTCTTTGCTTGATGCCTGGCAAAGCCCCCTTATGTCTCCTTAATTTTAGCAGAAACATAAAGGGGCTTTTGGGTGAAAAGAAATATGGCAACCGTAGGATTTGTTCTGCCTTGGGGGTTATTTTGTGTTAAGGTGAGCTTTTGAAAGACCATGCCTAATGTGTGCGGGGCCCATGACAGATAGTCTTTTCCTAGGCACTTCTCTTTATAAACAATTTGATTTGCCCAAATCAGCATATCAGTATCATTCTGACAGTCTGATCTCACATGATCTTGCAAAAGAAATACTCTTCCAGCCAGCAGGAGCAATCTACTAGTCAATCTGCCCTCTGAAATTGAGGTTGGACATTGGGCCTGGGCATCTGGTCAACCCTACATACCTGGGGTTGGGAGTGAGGGATGGTAGAGGGTCAGAGAACACCCTGAAAGGGGGCCATGGCAAACGGGGGTCCTACTCTGGGTTGGGGTGCTCCTCCCAGACAGTACTGCTGACCTGGCCAGTCCCTGCCATTGGAAAAACACAAAATTTCAAGGAGGCAGCCATTAGCTACAGAACACTCTGTTGTATTTCCCTACAAAAACAAATGAGAGAGAGAGAGTGTCCCACTTGAAATTCATATACGGAAAAAAGAAAAAGAGAAGGAAAAAAAATCTGAGGAACAGAATAAAGTGGTGAATATAGTAGAATCAGGGGCAAAGAAGGGTAGTGGACTGATAATTATCAGGAGGATAAGGGGTTGGGGAAGCAGTGAGAGACTGGATTGAAATCGTATAACCAATAGATGAAGACAATTGGGGGGAGAGGGGGTAAGGGCAGAGGGTGGGAAGGGAACTGGGTGGTAGGGAGCTTTGGGGGAGAAAAAAGGAGAAACAATTGTAATAATCTGAGTAATAAAGATTTATTAAAAAAAATTTCAAGGAGGGCACTGCAAGGCTCAGGCACACTTGCCCAGGGTAGTGCTGCGCTCTTGCCCAGTTAGACAAATAGCAAAAAGAATGCGAGTCAGAATGATCTGGTTTTAGAACCTGTTCTATCATTCTATCAAAGTAGCTACGCAACCTTGGCAAGTGACTGACTTTCCATGACGGCTGTCGTTTTCCCAGAGACAGGACGGACTCAAATGCACCTACTTCACCAAAGATCACATGGATGCTAAAGAAGGTGCATGTGACAGGAGGTGATGAAGGTACTGCACTAACACGGAGAAAAAAGCCCAATAAGTGGAGGCTACTCTTAATGATACTCCCTGCTCGCCAGTATGGAAGGGCACTGTTCCATTTGCATTTTATCCAATGCCTGCTGACAAGTTGGAAGTGAGGGATAATTGAAAGTATTTGGCTTGATGTAACTAAGAAGTGAAAGGAACGGGGAAAGCTGACTTGATTTAAGTTGGCAATATAAGATTAGTTCTTCATTGCCTCCGTTAGGTCTCCCGCATTGCCAACCTTTTACAGCAATAGATTGGCTGACAGGGTGCTCATTTGGAAGGTTTCACCTGCCATTAATACCCGGGCTGCCTGACGAACCGTTGTTCCGCAGGCTCCCCCCCAACGCCTTGCCCCCATCGGCCCACGGAGCAACTGCCATTCTTAAATATTGCAAGAAGTAAAATTGTATTTGTGCTCCCTCTGGAAGGCCTGTTGGAAGTGTTCCCCTTGCTTCTTGCCAACTCTTTTTGTCAGTCTCTGAATCCCAAGGCCAGAGCTCCTTGCCCCAAAGCATCTTCTGGTTTTTCTGATGACTTAGCAGTGGAAGATCAATCATGTCCCCCCTGGAGATCTAGCAAAGTGGAGGCCCCGCTGAGAGCTGCTTTGCTGGACTTCCAATTTTTCAGGATGGATGTGGGAAAGAAAGGAAAGGCTGCTGAGGCAAACCCACGCACTGTTACCCAAGGCAGGGGCAGGATTCAGGTAGGGTCTCCCATAGGACTCTGGCTTTATTGTGATGTTACTGGGGCATCTGGTCCACCCCTCATGCATGCATGGGGTTGGGGGTATGGAATGGTAGAAATCTGATGACACTGAGCTCGCAGAGTGTGTCCAGTTTTGCTTTTGAATGTCACCCCCGCCAAATGCCAAGCAAATGAACAACAAAACAAAGCAAGAACAAACACCATCAGCAAAAACCTTCTAAACCCATGCGTGTCAAATTCTAACCAGCAATGGAACGCTGGGGACCTTGTTAAAATATAGATTGTAATTTTAGGGCGGGTCCTCAGAGCATGTGTTTCTCACATGCCTCCAGGGGATGCGGACACTGCTATCCTGAGCACCGTATTTCTAGAAGCCAGGCACGAACCTGCTGCTGGCCAAGGTGTGCTTCCTGACATCGGGGTGTTAGAATGCCGATTCCTGCTGCCATCCAGCCTACTGAGTTCCTCAGCGTGGAAACTGGGAACCTGCATTTTCAAGAAGACGCCACGATGATTCTTTGGCTTACCCTTCACATATCCAGAGCCCGTACCTCTGCCCTGAGGGGCGACAGCGGCTCCCCAAAGTTGTCTCTCTCATTGGGGTTCCCTGAAAGCTAGGAGGACCTGCTGTCAAATACAATTTGGGAGACGTTGGTGAGACCAAGCTAGGCGGGTTTCCTTACAGCAGGCCTTCTCAGAGCCTTGATGTGTGCGTGTGCATTATGAATCTAGTGTCACAAGGCAGCCCTTCCTGACCACGGACCCCTTTAGGCTCAGAGCATGCCTAAGTCCAGTGCCATACGGGCTGGGAAGCACTTCATGAGAAGTTTGGGGACTCCATCTCCGAAAGGACCTGCTAAAACCTTTACCTACTCCGTAACCACGAGCAGCAGCCCAGGCTTGAGCGACCTTTCCATAAAGTTCTGGCTTGTGGGTGACCGGGCCCCGCATAAACCACATCATTAGAGCCTCAGCTCAGAGACCTTGTCCGTGGGCTTCCAGTGCTTCCCGAAGCCAGTGCCCTCAGCAGAGCGACCCTGTACCAGGGGACAGCATCCTGGGGGTCAGTGGGACGATGACACATCCTGAGAGCTAACGGTCGGCACTTGTGAAAGCTTCCTGGGCGCCAGGCACCATGCTGAGCACTCCACACGCGTCTCATTAACTTGCTGCCAGAATGCCGGCATCGTTAGCACCCTTGGTTACAGATGAGAAACGGGAGGTAGCGAGAGATGAAACACCTCGCCTAGGACCACACGACTTCTCCGTGGTGGGCTGGGTCTTGCTCCTTGAAGCCAAATCCCGCATGAAGCTGCTGTGGAGGGAGGGTCTGTGGCTCTAAACCAGGGGTGGGCAAACTTTTTGACTCGAGGGCCACAACGGGTTCTTAAACTGGACCGGAGGGCAGGAACAAAAGCAACCTGACCATGCTGGCACTCTCCTCTTGGGCTGCTGGTGAAGGAGCGGAGGGGAGAGCAAGAGAACCCTCGGCTCTTTCGGCTCCGCGGGCTGGATAGAACAGCCAAATGGGCCGGATCCTGCCAGCGGGCCGTAGTTTGCCCACGGCTGCTCTAAACACCTCTCATGGCCAACACACAGGAGCCATCGGGCCCGACACCATGACATGCCTGAGCCGAGCTCTTCTATCTAAGGCAGGGCCAGGCCAACCAGGAGAGGAACGACTTAAACACACGTCCAAGGGCGATTTCTTCTCGGGGAAACTGGGATGCAGGATGTTTTAGCCGGCCCTCTGCCCCAGATCCTAACTCCCCCCCTTACACTTATGACTCCGGTGGGTCCTTCCAGGGCTGCCCGCCCCCCCGCCAGCCGCCTCCATCCCTCTGTGCCTGCGCCTGCCTTACCCAGCCGTCACCCAGTGGTGCATACAGGAACCCTCTGAGGCGGGTCCCATGGCACCCATTTTGCAGATGAAGAAATGGAGGCTCCGAGAGGTTGAGGGCCTCCCTGCAATCACACAGCTGGTAAATGATGGAGGAGCGGTCCTCCCTGGCTGTCTACCTCTGACGCCTACGCTCTTGGCTTCTACCCTGAGGTCCAAGCACAGCCACAGGAAGGTACCCTGTCCATGTTGGAGGATGCTGAGGGAGAAGCACTGAGACTTCAGAAAACAGTCTTGTTTTCCGGTTGTTTTGCTCTCTGTCTGTGTCTCTCATCTTCTCCCATTCTGCCCCCCCCTGTCCCTCCCCCCATCTTTCCTCAGCACAGACAGAGCCTCTAGGAATAAATGATCTCGCTTGATCTGGTTGCCACCCTGGGCTTCCCCTGACAGGCCTCTCTGGCTCAGCCTCACCCTCGTTAGCCCCGGGCCACGCGCTTTGCACCTGGGGGATTCCTGTGGTGGCTGCTGCTGTCTCCCCCTTTTCTGTCACAGAACCCGGTGACAACAGAGAGCAGGGGCCTCTGATCTCAGCCACCGAGTTCCCCCGACGCTCGCCCTCCGCCCGCCACGTCCGGCCCCTTTCAGCCCTGGCCCCCTCCTCCCCCACCCCCATCAACCTCCGTCTCGATGAGCACGCTGACAGGTGAGACAGAAGCAGGCCATGGCCAGCGAAGTCCGGCCCGGCAGGCGGTGGCAGCCTGGTGGGGTGCCAGACAGTGACCTGCTGGGCCCCTCGAAACGAAAAGGGACTGTCACCACCTCGGAGCAACAAGCCGGAACAGGTATGTCCGGCCTGAGCAGAGACCCTGTCTCCTGGGAAGGAGGGGGGCTGGCCCCAGAGCTGAGAGGATTAGCAGGGGACAGGCTGTCTCTCCGTCTGCTGCAGAGAGAAATACGAGCCTGCCAACCGGGAGGAGAGACCAGGCCCAGCGGTCGTGCTAGCCTCCGGCTGGATTAGGGAGATCAGAGGTACTAATTCCTGAACGTGGCCATTCCGCGCTGCAGGCTCTGTGCTGAGCACTCCCTGATTTGCTCACTTAATCTTCTCGTGTGGGAGGCAGGAGCCAGTATTGCACTGCCAGTGGTGATCCCAGGATCTGGAGGTCTGCAACACACTAGCTGTGTGGCCTTGGGCCAGTTGCTGTACCTCTCTGAGCCTCAGTTCCCTCACCAGTAAAATGGAAACGATCATATCAGCTTCCTAGGGCCGTTACTAAAGATTGACTAAACCTATGCAGAAGCATTGGCCCCATGGTCACCATCTGTTTACTCTGGCTTTAGAGATGGGGAAAGCAAGTCCTAGAGAGGACGAGTGACTCAACAAGGTTGGGCAGCTGCTAGCGAGTGCTGGGGAGCAGCCTGGGCTTGCCGATCCCCCCACTGCTCTAGACCATGCCCGGCAAGCCACAGATTGGGAGGCCTGGGGTCGTGCAGCAGTGGTCCTCAGTGGGCCCTGCCTTTCCTCTTGTCTCTGAGGATGATCCGGGAGCTTGTGGCCTATGCCATCGGCCCATAGGAAGTGGACAGACATGATGAGCAAAGCTCAGTGAGGATGTTGTCATGTCTTATTGAAAAGAAATAATACAGCTAACATCTGGACTTTCTTTTGCATTAATCAAATAATGTCAATGTATATAGTGACTTGGGTATCATTGTCTATATGCATGTGTGTGTGTGTGTTTTAAAATTTAAAAATGAAATTTATCCATCCTAAAATAATCTATTGAATAAAAGACAACTGCTGCCTATCCCAGATATTTTTCAGGAAAGCTTTCATTCATTCAATTCATCTAATTCCAAGTGATCAATACAGAGAGGGAGCCTGCAGCTAGGGACCTAGACTTTAGAGGGAAAACAGACAATTTAACAATCTGTCTATATAAAGAGGGAATATGCAAATTAGGCCAGGACTCCTTAACAGGTCATGACCAGACAGGAGGAGGTTGTGTGTGCAGGTGAGGTCTGGAGCGAGGACGAAGACAGAGACGGAGGGGGGGGGGGGAGAAGGGGGGCAGGCAAGCTTCTGTGCCCTTCTCCAGCTGGCCCCCTGGAGCCTGAGCAGACACAGACAGGGACAGGAGACCGGCCTGCAGTCTACACAGCCGAGTGCAGGCCCAGAGAAGAGACGGCAGGCCTGCCTTCTGTAGAAGCAGTGTGGGTCCCTCCCAGCTCCCGTGGGTGCCAACAGCTCACTTCTGCCTCTGCACAGCTCTCTCGGAAGTGGCCAGCAGCCTACTGCGCATGATATCACAGGATGGGCTACTACTCTGTAACAATGAAAATGTAATATGCTAATTAGACCAGACATCTTTCCAGATGCCGTTCTGGAAGAAGCCGGGGCTGTGAGGGAAGCTCGGGTCCTGGGGGCCAGAGGGAAGCCGGTGCCGGCAGCCAGGGGAAGGAAGGCCTACTTGTACACGAATTTTGTGCACCGGGCCTCTAGTAAATGTATAAAAGACTTTGTTAGAGTGGTAGTGTTTTGAAAGAAAGTAAACCAGGGCAAAGGTTTGGAGAGGGATGCAGGAGGGAGGGAATTTGCTGTTTTAGATGGTGGTGTCGGGGGGTGGGGAGGTGGAGGTGGGGAGGGATAGCGTTTCTAAAGAAGTGATGTTTGGGTAGAAACCTAAACGAAACAAGGAAACAAGTCATGGGAATATTTCTGGGGAAGAGCATTTTGGGCAGAGGTAACAGGTGCAAACACCCAGAGGGGGCGCACTGTGTGAGTTATAGCAACAACAAGGTGGTGGGTACTGGGCAGTGGGAGGGAGAGGGATAGAGGGAAGGAGCAAGATCAGAGTGGAAGTAGGGACCCTCTCACGCAGAGCAAAGGAGGCCACTGTTGCAGCCTGGGTGCCATCTTGCGGGAGGTGAGGTGCCCGAGAAGGTGTGAACAGGGGTGGGACACGGTCTGATTTTTAGGAGGATTCCTCTGACGGCTGTGTGGGGGAGAGGAGCTGGAGGGCCCAGAGAGGTTGGTGGCGTGCTCTAGGCGTAGATGCAAAGACATTAAGGAACCGTGGCCTTAAGGGTTAGGAACAGAGAGAGGAGGGCCGGACAGGGAGCACCCACAGATCTTCCCAGCAAAATGCACAGACAAAGGCAGCATGTGGGAGACCCCAGGAGTGGCCACTCGGGTGTAGTCGGAAAGGGGCGGCATTGGTGTGGTGCTTCGGAAAGCCAAGACTGGGGGGGGTTGGGGGTGGAGCTATTCCCCAGGAAGGCTGGAATATTCTCCCTGGATCTGCTCCCCTGTGCTGGGTGCTCTATGAGTGATCCCCCTTTCCCTTCCCAGCTCTCTGAACTTCCCCTTGGACTCCCTGGCAAACCTGATATGCAACTACGCCCAGAAAACGGACCCGGGAGGAGAATGGGCAGGACATTTACAATGAGGAGGACTGAGCTTCCAAACCAGGGCATGGCTGCTGACCTTGGACAAGCCGCTGGCTGGCTCCTCGGTTTCTTTGCTGTTTAAATGGAATCCTCTGCTGCTAAAGGTCAGCCATGACTGCAGAGGTCTCTGTGGCCCCGTGCAGACCAGACAGGACATGCCAGTGGGCCACCCATGCCGGGGCTGGCGGGTGTGGGACGGAGGGCGGGTAGGTTAGAACAGAGACCAAAAGATGGATTTCTCATCTTTGAGTGTTCTGAGGAGATGATGTTAATCTGAGCTGCTGCCTGGGGGCAGCGTGTGTCTGTAGAGCTTCTAGGTCTGATTATAGAGGGAGATACTCATGCTTGGAGCTGCCATTGGAATCGAGTGGCGTTAAGGCACCTGCTGTGAATGTTCCAGTCCAACCTCACAACAGGCCTGCGTGGCTGGTGCTGCTGGTCCGTTTACAGGTGAAGGAACGGAGGCCTGGGCACGTTAGGTTATTTGTGAGAACCGGAGCCAGGATTTATACAACTTGGCCCGACCCCAGTGCCCTCGGGGCCAAGGCGACCACTGTCTTAAGGGGAAACGGGAGAAGCGGTGATGCCACGGAGGACAAGAGCCCAGGGCCAGCTGCCACCCCCTCTCCCAGCCTACAAGCTTTTTGTTCCTGAAGCTCTTCACAGAGGAGGGTGGACCTGGGGGGGCGGAGCCCTGAGTCCCCTCCACAGCCACTTCTCTGTAGCAGAGACTTCAGTGAGCCCGGTGATGCCCCCAGGGTCCACACGCCAATCAAGCTGCCGCCGCCTCAGGGCACAGAGCTTCTGGCCTGTCTGTCCCCAGCAGGCGGCCCAGAGCTGCCACGCTCGGAGCTATCTCTGCCGGCGCTCGAGTTCCCTTGACGTGGCATGCAGCGCGCGAGTCAGCGGTTCCCCAGCGTGGGCATCCCCGGGGCACCTGACAGGAACGCTGGGAACAGGCCCAGCACCCTGTGATTCTGACTTAGGGGAACCCTGGTGTTTTGCATCCCCTAACCCTCACAGCATCCTATTATCAGCCCCATGTACAGAGGGTGAAACTGAGGCTGGGCCAGAGTGAGACCCGCTGATGGGGAGAGGAGCTGGGACATGAACCCAACCCCAAAGCCTCTTTCCCACGCTGCTGGGCTGCCTCCTCCACCCACGGGGAGAGAACGCACATGGAGGAAACACAAAGAAAGGCTGCTCTTTCTCCCTGCTGTGCGCATGTGTGTTTAGGAATAACTTACGCTGAGGGAGGGGGGTGGTTGCCATGTGAGAGCCGGGAAGCTAATGGAGGAAGGCACAGCACATCCTTGGGGCACACTGCACCCTGCCAGGCACGGCGCACAAGCCCTGCCTGCCCAGACCCGCTTCCCCTGCCGCACCCCCAGCACATGGCACATGTCCTAGCAGCACCCACTTCTCAGGGGTCCCCAAACACCCACTGCTGTCCAGCCTCTGTGCCTCTGCCCTTTTCTTTGTCCACAGTTCCCTGCCCTCTGTCCTTCTCTAACTCCTCTGTAGCTTTCACAACTCCAGCCTGACCTGCGGGGAGCCCGGATGCCCTTGGCCTAGACTGCCCCAGCCCCGTGGCCTTGCTTCTCCCACGGGCCCTTCAAGCACGCATGGCTGGTTTTCCCACCCACAGTCCGAGGGCTCTCTGCGGGCACTGTTTGAGTCTCATTCATCCATGCCGAGTAGAGGCCTGGCGTGTTCTTGCCAAATGAATACATGATTTCGGAGTGGGGCTGATTTGGGGTGAGGAGAGTAAGGCTCCCCTAGGGCGCCACCTTAAAGAAGGCGTCACTCTCGGGGGAACAGGCACCCCAATGCATCCTCATCTAGGTGCTGGGTTGGAGACAGACCTCAGGTCAAAGCAGCGATGCCAGGGAGGTGACTGGCCCCTTTGGGGGCTGCGTGGCATAGAAAAAAGTATATTCAATTTAGAACCAGCGAGCCAGGCCTCCAGCTCAGGCCTGTCCTGTTCTGTTATTGGAAGGAGTCGCTTTCCCTCTCTGGGCTTGGTCGCTGCTGGGGACTCTATCTTTTGGCCATTCTGCAGCTGACATCCTGGACCCCGTGATGCCCTCAATGGAAGAGGTGGTGTCCCTCCGTGCAATGGTCACTGGGCTCCAGAACACGGGCCGGGCACACTGATGCCCACCCAGCTCCAGGGTTGGAAGAGGGAGAGAATTCCTTTGGAGATGTTTGGCTCTGGTTGTGGGAGGGAGAGAGGCAAGCACAGGACACGGAGCTTTGGGGGGTACCTTGCGGTTTTCTTGGATTCACATTTGGCCACACAGCGCTGGCCCCGCTCCAATGCCCCAGAACTCTTGGCTGAGGAGATGGGAAGTCAAAGACAGGAGCGCGGGCCCCGGGCAGCCGCTCTTGCTGGGCCGTGGAGAACGCCTGGCGGTTTCAAGCGCGACTGCTCCTGCCAGCCCCGGGCATTGCGCTGTGTAAGCACTTTGTGGCAAAGATGCACTCCCCAAACTGGGGGAAAGCTCACGCCAGGGCTGCTGCTCAGAATGCTGCAGACTTCGCGTTTCTGAGGGGCCCCAGGGTGCGGAGCCCTCTGGTCTGCCTTGCCTGGTTCCGGGCTCCACAGTCCGGGCCTGGGAAGGGCCCTCCACGGGGCTCTGAACCTGGGTTCTGAGGGTGGGCGTGGCTGTATTTCAGCGGAGGGACAAGCCTCTGCACCCCTCTGCACCCTGGTTTCTGCTTCTATGTCAAGGATCTAAGTGGCCCTTAGGGCTCCTGTCATGGTTTACTTGAGCCATGTGGGTAGAGTCGCTGCACAGGCCTGACCCCTTATAGGTGCTCCATGCATCATGACCTCATGTCCTTGGCCTGAAGCCAGAGGACACTCCCTGTTCTGGGAGGACCATCTGGACCCTCATGTGTGTTCTTGGATGATGTTAATGTCTATTCCAGATTTCTCGACCTTGGCCTGGTTGACCTTTGGGCTGGGCCATTCCTTGTTATGGGGGTTGCCCCCTGCATGTCAGGTATTTCGCAGCCTCCTGGGGCCTCCACCTGCTAGCTGCCAGTAGTACCTTCTCCTGGCCTCCCTATAGTGACTCATAAACTATCTCCAGTCATTGCCAATGTTCTTAGAGCAGTGGTCATCAACCTTTCGGACCTCAAGGACCACCAGTGGTCCACGGACAAACCGGTTGGCGGCTGCTGCTCTAGAGAGCAAACCTGCCCCTGGTTGAGAACCCCTGATCGGAATGAAGAAAAGCATTGTGGGAGCCACAGAGCTAACCATGGCCCCAGGGCTCTCGAACCTTAATTCCAGTGCTGGTCCCAGAAACCAAGAGGGTACTCGTTACAATCCAGGTAGTTTCTCCAGCCAAGGCAACATGCTTTAATGATATTAATGTTACCTCCTGGACACCAGCTAAGCCTGTGTGCTGATCCTTTAATTCCCTAAACTAAGTCCAAAGTGATTTAAATTATTAACATTTTTAATAGATTGTGCATTTTAATCATAATTGTATGATGAATATTTGATTTGTTATCTAATCAGGGGATAACATAATCCCTTAAGAGACACTGAGTAACCATTTAAACTACTAAAGACTTGATTAGAAAAAACAGGAAGGTGCCACATTAGGTAAACTCATAAACTCTAAACACTTCTTAGTTTTTTTACAAACAAGTTCCGTGGTCAAATACATGTCCTGGGAAGCGGTTTTCAGTAGGAAAATCTTATCATTGAGGTGACTCTCTCTGAGGCCTCTTGACAACACCACGGATGCTGAGCTGGTCTGACCCTTCTTCACAAACAGCCCCCACATTTCGTTCGTTTTAGGAGAAATGAGAAGCTGGCTTTCGTGTGGACACGCGGTCCGTCCTGGTGGTTAGCTGAAAAGCCTATTTTGAATGTTACCTTCTTAAGCCTCCAATTCCTTATCTGTGAGATGGAAAACCTAAGGTGAAATAGACTCCTAGACTGATGTCTAGTGTGAAGACACAGACAACAGACAAGACAGACAGAGGGACGGAGTTGGGAGCATGACGTTGCTGAGACCCAGGAGAGGCAGAAGTGGACTTCCGGGTGAAGACAGTCTTTTCAGGGAGCCCATGTTTGAGCTGAGAGCCGAGAGTGACCAGAGGGAGCCAGTCACACCGAATGCCAAGGTCAGAGCATTTCTGATCTTAGCATAAGCTTAGCACCTGCAGGAGGGGGAGGCGGGCCAGAGCGAGTGAGCAGAGCTGCTATGGGGGTGGGAGTTGGGCTAGTGAGAGAGAAGATGCTTGTCACAGGCCCTCTAGGCCAAGGGAAAACATTTGATCTTGACTCTGACTACATGAGAAATGATTGGAGGGCATGATCTGATTTACAACTTAAATCTGTCCCTCTGGCTGCCATGGGGAGGAAGAGAGGGTGAGGGTGGAGCAGCTGCAGAGAGACCTGTCTGTTCCCAGTACCCAGATAGGTACTAAGCTCAGCACAGTGCTCAGTCCATGCCAGCCCTCAAAAATCTTACTGGTGATAGTTTCTATATGGCAAAAATATGGATTCTAATTATTTTTGATTAACCTAATTGAATAAAAGAAAATTGAACTCCAGCCCTTACTTTCCTAAACAGAAGGTTCTCTACTCTAGTACGCCCAGAAAGTCAAAGATCTACTTTCAACAGAAAGATCCGGAACACTTTCAGCGCCTCAGTACCCTGTGGCCCATGAGGATTTCGGGTGGGGCTTGTTCTGCTGCCTCCCAAAGAAGAGAGACCAGCGCCTGGCCAGCCGGCAGTGGCCCCAAGGCCAAGTTCTCTTCTGAAGCATCACATATATTGCTTTCCTCTCAGGAGCTCATCGGGGACTCTGTTTATGACTCCAGCTACCGTTGCCACAGGTCTTTGGACTGCAAGGGGAATCCTCAATCCAACCCAATTAATAGAGCACTGCCGCCCTTATAAGCTGTCCCCCTCCCAGCCAATCCATCAACATGATTTGCACACATTAATCAAGGCATTTACAATGGGTCCAGCAAGCTTTATCTCTCACTGGACGAAGAAACGAGAGTGTTTGGACTTGAGAACCATAACTCTTCCAGAGCCCCCAAAGTCCCGAGCTTGGCTCTGCACAATGCACCGACAAGGTGAGTTATTAATTAACAATTGAGATAAATGCAGGAATAGCATCCCTGAATCATGTCAAACCAATTTGGGTGGTTGTGGGATGGGGAGGGGAGGGAGGAGGCAGTGGGCAAGGGGAGGGTTTCGTCTGTGCCAAGAGCTTTGGACGGACGCCAGTGTTGTTTCTCCTCATTTAGTCCTGGCTGGAGGGAGCGGAGCGCGGGCCAGCATCCTCATCTCTCCACCCAGGACAGCTTCCTTGGGAGAACGAGGAATCAGGCCTCGCGGATGGAGGTGGGCTGGGAAGCGCTGTTCTGAGTCCTCTGTTCAGGCAGAGAAATGTGAAAGCTGCCGGTGGGCAGCGGGTCCTCACCTCGGACTACTGATCACACAGGTCTGAGGCCGAGGGGGCCCTCCGGGGAGGCTGAAGACGCTGGGCTCACCACTGAGACGGGCCTTCTCGCCTATCCTGTGGCTTCACTCCACTCCACGACCCTCCGTTCCCTACACTCCTCCTGCACTAAGGTGCTTCACGCCCATCACCCCTCACACACAGGATTCAAATAATAATAATAATAATAATAATAATGATAATAACAACAACATGCTTGTACATCTTATCTTTCTAGAGGGACGTGAGCTCTTTGTGGACATGTGTCATATTTGTCTTAGTATTTTCTAAAGTCTAACGTTTAGTAAACGCTCAACAAATGTTTGGTTAAACCATGAATGCTAACAATGGATGGATGGGTGGATTCACACTTACTGACACTTTTTAAATTCAGAAACAAACATCAGTTACCTCTTCAACTAGGAATACAAAGCACTTTCAAAATACACTAAAGTTATTCACTCAGGAAGTGAACATGTCCACAGTTTTTTCAACTGCTCATTTCTTCTTGAAATAAAATTTCCCTCTTCTCCCTTCACTCCTGTGTCCTGGGAATTCTAGGGGTAGGTGCTTGGGGCGTAGGCACTGCGATATTGGGCCGGGTCAGCCCACCATGGGGAACCATTGTTTAAATAAGTTTTTTTCCCCCCAAAACACGATCTGCAGACCACGTGTCTCAGAATCCCTTGGGTGCCTGGTCAAAATGCGGATTGCTGGATCCCACATGTGACTTAATAAATAGGAACCTGAAAGGTGAGGGCCTGGAAATCTAAATTTTAAGCCAGCTCTCCAGTGTGGTTATGCAACAACACTCAAGTGTGACGAGCCCCAGTTAGAACCTCAGGGTCTATGCTTGTGGGAATACTGCTGGTGGAGCTCCATCTTTGTGGGTTTAGCATTCATTCTACAAAATAACATTAATACGAATGAGGTGAAAGGTAGCAGCAGCCAACACATGAGCCAGGCCCTTGTAAAATGTACTGCATGCATTTTCTCTCGGAGCCATCCCACCTGTCCGAGAATGGAGGAGGCACCATGAAGCCCATTTTACAGACAGGAAAACCGAGGCTTTGAGGGGCACAGTGACTTACAAAAGCAGGACACAAAGACTGCCTCCTGACCCCAGGCTCTTAACCCTATGATATTAGTGTCACCAATTCTGAAACCAAGGAGGTGACAGGAGAAGGAAGAAGAGGTCTAACTTCAGGGGTGTCTTGAAGCAGAACAGAGGGGGACGAAGACAGCCCCGAGCGTAGGAAGGGGGTACGTGATGCCAGGGTGACCTGTGGACAGGCTCAGCTTAGGAAAGGCTTTCTCCTTCCCACTCCACCCCTAGGACTCCACCCACAGACTGGAGAGGGCGTCAGATAGGGCAGGATTCTGTGGGAGCCTCAGGCGGACCCCCAGGCTGGCTTGAAATGATAGGAAGTTGAGCTTTGCATGGACACAGGGCTGGGACTCCTGACACTGAGTTCGGGGTGATAAAGGAGTGTAGGGAGGGAGCAAGGACTGTCACTCCAGGCAAGACAGTCTAACAACACCTCCCCACCTTCCGGCTCCCACTTTTAGAGGGAATCCACACCCTCTCTCCTACCCGTGGCGGCGAGGAACCAAAGCTCACACCTCGGTCGTGGCGGTGATAATTAAATATTATTCGCCTGTCACTTGCTGCACATGTTGTGTGCTTTCTCAGACTTTAATGAGCTGGTATTTGCCTTCTGTAAGCAAAAATATTTCTCAGAGTCTCTTCTCTTTCAAATTGGGGTGAGCAGTGCACGTGGAGACTTCTCACTGTTAAAAAGGCGGTCTGCTCGCCAGCGTGTCTGAACCGTTTCTACCTATTTCTTTGGGGCCACGGCAGGCAAAGCTTGGCCCTTCCGGATCAGCCAGGGCTTCCTGAGGTTAAGTTTGGCTGGGGCGTTGGGAGATGTTGAAAAGTGACAGGAGTAAGGAGGTAGGGAAGCAGCATACATTGCTTTTGTGGGCTATTCTGAAGCATCCATCTTATATAGAAACTGCTGTTTGATGAAATTGTAACCCTGCGATTTTGGCTTCTGTAGACGCTTTCTTGTTTAAATTGTAAGGAAAATAAGACTACTCCCATTCCAGAGAGGCCATAAACCTTCCCCAGATGAAGTTATCAGTGCTGGCGCTAGGCCAGGCTTTTGGTTGAGGTCTCAAAGCCCCAGCACCTAGGGGCCTTTTAAGAACTTGCAAAAAGGGGCCGGAAGCACCCCATATTTGGGAGACAGAGAAGGTCAAAACATATAAATAGGGAAAACTCCTCCATGTTGGGGCTCAGAATTCCAGACATTTCCCTCTGGACCCAAGCGTAATAAAGTGTGACTCCAAACTCTCTGGCATTATTTGATGATTCCAGTCCTCTGTAACAGCATTGCTATCTAGAACATTAAACTGATATATATATATATATTTTTTTTTTTTTTTAATGTAAAGTGCTCCTAGGTGGGAACATGATTGGTCTTTCCCAGCTCACTTTGGGAGAGTGCTCTGTTACTTCCCCCATCACCAGGTATGTAAGAAATGCATTCCTTGCAGCTGCTGGGAGGAAGGGGGTGCGACATTGGACATTCGCAGGGTGCCTGCTCTGACCCACCACCACATTTAAAAACCCACAGAGAGCCTGTTCTGAGAACTCCCCAAGCAGGACAGAGCCTGGGGCAGAACTGCCACCCACACCCAAAGCCAACACAAACAAGCGACTCCATTAGCGTGCTGCAGGATTGGAGTAGGTGAGGAGTAACTTTAATATTTATCAATAAACAGCCAAGTGCTCAGCACACCTCCCCGGGAAGTAATTAGCCATAAAAAGGATACTCTGCACAGAGGAATCTCCGCCCTAAAAAAGAACTCAGTTAATTGTGAATTGCTTCTGCCAGGTGAGAGAGAAACTGTGTCTGCGTCTCACCTGACACCAGCAACTCTGAATGAGCTGGGAGTTTCTTTTTATAAACACTGTGCAGAGGCTGTTTTTTTTTTTTTCTTTCTTCCCCTTGGTGGTTAATGACTTCCTTGGGAGGTTCCCACAACAAGGCTTTGATTGTCTTTAGCATAATCACCGCCCCATTGGCTTTTGTGGCCTGCCTCTGTGCTCGCTCTGCCTGCTGGGAGGGACCCTGACCTGGGCCCACTGGGGAGTCTGGAAGCGCCTCCCACGCCTCCCACAGCTCTACGCTGGGGGATTTCCATTTCCTCCGGGTGGGAGCCTGGGTCAGAGGGGTAGGGCTGGCTGGGAGGGATGGGGAGGCTGAGTCCCCCATCACCATGTGCGGATTCCAGCTGCTGACACCGTAGTAGGGAAGGGGCCTGGCGAGCAGCTTCTTTCCAGAAGAGGAAGGAGCTGGTCTTAGCAACTGCTAAGCTCTGTGAAACCTCCAGGGACCAGGAGCAAGAACAGGGAACCCTACAGGAAAAGGGGTGCGAGGCAGACGCTCACTCTTAGAAACACTTACACATTGTGTAGTTGTATCTCACCTCACTCAAAAATGAATGTAAGTGCCTTCTGTTTTGGCTGAATGAACGGGGCTCTGTGAGCTACTTGGTGCACTCCTACTGTGAAGGTATGTTTATGTACAAGTTACATACATGGGCAACTGCAGTAACACATTGTGGGAATTGCACAGTGCCACCCCCCTCCCCTCCGAGGAACAGTGTTTCCTGCTGGACACCCCTGGGCAGGGGCTGACACTTCAGCACGCAGGGGTCAGCACACAGCAGGACAGACACAACTTCGTTAAATCCAACCATCGACGCATGGGTCCTCTCACACCGGGGACAATTTTAGTTGATCCCACACTTGTACTCACGCTCGGGGAACATGGCATGCAGTTCTCAGGAACTCAGGTGGCCCATATTCCACCACATTCTTATTTGCGCCCAGAATCTTAGCGCTCCACCAGGGAATTACAGGGAAATGCAGCTCAGAAGTTAAAACAGGGGTCGGCGAACTTTTCCAGTAAAATAACACCAGAGAGAAAAATAGCTCAGGTTTCGTCAGCCATGGGGTCACTCAGGGCTGACCTCCGGGGGTGAAAGTAGCTAATGTTCCGGTAACACTTTATATATGGACACTGAGATGTCATTTCCGCATAGTCTTCACTTGTCATGAAATTTTATTCTTTAGATTCCCCCCACCACTAAAAATGTAAGAACTATTTTCAGCTTTTAGACCTGTGCAAAAACTGGCTGTCGTTTGCCAACCACTGGTTAGAAGGTGGACTTTGAAATCCATGCTGGGTTTGACCCTAATTTTACTATTAGTGATTGAGCTATCTATCTATTATCTATCTATCTATCTATCTATCTATCTATCTATCTATCCATCCATCCATCCATCTATCATCATCCATCTGCCTATCTTTCTATCTAACATTGATTTCAGAGAGAGGTAGAGAGATAAAGACACCAATGATGAGAATCATTGATTGGCTGCCTCCTGATCGCTCCTTAATGGGGATCCAGCCAACAACCCAAGTATGTGCCTTGATTGGGAATCGAACCGTGACCTCCTGGTTCATAGGTCAACGCTCAACCACTGAGCCCCAATGGCGGGGCTGTGTCTGAATTATCTTCACACAGATACATAACTGCTCTCTAGACCTTAGTTTCCTCATCTGTGAAATAACATTGCTTAGGGCTGTAGGAAGGGATGCGTGGCTTAGCGCATTTGGTCACCAGCAGCAGAGATGTGTTTGTAACTCCCAGCCTGAAGGGTCTGGCAGGACGGGCTACCCAAAGGCAGAGCCACGGCCCAGCCACCTTTCTGTGCCACATGTACTGGAGAACCTAAAGCCACATCAAACCCCGGCGCCTGCAGCCCGTGTCTCCGGGAGCCCCATTGGCCCGAGGACACTGCGTTTGCTTCAAAGGAAATGTCACGACAACATCTGACAACAGTATAGGGGAGATCTTTCAGGAAAAACGACTCGTGACGACCATATAGATGCCACCCTCTGTTCTTGAGGGGCTGGGAATTAGAAGACGCTTGCTCACCTCCCTCATTATCCTTGTTATCAGCACAGGAGGTTTCCATGGCAACGTTGCATCCGGGCCCTCTCCAGCCGGTCTGGCAGACACACTGCCAGCTGTTCTGACCCAGTGTGCATCTCCCATTGCCGTTGCACAGATCGGGGCAGCCATCTGGTTGGAGAAACGGAGAGGATGAGAAAGAGGGACGTGAGGCGGCGCTGGGGCAGCAGGGGAGCCATGCAAAGGGGGAGCAAGGTCACAGGCAGCCGCCGGGCCAGCCTCAGAGCGGGGCTGTGCCTGCCGGGGGGTCAGGGAAGCAGGCAAGGCATGCAGGTGCAAGACGAAGTGGGCTCCCAATGACACTGACCTGTGTGTAGGGGACTGAGGCAACCTTCCCAAAGCGGGGAACACTAAACTAGCTCTGAGCTTACAACAGGACTAGTGAGGCTGTTATTTCCAGCCACTGGCTCAGGACGGATGCTACCTCCAAAAAAAAGTATATTTTTCTTCTTTCTTTTTTTAGATGTGTCTTCCGCAGAAGAGAGAAAATTCCCTATTAACCTGGGAAGGAGCCAAAGCACCCCCCTATCTTTCGGAATTTTAAAGATAAACTTATATATGATTATCATGGGGTTTCTAACGGCTAAGAACTGGGTGGTTCTGCTGGGCTGTTTGCTCCGTTTGGTAATATTTAGTTTCCAGGGGACACTTTACAATGTTGGCTGCTTACCGCTCAACCTACTCATGGCAGGACTTAAAAGCACTGCGGACCTGAGGGAGGGCTGTGGAAGGAGGAGGTGCTGAGGGACAAGACAGAGGAATGGACGTGTGCCTGGGAAGAGGGGGGGCAGTGGGGTGCAAATGCTTATTTTGTGTGTGTGTGTTTGGGGGGGTGTATGTGTGAAATCAGCAGCCTACCTAATTCCCTAATGGCTCCAGCACCCAGACCAAGGGCAGCTACGCTGTCCTGACCTGCGCCTCCGCTCGCAGAGCCTGAACAAAAAGGAAAGAAGGGCTGGGGCGCGAGAGCGAGCAGGGATGTCTCCCTCGTGGCTCCGTCGCCCTTTATAAGATGCGGAGAGACGCACAGAACCGATAACATGTGGCCACACTCGCAAAACCTGCTTGCTGGCAAGAATTCCCGGACAAGTTTTTTTTTTTTTTTTTAACTTTCTTTCTTTTAGCAGCTTTATTGAGGCATAATCTCCATACCATAAAATGCACCTGCTTTAAGTGTACAATGCAGTGACTCCTAGTAAATGTACAGTCATATTCTAGATTGGTTTTCTTATGTCATTTATATATCCCAAATCACCATTAATTTCACCCCCCCCAAAGTTAACTTTTCTCCATCTGTCTCTCTAATTCTATCTCTTTATCTGCCAACATTTCTGTCTCCATCCTCACCACCCCCTATGCCCCCTGCCCTCTCTCCTAATCTCTTTTTGTTAATCCTTATCTGATAATAGTTTTCCCATTGATTTTTATGGAGAGAGAGAGAGAGAGAGAGAGAGAGAGAGAGAGAGAGAGAGAGAGGAGAGAGAGAGAGGTACATCGATGCAAGAGAGACACATCGATTGGTTGACTGGTGTCCGTGACCAGAATCCAACCCAGGACCCTTCAGTGCTTGGGCCGACACTCTATCCATGGAGCCAAATCAGCTAGAGCTCTTTTAATCTCTTTTAAAACCTCACATAGTGTAGGGGGGATTGGGTCATGGCAGAGGGATCAAGAGCTTTGAAATGATGGAGGTAATTGATATGAAGCCTTTATGGCCCAAACCTTCTGGATCTGAAGCATCCCAGAGGCCTCCCCTGGCATTTTCTCTCCCCGCTATCCAGTACCCACTGGAGAATGCCGGGAAACCGAGAGGGTGTGAGCAGTGGTGGGGATTTGAAGGAATCCTCCTAAGATAGGGGTGGGCAAACTTTCTGACTCGAGGGCCACAATGGGTTCTTAAACTGGACCGGAGGGCCGGAACAAAAGCAACCTGACCATGCTGGCACTCTCATCTTGGGCTGCTGGTGAAGGAGCGGAGGGGAGAGCAAGAGAACCCTCCGCTCTTTCGGCTCTGTGGGCCGGATAGAACAGCCCAATGGGCTGGATCTGGCCCGCGGGCTGTAGTTTGCCCACAGCTGTCCTAAGAGGAAAGGTCTAGAGGGCCTGAAATTGAGTTGCAATTTAATTCTCTAAGAAGTTTTACTCCTAGCCCTGACCGGTGTGGCTCAGTGGATAGAGCATCAGCCTGCAGACTCAAGGGTCCCAGGTTCGATTCCGGTCAAGGGCATGTACCTTGGTTGCAGGCTCATCCCCAAGGTGGGGTGTGCAGGAGGCAACTGATCGATGTTTCTCTCATTAATGTGTCTAGCTCTCTATCCCTCTCCCTTCCTCTCTGTAAAAAACCCATAAAATATATGTTTTAAAAGAGAAGATTTTTTATTCCTAGATGCTGCTTCTCTCCCATCCTCTCCGCCGCAGCCTGGGTCAGGATGAGAGAGCAGGGGAAGCCACAGGAGAAGCGCGGTGTGGGCCAGTCTCTAAAGAGGCTGCGACGTCTTGAGAAGAGAAAGAAGGGCCTGGGGACTGCTTTCTTTTCTTTCTTTTTTTTTAAAAAATATTTTATTGTTTTTTTACAGAGAGGAAGAGAGAGGGATAGCGAGTTAGAAACATCGATGAGAGAGAGACATCAATCAGCTGCCTCTTGCACCCCCTACAGGGGATGTGTCCGAAACCAAGGTACATGCCCTTGACTGGAATCGAACCTGGAACCTTTCAGTCCAAAGGCCGATGCTCTACCACTGAGCCAAACCGGTTTCCGCGGACTGTTTTCTTTCTGCTGCACAACCTGCATGGCATCCAGCGCACACGGAGCACCATGCTTGCATGGCCCTCGCAAAGCCCAGATTCACATTCCTATTCCTTCCCTACCAAGTGTCCATGACCCCGCCAGCAACACTCAGGACTCACTCCCTGTTCTTACTGGGACAGTGCCTGGAGGGGAAGCCACCCCCCACTTTCAGAGACACAGAAGTTTCGGCAGGAGCAAAGGGGAACTCAGGAGGAAAAGCCCCAGGGACATTTCCCAGGTCCTCCAGGAAAAGAGAACACCTCCAGCCTCCAGCCTGCAGCCACCTCCAGCTGCACAATTTCCACCAGTCCAGTTTTGGGGAGCAGGCCTCAGAGAGGACACTAAATGACAGACCCACCTACATTTGCTCAGCGTGCCATCTATTATATGGGCTTTGCTCTTCAGCTACTTTGAGGTCTCCTGTTTGATTAAAATCATGACCACAGTCTCAAGAGAAGCCTTATTCTGTAGGAAACCCACGTCCGCTACGTAGAATTTAAATTTGCAAAGAACACCAGCATGCCAGTCAGAGATATGCACTCAAAATACGTATGCTCCTAGATTGCATGAGGCTCACCTCCTCCCCCTCCACCCTAGCTTTCTCTTTCTCTCATGATTATTTTTTTCCTCCTTCCCGGCCAACTGAAGTGAGATAAACAGACCACAGTAGCGGGTTTTCTCCACATCATACGAGGAAGATGAAAACACGAACAGTAGGAAGCTGGCAAATCTCTGAGAAGTTTCGGGGCAGCTGGGAATTAATGGACAGGACTTCGCTTTTAGCTTGAAGAGGAAGAAAGCAGCCTTGGTAGGTGCGTGGTGTTGCTAGGCAACCCCAAGCTACCCCCAGCACCAGTTCATTCTGCTGGTGGCCTTCTGAGGATGCTGCGATGCATTGTGTCTTTAAAGTGCAAAGCCAGCTTCTGCTTAAGGGAAAACAAATGCAGGGAGCAATTAGTCTGGAGGGCAAATGGGTTATCGGTTGCTGGCTTTTCCCTGGGGAGGATCTCGTCACTGGAGTTGGACCAGGCTTAGAAGGTCCTACTTGGGATCCTAGAGGGTTCCTGTAGGGGACTTCTGGATTTCAGGCTGGCACTGCTGACTCCCTGAGTGCCCATCTCTGAGACCATGATGCAGACGGCTTCAGGGCACAGAGGTTTAGTTCTTTGTGCAGCTAGAGAGCTGGCTGTCTGGAGGCCTCATCTCTCATGAGCCCCGATCAATAATTCTCCACGGAGGCAACTTTGTCCCCCATCGTTCCCTCTGGGGGCATCTGGCAATGTCTGGAGACATTTTGTTGTTGTTGTTGTTGCTGATGTTAATCTTCACTGGAGGGTATTTTTTCCATTGATTTTTAGGGAGAGTGGGAGAGAGAGGGAAAGACAGAAACACTGATGTGAGAGAAACACATCGATTGGTTGCCCCCAACCAGGGCCAGGGCCCCAGAAGCCTGCAACCAAGGTATGTGCCCTTGACGGGAATCGAACCCGGGACCCTTTGGTCCACAGGCCAACACTCTATCTCCTGAGCCAAACCAGCTAGAGCTGGAGACATTTTCAATGATCACATTTGGGGAGGATACAATGTGCAGGTGAGTTTCCATGACAAAGACTGATGCAGCCCCAGATGTCAATAGTGCTGAGGCTGAAAAGCTCAGACCTTGACCAGAAGCTCCCTGATGCCCGAGACTCCTTGTTTGCTGTTGGAGCCCGGGCCCGGCCTCATGGCACACACATAGCAGGCACCTGCATGAATGGGAAGCAGTCGGTAGTGCTGGATTATTTCAGCCTGGCCCTTGCCTATAGACTCTCCTGGGAGTCCTGAGAAGATAGCATGGCCTCCTTCTCAAAGTCAAAGTCTACTTCCAGGGAGAACTTTCAAGGGCATCAGTGATATCTTGGGCTCATTCTGTCACACTTCCAATGCCTTTGGCAGAGTGGAAATGGAACTGTTTCCAAGGATTTCTACACTCAAAATTCCACTCACTAGGAATGAAAATCCATTGGCACAGTTACCATGGGCAGGCTTTTTGCCTTAACAAAAACTAGAGTTGCAACTGAGGTACATGTCCTTGACCGGAATTGAACCCATGACCCCTCAGTCTGTGCTCTAACCACTGAATCAAACTGGCCATGGCAGAAATTTGGGACTAAAGACAAACAAGCCCAAATACTCCTTTATATTCAGATGACTCCTCAATTTTCAGCTCCAGACCTGGACTCCAACTTGCACTCAACATCTCCATCTGTTCACTCACAAGCATCTCAAACTAAATAGAATTCGGCTCCTTTGTCTTCCTCCCCCGCAAACTCTGATCCCTTGATCAACGAATGGTACCTCTATGTACTCCACTGCCCAAGACTGAAACTGTGGAGTAATTCTCCTTTTCCACCCTCCCTCCCACCAGTTCTCTCACCTCATGTATTCAGGCGACAACCAAGTCCTACCTGCCCTTCCTCCTAAGTTCTCTGGAACCTGCCCTCCACCCCAACCCTACTGCCACTACGTTAACCCAAGCCATGCTCAACATTGCACTGGACTCTTGTCAAACCGCCTACCTGGTCTCCCTGCCTCCAGTCTTGCATCATGATCAGTGTCTATTCCTGACACTGTTGGAAAGATTCTACAGCTTTCCACTGACCCCAGGGTGAAATCTGAAGTCCTTAACCTGCCTTAAAATCTTATATGACCTGGTTCTCACAATGTCAGCTTATCTCAATCTCCTTTAGGCTTTGGCCCGATTTCCTTTTTCCTTTCCTCATCTGCCCAACTTCAACCCATCCTTCAGAATTCAACTCCAGGAAGTCTTTCCAAAGCTCCCAAATCTGGACTAGCTACACCTGTCAGATACCTTTACCCTATCCTATGTTATCCCAACTACCACAAGGTATGGCAATGGTCTGGTACCTCCTTGGTACTAGCTAGCTCATGTAGGGGCCCTTCCTTAAGGCAGTTTACTGTCATCTATTGGAAAATTGTTGTAATAAACATTCACATCATTATTAACTACAATTTACACCGTGCCCCTAGAACTGTGCAGTGTACAACTGAACAACGCCCTGGGCACTCCTGTTATGATGTATCTCTGTCTGGACATGGACCACATCTGCCTCCTTTACTCTTGGATTGCTAGTATTCAATAGTCAGTGGAATGAATGAATTAATGAATGAATGACTTGACTGAAATCTGCATCTCCAATGCCTTTGGCAGAGTAGAAATGAAATAATTCCCAAGACTTTTTTACACATAAAATTTCAAACACTAAAAAAACCACAACCAACCTGATCACTCCCCTCCACCTTCCCCCTCAAAAACAAAACAAAACAAAACAAAAAAACCTCAAAAAACCAAAAAACAGACACACACACAAAGAAAACTCCTCTCCATTGACATACTTACTATGTAGGCAGGCTTTTTGGCCTAACAAAAATTAGGCATGAGCAAAATAACGTCTACAGCACAGTAAAAAGGGGAGCATAAATGCGCCTGAAGAAAGCTATAATTACCATAAAAGGCTTTTCTAAAAAAGCATCAAAAAATGTTCCGCCGTGTGCAGCAATTTAGAGGTAGGAAGAAGTGCCCGATGCCGTGGAAGGGGTATGGAAGGAGAAGTAGCATGTTAACAGTCAGCATCAAGCACACCTAACGCCAGGGCGGCCAGGACCCTGCCCCAGATGGAAATGCAAGTGTGAACACAAACCAGGCGGCGCGGAAAGGAAGACGGATGACAAGGAGGGTGGAGAAGCGAGCTGCTCCCTCGCTGCCTGCTGCCATGACCTCGAGGAGAGCCGCCGTGTCCTGGATTAAACCCCGCAGAAAGTCTTTTCTGGATCAAGGGGCAACCTTAACCTTGTGTGCAGTCAGAGAGTTCTGGGCTTAAAACCTGTTTCTTGCTGCCTGTGCCACCTCGAGCTGGTCGACTCACCTCTCACCCGTTAGTAAAATGACACACTGCGCTAATTAATCTTACTTATTGTCCCTCCCAACCTGCTGTAAGACTGAGATTTGTGCGCCTTTTGTTCAATGAGACATCGTCAGGGTCTAAACAGAATGGATGATAATACTTCATCAGATGCCAGAAGGGTTACATGAAATGACAAAGGCAAAGGTTTTAGCCCAGAGCTCCGAACACTGTAAATACTCAGGAGATAGCAGCATGTGTTTGTGCTGCTCTGGGTTTTGCTATCACAAATATTATAATTAGCAGTAGGCTTTTTCTCCCATGCATTCTCTTTGCCTCCCCTTCCGATCAGGAAAGGGACAAGAGCCTTGCCTATGGCCACCATGAGGATCCAGCTTGAGTGAAGACAAACCCCACTGAAGCTAAGGGCAATCCTGAGGGTTGAAGGTAGAATCAACGATGGCCTTTTCTCTTGGGCAGAATTGTACATTTGCATTTTAATGAGGGAACCCCCTCTTTCCCAATTGTTTTATTTTATCACTAGAGGCCCAGTGCATGAAATTTGCACATGGGTAAGGTCCCTAGGCCTGGCCGGCAATCAGGGCCAATTTTTGGGGGTGACTGGTGGGGTGATCAGGGGGTTGGAGGGCTCCACTGGCACCTGCCCTGGCTGGGGCCTGCAGGCTGGGGGCAGCTCCTGAGTTGAATGTCTGCCCCCTGGTGGTCAGTACACAACACAGCGACCAGTCATTCTGTTGTTCTGCTGTTTGGTCGATTTGCATATTAGGCTTTTATTATATAGGATTATTTTTACAATATATTTTTATTGACTTCAGAGAGGAAGGGAGAGCGATAGAGAGATAGAAACATCAATAATAAGAGAAAAATCATTAATGGGCTGCCTCCTGCACACCCCCTACTGGGGACTGAGCCAGCAACCCAGGCATGTGCCCTGACACGGAATCGAACCACGACCTCCTGGTTCATAGGTCGATGCTCAACCACTGAATCACACCGGCTGGGCTCCCCAAACTGTTTTAAATATCGCTGTTTTCTGAGAGCTGTGCATCATTGGAATTAAGGAGCAGCCACACACTGGAAATAGGTAAGAGTTCACCACCACATTCCAAGGCACTCTAAGGCTGCAAACAGCTGAGATGTTGGGGACCAGGGGTTCAGTGGTCATTTATATGAAGCAGTAATGGCAAATGCTCAGAAAATTAATCTGGTGCTCTGAGACACTCTGGGGAAAACGCCAACTAGTTTTAGGAGACCGGCTGCCAAGGAAGCGTTCCCGTCTCAGGAAAACGGCAGGGCTGTCCCTCTCTCTCATGGCCAAGGGCCTCTGTTCCAGGCACACACTGGCATGGACCCTCAGCCATGAATCTGAGTCTGAACGGCTGCCCCCACTTTGGTGGGAAAAGACATGAGAAATCCAGAGGCAGGTGTTTCTGTTTGTTTCCACAGCATCTGACGCCTTGAAGGGTTTGCACAGAGGCGAGCATGGGGGGTGCCGGGGCAGGAGGGCCGGGAAGGCCAGTGGTCCTTTGCACGGTCTGCTGCTCGTCAGGCAGAAATCCTGCCCCTCTGCCCGGCAGCAGCAGACACGGCAGCGCCTCCGCAGGTGATGTGAATCTGCACCCAGCTGTCTACTCTGCACATTCCCTGCGCGCACCTGCATTCTCACTGATCAGCATCCTTCCCGTCTGCCTGGGCGAGGGAGGCAGCCGGCTTAGCCTCGGCCTCAGAAGAAATAAACTAAAAAAAGCAATCCCCCCCCCCCCTTTTTTGGAAGAAGGGGAAAGAAAGACATTTCTATTTTCTTTTTTTCTGTCTTGATGCATCAAGCTCTTAGTTATTTTTTTTTTTTTAGAAGATCATGGGGGAAGACACTGAGAGTTTAGGCAACAGAAACCAGAAATAGCTCTTCTGGGGGGGAAAGGCCTTGTCGATTCCCCCGTGAACTCAGCCTGAATCATGGCCACTCCGTAGCACTGGGCCAGACATAAGCCTGAGCCTGCTGCCCCCTCCCCTTGGAACCTCCCCTCTCTTTGTTCCACCGAGTGGGCTGGTGATGGCGAGCTTCACCCCGGCCTATGCTGACACCTGCTGCGAACGCACCTGGGGTTCCTCCCACTTCTTTATTTAATTGTTTTTAAGATATGTTTTTATTGATTTCAGAGAGAGGAAGGCAGAGGGAGAGAGAAATAGAAACACCAATGATGAGAGAGGATCATTGATCAGCTGCCTCCTGCACACCCCCTACTGGGGATCAAGCCCAAAACCCAGGCTTGTGCCCTGAGCAGAATCGAATGGTGACCTCCTGGTTTTTGGGTTGATGCTCAACCACTGAGCCACACTGGCCAGCCTCCTCCCACTTCTTTAGATCAGAGTTTGGGCCCAGCTGCAACAATGTCACCCGGGAACGTGTCACAGATGCACATGTTTAGACTCCATCCCAGACCCCTAAGTGGGGTCTAGTGGCAGGGCCACACAATCTGCATGCTAGCAAGCCATGGGGTGGGAGGGGGCTCCGGATACCTGCTCCCTGGAAGGACCATGGCTTCAGGACTAAGACCTACCTTTTTAAAAGGGCCTCCAAGGCCCAGAGTCCCTGGCCTTTTCCTGTTCTCTCCTTCTCACCTCCCGCCACTCCGGGCTCTGCTCTCTGACCCTCGGCCGCACTGCCCCGCAGGTTCTAGAGCAGGGCTGGCATCAGGTCCTCTGGCCTTTGCAGATCCCCATTCCTCAGAGCCGGCCCTCACGCTCTCTTTGGCTGAGGCCGTGCCTCAGTGGCTCAGCCTGCATTTGCTTAGGGAGACCCCAGACCGCCAGCTCGGGCTCCCCGACCCACGACTAGCTTCCTCAGCTTCAGAGAGTCTGGCCACGGCACCTGCCTTCCTTCTATCGAAGCCTTTGTTTAAGGCCACAGCCTCAACTTGGCTGCACCTGAGAATCAACTGGGAGCTGGGAACAGCCCCGATGCTAGGCTGCAACCCCGGCTAAATCAGAATCTCTGAAGAGGAGACCCAGGCATCAATGTTTATGTTTGTTGTCTGAGCTTCTCGGATGATTCCTACGTGAGGCCGAGTTTGAGAACCTGCGGGTTCACCTCCCCCGCCCCAGGGGCTGCTACGCCTCCTGTGTGCAGAGGCTCTGACTCGGGGTGAGCATGGCTTTCCCCGTGCCCACCCCGAGCCTGCGGGAGGGCCATGTGCCCAATGCACGCATAACCACACCGTGCGGCGTCTCCGCTGCTTCACTGTGCCCTTGATTTGGCAAGCCATGTGAAAGGCAGAGCTTCCTGCTGGCCACGCCCCAAATCCCTACATGGATGGCATGTCCCCAAGCAAAGGGACAGCTGGTTGTGGCCCAGGGTCCAAAACCAAGCCGATGACAGCGCCGTGGATGAGAGCCGGGAGTGGGTCTCTGCCTGTGGATGTGGACGGAGCTGACGCCTCCTGACGGCGGGAGAGAACAGAGCCCGGACGAGACAGAAGTGAGGTGCACGGGTGGATTAAGAGGGTGACAAGTGTTCCACAAAGGCAGGGACGACTACAATAAGAAGGCCCAGTGGTTTAATTTGGTTTTTGGAGGGTAATCAAGTTGTTGTACCTGGTGCCACTATTCCCCCAGCTGCCCAGCAAATAATGAATGTGGTACCTACCGGGTGCGGAAACGGGGACAAAGGCACGACTTTGATTTCTTATTTGTTATTTTTAACCATCCAATTTCTACACCCACTGAGCATCCTTAGAGCCACAGGAGAGTCATAAAAATACAAATAACACCTAGGAGGCCGGCGGGCATGGACTTGTTACTTACTGCGGGCTGATGGCTCTCTTTTACCTGGCGTAAAATCAGGCCAACGATAAATTGCCTTGTATTTCTTTTCTGTGGTTGTTGTTGTTGTGGCCGCCGCTGTTTGCAGCACAATTTTAGGAAATGTAAGGAAATCACTAAAATGTGTGTTTCTGATAGACGTTTTAAAGGAGGGCAAAGAATCTGCCCAAGGACTGTAGTTATGGATTTGAGAGAGCTTTTAATATAATGGCAACAATAACAGCCAACCCGCGTGTAGACACTGTGATTGCCTGCCATTCTTCCGTGTGCCTTTCATGCATTAGCTCATTTAATCGTCACAACAGCCCGACAACGCAGGCGCTGTCATTGTTCCCATTTTACAGGCGGAGACGTGGGGGCACAGAGAAGGTAGGTAACTTGGCCAAGGTTAGCGGTGGACCCAGGGTTCGACACCAGGCGGACAGGCTGCATGGTCTCTGCTCTCAATGGGGGGTGACCAGCTCTCCCTGTTCCCCTGGGACTGTTTAGGGTCAGGCACTGGGAGAAAAGGTCAGCACTGAGGACTCTGAGTGTGGACTTGGCTTTTTTCATTGGGGGCCATGGGAGGCGTGGTGGGGATCGAGGCAACTGCACTCAAGGGCAAGGGAGAGGGCACAGGCCTTTTCACGGGGTGGCTGATTGGAGACTCAGCTGCCTTCTCAGGCCAAAGTAACAGGTCAGCCCAGGAATCATTCTAGTAGAAGCCTGCCTGGGTTCAAATCTCGGCTCCATCCCTTGGCTGTGCTATCCTTGGGCAAAAATGATCATTTATTGTTATTCATTCTTTAGATCCTTCAACTGTAAAACCATGGCAGTTAAAGTACCTGGTTGTTGGGGTTTCAAAGAGAGAATACATATCATCTGCCTAAGCATGAGTTGATTAAGAACATATGTGTAAATGTATGTATTACACATGCTGTATAGACTGCTTGTAAATGCACATAATAAATGTTCCAGAATTGACAGCAATTATTATTATTTTAATATTATTATTTATTATTATTGTTGTTGTTGTTAAAAGTCACCTGAGCCTGGCCCTTTGTGGCTCAGTGGGTGAGTGTTGACCTGTGAACCAGGTCATAGTTCAATTCCCGGTCAAGGGCATGTGCCAGGGTTGCCTGCTCAATCCTCAGTAGGGGGCGTGCAGGAGGCAGCTGGTCGATGACTCTTTCTCATCATTTATGTTTTTCTTTCTCCCTATTTCTTCCTCTCTAAAATCAATAAAAATATATTTAAAACTAGAGGCCTGGTGCATAACATTTGTGCATTGGCGGGTGGGGGGAAGTAGAGGGGGTCCCTCAGCCCAGCCTGTGTCCTTTTGTAGTCCAGTAGCTCTCCCAGAATGTCCAACTGACAGTTTAGGCCTGAGGGGAGCGGGCCTAAGCTGCAGTTGGACATCTTTAGTGCCTCCATGGAGGTGGGCCTCTATACTCACCAGCCAACAGCCTTGCTTGTGGCTGAATGGTGCTCCCCCTGTGGGACCGCACTGACCACCAGGGGGCAGCTCCTGCATTGAGCGTCTGCCCGCTGGTGATAAGTGCTCATCATTCTGCCGTTTGGTTGATTTGCATATTACCCTTTTATTATATAGGAAGTGTTATTAAAAAAGTCACCTGAGATGGTAGCAGGAGGGCTGTGTGGCTTAGGGAGACTCTGATCTGCACTTGCACTGGCAGGAAGGAGCGGCTGTTCACTATTATTTTAAACAGGATCGGTATAGTCAATGCAGCCAAGACCCCAGGAAGGTGCCCTCTGAAGACTGAGATGGAAATGAGAACGATGAGGTAATCTCCTGAGAATTACATGAGTGAGATCAGCACATAATGGATGTGACACGGTATCCACAGAATCCCCTTAAAATACAAGAGGTCTCCGAGGTGAGACTGTGAAGGATCCACAGGTTTGGAAATCTCAACCAGGCTCAGAGAAGGGTGCTAACAGAGTGCGGCGGTCTGCCTGGAGTGGAAAGGGCAAGTCAAGGTCAACTCAGAAGCGAGCATGTTTTGCCCAATGAAGGGAAATAAAGTCATACCACCTGCCATTGATGAGTGGGTGCCAGGGGCTCAGCACTTCCTATCCTTATTATTTCCTTGAGTCCTTTCGAGGACCATCTGGAGTACGAATTATCATCATCATCAACTGTCACTGAAAAATCTGAAGCTCAGAGGGGTGAACTTGCCCATAGTCACAATCGCTAAAAGTGGTAGCCCAGGGTTTGAACCCAGGCCTGTCCAACTCTGAGCCCACGCACTCTGCTCTTCTCCAGCAGGTTGGATTCTATAGGGAGAGGTGGCCTCAGAATGTCTCCTTCTTGCTTTGATTTCTTGCTCCCCAAGCAAGCTTCTGATTTTCACCTCACTCCTTGTATAGAGTTCCTTTCAGGAAGGGACTACACTGAGAAGGAGATGTGAGTCCTCTTCACTGTGGGTCGATGAATGGGGGAATCTGGGCTCCTGTGAGGGAGTCAGTCTAGAGTTTGACCCACTCTGTTAACATAACCAAGATGGAGAACCAGACAATGTGCCACAACGATCCTGCCATGGGAAACCACCTCCACATGTCCTGCCTGAGTTGGGTGGTGGTTCTTTGAGTGGTGGCCTTGGTCTCCTTGTCTTTGATGAGTCTAGCGTGCAGGCGTCAAGGGTGAAAGGACTTCTAAGGAAGGAATACTAATCCAATAGCCAACACTAACTGAGTTATTATGTGCCAAACTCTGGTGTAGAATCCTGGCCTCATTTACTGTGTATCTAGCAAATGCTAGAAGCTTTTAGGACACAGGGCATACATTGATAAGCAGAAGAGACAATGTCTTGTTCTCAAAGATTCTATTGGGGGAGATCCACAATAAAAAAATAAAAGTGAGTACCAGGGGCTCAGCACTTCACATCCTTATCTAGGATATTAATCATGATAATTGATATAGAAAAAACAGGGAGGGGGATTGTAATGGGGGTGGTGTGTGGTGGGGATTGCTGCTGTACATGGGATGGTGAGGGAAGTCTTTGGTGACCTTTGAAGGAAAAGTCTACAGAAGGAGAGGAAGCAAGTCATGCCAATATCTGGGGACCGTAGTCCAAGCGGAGTACACTGTAGGTGCAAGGGCCCTGAGGCATACAGCACTTGGGGTGTTGGAGGGACAGCGAGGTAACCAGTGTGGCTGGAGCAGACTGAGCGCAGGGAGAATGAGAGGGCAGCGCGATGGGGTAGCATCAAGTCACGCAGGCCTTGCAGTCCACTAGAAGGATACAGGCTTTATTCTGGAATGAAACGAAGCCAGTGGGGGGTTTTGAGCAGAGGGGTGGCCTGATCTAACTTGAATTTAAAGGATCCCTTTGTGCTAGGGGAGCAGATGGGGAGGTTGGCCAGGAGGGGGCTCTAGCAATAGTCTTGCTAAGCTCCAGTGGTGGTTTGGGTATTGTACCAAGCCCTGCGACCGTGACTCCATGGCACAGCTAATTCTATATGTGGTTAGGGTTCGCTACACATCTCTACAAAAGGAAAGACTTTTGGGACACAAAAACCGAGGATGAAATACAGTGTCCATAAAATAGCACTCTGGTGGATGCAAACAAATTAAACTCCTCAGTTGGGGATCAGCAAACAAATGAGCTTGAGGAGGCTGGGTTTTGTGATGATCCTTCCAACCTCTTCAAGTTGCTTTACTGTTGAAAACAACCCCTGGAGGTGAAGGGAAGTGGTGGCATGGGTGGAGGAGAGCAGAGGACTAGGGGGTCACCCAGGCTCTGTCCCTAGGGTCAGGCTTGATAATCTAACACGGAACAGCTCTAGCAAGCAAACTTCCTAACTTTTTAAATGTAATGACTCTTTCCACACAGCTGCATTTATTTCACCAGCTTAGTATAATTCTTGGCAATCAGGTCTCCTTGGACCACCCCAAAAACCCTCCCAGGTTATTATACCTGGACGTTTAAGCCCTTTGTATTCTATTTATTCCTGTTGGTCAGCTTGACCCATATGAATTATAACACTAAAACACACTAAAAGAAAAAGCAATATCCATCCATCCATTCATCCATCCATTTATCCATCCATCATTTATCTATCTATCTATCTTCATTAATTTACCAAGCCTTTCTTGCCAACAAATCTCTCCAAATTCTCTGAAGATCTGTTCTCAAAACACAACGTGTCCAATGACCTCATACAGCAATCATATTTTATCTTCTTTTATGTTACTTTCTGCCTGGTGCAGAAACTCTAAAAACATTTCAATCTGTCCTTTTTTTTTCCCTTTCTTCTGGCTGGCAAGGCGTCTCCCACCCCCACCCCCACCCTTACACATGAATCCAGTGCCTTCCATAATTCCCTCTTTCCCATCCTTGTGACCCAGGTAACCCCGCATCATCAGGAACTTCTGCTGCTCTTTGCAACTCTATTCGCACACAGTGGTCTAGTACTTTTCTTGGCACAGATTTTAGCGGATCAAGGACTTGAGGGGAGGCCACCGGCCCTTACAGGGTCTTTAGATACACATTTTGCAATAGTCTCTACCAGCAGGTGCATTTAGGTGAGACACGGCATGGGACTAAAAAGGCTTGTTTTCCGAAAGAGTGCAGAATGAGAGTCAGAATCCCCACAATGAGACCTATGCTGTTGTTAGGTGCTGTTCTTTAGCTTCGCACAATGAGCTTGCCCTTAGCAGGCAAGAACGTCCTCTTCCAAATCCTCTCATTTACGGAGAAACAAAAATTCCTCCTTTCAAATACATTTTACACATGCAGAACAGCAGCAGGTTTTTGCTAAGTCGCATTTCAGCGAAATGGATGATGGAATGGTGACTGGGGCTTGCTGCTCAGCTGCCAACCTGCAGAGTCCCCCCACCCCCACCCCCACTCCCAAACGGCCAAAGAGCACCCCCCAGGAGGCAGAAAGCACGATTGATTTGTCCAATACAGCTCCAGCAATCGATAGTCCTTGTAGATGGAGCCCTCACCTCTCTGACCATCTCAGAGCGTCATCTCCCTCTGCTATTCCTTCCCAACAAGCCTCTGTCTTCACTTGGGCACACATGACGGATGCCACACCACCAGGACTCGGCCCAAATGCTAGCCTAGTGCTGCTGATGTACCTTTTATTTTTATTTAATTTTATTTAAAAATATATATACTCTATTAATATTTTACAGAGAGGAAGGGAGAGAGATAGAGAGCTAGAAACGTCGATGAAAGAGAAACATCGACCAGCTGCCTCTTGCACACCCCCCACCGGGGATGTGCCCACAACCAATGTACATGCCCTTGACCGGAATCGAACCCGGGACCTTTCAGTCCACAGGCCGACGCTCTAACCACTGAGCCAAACCGGTTTCGGCTGATGTCCCTTTTAGAGAGGCCCCGCAATGCATCTTGATTTAGAGATGTCTGGGTTTCCCGTAGCTCTGGGAAACGTGCTTTAGCTTTTCCGGAGCGCCAATAAGTTCTGATGCACAGCTGTGCATGCCCGCATGGTTCATGGTAACGTGCAAGGACTTGGAGCTTTCAGCATCACCCTGTGTGTGCTGGATAACACACCACAGATCCCCAACATACCCTGGCTAGGAGTCCTGGCTCCGCACAAACGCAATGGCATCGCCTGCTGTCACCGACTCTGCCTGAGACTTAGTGCTTCTGTTCTCCCACGTGAGCTTCAAAGAGACACCGCCTCTCCCAAACTGGCATTTTCAGGATAAAACGGGGCATCATCTTGCTTTTGTGGCTACTTCTCTGTAAAGTGTCATAGGTACTAGGCTAAGCAAGATGGCTGGGCAAACTAGGAGGCTGCTACGTTAGGCCCGGACAGGTCTCCAAGTTGAGGATGGCCAGGCCGAGGTGTGAAGGCGGCGAGCGTCCACGCAGAATGCGCTGCACCGTGCAAGGCTGAGCTTGAGAATTTAAATGCACCGGAGTCGAGAGATCCGAAATGACGGTTCCCACAGCAACTATAACTCAGTTCTCTGGTGAATATAAAATTAACTTTATTGTAAAACATGCTGTTCAATTTACGCCTTAATATAGTCACGGCAGAGTTACAGTTGCTGTGAGAACGTGAACTCGGAATTGTTTTGAATAATTAATTTAATGAAAAGTTGGTGAAAATGTGAATTCCTGATGGAAAGTCAGCTTGGATTTAGGGATGTTGGACAGTGACGCCTGGGCTGAGAGCAGGAGTCAGTTTTCAGAATCTGAGATCACTTAGTGTATCTGCCAGGGGGATTGCCCCCCATCACCAAGGAGACACCCCATGCAGGGGGTGACTTTCCTAGCAGGAAGGGCTGTCTGCCTGGCGCCATGTACCTTGATTTCACTGCTGGCCTCCAACATCATCCTTTTGCTGCCACTGGGGTCAAAGCAGGTGATCAAGACAGTGTAACGGCCACACCTGGTCTCTGCCAAGGGCATCTGGATTTAGAGCTCACCTCCCCCTGGGGCTGACAGTTACAACTGACATCAACTGCTTAACCCAGGGGTGGGCAAACTTTTTACTTGAGGGCCACAATGGGTTCTTAAACTGGACCTGAGGGCCGGAACAAAAGCAACCTGACCATGCTGGCACTCTCATCTTGGGCTGCTGGTGAAGGAGCGGAGGGGAGAGCAAGAGAACCCTCCGCTCTTTCGGCTCCGTGGGCCAGATAGAACAGCCAAATGGGTTGGATCCGGCCCATGGGCCATAGTTTGCCCACGGCTGGCCTAATCTCTCGGAGCCAGGTCTCTCACCTGTGCAATGATGCTGGCAACAGATTTTACCTCAGGCGCTGGCTATGAGGAGGGGATGGAGAAGCTACGTGAAGAATCCAGCATGGGGGCTGGCAAGTCCTATCGTCAGTGCTTGGTAAGTGTGAGCTGTTACTACCTGAAAAGGGAATTCAGTCCATCAGTAAATTCAAAACACATAAAAAAATCGATCATTTGGCCTTTCTCGTTATGTTAGTCCTCACTGGTGTGGTATAAGCCTGAGCCAGCCTTTGGCCAAACCGAAGGAACGGCCTCTCCTAGAGACCATGTTCCAAGGGCTGCCAGGGGAAGGGGGAAAGGCACAGCCTGGTGGGAAAACAGATAACCAGGAAACCCCCTTCCTGCCAGCAACGTGCATCTCTAGCTTCTATAACCCCCAGCCCGGCTTTCAGGACTGCCTATAGGAATGGGTCTCATGCTGTTTCCGGGGCCTCTACCTGATTCCCCTCACGGTCGTGGCTTTCGGCTTTTTACTTGGCTGTGTTCAGGATCAGTTACGTTTTATTTATTTATTTATTTTAAAAAATATATTTTATTGATATTTTACAGAGAGGAAGGGAGAGAGAGAGAGAGAGAGAGCTAGAAATGTCGATGAGAGAGAAACATCAACCAGCTGCCTCTTGCACACCCCCTACCAGGGATGTGCCCACAACCAATGTACATGCCCTTGACCGGAATCGAACCCAGGACCTTTCAGTCCACAGACCGACGCTCTACCACTGAGCCACACTGGTTTAGGCAGAATCAGTTACGTTTTAATGTCTCCTGAAAGACATGATTTTATAACGCTGTAACGGGTACCTTCACTGCTCAAAAAATATTTTCAGGTTGCATTACCTGGTGTAACTCCATCTTTCAGGTGATAGGAGAAGAATGTAAATGGCAAGGAAGAGAGGTCCCAGTGTGCCGAGAGCAGTGAACCTGGTGTCCACATGGCCTGCTGGTCTAGCCCAGTGGTCAGCAAACTGTGGCTCTCGAGCCATATGCGGCTCCTTGGCCCCTTGAGTTTTCAGCAAAGGCTAGCTTAGGAGGACCCTAATTAAGTTAATAACAATATACCTACCTATATAGTTTAAGTTTAAAACATTTGACTCTCAAACGAAATTTCAATCATTGTACTGTTGATGTTTGGCTCTGTTGACTAATAATGAGTTTGCCGACCACTGGTCTAGCCGGACACTTAGCTCAGCCTGCAATGCCACTTCCTGCTGACCAGTGCATCTACACGAGAACCTCCCTGGCTGTCCCTGTTTGCCTGTAGAAGCCAATCAGACCTGAAGGCCAGTTCATCTGGGTGGACTTAAATCTGCCTGCAGACCTACTGTGCGGGGCCATCTGTGGCGGCATTCCATTCCCTGTTCGATAGGACACTTCAGGCTTCACTGGATTTGGCAGCACAGAGGATGCTGGGGGCTTCCCTGACATTTCTGAATTTCTAGAATGTCATCCTGAGGCTGTTCTACCAGAGGTGTCCCCAACAGGGTGACCCTTAACTCCCAAGGATGTATGTATGCTCGTGTATGTAGCAGATAAAACATACAAATGGTGACACCTTGAGAGGCGTGATGAGTGAAGCCCAAGAGCAGCATCGCTGACCTTTGCAAGTTTCCGTTCCGAACAGCCATGCAGACAGCCATGCCACTTTCTCCCAAGGCAGCGAAGAAAGCCGCCTCTTCCTATGCTTCAAACATCTCCAAGCCTTAAAGACATGCCATATTGATTTTGACCTCTGGGGACTAGCTAAATCAGCATGATTGAATCTGGCTGCTCAATCCACTGCACTTCTGAGCAGACCAAGCGATCACCAACACTTCCTGGTGGGACCTTTCGCGTTTTTATCCCCAGAGGAGGCAGCCTGCTCTGACTGGTCAGTGCCCGGTTAGCGGGGTCGGGTGGGAAGCGGGTGGGCACGCCAGCCTCTGCTCGTCTAAGGTCAGTAAGTCCAGTTCTCTCCCCAACACATGCATCTGAAATGGCCACGTGTTTCTCTGGTTCTGTATGGGCCTCTGAAGGGCGTCTATGATGCACTGGCGGGCAGAGATGGTGGGTGCCTGCAGGGCACTATCGTCCTGGGAACGGAGGCTGGGGCTGAGCTGCTTTGGGAGGAAGAACGGGGCGGTCTGTAACATGCAGGACACTTGTGCTCTGCTCTCCTGGGAGAAGGGTCACCAGGTTACCCTGCTGTACTGGAATCTCCTCTCTGGGAAGAGTCCCCTGAATAAAGCAGGGCAGAGAGCGCGGTGCCAATAAAATGAGAGGAAAGGGCTGGGCAGTCCCAGAGGGGAAATGGTGACAGGGGTAGAGCTCCAATCACTGCTGGTCAGTGTGACTTTCTCGGCTGTTCCACCCAAAGCAACTCAGAGATCCTTGTTCCTGGCCCTTCACTGTAGCGCTGGGGCCCTCATCACAGCTTTGCATGGTCGCCATTCCTGTTAATTCATGGCCAAAGAGTGGGCACAGATGTGGGCTCTGAGAGGGAGGTGGAAATTCTATCGGTCTAAGGAAGAGAAAGTGACGCGGGAGCCCCCAGCAGCATGAATCATTAGCACCTGTCTAGAATCCTAAAGACACCTATATGGAGTTTCTAGGTGTCAAACATTTGCAAAAGGAGCATTTCAGAGGACGGCATCAGACCAAAGACCAATGCAGAGACGTGCTGGAATGGGTGGGGATGGACCATGCTATGCCTGCTATGAGGTCAGTTGGGTGCTCACACATGCATACACACATAGATGAGTACACGCACACACATGCGTGTACACACACACGCACACACATGACAGAACATGGTCGCTGGTTGGGTTTGCCTGTACATTGTTGAGATGTGAACCTTAGCCAGCAGCTAGAGCAGATGGAAGGAAGAAAAGCCAAAAAGGGCAGCAGAGGGGGCAGTCAAGGGAAACCCATGCCTCTTGGATGCTGTGCTTGCCAAGTTATGTAGGCCACGGATGTAAGTCAATGAGCCAGCCTAGCTGCCTTGTGTATAACGCTATCTGCCGATGCTCCTTGCATGTCTGGGGGCAACAGCTACCTGCCTGCTTCCTGGGTGTTGCTGTGAGGTTGACTGAGGCGACACAAAGTCTTTTGAGCTCCTTGGAGAAAATTCACTGTGTAAGTGCAAAGCGTCCCCGTTGTACCCTGCCATGGAGACTCCCGCCAGCTTAAACCGGTCACCAGGAGAGTTGGACCATCAAAGAAAAGGAGCCAAAGCTGTCCCAGTCTCAATCCAGGCCAGTGAGGTCCCCGGATTCAGTTCCAACCTGCAGAGGGGAGGTGTCAGTGGCCACAGACGGGGCCTCCCTGGGCTCCCACCCCATCTCGTTGGCGTGACCTGCACAGCGCTCTCGCACACTCTGAATCGCTTGCCAATTTTTGAGAACTGGGAGACTATGCATCACAATCCTGATTTCTGGATTCTATTGAGAATTAGAAGATTTGGCCAAACCAGGCTCCCGGGCGACGTTCAGCGGGAGGTGGGTGTGTCTCCCTGCGCAGATGCGCTTCCCTTTCCAGTTGGAGACCACTCCTTATTGTCCTCCTCCACTGCGTGGTGCATTCACGTTGTTCTAGCCTCATCCGCTCAGGGGCATTGGTGTGTACTACCCTTTCTGCCCTCCCTCCCCTTTCTTGTAGTCAACGAAGAGACCGAAGAGACCGAGTTCGTAGTGCCCTCATTATCCAAATCTAGGCCAACTCCCCTAACCGAGGAGAGGCCGGCCCAGCCTCCTCCTGCCAGGGGTGACGAAAAGAAAACTCGGTTTCTCCCACTCCCTTCCCTTGTCAGTCATTCCACCTTTAAACCTTAAGGTTTCCTTCCTGAGAGATGCCCAAGCAGTAAGCCAGCCAAATTAGATTATAAACGTCTGTAGGCTTTCCTAATCAATAAAAACATAGCTACAGCTAAGAGAAGACGAGACTTAATTAACGAGTGTTATTTAACAAGAACACGTGGCGCCATAGATGGAGGATTAAAAGATAAATAAGGATGGGAAGGAAAATAAAAATTTAATGAGTTGCCATCTTCATTTGATTTAACTAAATTTCTGGCGTTGTTGAAAATATTAACAGTTATGAGGGAGTCATTTGTGTGTATCCACACAGTTTGATACCTGAATGCTTTCTTTGACTTAATTACATTGGGTAACAAATGAACTCAAGCTACCATGTGAAGTCGACGGCTTCCTTCCTTCCTGATCGCCTTGGGAAGCTGTGAGCGAGGAAGAATGCTGAGAAGTCAACCAAAAATTATTGGCAGGAACTCCAGGGAGTCTCCAGTCAGAAAACAGCAAAGTCTCACGAGGAGGCTGAGCAGTGGGGAGGGAGGGGTCTACATTCCCTCAGACCGTCCCCACCCCTCTGCAAATCCCTTTTTCTCTGAGCCCCACTGCCCAGGGGTCACCCAGAGGAAGTACAGGCCGCATCCAGCCCCCATCAGGTGCTCAGCTGATGCTCCACAAGTGCACGAACACAGCAGCCACTGCTCAGCTGGAAGCAGACAGAGCAGGCATGGACCCTGACATGCACGCGATAACATACGTGTGCTTCTCTGGCTTCTGTTTCTAACACACATGCTGTTACAATGGCAGTCGGATCCTCCCCGGGCCATTTCTACACTCTCCCTGCCTGTCTCTTGCTCCCCTGGTTCTCCCTTCTTTAGACCGGATCATCCGGGTATCCCACGCTCCTCCCGCAGGAGTGAAATAGGAGGAGGGCCCAGACACCTGGCTTAGCCCATAGGGTTCCCACCAGCCTCTCTTCCTGGGGTTTTGGGCCCTTGCGGTGTGTGGTCACATGACACCATTAATGCTTCCTTATCTGGTCACTCTGACAAGACACACTGGGCAAACTAAGGTTAAGGCAGGACAGCGTGGCACTATTTATTATTATTTTTTTATTAATTTCAAAGAGGAAGGGAGAGGGAGAGATAGAAACATCAATGATGAGAGAGAATCATAGATTGGCTGCCTCCTGCACGCCACCTACAGGGGATCATGCCCGCAACCTGGGCATGTGTCCTTGACTGGAATTGAACCTGGGACCCGTTAGTCCTTAGTCCAACATGCTATTCACTGAGCCAAACCAGGCAGGGCTAAGTGAACATTTACGGAGTGTCAACACTGTGTTATGTGAAGTCCTCATCGTATGGCATCACCCTTAGGTGCCATTGTTTCTGACTGATGGATAGAAAAAATCAGGTACTGAAGTTACATGATTTGGCAAAGGCCACCCAACTTGCCTCTGATGGAGGCTTGATTCGGAGCCAGGCCTGTCAGATCGAGTTCCTGCATTTAACTCCTTTGCTAGACCTTTCCCCACACCAGCCCCACCTGCTCACTGCACCATAAGGGCAAGAGTAATACATCGCCCGTGAGTTTCAACAGTTAGCGGAGAGGAGGATGTTACATCCCACAAATGCCCCGTGGGAGATGTTGGGAGCATGGAGTGGGCCTTGTGTATTATGTGCTCCAAGCTATTGAACTCTGGGTAGGTTGATGCCTTCACCAGGCATCTCTAGGACATGCTCACATTTCCCATATGAAACCCCCAGAGCGCAGGTCTGTCAGTGAAGGGATACAGCTCTTTCTTGGCCCCATTAAATGGAAATAAGTCAGATCATCACACATTCCAAGTATGCATGGCGTGGTGTTAATAGGCACATGCTTCAGGGGCCCAACTCGACGTGCCTGCGCTCCCCACTGAATAGGGCAAAGCTAGGCTCTCTTACGCCTCCGATGTCTTCAATCTCTCCCCTTATTCATGGGCATGGCGGTCAGCAGTGACACTTGGCTTTGGGCTCTCATGGCCCTCACAGACAGGAACAGCCTCGCCGCCTGCTGCCAGGAGCTCCCTGCCAAGTGGAAGCCACCGGTGGCTTCTCATTTCCTGTCATTAGAGAGTGTGTGTTGCCAATGCGGTCGCCTTGCTCACTTGTTGGGATAAACTCAAGTATAAGGTCTCCTTGATGCTTGGAGATGGTGATTTCATACCTGTTGGGGGCCCTCACCCTCTGGCATTATTTCTAGACAAGTAGGGCTGTCTGGCAATTCCTCTTGATGTTAAAGCATCATAAAAAAAGAAAATAAAGAAAGAAATGCCATTCACACTTATCAGAGCCCATGGCTCTGCTTAGACAGATGACCCTTGTGGGCCACGTTGTGACCAACGTCATTGCTAATTGGAGCAGGTGCTGCTGTGGCCACGTTTGAAATGTGTGGCCTGGGAGTCTCATCAATTTTAATTTTTTTCAGAGCAGCACTGATGGGGGCCTTTCTGTCTCTAGAAGCCTTCCTTTCTCCGGGGTCTGGCAGGATGCAATTGTGATGTCGTTATTTCGGCGGCGTGGTTCTGAGTGGTTAGAGCTGTCAGCCTCAAAGAGCCATGCCAGAAACTGCTGGAAGCCTGGAGCCTTGAGGATATGGAAACCATTCTCTCTCCATTCCTCCCACAGCATAACCGTTCTGAGGGTGGTAGACCTCAGGGCTCTCATCTGCCCTGGAGCTGATGTGGAGCGGAAGTAACCCTGCATACACACGAGGAGGAGCAGGAGGTTTACGTGAAGCGATGGCTGTGGAGATGCTAGAGGTCCCACCTGAGTCCAAATTGGGATTCGGAGCCTGGCTGTGTGTGAGGAACTGGGGCATCCTCCACCGGCCCTGGGAGTGTGCGGGATGTCTGGGGACAGGAGGAGTTGAGGGGGCAAAGGACCCCCTGGTGTCTGTTCTGCAGCCCAGCCCTGGGACAAGCCCTGGGCATAGGCAAGAGGAGCTATGGGCAAAAGGTGAAAGGCTCTTTTCTCAAAGGAGCATGGATGGAGCCAGCTGGTAAAGTGCCCCGGCATTGGGGAGGGTGGCAGTCTTCCCTTCACTGTGTGGATTCAGCTAAGTGGGGCTAAGGGTGCCGGCTCGCACATCCCCAGCACAGACCCTGGTAGAGGGGCGCTCCTGTAGGGTTCCCCTGCAGTGAATTTCATAGGCAGCAGGCTTTAATGAGAACACCAAGCTGGAAGAACCCGAATGGGCTAAACAGGAGCATGTAAGACCCCACGGCAACTTCTAGAAATATTTGGGTTGAGAGTGGGAGTGAGCTCTGCAGTTGATTGAGCCATGTCTGATGTCACCTACTCATTTGGACCCATTTTGACCAATTTCCCTGGTCACGTGGAGAAGTATATATACCTCTATTGACTCGTCTCCTCATTTGGCACTTGACCAAGAGGAGTTAACCACATCTTCAATGACCTGGGAACAGAAAGACAGTAATGCCATCACGAGCCACGGTATGAGGTCGTTTATGGAGAATTCTGTGGTGAAAGCCATGCGAGGAGACTGAGCAGGCCCTTTAAGGATCTCAATAATAATAATAAAACCCACTGGCTAGCAGCTTTTAATTACTTTGCAGATGTGGCTTCCTATCATGGAGGACCAACCAGGCCTCTCCCTTCGCTGATTACACAGAAAATATGTTTTTAAGAACAAACACTTAAAACTAGGGATATTTTTTTAATTAGGAGAAAGATTAACTAAATGCATTTTCTCTTGTAATTTAATCCATTCTAATTATCCCGAGAATGTTTATGATGAAACACTTAGCTCTCTCCTAGCTGCTGTTTGGTGCGGTTTCTTTGTTCCCCGTGAGGGGCAAAGCTCAGAGATGGTCAATGATAGGGTGGCTTTCATTGATAGGGTGGGTCTGATGACAATGATGCACAGAAATGCATGACGAAAGGACAAGGAGGAAAGCAACGGACCTGGCTTCTGGCTGGTGGCTTTGTGCAATAATGACACCCTGTTTCCAAAGGCCATCGGGCGGGCCTTTGGAAGGAGGCTGTAAAACAGAGCGCTGTAATAGAAGTGGCTTGAGATTGAACCCCATTAGGCAGCCGACTTGGGAAGAAATACGAAATCTGCTTCTCACATGAGCATCTGGGATTCTCTGTGTGGCTCCTGATAACCCAGGAGATGAGCCAAGTTGTTGCAAAGACTGCCCAGATGCTACCCATGGGCCTTCTCCAAGGAGTGGAGCAATTGCAGCGTGGGAGAAATGAGGATAATTGTGGAGCTTACTGGGCTGAATCGGAACAGAAATCAGTGAGAGTTTGCGTCTCCCAAAGGGATGTAAGCAGAGCCTCCTGGGTTGTTCCTGTGCACAGCACCCCTGCACATATAAAGGTGGTACCCAGAGCCCCAAGGAATGAGATGGAGTAAGAAGAGGAGAGACCAGGACAAGGTGTTCTAAGAGACTCTGACCTGGCAGCACCCTCAAATGTGAAAGATGCCAGGTTCCTACTTAAAGGAGAACAGTATCTGTCCTATCATCTGAATTTTTATCCTATTCAATAACAGCAGAATCCCAAACTTCTACTTCAAAACAGTTTTTTTTTTTTTTTAAAAACTGTACTTATAAATATCAATCCAGAGTTAAAAACAAGTTCTCATAGAGACATAGTCTGAGAAATTTTGGTTGAAAGTAGCAAACTCCAACTTCACAATAAGCCTCTATTAACATTAGGACATTCAGATTTTTGATTCCAAGTACTATTGCGATGTTTGGTAAGAGAAGCAGGTTTAATTATGGGTAAGAGGGGCAGTTTATGCTTCTCTGTAAGAACCAGGTTCCAGCCACATTACAGAACTTGTTTTTTAAAGGAAATTAACAGTGGGTCGGTGTTATTTTTGACATGTTATCAACTGTCTGATGGATGGGAAGCAGAGAGGTCTAAGGGAGGTCGAAAGTAGTAGAAATGTCTTAATGAGAATTTAGTTTGATAATCCTCGCTTGCCCTTTAGTTTCTTACACTGGTACTAGATAACGATGCGATGGTGACAGTGATGATGATGACATCAGCTCACATTTATTTGGCTCTTACTGTAAGGTGGACACTGTGCCAAGTACTTTATAACCTGATGAGGTAGGTAGCTTTAGTATTCCCATTTTACAAAGAAACTGAGGCACATAAACTTTAGAAAACTTGTTTAGATTTGACCAAGGGAAGATGCGCACAAAAGCATCTTCTGTTTTGAGCACTTCATGATCACCCTTGCATTGTCCCGAGTTCAAGAACAGTGGACACAGATAGATGAGCCCCTATTTTAACACCATCTCCCTCTTTTAACAAACACAAACATCAATGGGTGAAGTGGAGCCTGGTTATTCAGACTATGTAAGAATGTCTTTCACTGCACCAAAAACCCCTAGATAAACCCGATATAAATGGGAGCTAAGATGAGCAGACAGACTAACAGCAAAGCACCACTATCTTCCACAATTCAACAACACATCACCAGCTGAGACAGCCCTCTGCTCAATCTATCCTTTAATGTCAAGTGTATATTACGGAGTCGAGCAGGAAACCTTCCCTGCTCTGACAGAAGAAAGATCTGATTGTGCTAGAATAGCCCATTTGTGATCCTACATCGGAAGCATTAAAATTCTGGTTATGTGGACAGGAGCTTAGAGATCTCATCCACGTGTGTTCTAAATTCAGTCAATTACATATTGCATTTGTAATATTTACAATATCTGAACTTTCCTTTACTTAATATTTTCCTTTAAAGTTTTTCGGGTCTAACACTGCTACCCACTTAAATCCCTCAGCAATAACACCAGTAGAATCATGAGTGTGATGAACTAATTACAGTTTTTCTAAAGGCTTATTTTTTAAAGCCCTACATCCATATTCTGTACTATACCTGTACATTAATAGAAAGCATCGCATGCTATGAATATCGAAGGGAGCTCAGATCTCCAGGGCCCATTGGCTTCCCTTTCCTTTTCATGTAAAGTCTTGAGTTCATATTGGGGATCCAGTATCATAGACTTGGAAGTGACAGCTTGGCACACACACTAGGGCAGTGCATCCCATTTTTTTCCCAACAGCTGTGACTCTTATATGTTTCCTTTGAGTCTGAAATGTTCCTCATGCTAACTTTCTCCCACAGATTTTCTGTTTTTAGTTCTTTGAGCAAAGTCAGTAATAACAACCTTTTTGCTCCTTGGGTCTGGCCCTGTTACTATGGGCTACAAGTTAGTGCACCAATGGATGCTCTGAAACATGAAGGGGTTGGGTCAAAGGATGCTCCAGGTCACTGTCATCCCATAGGACTAAGATGCCAAACCTTCTTCCCTTCATATGTTTTCTGACGGGAGCTCATTACATGGGCAGATATTTTGAAATCATAGGACACATTGCGATAAAATTTTCCATCCTCATGTTTCCAGAATGGTTGAGCCATCAAATTAGGGCAAGAACCTGGCCAGTGATGCTCAGTGGTTGAACATCGACCTATGAACCAGGAGGTCACAGATCAATTCCTGGTCAGGGTCCATGCCTGGGTTGCGGGCTGGATCTCCAGTGTGGGGTGTGCAGGAGGCAGCCAAATCAATGATTCTTTCTCATAATTGGTGTTTCTATTTCTCTTCTTCTCCTTTCCTCTCTGAAATCAATAAAAACATATTTTAAAAGAGTTGGGGCAAGAATTGCGTCTAACTAGTCTACCTTCTGACGGATGCTGAATGGCCCTCTTCAACATCTAGGCCAAGAAAGACAACACTCAGCAATGAGACTCTCACTGTTGGTGAGGCAGTTTCCCTTTTCATTGTAGCTCACCTTTTGCAGTGCCGTGAAAATGTGTCCCTGTAACTTCTACCTCCTGGCCCTTGTTCTGAGTTTGGGTAAGAAACCTATGCAGACAGCCTGACCCAGATTCAGCGAGAACTTCTGGGCACATGGCAATTGTTCTTCTTCAATAAGAAGGCTCACATTTCGGCCAAATTGTGGGGGCCTAGGGTAAGGGGTGGGGGGAGCAAATCAGAAGTGGAACATCTTTTATTCTTTGCTAAGTGTTTGTTTATAATTTTAACACGAAAGACCATCACTTTAGGGTTTTACTTCAAAAAAGGATGAAGTTCCTAGGACAGGCTCCAACTCAGGGCCCTCAGAGGAAAGGGTTAATTAACCAATCAGAGAATTAGCTGCTTCCACAGACCTGGTGGCATGGAGGCCTCCCTTCCACAGCGGTTAATTTCATCTCAATTTGTTCTCAGCGTAGAGTCACAAAAGCGCAAATATTCAAGGATAATGGCTTCAAGAAGAAAGTTTCCGTAACATAGAATGAAGCTGGACCGCGGTGCACAAGCAGCCGTGTTCGGTCTGAAGTTGGTTAATTTTGACAGCTGTTTTCTTCCCAACCTGTTCCCCATAGTTATGAAGCTCTCTCCCTCTTGGTCTGTGACCTGTCTACTTTAGATGACAATCACTTAATCAGCACGTCAGATCCTCTCACGGCTGGTTCTACCTTGGGTAAAGACTCATTTTCCTTATTAACATCACAAGAACCTATTTCTTCCCCCAACCAATTAGAGAGGAAAAATAGAAGGGCCCCGTGCGGCAGAGGAAAGAGAAAACTTTTCTGACTTGCGGCACGTGGGCAGGTCACTCAGCCCCACGCGGTCCTAGAAACAGAGACCTCACGATTCTGAGAAGCACGGGGAGGGCAGGCCCACACAGACAAAGCAAACAAGTTGAAACAACCATGACAGACATTACTCGCTGCTCAGATACCCAACAGTTCACCTAGGGTCGGTGCCTAGCGTTGGTGGATTTATTCTATGGGCGTGTGAGGTTGTATTATTCAGAACGGATGACTGGACAGTCCACATTCAGGAGATAATTAGCTTTCCTCCCGGCATTCAATGGCAACACGATTGTTGGTTTCTCCCTGTTTTGCCCAACCATTCTGCGCACAAAACACACTAACGCCTATTCTATTTCTTTATAATGTAAGAGACGCTTATCCCAGTTTACCATAGTTGGTAGTGATTTTGACCTATTCTTTGGTTCCTTTATACCCTGGTACTATAGCCTTGGATGGCCTTCTGCAGTTAAATCCCTGTATTAATAAGGGGTGGCGGTGGTGGTAGTGGCAGGTTATAGAAAAAACAACCCATTTTAGAATAAAGCTATTCTACCCACACAATGTGCTTTCTGATTTATTCATAAGAATGAACACAGCCTATCCAAATAATGCTAATATACTGCAAAGATATACATGAGTTGTGCTTGATTTGGATTCAAAGCTTATTTCTTCTTTATGCAATTCTGTAACTTTTAACCAGGCCTTGTATTTAACTTGTTAGAAGAGGTAATATAAGAATCGTGGCTCGGTAGAATCCAGGCTACCAATAACTTAGCTCTAATGGTTACCATCGAAATGGAATTCCTTATATTTAATCTCTAGTGACATATACCCAATTTCCAAATAGGAAAAAATATGATTTGGTTGTAAAAGTTCCAGAAGTGCATTTGGCTAAACATGGCTAGATCCCAGTGACTCTACCCTATCGTGTTAGAAGTCTATGGTTTTACCCTCATCCTTCCTCCCTCGCCTCCCCTCCCCCCATCTATGGTCTTGTTTCCTTCAGCAAAATAAATCTGATCCACAAGCACTGATGGGAGAAATTCAGTGGATTATTGGCAATGACGCAAGCAAATAGCCTCCCTAGGACCTTCGGAAAATAGGCCAAAGGCAACTCAGTTTCCCCAACCATAGCCATCCAGTGCTCTCCCTTACCCCAAATCCCCCAGTACACTGTTTGCAGATTAGGTGCCACTTCATTCTTATCTATTTCTATTTTCAAAATACAGCGTTTGAGGTTCTGCTTAGAGCGGACCAAGGAGCCCCTCTTTCCTTTCTCTGTGCTTGTAAATTGTGGCATTTACTTAAAATGAATGGACAGGAGTGTCTGCTCAAAATAAAAGATGAAAACTCCATGCAACAGCTCTGGGGCTAGAGGTGGGCAAGCAAAGGAAGCAATTATGCATGTATGAACATCTCTAGATTCTGAATAGCAAGTCTCAGCAACCAAGGTATGTCTGCCCCCACTTTTTTTTTGAGCAAACACCAGGGAACACAACTCTGAGGAGACAGCATCTATCCTACAAATGAGACCAGAGAGCTCTCATTTCTCACAAGAAAAGACTTGGTGACAAAGATCTTTGAAAATTATACAGTTGTAAGTAACTCATAAAGTCACGAGAGATCACTGTTCTGAACAAGAGGCTTGCCTGGATCACTGCTCTCTTCATTTTGGGAGCTTGACGTGGCATATAAATTTGCATTTTCTCTATGTCTCTCAAGAACTCACGTATCTTAGCGCATGGAGAAGTGAATCTTGAACCAAACATTTCAAGTAGCAGAAACACCTTTTGCCAATTCATCCTACCTCCTGTGTTCTCTGCTGGCTATGTCTTCACCATTTTCTACTGAGTCATCTTCCCATCTCATTTCCAAAGGCCCCACAGACACATCACCTCAAAGCTAGTTTTCTCTCCACTCCACATGCTGATACCGGCACCTTTTCCCTTTCTCTCGGCCCCTGATGTCTTTCAAGCCACAACAGGGGTCCTTCTCCTCATGCAAACGCTGACCCACCTCTCTTTCTCCATCAAGAATTATGTGACTCTCTAATTCAGGATTGGCCTTCCCCCCCGCCCCCCCCCCTGAAAGGACCAGATAACAAATGGCTTTGTGGACCACGAGGCCTCTGTCCCAATCATTCAACACAGAGACATCTTTGGAAACTGACAGTACATCCACCAGTGGGTGTGGCTGTCTACTAATAACATTTGTTTATGGACACTGAAATGTGAATTTCATGTAATTGTCAAGTGCAAGAAGATATTAAAATTTTTTCAAAGCTTAATAACAAATGTAAAAACTATTATTAGCTCAAAAAACATAGAACAACAGGCAGCAGGCCAGATTTGGCCTCGCCGGCCATGGTTTGCTCTGATCCATCTGGGTTGCCCTCCTGTGAGCTATTCCCAGAGTAGAGAGGGCGGTAGGGAGGAGAGAGCCAGCAGGCATCCCTGTGGGGCACTAAATCCTCTGCGGATGTGGGGAGGGGAGAGCCACGGGGAGGGGAAGTTGGGTTGTGTGGATGGAGAGAAAGTAGATTTCTACCTAAAGATTACTGGGGGGGGGGAGAGGGGGGAGCAAGAGCTCTTTTTTGGGGTGGGGGGAGACCAGGAGCAATAGAGGTAGGGAGAACTGGGAAGCATTTAAATCACAGTGGGCATGCAAAAAATATATCATGGGGAAGGTCCCTGACAGTGGAGGCTATTAGTTAGAATCTCAAACTGTCCCCCAAAGTCTTCTCAATTCTCCCCCCGACTCTGCAGGGAGCTGAAGATGAAAGTGGCTGCAGGGGGAGCAGGGTCGGAAGCATCATTGAGAGATTGCAAAAACAATTCACTGCCAACAGGCTGTCCCGGCAGGGTCCCAGTGCTACGGCTGTGGCCCGATCGGCCCGCTGCCCCTGGATGTCCAATTAGACGGAACAGGGAAGTCTAACGCAGAATGCGCGTTACCTCTGCCTGAGCGCCCAAATGAACAGCATGGGAAACTGAGTCTGGCCTCACAAGTCAGCCCTGGACAAGCTCCTCACCCCCGTATCTCACTCCAGGTGGACAACCTATGACTAGGGTTTTGGGGTGGGACAGAGAAGAGGGCCCCCAACGTGACAGCTAGGACCCAAGTGACTTCAAGGGGGCCAGGCCATGACCATTTCCCATGCATGTGCATTTCCCCTCCCCAAGATCAGTAATTTGGATGGATCCTGTAATTCGGTCCCTTTGCTCCCAATAGCAAATTCTGGAAAGCAGGGAAAGCCTTTCCCCATAGGGAGCCTTGCTTTGCCCTTCGCCACCCCTGTGGAGATTTGGAGAGGCAGCAAGAAGGTTGGGGAGCACTTGTGTCCCTGAAGGAACAGCCGGTTGCAATGCACGACCATCACTATCGATCTACGATTTATGAAAATAAAGCAATATGTGCCTGTTTCGGTGCCTGCCGTTTGCCTACCAATGGTGCAGTGTTCACCATTCCAGCCCTCTCGGCATTCACATTTGCCATCTTTACAGGTCCCGTGCTCAATGCAGCGGGGGTGGCACACGCGTTGGTCACAAGCGGCGCCTGTCCAGCCCTCTTCACAGCGGCAGGCTCCCCCGATGCAGACGCCGTGAGTGCCACAGTCTACTGAGCACACTTCTGGAAGAAAAACAATGATTACAGCTCAGCACCACCCTGGTGACACCCTCTGAGGGAGGATAGACCACACACCTGGCCCGGGGCCCTGGCCCAGGACCCATTGTACGGCACTCTGTCACCCTGGGAGGCCTTTCTCTCCACTGGCCGGGGACGAGTGCGTTGTTACGGATTGTCCAGAGCAGCGGCTCTCTGGTCCAGCAGCAGCACAGCCCCCTGGGGACCCGGGCCTCACGTTGGATCCGCTGAATGAGAAACGGGGAGTGGGGCTCGGGAATCTGTGCTAACACGTTCTCCAGGTGGGCTTGATGCTCACCAGAGAGTGAGAACCACCGCTGGGGGGCCGAGGCCACCGCAGGACAGCCGACGTGGCCACCTAGTCTGGCGGAGTTAACTGGGAGGTGCCCCCCTGAGAAGAGACCTGGGAATCCTGACTCCTTAGCCGGCTGGGTCACTGACCCCCCTGAGAGCCTGAACCGACCAAAGGCCCGTTGGGGACCACATGGTGACGTCATTCCTGCACCTTGTAGCAGCGATGCCCCTGGCGCTGTGCTACATTTACACAGCCTCTTTCTCAAAGGAGCTCAAAGTCTTTTGTGCTTGGGGAGGAGACAGACAGACAGATATGCACTCTCTGGCATTCCAGACCTCTCACGCGAGGACAAGCACGTGCCGGACATTCATCCTCAGGACAGACTGCGGGCGTTGGGGGGTGGCTTGTGGGGCCCCGGAGAGGAAATCAGATCCTGGGGGAGGGTCACCCAGCGTGTCATCAGCACAGCGGGCTTTGCCACCATTGGGGCTCCCCTCCCCTCATCCTTTGTAGGGTTTGGCCCAGACCACAAGCATCGGAGCTGAAGCCAGACTCACGTGGCTTCCAAAACAGCCAATTTTAACGGACTCTTCTCTTTTGCTGCTGGCAATTAAATATTCATTTCCTTCCCACGGCCCGCAAAGCTCCGCACAGATTCCCTTCCTGATTGCCTGGCAATCTGACAGCTGTCTTGCTACTGCAGGAAGGGGTGGGACCATGATCACTTGCTTGGATGGGCACTTGTCAGTGGGAGGGGAACCCTTCCCAGGCAGGCCAGGGCTGGCTTAAACCATTCCATTGTAAGGTCACTTGGGAGGTAAGACACACGCTCTTAATTTTAGGAAAATAAAGTGTACAGCACAACTTCATTATTTGCCTGCCGCGGGAGCACTGCGGGAGTTTTATAGCAGGTTCTCGCTGTACCTGAGGGAGCCTCTTTTCTGTTTTATAGGATGTGCCATTCAGCTTGCCTGGGTCGGAATTGTTCTGTGTGGCTTCCTAGTTCCTTTAGGGAGCACACAGAAGGCAATCTGTAATGCAAACGGAAGCATCCCTCCGGGCCCCTCATCCCTTTGCAGGGATGGGCCAACGAGGTATGAGAACCACTGCAGTGGCTTTTTTCGTTTCTCAAAAATCACTAACTTCATGACGGAGGAGAAGAGAGTTAAGAGACCAAGGTCCAGGGACCACAGGCCCTATGTCCCCAGCTAAGCACGAGGAGTAGGTGCCCATATGTTGGGGCTCACGGGAGGACACAGGGCACGCCTGTTGGGGAAAGGGAGAAGAAAACCTCATGGCTTACCAACGGAGCAGTCGGGACCCATCCAGTTGGGATCGCAGCTGCAGAGGCCAGTGTCGGGGAGGTAGGTGCCATGCCCGCTGCACTGGTCCGGGCACTGGACCCTCGCCAGCTCACAGTTTAGACCACCCCAGCCAGGGCTGCAAAGGCATTCTCCGTTCACACAGACCCCATGGCTGGAGCAGGTGGGATCCAAGCAGTCAACTGGAAAAGACGAAGAGGAAAATATTATCACTCATGGGGGATGGGCCATGAGACACCAGAGAGTAGCTGAATGCACCAGTGGCTCACCAGTCTCTATCCCCTTGCAAGCAAATGGAACAGCAAGGTAATACTGATGTGGTCCCTTAAAGAATTCAAGACTTGTTATTTGTCAAAACACCGAATCTCAAACTTGAAGAGAATGTGAGAGGAAAAAAGGGACTCTCTCAAGCAGAATTAGGAGGAATCAGATATAGAGGCATGCCATTCAACCTTGGGAACCTTGTATTTATAAACATTGGTGCTTTAGTGGAAACCTATCAGAGAGAGCTTCTAAGCATGGAACATGAATATGGTGATTCCTTTGTGTGTGGTATTGACAAACCCAATTACCCCTCATTATTGGAGAGAAAAGTAGAGAGGCTCATTCTGGTGTCACTCATACTTGACTTCAGAAGGTAACAAAAGACTAAAAAGGAAGTCAATATAATTCATAAATGACTGACTCTCTAAACAGTGTCACTTAGGCTGAGCCGAAAGTGAGTTTTCATTTTCTGAGCACACACCTATGGAAGGAGTTAGTAGATGTGCAGGATAGAAGAATTGAGGTCGGGTGTGGAAATAATCCAATGGGGGTAACCTCCCCACAGAGAATCGTTAAGTGGACTGGAGGGGTGAATCTCAGCTGTGGCACTGACCTTCCACCAGACAGCCAATCGAACTACTTAATGTTTAGATTTTGTTGTTCTTGCCAATTTCATGCTCTGATTGTTTGGCCATCTCAATAATGAGAGTGGATATCTATCCAGTGGCTAAGCTGAAGATTATTATTCCGAAATCAACTCAAAGTGAGAAGAGGAGTGAGCTGCAAAGGCAATTCTTGAGGACAGACTTTGTGCACGAGAATGCGATCCCAAACTTTAGACATTCAGCCACCAAGGGTGGTCAACTTAGAAGGAGACCAGCTTCCTTAGGCATTCCTAGGAATTTGGAAAAGAGAGCTCTGCACAACGTGGAGTTTGAATGGCAAATGGTGGATGGTCTCACAGGGAGCCCTATGTTACTTTGTAGATCAGAAAAAATTGGGCGGTCTCATTGCCTTAGTTGACCAAGACATTTATTTCCTCCATTTTTAACAGCTTGGAAATCAGGTCTGTTGGCCTAGATGAGAGCATTCACTTCTGCCTTCACCTGGCGGGCACAGCTAGCTTGAGACCTCTTCCAATTTCCCCCTTGAAGTGACTTGGACCATACGGATAGTGTAATTCCTTCCCTCCAGTGTGTGCATGCCATCTTGTGTTCAGATTCTCAGAGAAGATTTTCATTTTCTCTCCTTGCCCAAAGCCAGCATTAAAAGTGGCAAGATTCTTGGCCTGGGAATAGTTCACCATGACATGGAGAGAACAACCTCTTGAGGTTCCAGCTTTTTGTAGGACAATGTCTTTTTTCTTTCTTATGGTAAACACTATAATGATGCATTTTTTAAATGATGTACATTAGCTCTAAATATTACATTATTGAGCTTATCTATGCCTCATGGACATCAGACTTGAGGAACTTGGATTTGTTAGAAATCACAATATTCTATGAAGTTTCCAGAAAGCACCTCTCCCTTGAAGCAAAAACAAGCATTTTCAGTGCTAAGAGGTGTTTCTCGGCATTCCGTTAGGATATTTTCAGGAAGATATTATTTATGGAAATCAGTATGCAACTATTTGAGCCATGGGGAAACAGAAGCTACCGTTGTTTTGTTATTTATTTTTAAAAAATCAGGTATATACTCTCAGGCAGGTGAATTTGAGTGATTTACTACTAGCTGAAGCTGTTCTGACGATGTTACTTGCTCTGATTATAATCACTTTAATGTTGAATTCATTGTCTTGGGGATTATAACTCCTGGTGAAATGAACCCTTTCTGATACCTTTGAATCTGTTCCATTCAGGATGGTGGTGCACATCTGTATGTAAATGAATAAAACATTTGACTACACAGAAGACATTTACAAAGAGGTTGTGTAATGCCTTTGTTGTCTCTGCCTAGCACGTGTTAAAGGAATATAGTAGGTGTTCAATACACAATTGCTACGTGTAAGAATGAATGGCAGATGTTGCTATAAGCATTTGCTGTTAATGGGATGAATTTCCAGTGTGAAAGACTGATAAGAAAAATGGTGTTAATGACTTCTTGCTTTCAGGGAGAATGCTCTGCAATTTGGGATCTGCAAAATATAAACGAATTCAGTCAGAATCCAAGTTTTCCATACTCTTGTAGTAAAAGAAAATCCCTGAGTTCTAGTTTTTATTCTGACCTCATTTCTAACATAGCAAAATCGAAATGTACACAAAAACACCGCATGTGTTATGTGCCTCCAAATTATCCTTCATTTATAATTACCCACTTAAAACGTTTGGGGAGGTGCCAAGAGCAAGGAGCTTTCAAAAAACTAAAAAAACTATATCCCCATCTTTTTCTTAAAAGGATGAAATCAAAAGTAATGTACAAGAAAATAAATAAAATGACATTTTTTTCCTCCTTTCAGATAAATGAGCTCACCCTTCTTTATCCTGAATTATGGTACGAAGGGAAGGAAGAAAATCCACTGAGATTTATTAGCCAGGACTGGTATGTCATAAAAAGAACCGTTTATTACATCTAGAAATATGAGCTAACCCTTTCTCTGGTCAGGATACCAGTAAATATGCCCCATTGTGCTGTATAATTATAGCAGCTGATGGAATAACGAAGTGTGGATGTTAAGAGGGGCAGTTTCACTATGAATTTTAAATTTGGTTCCAATTTCAGGAGAGGGTCTTGTGGCCACGTCCTTAGAGTCTTTAGCAGGCGGGAGGGACGATGGCATGGTACGAAGCTTTATAAATAGAAACCGTTATACTTAAAAGGGGGACAGTGGCCTTTCCCAGCTAAGTGCCATGTGCCTTCCACCACCAGCCCCCCGGCAGCTGAGATCATTAGAACTCATTTAGTCTTGAGCCCTCTGTAGGTTTGACGAAAAAGGGTTGTGAATGCCAAGTTCCATCCCCGAGGATAAAAAAGGAGGTCAAGGAGTTTCACAAACAATAAGTACTATAAACCCCCGAAGAACCATGAATTACATTTATGAAGTTAAATGTCATTGACAAATGACTCAACCGTGAAACTGACATGAAAACATGGCTGACATAAACGAACATGTCAATTCCTCACCCATTGCCTCCTCACTCCCCCAGACATCATCGCATAAGGCCTCACGAATTCCGTCCTTTCATTTCCTTGGGCAAATGTGTTAATAGGAAAACAATGTTTATGCAGCAAAAATGGAGGATGGCAACTATTGATTTCATCGCCACAGCCATTTCAGGTAAATTGTTTGAACGTTATGACTATGATGAATATCAGAAATAAAAAAGCTAAATGGAAGGAAAAAAAGGTGCTGATCCAGACTTTCTGATTCCATTTCCCATTTTGAAAACAGCATATGAATCACTCGGCTCATTCTTTTTGGGGAGGAGAAATCAATAGATGAGATTTCATCCCTTTGTAATGATCGGAGTGGTTTCCTTGTTTTGTTGGATGGTTAATTCATTCTGGACATTTAAGTAAGACTGGTCGGGAGAGCGGGGAAGTTGAGGAATCACTTGAAATTCCACTTAGATATGCACAATCTGTACTGGAGGGAAAAAATTCTAAGGTGGGCAATGTCATAGCTCTAGCACTTTCCTCTCCAAATGATGTATGCAAGAGGTGGCTTTCACCTCCTGGTCACATTATTGGTCTCTCCTCTGTTTTCAGTGAGTGCAGCTTTGCCTCCCGCAGTCCATTCATCTCTAAGAACTTTGGCCTCTCAAGCAGGGTTATTAGATCAGTACTTCCTCCAGCCCTACTCCCAATTTGGTTTTATGCTGCAGACAGAGGGAGGCTACCTTTTGTAACGGAGGGAAAAAGCATCTATCGAGTTGAACAAGTGAAGATCTGGGGGTCAGACTTCTGGGCCCCATTAAGGGCATTACCACTGATATATTAGAACCACCTTAGAAGAAGAATGTCATGGAAGCTGACTCTCTGCAGCCATAGATCTAAAAACGGTGAAATGGGAGATCTCACAGAGGGAGCGTCTGTGGTGTCTCTAAGGCTAAGCCACTGCCATTACTTTGAGGTGAGGGCTGTAATGGTTAGTGATTTTGTGTAGAAGCCTGGAGATCCATAAGTTAATGGGATGGGACAAGGGGTTCACTTGCATCTGAGAACTCCATAGCACCCGAGGTCCCTCCTGACCACCTTGGCAGCCAGCAGCTGAGAGAGAACACGGGCATAGGGTGTCCGGGTGGATCTTTTCTGTGGGGACATCCTGGGTAGTCCCTCGGACATCTTTAGCTGTTTCCCATGGAGTAGGCTGGGGGCTTCATTTTCCCCCTTAGCTGTTGGGTGAGCTGACAATTCCTTTTTTACAGGGAACGTGGGAGAAAACATGGCGGTTTGAGGTGTGTAGGGAGATAGACTTAGAGAATGTGTGCTCAGCTGGAAGACAGCCACTAAAAAATTCAAAGGTAGGGGAGGAGGTGAGGGGCGGAGAGGACCTAGGGTTTTACCTCCCTGGCAATTGCACTTGCTTCTCTCTATGGGAGAAGCAATAGATGGACAACCAGAAGGGCACACACAGAGCTGGGCGGCTGGAGGCAGCTGGGCTGAGTTCCCTTGCCTTACAGGTACCACACGGGCTCCCAACACCTTGGCACCAACTAACTCTTCTGAAAGAACTAAGCAGATCCCCAGGACTAGTCAGAGTGGCTTCTGAGTGCCTCAGAGAGGGGCTCTTTCTCCTGGTCTCTGTTCAAGTTGTGTAAGGTTGGAGTCTGTTTATGACACCCCCAGACATTTACCCACAGTGTTAGAGGCCGCTTCCCTGTGTGCCCCAGTGAGCTCTTGGCCAGTAACTGCCAGCCCTCCCGCCACACACGCACCACTGTCCCCGGGCCCTGCCATGGTAGGGAACCCTACAGGGTGATTCTAAGTGACAGGGACACCCATGGTCTTCCAGGCCTGACTGCTTTCTAGTGTATTTGCTTTTCAGAGGTATTTGCACAGACATACACTAGTACATGGGTCTTAGGTTACCAGGAACAGTAAACACAAAGAGCTTTGGGGAAGACCTTGGAAGACTGGGAGCGGGGACTAAGGATTCTGTGTCTTCTTTTCCGGATAGGTTTAGGAAGTCCCAATACAGAGCTCTTTAAATAAAGCAGAAGAAACGAGGGAGGAAGACAGGGGAAGGAAGAAAAGAAGCAGGAAGGGGAGGAGGAGAGACAGTGGAAAAGAGAAGACAGAAAGACAAAGGCAGAGGAAGCAATTTAAAGAGGGGGAAAAAGGGAGAAGGTGAAAAGGAGTGAATTAACATGAAGAAAAATCACACATTCCACCCAGAACCATCCCATTGTCTTCTACTACTTAAAAGTCCAGCTAACTGTGCTGCATACCTGACATGAATACAAAGTAATACTGAATGTAAAATGTGATTGGGAAACAAAGCTTCAAGTTTTGTTTTGTTAAATCCTCCCCCGAGGATATTTTTCCATTGACTTTTAGAGAGAGTGGAAGAGAGAAGGAAAAACAGAGAAGTATAAATATAGATTGGTTGCCTCCTGCATGTGCCCTGGGCCCCAGGCAGGGAGGAGCCTGCAACTGAGGTACGTGCCCTTGATTGCAATGGAACCTGGGATCCTTCTGCCCGCAGGCCAACACTCTATATACACTGAGTCAAACTGGCTAGGGCAGTGGTTGGCAAACTGTGGCTCATGAAAACTCTATGGCCCCTTGAGTTTTTAGCAAAGGCCAGCTTAGGAGTACCCTAATTAAGTTAATAACAATGTACCTACCTATATAGTTTAAGTGTAAAAAATATGGCTCTCAAAAGGAATTTCAATCGTTGTACTGTTGATATTTGGCTCTGTTGACTAATGAGTTTGCCGACCACTGGGCTAGGGCAAACTTCAAGTTCTTAAAAGCAAAGAAGTCCATCAAAGCCAAGGTGTTTGACGTTTTCTGTGCAAAATGTTGAAGTTGCCTTTGCAGAGTGTCGAGCCTGGAGCTGGGCTGGTGAGTCAAGGTCCGGGGCCTGCACACGCTCCCCACCTGTCCCCCCCTGCCCTGCCCGGCCCACCCCATGGAACTCACCTTCCTCACAGTGCTCCCCTTTGTAGCCGGCAGAGCAGACGCAGGTCCCATCAATGCAGGAGCCGTGGCCCCCGCAGGAGGGGTCGATGCACTGATTCATGGGCACATCGCACTCGGCGCCCTTCCAGCCGCTGTAGCACTGGCATGTCCCTTTGGAGTACTGTCCGTTCCCGCTGCACAGCACAGGGCAGGCGGCTGCAAAACCAGAGACAGAGCACAGGTCATGGGGGCCCCGTTGGTCTCAGGAGGCGGAGCCTGCCTGGTGTTTCACCTGAGCTTGCCATGATCCAGGCCAGGATGCTGGCCGGGGAGGTGCAGAGGCATCTTCGAATGATCAATAACCATCACCACCACCAGCACCACCACCGCAAAACTGCTACTGAAAGCAGTAGTCACTGCCAGCTCAATGCTTATGATGTGCCAGGCTGAGCACAGAACGCTTTATGTGCAATTACTCTTAACATCATCACTGTCATCATAATCCCCCTACAAGGCGGAAGCTAGATTCATGGTCCTGTTTTGACAGGTGAGGATCAGAGTCAGGTGGCCGAAGTCACTGAGCGGGTTGGAAGCGGGACTGGAAGCTGTGCCCCTCACTAAGCTGAATGGATTCCCGAGCTGCTGTTGGCTTTTGGGCTGAGAACCCGATTTGCAGATTCCTTTTCCCCCAGATTAGTTGATTCCTATTCCTGATACGTTTATGTTCCCTAGAAAGAAAGGGGGATGGACCACAGTTGTGCCACCATCTCTCTACGCCTCAGTTTCCTTGTCTAGACCACGAAGAAATAATTGCAGCTAGCTCCAAGTGGGCGGAGTGTGATCAAGTATAAGGATGAGTGTGCCTGGCCTATTACAGAAACCAGGGAAGGGAGGGCAAGCTGGAGCACGATGTCGTGAGCAGTTCCTGTCTCAGCCGGGACCCTCTGGCATCTGTTGATGGGAAGAAGGCCGAAAGCCAGCAGGGACTGTCTGGTAGGACATTGCCAACAGTTTTCACCAATCTGGCCTCCGTTCTAATTCTGCCCTTTTAGAGATGGAGAGTGGGATTGCAGTGGTTGCTTCACGCTTTGAACGTCTCACCTCTGGTCGGTTTATAAAGAATCCAAATTTCCACCCTGGCTTCTCTGTGAGCCTAAAACCGGGACAGGGTTCTAGGCTCTGGGCCTGGCATTCAGAGACCTTCAGAAATGACCATCAGAGATACCGTACTACATCCTGGTCCCCCTGGGATTTGCAATGCAAAGGGTCCAAGAATGCAACACAGGCTGAATGGTCTGTCCACCCCACGAAGCAATTGTGCATCTAATCGGATCACTCCCTAGTCAACGGCCCCGCCCGCCCGCCCGCCGCATCTACCCCCTCTTACTGTCATGTTCCTGTTTGGGTTTCCTAGTAATTAGCTTTCCTCTGTGAGCGTCTGATTTCTCCAAGACATTGTAAACTGCTGGAAGACAGGCCCTGGGTTATCCTGGCTGATTTCCTCCTGGTGCTGCTCTCATCAATGTTGTTTTGATTAAGGAAACCTTCCTGCTATGTTCTGCTAATCAGGGATTCCCATGTGGGGAGGCTGTGGGCAAGCACCGCATAGCAATAAATGAAAGATGCGGACAGACCAATGTTTGCAGTGAACCCCTTCCCTTTTTCTGGGGAGCTGACCTAAAACAAAAACATCTGAACAGCTGACATATGACCAAGGGTATATTCCACCGAGAGGCGGGAGAGGATAGAAAATAAGGAGCACATAATTATTGTCTTTATTCCTTGATAAAAGACAGTTAGGATTATTTTCTTTATTCATATTGAAATGGGTTCTCTTCTGCATACACTCTAAGCGGTGGGGAAAAAAAAAACTAGTATTGTCTAGATGGTAAGAATGGGTTTTATTTAAAATCAGGTGCCTAGGAAATCAAATTTAAAAGGTGACCTATTTAAATTACTCAGGGGAAAAAAAAGGAGCATAGGCAGGTCAGAGAGTTCTCCCCAGTCTAAACGCAGCCTTCCTTCACTATGTTTGCAGCATGCTCACCGGGAGTGTGGTAAAATATGCAAAACACTGTGGTGTTCTCTGGAAAGTGGGGCACTCGGTGGCTCGGCTGATGTCACGTTAAAAAGCAGAAGGCCGGTTAAAGAGCGAAGCTCTCTAGTAATCCATTGTCATCAGGGCAGAGAGTGCAAATGCCAGATGAGCGCCCCCCAGTGGTCGCTCAACTGACCTGCATGGAGAGAACCTTTCCTTGGGTAACATTCATGCCCAGACATAACTCAACCCAGAGCATTCCAGTACAGAAGGCTCAGCCTAGACCTCTTTTCAGAGGCTGGATGTGAAATGGAGGCCTCCTGTATTAATAACTCTTCTCACACTTATACTATCATGAAATTCATATGATTTTTAAAATATCAGGTTAGAGGACAGACAATTCTGACATCACACCTTGCCCAACAATAATAGGGAATAGAAGTGGCAAGAGCAAGGGTTTGGGTGCTAGGGAGAACTGGTACAAGACCCAGCCCATCACTGACTGTGGGATTTTGGCAAGATTACTGCACTTCCCTGAGACCCACTGTCCCCTTCAAAATATCAACTCTCCGAGTTGATGAAGTGTTAAGAGAGATTATGTGCTAAAGGACTTAAAACAGTAGCTGTCATCTGTTTGCCACGAACAAATGCTTTCTCATGAATTTCAACCTGTATTTCCAAACAGAATTCAAGGGTTAATAATATGAAAAATGTCATAGTTCTCTCTCTCTCTCTCTCTCTCTCTCTCACACACACACACACACACACACACACACACACTCCCACCACCACAGAAGAGCATCAGAGAGCTCTCATGGGTTCTTCCCCCAGTCCTCCCTGGCTGTGGGCAGTAGGTGGTTCTGGAATCACGTGCAGAGTGTTTTATGCCCTCATCCCTCTCTCCTCTTCCTAAAGGCTTTCAGGAGCAGAACATTGTGCATTGGAGCTTTTACTTAAAATTAATTAAAATGTTTGTATAAAGTGACTATTCCTGTTTCACTAAATCTGGTAAATGGAAGCTCTAAGGCTCCAGTAGAAGACAGATAAATTACCATTGTCACTAACGACTGACAAGCTAACAGGCCTATGACAAAAAAAAAAAAAAAAAAAAAAAAAGAGAGAGAGAAAAAAAAGAAAAAAAACACAATTTAGATCCATCGAAATGGTGGAAAGCTCATTTTAATGATCAACCTAGAGATTACTTTCCTTCCACCCAAATTCCCTGTAAGGGGTGAGTTGCGTTATCAGTGCTATTTACTTGGTGGGAAGTAACAGGACAAGCCACCCGTGTCTGATGTTTTAAGTAAGGCAAGTCCTGTCTACTTGGGGTGGTGGCAGAGAGAATATCGGAAGGGAAGCAGCAATGGTTGAAGAGGCTTCATCATACAGGGAGAGGAAATTTTAAATAATGTCTCTTCTAAACATGGCTTGAAATCTGATTGAAAACGCATTTGGAAAAGAGACTTGAAAATATTTGAACCCAATTCACCAGGTAAATAGTCAAAACAGCACCAGCAATGGGTTGTCTTGCATTCCAGTTAGTGAATAATATTAATGGATAACCTAATGGGTGTTACCGTATTTCCCCGAAAATAAGACATCCTCTGAAAATAAGACCTACTTCATGGAAACATAATACATCCCCTGAAAATAAGACCTAGCGCATCTTTGGGAGCAAAAATTAATATAAGACACTATCTTATTTTTGGGGAAACAGGGTAGTAGCTGGACTAGATGGGAGGGAAAAATGAGGAGTCGTGAAGATGCCTGGATCCCCCTGAAGCAACTGAGGATGTGATGTTTGGGTCATGGGGGTGCAAAGGGAGTTCTGTATCATTGAAGCTACAACTGGCGTCCTGCTGTCTTTCCGGACTGGACCTCGCTGGGCGCTGAGGAAGATGGTGTTAGGAAAGTGAGTCTCACTTCTTGCTCGGCTCCTGCTATTGGCAACCCATTGGGTAGACAATCAAGTTGCCCTCTGCTGCATGCTGCCCTCAAAATCAATTCCACGTACCTTAAAGATGTAACTAGAAAAAACCCTACAAAAATGATCAGAAAAAAAATAGTAAAGCTAATTTTATTTTGTTGGGAAGGGGGATTTGTAAGGAAGGCATACATTCTAGAAACACAGAAGGAAGAGAAGAAAGATCAGAGCTGATTACATGCATTTTAGAGCTTCTGAATGACGTAGAACCAGAATTAAGAGATGAACGTCACCGGGAGGAAATACAGGATCAAGTTTGATGTCTGAAATACACAAGAGTGTTTTCTGACCCATAGAAAGGCAGAGGAATGACATCCTGGGTAGAGGACATAGAAACATAAACATAGCCAGCCAATAAAAGCATGAAAAGACACGCAGCTTCATTAGGAATTAAGTACAGATCAAAGTAATAATGAGAGAGAATCCTGGGCTTATCAGATTGGAGGGGAAAAAAAAAAGGAAACAGCAGAAAGATGGAGAAGCCCAGGGCTGCCATGGCCGAGGGAATTGCTCTGTGAAACCAGCTGGTGGGGGCATCGGCTGCCACCATCTGGATAGCTCCCTGGCTCAATGCACCTAGAGAGAAGCCTGTTGGCCTCGGTGCCTCGGTCTTCCCTCCCTATTAGATGGGCACAGCGGTAAAAGACTTCTTGTGTAGGAAGAGGGAAGAAGTTGGAAAGCAGAACTAAGGAATGAAGATGCAAATACAAACGCAAAGATCACCAGCCATTCTGATCACGATGGGCACCTCCGACCCGAATGGCCCCCCACTTGGACACCAAGACACTCGAGCGTCTCCCCCACCTCTGGCTGGGCTCAGCGGGGGCAGGATCCAGCAGGACCCCGTGAAGACAGCAAAGCAAAGGGCGCCGCTGACAGACAGGGGCAGAGAGCGCAGGTGCGCCGGCTTCCTCGCTCCCGCTGTGTCAAATGGCACATTAATAAGCGGGAAAGCGATTCAGGGAAGAATTTCTAGAAGGACAAAAACCTCATCAGGTGTGTCAGATGTATGACAGTCAGGGGCCACGTGGGGAAAGAAGCACATGCTGACTTAAGCGTGAAAGTATAGACGCTTTAATTAATCCGGGGTGAATTTAATTGCTTTAGTTAAGTGGAAATCGGGTTAAAAAATGATGCAGAGCATGCTGGGGTGTGTTAAAAACATGACATATGAGTTGGATGAATCGATAAATTAAAAGTGCACAGATGTTTTAATTAAACCCAGGGAAGTTAACGAAGATCGCAAGAGACTTTTAAGCCTATGATTAATTCAATTCATTTAAAATACCTGTAGAGATATGGGGACGCCTCCATTTCGAGAGTTATAAAAGTTCCCAATCGATAAGTGCTTAAGCGGTTTTTAAAAAAGTCTTCAGGTGTTTTTCCGTGTGTGTGTGTGTGTGTGTGTGTGTGTGTGACTGAACCGCATTAATTACATAATGAATATTTAAATTCTTCGGAGTATACAGTAAGCTTTTCCTGCAGCTCCAGTCCAGGCTGAAGTAGCTTTTCATTCTCATTGTGATTCAGGCATCGAGATGAGTTTGCCGATTATTGGTGTCCACACGAGTGGAAGTTTCTGGAACATATGGAGGGTCTGTTTATTCACTGCTGTCAGGCTGCCCGAAATTTTTTTTAACTCCTCACCTGAGGATATGTTTATTGATTTTAGAGAGAAAGGAAGAGAGAGAGAAAGAGAAACATCGATGGGGATCTACCCACAGCCTTTAGGGGTACGTGAAGATGCTCCAACCACTGGGCAACCCTGCCAGGGCCCCTTTGCCTCCCCTAGCTGTGTGATGACAGACACTTTACGCTCAACCTTGATTTTTTTTAAAGCTTTCAAATGGGATGAGAATCCTGGGAACCACCCCACTGTGTTTTTCTGAGGATGAAGTGGATGTCTGTAGAGCACTACACGCTGAGCCTGGCACACAGTAAGATATCCACAGACCAAAGTCTATAGACAAGATTTTGCTATCAGTATTGTTATTAGGGGGAAATCGCTCAACTCATCCCATGTAGAGAGACAGGACAAGGTGGCGCACCCTCTTTCCCATCAACCGTCCGGCTGGCCTCCTCTCTAAGGGCCCCTTTACTTCCCATGCGGAGGTTTTCCTATGTGCAACAGGGCGAGGCTGCGTGTGCGCCTGGGTGAGTCACTGCTTTCTAAGGCTGCTCTGTGACGTACCTAGTAGTTTAAGGAGGAAAAAGAAGTTTTTTCCCCCCCGGAAGCAATTTAACTTGGGGGGAGGGCTGCCTGATTTAAGCCCCGGAAGTGATTTCTGTTTGGTCATGGGAGAAGCATGAGCCACGCTGTGAGCAGCCAGGGTTTAGAGGCTGCGGCCTGGACTCGCATGGGGGCAGCAGATAACGGTCCCTGTGACGTGGGGTGGCGGCAGGCCTCCACCTGAAGTTGCTTGAGGAGGGAAGTGACAGGTCCTGAGAGCCTGGGAGGAGGCCGGAGGGGGAGGAATGCCACCTGGGGCCCCGTGGACAGGGCAGTGGCTGTGAAGACAGAGTGTAAATGGCAGAGCATGTCGGAGGTCCGTGAAACAGGAGCTGGCAGACGACGGGACGTGGGAGGTGATGGGACATGCGTGGCTGAGGAGGGTGGGGGACCGAGGAGTTCGGAGCAGCAGGCTCTGGAGGTAGGCAGACCTTTCAAATGCTGGCTCTGTACCTGCTACCTAGTGAACCCTAGTTTCCACTCCCGAAAACCTTGTCTTGGACTCCGACCTCCATCCCAGTGTGCGACCACACAAATACTGCGTGCAAAGCACATCTTTCTTCTGTCTCACGTCCTCCGAGGTTAACCTCGGGGCTGGGCTGGTATCAGGGATCCCGGCCGGAGGCCTGGTTTGAATCCTAACAAGATCACTCAGCAGCTGAGGGATGTTTGTTGTTGATAATCCTTACCCAGGGATATATTTTTTTCCATTGATTTTTAGGAAGAGTGGAAGAGAGGGGGAGAGGCAGAGAGACAGAAACATTGATGTGAGGGAGACTCATCAATTGGTTGCCCCGACCAGGGGGGAGGAGCCTGCAACCAAGGGACGTGCCCTTGACCAGAATCAAACCCGGGGGCCTTCTGTCCATGGGCTGAGGCTCTATCCACGTAGCCAAAGCGGCCAGGGCCAGCTGAGGGATCTTGAGCAAGTTACAGAACCTCTCTGTGTTTCACTGTCCTCATCCATGAAAGGAGATAATAGCCATTCATAAAAATAGGGCTATTGATGATTAAATAAGTATGCAGTTGCTTCGTACAGTGGCTGGCACCCAGTAGGAACTCAATAAAGGTCAGCAGTGATGTTGGTGATTATAATTGGAGCTGCGAGTTGGAGCCCTAAGAAGGACTGAGTAGTGGGCACATTGGCAGGTTAAGAGGAGAAAAACAGAAAGATCTCTGGTCCCTGTTTTCAAGGCTCCACAGAAGCTAGGCAGGACCCAAAACCAGCCCAGTCGCAACTCATCCCATTTAAAGAGACAGGACAGGGTGGAGAAGGAAGGGAGACTTTAGGTTCCCATGGTTGTGCCATCTCCGGGCAGGAGTTGTCATGTCTGGTAGCTGCTCACTGCACAGGGCCCACGTGCAGGCTCCGGTGCACCGAGTGTCTGCTGCCGGTTGGGGCCTCAAGTCCAGAAACAAACGCACCACCTGAGGAGCCAGCGTCAAAGCACAGTCATCGGAGGCCCCGGGTCTCTTGGGGAAAATGCCAGGCGGCTTTTCCAACCCCCCAAGGAAGCAGCCAGTGAAAGACCTTCTAATAAAAGTAAGATAAAAGGAATCATAATTAAAGAGCACCGAGCCCACCACAAATAGCATTCAAGTAACGAGGAAGCCGCGCACGGGGAATCGTAATAACCAGGCACCGCGGACGAAACAATAACTGGGATAATAAGCCCAATTACAGGAGGACAGGAGAGGCCCCCGATGGAAAGTGGCACAAGTGACCGGGAAAGAAAGGCCCTTTTCTTTCTTTTTTAAAAAAATATATATTTTATTGATATTTTACAGAGAGGAAGGGAGATAGAGAGCTAGAAACTTCCATGAGAAACATCTACCAGCTGCCTCTTGCACACCCCCTACCGGAGATGTGCCCGCAGCCAATGTACATGCCCTTGACTGGAATCGAACCCGGGACCTTTCAGTCCGCAGACTGACGCTCTACCACTGAGCCAAACTGGTTTCGGCAAGAAAGGCCCTTTTCCTTCGGCTCTGAATCTGAACAGACCGCTGACCGCATGGCACCAGCAATGACATTCTACATGGAGAGACCCTGTTGCTCCTTCACACGCTTTGTCCCCGGGACTCTGAGCGCTCCCTGAGGCTCACTGGCTATTTTCACAGATCCATACTGTATCTCCCCATAAACTCCCTCATCTTCTCCTTCATAACGTCCACAGCACTCAAAGCCCACGCCACAGCATGCTGGGTTGATCTTGGACTTCCCACTTGCTTACCCGGTGCCTGCACCAGCGGGGAGCTCTCGGGGGCAAGGCCATGGCCCTCCTGCCCACGATGGTATCCCTGGCACTCGGCGCGGGGCCTGGCTCAGAGCAGGCACAGGTTAAGCATCTGTCGGATGCATGAGTAAGCTCAGGCCCTCCGGGACTTGGAATAAATGGGTCGGGACCCTCATTGTATTCTTTCAGTGGGAGGGTCAGGCCCATTCTGACTGCTGAGCCGCTCAGGACCCCCAGCTCGGAGGGGGCTGTGGAAGAAAGGCTTTGCAAACGCCTGCTGACGCCTCTGTGCACGCGAGGATGTCTGCAGGCGCCCGATGCAGACTGGCAGGTTCATAAGAAGGCAGGGAGCTGCCGCCCGCACAGCGCATCCGAGGGCACGGGAGGCGCAGCACGAGGTCAGGAGAGTAAATCCGCAGTTCTGTCACCAGGACACATACCCCGTTGCTCGAATGTGATGGGGATCTCACTTGCTAACGTGGCAAATTCTCCCCCTGGCAGGAGGGCCTGAGTCTGCTGGTTGCCCGCAGCAGAAGCTGGCAGAACTCGGGGCCTCCTGGCATGGCTGTCAGCGAAGGAACAGAGGTGAAGGCGGGTTTGTGAGGAGGGAGGACCTTGGGCCCGGCCCTCCTAAGGCCTTTTATCCAGAAAGAAGGGGGATGATCGTGGGCCAGGAGATGGCATCACCGTCCTGGGTCGCGGGAGGCCCAAGACCAGCTGCCCTTCCTCCCTGCACTTGGGAGCCCCGTGACCTCACCCTGTCTGCTCCAGGTTACTTCCGGTTAACACTCAGGAGCTTCTGAGGCTCAGATGTTGTTTGTGAGTGGCAGCCTGGGACAGCCACCAAGAACCATGGAGGACCAAGGGGGGAGGGCCTCCAGCACCTCTGCTTTATGTGCAAGGGGAAAGGGGGGTGGACACAGGGAAGGTATACACACACACACACACACACACACACACACACACACTCACACACTCACACACAACCACGTTTTACATTTTTTTTCTCATTAAAAATCAGAAGTGCATCTTTGATAGGTTTCATCGAGGAGGGTGCGACATCTCACTAAAAATGCATAACCTCCATCAAGTTACAAGAAACCACTGGGTAGGCCACACTGAGGGACGTGCTGCAAAATACCTGACAGCACTCTTCAAAAACAGTCAAGGTCACAGGAGGCACAGAAGACAGGAAATGCCTGAGGAGCCCTCCCAGAGTGGAGGGGACTCAGGAGTCACGCCCGGAAAAGGCAGTGTGGGATCTGGGCTGGAATAAAAGAGCAAAACTGGGGGGGAAATAGTCTGAAAATTAGTCAATAGCATTGCATCAATGTTAATTTCCTGGTCTCAATAATAGAACTACGATAATTTAAAATGTTGACATTAGGGGTGAACCTATATGGAAACTCTATGTACTATTTTTGCAATTTGTCCACAAGGCTAAACTGATTTCAATATAAAAAGCTGGAAACATTGGGCCCAGCGGTTGATTGTTGACCTATGAACCAGGAGGTCATGATTTGATTCCGGGTCAGGGCACATGCTTGGGTTGCAGGCTCGATCCCCAGTGTGGGGCATGTAGGAAGCAGCTGATCAATGATTCTTTCTCATCACTGATGTTTCTATTTCTCTCTCCCTGTCCTTTCCTCTCTGAAATCAATAAGAAACAAAAGGACACACACACACACACACACACACACACACACACACACACACACATATTTATATACTGTAAACTTTGGGGAAAATTGATTAAAATAGGATTTACTGGATGTTGATATAAGGATGAAAAAGTATGTATTAAGTACTCTGCACAATGCCTGGAACATGTTTAGTATTTAACAACTATTCTTATCTATAATAATAAAAGCATAATCTGCTAATTAGACTGGACATTCTTCTGGATGAAGCCAGGGCTGTGAGGGAAGTCCAGGTCCCGGGTGACAGAGGGAAGCAGCTGGGGGAAGGAAGGCCTAGTCGTGCATCTGGCCTCTAGTTTAGAAATAATCTGAAGTAGAGGCTAAACATAGCCAAGTGAGTGTGGCACTGATCATTCCACTCACCCGGTAGAAGCCGGTGTCTGCTTTTACGGGGCAGTTAGTGGATGTGGCTACTTTTCAGGAGCCGGGACTCAGGAGATGAGTGGTCGGAGGAGCAAGGCTGGCTTCCCAGTGCTCAGGTCCTCGATGGCATATCAGTGTGAGAAGCCAACTTGGATTGAATGCTGCTGACAGTGAAAATAACACTCTCCCGATAGGGTTGCAGGTGGGATTAACATTTCCCACCGATTGCATTGATTCCAGTGTTCTTTAAAAAAAATTTTTTTTTTTTTGATTTGGACACTGTTCCTTTTTTTTTTTTTAAATATGTTTTTATTGATTTCAGAGGAAGAGGGAGGAAGAGAGAAAAAAACATCAATGAGAAAGGAACACAGATTGGCTGCCTCCTATAGACCCCCTACCGGGGATCGAACCCACCATCTGAGCATGTGCCCTGACTTGGAATTGAACCGTGGCCTCCTGGTCATTGGTCAACGCTCAACCACTGAACTACACGGGCTAAACATTGTTTCACTTACTATAATATTTCCCATGTCCACATGCTGAGTTGACTTTAAGAAATATCTCTCTATATAAAAGGCTAATATACAAAGTGTACCTGTGGGAGTTTGACTGGAAAACCAGGAGCTCTATTGCTCACTATGACATGTGGTTATCACTAGGGGGCGGAATGAAGGAAGGCCCCAGCCAGCAGCTAGAAGGCCCTGATCACCGGCCAGCCCTAGGGATCCTACCCATGCACCGATTTTGTGCAACGGGGCCTCTGATGTTAAATAAATCCTAATACCGATGGCCCATAAATTTGGCAAAAAACATTAAGGTGGTCCATGAAAGAGTGCAGTTTGGGAAAGAAGAGCTTAGGATAAGGAAGAAAGTGCTGTTAATGAAGGAGCTGAAACTGGGTCCGTTTCAGAAATACTGTGGAAGGGATAATCTTTGGGGGCAAAGAGAGCAGCTTTCCTCCTAACACCCTTCGGCCAAGGATAAAGGGGGGAACAATTTTATTCTTTAAACGCTTCAATCTTGTCAACCGTAAGCCTCAACAGTGGAATTAAAACGCCCGGGTTCAAAGGCTGATTTCAGGAACAGCTCCCGAGGATGCAGGAGTAACTACTCTTAACAGCCACTCAATATTTGTTTCGCGGGGATCAATTATACACCGCGGCTAATGCACACGCCGAGGGGCGCCCCGCCCCGGCCCAGGTGGTGAATGCAAAACACACCGAGAGCCCTTTTAAGCAGCTAAATGCACAGCCCATTACAGATCCATAATGCAGAGTGGCCGCTCGCCGGCAAATGGATTGAGAGCGGAGGGCTCTTAAATGGCCGGGGTACTTAGGCCTGAAAGGCCGGTGGCTGGACGTGCCGCCGGAACACACGCGGTTTTGGGGATTAATAATGCATCGATGTGTGTCGGTGTTAATATACATTTACAGCTCACAGCCCGTGCAGCCGAGCGCTCAGCCCATCTGCGGGCGCACGTAAAAGGACCGCTCTGTCCTTTCTCCCCCATCAGCGCCTTCCCTCCCAGGGAAAATTAGATTATGCAAGAAGAGCCGTGCGAATGATACTGAGGTTTTCTCTCCTGGAAAGCCTTCCCCAGGAAAAGCACTCAGCGTGGGGACCTGGGGCTATGGCTGTCTTCCTCCATCAGGGCCCCTCGGAGCCCGAGGTCCAGGCCCCTCGGAGCCCATCTGTGTGTGGGGGGGGTTGTCCCCAGGCCAACGGGCAGAGAGTGCGAAGGGGAAGAGCAGCCGAGAGAACCATCTGGTGTCCTCCTGCTCTCTTTTCTTTTGGTTCCTGACAAGTTAACCAAACCTTCCGCATGAATGGGTGCCATTTAGGAGAGAGCCTTACACTCATGCAGCCAAATTCAGAACCTTAGGTACCCAAAAAAGCCCGTTCACTTATCAGTCAGCGTTCAGCAAGTCCTGGAACTATCATGAGCACGTGGAATAGGATTCCCCCTGCCACGGCGGCGAGCACGGGCAAAGGCGTGGCTCCCCCAGAGCAGCTATATTGATAATTGCCTTGCTCTCAGAACCCCAAGAAAGGATGGTCTTTAAAGGCAGGGCACATACAAATCATGAGAAGGTGATGCAAGTAAATGTATCGTGCACAAATTAAAAGGTGATGAGCAGTAACTCCTCTGAGGGCTCACGGTGCCGGTGCGTTCTGCTAAGGGCTCGGGGTGCATCACCCCGCGCTCACCACAAACCTAGGAAGGGATGGCCCACTTTCCCGGAGGAGGAGGCCAGGATGCAGAGCTGTCTGACCACTCGCTCAAGGTCACGGAGATACTGAATGGCGGAGCAAGGGTGCAGACCCTTCCCGCTACTGCTTTTCAGACTGGGAGAGGACCTCTGGGTGGGTGGGGAATCAATATAATTTTAACCAGTGTTTTAGAAAAAAAATGTTTTTATTGATTTCAGAGAGGAAGGGAGAGGGAGAGAGAGAAACATCCATGATGAGAGAGAATCACTGATCGGCTGCCTCCCGCACACCCTCTACTGGGGATCAAGCCTGCAACCTGGGCATGCGCCCTAACCAGGAATCAAACTGTGATCTCTGGTTTATAGGTCGATGCTCAACCACTGAGCCACACCAGCCCAGCTTAACCAGTATTTTTTTAAAAAAATAAATAAAGTAAGGTAGGGGGGAAAAGGGTACTATGTAATACATTCAACAGTAAAGATGAAAACAGACAAAAATAAACAAAAGTTTAGAAAGTCAATTAAAAAACAGGAAGTAGGTTAGACTAGAAGAGAAACAGAGTAAAGGGTTGCTTTGTGAAAGCTTTCTTTCAGTGTTTTGGCTGCATTCATCTAGCATATGCACACGTGGGTGCGCCGTGTCTAAAAAGCGTGAGAAGCTCTACTCTCCACTATCCTTGTGTCTGACTGCGCCACTTGAAGGTCGCGCTCAAGGTCTCTTGCAAGTAGGTATGCAGCCCCCGAACCCCCTGTTCCTATGAGAGTCGTTTTCTTTCTTTTATTACCTTTTCCTCAAGAATCCCCGGGCCCCCGCCATCCTGTGCAAAGCAGCGTAGATGAATTAATAATACAATTTAAAACCGATTCCACCAAGATAAATAGCACTTCCTAGATTAAGAGCATAGCTGGCCAGAATGAATGAAATTTACTAACCCTGAGATGCTTAATCTTCCATTACATAGAAGCTAATGATTATAAGAAAGGAGTGATGGTAATTCACTTCTGCTTTTACAGGAAATCCAAGCATCTCATTTTCAGCAAATCTTTCTTCTCAGCACACCTGGGTGCCAAGGATTACTGCCCTGCTCCTATAGGTATGTTGGCCAATTGTCGTAAATCAAGCCCTACTCTTTGCCAAGGGGCTAGGGCTTCTCGTACACATGGGCTTACCAGACGTCCCAGTGGGATTCGGTGGGGAGGCCGCTTGGGTGCCCCTCCTCTCCTCCCCTCCCCTCCCCTCCGAGAAGCCTGTGTTCTGTTTTCCAACCCAGGCAGGGAAGCAGGGGTAAGTACCTTTGGCACAGTCCGCCCCTAGGAATCCTGGGAAGCAGTGACACAGCCCGGACACGCATTCGCCGTTCCCGTGGCAGTTACGTGGACAGTCCTGCACTGAATCTGAGAGAGAGAGAGAGAGGAGAAATTTAGCAGTTACCTTTTTCTCCACTTGCTGGTGAAGCAATTTAATAAGGAGCCACCTACCGTTTTATTTTTTTTTTTTTTATTTTTTTTTTTTTTTAATATATATTTTATTGATATTCTACAGAGAGGAAGGGAGAGAGACAGAGAGCCAGAAACGTTGATGAGAGAGAAACATCGACCAGCTGCCCCCTGCACACCCCCTACTGGGGATGTGCCCGCAACCAAGGTACATGCCCTTGACCGGAATCGAACCCGGGACCTTTCAGTCCGCAGACCGACGCTCTCCCACTGAGCCAAACCGGTTTCGGCAGGAGCCACCTACCGTTTTAAAGGCCATGACAGCGACCTCAGGGGACCAGTAGAGAGGAGCATAAGTGAGTGAAGGAAGTGAATAGGGGTGGGTGGGGACTAGGGCAACTTGGACGACGCAGGGACGTAACCACCGCTGTCCATCTGATTGACCCAGGCGGGAATGTGGGGCTAATTTTGCCTCTGCTTTGGCTTTTTTTCCCCCCTCCAGAATAAGCTACTTATCTGAATATAAAACCTGAAATTTCTCATGTTTGAATATTAAGTTTTAAACACCCTGAGCCCTCCCTCCCCCAGCCTGTGTCATCCAGCCACTCTGAGAGCTGGACTGACAGTGGGCATCACCTCAGTATGGAGGGTGATTGTCCACAGGACAGCGGTTGTTCCTCACTTCGGGTTTGCAGCGTAAAAATATTCCCTGCTGTAAGGGATTTATTTTGGCAAGGGAAAAACCTTCATAGGTGAGATTGATCAATTTAGGCATGATCTTGGGGTTCATTAAGTGGTAAGTTTTGGGTTCTATAATAGCCCTTTTATGCCCAACTTTTGTGGATCTTATTTTTCATGAAAATCAATTAGTCCATGTTTGTTCTGACGTCCGATTTCATATTTATCTTTCTATTTGTACTCTGAAGTAATGTCTTCAAAGGAGTCACTTGGAACATTTTCACGCTGATTTGGAGCTGTACAGAAACATGCATATTCTTTCAAGATTATTGTGACCTCATTTTACTTTTAAATGAAAATAAGCAGACTTCCAGGTTCCAAATTACTAAGGTGATGAAGCAAAACATACAGGCCACTGTGCCCAAACGTTGACATGACGCGGCCCGTGGGGAGCTGGGGACATGGGTCCAGGTTTCCCACTCTGCCCTGGAAAACCAAACCACGTGGTAGGGCTTTCTACAGCGTGTCCCTTCCCAGCTGTTATAGTCCACATGGCTCTGCTGGATTTTATTCTGGGTCCGACGGGAACAGATGCGAAGTTTTCAATGTGGGAAGGGCATCATCCAGCTTGTGTTTTAAGAAGTCACTCCTTCAGCGAGGCAGGGATTGGTTCTCATGGCGTATCGGGGCCTGGGATGCTTTGGTGGAAACTGACATCGCTGAAGCCGAAGGTCCCTTTTCTGAAACCAAATAACTTCAGAGGCAAAGCAGTGACGGTCCAGGGAGCTCATGGCCACGACAGTCCCGTGCACAAGGCCCAAGGTCTTTGCACAGGCAACTGCTGGGCTGCAGGGCCTGCCTTGCCCTTTAACTGAGGCGTGCATCCCTCAGTCCCAGCGTAGCAAACATTTAGCTCCTGAGCGTCTTCCTTCCTTGCTTCCCTCAATCTGGGTTCTGTGCCTGCCCCGGTGTTTTCTAAACTCTTACAATTGCCTCTTTCTGTCTCTGTCTTTCCTCATCAAGCTCCCCGAGAAAGAGACCAGATCGGAAGTGCTCACTGGGGTACCCTCCATGCTTGGTGCACAGTGGGTCCTTGGTCAACAGCAGTCAGATTGGGCATGTGCTTGCACATGTGTGCATGTGGGCATATAGGAGGGTAGGAGAATCCAAAAGAAGCAAAAACTGTAATAAGGAGTAGTTTTCATTTAATCTTCCCATAGTTGTCTATCTCAAGCACGTCTCCAGTTTTTGAGGGAAAAATATTAAGGCTGAAATATAAAGGGAGCCCACCCCCCTCAGGCCCTTTTCCACCCCAAAATTAAGCACGACTGCCCACATCATCAGCTCTCCTTTCTGTCCACTTGAAGGTTTTTGGAGGAGACAATGGCAGGCCCTGGGAGGAAGCCAGGGCAGTGGGATTTCACACGCGGCCACAGCCTCCCCTAAACCCGCATGCACAGCAAGAGCCCGTCCTGTGGCCCCTGAGATGACACTCTCCTCCGAGAGCAGGCCGCTTCTCTCCGAAATGCATCCAAACACTTTCCCAAGTCCAAGGTCTATTGAGAGTGACCGCTGGTTGACACCGGCTAACATTTTCCCTTCTGTTCCTATCACCAGACTCCCAGCGCTCCGGGCTGCTCCTGATGGAGAACGTTCTCGCAACAGATCTGTGTGGGAGACCCTCCGCACCAAACAAAACACTGTTCTTCGCCCCGTGTTGTGGGCCGATCACTATCATTGCTGTATTGAGGTGTCTGCCCAACTATTAGGCCGATCGCCTTTGCCTTCCTCTCTCTCTGAGCTGCCGTCCTGATGAGAGCATTCCCCTGGGGAGAATTGTTAGTCCCAGCTCTGATGGGCAGGCGGGTGAGGGTAATGGTGTGGGGGAAGGGCATCCCAGCACGGCAATGCCTGGGTCTATGTGGGTAAGGGAGTTGGGGGGCAGAAGCTGTTATTAGATAATCTGTCCCCCAGAAAGCTTTCTGTGCCGGGGGAAAGGGATTTCTTTGGCTGGAATTCCAAAGCAATCCAGTGGTTCAGAGCACAGGCTCTGGAGAGTTCGAATCCTGACTCCACCTCTTATCAACTGTGTGAGACCTCAGGCAAGCTGTTTAACTTCTCGGGGTCTTGGCTTTCTCATCTAGAACGTAGAATATTGGCAGCACCTCTCAATGGCGAGGCCATGGGCTGATGGAGATAGTCCCCACCCAGAGCCTAATCCAGGGGCTGGTACCCTGTGTGGTAGTTGTTTTTTTGTTATTAACCAAGCGCTTGTGGACTCCAACTAAGCCAGCTGCAGGGTGTGATTTGCGCTGTTATGTATGAGTCCAAACACAGGGTGACAAAGGGATATCATGTCTCCTGTTCTTAAGCTGAAAATCGCTTTTTTTTTCTAGTGTCTTCCTTTTTGAGCTGGGTTTCATCCTTTGGCATTGCCCCCCTCGGGTACTAAACCTGATGCCGGAAATCTCCCTGACTGTGGGCGACTTCTCTGTGGACTTTGGTCATACAAAGTGTGTGTCGTTACTTTAAGGGTTGGCATTGTTTTTCTGGAACGGGGACATACAGTAAATATTTGGGCTTTGTGAGCCAAACTGTCACTGTTGCAACTACTCTGTTGTGTTAGCTGCCACAGACAATATATAAACAGATGAACATGGCTGTGCTCCAATAAAACTTTATTTGTAAAAACAGGCTGCGGGCCAGGGTAAGCCTGTGGGCTCTGGTGTGCCAATCCCTGCTTTGGAGCATTTGGCTGCTCTGATGGGACCAATCTTTCCTGAGCAGAGGGAATGAGGATGAATTTCAGTCCCATCAGATTTCGTGTCATTCTGATGAAGAATTTCAGATTCGCTAACATAGATCTTTCAAGAATCAGGGAGGCCCTTGGAGAAATCCTGAGGCCGGGAGAGCAGTTCTTCAAATGCAGTCAATAGAGGAACAACTAGCTGTATAAGGCGTGCCCCACCATCGGCTCTCATCTAGGGTCGGCCAGCTCCATCCCCGGTGTGCTCCATACATGATGTCACATCATCTGCCCTTGGGGGACTTGCTCACTACCTCCCCACAAACAAAACCGAGGCCCAGGAGGCAAGTGACTGTTTTAGGGAGGATGTGGGAAAGACAAGCTGAGATTTAATCCTGGATCAAGCAGATCTTTCCTCATGAAACCACCTTATCCAGGCGTCTCCAGTGATCCTTGAGATCCACAACCAGATGCTGTTGAAACAACAAAGTGCTGCAGAAAGGCAAAGGGCAAAGCCCGGAAGCCCATGCCATTTCTACCATTTTCACATCCTGGGACCTTGAGGGACTCAGTCGTCTGAACCTCAGTTTATTCCTCTGTGGAGTGGGTCTATAACATGCTCTGATTCAGCAAGTTCCTACCCAGGACCACTTATTATCATTCATAAGAATATTAAAATCTAATGACAAAATAAATTTCATGAAAATATCTGTAGCTTATTTGATTGTCAAAATACTTAGGGTTTGCCCTAGAAAACTTTATGAGATCTTCTCAAACTAATGACCCATGTAGGGTTTGTATGCACATATAAGAACAAATTTTGTATAAAAATCTTAGCTTTTCCTTTAATACCTAATCAAAAGCAGGGCTAAAATAAGGACCAAATGACAAGTATTTAATTAAAGCATTTTGATATTTACCTACTTGGGAACAAAGTTATGATTTTTTTTCTTATATCTGTCTTTTTCCTGATTTATTTTTGAGTGTTTTTTTCTTAAGCTTTGTGTTTTGAGCTTTCCTTGATTTCTTTTTAACCTCACCAGAGGATATATTTTTATTGACTTTAGAGAGAAGGAATGGAGAGAGAGAGAGAGAGAGAGAGAGAGAGAGAGAGAGAAAGAAAGAGAGAGAGAGAGAGAGAGTGAGAGAGAGAGAGAGAGAGAGAGAGAGGGAGGAGTGGAAGGGAAGGGAAGGAGGGGGAAAGAGAAAAAGAATTACATTGATGTGAGACAGAAACATTGATTGGTTGCACTCCACGTGCTCCCCGATTGGGGATTGAAGTCACAACCCTGGGTATGTGACCTGACCACAAGTTCAACCCGTATTTTTTTGGTACATAGGATGGCGTTCCAACGACTAAACCAAGTTTTCCTCTATTTTTAAGAGAAATTGAGCTGACATGGTCAATATTTGAGATTTATATGTTCATCTCACTTAATCCTCACAACAGCCCTGTGAGGCGGGCTCTAGTGGTTCTGTTCCACATGTGGAAACTGAGGCTCCCAGCAGTCCAGTGACCTGCCTGTGTTGTGTGGTAAGGACCTGGGCCAGGTGGTCTGACCCAAGGCCTTCGCCACACTGGATCCTTGGGACTCACGGTGACTCTCTCAGGATTTAGGCGGCATTCCTATTTTAGTCGGGGCTCACTTGAGGTGGGTAATAGTCTGAGGCTTACATCAAGGATTCTGCTGTGCTCCTCCCCTCAGCAGGAACTACCTTGGAAGGTGAGTCCTCTATAGAGAAGCTCAGAACTTGCCCTCCTCCCCTCTGTGGCATGTCACCTCGGAGAGGCCTGACCTACCTAAGACAACAGTGTTGAAGGAAACCATCTCTTTGTCTTTGCCATCATTGTAGAAGGCCAGGTGCCACAGGCCCACGTCCAGGTACTGCACAAACACGGCCTCGTTTTGAACCAGGGTCTGTATGCTCCGGCGTTCCCTGGGCGACTCGACCACACTCCACTTCTCCTTCCCGTCCAGGCGCTCCATGAAGTCATACTAGGAGAAGAAAAGAGTGATATGTGTGACACTCGGTGCAGACCCAATCCCATGTCCCCTTCCCCTCCCACCTCATCAGTTACCTGAGACATACTTCCCAGTGCGTTTAACTATGAGCACCTCCAGTAAAGTGAGAATCACAAATGTTGTGGTAACAGTTGCCATTTACTATGCTTATAGTTACTGCTAATAGTTGTATTACGAATGGTCACAATCTCTTTCCTACAGTTTTAAAATCCCTAAAGCTTTAAAACCCAACATTTTGATTTCTTCTTCATTTTTGTCATCTTGTTTTTCCACTCCCTCCCTGTCCTCCAGCTCTTTCTCCATCTGCAAACCTGAGAAATTCATAGTACTAACATTATAGGATTGTTGTGAGGAAGAAAACAATCAATATGCCTTTATTGATTTTGGAGAGAGGAGCGAAAAGGGAGAAAGAGATCGGAACATCGATTATGAGAGAGAATCACTGATTGGCTGCCTCCTGCATGCCCCCTACTGGGGATTGAGCCTGAAACCTGGGCATGTTCCCTGACCAGGAATCAAACCATTACCTCCGGGTTCATAGGTCAATGCTCAACCACTGAACAACACAGGCTGGGCGGAAAAAGATAATTAGAACAGTGCCTGGCACAGAGCAAACACAAAATACATGCTAGAATCTCCCATCATCATCTAATTCCATTCTTGCAAAAACCATATAAGATAGATGCAGTTTCTATCTTCTTTTACAGACAAGAAAACTGAGGTTCAGAGAAGCCACGCAACTTGTTAGAAGTCACACAGCAACTGAGTGGCCACGCAAATATTTGGACCTAGAACTGTTTAGCTGCAATGTCTATGCCCTTACAGTGCCTGGCCTTGGACAACCCAGCAATTAAACAGTAAGCTCTGTTTTAGCGGAGGCCAGGTTCAGAAGTGGAAGTCATCAGTGAGAGAGGGAGTGGTCAGCAAAGGCTATCAGGGTGGGGGCAACAAGTGTGACTCATGAGAAGCCTGTCATAGAGAACAGCTAAACCCTGTGATGGGCAAGTGGGAGCCACTGAAGGCCCTTGAGCAGCGACTGATGCAATAAAAGGAATGTTTTGAAGCATTGGCATGTAGAATCAGGATATGGGATGTTCTAGAGGGAGAATGAGATGAACCAGGGAGACCAGTTGGGAAGGAATAATAGAAACCAGTGATGTGGTTCTTGAATAGGACAGTGCTTGGGAAGAAGGGCCAGCTTTGAAGGAACATTAAAAAAAAAATTTTGATTTTTTACAGAGAAGAAGGGAGAGAGATAGGTAGTTAGAAACATCGATGAGAGAGAAACATCGATCAACTGCCTCCTGCACACCCTCTACTGGGGATTTGCCCGCAACCAAGGTACATGCCTTTGACTGGAATTGAACCTGATTACCCCTTAGTCCACAGGCTGATGCTCTATCCACTGAGCCAAACTGCTTAGGGCAAGAAGGAACACTTCTAAGGCAGAGAGGACAGTGTTTGAGTGTGGGCTGGGCAGACAGGATGAAAGAAAAGGCGAAGAGGACACCAGGGTTTCTTTCTTGTTGACAAGAAAATTGGCGAGACCTGGGTAGAAACGGACTAATCTTGTGAACCTTTGCAAAATCATTGTAACCAAAAAGTCATGTGTACGGTGACTCTCAGAAGACATTCAAACTGTAGATCTTTAGCAGATCAAAACCACCCCGGGGGGTGAAGCTCCGTCTCACCACTTCCCCTCCATGAAAAGGGTTTTTGTAGGTTACAGACATCAACTGGAACCCCTTCTACACACTTCATAGAACGAAACTCCAGGCACCTGCTAATGCGACTTCCCCGTCATCAGAATTGCTGGCTTTCTCATCCGAAATGTGATCACTGGAAATAAAAGAGCCTACAATCCTAAGTTCAAAGATGTTGGCGTCAGGCAAACCTGGGTTTGAATTCTGACTCTGCCATCCGCTACCGTTTGAAGTCGGGAAAACCTACTTTTACCTTCTTCCTGGTTTGCCTGCGAGGGAACACGGACATCCACCTTTCTGGGTTGCTATGAGGATGACATGATGTAATGCTTAGGCCAGTGCCTGGGCAATAATAATGACCATTTAATTAAGTACCTCATGATTATGAGTCACTTACTTGCAAATCATAATAATAGAAGAGAAGCTCATGATTCTCATTTTTTTTTTTTTACGGGAGGGGGGGGGGTCGGTGGATAGTCATCCCTTGGGGAGTGGAAATTTCCCCCGTTTCTCAGGAATCAAGTATATTTAGCTTCCCTCAGACCCATATCCCATTGGTCATGGCTGTCTTTAAGGGACAAAATAAATGATGTGAAGTGATATGACAAAGTGGCACTGCTTTCGGAGGCCTTTGTAACCAAAACATTTGTTCCTTAGCAACCTCGTCAATGTCCGACTACCAGGACCTAGGCCCACAAATTGCTGTCAGCCAGAGGAATGAGCGTCACTGCCTCCGCGCCGAGGTGAGAAGCGTATACTTCATCTGGGGGCCGGGATATCACCCCCGTGAGGAAACGCTGGGGGAAGGTGATTACGTGTGTGGGTCATTGCTCATTATTAATTTGGGCATCCGTCATCTCTTGACAGGACAAGGGGCACGGAAATGGCTTAGGGCTCGTGGCAGTGCTTGCTGTCCCACCAATCCAATTACCCCGGGAAGAGGCATTTGTCAGAGGAGAGGGAGGACATTTATTCTGGCCGGCCCCTCAGCGTCCCGCCGCAGAAGCATGGAGGGCAGTTTTCATTTAAAGAAGGACCACGAGTCGGTGGCTCTTGCCCAGAGCATGGGCTGTGATGATAGGGTGGCTGCTGCGCCCCTAGCCCGTGTCCTTTTATTGCGCTTGTTTTCAAAGCGCTTACCACCCTCTAAACTGATATAATTTGTTTTTATGTCTACTGTCAGTCTCCCCAGAAGAATGCAAACTCCAGGAGGGCGAGGATTGGGTGTGCATGGTACCGTAGTTAAGAGTGGGGACTTCGGAGCTAGTCTTGCCTGGGTTAGAATCCGAGCTCTGCCAGTGACTGCTGTGACACTGGCCCAAGCCATTTAGATTCTCCGTGCCTCAGTCTCCTTACCTTTAATATGGGGCTAATACTAGTGTCCACATCAAGCCACAGCTAAGCATGCCTGAACAGTTTCTGCTGTCATGATTATAATTCACTGCTGTATCTAATGGATCTCCAGTGGAGTCTGATGAATAAATATTGGTTAGATATCAAACAAATAAAACACTGAATTTGTCAACAAATTCCCCTGAAAAGAAACAAAGTTGGATTGGATTCAATAAGAAAGACTTGTTCTTTAATTTTCTAATTTCTCATGGGCTTTCTTGAGAGAGAAAAGGGTAGTGTCACAGTCAGCAAGCCGGGATCACGCACCACCCAGTGCAGAACATGCCCCTGGTGGGACACCGTGGCCCAAGGTATATTCATATATGTCATCAACATTTGAGAGGTGACTTCCTAAGGTTGTCACGACCTCACTCTTCCAGGTCCCAATAGGACGATGGACAAGGTAGGCTTTCTTCCTTTGGGCTCTCTTGGCTCGTTCCCTTATCTTCCTGCCCTTCCTCCTTTGACTCTGTTCTGTAGTGACCACTGTGTCAAGGATTGCCTGTCACTGTCCGTATCAGGTCTGGCTCCTTTCCAGCCCCCTTGCCACCAGATGGAAGGATGTGATGGTGCTCCAGTTAATGGGATGTGAGCTGTGGGATGTACTCAGTTCAACATCCCATGCAGTCAGCCCCCTACAGAGCACTCTTAAAGCCCAAGACAGGAGGGGCCTGCATCCTAGAATCAACAACTGGAGGAGAGCCTGAAATTGTAACACAAGTGGGCAAGGAATGCTTATTAAATTAAGCCACTGGGGTGTTGAAGTTTATTTGTTATTTCAGAACCTTCCGGGATATTGACCTCATGCTTCTCTTCCTTCCCAGTTCACTCCCTGAGATTGTAATCAGCCCCAGCATCAAATCCATTTCTTATGGGGTGGCAAGAGAACCCCCAGGAAGGAATGGCAGCATCCTCTGTTGGTCAAGTTCCAACCTATTATGTATGGGGAGTCTAGTTTGCCCAGTTCGCCCAGGACCATCCCAGTTCACACCTCTTGTTCCTTCTTTCACTCTAGAACAGCGGTTCTCAACCTGTGGGTCTCGGACCCCTTTGGGGGTTGAACGACCCTTTCACAGGGGTTGCCTAAGACCATCGGAAAGCACAGATGTTTACATTACGATTCATAACAGTAGCAGAATTACAGTGATGAAGTAGCAACAAAAATAATTTTATGGTTGGGGGTCACCGTCACATGAGGAACTGTATTAAAGGGTCGTGGCATTAGGAAGGTTGAGACCCACTGGTTTGGAATCTATAGTTACTCTACTGGTAGTTTAACATCAGTGTCACGTAGCATCAGTCACAGCTGCTGTAACCTGGGGAAGGGCTGGAGGCTAGACACACAAGGAGGATCTGCCCGGCCAAACACAGGGAGGACCTTCCAGGGCGGGGAGCAGGAGCGCAGTGAGAGGCTGGTTAGCGCAGAGCCATCTGGCCCAGGGGAGCCTCAGCTCGCCTGGATGCCTAGACGGCGGCCTGGCCAGCTTGCTTGGCGGCCTGGCAGACACTCAAAGGAGGCCGTTTTCCAAAAGCTCAGGCCCGGGCCAGAGTTCCTTCTCTATGTCTCCGCACTAGGGATTGATCGCTCGGGCTTAGTACCAGGGACATCTGTCACCTCTGTTTCGGAGCCCCATCAGGCTTAGTCCTGGATACGGGATGCTCAGGGGACCGGGCTGTGCTTGGCTGACTCAGAAGGTTGCTCCGTAGCACACGCTGCCTAATAGATGCACAGAAGCCCTGAACGAGGATTAGGGGCACGTGATCAAATCCCAGTAAGGGGGGATATGTGCACACGGAGGTCTTTCCCAAGTCAGCTTGTCTCTCTCGACTTGGCACTAAACACAGAACCCCAAATAAACCCCTTTCCCCCAAAGTTCTCTCATTTACCTTGGCCCTCGTTGGCATGCAATGTGAGGGCTGTGCCTTTGAGTCATCAGTCATCCCCCAAAGTGACATGAAAATGCAACTTTTACGAGCGCTTGAGAGGCAGAGAAATAAACCACAGCAAATATTTGATCCAATTATAACCCCCCTAACCCCCCTGCTCCTTCTGGGCAGAGACGGAGGAGGAATGGTAATTAAGATAGCTGAGTGGCTTCCAGAGGAGCTGGAAGAGAGCAGAGGAGGTTGGACCGCGGTGTGGGCCTGTCACCGTCCCAGAAGCGAAGGCGCCCACGGGCAGGGCGTGTGCAGCAGAGATGCTCCTGGAAGCCACTCCGGTACACACCTGCCAACGAGGGCAAGGTCAAGGGCAGACTCCTGCCCTTCAGGAAGATGTTATTCCTGAGCCCAGGACCCCAGGAGAGGGGAAAAGTAACTCGACTGCTATCTGCACCATCTGCTGCTGAGGGTCAACGTGGATGGGAGAAAGCAATAAATGCTGACATCTCCCACGGAAGTTGGATGTGGATTCTACCTCAGATGGCAGGGCACGCTCGGCTGTGGGCAGGTTTCAGGGAGGCAGTGAGTGTGAGCGAGAGCTGCTTGAAGCCACATTGCCATGGAGTCTCTGTTCCCATCCGGTGCCGACCGGCAGAGGTGGCTCACTCCTGGGGGCCCACGAACTTCCTTCTGCCTCCAGCCAGGCCCGTGGCGAAGTGCGCCTGGCTTATTCCTCATTAAAGCTCAGCACAAGTTCTGTCTCTCCTCCAAAGAGGCTGAGTGTTAAGGGGAGCGTGGAAGGATGACAGGGCAGAGACATGCCGAGTGGGGGCTGGCTTCCCTTAGCGTGGCCCCGCCAGTCTTTCTCAGGGCTCGACTCTCCGGTCTACCTACGAGTCACTTCATGCAATGCTGACTGGCCCAGCTTCAGGCACTGCTCTACCAGCCACGAGGACAGGCCCCTAAGGTGCCAGGACCCACTACCTGTGTTTGTAGACTGTGACAACTCATGTGTCAGACTCCACAGATACGCATCAAGTAGACCAAGACAGAGAGGATCCAAACACAGGGCCTTAAAATAAGGAGTGAAGAAGACAGCTACATGGTGAGACTCTCTTTTTAAATAGTTTTTTAAATAAAAAATTGATTTTAGAGAGAGGAAGGGAAATGGATGGAGAGATAGAAACACTGATGAGAGAGAAACATCAATCAGCTGCCTCCTGCACATCCCCTACTGGGGACTGAGCCTGCAACCCAGCATGTGCCCTGACCAGGAATCGAACTGTGACCTCCTGGTTCATGGGCCCATGCTCAACCACTGAGCAACACCAGGCAGGCCACGGTGGAATTCTTGATTCTTTCATCACATGACCTCTTGCAGCAGCGGAAAAAGTAATCATCAAAAGTAAGAACACATCATTATTATTTTTTTTCTGGGCACCCGCTATGTGTCAGGTATAATGGCAAATGCTGATATATGCTATCTCACTTCATTTTCTCAGAAATGCTATTCTCGTCCCCATCTCTACGGAGAGAACAGTGGCTGTAGAGATGTTAAGTAGCGCAGCCAGCGCCATTGACCACAGTTGGTGGCCAAGCGAGGACTTGAACTTGGACACATTGAAGTTTTCCAAGAACCGGCTGTAGCTGCCAGCATCTCTGGCAGCTGGCCTGGTGTGGAGGTGTCCTCAGATGCCTCTGAGCAGAGACAGGGGAGGAAGGCAGAGCTCAGAAGCAGAAGCAGGCGGGGCACCTGAGGACAGGGAGACACCAGTGAAGTAGACAAAAAAAGGATGCCAGGAAAAATCTGAATGGCTTTGCTGGGCGTTGGCTGTTCCTTTTGTCAACCTCGTAACTCCTCCTGGTGTTGCAGCCACACTGCTAGTCCCTCTCTTCCTGGAACATGCAAAGCCCATTGGCCTCAGGGCCTTTGCACAAGCTAATGCCTCTTGCCTGGCCTGCTCTTCCTCCCCATCTTCATACAGCGGCCTGCTTCTTGTCAGCTCTGACCCGCCTAAACATCACGACCTCAGAAAGGACACCCCTGGCCACCCGTTCTAAGCACCTCTATCATTTCTCCTTTTCCCGTTCTCGGCAAAATCGCATCCCTCTCCAAAAAAAAGTCACTTATCTCCTAAGTTACAGTCCACATCCCTCTTCTCGGGTGAATGAAAAACATTTAGGCCCAAAGGAAATAACACCCAAAGAGAAGTCTATACCATTATAGCGGGGTTTTGGTGATACAACTCCCGAGAGGACATGACCTTTTTTAGGGAATGCTTTCGGGAGATTTCAGTAAATACTGAGCGGTTTCCCTATATTTTTGCTTACTAGTTGCTCAGATGACACAATGAGGTAACGTTTAATAAGCCCAGGGCACTGTTCTAAGTGCTTCACGTGTGCTCCCTTCTCTAATGATTACAGAGCCCCACTGAATATGCATCATTACCTCCCCCCACACTTTGCATATGAGGAAGCTGAGGCAGGTTGGGTTTGAATCCAAGTTCAAGTTCTTGCATGGCCGGCAACTGTGGTTCGTGGCACTGGCTACGCTGCTCAGGGACTCTAGCAGCCACTGTTCTTTCCAGAGAAATGGGGATAAGCACAGTGTTTCCGGAAGGATGAAGTGAGATGACCTATGTCAGGATTTGGCCAGCGGTGGCACTTGGGTGACACCTCCTGCAGGAAGCCATCCCAAAATCCTGCACACGTTAGGGCCGGTGACCTGTTTTGATGCTCTTAAACCTCCTGCACCCAACTCTTTGGTAACAGCAATAGCTAACAAGTGATGTGTTAATAGTGCCCCGGCCAGGAACAACCTCTGTAAGTGATGCCTGTATGGGGTCCAAGAAATGTGCAACAGAACAGAGCTAGCAGGTTGTGTGCGATCCACCTTCTCCCATCCCATGAGAGCTGTGCTGAGCTGGGCATGGCTGGATGCACTGTGCATGGTACCCCAGCAGAGGCCACCTAATCCCCTGCCACCCCCCACATTTATAAAGGATGGAGAGGAGACAGGACTCATTGGGCTGAGTCGGAAGCCCCGGATCTTCTTGATCTGGATGAGAGTCTTCAGGAGGACCAGCTGAAAGCCAGTCTTCCTATCACCACTGGTTTCAACCCGAGGCCTTGCTGTTCTCCGCGCAGAGACCGCGGGTTGCTAGGTTACCTGTGAGTGAGCTGTAAGGGCTGTGAACCAGTCAGATTGATTGACTGATCTCCACAGGGTGCTTTCTATTTGCTGGGCATTATCTCATTTATTCTCACAACATCCTGATGGGCTGTGGTCCTTATTTTACGGATGGCAAAACGGAATGCAGAGACTCATCACAGACAGACATACAACGCAGCACCGATAAGATTCAAATTTAGCCCAGGCTTATTCGAGAGCTGGCTCTTATCTTCCTCCCAATACTGCATCTCACAGCCCAACGATACTGCTGCCATCCTCACTTCACTCACCAGGTCCGCATCTCCTCAAAGGCAGAGCATCCTTCTTCAGTGAATATGTGTTGGGTGCATACATGGACTGATTTTATATTCCATCTTCCCACGAGGACAGGCCCTCATCACGCTACCTTTTGATCCAACCCAGGAGGAGAGGGGGAGGTATTGCTCTGAAGACCAAGTAAAAACAGTGCAGGGATCCTGGTGAACATCTCAAGGCTATATCCCAAGATGCACCAAAACTCTACTACGAGGCCAGAAGAATGGAGGCCTTACCGCTCAGTATCACGCCGATGGGATTTCTTATTTACTGAATATTCTCATCTTTGTCTTTAGCCAATGGCTTACCCAAAAGGTCACGTTGGGCTCCTCGCCCTCCCAAGGTCAATAGGAGGGTCTTATTGTGGGCTGGTTGTGAACATGAACCAAATGTAGCCCTGAAGACAGGGAGCAAATGGGGAACGTGTCCCGTTGATAAATGATTTCCCGAGGACTACAGAGGGACAGAACCCAAGTACTGGTCGGTTTCTCCCAAAGTCTGGCCTGACCCTTCATCAGACAACAGTGTGACATTGGGCAAGTTATGTCAACTCCCTGAGTCTCTCCTCTCTCCTCCCCAGGATGAGGATAAGGGGAGTACTCCCCTCTGAAGGTCATGGTGAGTCTGGCCCAGCTCATGGTAAGCACACTCACTGTGAGCTATTCTTATGGGTATTATTATTATTGGTATAAAAGCTTGACATATTATAACTACTCTGAGCTAGCAATTCCATTCTTAAGAATTCATCACGAGGAAATTATTTAAAAATACATGAAAGTATATCTGTGAGGATGTTTACTGTAGAATTACAGTCTTGATAAGAGTTGGCTAAAATTTTTTTTTAAATTTATACAATGAAGTATTTTTGAGGCATTTAAATGGAGTTCCTGGAAGAATACTCAGATTTAGAAAGGTGTTCCCTCCCTCTTATAAAGCAGGATAAAAACAGTACCCACACTATCATCCTATATTTATAAAAATGATTACAACATGTGAAGAGAAAACTGGAAAATATACTAAAAATGTTAATGCTTTCTATTTTTTCTCTCATCACCATATATTGCTTCTATGAGAAAAAACACAAATAAAAGTTACCTTAAAAAACTCCATTGAAATTTGTTTTGTTTTGTTTTGTTTGGGGAGTTTCGGGGCTCCCATTCTGGATGCTTTGAAAAACATGCTAATAGCAGCTTATATCATTTCTGCATGCCAGCACGGGTCTGAGTGCTCTATACAGATGACCTCGTTTACATCTGACTGCAATGCTGTCAATGTACAATAGTGGTATCCCCATTTTACAGCTGAGATAACTGAGGCTCAGAGAGGCTGCCTGACTTGTCCAAGGTCACACAGCTTGGAGGTACTAGAGGTTGAGATTTGAAGCCAGACAGTCTGGCTGGTCCACACTCTATGTCCAAGCTTGTTTGTATCTGAAGAGCAGCACAGACATTGCACAGAATGTTTATTTAAACTTTATCTCATTTTGTGTGTGTGTGTGTGTGTGTGTGTGTGTGTGTGTGTGTGTGTATCTTAAAAATATATTTAAATCTCTACACTGATTTGGTATATACAATAACATCTAGTCATCTGAGGATATTTGGAATTAGTAAAAAGGCCACTTAAAATGAATGTGTGTTTTTTTAACCAACGAGAAAATGATTGATGAGGATTTTATCTAAAAGAACTAATTATGAAACTTTAAAAAAATATCATATTTAGGAAAATTCAGGTCATATCTGCAATTGCACTCCAATTGTCAGAGCAAACACCGAGTTTTCAGACCCTCACAGAAATGTGACACCCAACATTTCATTGTCTCTCAGCTTCATCGATTGCAAAACACATCCTGTTTTCAGAGATGTCAGAAGACCAGCCTCACGAGCACTCACACGCATCTCAGAATCAATGAGCGACCCGAGAACAATGCCACATCCCTTCGGCTTGGCTGGCCCAGCTCACTCAGAAGGCCGTCTGTAGGCATGCTGGATGCTTTCCTCAGCCTTCCCGCAGCTGCTCTTTACCTGATCACAGCCTCCCTCTTGGAGGTGCCCCCGTCACCTCGGTTTCCTCCCTCCATTGCAGCATCTAACGGAGCTTCCTCGGCCAGACCCACATTCACCCGGGCTCCTCTGGCCCCTTAAAGGAGACTCCCAGACCTCCAGCGTCACTTACATGGGACTGCGGTTCCCGTCTGGGGCCCGAGTTGTCATTGTACCTCATCAGTGACCGGTCCACGCTGCACTGGGGACGCCCCTGGAACCCCGCCCACAGAAAGGAGACAAAGGACACGCCTGACTGCCGTGTCCATGACATACCAGCTCTGTGCCCCTAAACCGTCTCCGTTCTTTCTTGTGTCAGATGGGGCTGTCTCCCTCCCAGGGCAGTTGTGAGGATCAGCTATGGTTGTTCGTGTGACCACAGTCCTGGGCACATGGGAGCCTCCAGCAGTGCTGCCCGGGGTCACCATGGCTAGGGCCGCGTGGGGCGGGACCTCTGCCTGGAGAACGTCTTCTCTCAGTGATCAGATGCTGAACGCTCTCGGATGTGTATCTGCTCAGAGCCGTACAAGCACCTGCTCTGGCCAAGTGCCAGGCAGGGCAGGGGTACAAGGTCATGCCAGGACGTTAAGCCAGGAATGCAATCTCCAATGAACATGTGTCATCTCCCATAATGAGATTTTTAAAAAATAAAGAGTTTCAAAGCTAATTTTAGGAAAGTTTGGGGGTGCAACTTCTCTATTTGTGTATCTAAGGTAAGAAAGTAGTGGTTCAGCCATGGGCAAACTATGGCCCTCGGGCCAGATCTGGCCATTCGGCTGTTCTATCCGGCCCACGGAGCCGAAAGAGCGGAGGGTTCTCTTGCTCTCCCCTCCGCTCCTTCACCAGCAGCCCAAGATGAGAGTGCCAGCACGGTCAGGTTGCTTTTGTTCCGGCCCTCCGGTCCAGTTGAAAAACCCATTGTGGCCCTCAAGTCAAAAAGTTTGCCCACCCCTGGGTTAGATACTTAAAGCGATTTAATCCTCAATCACTTACTACTCACCTTCTTTCAAGAAAGTGTGGACAGACTTAATTAAAGAGTAGCAGAGTCTTTACAAAAGACAATTAAGGAAAAACACTGTGCTGTTTGCAACTACTTGCAGACATCCATTGTGATTTTTCTCAAAACTGTGCAAACAAAACGAAGCGCACAAATGAAATGAATATAGAAATCGCGTCATCCTCTATAGTCTCCCAAGGCTTGTTTTACTCAAAACAGACTCAAGCCTGTCACGGATTTGCTTTTCTTAAAGAGACAGCGATTACTACAATGAAGAAAAGTGCAAAGACTCTGGTAGAAAATACCCATATTTCAACCACTCAAATGAATAAACCTTAACATTTTGTTACATTTCAGTCTTTGTGAGCCCAGTTGTGGGAGTTGGAAAGGGAACTTGCCTTAATGTTAATGTTTTATTATAAATAAAACAAGTACTTTTCAAACATGATTTTCAGTCCTGTTCTCCTCACCTATTCCTAGAAATGACCCTAGGAGTTTAGTCAGTCTCTCCCCCCTCCCCCCTCTCTGCTCATATATAATGAACATACATATACAGAGATTAACATTGTAATAACAAACATGGTTTTGGACTATAAACTACACTAGTGCACATGTCACTTTATCCACTTGGGGTTCTATATAAGATTTCATTAGAAGATAAAGATCTTTGCTTAGAAATTTTGCAAACTGCTCAACTACAGTACCTCCGAGGCTCTGCTCAGTCTACAAGGTGCTTGGGTGCCTGACTTACTTCTGCTTTTTCGTTTCTGTCTTTCTCCCCAAGCATGACCCTCTGGGAAAGCATCCACAGTGTCCTCCCTGCATCTCCGTCAAGACCGGTTATCTTGAAAACCTCCAGCCTCCCCGGAGATTACCCCTTAGCTCTGCGTGGTACCCACCTGCTGGAGCCACAGTGTCACTTCCTGTGCAGATGCCACTGGGTAATCAGACGGGGCCTCCTGAGAGAGAGCTTTCCGAAAGCATGTTCGGGCCAACACAGAAGCACCCAAGGTTCTGTTGGTTTCACCAACTCGTTTTCCACAGCACAAGGTCTTTGGAAAGGGAGGGCTGCTCATCTGTCTGTCAAGCATGCCCCCTTCGAAGGGAAATGCAATTGCTCTGGGAGCTGCCCGCACAGCCTGGGTGTTCCCTCCCCAGCAGCTCACAGCTCACAGCCCACAGCCCCCCGGAAGGATGAGGTCCAGGGTCAGTCCATCTGACTGGTGAATGGGCATGGGGAGGGTGCGAAGAGGGTGGTGTAGTGACAGAACCAGGGACCTGGTTAGTAGTGCCGACTCTAATCCAAACCATCTGCAATTTAATTCTTTGGGCAAGCAAGACAGAAAAAAGAGAGACCCTTGTCAAATAAGTTTTCCAACTGGAGAGGGATACCTTGAGGTGGCCAAAGCCGACACCACTCATCGCCCGTCTACAAATTCACGTTTAAAGAGGGCCATTGATGCCGAAACCGGTTTGGCTCAGTGGATAGAGCTCCCAGGTTCGATTCCGGTCAAGGGCATGTATGTGCCTTGGTTGTGGGCACATCCCCAGTGGGGGGTGTGCAGGAGGCAGCTGATCTATGATTCTCTCTCATCGATGTTTCTAACTTTCTATCCCTCTCTCCTTCTCTGTGAAACATCAATAAAAATATATTTAAAAAAATAATAAAAGGGCCATTGAGGGGAATTCATCAACCCCCTCCCCCTCCCCTCCCCACAAGGACAAAAGGGAATGTTTGATCTTCATCCACACATGCCCGAGCTGCCATATTTGCATTGATTGGGTGTGATCGTGGGGCAATTTGTGGTCTCTTAAATAGCTCCCTGCTGTCATTTTTTCCTGTGTGGCTAGTTTTGCTTCCTATCCCACAGACTGGGAAGAGTGTGCATCCCAGCGGAAAGCGCTGGGGTCAACAGGGGTCCCTGCCATTCAATCCCCAGTCCCACCCTCCAATCAGCCCCCTGCAGCTGGAAGGCCTCCGAAGTCACTGGGCTCTTGGCTCCATCCCCGGAGAAATGAACTAGGCATTGATAATATTTGCTAAACAGAACTGCGGAGCAGGCGAAGTCTCGGCAGGGCTCCCAAGCAGGAACGACGCCTTGTTGTCCTGGGCTAATCATGAACCTAATTTGCCGATTATTGACTTGTTCTCACAGAGGCCTGCGCCTGGCTTGGCACACCCACGCAATCAGGGAGGAAGTGCCAGATGGGCTTGCTCTCTGCCTCAACCACCCGATCCTGACTCTGCAGCCGCGGCCTCTGAGGCTCACTGGGCGCCTCGCACCCTAGCTGGGTCAGGTTCTGATGCCTTTGGAAAGTCGGACGTTTCCTCTCTAGAACTGGGCAGAGCCACTCCGACACTGTTCGTGGGATTGCGGAGATCTGGCAGGATGTGCCCGGCTTCCTTACACACGCCACTCCCACAAGGAATGCAAGCCAGTAGGTTATCACTGGCTTAGGTCAACCCTCTGTTTTTGGGGTCTGGGTCTTAACAAAAGCAATGCAAGGCTATCAAAAGGCTGCTTTTAAAAGATAAGGGAAATCTACCTTTCAACCTGACACAGAGTAAACAACGATAATACCCCTTGTATGCACCGGATCAAGTAAATCAAATGGGCACTTTCTCACTGCAGGTGGCGGGGACTTTCAGAAGGGCAAGCCGGCCATTCCTGTAAGACCCTTAAGGGTTACTTTTGGGAAAAGAATGAAGGGGGCTCACAAAGGCTAGCTGGGTGGACGGGCATCCCCACATTTTATTGTACGTGATCATGGCTTTTCATGGACATATTTGGTGTTCCTCCAATCAGGGACATCACAGGATTCTACTTCTTGCCCCACTGAAGAATTAGGACGCCTTGCTTTGTTCCATATGAGAGGGGCTTAAATGATGTATGCCACCCCTAAGCAGCATTCTTAGGGACTGATGGACAATCAATTCACCACCTTCTTTTTCTTTTTGTCCTCTGCTGAGAATTAGTCTTGTGTCGGGTAGTGGAGGTTCCATAGGTTTATGTCCTTGAATGAGGTTGACATTGAGCAAAGCCCAGTGCCACCCAAGACGAGCATGTGACATAGGGTTTCCGAACCTCAGCACGTTTGACTTTCGGGGGCAGATAATTCTTTGTTGTGAAGAGCTGTCCTGTGCATTCAGCAGCATCCCCAACCTCTACCCACCCAGTCTCCACCTACCCACCTCTTTCCAGGGTGACAACCCACCAGAGTCCCAGACACTGCCAAATGCCGCCAGGGTGGGGTGAAAGTGCCCCTGTTTGGGAACCACTGATATTCTGAAGAGACAAGAAATAGCCTCTGTCGTTTTAAGCCACTCCAATTCTGAGGCATTTCCTCCCCCCTGGAAATATGTTTTATTATATCAAAAATTCTATCAAAATATTTGGCAAAAAGAGACTGCTTCAAATTAGACTCTTATATCCTTCCTTTTGTTTTTAATTTTTTCCTTGAATGAAGCAAAACTAGCCACACAGTAAAGTCACATTTCGAAAAAAAAACTCAGTAATTTACAGAGTTTTAATTTCCTTGAATTAAAACGCTTAAGTTTGTTCTTTAATAAGAAGGAATGAAACTAGAAAATTAACTTTGTTTTAAATAGCTATGTTTACACAATCGCCTATGTCTATTCAGGATTTGCTAGGGCTACGCAGAATTTCTTAGTACAGTGATATCTTGCATATGATATCGTTATATTGTGTTTTAGTTTACCAAATGTTTTCTCATCCTACCTTTATTATTGTTGTGTAATTACAAGGGTGTGAAGCTGGTCACACAGACAGAGAAGAAATCTGCGGCTAAAAGAGGTTAAGGGGCATGTCCAAGGTCACCTGGTTAAACCTGGTAGCGGGGTCTCCGTTCTCAGTTCTCCCTTTCCTGCAGGACTGTCTCCCCTCTGCCATCTTGCCTCCCTAGCACTGCTTCTTGCCACTTTCCAAAAGTCAACTGGGACAGACTCTGACTCTTGGGAAATTTCAGCAGGTAAGAAATGATTCTCTCTGTACTTAATATCCTTGGACATGGATACTAAACCTTGTAGGTTCTTGGTCAGAGCCTACAAGGTTTATTATTTTATTAATACTCAATAAAATTTAAGCAGAGCCATTACATGCAACACAGCCAATAGAATTTCATATTCTCCCCCCCTGCCTACCTTTTTCTCTCTTTCCAGCTCATAAGAGTCACCTTGGCTAGACTGCCAATCCCCATAGAACTTATGTTCCTTGATAGGATATGCCAATAGAAATGAGAAATTCTATAATGAGTTAGACACCTATCCCTGCAAGGAGCTAAGCACCGTCTCCTGGAGGAAATGGAGCCCATCAAAAGGACGTGCATGCATGTAATGACAGTGAACGGGTGTGAGAATGTGTAGGGAGGCATATTTTCCCTTCCTTTCCCTTTTTTAAGAGAAGCGCCCCTATGTTGTACCTGTCTTGTTCATTTCTAAGCATCTGCACTGTGTCTCGCTTACTTGACCCTCCGATGCACACTAAACTTCCAAATTGGCAGCTGGACTGAAACCCTTCAAGCACATCAGCCCATGCCTATTCATTTCTCTTCCCCTGAAATGTGACGGGCCGGCCTGTCCTGGGAGTGGAGCTATTTTGAGAGGACGATCACTGGAACTATCACCGGGTTGGCAGGAGATGGACAGTGTGGGGTAGCCACAAAAGCGGAAAAGACACTGTCGCTGAGGGTTTGAGTCTTGACTGTCAGCACAGCAGGGAAACTGGGGGGAGTCTGCCTGCTGCCCACTATCACGCAGTCCCAGAGAGTTACCTGCCCGATTTCCCGGATTGCTGGCTTTTCTGTTGCTCAGAGGATGCAAAGGAAGGGAGATAATGGTTCTGGAAAGAATGCTGGGAAGAAGTGACTTTTCCCAGCAAGTTCCTGCATCCAGCTGGCTGAGAGGAAAGCTGTGCTCAGCTGTACCCAGAGGCATGATCACCCTTGCCTGAATAATGCCAAAAAGGGCAGATTTCACCACTGCAAATCCTTCATTATGCTGCAAGAGGAGCAATGGTGCCTGAGGTTCAAGGAGACCACCTCACAATGTGCAGAACTTCCCAGAGCAGCACTCTGCCATGAGCCTGGCCGGAAGTCACAGAAGTGCCTCAGGGACACCTCTCAGCTGAACTCCTCTTTCTCTGGATGAGAAGCTCTTGGAAAAAAGAGTTGTGCTTTTGGTATCAGGAGTTCTGCTCGGCCAGGACTACGTTAACTCATCTCTGGTTAATCACTGCCTAGATCAGTAAATATTTTTCTGTGTGGATGGAAGGTTGTTCTATTGACAACCACTTCCCATACTGGTCCCTACAGCATGGCCCTCCTTGCTCAAAAAGGAAACAGTCCCTTACATCGATTATTTCAGGCTGTAAAGATGGGATTGCAAATAAGTTTCACCTTAAGAGTCAACACTAGTCAATCGTTAGTGGCTGCCTTAGGGATCCTGTTGGAGAGAGCTGTACTGAGTTCAGTGAGGAAAATGTGCAGTCATCAATTAGCAATGCCTGCCATGAACTAAATACGAAGAAATAGTGTCCTCTTGCTTTATTTTTGCTAATGGCTTTAAAGCTTTCAATTCTTCCCACTGACTTTTCTAGATGAATAATATTTTTCCAACGTATGTATGTATGTATGTATGTATTTTTAAATATACTTTATTAATTTTTTTACAGAGAGGAAGGGAGAGGGATAGAGAGTTAGAAACATCGATGAGAGAGAAACATTGATCAGCTGCCTCCTGCACACCCCCTACTGGGGATGTGCCCGCAACCAAGGTACATGCCCTTGACTGCAATCAAACCTGGGACCCTTCAGTCCACAGGCCGACGCTCTATCCACTGAGCCAAACCGGTTAGGGCTCCAACACATTTTAAAGTCATCTCTGACTGGATGGAATACTCCTGGAATCTTTCCCTAATGTACTTCCTTATGGACTCGCTGGCTGAAAGCAAATGAGGCGGGAAACCCCAACGTGGGTTTCCTCTGGATATACAATTCTTACTGGAAGAGAAAACCCAGCCAGTTGGGTGTTAATTTATCCCAATTGGTGTGTACAGTACAATCCCTACTGGGACAAATTAAAGGAGGGATGAGAGGAGGAACAATGACATCCATCAAATAATCCAATCTCTTCGTTCCCAGCCCTGGGAAAAAGGCCACTTTCACGGTGGCCAAGGCTTCCCAAGAAGCTCGGTTCAGGGAAGAACAGGGAAGTCTCAGAGAAACAGCTGCTGAATTTTGACACTACTTTTTTTAGCCAGTGGGATGTCTCATAGTGAAATTTTAACAAGTTAATCTAATAACCAGAACGCCTGAACATTAAGTACCCAAGGATTTACCCCAGGTCTAGCAAAGCTGACTTCATCAGGTAGGAATGCTAGTCTTTTTTTGAGATATAATTCACACAACATAAATCTCACCATTTTACAGTTTGATAGTTCTTAGAATATTCGCCATGCTGTGCAACCATCATGATCTAGTTTCAGAGCGTTTACATCGCACCCCAAAGAGACACCATACCTACTAGTAGTCAGTCCAATGCTACCCTCTCCTGTCCCTGGCCATCACTAGTCTCCTTTCTGCCTCTGTGGACTTACCTATTCTGGACAATATCACTGGAATCATAGAATACATGGCCCTGTGTATGTGGCTTCTTTCACTTAGCATGAGGCTCTAGGTTCATCCATATCCTAGCTGTAACGACACTTCATTCCTTTTTATGTTTGAATAATATTTCACTGTACGAATATGCTGCATTTTGTTTATCCATTCATCAGTCAAGGACATTTGGGTAGTTCCCACTTTGGGGCTATACCGAATAATGCTGCTATGACATTCCTGTGTATATTTTTATGAGAAATTATGTTTTCAATCCTCTGTGGGTACACACCCAGAAGTAGAATTACTGGGTCATGTGGTAGTTCTATGTATAACTTTTTGAAGAAGTGTCGAACCCTTTTGCACAGTGGCTGCACCATTTCAAATTCTCAATAGCAACGTACCGATGTAGCAAGGTACCAACGTTGTCTCCACATCCCTGCCAACACTTGTCCTTGTTCGTCCTTTAATGACAGCCACCCTAGATGGTGTGAAGTGTGTGTGCATTTTTAAAGTGACAACTCATGGTCAGATCAAGCACGGTCATACCTGGGCATGAGATGGTGGAAGTCCCCTTCTTATGTAAACACCAAAGAGAGCATCCTTCCCGAGAGAGATGTTGAACTTGAGGAACTGGGGCTGGCTGATGTGAATCTGTGACCTCCAAAACACGCCTGGTGGGACTTCTTGGGTCACACGCCGACCGACCTCTGCTTCGCCACTGTCTATGCTGCTGTTTTTCAATGACCAGGGCCCTGGAAAACAGGGATTGATGCCAAGTCAGCAACATCTGTAAACATGAGCTGGCTCTCCATTTCTGTTTAACGATATGCCAGGATTTAAACAAAACATATTAAGATTAAACTCATGGCAAGTCCCTCTTTAAGTCAAAGCTTAAAACATTCAGGTATTAAATGACAAAGCTATAAACCCAGACCCCAGGGCATCTGCGATACTGGCATAATGCTTTCTCAAACTTCCGTGACTGCCCTTTGCTGATCAAATATAATAAGAGCTGGAGTCTGCTCAGTACATGCAAAGCTTGCAATGACCCTGAATATAACTGGGATGTAAAAAAAAGAAAAAAAGAAAAAAAAAGAAAAAAAATCAGCAGGGCAGGGAGAGTGATATTAATTTGCAGCATGTTTAATTCTTGCAGCCTATAATTATTCTTTCCAGCCACAAAGCAGTCCAGTGTACTCCAACATTTTTATAAAATTAAAAAAAAGAAGTAACAGTAAATAAAAATCAGTCCAAAGGAAATAAAATAACTCAGTAGAAAATGGGGACTTAATCTCAGGCTGACCTGAGCCATATTGGGAGTGACTCCTTCCATGAGTGAGGAGGGGCCTAAGGACCCTGAGGAAACCACACGCTCTGATGGTGACAGTGATGCACCATCACTGTCCCATTCTTTGGAATCACTTATAGGGAACAATCAGTTGCCCACACCCAGCACACTTTATCACTGTAATCAGAGGAGCTTCAGGACTACTTATATCAGCAGAAGATTTTTAAATCACCAGTGCCTCCCACACTTCTGAGGAAGCTAGTTTTATAAAGGCCATTTGTGGTTCCTTCCAATGGATTCTGAACTTAAAAAACAAAATAAGATTAACCTCCTACTTTCCTGAGAATGTCTAAACCAGTGGTCGGCAAAAAGCGGCTCTTGAGCCACATGTGGTTCTTTGGCCCCTTGACTGTGACTCTCTCACAAAGTACCACAGCCTGGGTGAGTCTGTTTTGAAGAAGTGGCGTTAGAAGAAGTTTAAGTTTAAAAAATTCAAAAGAAATTCTATCGTTCTACTGTTGATATTTGGCTCTGTTGACCAATGAGTTTGCCGACCACTGGTCTAAACCAACTGAAATCAGACACAAAAAGAATCAAAGACATTTTTGTTTTGAAGTCTTTTCACTTTTCAATGGTCAGTTTGATGGTCTTGTTGGTCTGGAAACTTTCCCCCCCAATCTTTATTGTTGAACGTATTACATAAGTCCAACCTTCCCCCAACACACATTGACCTGTTCTAGCCACCCTTCCTCCCCTCCCAGTCTCATTGTCTATATGCATGGGTTATGCATATATGTATAAATGTTCATTGGTTGATCTCGTGCCACCCATTCTCCCCTGCCTTCCCTCTGAGGTTAGACAGTCTGTTCCATGCTTCCATGTCTCTGGGTCTATTTTTGATCATCAGTTTATTTTGTTCATTAGATTCCACATATGAGTGAGTTCATGTGATACTATATCTCTCTGTCTGGCTTATTTCGCTTACCATAAGACTCTAGGTCAGCCATGGGCAACTACGGCCCTCCGGCTGGATCTGGCCCGTCGGCCCACGGAGCTGAAAGAGCAGAGGATTCTCTTGCTCTCCCCTCTGCTCCTTCACCAGCAGCCCAAGATGAGAGTGCCAGCATGGTCAGGTTGCTTTTGTTCCGGCCCTCTGGTCCAGTGTAAGAACCCATTGTGGCCCTCAAGTCAAAAAGTTTGCCCACCCCTGCTCTAGGCTAATGGGCAAAGGATTAGAAATAAGCTCCTCTCTGCATTCCAGAAAAGAGGGACTATTCTGAAAATATTTCTCTGTTCATGGCCACTACACATTGCAGAGGGTTTGGGTGGTCAGTAGAGAGCATGGCTACTAGACCAGCATGGAAGGGAAGTGAAGTTGCCTCGCTGAGGAGACCTGGCTCTGTTCCTATCTCACTGCTCCCCTGAGGCAAGACTTGGGAGTGACCTAGGGCCAGTCCCTCCATCTGTCAAATAAGACGCAACATTTTGGACCTCTGAAGATTTCCACAGCTAAATTATAAACAAACTCCACAGAGTGACTTGTGGGTCTGAAGTTATTCCATGCCCCCCCTTTTCTTTAGCAAAAAAGGTGATGATTCATTTGTAGGTAGCTCAACAGTGGATGAAATAAAAAGTCAACAGGGGCTTAAAATAAAGCAGAGGGAACACTGTTTTGGACCCTAAGAAAAAACTCTTGACCTCTAGAATAAAAAGATAACTTGAGGATGAGCTCCTGAGAGAAGTTTGGAAGCTTCCTTCATATGACATGGGTAAGAAAAAAGGAAACAACTAGGACGTCCTGAGTGGTTCCGATGCTTAGGTGGGACTATGGTTTGTTCCTCAAGCTTTTTGATGTTGGCTCATAGACATGGAATGCTTGCCTGAAGGGGGAAGAGCCTTGTGTAATATGTAAGAGCGGAGACTGTGGGTTGACACTGTCTTGGTTCAAATCCCAGCTTTGATCCTTGGTAAAGGTACCACTTCTCTCTGCCTCAGTTTCCGCATCTGTATAGTTGAAACACTATTATTATTTATTTCTCAGGATTGCTATGCAGCTTTAGCAAGTCAATCCATGGGAAGCTTTTAGAATAATTTTGGCAGAAAGTAAATACTAAATAGAAATTAGCTTTCAGCATCATTATTATCTGTAAGGCTCTAAGCCTAAAGTGTGTTCTTTATTTTGCTAATGTCATGACAAGTGCAGGGGGAAACGCTTATTGTCACCAGTTGATCAGAAGCTCTGATTATTATAAATTGGAAACTAATTTGTATGTAAAATGCTGCTTCAGATAGACCCCCTGCCTTTCCTCCAAAGTAAGGCCTTTTAGGGGAAGGGCTATGTTAAAAAGACCCAGTGAGGGAGACATGTAGTAAAAAAGACCCCAGAGGAAGAACAGTTTAAGGGCTTGGAGAGTGACCCAGATTAACCCCAGCAATCATAGTGAGGCAATACCAGTAAGTTAAAGAATACAGAAATGGGTGTGGGGGGGGTACAAATGGTGGTGGAAGGAGACTTGACATTGGGTGGCGAACATGCAATACAATCTACAGATGATGCATTATACCACCGTAAACCTGAAACCTATATAATTTTATTAGCCAATATCACCCCAATTTTAAAGTCGATGAAAATAAAAAAATTTAAAGAAATTATTCGTCTTCCAGCTTAATAAGAAGGGCTTTCCTTTCTGTCTGCTGGGCTTTCAGAGTTGCCGGGATCATGACCGGATATGAAGAAGAAGCAGGAAGTCAGCATCCACGAGCCGCTACTCTACCACTGAAAGGTCAGCGGAGTCTGAGAACGTCAGGTGTGCAGGGAGTGGCCCGGACACGGAGCCGCAGGGGGTTGGTTCTCGGGTCAGTGGGACCCCCTTCTTTTACCGGACCCCAACTTCAGGACACTGACTTCAGTAAGTTAGCTGCCACCACCTGTGACTGCAGCTGCCTTTCCGGGTGTCACATGTCCCCCTAGGGTCTCAGGCTTCTTCATGTCTTACCCACCAAAGGAGGCAGTGCCCCTGGGCAGTGAAGTGCAGGCTCTGCAGCCAGGCAGAACTGGGCTTGAATCCTGACTCTGGTTCTTCCTGACGGATGACCTGCAGCAGTTTGCTTACCCTCTCTGGCCCTCTTTATTTTATTTTGTTTTATTTTATTTTATTTTATTTTATTTTATTTTATTTTATTTTTTAGTAAAACGGGAATGATAAGAGTGGCTATCTCACAGGGTGGGAGTAATACACAGAAGTACACAAAGCTGGGTTTAGCCCACAAGCACGGTAAAATAAATGCTAGCTAGCTGCACTGGATTAAATAAAAGAATGAAAAACTATAAGGGGAAGCATTTGGCTTTCTTTACAGAATAAGGGATTTTCTAAAAGACAAACACTGTGTGTGATCTATATGTCTGTATACAGCTATATGTGTAGATATGAATACATTTTTGTCTGTCTCTTTATCTGTCGAGAGAGAGAGAGAAAGAGAGAGAGAGAGAGAGAGAGAGAGAGAGAGAGAGAGAGAGAGAGAGAGAGAGAGGAGGGTATACTTATGAAACAGAACAAAACAACTATGGAACAAGCTTAAAATTAGAAATCGCCTGTTCCCTTTACTGATTTTTGGTGGGACCCTCTGGAAGTGATTACTTGATTGATTCACTTATTTTAAGGAAGAACTGTTTTATTGAGTAGCACTGAAGTTAAGATCCAGGTCACCTTCACACTGAAGCTCTCTTTTCCTTTACAGCCCGCCCGCACCAGAAAAGTAGGTTCTTCCCCCGAGTTCCCATAGCTACACTTAACGCTGCCCCGGCTCCTGTTGCAGGTATTGGGATGGGTTTTGCACATCTTCCCAAGTCTCTCTTATTAGACACTGTGCTGCCTGCGGTCAGGCACACCTGCGAATTCACCTCCAGGTTCTCCGTGGTTTCACTAGCTACCCACGACAGCTCTAGAAACGCTTATTGAACTGAATCAAGTTTGCCTGCCCATCTGATGGGCATTTTTACTCAACCCCAGTAATCACAGTGAAATGGGTGCCTTAAGGAAGATTCGCCGTGCACAGTTGCAAGTAAACTGACTTAAACATACACACACACACACACACACACCCCTACCTTTTGAAAGTTGTATGGTAATATTTACCATTTAAAGGAAACTTCCTTGAGGATCCTTTAGAAAAATCATGAGTAAACTCCTAGCTATCTTTTGTGTAAAATCTTATAAATAAACACACAAACCAGGAGAGTTGGAGTACAGTGAAAAGGTGTTCAGATCAAGAACCAAAAGTCAAAGGTTCTAATCCCGTCACTTAATGACTTTGAACCTTTTGTGGAAAGAACAGGGGTCTAAATACACTATCTGGTTGAACTACCCGACATTGAGCAGCTGGCCAGTTCAGGCAGGTCTAGCTTTCAAGGTCTCAGTGCCCTTATCTGCATAAGAGTGGTTTGGACCCAAAGATATTGTAAATAGAATCTACTGTAGTCTACTGCTGTCTACAGAGCAAGCCAGGAGGGTCATTTCTGGGCATAATGCTACCAAGCGTGTGTGTGTGTGTGTGTACGTGTGTGTGTGTGTGTGTATGTGTGTGTATGTGTGTGTGTGCGTGGTGTTGGCAGGAGGTAGGAAGGTGACTTCACTTTTAAAAAACTCGATTCATTTAACATAAGCTATCATTACTGTTAAAAACTGATGACTGCTTTCAAACTAAATTCTCCAGATGTGCAATGGAGATGCTTTGGCCAAGAGGGGTTTTTACTTTTCACATATATATACTTTTATACATAAAATTCTCCTTTCAGAATTATAGAAAAATTTCAAAAAATGTCTAAAGAATTCCTGCATATCCTTTACCCAGCCTGCACAAACATTATATACATTTGCACTATCAAGTTCTGTCTCATATATACTAGTGTATAGGATATTCCAAAAAATGTATACACATTTAACAGCTGATGGCTCAATTGATGGTTCTTTCTTTTCAGATTTAACCCATTGGAATTAATAATTATTCAAAGGGTGTATAATTTTTGGGACACCCAGTATATATATGCACATTTTTCGGAGACATTGAGAGTAAGTTACAGACAAGATATTCTTTTACCTCTTACTACTTCTATGTATTTTTTCTTAAAAGCAAGGACATTCTTTTTCAGAACCACCATATCCTTGTAAAAGCCAGAAAATTAACACTGTTACAATGCTTTATCTAATTTACAAACCTTATTCAAATTTCCCAATTGTCACACTGATATTCTTTATAGTAAAGGAGAAAAGACCTTATGCATATGTTTCTAAAATATCTTTACAATGAGTTGTATAACTTCTGTAATTTTAAAAACAATGAGAAAAAAATCTATTTTGTATATACTGCCTCAACAGACATAAAAAAAGGTAGTTTTGCCAATTGCTGCCACCAGAATGTTGGGGACCAAGTCAGGGACTGTCCCTGGAGGTCCGGCCCCTGGGCCGGTGTCCAGAAGTGAAGGTCTGGGCTGCCTCTAAGGTCAAGGGCAGCAGCAGAGGTCAGGCTACCACCCTCCCACAAACCGACCCACTCCTGACCTGTGCCAGCTGTTCTAGGGTCACAAACACGGCTGGTCCCTAACAGGCTGCCATTGAGAAACAGGAAGCAAAGTCCTGCGTTTTCTTCCTTTACCTCCAGGAAGGGCAACCTCCCACTGAGAGGTTAAGTGTCTGAGACTTCAGAAGGCTGTGTGGCAGGGCATGGTGAGCCCTGGGCTTGAATCCCAGCGCTGACACCTCTGAGCTGTGTGCCTTCAGGCGAATCACTGCCCTCTCTGAGTTTACCTGCTCATCTGCATAATGGGCTCCTTCTGAGGAGTAATTCGGGTAATACATGTCCTACCTGACTTGTAGGTGCTGCTACATCTTTCTATTCTGTTGCTGTGCTACCTAAAAACACTGTAACGATCCCCGATTTGGAGGATCAATTTGTAATGGTCTAATTTAAAATATAGGCTGCCTAGTGTAGGCATAGTTCACTGCAGAGGGCCGAGGGGTGGGGTTGGCCTTAAAGAAACAGGCCATCATTTTCCAGAGCCGCCCAAATCAATATACAATGAGTGGTCAATACATCTGCAGGCAGGGAGGAACCTGTCACCTGAATTAAGGTGCCATGGTCTCAGGAAACAAAGTCACAAGTTCATTTGCTCCAAACTGCAGGCATTGAAATGTATTCTAGTTGCTTCCTGGTAGGTACCACCTCTGTGTAGCCCATGTTAGTGAAGAATAGCCCGGTTTCATTTACTTAACAATGATTCATGAATGTTTGAAGCAATGTTGGGTGGGTCATTCATTCATTCATTCATACTTTCATGCAACAAATATTAATTAAGCATTTACAGTAGCGCAAGGTAATCTTTAGCCAACATTGGCCTTGGGGTCTATGTCATATTCCCATCATCCTTCATCCAGGGTCCCCGGGTTTGGGCTGGGCTTGATTTGGCAGCCTCAGGAGAGGAGGAACGAGGCGGCTACTCTCCGAAGGTCTGGCCGCCCTCCTTGGGTTCTGAGCAAGCCGGATGCAGGCCAGCCCACACCTCCCAGAGCTGTGCCCCCCCCCCCTCCCCCGGCAAACTTGTCTTCCTGTCTGTGAGCTCCAAGCGACAAGTGGAGACGACGATCACGTGGCCCTCAGAAGCAGATGCTTCACACACGATCGTTCTGGCTGGCTCATCTCCGGCTTAACGATGAGATTTCTGGGTTTTTAGGAGCAAACACTCTAATGATCAATTTCACAGCAGAGCCCACCTCTCTCTATAGCTCCACGGAAGATTGCCCGTGTAAATGGGAAGCTATTGCCTCTCTCAGAAACATGTCCCTAAAATCCCAACCAGTTAAATAAGACTGATGTTGAGCAAATCGACAGCCTTCCATGGCCACATTAGGAGCTAATCATTCCAGAAAACGTTGCCATAATTCATTTATGGAAACAGCGAGACTATTCCCCAAACAAGAGATAACGGGAAGGGACGCCTCATCATACCGGTGAAATGACGCCTCATCTTCATACTTCCTAAACTTCACCGAACTCCGGAGGCACCTTGGCATAAATCTGCCTTGCAGATTATTTTGCCTCACATATTTTTATCTATTGCAAATAAAGTTGAATTCAGAATATTGCTTCAGTTATTATACCTCGTTTCAATTTATTGGGGAATCAGGACAACCATCAGAGGGTTCTGTTTCACCAAGAGATGGGCAGGAAGGTTCTCCTAAGACAGTGGTTGGCAAACTCATTAGTCACCAGAGCTGAATATCAACAGTACAACCATTGAAATTTCTTTTGAGATCCGAAAACTGAATTCTACACATGGACCATGAAGTTTCATTTGCACTGTACGTGTGGTATTTTGTGGAAGAGCCACACTCAAGGGGCCAAAGAGCCACAGTTTGCTGACCACTGTCCTAAAAACATGTGCTCACTGACCAGCATTCTAGCTCTTCTGCGGCTTCCATCTGCCGCTGGCTGGCCATTCATCATGGACAGATTTCCATCCTGAGTATCACTGTTCCTTTGGCGGTAGTCACAGTATCACGTGACAATAATGATTTTTACAAAATCATTCAGTGCTTGGGGCACTAAGCACTGAAAGATGTTATGAAAGTACGTAGCCTTTAGATCAGTGTTTCCCAAACTTCTCTCATGATGAGAATCACCTCGTGGAGTTGTTAAAATACAGATTCCTGAATCCCAACTAAGAAGTGTGAAACTAGAATTTTTGGGAACATATAGGTAAAATTGTATACTTAACTAGTGCTCTAAGCTTAGAGCACTAGTTAAGTATACAATTTTAACTAGTGCTCTAAGCTCTAAGTTTAGAGCACTAGCTAGGTATACAATTTTACCTATGTGTTCCCAAAAATTCTAGTTTAGCACTTCTTAGTTGGGATTCAGGAATCTGTATTTTAACAACTCCACCAGGTGATTCTCATCATGAGAGAAGTTTGGGAAACAATGCTTTAGATCTTTGGAAACCTCAGTTTGTCACCTTAGGTAAAAATGGCCAACTCTTTGTCCCTAATAGTGTTAAGTAGTTAACTGCCACCATATTTTGAATTTAATTAAAAAAGGTCTACCGCTTGCATCTACAGATGCTTATGGCATACAAATGGTCAATAGATATTTATATATTGGCTGTTCAGGGGGTCTTGCTTCTGCATTACTCTAGTTCAGTTCACTAGTATGATTTACAGCAGCTAACGTTTATTGAGGGGTTACTATTTGCCATGTAATCTCCTGACACTTTGTGACTCTCCCCCATTTTTCCCAGATAAGAGGACCACAGAAGTAAAGTGACCTTCTTAAGGTTACATAGCTCTTAAGTGGCAGAGCCGGGACTGACAGCTATGTATATCTGACTCATACCGAATCTCACCTATCTAACCACTACGTGGACTGTATTGCCAGTCCTGGGCTGAGTACAAAGATACAACAAGGTGTGCATCCAGACACCAGTTCCGGGGTTTACAAGGCAACCCTGAAAGAGAACAGTACCAAGGTGAGCAAGGGCAACTGTGTTGGGGAGGGAACCGGCTCTCATGCTCAATGCTCACATTAAGTCACAATGCTGCTGGGTATAACACACACTATGCAACTTAGGATGAAGTTGCAGGTGACAATCGGAAGCTAAATCTAGCCACGTGACACACGTAAGAGGTACCTTTCTGTGACATAGGTAGAACATGGCCTCCAAATCGAGGGAGCTGTGTTGGTGCATAGGCTATTGGTCTATTTTCCAGTAGACACGTACTACTGTAATGACAGGATCCAACCTAATGACTCCTTGCCCTTCTGGGGACCTCAGCAACTTTGAAAAAGCCTCGTGCAGGGAAGTGATCATTTTGAAACCCAGAGCTGTACTCACTGAGAGGCAGACAGGAGCCAGAGGAAGAATCACCAACCTCCCTGCTAATCTGGCTCCTAGTCCCGTGCAATAAGCCAACTAGTAAAAATCATTACGAAGTTTCTGCTGAAAGGGCAAGTGTAGAAAAACATGTTTCTAAACAGCATAACAGTCTTTGCCATTTTTCTTCCAACTTGCATACCATCTGGAAATTCTGATTTTTTTTCAAAGGGGAGGAAAGAAATGTGCTCCAGGCACAAATAAATGTTTACAGCCGAGTTATAAACTGAGAATGGTGGGGCTTAAAACAGGCTGGCAGCGATGGGACTCAGGCTGCAGCCAGACAGGGAACGCCTTGGCGGGCCGGCCCGCACACTGGCCCTCCTGCTTCCCACGGACCCCGTCAAACTAACGTCTGCGAAGAAGTCTTCATTTGGGTTCGTTCTAATACTCAGAAGGTAAAACAATAACAACAAAAGAAAGAGGATGATGCAGCATGGTGGTCTATCATGACATTCTGAAAGCAGACTTTGCCTTTGAGAAATAGAGCACGTTGTCCTGGCCAGTGTGGCTCAATTGGTTGGGGGTTGTCCCACGCACCGAAAGATTGCCAGTTCGATTCCTGGTCAAGGCATGTACCCAGGTTGTGGTTTTGATCCCCGGTGCAGGGTGGGCAGGAGGCAGCTGATTAATGTTTGGTGTTCACATCAATGTTTCTCAGTTCCTTCCTCTCTTTCTAAAAGTCAATAAAAATATCTTAAACAAACAAAAAAATACAGCCCCTCATAAGAAGCGGCAGCCCATAGAGGCTTGATGTCAATTGACAGCTATAAGATGTCAATGACAAAAACTAATATTCACGGATCTCTTATTAATTTCTGGATCCCACAGGCTGTGTTTTAAAAGAGTTGTCTCATTTCTGCTGGACAGCATGCTCAAGGGTAGGGAGGTAGCATTTCACAGATGAGGGATCAGAGGCTGAGGGAGGCTGACCTACTTAGATCCATGCAGCTGCCAAGTGACAAAGTTAATGTTTATATCCGGCTGCACCATGACAGAGTCCTATATGATAGAGGACCTGCTTGTGCAATGTCACCAAGACTGCATTATACCCAACTCTAGTCCAGAAGAGAAAACTCAGTTATAGCCTCCTATAATTTGTGTTATCCCAGGTAAGACCAAGCAAAGTAGAAATGGGTTTGCAAATGCCATAGAGCAGCCAGCAAACTTTTCCTGTTAAAGGCCACAGGGGAAGTATTTTTAGGTTTTGTGGGCCTCATTCTAGTCTCTGTTGCAGCTACTTCACTGCGTCGCCGTGACACAAAAGCAGCCCCAGGCAATGAGTGGACACGGCTGTGCTCCAATAAAACCTTATTTGCAAAAACAGGCAGCTGGTCAGATTTGGTCCACAAGATGCTGACCTCTCATATAAAGCACACCTTACATTTAAAGTGAGCGATAAGTTTTCAGCATGGCCCGTGAGATCCTACATGGAAGCTCATTCTTTCTTAAGACCAATGAGCAAATTGGCTACCTATGATGTGCCCTTTCAAAGCTCTTGTGCACGTTGCCACGGGGCCCAGCCAATCAAACTGGATTTCCTTTATGCTATCTGACCAGGTCAGAACACGGTATTGGATCTCTGTTCTCAAGGCTTCTCTAATCCCAGCTCCGTAGAAAACGTGCTCCAAGCTCGAGTAATGAAGACGTATGAGTTCATTCCTCTTAACATAGAAATACACGCAAGATGGTGAGTGATTCTGGCAGTGCGTGGGCTCCCTTCTCTTGATCTGAAACCCAACAACCAACCCCGCGGAGGTTTAATTGAAAGGGAGAAGGGAGTGAAAATAAGCCATGAGCCACAGCAAATGGAAACGGGAAGGCGAAGGCCAAAGAACACACTCTCCTAACTAATTAACCAAGTGCTTTGTTTCCACTAACATATCAGAGTGTGTAGGCTGTGCTGTCTATTAGATTTCTTTCCAAATCTGAGAAATGTAAACACTCCTAAAGACCAGGTAATGAAATCTCTATCGACGTGCCATCGTGGATGGGACTCACATGTCCATGTTTTGCTTACATTTCAATTTGCTGCTGCTGGATCCTTCCCCGGTAATTGCTTAATAAGATTAACCTCCCTGGCCATGTGTGGTGTGTTTTGGTTGAAAACATTAGCGGAGGGATGGATTGTTGCACACCACCCAAAATGGAGGGGGCGTTATTTAATCACTTATTGCCAATAGTTCCTGATTGTCTCTTTGAAACACTGAAAAGCAGTCCACTGGCATTGATTCAGGTGAGCTAAAGGTATAGAATTGGGGAGTGGGAGTGGGGGAGGTCACTGAGGGAAGAAATTCAAACCTCAGGTCACTTTCTCTAAAAGAGGCAACTGCGTGTGAAAAGAGGAAAACCTGTCTAATTGTTTTATTTTATCATTTTTTAAAAAACATATATTTTAAATCCACACCGAAGGATATTTTTCTACTGAATTTTGAGAGAGAGTGGAAGGGAAGGGAAGAGATATATAGAAAGAAACATCGATGTGAGGGATTGCCTCCTGCACGTACCTTGACCGGGTTGGGATGGAGCCTGCAACCGAGGTCCATGCCCAAAACCCTTCAGTTCTCAGGCTGATGCTCTTATCCACTGAGCCAAACTGGCTAGGGCAGGGGTGGGCAAACTTTTTGACTCAAGGGCCACAATGGGTTCTTAAACTGGACTGGAGTGCCGGAACAAAAGCAACCTGACCATCCTGGCACTCTCATCTTGGGCTGCTGGTGAAGGAGCGGAGGGGAGAGCAAGAGAACCCTCCGCTCTTTCGGCTCCGCGGGCTGGATAGAACAGCTGAACGGGCTGGATCCGGCCCATGTGCCATAGTTTGCCCACTCCTGGACTAGGGCCTAATTGTTTTATAAAACCAAACTTTACAGCAAGTTGAAGGGATCTGATATCTTCAGTCATCAGTCTCATTCAGAAACGAGATGCTCAGAGTTTTACATCAACGGGAAGCAATTTTAAATTCTCACCCCTTTTCATAAGAGCCCAACTGACGAAATTTATTGGACAATGACTTGGCAACCATTTTCACCTGTCTCATAACTCATTTGGAAAGAGCTGAACTGGTGATGTTACACGAATTATACAACATTTTCAGAAGCCTGTTGCATCTGAGGGGAAAAATTCTGGTCTTCCCACAGGAAGTGCTTCCTCGTTGGTCCTTTGGAGATACCACGCTCAGGTAGGACACACTCTCTGTGGAGGTGCCTGCCTGAGCTGGTGGGGGAGGCTCAGGCTTAATCACAAAGGGGCGGAGTGGCTGATCTTAACTCACGGAATTAAGTGCCCATCAGGGGTTCCCTTTTGTGAAGGACAATATGTGAAAAGACTTTGTCTCTGATGTCAGGATGTATACACATGTAATAGACATTTCTGTGCCTGAGGATAGACTATGTCTATTCACTTTGGGATATGCATTCTGCATTCTTCCCAAAGGACAGGGTGCTAACAGGTGGACCTAAGGACACTCATGGGTAAAATACCAGAGAGACCCCCAAACCCGGGTTTCTCAAGGAGCATGCTGGTTGCCATTTTGGACGGGAGGGGGCTGTCTTGTGTATTGTAGGAGGTTCAACGGCATCTCAGCTTCTACCCAATGGATGCCAGTGACTATCAAAAAAAGTCTTCAGCCCTGGCCGGTTTGGATCAATGGATACAGCATCGGCCTGCTGACCAAAGGGTCCTGGGTTCGATTCTGGTCAAGGCCATGCACCTTAGTTGCTAGCTCCTCCCTGGCCCTGGCACATGTAGGAGGCATCCAACTGATGTCTTTCCCTCTCTAAAAATCAATGGGAAAATATCCGCAGATGAGAATTAAAAAGAAAGGCCTTCAGACATGGTTGTTTCCCCTGGAGGGCAAAACTGACAACCACTTTCTTAAAGAAACCAGAATGGCAGGTGGCCTCGAGTCTCAGAGGTGAAAAGATGGAATCCAAGGCCAACACATGTAGCTGGGAGCTTTCTGGTCAGTGAAGGCAGGACATGATCCGTCAAGACCAAACCTGCTTTTCATCTTTAGGTGCAGTTTTAGTCACCTGATAATGGAAAGCATATAATTTCATCCTCGGAGAAAACTTGTTCATGCTTACTTAAAGGCAATTTAGGGTTGTGATTAGGATAGATGGGTAGAGCAGTGATGAAAGAGTGGATAAGAAGACCAGAAATCACACTCCAAGCATTAGGACAGCACCGGGGAGCAACATTCCAGCAGCGTGAGCATCTCTGGATGCTAACGAAGGCACACCTGTAAGGGAGGATGGATTCTGAAATCCTCTCTGCGGAAAACGGACGGTTGATTTAAGGGGAACGCCAGCAAGCCTGCCCGCCGAGTCCCAGGGCACAGACCTGAGTCCAGGTTTGTGCTTGTCTACTTATATTTGAGGCGGGGCGAGTTTCTCAAACCTCCTGGGCCTCGGTTTCTCCGAGATGGCCTCTCCTCCCTGTAGAGCTGCTGAAGTGACGCAGTGCCGAGCCTGGCACCAACCGGAGCCCAGGGAACGTTAGTTCCGCTCCCGGCTTCGAAATGTCCCGGTGCGGTATTTTAGGAAACGTGGGGGAGCGCTGCCTGCGTGTGCAGAGGCAGAGTGAGAATTTCTGTGTCTGGAGAAACCCTCCCGTCTGTGATTTCCTCCGGATCCAGCCAGTCCAACGATGCCACTGGCTGCTGGAGTCTTTTTTTTTTTTTTTTTAAAGGTGGAAGCTTTTGACTACATTGCATTTGTAAGTGATCTGTGCTAGAATATAACCAATCTCCCGTTATAGTCCGTTCCTACCCGCGTCCCACAGCATATTCCTTCTACTTTTGTTGGCAATAAAGAGATCCACAACTCAAACAAAAAAAAAAAAAAGAAAGAAAGAAAGTAAAAGAGAAAAGAACGAAAGAAAGAAAGAAAAGATGGTGCAAGAATAATAGTTCGGCCGAAACTGGTTTGGCTCAGTGGATCTGCGGACTGAAAGGTCCCGGGTTCGATTCCGGTTAAGGGCATGTACATTGGTTGTGCACACATCTCCAGTAGGGGGTGTGCAAGAGGCAGCTGGTCGATGTTTCTTTCTCATTAACGATTCTAGCTCTCTATCTCTCTCCCTTCCTCTCTGTAAAATATCAATAATATATATATATATATATATTGCCTGTGGCTAGCTATATATATAATATATATATATATATATAGCTGCCTGTGGGTAGTTTCTGCTTCATTTTAGCACCTGGCTAGCACCTTTCTTTCCCTGCAGGAATACGGTGGTCTGATGGCTTCAGTAAGCATTCCCATTGTCCCCTTCACTGCTCGTAGCAGTAGAAAGGCTTTGCTCCCCAATTGCCACAACTCCTCCTTCTCCCCTAAAGCCCAACTGCTCTGTCTGAGTCTGTGAGGCTGGGCCTGTGAGTCTGTGAGGCTGTGCCCATGGGGGCTTCCGCCCCAGGGAGGCGCCTCTCCTGCCAGGAGGGGGCTCCCTCCTCCGGGCTTTCTCCATCGGGAGGAACTCTCTCCTGCTGCCGCCCAGCCGCTCTGCCCAGGCCTCGGGAAGCTTTCCAGGCGCTGCAGAGCCCGCCCGCCCGCCTGCCGGGGCTGCAGATAGCACAGGTACGCACATTGCTCCAAGCAGGCGCCGCGCCAGCTCCAGCGGCTGCTGCGGCCAAACACAGCCAACAGACAGGAACAGCAAACAGCTCTGAACGGGGGCACCTCGGAAAGGTGAAGCTCCCTCCTTTCCCCGCCCCCCCCATTCCCATTCCCTCCCCCCCCCCTTTCCTCTCTTTTTTGCATATCTTCCCAGATTTGGATGAGCCAGCTGGTGGGAGCTCTGAGTGTTCCCGTGGCCTCCGGAGGGTCAGCGGCAGCTGTAACCTCACCTTTGCCTCCAGATGGCATCGTTGCCACATCATCGCTTCCTGGTAGGCCCGTCCGGATCCCATTGTTAAAGGTGTGTCCATCTGCGGGCTGCAGTTGCCAGTTGAGTCCGAGCAGATGCATTGCTGCGGGAGAGACAAAGCCAGGAGGATGTGAACAGATAATTCAGCAACGCAAATGTCACCGGGGAGGGCCAGGTGTCCGAGCCGGAGCCTGTTAAGGAAGCTGCAGTTCAAAAGCAGCCCGCCCCCGGCCCAGGGAACAGCTAATGCAGAGCGCAGCTCTGGGTGCTAGGTCTCCTCTCTGCTGCTGTTCACGGCCCCAGGCGGAGAGGGGCCCCGTGGAGGGCAGAGGAGGGAGGAGAAACCAGCCCAGACCTCCCAAGTGGCGCCACCTCGGAGGGGAGATGCCCAGTTGGAAGCGCTGTGCAGGGCGCTGCTCCTCACCCCTTTCCCGAACTCTGGGTGCAGCTGCTGTTAGACTGCTCCCCCTCCACCCTCACCCCCGGGCACTGACCAGAAGGTCCCTCAAATGACTCCAAATGTCAGTGTCAAGATGACGAGGCTTCTGAGATGGGACCAGCCCACCCCGAACTATTATTCCAAACTTTAAAAATAGGGCCCCTTTCCCCCCTATTCATGGTAAGTGAATACTTCCCAGCCCACCGTGGGAAAAGCTTGGGCGTGGTGGTGGCATGGGGTCCCTTTTCTGAAACATCACAATTCCCCCTCTCCCCTCCACCCTGCCCAAACAAACAAACAAACAAACAATCATCATCAACAACAACAACCCATACCCTTGCCCACAGGGAATCAGGCAGGTCTGAGGCTCAGTCTCTTTTTGCTCAGGAGACAAGCATGTCTGTCCCCACAAGTCCTGCTTCAGCTCAACGTGCACCCCGAACCCCCAAGCCCACGCTTCCTCTGGTCTTCCTCGGCCCTCTGTCTGTCCCAGCTCCCCACCTCCCAATCAGATTAGCCAACTCGGCCCCTCCCCCCATCGCTGTGGCTTCTAGCGGCTGCTTTGTTTGCCTGCCCGCGATTAAACAACCTGCGTTCTGTCCAAGCCCCGTCTCAGAAATGCTTCATTTGCAAATCAATAAGGAGTTCATTTCCCCACACATTTTCCATTCAGACGGTAATCACACCACGTCCGTCTGGCATTTCAACCTGGACGCGGGCTGACGCCGTTGCTATGTGTCCAGCGCCAAGGGAGAGAAAGGGCCGGTGACAGGGATGATGCAGGGACGGGAGAAACAATTAACCGCAGGAAACACAATTAACAATGCTTAGGAAACTGTTCGCGCAGCAATTAATTCTGCGGGCCTGCCACCACTTCAAGTCGGGCCGCATCCCATTAAGGTTAAAAAACCCGTCTTCCAACAACACAGCTCAGATGGATGGCCGCCAATACGGTGGCAAGGTGTCCCCGGGTGCAGGGCGGTTCCTTTCTCCCTCGAGGTCCCAACTCGGAGCTGGGTGCTGTTTCCAGACGTTACTGCGAAGTGCACGGCCCGCTGCTGCAACTCTCTGAGACGACAAATACCACTGAGTGACGTTTACTCACACACTCCGTCCACGCAGCACCTCATTTCCCTTGCAGTGTATCCGTTATACGGAGGGCGCTGACTGAGGAGACCAGGCCCTCCTGCCTGGAATCGTGACATATTCTCACTGCGCAGAGGGAGGCCGTGGGAAGGGGATCATGGTTGCTTCTAGGGAATGACAGCTTCTGATTTGTAATTACAAGGCGAAGGGCACCAAAGAATTAGCTATTTTAAAGTGCTTTAAAAAATGTTATGATTGGGCTATCAGGGCTCGCCAGCTCCGGGCAACCCCGGAGATGTGGCTCTGAGGAAGGTTTCTGTGCTTTGAGACAGACGCGGGCAGGTGTAGCAGGTGTATCGGGGCTCAGGCCTAGCCAGGCGTAGCTTGTCGCATCTGTGAAAGGAAGAGGCGGCCATGACATCATCCTCAGGGCCCCCTCCTATCCAAACTGTTCCCAACTGGGGGACTCTGTCTTGCCACCCCACTCAGAACACACTGCCGCCCTCACTCTGGGGGCACAGCGAGCAAAGGGCACCCCAATCCGCCTGCGTGGGAACAGGGCATTCTGGGAACTATGCTCTCTGTTTTCAAAGACGCCTGTCCTCCCTTTTCATTTTGGGTTGCATAGCATCTCTCTCTCTCTCTCTCTCTCTCTCTCTCTCTCTCTCGCTCTCTCAAATATTTTGAAAACAAGAAAACTATAGATGGGGTGAGAAGGGTTAGGGTCAGAATACAAAAGTAACTTCTCAGACAACTCCCAGAAGTGCAAAGAAAAGATCAGAAAGTGAGATGGAGATGCGAAATCTGCCGAGCTCAGCTCGGTCCTCCCAGCAGAGGCAACGCCACAAAAATGAGACTCAAGTTTGGGCATATTTTCTGTTGTTCCACTGAATGCTAAGTAAATAAGTGAGAATTATAGTAGGGGTATAACCACCTTTCTTGTGTGTTTTTTTTTGGGGGGGGGTGGGGGAGAAAGGGGAGCAGGGTCTGAAATAGGCTCTTGTTTACACATTTTCCTTTCTGGATCAGCTCTTCCTTCTCTCTTTCTTGAGTAAGACAACGGCGGGGATGGGCTGCCGTGTCCTCAGGAGAAAGACCCAGGGGAGCTGTGAAGTAAATGCGTCTCCTGACTGATGAGAGCTCTGTTTCTTACTCAGCTACTGGTCTGCTCTGGGGCTGGGGCTGAGAGCCAGCGGTCAAACTCCCCCTCTCCCTTTCGTAAACGTTTCCCTTTGCAGGTGGAATCATGGCTGCGTGGGGCCAGTGGGGGCGAAGCATCTGTCCCCTGGCAGGTCTCGCCAAGTGCCCTACACAAGGAAGGCATGCCAGAGTGTTTGTCAGAACAGGTGATGCCAGGGGGGAAGATGGAGGGGCTAGATTGCAGGTAGGTCATCATGTTTCCACAAATAAAATAAATCTAACACCGAGGTGGAAAGGATGGGATGAGACAGTGCTGGCAGCGATATGGACAAGTCTGCGAAGAGAAGCTGTTTTGGTGATTAGTATGTTAATTCCGGCGGCCTGTCCTAGGAGCCCTTCTGTGGCCAGCACCGGAGGAGACTTCCTGTGGACATTACCTTAGGACTCATGGCTGACATTTGAGGGGCGTACTACCCATAATCCCTCTTTCACTGTCCAGGAAACAGGTGCCTGTGAAGTTTGATCGCAGGGGCATGTTGGAATCCAAGGAGGGTTACAGTGGCAGGTGTCACAGTGGTCTGGTGACAAATTCTGGTTTGCACTAGGATCTCAGCAAACGCGGTCTCTTTCTTACAGTTTAGGATAATCTCACTGTGATTGGTGAATGACCGCTTTCTATACTCAGCACCCCTTCTTGAAGGGAGTTCTATTTTCTCAGCTTGTGGAACTCAGAAGTGGGCTGTGACCAGGTGACCACGTATTTCGCCCACCTCTTTTCCTCTTCCACACCGTCAGCCCGGGTCTTGAGTGACCATAATGTGGCTCAGAGCCATGGCTGACGGGTCATAGAACACAGAATGAGTGAAGGGATAAGCTGATACTGTTGCAAGCCACTGAGAGTGTGGGGTTCTTTGTTATAGCAGCACACCTGAGACTATCTAGACAGACTCATTCGGTTTTGGGGAAAGTTAGAAATTCCATTTTCATACACCAGATCGCTGTGTATGAAATAAAAAACTTTAAGCATAACGTTGTTTATTCATAGCGTGAGATTCCTTTCCAAAACTCAGCCAGGAAGAGTTAGGACACAATGAGGGCCACTACATTTGGTTTTATAAACAACAACAACAACAAAATAGCACTTTAAACATGATGTCATGATATTTCCAATTGTGATCCACTCTCAGAATCCAATTTAGAAAGCCAAGAGCCTCAGAGGAGCCAGAGTTACTGAGTCTTCATCTGAAGATTGTGGGTAACACTGACCTCATCAATTTGCATGCTACAGAATAAGACATCCTGGATGCGGCGGGGGTCCCTCCCCCACTCCCCAGGGGCTCCAGCAGCTCACCCCAAAAGGTCTTGTTTGGACCATCTGAGGGTCAGAAGTGAAATGAATTTGCGAGGCCCTCTCCCTCACGTTTCTCACCCGTGCCGGCAGCCAAAATGCACAATTTATCATGACGTGACAGGCTCCGCTCCAGCGGGACCCTCGGACGGAACAATGGGGCTCCGGGGGCCAGCAAGGACGGAGCAGGGAAAGGCTCCCAGTGGAAGCGCGTGTAATCCAGGTGGCAGCTGGGAAGGCAGCCACAGAAAACACAAGAGGCAGCCAGCCCCTGAGAGTTTCCCTCTGGCTAAGTGGAGAGGACTTCCATCGGGTGCTGAAAGCCAACCAAGGCACGATGGACGGATCACAAACAGACTCCACACGGGCCCTGACTGCAGCAGGAATGAGACACAGACCTACCCGGAGTTAGGGGATATTTTCTTAGGGAAGTTGCGCATGCGCACGGGCGTGCATGTGTGTGTGTATGTATGTGTGTGTGTGTTTTCCTGTTGTAGCTGTTATTTTTATATTTTGTGTGTGCCAGATGGGCTCTAAAAGACTTACTCAGAAGAAGCCCACGCAGAAGGAAGGGAGAAGGGACGGTTACAGGTAACAGAATTCCCCAGCAACCACAGGATAGGAGATTATAGGCCTTGGAGAGTGGCAGCTTGGAACAGGGGTGTCTGAAATAGTAATTAGTACGCGTGGGCTCTGGTGAATGCCACTTCGAAGCTCCCGTGCTCATTGGCTGGCAGAGGATCACCCTGACAAAGGAGCCAATCAATACGTCAGCCATGCTGCCCAGAGAGCTGCTTGGCCCCTGCCTGTCACAGAGGGCACACATGGAAGCCCGGGGGCTCTGTGTCTGCTGCGGTGTCTTTTTAAAATTTATTTATTTTTTATTTTGTTGATTTTTTACAGAGAGGAAGAGAGAGGGATAGAGAGTTAGAAACATCAACGAGAGAGAATCATTGATCAGCTGCCTCTTGCACACCCCCTGCTGGGGATGTGCCCGCAACCAAGGTACGTGCCCTTGACTGGAATCGAACCTGGGACCTTTCAGTCTGCAGGCCGACGCTCTATCCACTGAGCCAAACCGGGGTGTCTTTAAAGCTCAGGCTTGTCTGTACATAACCCGAGGAAGAGACTGGGCTTTCCCTTTGAAAACGGGAGCTTAGTCAAGCAGGGTTTAGGAGCGGAAAGGGGGAGCCACGCCCACTGAGTCCAGGGGTTCAGCGTGGTCAGGCTCACAAGGGCCTCAGAGAGGCTGTCAAAGCCCCTTCAGAGACCAGGTGGGATGATGGGAAAGGTCAGGGCTGGGCCTCCCAGCTCCTGAGTCAGCCAATTTAGTCAACAATGCCAGGCTCCCCTGGGAAATGTAGCCAATTGCAAGAGTGCCACCGCCTAGAGAAGAGAGGCACCGTGAAATAATCAGAGCTCAAGTGCAGGAGTGCTAACCCTCAATGTGCACAGGCCACCTGCAAACAGCGGCGCTTCTGCAAACAGTCGTGAAAATTAACGCATGCAAATGAACCTACTCAATGACATGGAGACAATTAACATTTATTTTGACAAGGAGCCAGGTGTTGGGTTCATTAGGTTAATTGTATCATTTATTTGTGTGATTTTTTTTTATTTTATCATTCAGCAAATATTTATGGAGCACCTACTGTGTGTTAGGTGGTCCTAGGCACCCAGAATAAAGCTGCTAACAAGTTCACATTCTAGTGGGAGACAGAGAAACAAAACACGAAAGTGAAACGTAGAGAGTATGGGGTTAGGGAATACCAGGTTGGAGGCGGGGGGGGAGGGAATTAAATTTCTTTTGTTTAAATGAGGACTGGCCAAAGATGGCTTCTGTGATAGGTGACATCGCAACCAAAACCTGAGAGACATGAGAAAGTAATTCCTGTTGACAACTGGGGAAGAACATTCGAGGGTGGAGCGGAGTTAGTGGCTTCTACCCAAGTCAGAAGGGACGACACTAAGGATCCTAAAGAGGATGAGCGCTCACTTATTTCCATTCCAGCCCAGCGAGGTGGTAATGAAATCTACATCTTCTCAAAAGGAAATCGAGGCTTAGGGGGGTTAAGGGACTTTGCCAAGGAAATGGGAGGTCTGGGATTCAGACTTACTAGTAGACTCTGGTAACTGCAGAGCGAGAGCCACCAACCCCACGCTCGCCTGCGGTCAACACTGATAGGACACGTGGTGACAGCATCCCTTATGAATACTGCCAGGGCTCACGCAGGGACAGACACCTCCCTTCGTAAGCCGTCACCAGTCCTCCATAAATACGCCCCGTTTGCTGTTTAACTGAAAGGAATCGCCATTGTCAATAGAAATTACATGTTTGGCAACTTCAATAATTCACCATCAGGCTGAGGGACGCTATGTTTGGTGACGTTGGGGTGCTCCTTCCTCAAAGAGAAGGAGCCCACTGCAATGCATTCGTAGCATCCTTCTTAGGGATGCTGTCAGCGCCAACATCCGGTCAAAGGAAGCGACACAAAGAAAGCCAGGAGGGATGATGTTCTTAGAAATGCCGTAAGCCTTAAAGGAGTTTTTAAAAAATCCCTTTCGAACTGCCTTGGTGACGTGATGTCTGATTTCCCTCCCACTGTATTATTATACATTAAGTGGAGTGAAATTTCAAAGTGCCGAGGTTACACCCACAAAGCCCTTGCTGGCAATGGGGCACGCGTACCATCTCCCAAGAGGGCTCTGGCACCCCATGTGCCTGTGTCCAACATCCAGCTTGCATCTCCCCGAATGGCTGTGAAGCTGGTGGCACAGGAATCACAGAGCAGGGGTGGGAGGACTCGGAGGTAATGCCAGAATCCTGGCAGGACCGCCGGGGGAGAGAGGGGCTCTGCAGAAATGCACCTGCCCTCACCCCTCTCCCTGCACTCCCTTGTCCTCCAGCCACGGTGCTCAAATGGTCATCGTGGGGGTGCTGTCTGTGTCACCCACGTCCCGGTCCCTTGCGAAGGCACGGAGGCTTTCTGTCCCTCCTTCGCGGGCGCCACGAGGACAAGGTGACAGCTGCACGTGGCAGCCCTGGGACCAGGGAACAGTGTACTCTCGAGACAAGAAGAATCCACATGGAGGGACCAGCACATTAATCTATTCTTGTGACAGGCTCAGGACGGCACAGCGAATGGGAAGCGGTACGGAATTAATCAATTCCTGCTTTTGGAGAGAAAAAACGGGGGCTCCGGTTGTAAGGAGCCCCGGGCCGGTGTCATCCCTGGCCCCTGTCATCCCCGCGGATGCACTGCAGGTGGCAACTGCGGACACCGGGTGCGTGATGTCTGGTGAGCGCAGGTGACCTCTAACAAGGCCCCCCGCTCCCTGCATCGCCAGGCAGATCAATATACAAGACAGACACGCGCCCACAGCCAACCTCGGTCCCTGGGCCGGTCTCTCCGGCTGCACCCTGGAGGCCTGGCCACGATGCTCCCATGTCCCATGGTCCCCTTGGCCAGCTCATTCTCAGGCACCAGACACATGCCTGCAGCCATTCGCCACGCAGGGTCTCATTCATCCTGTTCCCATCTCTGCTTTTCCCAGGAAAGAAACAAAATAAGAGCCTTTCTTTCTCCGAGAAAGGACCCATGTGATCAAAATACCTTTAGAGAATGATAATATCGGTAGGCTTTATTCAGCAAATAAATCACGGTGTGGGATTTTTTAAGAGCTTTTGTGATAGCAACACACACTGCCACGATCCGTACACAGACACCTAAGCGCACCTCTCTCCGCCCCCTCCCGAGCTTGTCATCCAGTGCTGACAGCCCAAACAATCCCTGCCTTTCTTTCAGAAAACAACCGGCAGCCCTGGGAAGGGGGGGCTGGTCTGCAAGAGCCCCAACCACAAAGGGACCGCGATGCAGGCTGCGTGCGGCCCCCGGGACCCCAGGAAGCAGACATGGTGAGCGCTGCGGAGGATAAGATGTCACATCGATCGGTAGGGGTGCCACGTGCACCGGAACAAAGAGGGAGAGCTCCCCGTGGAAAAGGGCCACACTCCATTCCTGGGGCACGTTTCTTCCTTCCCTAGGCTGCAGCCAACCAGAGGAGGGTCTGGATCCATTTCCCGGCCTGAGTCCTCAGCAGCCCCCTCCTAAACTAGGGAGCCTTCTGATTGGACTCTGGACCCCACAGCCAGGCAACCTGAGACCCGCAGCAGAGGCAGGGAGGCCTCAGGAATGGGGTGAAGGAAGAGCCAGCTCCCCACCTGGGGACCCTGAGATACGACAGATCCATCCCCATCAGGGGCTGAATCTTTGTACGACGACGTAGAAGCAGAGGACCCTGTGCAAACCAACGTACCTCCCTGAGCACCACGTTCCTTAGCTAGAAGCTCACATTTTGCAAAGTGCTGGCTCAGTGTCATGCATGGTGCCCAGCCCTTTATAAGCATTCCCTTATTTCCCTTTTCCAACAAACCTAGAAGTAGGCACTATTATTCCTTCCATTTCACAGATGAGAGAATGGAGGCGAGAGGTGCTGGAAAATTGGCTCAAACTGACAGGGCGGGCAGAGAAGCCAGCACAGGCTCCCAGCCACATAGTCTTGCTCTATAATTATATCTCTACTAGTGGCCCGGTGCATGGATTTGGGCGCACTGAAAGGGAATCTGCTGCAGGTGACCCAGATTCAGGGCTGAAAGGGCCCCAGCAGCAAGCTAACCTACTGGTTGGAGTATCTGCCCCCCTGGTGGTCATTGTGTGTCATGACTACTGGTCGAACAGTTGAACGGTTGAATGGTCAAATGGTCGCTTAGGCTTTTATATATATAGATGGGGAGAAGGGTGGTCACACTGATCTTATAGAGTGTTGTGTGTATGCAGGAGGCAGGGGTATGGGCATATCAGACACACAGGAGGCTCTGAAGAAATGTGCCTCACTTTCTGCTGGGTCATGGGTCATTGTGTCATTACCAAAATGGCTATCATGGTTAACTTTGACTGAGTCCTTACTGTGTGCCAGGCACAAATGTTATGATATGTGCATATTATTTTCCCATTTGACAGATGAAGAAATGGAGGTTCAGAGAGCTGAAGTAACATGCAGCTGGAAAGTGACAGAAGTAGGATTTGAACCTGAGCCATGTGACACCTAACGCCTGCGTACTGCACCTTCCCAGCTTATAGTAGGACAACTGTCAGCGCAACTCTAACACTGGTGAAGACTGGGGATGTATTCTCCCTCATTTGCATAAACCCTCTCTCATAGAAAGCTTCGTGGCCTCCTTCCTGCATCGCATCAGAATGGCAGAACCACAGTCAAGATGCGCTCAAAGGTCATGTGGGTCTAGACAGAGATGACCTTGAGCCCTACTTAGGTGAAATGCCTTGCCCAGGGTCTTGACTACCAATGACTGGCTGAGCAGGATTGAACCTTGGTCTCTTGACTCTGTGGTTTTCTCTCTCTTGCCCTCTTCCACCTCCCTAAAGAAGGATAGGGAATTATGAAACCTACAGGCAATGCTACACCTTATTAATAAGAAAATGAGAGACCACAGAGAAAGCTTCTTCTCTCACCCACTTAAAATTTTTATTGTTATGATTTGCAAGGTAAGGCATGAGCAAAAATGACCCGTTAATAAATTAGTCAACAAAGGAGGCATTCTGATTCTTTCGGATCCCAAACTCAACAGATGGAGTTTCTATGATAAATTACTCCTGCAGAAGTTCATTCACAACTAGAATCTGAAATCACCATTTTTCTATTTCTACCTGGACCAACGGCGCCATGGTCGATATAGATGCTCCCTCCTGCACGAGAACTTGGTAATTTTTCAGGAGTGAGAAATGAGTTGAAGAAATAAGGATGTTGAGCAAATCCTGTATATAATTCTCATCTCAACTTGATCATTTGTTCAGCGGAGCCAAATTAGGCATGTGGGGAGGCTAACAGTGTTCTTTTCAATTTTTAATTCTTGACATGGTTCGCTCAGGGATTTTTTAAAACTCAGAAATCAAAAATCTTGTATTAGCAAATTGAGCTTGATCTTTCTCTTAAATGGTTTTTAGTTAAGTGGATTTCACAGGTCTAACCTGAAACACTTTCAACTTGATTCTATTGGAAAGGAACCGCATGTTAAAAAAAAATTAGTTCTATCTCTCAGGGCCTTATCATGTAGTAGGAAATGAAATTCCCAGAAATACATAGTCCTACTCCTCTGATATGCTAATATCAACATGGATAACTTTTTACTGAAAGGAAGAGAATCTGGGGGGAAAGAAAAACTTTCTTTTTGAAACACAGGTCACCCATAGCCATTAAAAAAAGAACCACATTTTCATCTGCAATTAGATAAATGACACAATTAGACTTATTTTGGGTTTGTGACAATTTACTTAATAGAGCTAATTTCAGGGGTTTTATGCGAAACTCAAGTCCCACACATTTCTTTCGTGCTAAAGGTACACATTTCTCTTAGCAGGTAGCAGCGTTGTAACAGCTGTGGCATTTTGGCTTATACAAAGCATTCAGTGACAGCAGAAAGACATACAACATGGTTCATAATGAACCTCCCGCCTCCCTTTGGGGCTCATGCTCCCCAACCCCACCTAATTCTGTGGGTGTACCCAGATTCACAGGCAGCTGGGGGGCGGTGTCTCTAACACCAGCCTGGGATACAGATTCCCTCAGACCTGCGTATTGGGAGCTCCAGAAAGATGAGCACATTTTTTGAGTTTCCCAACTTTACATTACTTAGCTCTTTTAGGCTGAAGTTTCTAAATATACCCCCTCCTGCTGGGCCGGTGTGGCTCAGTGGTTGAGTGTTGACCTATGAACCAGGAGGTCAGGATTTGAGTCCTCGCCAGGGCACATGCCTGGGTTGCAGGCTTGATTCCCAGTGGGGGGGTAGGGTGGGGGTGGGGGGTGCAGGAGGCAGCCGATCAATGATTCTCTGTCATCATTGATGTTCTACCTCTCTCTCCCTCTCCTTTCCTCTCTGAAATCAATTAAAAACATTAAAATAGATAAATAAATATAACCCCTCCTGATCTTCTCCAATTTGATTTAATTGTTAATGTGATATAAGACACTCCTGAGGTAGGTATTTTATTGTGCCATGGTTCGAATGAAGAGAGTGCCATTTTATGAATGAAGAGAATGAGGCTCATTGCACTTCTGCAATATGCCTAATGCCAAGGGTTGCCAGATTTAGGTGTTTTTTTTTTGTTGAAATTTGTTAAATGTGGCAACTCTGCAAGTTCCCATAGTGAGGACCAAATCTTCCGCAGCCCCTGGAATGGCCTCTGAAGTAGGTGGGGGCCCTCAGATCCTCTAGGCTCGGCTCTAGGTCCGTCAGAAAGTACTGCCCAAGGTAACGTGGGTCTCTCCTTCCAACGTCTACCTTTCTACTTGGACTGTCATTTACACCCAGCTTCTGGTCCAACAGAGCTACAACATGAACACACCATATGTGACTTGAAAACTTCTACTAATCACATTAAATAAGTAAAAATGAATTTTTAATAGTATATATATATTTATTTTTACTTTAAAATATGTTTTTAGCGCTTTCAGAAAGAGGAAGGGAGAAGGACAGAGAGATAGACACATCAATGATGAGAGAGAGTCATTGGCTGGCTGCCTCCAGCATGTCCCTTACTGGGGATCAAGCCTAAAACAAGGGCATTTACTCCAACCAGGAATTGAGCCATGACCTCCTGTCCAAATTTAGTTTGTATTTTCAGTGGTTCAAGGGAAATGTGGTATTGCCAAAACAATGAAAGTGTGTTAAACAGGAAAATATTTTATATTGCTTCAGTTTTAAAACTTCAATTAATTACAATGAAATCAAGTGGGAAATTCAGTTCTTCAGTCACACTGAACATGTTTTAGTGCTCAGTAGCTACACGTGGCAATTGGATGGAGCTGTGTTTTCCTTTTTTTCTTAATTTATTTTTATTTTTATTGCATGGTCCACATTAGGGATGGAGCCCGCAACCTGGGCATGTGCCCCGACTGTGAATCAAACTGTGACCTCCCGGTTCATCGATCGATGCTCAACCCCTGAGCCACACTGGCCTGGTGAGACCATGTAGTTTAATGGGATTCTTCTGGGCTGATTTCCTCCTCAACGCACCCTGGGATATTTTATACCCACACCTCTGACTGCATTTATGGCTTTATAGGGTAATGATTTACCAATCATCCCACCTCCTCCTCCCCCAAACTTTGAGCCATGAGCATTGGGTGGGGTGAGATTGAGTCTTCACCCCCCCCTCCCCTTATGAATTTGTCACAGGAACCAGTATCAGGTTTAGGACACACTAGTAACCAAGAAATAATTATGGAATGAAAGAATGGCTTTATAATGAAAGTCGGGTTTATAAAAATGCAATTAAGTGAGGTCTTACAGTGTACCAGGCTAAGGATAATAATGGTAATAGTAATAAACAATAGCTACTGAATTCTGATTCTGTGCCAGCTTTGCAGTTACTACCAGCTTTTAAGGCATTTCTCATTTAATCACCCCCTCCCCCATCCACCCTCACCCCTGCCAAAAAAAAAATCACCTTTGAGGCAGAAATTATTATTCTCATTTTACAGATGAGAAAACTGAGGCTTAGAGAAATTAAGTAACTTGCCCATTCTCACACAGTTACTCTGTGCCAGAGCCAGGACTATGCAGATGTATCTCACCCCTCCCCCCCACTCAGTCATCATGGACCAGGTTCACGCTTTTCACGCAATCTGATGTCCACTGGTGCTCTTTCCTTAGCACATTTTAAAATCACCCCCCATTCAGAAAACGCTAATTCACTTGGCCTCCTCCCCAAATAACGTCTGTGAAATGGAAAGCCTGATGTTTTAGCGATAAGGTGTAGTGATGCATTGAGGCAGACCCGTTGAAATAAAGCCTGCCCACACACCACAAGCAGTCATAGTGTGCGTGTGCCGCCTGCCGCACTTGGGGAAGCACTGGCCCTGCTCCGTCACACCTGACTTCTGCCGTGTGTCCTTCTGGTCCCAAGGACTTAACACTAACCCGATGCTTCCCCTGCCCTCTGTGGGGGTCTAAGCAAGAAAAGCACCAGCAGCAGAGGAACGGGCCGAGCGGAGGGCTTTTCTTATGACTGTATAAAAGCGGCACAGACGCAAACCACAAGGCTTAACCTCCCACCCCTCCACCTTGAAGTTTTTCTTCACTTCTTCAAGGCCAGAGGACAAAGACTGCTTCAGAAGGCTGCGTCCATGGGTCAGGGCATCCTGCTGAGAGCTTCCCCGCTTTCTGCCAGGCGATGCCAGGAGGAGTCTGGAATCTATTAGCTTCCGAGAGCCCGTGCGCTCCCCGCCTGTCTTCTGCTCAGCCCCGAGGGGAGGGCGCCTCCTTAGCCCAGACCACCGCACGTGCGTTCCTGGACAACCCAGTTTTCTCTCAACTCTAAATTCACCAGCAATAATCGGGAACCTACTATATGGTATATACCCAGACGCTGCAAACCCTCAATGCAATTTTTCCATAAGAATGACACCAACACCAATGTAAGTGCTTACTATGTCTAGACCAGGGGTGGGCAAACTTTTTGACTCGAGGGCCACTAAACTGGACCGGAGGGCTGGAACAAAAGCAACCTGACCATGCTGGCACTCTCATCTTGGGCTGCTGGTGAAGGAGCGGAGGGGAGAGCAAGAGAACCCTCAGCTCTTTTGGCTCCGCGGGCCGGATAGAACAGCTGAACGGGCCGGATCCAGCCCGAGGGCCGTAGTTTGCCCACGGCTGGTCTAAATGCTTTTCTTAGAACGTTAGATATTTGGACATAAAATTTTTAGATGTTTTGTAGATCCAACATGGTAACATATCAGCCATTTGACACGGTCCAACTTAAATATATTAATCACTTAATACAGTATCTCGAGAACAGATGCTTTCATTGCACCAGCTTTTAGCTGAAGAAACCACGAGAAAGAGAGAGCGAGGGACTTGACCAAGGCCATTCCATCAGTAGCGGTAGAGCTGGGCTTTGAACTTGGGGACGCCTAACGACATTACTTTTCACCTTTTACAGTAAAAACACCCCCAAAAGAATGCTGTCTTCTGAGGCTCGACTCCATTTCAGGTGCACTGGGGGTAACACATACTTTTGTGGCAATAATAGAGCACGGTGGTGAGAGAAGCTTTGGACCCAGGCCGACCTGGCCCTGAGGCTCTGTGAACATTTTGCTCTTCATTTTCCAGTCTCTCAGACCCTCAGTGTCCCTCTCTGTAAAATGGGAATGTTAGAACATTAAACTCACCGGGGGTTTGCCACATGAAATAAGATAAAGGATGCAAATCACCTAGCTCAGCCCGACACAGAGAAAGAGCGCACCAGGGATGGCGTGGGCTGGCCAGAGAGAACCCTGTCCGCGTGGAGAAAGACCTCTCTCAGATGCCAATCAGCGGGGCCACAAGCAGACCGCCATGCCTACGAGGAGAGCGCCTGCCATCTGAATGGAAGCCGCGGAACACCCGTGGGGAGACACTCGGGGGTCGCCCCCTGCAGAGCCACTTTGCCGAAGCGGCTGCAGAGACCTGGAAGGGGGCGCACCGGGGCGGAGCGGCCAGGCACGGGCACTGAGAGGGCACCTGCCCGGATGCATTGCCGTCTCCCCGCCGCCCTGGCTCCTGAGCTGCCTTTCGGAGGGACGTGCTAGTGCAGCCCCAGACCTGCTGGCTTGACTAACACGTTTCATGCACTCGGGAATCGGTGACAACATGCAGCAGTGGCTGGGAGGAGCAGTGGGGGAGAGAGGGGAAGGTGCTTGCGTGTGTGTGTGTGTGTGTGTGTGTGTGTGGAGGTGGGGTGGGAGGGTGGGGACGGGACTCTAAATGGTTTGCATCCCCGTCTCCCGAGCTGCCACAAATAACAGTCTGGGTGAACACAGCGTGCTTCCTGTGCCCATGCAGCTTCAAGACAAGCCCCGAGTCTCCCTGCTTCCCCCGATTGCCTCCCTCGACCACCTCCTACGTCAATATTCTGGAGGTGCCGTGGTGTGAAAAGCACAGGACAGTGGCTGGTAGCGTGTGGCTGTGAGTCCAGGCAATATCCCCTGTACTGGGAAGATGGCCATGCCAGTGGCCTCAGTCTGGAGGTGGCCGTGAGCCTCTGTGGTGACTGGTCATCTTGGCGGGCAGAATGGACAGGGCGGCGCAGGGACCGGAAGGAGAGGAGACCTGCCCGAGGGACCACCACCTACAGAGGCGGGGTGCTCGCAGGGTTAGTGTTGACCCTGCACAGGGCAAAGGCTTGTGTGGCCGGGGGGCTGGGCGAACAGGCATTCCCTTCCCCCCCCCCTCCACTCAGCGCCTGGTGCTGAGTCAGGTCCTGGTGCAGCGATGACGAAAGCCCCGCTTCTCCAAAGCAGCTGGCGGGCTGGGCCGGTGGTTTCAGGCTGTGGTTCCCAGACCAGCAGCATCAGCACTCGAGACTTGTTATAGCTGCACATTACGGAGCCTCCTTTCCGTCCTACGGATCAGAAACGCCGGCAGGGGTGGGTCCCGCTAACAGACGCCCGGCCACACACTACCAGCCACTTCAATAGCATCTTAAAAACCCATCAGGACGTACGCGTGAACTCATCAGCAGCCCCGAGCACGACGTCGCATTTTCTCCCAGTAATGGCTGTGCAAGGCTGGAGGGGAATCACGAAGGAAGCCAAACATATCAACTCCAAGGATGAACACTTTAGGTGCTGTGTAAGTTAGTGGCGGGAGAGATGTTGAGAGAGGGGGCATTTCAGACAGCGCCTTCCAGATGGCACGGAGGCAAGCCCCCTCCTCCACTGTCTGGGTGGCCCTGACTGGAGGCAGGTGAGCCTTGGGGTTCCCTGCTCTGTATGGTGGGATGACTGCATTCCCATCTTGCTCTCAGGCCCACAGCTGCCCGGGAGCTGTGGTGCCATGTGGGGGAGCTGTGGCGGGGGCATCCGATTGTAAATACCATCTGTAAGCACTCCCAGGGCAAATTCCTTTTTCCTATAGTCCCTGCAGCCAGACTCAGGAGCTTGGGCTGAGCATCTCGTGTATTAGCTTAGGGCTGTTAGAGCTCAGCTCCACCTAGCTTAAGCAAAACATGGGCGAGTTAGAAGGCTGTTAGCTCACAGAAGAAAAGGCTCAGCTCATGGAAGTCAAGGGAGTGGGGAGCGGGAGGGAGGAGGCACGGGAGACCACGGCCACTAAGAAGGCCACACTTCTGTGGGCCACCAGAGAAAAGAGAGTTTCCTCTATTTTCCAGCTTCACTTGTAGACATCCTTGCCTAGGGTGTCTGCTTGTCTCCACTGGGGCCCCTGGCCTCTCCTGGGTCAATCCCTGGGCCAGGCAGAGGAATAGAACACTATGAGCCCACCTGGGCTGCAGAGGATGTTGGCAGGATAAAGAGGGGGTTGATGATATATCTGGCCAACAAGTAAAATATCCACACTAAAATAGGTATGAGGTCTAGCCCGGGTGGGTCAATGGTTGAGAATTGACCTGTGAACCAGAAGGTCACTGTTTGATTCCTGGTCAGGGCACGTGCCTGGGTTGCAGGCTCGATCCACAGTGGGGGATGTGCAGGAGGCAGCCGATCAATGATTCTCTCTCATCATTGATGCTTCTCTCTCTCCTCTTCTCTCTTCCTTTCTGAAATCAACAAAAAACATATATAAAAATGTATGTACATATTTTTAAAAAGAAATAAGAATTAGGATGCCAGTTAAACTTCAAGTTCCCATATACTATTTGGGACCCATTTACTTATACGAAAAGCATTATTCGTTCGTGACCTGAAACTCCAGGTCAGCTGGGTGTCCTAACATTGAATCCGGCAGCGCTATCGCCGAGGGGGTCGGTGTGAGTCCAGCTGCCCTGCTGTGCCTGCCACAACCTGCCAGGAACCTTGCAGAGGGACCGGGTTCTCCCGGGGGACGGCACTGCCCATGCCCCACAGCCCAGGCCCCGTCTCCGTGCAGCCGTGGGATGGCTCTCTGCCTGATGAGAATCCGGATCGGGCATCTACACTTCCCACAAAGCGTCAAAACCGCCTGGCTGTCTGGGGTGTAAAGCATATGGGTGACTCTTTTTATCCACCACATGGAGTCCTGGGCGGGACCTGAGGAATTTATCAGAAAATTTCAGCTCGGGTAAAATTAGGACTCCGCTCTCGGCAAGCTCCCTAGAGCTTAGGCTGAGACATCTGACAGTGAGGGAGTCAGTGTGGGGCGCACCAGCCGGTCTGAACCAGTCCCCTGGGCTGGACGGCAGTCCCTTCCTCCTCAAAGGCTCACTGCAACCTTGTGCGAGGTCTGCCCCTTCCCACTCTGGACTCCCAGTTCGGAGCCCCGAGCTGTCCGAGGGCTCCATCTGCGCCAACCATGTTGATCCCTGTAAATATTGACGGAACGGGCTCCTTAGTCGAGGCACCGCCGTATTTCCTCTTCCAGCTGAAAGGAAGTTTATTACCCAAAGTAACGGGTGATGTCTTCTTACGGCCGCATAAATCTGCTCCCGTGCCTGGGAGCCCAACTTCCGAGCAAGAACACACAGTTGTTCCCGAAACATTCCACGCAGAAGCAAACGATAAAACCAGAAACAAAAGCAAGACAGCGAACAAAACGTGCACCGAGATTTATTCCCTGTTCGAATATTGAACACGAGATAGAGCCGCCCAAAGCTGACGTTCAGTTCTATTTCCTAAAGGGGGAAAACCCAGCGTCTGGACCGGATTTTTCTTTGCACAACACTGTCTCGTTCTGGAGACGAGGAGTGGCTTTTCTCGGTGCTCAGTGTCTAAGAAAGAACCCCGAGCGAAGGGGTGACGTACTGATCGTGGACTTAGGACACACGAAGCCAGTCCAGGGTCAAGGTCAGTGCGAGGCAAGATCTCAAGCAGAAACACGCTTCCTTTGTGTCCTCCAATCTGGGAGCAGAGGCCATGGTGCCCCCCAAAAAGCTCTGGGTGAATGATCTGATAGTTTTAGTGGAACTCGAAGCCCGGGCAGCGTGCTTGGATTTAAGGGGAACACCACATTTCTTCTTCTGGGACAGCCTCATGCACTTGGACAGACTCCTTAATGGAGGGGCAATGACCTCAGAGCTGACCTTCAACATCCTTTCCTGTGCTTCGTACATGGTCAGGAGCCAACTCTCATCTGGTCAGCTTGACTTAAGGCTCTCCAGTCTTCCTGGGAAATGTGACTTCGGATCACCGTGTGTGTGTGTGTGTGTGTGTGTGTGTGTGTGTGTGTAGCTAAGTTCCTGTCAGGTGCACACATGACCACTCTGTCCATGGGAAGGATTATCATTCTAATAAAAGTGGCGTTAGCTAATTAGTGTATTTTTGCTGAGATGGTCCTGTTCCACACCCCTAATGCAGTGCCCTGTTCTCAGGTAGAGATTAGAAAGCTGGCTGAATGGTACTGAGTGATTCACTTTTGCTGGTTCTACCTGGGGATGCGGTTGTGTATTTGGAAAGGGCAATAATGAAGTATGTCTGGTTCACTATTGTACACCCCAAACCTGGCATAGAAAAATATCTTTATTTACCCTCTGCTTTTGCTGAGCACCATGCTAAGGGCTGTTCAAAACCCATTGCATTTAATCTTTACACACCCCCCTTGAGACAGGTATTATTACTGTGTCCTTTCACAGGGGAAACTGAGTCCCAGGGAGGTGAAGGGCGTGACCTGTGCTCATGAAGCTAGTAAGTAGAAAAACCTGGGACTGGCTGCTGGGCATCATGGATTGTGGAGTCTGTTCCATTACCTGGTCCTAGAAAAGACTGGTTTCATCAATTAATAAGGGATGACTGGTACAAGGCAGATTAAAGTGCTCTGTGACACAACCATGGCCTCCAACTTTAGTAATCAGGCCCAGAATCCACATAAAACCCCCCCGAAAGCACTGCCATTTCAGCACTTCTCTCTGTGGCTTCAGCTGGTGGCCGCCCACCCCTTCCACTGCTCGTTCTGACTTCACCCCTCAGAGCGTGTGCTTCTCAGCTCACGGGCCGGCTCATCGCTAATCCCATGCCAGCAGCTAAGCGTTTAGGTGGACACGGCTTCTTTGCATGTCGAGAGGAGTCCTGAACACTCGAAGGAACTGGGGGCCAGACCTCCTCACAACAAGACATACTTCCTGTGACTGCAGGGCCAGGCTGAGACTCAGCGGAGGCCACCTGAGATCACACCTTGAGTCAAGTAAAGACATAACCAAGCTCCCCTCGCCAGTCCTCCCCGGAGAGGTGAACAGACCACGCCGCATCCGAAGGTGTGTTTTTCTCAATTCACAGCTCCGCTCCCCATCACAGGGGGCCGATCACAGTCCGAGGAAGGGAGCGTCACACCCCTGAGCTTAGGTGGGTGGGAACCATCTCAAACAGGGAGAGCAAAGCCCCCCTGGGCATCAGTGGCTGATGAAGCCTTCGCTGCTGGTCAATGTGGCCGCTATTTTAGGTCAGACAACCTCTGGGTGGTCTCATTATGCTTCCCTTTTATCACCTGTGATTCACACAAGCGAGTCTCGAAACAGTGGGGTTTCTGCCAACCCACAGGATGTGTGCTGCTCTAATTCCACACCAAAGAGGGGGTCCGCTGGACCCGCACGTGTGTGTCTGCTCTTGGGAACTCACACTTCGTCTGTAGACATGAGACCACGGAAGCAAAAGCGACTGTTTTCTGCTCTCTCCCTACTCATGCCACCGAGACCCAATACGTGAGTCTTCCTAGAGATATCAGTGTTCTCAAATAGGAGTCATCTGTTTTTATTTTTTCATGTCATCTGTTAAGGTCCATTATCAATGGGGAATAGCTACCCAACACCCACACACCTTGGGGGGCAGGGAAAGGATTCTATGTTCCAACCAAACCAATTTCCAAAAATCGCTACAAAAAGAAGTGTCAACCACGTCTCCACCTTCACCATTTATAAAAAACTTTTAAATGACGCTTCTTTTCACCAAGTAATGCCATTAGCATGGATGCTATGCAAATGACATTCAGGGCCTGTGTCTGTTTGGCTTCCCCAAAATTGTTTCAGAAACCTGATCACATCAACTATTTTTCAGTTTATGCAAAACAGAACGTCTCAATACATTTTTTTTGAAGGGGATGAAGTTTTCCATTTGCATGTGAGTCCCAAGTGGTCCATTGTACACTTCGAATGTAGGATGAACACATTCCCGGGTCTGTCCTGCATTTTGAAACTTGATCATGACAGCTCCTTTCCTATGCCAAGGGCCTTCCTCATCTGAGCTTGGGTGACCTTCTAGGGACATCAATGACCTTCTAGGGACAGCTGATCTTACAGGAGCCTAGCCCAAAAATGGCACTGAGGAAAGCTGTTTCCCCATAAAAAAATCCCATGTTTGTAGTTCGCTATTTCAGAGTGTTCTTTCATAAACCGATCTCAGGTCATTGTGCAGAACTCAGGGACAAGAACCCGTGACCTGCAGCTAAGAAATCATTCAGGCCCTGGGTCCCACAAGTCCGCATCTGAACCCTCTTCGGGACTGCTCTTCCCTGGTTTGGCCAGACGGCCCGGCCCGACAGCGCCACCTTCTCCCTGCCAGGGAGCCTGTGAGCGGGGTGGGTGCTGGCTTGAGAGAGCCACGCATGATCACACTTACTGTAGCATCGGCTGTTTTTTTCTTAATTGTCCTGAGATCCTAGGAAGGAAACCAGCGTCTGTGCTGACAGAGGAGCTCAGCGGGAACCCTCATTTTTCACATGGAGCTAATTAAAAACTGAAATTAGTTAAATATGGAAATGACACTTGCAAGCACTTTAGTAGAATTCTGGCAAAATCCCTCCGGAGTGCTGTGACATTACCTGCTGCTTCGAAACTCCCCGACTGAATTTCACAGTTAAAAGGCTGAGCGAAGGGAAAGTTATTATTGAGATTTCGGATTCAGAATGTGCCTGTAAAACTCCAAATTAAATTTCACGGCTGGCCCTTGAGTGGTTGGTGATAATCTAGCGCAGGCCAATGGAGTGGGCCGCCAACAATGGCCCTGCCAGCGGAGGCCCGGTTACCCCTCTTTAGGCATGGCACTGTGGGTGGCAGCGGTGCCACAGTCAGAGGGTTAACACGGGTATTTCTCCCGGAATCTGACTCAAGGCGGTTCACACAAACCAGTCCCAACAGAGAGCCTGGACTCATGCACGGGGTGTGAGGGGGCCAAGTACAGTTTCTGAGGGGTAACAAGACTCACTTCTCACATATGGATTCTTTTTATAGGTCCCTCTCCCCACCCACCCCATCTATCTATAAATAAATGTATATATATATATATATATATGTAAAGTACACACACATATATAAAGTGTGTGTGTGTGTGTGTATATATATATATATATATATATATATATATATATTCTTCCATACATGTATATGTGTTATTGGCATGTCATAAGGTGTTTTTTTTTTTTTTAATCCTTATCCGAGGATATTTTTTCCATTGGTTTTTAGAGAGAGTAGAAGGGAGGGAGGAGGAGTAGGAAAGGGAGGAGAAGGAGGAGAAGAAGAAGAAGAAAGAGAGAGAGAGGCATCCATGTAAGAGAGATACCTCGATTAGTTGCCTCCCACATACATCCCAACCAGAGCCAGAGATAGAACCTACAACCCAGATACGCGGTGCCCTGGACCGGGAATTGACCCATGACCCTTCAGTGCTCGGCCAGTGCTCTAACCACTGAGCTCACCAGCTAGGGCAGCATGTTACAGTTTTTATTCAGCATTGTAATTACCCATCATGAGCACGGAGGTCTGACAGCACCGAGTCTCACAGGGAAGTGAGACTGGTCTTCCCTTAAGGTCCCTGGTGGAATAAGTAGCCTTTGCAAATGGACAACGGTGCGGAAGGGGGGCCTGCCGGCGTGGGTGGAAACAGACCACCGCCTGGACAGGCAAAAGCAGCAGCACTTGCTCATCGGCAAATTATGGTGTTTGTCTACATCTGCATACGATTTAATTAAACCCGCCTCCGCGTCCGATGGCTCTGGGTGGGCGGCGGCGTATGTGGAAGACCAGCCGCTCACACAACTGGTGCGTTGTGATGCTACTGTGTTTTCCAATACCCCTTCCATTTGCCCTTGGGGCACGCCCTCCCCCGGGACCCTGGCCACGACCGAAGCAGCACTTGGACCCGGCCTGGGCAGGCCGGCGAGAGGAGCCCCGGTGCCAGTGCCTGCCCGGCCCGGGAGCCGCTGGCAGGGAGCGGGGCGGAGGGGCTGCCAGGAAGAGCTCTGGCAGCTCCCACGTTCCTGTCTCCCCGTCACACCCGGGCTGTGCGCGCCCCGGTCTGGAAACCGTGGCGGCTTACCCAGCTGGATGGGTGAGATGCTGCAGCTGGACCGCCAGGCTGGCTTATTCTTATTGAATTCTGAATATCCAATTTCAAAGCAATTCCAATGAATGTGCCCAAGGCCGCGGATCAGCGTGGCTGCTGACACTCTCGGCAGCAGGGCTCCCAAGTTCATATTTCTAAACAAAGGCGAGATTACAGAAGCTTTCCTTGTCAGGACCGGCGCCTCAGAAGAACCCTCTCTACCAACTCTATTAGGGCCCTTGCTGACAGCGACGAAAGCTGTCGGGCTAATCCTCGGTCCTCGCTGCTCAGGCCGCGGTGGGCGAGCCAACTTCTCCCACCGGTTAAAGGCGAGTAGGGGGCCTGGCTGGTATGGCCTTGTGGTTGAGCAATGACCCAGGAACCAAGAGGTCACCAGTTTGATTCCTAGTCAGGGCCCATGACCGGGGTTTTGGGCTTGATCCCCACTATGGGGTGTGCAGGAGGCAACTGGTTAATGATTCTCTCTCATCGCTGATGTTCCTCTCTTTCTCTCCGTTCTCCTTCTCTGAAATCAATATATATATATATATATATATATATATATATATATATATATATATATAGATGGATAAGGGAGTGAAGTGGGGGGAGTTTAACCAGACGAGAAAGAGCCAGGATATGGAGATTGGCGTCTGTGACACACACACACACACACACACACACACACACACACACACCAGTGCAGGCTGGCAGACACGATGGGAAGGAGTGTGGCCCTGAGCAGACAGGGTGGCAAGCTGACTGGCCATCCAGGAAATCAGGAGCCATTGCACACTTGTTCTGGAACAACTGCTCCCCCCCCCCCCCCCCCGCCATCACAATGGAAAATTAAAAAAATAAGGAAACACAATCCACACTGTGGTGTGACGGGGCCCATCTGGGAACCCTGCATCGCATGGAGTCTTCCTACCAGCTCCTGAAATCTGTTTTCTCTCACCCCAACCCTGTCTCCTACCCGCGCCTGGAAGGCCTTTATTTCAAATGCATGACGGACAATGTAAGCCACCGGTAGAGAGAGGGCTGAAGAGCTGCAGAGCAAAATGCCCCGGAGACCAGGCCCGCTGAGGCTGGCCGGGCAGTCACAGTAGCCCCTGCTCTGCTTCGTGCGTGAGGACCTTGCGTTCAGGGCTTGGCTCGCCTGGAAGACTGTTTGTGAGAGGCCTCGGGACAAAACCAGCTCAACAACGATTGATGTTCACAAGGTGACAACTCCTTCCCTCAGCGGGGAAAGGCAACCTCAGGGCGGAGAGCAAGGAGGGCTGAGGTGGCTCTGCTTGACCCAGGCAGTGGCCTCCCAGCACGGGCCGCACCTGCCCATCCTCACGCTGTGCCCCCTCGGTCTGGCCGTTAGTGGCATTCACTGGGTATTTGCGGAATGAATGAATAAGCACACAAAGGCTGCCTTTACGTCACCTGGGGTTCGATATGGATTTCAGAGTCAGAAAAGGCTCCTGGTAAGACCACCGAATGGTTACACAGCACTGGCTGAGGTATCTGCAGGCCTCAGTTTTCCCATCTACAACATGCGTTGGGTAATGGGACCCCCTACGTAGGGCTGTTCTGAAGATTGGAGCCCACCGCTTACAAGGGGGTAGGCCTCAACTCCTCTCCCGTTATCAACCGGATAAGTCCCCACTCTGTGCCCCTTGCATAACCCTATGGCGTCTGCTTCAAAAAGGTAAAAAGTATTTTAAATATATAGGAGAGCCTTTATTTTTTATTTTTTTTATTTTTTATTTATTTTTTAAAATATATTTTTATTTATTTTTCACAGAGAGGAAGGGAGAGAGATAGAGAGCTAGAAACATCGATGAGAGAGATACATCGACCAGCTGCCTCCTGCACACCCCCCACTGGGGATGTGCCCGCAACCAAGGTACATGCCCTTGACCGGAATCGAACCTGGGACCCCTCAGTCCACAGAACGACGCTCTACCACTGAGCCAAACCAGTTTCGGCGAGAGCCTTTAGTTTTTGAAAAATGCCATAATCCTTCAAAAGGGACTGTTTTGCCTGCTCAGTGCAGTCAGTGTTGGGGTGTGTCACGTGGACCTCAAAGCCATGATGGCACCATGATTTTCCTTAAGGACTCGTTCTTTGGGTTGGGATACAGAGTAAAGACACAGAAACCGAAACGTACAGCCAACAGCACGAGGATAAAGCAAAGATACCCAAAGGAAGGTCTGCCGATGATGCCAAGACCTCAAAGGCTGGGGCATGCCAGGGGAGCTGGGTAGATGTTTCTAGAAAGCAGAGGGAAGAACAGCTACTCACAGGTCACCCCCCCTGAGGGCGCAGCCTTGTCAGTTTGGCAGCATTCGCTCCTCTGAGCAGACAGCGCTGCTGCTGAGATACCGGGGTCGGTAGATGTTTTCAGTTCCAAGCAGAAAAAGTCCTACGGTAGCCCTGAAGCCGCTGCCCTCATGCCCCGGAAGCGCTTTTTAATATTTATACATCTAAAGAGGGCTTGCCCTGGCAGACACGGAAAATCATTAGGACGCCTCCTCAGGAGGCTGTAACTTTGGTCAAGGTCACGCACAAGTCTGCGCTTCGTGTTTCCGCCCTGGCTTGCCAGTAGGTGCCACCTTTGTGCCGCAAACCATCCCCGGCCCTCGCTCCACTTTATTTCTAGGTTATCAATGTTTAAACAGAGCAAAGGAACAAAAAATGTGCTTGTGAGCACAATTCCGAGCCTATGAAAGTTGAAGAAACTTTTCTTTTTCTCCTCGTTCCTTGGCATGTCTATTTAACAGAGCTTTTTTTTTTATTTATTTGACTTTTTTCCCTTCCAGCACAGCAGATGAATGGGCAAACCACGGAGCCGGCGCTCAAAGCAATGTCTTGTAACAGCTCTAACTCTGGTTTGGCATGTCACCTGTCTAACGAGACCGGGGAGAGGAAATATTCCATCAAAGCTGTGAGCGTGGAAGGAACAGCCTGGACGGCGTCCAGAGACACACACAGTCTCTTAGCAACTTCTGAAGTTCGGGAAAGCCAGCACTGCGGTCTGGGAAGCCGCCTGGTGGAAGTTCCAACCTCCCCAACCATGGACCGCTCATGGCCACGCCCCGGGGGGAAGTGGCAGCCACTCTCAGGATCCCTTCCCAGGCTGCCGGACAGCAAGTGGCCCTCCGAGGGCAGGCAGCACTGCTCAAGGAAATGAGACCAAATGATGTCCCCAACCCCCAAACGCATATAAAACAGGGCAAGGCAGGGAGGGCCAGACAGATCAGGATTGATCAAAGCCTTGTAAGAGCACAGTGGCCTCCACACCCCCAGGAAAAGCATAAAATTAACCTCCACAGGAAGACAAGGAAAGTGGGGATCAGGCATGGCCTAGCACAACACTGACTCTAAGAATTGGGTTTTGCACCTCTGCCTTGTGGAGAGAGGGCTTTCCGAGAATCCTTTTTTCTCCCTTATCTCTGGGGCAGTGGTTCTCAACCTTTCTAATGCCGAAACCCTTTAATACAGATCCTCATGTTGTGGTGACCCCCAACCATAACATTATTTCCATTGCTTCTTCATAACTGTAACTTTGCTACTGGATTTCAGAGTCAGAAAAGGCTCCTGGTAAGACCACTGAATGGTTACACAGCACTGGCTGAGGCCTCTGCAGGCCTCAGTTTTCCCATCTACAACATGCGTTGGGTAATGGGACCCCCTATGTGTCATAACATAGCAAAATTACAGTTATGAAGAAGCAATGGAAATAATTTTATGATTGGGGGTCACCACAACATGAGGAACTGTATTAAAGGGCCACGGCATTAGAAAGTTGAGAACCACTGCTCTGGGGAACAGGAGACCCGAGCAATCGTTACAGATGTTTGGGGGATCATCAGGTAGCCCCCAGCCCTGCCTTTTGTAGCTAAGCGGGAAATGTGTATTTGGGTGAGATGGGAGCTCTATGAATTTGACCAGAAAGCCCACCTACATCCTTAACATTATGCCCCCAAGCCGATGCTGACCATTAATCCTCACACTCTAACCCCTGACCACCCAGAACCACCTGAAGCCCAGTGAGGATCATTACGCTAAGAGAACCCGGTACCCAGTGGTCGGGAGGAGACATTCAGGCTCTCTGCAGTCTCCCCCAGGGTATCTGCACCTGTCTGCCCCTTCCTCGCCGGCAATGAAGTCCCAGGTAAATGAACCGCCATTTCAAGCGAAGTGAAGTGGGTGCTTCTTCTTCTTTTATTTTTAAAAAATATATTTTATTTATTTTTTACAGAGAGGAAGAGAGAGGGATAGAGAGTTAGAAACATCAATGAGGGAGAATCATCGATCAGCTGCCTCCTGCACACTCCCTACTGGGGATGTGCCATCAACCAAGGTACATGCCCTTGACCGGAATTGAACCTGGGACCTGGGACCTTTCAGTCCGCAGGCCGACACTCTATCCAATGAGCCAAACTGGTTTCCGCAGTGGGCGCTTCTTAAGCCTTAGTTCTTTCTACTGCCTGATGTCCTTAAAACCTCATTTGGCAACAACATTGGGAAGTTTATTAAACCCCGTTCTTGCTGAAACCGGTTTGGCTCAGTGGTAGAGCGTCAGTCTGTGGACTGAAAGGTCCCGGGTTCGATTCCGGTCAAAGGCATGTAGATTGGTTGCGGGCACATCTCCTGTGGGGGGTGTGCAGGAAGCAGCTAGTCGATGTTTCTCTCTTGATGTTTCTAGTTCTCTATCTCTCACCCTTCCTCTCTGTAAAATATCAATAAAATATATCAGAAATAAATAAATAAAGACTATTTGTTAAAAAAACCCCACACAAATTAAAACAATACAAAAAAACCCCGTTCTGCTGTCTTCTAACTTTTTCTTGGCTTGTGTGAAAACAGCTTAGGAGGTACATGGTATCCCAGAACCCCCGGCACCATCCAGCCCAGCTGGCGTGCACTGCCCTAACAGACGCCCCGGAACTGTAGGAGCGGGGAAACTTCTCTTACCCCTCCACTCCCCGTTCCCAGGGGCCAGCCTCAGGCCGCTGGGTCCGGGATAGAGTGCAGGGACTCTGGTCACCCAGCTCCGTATCACTTAGAGAGAAGGAAGGATTCAGTAACTGTTTGCTGCATGAATGGATAAAGGATTAAGTCAGTGCTTGGAAGGTGGGTACCCCAGAATCAACTCAAACTTGAGAATAAGTCTTAACATTGAAACAGCAATGTGGGGATTCTCTTGCCTAAAAACTCGCCAGCTGTCAGACTAGCTCTATTTTGAGAGCTCAGTTGCTTTTTCCCTTTTTTTTTCTTCCTATTCCATTTCTTTCTAAAACTTCTGGTGCAGGGGTCTGAAGAAATTGCCCTCCTCCTGCCTTAGGGGTGGGGGTAGTGGGGGGAAAGAAGAGAGCAGCAAGTCCTATTTTCAGTCACTTAAGCAATCAGGGACCCAAATTGTTATCAATAAAAGGCCCAAGAACAGAGGGCAATCTGATCCTTTCTTCCTCCAGGTTCTATTTCCCTGGAAACACTTATTTCCTTACGGGGAAAAGAAAGAAAGAAAGAAAGAAAGAAAGAAAGAAAGAAAGAAAGAAAGAGGGGGGAAAAGCGCACAAGATCACGTTAAAGCAAATGCTTAGAAAATGTTTGGAAGTAACTTCTATTCACAAATTATCTTCATTCATAAAATGAAAAGGCACATTATGTGAGCTGGGTAAATTGAGCGAGAGAAGAAATTAGATTTAATGCTGGGAGCAGAGAGGAATAGGAAGAAAGGAAAAGGGAAAGACCAGTAATTCGAAATTCTATAGTAAGTAGAATTTTCAAAACAGCGAACAGGCATTACTTCTATGACTGCCACAACCAACTGCAAGATGCTGGTGGGTAATTTCTCCACACGGCAGAAAAGAAAGTTAGCACTGAACAAAGACATGCTTCCCATCACCCAATGGGAGGAGAGTTGGGAGGGAAGGGAGAGGAGGGAGAACAGGATGAGAAGTTGGAGAAGGAATGGAAGAAAGCTAACATGTCAAGAAGAAAGAGGCAAGAGGGTCCCTGAAGATTCGCCCACCATCAATGCTTACTGGCAAAACTGACCCCAAGAACTTTGCATCCCGATGGCTCTAGTGGAAGGACAAGAGGCCCTCTAGCTGGCCAGGACAAGGGGAGCGAAGAAATCCCAAGGGGCAGAAGAAGGTGGTGCTAAATGGTGTGCGCAGGTAGGAGGAGCACAAGCAAGGAGGCTGCTGGGAGAAGAAGTTGGGTATTGTACTGGGCTGGCTCAGTCGGTGACACTAGGAGTTCCTCTCTGACCCCCCCTAACAAGCAATGAGCACTCACTTTCCAACCACTGTGCCAAAAGCTGTGCATGCAACATGCGATTTAATCTCTGCAGCAATTCTCAGAGGTGCGTGCATTTATTATTACCACTTTATAGATGACAAAGCCAGCTCAGGAGGTTAAGGAACGCACACAGAGTCACACAGCTGTGAGTGGAAGAGGGGGGTTCCAGCTTGGTCCAATCTGATTCCGGAAGGTCTGCTGTTGGTCAACCGGTCCCACTGAGCAGGGATCATGAACTTATTGCTCTGTGAGGTCAAGGTCAAGAGGCAATAAACATGGTTTCTGGGGACAGAATCCAGGTTCACATGGGCACTGGCATTTGGCAGGCCTGACTTGGAAGACACCCCTGCCCTTCACTAATTGCATTTGATCAAGTTTCTGCATCTCTGCAGTGTTGCAGGAACTCACTGTGGAGCTGGCTGTATATGGGAAGATAAGTACACACTAACTTTAATTAGTCAGGTAAAATAGCAGAATGACAGAGTCAGAGTGGAAAGGCAGGAGCAGTGTGGTTATGGGCATGGACGCTTCGCTTAGGCGGCTCCTGACTGTGTGACCCTGGATAAGGGACTTCCTGTCTCTAAGCCTCCGTGTTGTCATCTATGAAATGGAGATACAAACAGGATAACGCATAGGGTTGTTATGAGGATAGAACGGGATGATATGGCAGAGTCCAGTGACCTGCACAGTAAAGTGCTGTGTAAAGGCTCTGGCTGTTATGATGGGGAAACAGAGGCCCTAGGACAGCTGTGGGCAAACTATGGCCCGTGGGCCGGATCCGGCCCATTCGGCTGTTCTATCCGGCCTTCGGTGCCAAAAGAGTAGAGGGTTCTCTTGCTCTCCCCTCACTCCTTCACCAGCAGCCCAAGATGAGAGTGCCAGCATGGTCAGGTGGCTTTTGTTCCGGCCCTCTGGTCCAGTTTAAGAACCCATTGTGGCCTCAGAATCAAAAAGTTTGCCCACCCCTGCCCTAGGAAGATAAACGCTGGTCCAGGGGACACCACAGGTTAGCGGGAGAGGAAGGGATAGAATCCAGGCCCCCTGAAGTCCAGTTTACGCTGCTTCTCCTCAGTGGCTCAACCTTATGCAAGTTCCTTAGAATTTCTAAGACTCAGTCTCCCCATCTGTTCAATGGGGACAATTCTTATTTCTGCCAACAAGGATGTGGAGGGGGATTAGACAGGCGATTCACGTGATGCCCTCAACCTGCAGCGTCCTTAGCGCCCATTAAACGTGAGCTGCTGTAATGGCCCCTTCCCTTCTGATTTGAAAAATAGATTTTTATCCTCAGGAGTAAAAATAAGAAAAATGGGGGGGGCAGGGAAAGGACTTTTCTTTGCGTCTGTTTTCTAACTCATAGAACAAGGTGAAGATACTCAGCACAGTAGAGAAGCCATTGGGAAGAGGACGGTGCCAGAAGTCTCGTGTCACCCTCCAGGCAAAACACACTTCTCCTAGAGTAAGCAGTTTAGTCCTCTGTGTGGAATTCTCTCCCTGTCTGATTCTAGAAGCTTCTGTCAGCTCAAATCAGAAGCACTTTAGTGTCGCTCTCTGCGGCAGTGCTGATGCTATTGCGGGAAGAGCGTGGTTTGCAGCCTGACTACCTGGGCCCCAGCCCCACACCTGCTATTCACTCGCTGTGGGCCTTGGACGAGCCCTCCCCGAGCTGGGCCGGCTCAGCGGCTGTAAAACGGGGTAACGACGCCTGCCGTCTCCCACACGGCCACGCGGGGCCACAGGAACATAAAGCGCTGCTTGCTTTCGCCATCATTTCCTGCATCGCCTGCCCCCCGCCAGGAGGAAATGAGAAACCTGCACAATTGCCTTTGAAAATGCCAACTTTCCCTCCGTGTCTCCAGCCCTTTATTCAGGAGGAAGCAGCCTGCTCTTCCGCTCGGGGAACAGAGAGGCCACGGCCAAGGCCCAGGCGACCGGCAGTGGCCGAGAAGGCTGTTTCATAGCCAGAGGGTCCGTGACCGGGCTGTGCCACCCAAGCAGTGTGGCTCCATCAGGGGAAGCTGGGTCATTTACACAGATCAACGCCAGGCTCCCGGTGGCTCAGAGGTGGCACAAGAACAGCGTGGGTATGGACTGCTTGCCCATCGATGGCACTGTTCCATCTTGTTCCCCGAGGGCCCATACTCTCTGGTGGGCCCACCAGAACCGAACCGCCATCACCCAGAAGACTGGGCGGGAGTGGTGGGCAGGGCCAGAATGGCCCCTCTGCCCCCTGCCTTTGCTTCAAAGCTGGCGTGTTTGGTTCCTACACAAATCATCAGCCTTCAGCCTGGGACTCCTTCCATCCCATTGTTCCATTCAAGGTGATGTCATCATTTCAGTGAACTTCAGCAAGTGATGACATACTTTGCTCAGACTGTATCTGAGTAAGAGGAGCCATCATGCCCGGCACAGAATGCAGTGTTTTATTTGTGTTTCTGAGGCAGCACAGAGAGCTTTTGAGAAAAAAGGACGTTTTTTAGCTCTAGGAAACCCACATGCCTACTCTTCTTCAGGCTTTAGGAGCAGAGCTGAGGATAGCTGTGCCGAGGCAGACTGGATGGTGATGAAGTGCAAGGACTCAGCGGTCAAGCTGAGTTGAGACCTGGTCCCCTTACTTACTTACTAATCATGTGAATGAGGGAAAGTCACCTAATATTTTTGTGCCTCAGTTTCCTCTTCTGTAAGATAGAAGTTAGAGCACTGAACTCCTATGGCATTGGGATGAATTAAACTTAAAAAATTCATGTGAAAAGTTCAGCATATAGTAAATGATGAAAACATTAATGATATCATTACTCTATGATTCTATAAAGATCAGAAAAATCCCATGTTATAGGTTGAGTTGTGCTGCCCTCTCCTCCGAGATGTTGAAGGCCTCAGATCTCATCTGTGGATGTGACCTTATTTAGAAGTGTTTTTTTCCCCCCAGAAGATGATGTGAAGATGAACTCCTTAGGGTGAGCCTTCTCCAATAGGACTGGTGTCCTCAGAAAAAGGGAACACTCGGTGCCCAGCTGGTGTGGCTCAGTGGATGAGTATCGACCCATGAACCAGGAGGTCCCGGTTCTATTCCCGGTCATGGAACATGCCTGGGTTGCAGGCTTGATCCCCAGTAGGGGGCGGACAGGAGGCAGCCAATAGATGATTCTCTCTTATCATTGATATTTTTCTCTCTCTCAACTTCTCCTTTCCTCTCTGGAAAAAAAAAATTTTATTTATTTATTTATTTATTTAGAAAGGGGACACTTGTCCACAGGGACAGTAGGCACACAGGGAGCATCCCTTGTGAAGACTGGAGCTGTGATGTCTCAAGCCCGGAACTTCCAGAAGCTGAGAGGAGGGCCTGGAGCAGACCCTTCCTAGGGCCTTCGAGGGAGCATGGCTCAGTCAACTCTTTCATCTTTGACTTCTGGCCTCCTGAACTGTGCAACAACGAATGTTTGCCATAAACCATTCATTTGGTGGTACTTTGTAAAAGCAGCCCTAGCAACTCAGTACATCCTCTTTGAGCATGCCATACGGGATGAGTATACAAAAGGATCACTTAGAAATAGCTGCTGTTGAATCTACTTCCAGAAAAAGCAGAAACTTAGCTTTTGAGTGTAAAAATCACTCCAATAAGGCACTGTTGGTTTGGGGATTTATCAGACAATCTCAACCTTCTTGTCCCCTGTTGCCTCCTATCAGAGGGCCTAGAAGAGCTTTCCTAGTCTCCTGTGAAGACGGGAAAGCCATGGAACACAATTCTAATTAATAAGATAGAATTAGCAGCTGAAATTATGAGTGTGTGTGTATTAGTGCACATGTATGGGGAAGGGTTAGGCTTTTCCTAATAAAAGGGACAAAAAAACCCCAAACCCTACTTGACTTCTCCCCTTCTTTCTTCCCCCTGAAGGTGGATATGATGTCTGGAGCTGCATCAGCCATCTTGTGACAACGAGACAGCAAAACAAAGAAAGAAAAACGAAAGTGCTGGGAATGGCAAAGAGGAAAGAGAGGAAGAACACATGTCACATATCGACACAAACCATGTCAATTGCTGCCAACCTGGGATATTAGCTAGCTAGCCAGCTATGCGGGGAAACTAGAGCCTTGTAGTTTTTAAGCCGTTGTTGGGTGTTTTGGTGGTTGTTTCTGAGAACTTAAGTTGAATGTATTTCTAACTGAAACACTGTCCTAACCGGCCATACTGCCCAGGGCTTTGGGCTCCCCTCCTCACTTTCAGTTTTGATGTGTATTTCACTTAATCTCCCCATTCTGCCTGCCTGTTTCCAGTCTTCCCACCTGCCCTGAGGCAGAGAACAGGCTAAGGAATGTGTCATTTCCTAGCTCGAAGGACAAGGCTACGCTGTTTGCATGAGCAGAGGTACCTATTTTCCTTTTCCTTGCAAGTGTTGCCATTAGAGTGGTTGTGAGGACTTCTGGGAACACAAAAAGTCAAAGTCACCAAGCACATATTTTTAAGTTGATGGCAGTCTACATACTGGTGAAAAGTGGACTTTGGAGTTAAATAGACCTGTGTTTCAAATTTCAAATTCCAGCCACTGACTAGTGTGTGAATGTGGCCAAGTTACTTATCCTTCTGAATCCCTTTCCTTAATTACGAATAGGAAAATTGAGTCCTTGGGAAGATTAGATCAGATATTGAATGTGATGTTTCCGCACATAGTAGGTCCTTCATAAATGGCTGACTTCATTGTCCTTTACATGGAGACAAAAAACAGGGGTGACACTTTAGGAAAGATATACATTCAGGGGTACTTGTCATTACACCTCTTCAGTCGAATCCTCCTTTCACGGCATAGAGTTGACCAGCTTAAATAATGTTTCAGAACTTAGTACCATGGAGGCCTTCATGATGGGATTGATGGCTTTGAGTCTGAAAATGTTACACCAAGAGGAGTAAGCGATGGAGAACCAGAGCTGACCCCCCACAGGGCAATAGAAAGGTCTGAACCTTTACTTTAATTCTGCTGGTGAAGGATAAAAAGAATAGACTGAAAGACATGATTATAAATCCGTTATGGTCTCTCAGCCTTGGCACTACCAACATTCTTCGGTGTGAGGCCGTCCTGGGCACTGTAGGATGTTTAGCAGCATCTCTGGCCTCTGCCCACCAGATGCCAGTAGCATCTCCTCCCATCCTCCTGTTGTGACAACCAAAGGTGTCTCCAGAGATTGCACATTGCTTCCAGGGTAGGGTGGGGGTGCACTGAGCTATAGCAAAGGGACTCCTGCAGTACACTGTGTCACTGGGCATCTCACTGGGGTCAATCTGCAAGTGGTCCCCAGCGCGCTGTACCCCCGCACAGTGTGTGAGGGGAAAAGGAGAGAATGCCACACACCGCCAGGCCCTGGCCACCTCCTACAGGAGCAGAGATTGAGGTGACTGAACTCCATCCAGTCGGCGGGACAAGCAGTGAAAATATTTGGACTGCGCCATCAATCTGTGCCAAGGACTCTTCAAATCAAGTCGGCTTAATGGGTAAAATATTTGAGATTCCGCAAAAAGACCCAGCGGGTTCCAATCTATCTTCCTCACACAAAGCCCTATTATAGCCAAACGTGTCTACGAAAGAGCAGTTAGGAGAGGCAAGTGGAGCCTGAGCTGTTTTCTAGTTCCCGCCCCCCACCTTGGAATACCGGGAGGACACTCCTTCCTCAGGCATCGGCCAGTGCTCCCTCGCCCTGCGCTCCCCTTGCACAGAGACTGGAAAGCACCCACTAATCAGGGGAGCTGTGGACCAGCAGCCTGTGCGTCTCACTCGCGCTCCCTACACCCCCCTGGAACTGTGAAAGCACTCTTCCCCGCACACATCCCTCCTGACCCCTCATGGTTCTCATTTGCTTCCCAAAATGCAGCCTTCCAGCTGCTCCTCACTTAGGCTTCTCTCGGGATCTCAGTGGGAGCCCTTGGTCTTGAGATTGTAAAACACTGTTCTGCTGTCTGTGCCACAAAGCCCTGAAGAGGGTGAAGCTCGAGGAACAGGCTGCTCTGCGTGAAGATGTTCACGCACGTTAATTCATTACGCACTCGAGAAGTGACAAGCCGGTTCGCCAAGAGTAGCGTGAGATGTGCGCCTACAACTTTACCCACGGTGAAGAGCCCGCTCCCTCGGTTCCAGACTCCACTCTGCACTTCCCCCACTGGATGTTTGAGGATGCGCTGCCGGTCTCTGAGCCCCAAGAGCAGATTCCTTTATATTTTAAAGAGGCTCTGAGAGCGTCGTGGGCTGCGGAGATGCTATTAGACAATAACGCCGCATTGTCCTGTGATTATTCTAACCTGGCTGGGACGCAGACTCAATGTAAGAGCTACTGAGAATAACTCCCCTTGTGTATGACACACTGCTGGGCCTGCTGGAAATGTACACAACAACGGTGATCACACAACACCTGACACCCAGCTCTGGACCTTTCCTCTCGCGGTGGCACAGGGGCATGTGGGACTCCACAGGCTTCAGGGGTGGGCCGTCACAGCATCATAGCATTGCCTCCCTTGAGGGTGAGGGGAGAAGGTGAGGGTCTGACGTCGGTCTTAACCCAGCCGGACTGGGAAAGGGTGACTGCTTTTGGATTCCCTCAAGACTAGCACGATGACAGGGTCACACACTGGACAGAAATGGGCTGTCTGGCCGAAACCGGTTTGGCTCAGTGGTAGAGCATCGGTCTGCAGATTGAAAAGTCCCAGGTTCGGTTCCAGTCAAGGGCATGTACCTTGGTTGCGGGCACATCCCCAGTAGAGGGTGTGCAAGAGGTAGCTGGTCAATGTTTCTCTCTCATTGACGCTTCTAGCTCTCTATCTCTCTCCCTTCCTCTCTGTAAAAATATCAATTATATATATATATATATATATATATATATATATATATATATATATATATATATAAAGAAATGGGCTGTCTGGCTTCGTGGCCAGTCTCCCGCACAGCAGGTAGGAGACTAGAAGAGCCGAGAAGAGGGATAGAGAGAAAAAAGAGACGTAGAGACATAATTACCACTAAATTTAGGACCATCGGCACAGACAAGCCATATAATGCAAACTAAAGTGCCTGTGGGGCCTAAATTATCGTGGTTAGTTTGGAAGCTAATTCTAAAATTCCCCAGGTAAGCACGACCCTCTATGTTTTCCTCGGGCCACCTCGCCTCGGAGAGGGTATTTCATGCACTTCAGCCCGACGTTAACGCAGAGAAAATAAATGGAGACTTCAGTGTGGTGCAGAGAGAGGGCGGGGGGAGGAGGGCAAAGGCCCATTCCCCGCTGCCCGGCCCTCTCTGCCCGGATCCATAAACCCATAACCAACTCCATCCATCTCACCCTTCAGCCCGGGGCCCACTGAGCCAGCCTCATCTGCGGAGACGCAGGCAGCGGCATCGGCGTCTAGGCCTGCTCCTACAGTGCATATGTAGCAGATTTATCATAATTTCCAACCTGCCTCTAAGCAGCTGATCAAAAGGTGAGTGTCTCCTTTGAAGGTTCCCAGTTGTAAGCTTCACTGCCCCAAATCAAACAGGGCGCCGGGCCCGACGCCCAGGACCACATTCTGCATTTGTGAGGCGCGTGCCTTCGGGCCCTGGAGTGCCGGTCTCTGCGTATCAATGGGCATGCGGAGGTTCAAGGCATATCCTGGTCCCCCTTTTTGGTTCACGGCATTTGCACTACAAATAAGCATGAAGGGATGGAGGAGTTTTGTGAGCCATTCTGAGGTTAGTTTTAACCTAGTTCTGCTCTCCTTTTTCTCCCCACACGTTCAGACCAAATCCAAAGCGAATGCCTCTGAAGGGGTCTTGGTGGGTTTTATTGGATCAAAGGGCCCTCATAATAAAGAAGCCACACGCCGAGATTTACTGAGTGCATTAGGAAAGAACAACGGCTCCTCACCAGCCCTGATAGAATCACACGCCGATAAAAAAATGCTTTGGCTCACCATGCTTCTAGAAAAGCGAATGCTGATTTAAAGATGGCGGGCTAATTCTTCATTTTCCAGTTTCCCCATTCTTTTAAAAAATATTTTTATTGCCGAGACCGGTTTGGCTCAGTGGATAGAGCATAGGCCTGTGGACTGAAAGGTCCCAGGTTTGATTCCAGTCAAGGGCATGTACATTGGTTGCATGCACATCACCAGTGGGGAGTGTGCAAGAGGCAGCTGATCGGTGATTCTCTCTCATCGATGTTTTTGACTCTTTCTCTTCCTCTCTGTAAAAAATCAGTTATATATATATACATATATATATATATATATATATATATTTAAAAATATTTTTATTGATTTCAGAGAGGGAGAGGTAGAAACATCAGTGATGAGAATCATCCATCAGCTGCTCCCTGTACGCCCCCTACAGGAGACTTAGCTCAAAACCCGGGCATGTGCCCTGACCAGGAATGGAACCATGATGTCCTGGTTCATAGGTCCACACTTAACCACTGAGCCACACCGTTTCTTCATCTTGACAACATTTCTCTAGCGATCCAAGTTAGAAACCTGAAGGACATATTAGGTATTTCTGTCTTCACCTCCATGGTCAACACCAAACAAATCTGTCTTTCCTTTGGAAGGAGGCTCTCATGGATTCACTTTTTTTTTTTTTTTTTTTCTAAACTGGGTTCTCACCAACTCACACACTCACTGATTACTGCCAGAGCCTTTCAGAAAGCCTCCCATTTACCAATCTAACCTGAACCTTCACCCAATTAGTGAATAAATATGTACAGAGCATTTAGTAGTTAACTGACATGATATCATGTCATGATTTTGTCATATTCCACTCCCTCTTGTGAACTTTAAGCACCTCCCTATTGCCAAATTAATCAAACGAGACCTCCCATCACATAAGGAGGCTATCAATCACCTGTTCCTGCTCCATCTTACCCAGGATTCTTCCGTTGCCCTTCAGCAGGCGTCCTTCCTCTCCTCACTGGCTAAGCTCCTCATTTCCTCCTCACCTCGGCCTATTAATTCTGCCCTCTCACCTTCCCTGCATGAGTTCCTCTGCCTGGAATGCTTCTCAGTCCATTTCTAGTTCAATGTCTCTCTGCCCTCCCAGAACTGGGTCAGCCCGGACTTCTTCCACCCAGTGGTCTTCCGCTCCTCCAGCTCTCGGTGGGGGAGGTTCTACTTTCTCTGAACTTCAACAGCTCAACTGCTACATTGAGACTTAGTATGTGTGGGTGTGTGCTCTTGACGGAATGTGAAGAGCAACGATAATAGAGAATATCAATACCCACTTTAAAGTTTACACAGAAAGACTATGAAAAGGTATCATCACGATTATGACTGTCATCAACCATTTCCTATAGTTGAGAAAAACAAGGCCCAGGGCATTTAACTGTCTTTTCCCAAAGCCCCCACTTAGCCAGGGATGGGACCTGAGCTGAACTTTCCAAACCAAATCCCAGTCTTTCTTTGCTGGACTTCTCCCATGCCCAGCCGACCCTTAAAACAAGGAACAGTTACAACCCAAACCAGGTTTCCGGCTCCAGATGAACAATAATCCTAGAAACATACAGTTTCACTGGCCATTGTGTGAGTCAAGAAGAAAGAGAGGTAGGAAATTCTGTGTTGACAATGTCTGAAAAAGAAAACCTGTCTCAACATTGGTAATCAGCTCACCTCACCATGGGGGCCCTTGCTGTCCCCGCACCCCCAAACCTTTCTCAAATCCCTACTGAAATTCATCTTTGAAGACCTCACAGTCTCCTTGGTGACCAAGAAGCAGGATGGGCTCAAATAGTTCCTCAGCAAAACGGGGAGTTGGGAGGGGGAGAGAGAGAGAGAGAGAGACAGACAGACTGACAGACACCTGGAGTGGGTGTGCTGACTTTTGAGCTCCTGTATTAGGAAAATCTCAAATGAAGAGTTGAGTTTGCTTGAAATGATGCATTGATGAGCATCTGTAGGTAAAAATAAAACAGCAACCCCCCAAACACCCTCCCCCCCCACAAAAAACACACCATGCCTACCTCTTTATCCCTGGCTTCTCAGATTTCAGTGGGCACCAGGTGGAACTTGACCCAAATTGCAGCTCATTAGCAGAAAACGAATAGAAGTTTAAGGGAAAGTGTGTCGTGAACAATGATAATCCTGATTTAAGTGGGAGAAAGAGACCTCTCTCCCTTCCTTGAACCAAATGGCCGTCTCGGGCTGCTCGGCCCGCTTCGCTATTACCGGTTAATTCGACCGCAGGAGAAAATGCAGCTGTGGCCCCGGGAGCAGGCTCCACCGTCAGGCCGAACATAATCCCTCCTATAATGAAAAACCTATTTCTATTTCTGAGGCCTCACTACTCTTCATACTGAAGAGCCTTGTGCCTGTCACACATTTATTGAAGCTTATTACTCATGTAGGCAGCGGGGCCCAGTTAGTATTGGGAATTACATTTTAAATCGCAATTTTTCTATTATTTATTTTAGGATTCCAAGGCTACGGGGAGAACATGTCAGTGTTACTCTTTCAAAGGCCTAAAAGCCCCAAATCAAAATTCTTTTCTATGCAGGAGAGCCTTTATGCATACACGGGGAGCCTTTGGTCAAGACACCACGGTAACCCCAGTGTGCCTAGACCACCGGACCCGCCCACGATCCTGGGGCAGGGTGGATGCTACGCCTTGCCGTATGGCATTGCAGAAATCGGTCCCGGCCACTGGCTTCCCCTCCCCCTCTCACACCAGGCTCTTTGGCTTTCGGAGATAAATGGGTAGTCTCTCTGGATGCCGGGAACAGGGCGGTGAACAGATGGGCTAAAACGGTAGCCTCATCATCCAGTGGAAACATAAGAACTAGCTTAATCTAAGTCAGAGGATTATCTGAACCGACCATGAGGCCCGAGCTTCCGTTTAGTCACTGAGCCAGTGGTGTGAGCATGCGGTACTCTCTTGTACAGAAGCCAGGGGAAGCTCCCGTTCTCTCCAGCTATTCATCTGGCCTCCTTCTCCCTGTATATTCCTAGAAAAAAAATATATGCCACACATACTCCAGTTACTCACAGGCATGCCTTCCCATCTTTTTTCTCTCTTGTGCCTGCTTGCTTTGTCCTGCGGTACTTTCCCCTTCTCCCTCTGTGCAAACATATTCCTTGCATATTAGGGTCTACATGCCACTTGGCCTATGCCATGAATGTAAATCAGATAGCACTTGCCCATTATAAAGAATCCTTTCTGTTTTTCTGCAATTCACACCCAGTCAGTGTTCACATCTGGAGTCTCTCTCTACATTTCCACCGAGAGAGAATCCAGACCAGCCATTCCAAGAACCCTCTGCTGTATCCCCATCCTAAGTGAGTTTTGAATGGAGAGACAACAAGCCAAGGACCAATTCAGCTCGCTCTGGGTGTCTTCTGAATGAGCAGGTTTTGTGTTTTGTTGTCTTGCTTGGCGATACAGTGAGAGACGCAGGCTTGGCGGGGGTCGGGGGGAGGGTTGGGGAGGAGCGAGGCAGTAGCGTGTGAGGAAGAAAGAATTACAAAGGGTGTGGGCAAGATCAGCAGGGGCGCTCCGCAATTATGGGAAGAGCGGGGGGTTTGGCTTCCGTGAGATCTCCTCCTGGAGAAAATATTTATATTTTCTTCGTGTTTTGACAGCATTCGCCCTGGGAGGGGTGCACAGCCTGTTCAATAAATCCCTGAGTCAGACTCACATGACGGACAATGATTTTCTTCCTTCCACAGAAAGGTAGTCATGGATATTTAAGTTGGGTCCACTCTCCAATTTCCTCTGACATTAGAACAAGCCATCGGTAGTATTTCACAACACTACAGATAGAACAGGGGGTCAGCTGACCTTTTCAGAAGGCTTAATTCTGTCAGTTTTGAAGAGAGGAATAAAATACCACGCTATCAGCATCTGCATCCTCACACGAGAAGGAGGGATATTTCCTCCCAGATAGAAGCAAGAGCATGAGGCGTTAGGCAGCACACTCACCCCAGTGACCTAGAGAACCAAGGTCGGGATGGGGGGAGTAGAGATGGGGCAACGATATAGATTGGTAGACCAGCAAATTTTTTAGAAGCCTGAAATACACTGTAATGTATATATTTTCCTTTTAAAAATTTAAGCTTGACAGAGCAAGTTAAACCTGGCGACTTGCCCTCCAGGATACTTACAGGTGGATTGATTGTCCGGAGGAGAGGAGGGGAAACCAGTGCAGACAAACTCTGGGAGAGATGAAACCTTTGGGAACAGGATCAGATGTGGGTTTCCTTTAAGTCAGACCAAATTTACCCATCAAAACATTTCATTAAAACACACACATATTGCCCAGCCGCGTGGCTCAGTGATTGAGTGTTGACCTAAGAACCTGGAGGTCATAGTTTGATTCCTGGACAGGGCACATGCCCGGGTTGTAGGCTCCATCTCCATTGTGGGGTGTGCAGGAGGCAGCAAATCAATGATTCTCTCTCATCACTGATGTTTTTATCTCTCTCTTCCTCTCCTTCCCTCTCTGAAATCAGTAAAAAAAATATTTAAAAAATGCACACATATTAAGAAAAGTTCCTGAGAAGAACATGCAGGACAGGGTCTATGGGAGTAGCGCTGTGTGGGTACCATTTACATGTCAATCAGAGGGGCTGAGATCCCTTCCCCTGTCTGCCCTGCCCCACTCCTCTGCACCCCCCCCCCATATCTCCCCCATCAGCCTGGACTTAGGTAAGAAGACTTCCTATCATACTGACAATATCCATGTTCTGTCTTAGACCAACACTTGCCTGATTAAGAATTAGGAAACATTCCAAAATGATGCAAGTTCATAAACCCATTGAATTTGATTGGGAGCTAAAATTGTAGGGTAATCTCCACTATCCCACTGGACCTTCTTTTACACCATAAAGCATGGCAAAATAAGGCAGAGAAGGGATCTGGTGTAAAATAATTCTTCTCCCTCATGTCAGTTTTTGATCAAGATAGAAAAGACTTCAGAAAATGCCCTTGCCTGGTTAAAAAAAACCACACAAATGTACTCACTCCCTGGCTTCTAGGGTCATTCCAAAGATAACACATCTGAAGATAAAAAAGTGATTTCTGCCCTAGCCAGTTTGGTTCAGTGGATAAAACATTGGCCCACGGACTGAAGGGTCCTGGGTTCGATTCCAGTCAAGGGCATGTACTGGCTGCAAGATTGATTCCTGGCCCTGGTCAAGATGCATGTGGGAGGCAACCAATTGATGTATCTCTCTCACATCGATGTATCTCTTTGTCTCTCCTCCTCCTTTCCACCCTCTCTAAAAATCAGTGGGAAAATACCCTCAGGTGAGGATTAACAACAAAACCTCCAACTTTCGGTGCTCTCCTGGGAACCAACATGCACATCCATTCTTACCAGCTCTTGCATCATTTTCAGTAGCAAAGATTGTAGCGGAATTACATGGATATCAATTAGACACAACCGGAGAAAACCAACCTGGGAAATGATTTTGTAGGAGGTATTTTTAGATCCCCTCTGTATACATTTTCTTTGAAATATAGATTGATGTTCAACATTAGACACATTACTCTCATCTATTAGGCAAGAGCCTGCCGTGTCTATAAATTCAATTTCCTTTATCATGGTGGCTTTCTGGTTTATTTGGATAAATGTTGAGCTGTCCACTGTTATTTATCTAAGCAGCTCATGAGGGAACCAAAAGTTTAATGATGTCGGATGAGGTGGTGAAACAGCACCTCCAAGCAATTCTCAGGGATTGCTTTTCATCTCATTACCTCGGCTAGACTCACTGGTTCAGGAAATTGTGCGGAAGACCACATGTACTTTGCTATGATGGGGGTTGTTTTTTCACCATAGCTGTGTCTTTTAATTGTTGTGTGTTTTATCCTGCTTGAATTTATGGTATTTCATAGTTTGTGTTGCTAGTTAATGTTTCTAATTATTCTATTCAGTTCCTTATGCCCCTTTCTTACTTCTTGTCTTAATATTATTCCACTCTTGGTATTCCACTCTTCTTTTTTTGGCTCTTTGCTCTTCATTGCTGTGGTCCCAAGAAATATAAGCTAATTATAGGCTGGCCTCTCTTTCTTTTTGGAAGCTTTATAGATTTTTTTAAAAAAGATTTTCGATTGATTTTTAGAGAGAAAGAAAGGGAGAGGGAGAGAAACATCAATGTGAGAGTGAAACATCAATAGGCTGCCTCCTGCAAGCGCCCTACCAAGGATTGAGCCTAAAACCCAGGCATGTGTCCTGACAGGGAATCCAACCAGCAACCTTACGGTGAATTGGAAGACACCCAATCAACTGAGCCACATCGACCAGGGCAGAAGCCTTATAGTTTCTCCAGTAAATTCTGGAGGAGATAATGCCTTCATTTCACAAAAACAAATTGGATAAAAATAGACCCAAATATCCTCAATTTCTCATTGTGTAATGGTTAGACCACTCCACATTTCTAGGGGGAAGACTGAATGACTGACCTTTGATTCATACTGACGAGTTAATAAAAAGCTCTTCAATAAAAGGTTCTGTGTCTTGGTGAGTCTGGGAAAAATGAAATTCAGAATTCTTCTATCACTGTTGTGATAGAAGATTAACACCATGGCATGGGTCGCTTGTGCAAAACATAACTTATCCAGGCTCTCTAAGCTTTTCTATTAATGGTACTATTTTATGGGGTTGCTTATTAGACTCTAGGTCTAGGAAAACATTTCAAGTAAAAATGTCCCAGATTCTGAGACTAGTCAGCGGATTCCAGCATACCATGTGACTGGCTAAGCACTTGCCTAAATAAAAGTTCTTGCCCAGTGGAAAAACATAAACTTAATATAATACACATATTAAATTAATATAAAATAATTAACACGTAAAATTAATATACAAAGTCACAAGAATTTTTTTTTCATGGGGGAAAAAAAGTCTTTAACCCACAATTCTCTCTAGATTCAGGAAGTCTTCAAATCTCATTAAAAGAAAGTTTAAACACATGTACTCTAACTTAGCTAACGCCCCAGAAGTCGACGTTTGCAAAATCTGGGGCATAAGGTGGCCTTAAAACCGGTTTCAAAAATATATCTGATTCAAAGGCTCACAGAACTCCTTTGAAAGATGTCATCTTGTTTATCATGGCCCAAAGAACAGGATGCATCTGACACACTGCCACTTACCTTCCCCTGTGGAATAGAAGCAAGTCTAATCTACACCTCCATTAATGTGCCTCTAAAACGCTCATGGTGTAATATAAGGAAGCAAACGGACAGAATTGCATCATGACCGCACAGGCCAAAGCAAGGTACCATGGCTTTCTGTTACAAAGATCAGAATCCCTAGGGGAGTGCCCAACATGTTGGCACAAATCTTCCCACCAATGACCTGGTTCCACTGAAAACCCATCCCCAGGGATAGGCCTTCCCAGACAGCCCGCCGTGAAGAAAGTCATGATGAAAGAAATGCAAAGACTGGAGGCATAGCCAATCCTCCCTTCTGGCCTGTAGCGTTGGTTTGTAGGGAATAAAAGCCTTTGAAAGAGGATCCATATTGTGCATCGTACCCATTTCTTTCTCGTTGCAAGAATGGAAGACAAGCCCTGACCGGTTTGGCTCAGTGGATAGAGCATCGGCCTGCTGACTGAAGGGTCCCTGATTTGATTCCGGTCAAGGGCATGTACATTGGTTGCGGGCACATCCCCAGGAGGAGGTGTGCACCAGGCAGCTGATCAATGTTTCTCTCTCACCCATGTTTCCAACTCTCTATCCCTCTCCCTTCCTCTCTGTAAAAAAATCAATAAAATATATTTTTAAAAAAAGAATGGGAAGAGAATATTTTCTTCAGTGAAGCTCTTTTCTCAACAACATGTAGCTTAGTACAGTTATATTTTCTGAAGCACTCCAATATTGACATGTTTATTTGAGGCTAGAAGTTGATAATATAAAAAATAAAATAAATGAAATATGCTCTCTTTTATGGTAATATTAAATATGTTAATACAGTTCACGGATCATCTGCTTTCCTCATGCAGAGGATCTTATTCCGAGACATCAATTTCATAAATGATTTATTGGATGAGAAAAGGGCTCAGGCAAAAGTTCTCGGTGTCTATTCTTAACAACCAAAATATGAGCTTTCTGTAACTGAGTTTTCAATAAAGGACACAGGAAGCCTGGCTTATGGTGACCTTAAGAGAAATACAAATGCTATGGAAGTTCGTTTTTGGGTCAAGTTTCTGTTGTCTGAGGCCACAGAGCTAAGCAGGGCAATGCAGAGCACAAGCGATTCGTATTGCTTGTGTTCACAGACCTAATTCACCATATAATAGTTCCTTTCTCTACTTGGTGCCTTGGAGCAATTGCTTTCATTTCTTAGCACATCCTCATTTACAGAGACGCAGCCAACAGACTTTCAGATTTATGCCATTATTTGCTTCTTCACCTTGAACTCCAACTAAATCCTGCCACACTTTGGTAATGTGGGTGCCAAATGGTGGCCGCATGCCAGACACAAACACTTCCCAGTTTCACTCAGGAGCTCCCTCGATTTCAGGGGAGGTGTAGATTCTTGCCAGAGGGCTTAGCTGTGCTGCTTACACACCATTCTCTCCCCCACTCCCCCATGTTCCTTTGCCTTAACGCTTTCTAACTTGGAAATGCAACTTGGGAAGAGGCAATTAGAACACCAGGGAACCAGAAACGTCCCCTTTTCATGGAGGAACAAGTGAAACCAGGGGTCGGGGATTCTGGGTACTTCATAATGCCTTCCACAAATGGCCCAACGCAGCCCTAACCCTAAATAGCATTGATTAATCCAACAAATATTTACTGATTGCTTATAAGGCACCAGGCACTGCTCTGGGGGATGCAATGACCCTAAGAACCCAGGTCAGTATGCTTCTCACTGGACCTGGCCTGGGAGTGTGGTAGCCAATTCAATAATAACAATAACTCCCTTTAGTTGAGTTTCTATTGCATATGACAAATAATATAACTGAAGCTACATTAAAATGGAGCAGGAGCTGCCACCCCAGAAGAACCGCCTAGTATGTCTTATGCCTCAAAGCTTCCAAATGTTAAAACGGGACGAAACAGCCTCTGGACGGGGCCTAAAGTGACATTGTGCCCCAAAGAACTGTCAGGCAGGATGGCAAGCCAGCAGATAATGATTACTAGCCTGATGACTACTGGGCTGAAATTAAACACGTCTCTCTTCTATTGACCTATTGACGTTGACTCCTAATGGGAACACCATTTGGGTTTCTGCCTGAATCAGTGCTCTCTGAGTAGCTTTTTATTTTATTATTTTATTTATATATTTATTTTTTAATCTCAAGTGAAGGCTGCTACCTCTCACTTTGGCCTTTAACTTTTAGGCTACCATGTGCTAGGTACTCCTGTAGCTCATTGATTCTAAGACTCGACTATTTTTTCACATGTTCACATCTCTGAAATCAGAATACACCTCTTCACTGGTGCTTTCTCACAACCAGCCAGGCAGCACACTGGTCTGCTGGCGTGACCATGGACCCGTCTATTCACATGGCTGTGCATCAATCCATGTGGCCTGTGACTACTTCTTTCCAAAAACATGAAATAACAATTTTTTAAATAAAAATATGTTTTATTGATTTTTTACAGAGAGGAAGGGAGAGAGATATAGAGAGATATAGAAATGTCGATGAGAGAGAAACATCGACCAGCTGCCTCCTGCACACCCCCTACCAGGGATGTGCCTGCAACCAGTGTACATGCCCTTGACCGGAATTGAACCTGGGACATCTCAGTCTGCAGACCGATGCTCTACCACTGAGCCAAACCAGTTTCGGCATGAAATAACAATTCTAAGGGCTAAGAAATCATGTCACAGGTGGTCTGTATCTACTACCACTTTCAAAAAAAGAAAAGAATGAAAAATTTGAAATGCTAAGAAGTCATGTCACATTTTGATTGAAACCTCTTCTCTTCTTGAGAATACATACAGTAAATGATACATCCCACATAGGATGACGTATTGAACTTGAAGAAAAGTTGTCTGTATGTATCATTTTCATGAATACTGGAAGCATCTTTTCAAGGTAGGAATTATCCCCATTTTCTTTTTTCGATAGGAAACTTAGGTGCAGGGAGATTAGATAGCAAGCCCATAGTCAAATGGCTTTTAAGTATACCTATCAGAACTTGAGCCTAGTTTCTCTGACATCAAAGCCCATGTATGTGCTTCCAAGCTGCTTCTTTTCTAATTAGCACGGCAAGGCAAGAACTTCTGCAATTTTGTTATAGGCAAAACACAGAATGAAATAATATCTGTTTATAGTATGTTTGAAGTTGTGCCCAGACTCCTAAATCCTGGAACAAGTACAAATAAACAAACACATGAACGACTCAGGACATGGGGATCTGTGGGCCTGGTGACCGCCCTAAGTAATCCAGTTAAACAAGCAGAGTGTGTGGAGAGGGGGACAGTAATGTCACAGCCTCCCATTACAGCTCTTAGACTGGTAGGCAGCTAGAGGGAGAATTATTACAGATAAAGTCCAGGACTGAGGCCAGAATGGTGATGAAGAGATAGATGGACAAGTGGTGAACCCTCCACACCCTTCACCTAATGCCATGGTTGGCAAACTCTGGCTCACAAGCCAGCCACATGAGGCTCTTTGGCCCCTTGAGTGTGGCTCTTCCACAAAATACCACGGCCTGGGCTAGTCTATTTTGAAGAAGTGGCGTTAGAAGAAGTTTAAGTCTAAAAAATTGACTCTCAAAAGAAATTTCAATTGTTGTACTGTTGCTATTTGGCTCTGTTGACGAATGAGTTTGCCGACCACTGACCTTAGGCATACTTTGAGGAAACACAAAGTCCTGGGTTGGCAACTGATATCGGTACCCTGTTTCCTGGTCATTGCCGTTGAGGGACTTGGGGTGTAACAACTACTCATTTCTTCCTCCCCAGTTTAGCATCAAGATGCTCTACAAAGTCAGGACCAAAAGCTGCTTCCTCATTTGCATCCACCAAGTGTGGCCACGAAGGTGGACAGCCCGTGTTGGCCAACTACCTTGATTTCTGATAGGTGATTTCTTAGCGGGATGACAAAGGCATGCCACCTCAGTGGAGGAACTCATCTTTTATGAATGTCAAACATGAGATACAAATGTTGCCACATGGCTGTTAGGCGATTGGGGAACCTCTGCACCCCCCCTCCCCACACCGCCCATTGATTTACTTGACTTTCTATAAACTGCCAAACCCTTTGTAATCAGGTGTACAGTTATGAAGTGGCAGTTCCACTGCCAGAGGCTCACCTGTGTGTGGGCACTGACAGGACATATTACCTGGTTAAGAGCACGTTAGCAACCCAGTTGGTGTGGCTCAGTGGTTGAGCATTGACTTATGAACCAGAAGGTTTTGATTCCCAGTCAGGGCACATGCCCAGGTTGTGGGCTGGATCTCCAGTATGGGGCATATAGAAATCCTAACTAGAGGCCTGGTGCATGAAATTCGTGCATGGGAGGTTGGTGGGTCCCTTAGCCTGACCTGCACCCTCTCTAATCTGGGAGCCCTCAGGGGAGCCCTCTCTAATCTGGGAGCCCTGATGGCTTAGGCCCATTCCTCATGGTTCTCTGTTCTCTGTGGGGCCTGGCTACTCCACGCCTGCTTTCTAAGGGCCCTCTGCAGCGGGGTGGAATGCTCACACTGCCTGCTCTCAGCGGCCACCCCCTAGGACTGGGGGACTCCGGTGGGGCTGAGGGAACTGGGCGCCACCATCTTGTGACTATGGGTGCTGCCACTTCTGTGATGGAGTGATGGTTAATTTGCATATTACCCTTCTATTAGATAGGATATATATTTTAAAAGCACATTAACATATCTAATAGATAAAAAGGCTGTCACTAACTGGTCCCCTGACTTACTTGTGGGCAGTTCTTTTTTTGTTTGTGTGACCACCTGCGAGGTTTGACCATTTGGGCCTGGAGTTGGGTGGAAATGTTATTTGCTGGATTTAATCGTTAGAATTTTGCCCCTTAGATATGAAGATGTAAATACATGATTTGGAATTCACAAAGGGGGGAGGAGTTTAGCATCTCTCTGGACAAAGAGCAGGGAGTTTGAATGAGGACCAATTTTCCCCCCAGGCTGGGTCCTCACAAAGACTGCCAGGTAAGTGTGCTGTTCTCATCATTTTCTGTCATTTTCTTTGTTTTCCCCAAACCTGCTCTGTTCAGCGAGATGGGAATACACACAAAATAGCAGCTGAGAACACAGGATTCATCACTCTGAGTCTCAACATATCAATTTTCAAGTGTAGCAACTTTAAACACATTGCAAGCTTTTAGTTTCCATAGAAAATAATCCCTCATTGTTTTTGAAAAAAACACACACACCTGAAAGCACCCCAAATTACCGCACTTTTAACATCATGACATGTTGATGGCCTGCGTTCTTCCAAGATCAAAGAGAGAGTGTCAGAAGACAGCGCTGAGCAGCTGACTTAAAACACAGTGTTTCACATTTGGCAGGAATTACTGTAGTGAAAAAAGACAAGGTGACTTTCTACTATATATACGTATTTTAGTTTGGCAGAGATCTGAAGAGCTGAAAACTAATTTAGGATGACACAAATACGCTTATCATTCTCTCTGCCCCCTGCCTCCCCCCATTCTCAACCAGATGGGGAGTTTTGTCAGTTACTCTGTGTATGTTTTTAGCTGGGGGGGGGAGGGAGGGAGGGAGGGCGGGGACCTGGGACACTGAGGCCCCGGCATCACGCTGAGCCATTGTGTTGACTCTCATCTTAGAATTTCTAGGATTATCTGGATTTAAACAGCAAAGTCATACCTTGGAAGCCTCTTTCTTCTTGCTGAGGGGAGGCTGTGCAAAAACTTGGATCCCTTGTAAGAAAACGTTAACCTAGGGCCAGAAAGCAATGACATCGTTCGATGACCCAGCGCTGTTAACAACCTGTGGGAAACCCTCAGCGAGAAGGCTGAGCAATTTTGAACAGGTAAAGGTTTTGACCAGGAACCTGTGGTTTAACTGAAGATGGAGGACAAGGAATACAGGGCAACATTGTAAGACAATTCCACTTTATCCGCGTTGGAGCACTGTGTCAAGTAGCCTGTTAAGATGGGCACCCTTCTCCTATAGGAAATTTTCAACTAAAGGGAAAAGTGGCTTTCTTCTTTGAGTTTGGGGAGTGGGTCAGAAAGGCAGGTGTAATTATTCGTTGCAAAATGGGAATGCAGTGTCAGGAAATGTTAATCACCCGCCCACCTACAAGCGGACATATGGTTGGACTTAGCCAGTTTGAAAACAGTTATCTTTCCCCTTTGTAAAGGTGAAAACACTCTGAAAAGGCAATCTTAGGAGAAGAAGAGTAATATAATCAGACCGGGGTTGGCACACTGTGGCCTGTGGGCCAAATCCTGTTTGCTACCTGGTATATTGTGTGTTTTTTAAGAGCCCCTGGGATAAACAGATATAGTTTTACCGTCAGACTGGTTGAAAAAAAGAAAATCCAAAGGATAGTATTGGTTGACACGTGAAAAGTACATAAAATTCAAATTTCAGTGTCTGTAACTGGAGTCTCTTGGAGTACAACCATGCCCATTTGTTTACATCTCTGCTTTTGCTTAACAACAATAAGTTGTGACAGAGACTGCATGGCCTGCAAACCCAAGCATGCCTACTCCCTCGATCTTTACAGAGAAAGGCTCCTGGGCGCTGGGAACGGGGGTTAGGAGACTGAGGAGGAGGCATGGCTGCTGCCCAGTGGATTAGAGGATTCAGGACCATGTAGGTTTGAGGCAGCAATTGGAGAACATGGCCAACTGTCAACTTTAGGAGACAGTAGTTAGGGCAAAGATGCTAGACCCAACATCAGGAAAACAAGGGTCTAGTCTTCACCCTGTAGCTAACTAGCCATGTGACTTACATTTTTTGGGCCTCAGCATCAACTCTTATCAAATTACTGTTGTACGCCAATTGCCAAAAATATTGATTTCAGAGGAAGGAAGAGGGAGAGAGAGAAACATCAATGATGAGAGAGAATCATTGATGGGCTGCCTCCTGCACGCCCCCCCCCCCCCAATGGGGACTGAGCCTGCAATCCATGCATGTACCCTGACCAGGAATAGAACTGTGACATCCTGGTTCACAGGTCAATGCTCAACCACTGGGCCATGCTGGTGGCACCAATTTTATTTTCTGCTAGAGTGTGTGTTGGGGGCTGTGGGTATGGTTCAAATTTCATAACTGTATAAACATGCTTTAAATGGAAAAGTTTCTAACCTGTTCTTATTATGTACACTGTAAGGATAAAAACACAGTGTAGTCAGCATAACACAGGTGAGGAGCTCTGTGCTGCTCACACAACTCAGAAACTTTGAGGCCCAGAGGGATTTCTGGTGTTGCTGGAAATGAAAGTCCTCGAGCTGCCCAAGGATGGAGGACAGCTTCTTAAGAGGAAAGCTCCCTAGCGTTCCAGCTTCTCCTAAACCGGTATTCCCTTGGAACCATGTGGGTCAGGGGCCGCATGAGGCCCCAAATGGTACCCGAGTGGTTCATGCAGCTCCTCAGAGTGATTTATTCCAGGGTATTCTGTATACTGGGGGAATCAAGTGGAGAGTATATCATAAAAGATCGCTGACTCCAGCTCTGAGAACAGGAACTGGGGGACAAAGGGGGAGGGGTTCTTCCCTGAGTTGGTAAAGGCCCCACCTTTTCCCATTTCCAGGAGGGCTAACACTATCCTGCGTCAACAACACCCACATGCTGGATCTATGGGAGAACTTGTCATGGGCCTGAACGAGTTCAGATTACTCATTTCTGGAAAGTCTCCTTGGATGGGTTTGAACATGCAAACAAGATCATTTGACCTATGGTCACCACTCCTGGCAGGCCTTTCCATAAACGCCCTCTGCCGGGGCTTCAAAGCAGCACCTGTCATGTTCTAGTGGAACATAGACTCCCACATGGCCCTTGTGCTGCCTCTCCCTCCTTCTCCGATGGCTTGTTTCTAGGTAGGCACCACCCCTCACTGCTCCCGAAAGCACTTTTCTCTGTGTTTGCAATGCACTGTGTATGCCCCTGAAGCTCTGTAATTAATAATATACTGCTTTTCATCTTCAAAGTCACCCACATTAATTAATCCTCACCATACTTCAGAGTTCTTGCACATAAATAACCACCCTGTTCCCACGTTTCATTTAGGGAACCAAGACCCACAAGGATAGCAACTTTGTGAAGGCTGAGGAGAAAGGATCTCTGGGGTCAAGATCAGAGCTCATGGTCTTGACCTCCCACCACACTTGCAGACCTGCCATCACCCGTGGAGAGAAGCCCCCATGGCTCCATGCTCTCCCCCATTGCTGATGGGTAAATTGGCTCATTACATCACTCATTTTGAGTCATATACTATTCTTTAATACTCAAGGGTTAGAACACAATCTTACCTAAAGCATACATAATAGGAGATGATGGATTATAACCTAATAGACCATCCTCAGATGCTCAGGTCCAGCCTCCAGTAGCGTCAAGACTGAGAATAAATATGTTTCCTAATCCATCATTTATAAGTTACACACCCGATTAAAACATTAAACGCTCACTATACGATGTCCCATTTATGTGATCGCCCTACAGAAAGCTATTATATTTTAACTATCAAGCTCAATAAATCAGGCAGTAGCCATCTATCTTTCTCTTGCCAGTGGAGGAGGAGGTATGTCGAGGACAGTTTGCCAACCAGCCCAGCAGAACATCGAGTCTGAGAAGTGAACTCATGGACCCACTCTGAAGTTTCTGACACAAAGCCGAATCGTGCAACAAACCCAAAGACAACCGAAGGCAATTCAGTTCGCTTCCACTGAGTCCCCCTGAACTATCATTTGGGGAAGACCATAAAACTACCTCTAACAACACAAAAACAAAGTGATTGAGGGTGTAACAGATGCCCTTACCTCTCCTTCAAGTCAACCCATTACACCATCCTTCAAGAGGTAAGTGAGAAGCAGACAGGACTTGAACCTCTGCCCATAGAGAGATGGGCTTAGAGCACAAGGGTGTTTGCAAAGCCCCAGAAACACACACTGACTTTCCCTGGGATGTCAGTGTTCTCACTTTTGGAGGCACTTCTGAGAGGCGCACCCAGTAAGGAATGTGAAACATATGTTTCCATATTAAGATGAGCATAGGGATATCATGGGAGAGAGTAGAAACTTTACATCAGTTTTGGGCTGCTAATGGTCAGCCGTGGTCAGGGTCTAAGATCTCAGGGGGTGCACAGTCACCCTCCCTTGCCATCAAGCAAGCTTGGGTAGAATGGTATTGGAACTCCAGACCAGCCCTTCTCTGGCAGGCACCATACTGGTTGCCTGAGGATGAAGGAGGTGTGTGATTCCCATTTCTCAGGGCAGTGGTCGGCAAATTCATTAGTCAACAGAGCCAAATATCAACAGTACAACGATTGAAATTTCTTTTGAGAGCAGAAAACTGACTTCTGAGCATGGGCCACGAAGTTTCAGTCGCACTGTACGTGCGGGCCCGCACGTGGTGTTTTGTGGAAGAGCCACACTCAAAGGGACAAAGAGCTGCATGTGGCTCACGAGCCGCAGTTTGCCAACCACTGCCACAGAGAGAAAGGGCAAAACCAGCATGCACAGGGCTGTCTTTCCTATCTTCTGTGGGAGGGGTTTCTACATAAATGTTGGGAGCTGTTTGGGAATTGGCCTCCTTTTGCTGTTTTCTAGATTTGCTTCGCAACATGGCACAGACAAATTGGGGAGGCCGATCACCACTGCCCTGAAGCCAAGCCAGAACCACCACGTGTTTCAAATAAACTTTAACAAATGTCCCTGCGGCATCTGCCCAGGCCAGGAGATCTGCCATTGGCAGGCTCAGTTGACAGAGCAGCAGCAGGGGCTCTCTGTAGGGGCCAGGAGCTGCGAGTGGGCTTTGTGTCCAGCCCAGGATGCTCGCATGCATGTGGCACCCTGCCCCTATGCTTTTGGCATTCACTGCTTCCCATAGTTACACAGGCTGCACCCCAAGGATCCAAACCAACAACCTTGGATGGGAAAAAAAGTTACCCCAGAAACTTTGCCAATCTGCTACCCTAAGTCAAATTCTGAGTTCTCAGAAGCACAGCTGGCATGGGAGATGGACCTGATTCGGATTCAATAGCATGTGGTGTTTATTCCCAGAGATGCTGATCACTATTCTTCTTCTATTTGATTTTTGGCTGTAGTTAACCAATGCTCATGAATTTCAGAGCACGACACCTGGGTTAAAATCCAGTGATGGAGGAGACTAGAAGGCTACTTTTGGGAATGAGAGATGGGGTTTGCAGGAACAATTCTCAGCTGATCTCCAAGAAAAAATACAGCAAGGATGCTTAATTTCACATATGAAAAATGTCATTTAGAATCATGGAGAAACCCTTCAGATTGAAAATTTCAGGAGGGGAAAAATCACTCCCGTCTGTCACTCACTTTTATGTATTTCAGTAGCCAACAAGCACATTGTGCAGACAACAGAAGGCCTGGTTCCCTCCCCTGCAACCCCTCTCCCCACAACAGACAACTGGCTCCCCACTCACCAATGAAATAGGCCAACAGAATGGCCAGGAGGAGGGCGGCAGCGATGGCGGACAGGGCAGCACATTTCCAGCTGCAGTACTTGGAAGGCTTCTTCAGCTTGAAGGCCTTCCTGGAGAAGGTGTTCCGAGGCAGCAGGCGAGGTGGCGGGGTGTAAACGGTTCCTGAGGTCAAAGGGTACCCCGGAGAAGAGCTGCTGAACAGGGGTGTGCTTCCAGAGGAGGTTTTAAAGAGAAAGTGCCTGCCAGGAGAAGGGAGAATGTCAGGATCCACAAGGTGACCTGGGAGGGGCAGCCACTGCTCTCTTGCACTCTGCTTTATAGATGCTAGGACAGTCCTGGCTACTGACCCTGCCTGCCCATAAGGGATGAAGGGGCGAAATGCTACCCTTGATGGTGACACACATGAATTCTGCACACTCACATCATTACAGATTCTCCCATATGCATCTAGATTTAATCTTCCACAATGATCCTGCAACATAGTCAAAGCAAATACAAAAAGCTGAGTTCCTGAGAGAGATTACAAATGGTGGCAGAGTAAGTGGATGTTACACAGACACACTCCTAGGACTAAACTGAAATTATAACTAAAACATTAAAAAGAAAATAATAAATGGAAGACTAGTTGGAGAGAGCCCTGATAACCAAGGATGGAAAGTGGAGACCATATACTGGTAGTTAGAGGGAAGGTGTGAAAGAGCTGAATGGGCACCTGTAGACAGCAGTGGGAGTTCTGGAGAGATATTTCAGCTGTGGGGGGTTGCTAATGAAAACTTCAGGGCCTAATCCCAAGCTGGGCCACAGCAGAGAGCACCATAACTAAGAAAGTTGCCCATATAACATCTGGCTAGAAACTCAGGCATAATCTTAAAGGGTCAACAAACAAAATTCCATATTCTGCCACTTGTGCTCCAGCAGAGGGAGGGCAGAGTAGATTGGAGCTATACGAGCAAAAGTCACGGATGGGACCTCTGAGGTTAGAGCTCAGAATACAGACATCCTGGTTTCCTGTGCTGTCATTCCCTCACACTGTGGAGTTCATCTTGCTCACACAGACTTTTGCTATCCAGGCAGTTTTGCCTGGGGGGAAGACAGTTGACCCATCCTATTGGAAAATACCTTGCCCCATGGTGTGGAATGCTGAGGCCCATTAAGAAGCTGAAAATAATAATTAGTCTTCAGGCAGAATCAATTGCCTATTCAAGACAGACTCTAATCAATCTGCAGGCAGAATCAATTGCCTATTCAAGACAGACTCTAATCAATCTGCAGGCAGAGGCAGTTTTTGGAGGTTTTGAGTCTTTGCCTGATCAGATTAGTCAAAAACAGCATTTGACACTGCATTGCACTAGAGACTGAGAGGCATAGCAGATCTACCTAATACACAAAGTCAAACAGGCAACCAAAATGAGGAGACAAAAAAGCAATCCTCAAATGAAAGAACAAGAGAATTCTCCAGAAGAAGAGATAAATGAAATGGAGATAAATTTATCTGATATAGAGTTGAGAATAGTGATGGTAAAGATGCTCAACATCATGAGTAAAAATACAGTAACTATGAAAATGTAAATAAAGAATGACATGTCACAAAATAAAGAACATACAGGAAAGGATACACATTGGATTAGGGGAAGCTGAGGATAAAATAAGTGAATTAGTGAATTAGAAGACAGGGTAGAAAAATATTCAGAGAAGCACAAAGGAAAAACAATTGAAAAACAGGAGGACAGCTTTAGGGAGCTCTGGGACAACATAAAACACAACAATATTCACATAGTTGGTGTGCCAAAAGAGGCAGAAAGGATGAAAGAATGTGTTTAAAAAAATAATGGCAGAAAAATTCCATAACTTGGTAAAGGAAAAAAATCACACAAGTTCAGGAGGCACAGAGAATCCCAAGCAAGAAGAACCTCAACAGGCCCATGCCCAGGCAATCATAATTAAAATGCCAAAAATTAAAGACAAAGAGAGAATCTTAAAGGCAACAAGAGAAAAACAAACTGTTACCTATAAAGGAGCTCCCATAAGGCTATAATGGGATGTCTCATCAGAAACTGTACAGGCCAGAGGGAATAGCATAAAGTACTCAAGATAATAAAAGGCAAGGATCTGAAACCAAGATTACTATATCCAGCAAGTCTATCATTCAAAATAGACTGTGAAATAAAGAGCTTCCCAGACAAAAAAGGCTAAAGAATTTTATCACCACCAAGCCAGCTTTACAAGAAATGCTAAAGGGGCTGCTGTAATGAGAAGACAAAATAGAGAGAAAAATCTAGGCATACAGAATTAAAATGTCAATAAATAAGTATCTATCAATAATAACTTTAAATCTAAATGAATTAAATGCTCTAATCAGAAGACATAGGGTAGCTGAATTAATAAAAAAAACATGACCCAACTATATGCTGTCTACAAGAGACCCACCTCAGAACAAAAGACACACACAGAATGAAAGTAAAGGGATGGAAAAATTTGTCCATGCAAATAGAAAAAAAAAAAAGCTGGGATAGCAATATTCATATCTGACAAAATAGACTTCAAAATCAAAGCCATCACAAGAGACAACAAAGGTAATCACATAATACTAAATGGATTAATCTAACAAGAGGCTATAACCCTGCTAAACATTTATATATCTAATATAGGAGCACCTAAATATATATAAGAAAAAAATTCTAGAGGACTTTAAGGGAGAGATAATCAACAACACAGTTGTAGTCAGGGACTTTAACACCCCGCTGATTTCACTGGATAGATCTTCTAGACAAAAAATCAACAAGGAAACAGTGGCTTTAAAGGACACACTGGATCATATGGATTTAATTGACATTTATAGAACATTTCACCCCAAAGCTGCAGAATATACATTCTTTTCAAGTGCACATGGGTCATTCACAAAGACAGACTATGAAATATATTGGCACAACTACTTACGAATAAATATTATAATATTCCCATTTAAGATAGGAGAAATCAGGCTTGGAGAAATTAAGCAACTATCCATGGATCTAAACCCTGAGTTCTATCTTATGCTCAAGTCTGTGCTCTCTCTTAAAAAAAAAAAATATATATATATATATATATATATATATATATATATATATACACATATTGATTTTTTACAGAGATGAAGAGAGAAGAATAGAGTGTTAGAAACATCGATGAGAGAGAATCATTGATCAGCTGCCTCTTGCGCACCCCCTACTGGGGATATGCCTGCAACCAATATACATGTCCTTGACCGGAATCGAACCTGGGACCTTTCAGTCTTCAGGCCGACTCTCTATCCACTGAGCCAAACTGGTTTCGGCAAGTATATGCTCTTAAGTGTTACCCTAACCCAGCCATGGGAAAACTATGGACCACGGGCCGAATCCAGCCCGTTCGACTGTTCTATCCGGCCCACGGAGCCGAAAGAGCGGAGGGTTCTCTTGCTCTCCCCTCCACTCCTTCATCAGCAGCCCAAGATGAGAGTGCCAGCATGGTCAGGTTGCTTTTGTTCGGCCCTCCGGTCCAGTTTAAGAACCCATTATGGCCCTCTAGTCAAAAAGTTTGCCCACCCCTGGCCCTAACCTGTAGTCTTCTTCCTTCCTGTTCTGAGACCATCTCTCTAGGTCACGGTGTCATGGTTTCTTCTTTGGAAACATCTTTGCCCTTGGTGGCTAGAGCTAAGGTGTGACAATAGGAAAATGGGGTCTCCTGTGGACACCTAATATAACCCTTCCGCAGGGTCAGGAGACTGTTTCTCCAAGGACACTTCAAGACACATCAACTCTCTGATCGTGTGCCATTCGGGGCTTCAAATGTGCTTGCCATACCTTTTTAAATGATGGCTTATTTTCCAAGAAATAGATAGCACTGGACTTTAAAGTATAGGTTAGGTAGAGTCTAGACTTGGAGCAGCTGAACACCAGGGCTGTGTCTCCTTCGATAACGTGTTCATCTTTATGAGCCCAAATCTAAGTTTGTTCAGCCTGCAGGGGAGATGTGAATGAATGAGCAAATGCATGAATGAATGCATGAATGGAGCTCCCTCACTGTGTTGCGATTTTTACTCAGCTTTAATTCTAAGATCCTAAAATATTTTACGGGTAGTCCCTTCTCTTCAAGTCTTCAGTAGATACAGCTCTATTTATGGGCCTCATACTATTTGTCTGTGACATCGCTAAATGTGTTTTGTTTTGGTTTTGTTTTTTGCACTAAAGCTCACATCAACCCTAGAAGGTAGGTACTATGAGTACTGCAGTTGTACAGATGAGAAAATGAAAGCTCAGAGTTAGCAGGTCAGGTCCGTAAGGCTCCAGCTCCAATTTGCCTGACTCTAAGGTCTCTAATGGAGCTACTACACCACACTGCCCCTGCCCACTGGGGCTAGCAAACTTGCCCAGCAAGATTCTGAGGCAACATCCCTGTCATTACACACATTTGTTGTATCTTGGCTGCTTCCAGATAAAACCTTGAAAGTATTTAAATCCTTGAGGAAGATCAAACAGGCCTGGCCTGATATGACTAACAATCATGTCAGAAAACGAGCATCTCATGAGTGGATTATTTAACATAGCTGACATTAAAATAAACAAGTAACTGATATCTAAACATTATTTGTACCGTACGTATTCGTGATGACCCGAAGGAAGCCGAGAGGTTTGGGTTGTGAGGGGGCAATTTCAAGGCTCATGGGGTCATGGTCCTTTTATACATAAGGCCCTGTATTCCTTGTCCAGTAGCTCCAGGTTACAAAAGGTCATTTAGCAGAGGAGGTAGTAGGCACAGTGTGCAAAGGCAGAATTTTGGAGCAAGATACATCTGAATTGGAGTTCTGGACAAGGAAAATGGGAGGAGCCTGCAACCGAGGTACATGCCCTTGACCAGAATTTAACCCGGGACCTTTTCGTCTGCAGGCCGATGCTTTATGCACTGAGCCTAACCAGCCAGAGCATAATTTTAATAATTAATGTATCTGTCCCCAGTCAAACTGTGACATCCTTGACACTTGATACCCCAGCTATTACTCTTGGGATGTCCAGAGCCTAAACCCCAGTGTTCATAATCAGCCATAGTTGTTGACAGAATCAGTAAATTAGAAACAGGAATATTTCAGCAACATGTGAGAAATCACAAGATGAAGATTAGGAAATTTAAATTGGTGTCACTTTTTATTTTTAATGCAGCCATTTATAGGAGCAGAAGGAAATAGCCATTATTCCTGTGGTAGGGGATTGCTTCACGAGATCCTCAAATTGCCCCCTTGCAATCCAGTCTAATTTTCCATACCTCCTTCTAAAAAGATTACATTTTAAATCGCTGCTCCTACCCCTCCCACAAACAAACAACAAATAAAAAAGGCTTCCAATAACTCTTATAATAAAAGCAGAAATCCTTCCCAGGGCTACAAGGCCTTGCATGACCTGTCCTCTGAAAACCCCTCCAACCACATCTTCTATCACTTTATTCTCCTATAAGTTACATTGTCCTTTTCCTATTCTTCATCATAGCACATCCATCACCTTCCTGCCCCAGGGCCTTTGCACTTGCTGTCCCCTCCACATGGAAATATCTGCATGGCTTATTTCTCCACTTCCTTTCACCACTGCTCCAGAGACATCTTATCTGCCTCCCCTCACTCCTTCCTCTGTTATTTTCCATCCCATTATAACTGTTTTGTTTTTCTTCATCATATATGCACTTGTGTATTCTTTATCACCTGCATCTATCATTTAGAACTAAATCTCCATGAAGTTCAACATAATAATGTCTTTTGTCTGATTTGTTCAATGCTGTATCTTAACATCTAGAATAGAGCCTGGGACATGGTGGGCATTCAACAAATCTTTGTTAAAATAACAACCTACAGCCTTCCCAATTATAACATTTTAAAATAAGCCAGTCAGAGAGAGACATGGCTTTGAAAGGAAGTTGGCAACTTCATGACACTTTACCCCTAAAAACATCAGCACTCAAAACTTGCATTTAAAAAATATATCCAAATTCTTTTCTATTTTTCCACTCATATGTGGAAAATAAACTGACGAGCAAAACAGATCCAGTGACACAGAAACATGATGAATCTCAGAGGGAAGGCAGGGTGGGGGTGGGTGGGGAGGTGAGTGGGAAGAGATCAACCCAAGAACTTGCATGTGTATGTGCATAACCCATGGCCACAGACAATAGGGTGGTGGAGAGGGAAGGTACTTATGTAATACTTTCAACAATAAATATTAAATAAACATTTTTATTTTAAGATTAGGATTCCTTCTGCCCTATTGATTCTTGCTTTCCAGTCAGATTTACAAATTTGCAAAGCGACTGCTCACATGTATACATAAAGGGGAGACCCCTTCACAAAAAAACAACCTGTTTACTTCTCATCAGGCATTGCCTCTTAAAAGATAAATCTCTCAGTCTGCTCACATGTATCACAGCGTCTGTGGGAGTCACAGCTAAAGGACACCCCCTCAGTCACCACATCTCTTCTTTCTAGTTGCTGGTGCTTCAAATGATTAAACCAAAATACCAAAGTGTGTAAACTCCTGTTTCTGCCACAACATAGTTACACACTGGTGTTACAAATCTTTAGAAGCTTAAATTCAGAAAATATACAAACAAACAAACAAAGTTCTAAAAAAACGATCTTTAGATTGTGTCCCCTAAATACCTGCTTTAGGGTGACTTGAATGCTCTGTTAGGAAAATACAAATTCCTGGCTCCAACCAGACCCACACTGGGGGTCACGAGTGCTCCCTAGGTGATTCGAATGTACGTTCAAGTTTAAGAAGCTACCCTAACCATTTTTTTGCAGCTTTTAAATGTATCTAACTTACAGACAACACACTAGATGGTGCGTGCATATATTTTTTTAAATGCAAGTTTTGAGCGCTGATGTTTTTAGGGATAAAGTGCCATGAAATCGCCAACTTCCTTTCAAATGATTCAGCAAAAAGATCTTTCTCTCTGTCTATGTTCAGACAGATGGGGCAAAATGATAGCAATTAATTGTTGAAACAAGGTGGCGATTCTTCTGTCGTGCTATTCTTCCAACTTTTCTGGGTGTTGGAAAATTTTCATAATTCCAGGTTGACAAAATGGCAAGTTCTGATTCACCCGAGGACTGCCCTCACACGTTGCAGAAAACACAATAAATAAAATGAAGCCAGGCCCACAGGTAGTGGTCTGGCCAGATGGCCACTGGGAGGACCAAGAAGGCTGGGAGGGCTTGGGATGGTTCCTCTAGCTGGCTCAGAAATGAAGACTCATTCGTGATGCCCCAACTGAACTGCTCCTCAGCGGTTGGCCATGGGAAGAGCTCAGCGCGGGACTCCAGGCGCCAGCAAAAATGTGTAGCTTCCAAATGCACTTGACATTTTTCAAGCACAACTCAATTGCTCTCAGAATTGGCCACTTATGTCTCGGGAAGGAAAGGCAAATGAGGGGCCCCCGAAGTGCTGTCCTTGGAGTTTGCTAACACTCAGAGGGATGGAGAGAACCAGCCCTGGATGGCTTAGGAAAAACACCAGAAGAGCTAGCACAACCCGTCCCCAGCCACGAGGGCTAGCGGGCTTCAGGCCTAGCACACAGCATCCCTCCGGGCCCGGGGCAGGCACGCAGAACGGCCATGGGATTGAGTAGGCAGACTAAGGAAGGATGGCTCTCCGGGTCCCCAGCTCGGTGGCTTGGATGCCAGGGATTTCTTAAGAATACAGCCATCATCATGCCCTCCCGGAAGCTGCCAATCTTTTGGAGAAATGTCTCCCCTTTTCTCAGGTGCAAACAAAAGCATTTAATAAGGACCAAGAGAGCTGGCAGCCGTTCTCTTGGGCATTTTCCGAGAAGGCAAAAATGTGTAGTCGAGGCAGACTCTTGGCAAAGCAGGCTTTGGCTCCAGCTTGGCCTAGAAAGTGAAGGCGGGCGTGTTCTCTGATGAACCACCATGGGAGATTCTCCAAAGAAGCCCAACAAACGAGAAACTCATGCACAGCATCCACGCAGGGGGGCCCCCCGTCAACCCAAAATGCCGTGGGGTTTTATTTGATCCTTGGGAGACAGGAGTGTGGCTCCCCTCGAGGGGAAGCTTTGGGAAGAGGTGGCTGGTAAGATGACGTACCACCCCAAGAAAAGACTCTCCTCCTCCCTCTTTTCAGCGTCAGTCACAAGGAGCCACGCATGGCCTACCAGAGAAAGAAACACATACAGCTAATCCCTTACTGCCCGGTGTCATTTCCCAGCAGCAACCAGTGGGGTCTTAGGAGGCTGGCTGCCGACCGGCTCCAGGCTTGGCTTCACTCCCAAGGGGAAGTCCTAGCAAGCCTTTGGAACAGGGACCTGCTGCATAACCTACGGCATTGCCTCAGTCCCGACGGTCAAGTTTCTGTTTTGTCCTCTTTCCCTTCCTCTCTCTCAACCTGCACCCCACTACCTCTCCCATTCAGCTCGGCATCAGCCCATGACGGACAGTGCAGGTGAGCTCTCTTTGGCCCCTGAAGTCAGTTTCCGCCAACATCTTCCCTGAAACCGAACAAAAGGTCTGAATGGTTTCCATGTAGCACCACGTGCAAAAAAGCAGCTCCCGTGTCAGGAAAACGGTGTTCACTGTTGCTTTACTGAGAAAACTGACCTCCCAGTAAATAAACTCCCAGGTAGGCGGAGCAGCGGATGAAAATATTGATACACAGTTCATTAATCGCTAGAAGAGTTTTTGGAAAAAATCCTCACCCAAGGATATGTTTTTATTGATTTTTTTAGAGAAAGAGGAGTGACTGGAAATCGAATCAGCAATCGTTTGGTGCACGGTGTGACACTCCTAACAACTGACCACCCAGCCAGGAACCTGAACGATTTTTAAAAATAGGTTTTTTATTGATTTTTAGAGCGAGGAAGGGAAAGGGAGAGAGAGATAGAAACATCAATGATAAGAGATAAACACTGACCGGCTGCCTCCTGCATGCCCCTCACTGGGGGGTAAGCTTGTAACCGGGTATGTGCCCTGGCTGGGATTCGAACAAGCGACCTCTTGCAAGGTTTGACACTCAACCATTGAGCCACACCAGCTGGCCCTAAAAGATGTTAAATCATAAATGCCATTGCTGACATCTGATAAAACAAACCCACAATCCAGAGAAGGGATAGAGGCAGGAATGCAGCAGGAGCGGGGGCATGGGACCGGCGAGGGAGACCAGGTGTGCAGTAGAGAACGCGAGATTTCATCACATTTTCCTGGTGCCGGCCGTGTTCTTTGAAGCATCAGGTTTATTGTCTCTAAAGGAGTAAGTTTACTACAGAGGCAGCCTATAAAGGGTACTGTGGCATGTCAAGTTACTGTAATTAGGTTTTCAGGAGTCATAATAAAACATTTAGCTGGAGAGAGGTTAAATAACCAGCACACTTTCTGGAATCGTTATTATACTCTCCCCTACGAGAAGGAATGGTGCTGAAAGGAGAGAAACTCAATGCGTGGGACCCTGGGAGAGAGAGGGAAGGAAGGAGGGAGGGAGGGAGGGAGGGTGGGAGGGAGAGAGAGAGAGAGAGAGAGAGAGAGAGAGAGAGAGAGAGATGGGATGTGGAGAGGAAGAGGAAGAGAGAACCCTGCAGGATGAGGTGGAAAAAGCACAAGAGACGATGGGAAAGGTGACCTTGGATTCTGTACTGCTCAGCCACTTCTTGACTAGCAAAGCTAAGTAACCTTTAAAGGGTTCTGCCCTTATTTTCCTTTGTACGATTATAAAATGTACACATTATTTAAAAAAAATCACATACCCAAGTACATAAATTAAAAAAATATCCACAGACAGCAAAAGGCTCCTATACTCTTGAGGGACAGACTGGTAAACATTTTATAGAGTCAGACTTTCCCCCGCCTCTAAACATCCCTGCATTCTTCTTCTTATTTATTTCTTTGAAACCAATAGGATTTCACCAAAGAGGCGGTACTAAGCCTACAGATTCTGGGCTTAGACGACCAGGGTGTGGCTCCTGTACTCATCGCTGTGTGACACTGGACAAAGTGGCTTAAACCCTTTGGGTCCCAGTGGCCTCTCCTGTAAAGTGAGAGGATGCTAGTACCTACTTCCTGGGCTTGCTGGGGGCAGTGGTTATTTACATGTCATGCTTTACATACATCTCGACGTCCAGGGAACAAGCAGCGAGTGTAGCTATTAATCCGCTGAAGGGCGGGAACCATGTATATCCCACTCTTTACTAGATCCCCTTGACCTCGCACACTTCAGCTCCTTGTGGGATGAATGAGTTGTTCTAATTAGCCCAGCGACTAGAGCACCGTGGCCCCCCTCCCCTCCCCTCCCCTCCAAAGCCATTTTCTTAGGAAGGGGAGGCATGGAGGCTATCACTAATGTGCTTGCTCTCTTCTCCCAGCTGGGAATTTCTGCTTGAGTTGAGAAATGAACTGTTGCTTTTAAAATTAAACTTTAAAAATGTTTTTTTTTTATAAAAATTGCCACTTCCCAAGTTTGAAAAAGCCAATAACCCAATTAGTATAATTAAAAGCCCATTTCACATCATGATTCCCCAAGCTTCCTCAAACTAATTTTGATTGAGGGGAAAATAGGCTTCAAGGTTTCTGATCCCTGAACCTTTCAGATCGCAGGGGACCCCGCCACATTTGCATACGCCTTGAACAACAGGAAAAGCCTCTGCGCTGCCCTCTTCAAAATGTGCAGCCGGACCCAAAATGCCCACAGCTGGAATAATTAGCCACTCGATTTATTGCCTTCCGTTTTTCCTAAATAGAAGCTTCAGCTCTTGATATTTAAATAGTGTCACACTGTGATGTGACATAGCATTTTTCATGGTAAAACGTACTCTCCCCCCACTCGCCCCCCAAGAAATGATACACTGCTGAGTGCAACAGGCAAGGTTGTTAAGGTCACTGAAGAAAGCTGGTGTGAGCAAATCCATTCCACTCTTTGGGGTAAAATGAGGAGTTTTTTTTCACCCTCTGGTGTTGTTAACTTGCTGTTTTTTTTCAAGTTAATTGTTTAGAGCAGCCGTGGGCAAACTACGGCCCACGGGTTGGATCTGGCCCGTTTGGCTGTTTATCTGGCCACAGAGCCGAAAGAGCGGAGGGTTCTCTTGCTCTCCCCTCCGCTCCTTCACCAGCAGCCCAAGATGGGAGTGCCAGCATGGTCAGGTTGCTTTTGTTCCAGCCCTCCAGTCCAGTTTAAGAACCCATTGTGGCCCTCAAGTCAAAAAGTTTGCCCACCCCTGGTTTAGAGTCTTGATGTAATAAAGGAAAGAAAAAGAAACCGCAAAGACTTCTGACTTTGACTTCACACTTGACCTTGACTTCACCGTACGCTATAACGTGGGAGTGTAGAGACAGACATCTCAAATAAACTTGCACTGGCGTCCACCGGCAGCCGGAGCGAGATGAAGAAAGAATGCACGCCATCAGATACAATCAACGGGCCGATGATTTCTCCCCTTGCGTTTACTGCCTGTATCATTCTGAGAGTCAAAGAACTGTCGAGCTGAAGGAACCTTAGGGTCTGCCCCTTTATCATACTCTGCTTCATGCCATTACATCTGTCCTGTGTGTTTGCCTTGTCTCTGCAAATTACAAACTTCTCAAAGGCAGGTCCTAGATCTTCTGCTTCCTAGTATTTTTCTCTGCTCTTAGTAGGTGCTCACCAATGTTAGCTGAAGGAACACACTCAGGATGGTATAGACAGCCCTGTGGAGGGTGGGAATGTAGATGGAGAGATTGAGCAAATAAGAAACAAAAACTGGAGAGAACTGATGGACATGGACAACAGTGTGGTGACTGTGGGGAGGAGGTGGGAGAGTGAAGGGCATAGAGAGGATAGGAAAAAATGAAATAAAATAAATTAGATTAATAATAATAAAAGGAGGCTGGCTGGTGTTGCTCAGTGTTTAAGCATCAGCCTATGAACCAGAGGTCACTGTTCAATTCCTGGTCAGGGCACATGCCCACGATGCGGGCTCAATCCCCCGTGTGGGAGTGCCAGAGGCAGCCAATCACTGATTCTCTCTCATCATCAATGTTTCTCTCTCTCTGCCTCTCCCTTTCTCTCTGAAAGCAATAAAAACATGTTTTTTTAAAGAAGAAAGAAAACAGGCAGGCTTTGGAGTGAGGTGCATCTGGATTCAAATCTCAGTTCCACCAGCACTGTGTGATGCTGGGAAAGATAATTTCCCAGAGGGCGAGACTGTGATGCCTTTGGAAAGGGCCCTGGTCAACCCCTGAGCCTCAGATGCCTTCTCTAAAAAATGGGACATACATATCAATATCTAAATCACAGAACTGTTGGAAGGGCTGAAAGAAATCATGAAAATAGTCTGTGAGCACAGAAGCTGGCCCACAGGAGGTATTTAATACATATCTGTAACATGTTCCTCCCATGTGCTTGGCAAGAACACAACATTCACAATATGAAGTTATGAGCCAACCACTAGTTACAGAGAGTGTGGGTACAGTGGTGACTATGTCTTTATCTTCATCTGGAAATTATGGCTGAAGAAACATACCAAATAAACAAAACTCAAGCCCAGGCAAACCAACAAATACATCAAATAATTACAAATTGCGGGAAGTGTCATGAAGGAACCCAGGAACTAGGACAGAGAAACTGGGGAGCTACCTTAGTGTGGTCACTCCTCTCTGAGGAGATGATAAAAGAAATGGGGTGGCCTGAGGATAAGAAGCAACTAATGATGCAAGGAGGCCTGAAAAGAGCATGGCAGGCAATGAAAACAGCCTGTGCCAAGTCCCCGAGGAGGAGATCTCATTCTTGAGGAGGTGAAAGAACAGTATTGCTGGAGCACAGTGATGCGGGGAGTGAGTGATAGGAAGAAGAGGTAGGCATGATGGATAGTAACTACATTACACATACATCTGAGGGCATGGAATCTGGATTTTATTCCAAATGCAAGGGTTTTAAACTATGCCTTCTCCCTGCACATAGGAAGCAGATTTAGAGGCATTCAATCTCCAAAATGATTATGGCAGAACAGACTCGAGGAGAATTGTCTATTTCTCTGAAAAGGCCTGGCTGTCTTCTTTGGCCTCTGCCTTGAGGAATTTTTTTTTTTACACCATAATATTCTAGCCACTCTTCAATATGGCACCTATTAGTCCATTTTCATTTCAATATCATTAGACATTTCAAGTTTAACATGACCAAATTCAACTCGTGATTTTTCACTCTATACTATCCTTCTCTGCCAGGCTTTACTCATGTTGATGAAAGAAGTCATCCCGCCCTGGCTAGTATGGATCAGTTGGTTGGGTATCATCCCATGTTTCGCAAGGTTGACCGTTCAATTTCCAGCCAGGCCACATGCCCAGGTTGTGGGCTCGATCCATGGTGGGGGACATACAGGAGGCAGTTGATTTTCTCTCACATCAATGTTTCTCTCTCTCGCTTTATCTCCCTTCCTTCTTCTGTCTCTAAAGAAACAACCAGACCAATAAAACAACACAGACATCATCACTGTCAGTGGTACAGGTGCCATCACAGAAAGCATTTCTAAGGAAGAGAAAGCTGCTTGCAGGTTGTTTGTTAGAAAGTGCTCTTGGAAACATCACCTGTGAGGGAGTGAAGCAAGCAGGCCGGGCAGAGGGGGAGACTGAGCTGTGATGCTCACCTGAACCAGCCACTGGGGCATAACTTTGGGAGAGGTGGCTCTCTTTAGCTGAAGTTCAGTCCTGAGAAGAACTTGGCTGATTACTGTTGGCTGCCAACATTCCCAACCGCTGGAGCAAAATGCATGCTCCCATCCTGGAGGGTGGCACCTGGTGGGTGCCATGCCACCTACATCGCTAGGCTTCACTATGGCTCCTGTCCTTCCCTCACACCTGATTCAACACCAGATGATTTCCTCTCTGCTTCTGACACATATCTGTCCTCTTCTTACCCTTAGACCTCTACATCACCTTGCACCTGGCCTATTGCATTCAGCAGTCTCTAGATGGGTTTCCACTTTGGTCCTCTACATCCAATCTCATAGGAGCCAGTTGTTGTCTATAGACACAAATCAAATCATATTCCTCTCTGGCTTCAAGTCTTTCAGTTGCTTTATACTTGGAAGTAACCCAGCTCATCATGGCCCATAAGGCATCTGGTGTGGTGCATCTTATCCCTTCCTAGTCTCCACTCACTCTGCTCCTGAGGTCTCTCCCTTTTCAGGACACTCACATTGTGTTTCCCTCCTTCTGGAAAGTCCTGAACTCGCCCTTTGCATAGTTCCTCCTTCTCAAGTGTTTCAAGTCTCCCCTTCAAGCTCACTTTCTCAGAAAGGCATCCTTGTTTAGCCCTTCCAACCCCATCATGTTGCCTGCCTTGCTGTTGGCACAGGTGTGGTGGTGGTGCTGGGATAAAGACCTTGCCCTCTCATTCATTCAATACTACCCCCTTGGAGTAGCTGGCTCACTCATTTCCTTGTTTTTGTTGACCTGGATTGAGTCCTTCTCACCGCTGTATCCCTGTCCCTGAAAGAGTGCATGCTTGGTATTCTATCAATTTCTAGGAGATGAATAAAACATGACCAATGTAGATCTTGAAAAGTTCATTTTATACTGTCTTTAGGAACCGATAAATTGAATGTCTTCTGTCAGCTCTCAGACACAGCACTTCTCTTTATTTATCTTGTAGTGTCTTCTTCAAGGATGCCCTAGCACTGGATTTTCAAGATTTGGGTAAATAAAGGCCATGTTCTCATGATACCTACACATAGCTATTTCAAATCCTTTGAGAAATCTTCATCTTTCTATCCTGAGGCTTTTCAAATGATTCCTAAGAGACTCCTCACTTTCTTGACCTTGTAAGGGGGAATTCTCCACAACTTTTCTGTCCTTTTAAAAAAAATTGACTTTATTGGGGTGACATTGGTCCATAAAACCATACAGGTTTCAAGTATACAACTCAACAAAACATCATCTTCACACTGCATCGTGCGCCCATTTTGTTTGTTAAATCACTTTGTTCATTAGATTCCACATATAAGTGAGATCATATGGTATTTGTCTTTCTCTGAGTGGCTTATTCCACAGTGGCACAGGTCCATTCATGTTGTCACAAAGGGTAAGATTTCCTTATTTTTTACATCTGAGTAGTATTTCATTGTATAAATGTACCACAGCTTTTTTATTTTTAGTTTTAAATGCATTTATTTGCTGATGGGCATCTGGGTTGTTTCCAGATCTTAGCTAATGTAGATAATGCTGTAATGAACATAGGAGTGCATATATTCTTTCAAATTAGTGTTTCAGGTTTCTTCACATATATTCCCAGAAGTAGAATCGCTGTCATTCTTGAGGTAGATTAGCTATAATCACATCGATTATTTCCACTGAGCACACACACAATGACTTTGGAAAAGAGTCGGATAATTTTGATTAATTTCTAAGATGCTGTGTCTTTGCGGTCCTCCCTTCCCCTCTTTACAGAGCAGCCCCACAGCCTGTGTATATTCAAAAGTTAGGTGACACTAATTTGGGGCCACTTCCTGGTTGATAACCAGGAGCTCAGAGATAATCTTCAGGTAGGTCTGGAAGAATTTTGGGTAAATGTACTCGCTCCTTATCAGTCCCTTCTTTGCCCACCTACAGAGCAGTTTATCTTCATGGGCCAGTACCTTTGCAAACATGGGGATTTCATGGTGCATTTTCTCTTCCAAGTCGCTTTTAAAAGAATATTAGAATGGTTTCCAGCTCTGAAAAGCCCTGTTTACCCTCCTCCAACCAGGAAAGAATTCATTTATCTTTCTCCTTCTCCCCCCACCTCTGTAACAAAGGAGCCCTGCCTGACAGGCCTTTCTTTATTTCCTTTCCTTATCTTTGGTGCTTCAGTGACTTCAGGACTGTCCACAGAGCTGCAGTTACCATGATGTAGCATGGGGATCATGGACAGTCTTCCAGATGTTAATCTATGACATACTTGCATTATTTTGATGTTATATGCATTATTTTGATGATATATGTATTATTTTGATCACATGACACATGCTGGCATTATTTATTTATTTATTTAATTTATTTTTATTTTTTGTATAGTGGCTTCAAAGTTAACCATTTCAAAGGATGTTCTGGGAATAGACTCCCCCTCCATACCCCAAACATCTTTCCTGGGAAAGGCTGCAGTAAGAGGTAAATTCTCGAGCCCTTGAGGAGACCTTTTGTACTGAAAGGGACAGGCTAACTATCCAGCTGTTTTCTTTTAATTAATCAGTTAAAATTATTTTATTTAGGGGAGATTCACATAACATAAAATTAACTATTTTCAAGTGTACAATTTTGTGGCATCTCACATAGTTACGATGTTGTATCAATATCCCTTCTATTTTGCCCCCAAACATTTCTATCAACCCCAAAGAAAACACTGCCTCCACGACACAGGGACTCTCATTTCCCCTTGTGCTTACTCCAGCTCCTGGTTACCATGAACCTGACTTCTACCTCTATGGGTTTCCCTAGTCTGAGTAGTTCATGTAGAAGGAGTCATAGAACACATGACCTGTTGTGCTTGGCTTCTTTCACTTAACATCATGTTTTCAAGTTCATCTCTGTTGTTGTTTTGCCAGTTCTTCACTCCTTTTTACAGCTGAATACTATTCCATGGTAACCAACACCACACTGCTCAACCATTCATCCGCATTTGGGTTATTTCTACCCTTTGGCTATTGTGCATAATGCTGCTCTGGGAATCTGTGTACAAGTGTTTGTCTAAGCACCTGTTTTTATTCTTTTGGGGATATAGCAAGGAGAGGAATTCCTCAGTTATATGGTCATTTTAGTGTTAAACTTTTTGAGGAACTTTTAGCTGTTTTCTCAATGTAGAAAATGATGATCAACATTGAACTCAGCATGGTCAAATTCTGATTGGCCCTAAACATTTCCTCAGTCTCTTTGTATCCTCCTACCCAGGTCATGAGCTTGCTTTTGAAAACTGTTAATGAATTAAGGGAACAGGGACCCTCACCAAGGAGCCGGGGAGCAGCAGTCACAAAAAGAGCAATACCACTTCAAATCCTACAAAATGTTTAAGCACACCCGCGTCATCAGCTCCCGCTTCAGGAAAGAGGTTTGAGTGAGAGCCTAATGGGTCTATATTCCAGGAAAGCTACCTATCATGACATTTTTATAAAAAGGTTTGTTGTTAGTGCATATCTGAGCACTAACTTGCCAGGCCCAAATATTGCAGCAGCTGATAAATGAGGCCGAGTGTGGACAAGTTTCAACAGTGTAGGCCCAGAGGAGCAAAATTGCAAAGTCCTTTCTCAACAAGGGTCTGAAGAAATTCTGGGCTTCCTACTTCTGTCCTGAGATCAGAGAGGACCTGAAATATAAGATCTCTGAGCGTGTTCTCTGGGTCACCAGGTGTATTTGTGTATGACTGGTTTACAGTAAAGACAGTGTTTGTTCCACAATATTTGGGGAACACGGGAGTAAACGAAATTAAGGAGATTGCTACATATCTTCATAAGCCTTAGTGCCTTAAATAACCTAAATATCATTCTGCTAACTTATATGACCACATTTTATTTATGTATTTATTTATTTGACCATATACATTTTAACCCACCCGCCTCCCCAGTCTTAAAACTGGTGTTCCATGGGGTATACTTTGGGAAGTTCTAATTTAGTTCCCTCTGTTTCTGAATGAGTACACTAAGGCCCAGAAGGAAACAAATAAACAAACAAAAAAAACCCCAATAATGGTTATTTCTTAGATTTAAGCATGTTTTCCAGACCTACGGTAGTCACTGGGTAGAGGGTGGGAGGAAGGAAGGAATAAAAGAAGGAAAACAAAGAAGGCACGCTCGTGCTATAAAAATTAAAAGGGACAGGTTAAGTATTTTGTGGAATTTCTTCAAGATTTACACGGGGGGGGGGGGGGGGGGGAGACGACACACACACACACAAAACACCTGGCTTATTTGAGTTGGTGCATAACTGACAACAATTCTTATCTCTTCAAAGCAATCCTAGATATAGGGACTGGCAGAGGAGAAAGAGAAAACAAAACAAAACAAGGAAGAAAACTTGCTTTTTTTAATATATTTTTTTGCCTATTAGATTTGCTTCTTCCAAATCAACAGTGTGTAGAGATTTCTAGCGTTTAAATCTGGAGCTCTGTTCTTTTCTTCCTAAACCTCACATAAAAGGTGGTTATCTCCAATACAATTTGTTTTCCCAGTGGAGTCTGCACCAGGCCTTTGAGGCATAAGCAAACCTAAGGCGGCCTATCAGTGTATTTACCCATGCTTCTTTATGGGGATAATATCCATAGGTACAATATTTTCTTATTTAGCACTCTGTGAAATGATCTAAGGGCTCTTCGGGGACATTAATTAAGCTTTATAGCAACCCCGGTGACATGTCTGCCTGCCTACATACATCTGGTGGACAACTCAGAAATTAATGCTTCGCAGAAGTGTGCCATTTAAGTGTGTTTGTAGGCCAGCCACATATCCACGGACGCTGCACAGAGCGGATTCATACGTTTCACTCGTCAAAAAGTGCCATTAGAAAAGGCAGCTGTCATTTAGCATCGGCACGTAAATACTGGCCTGGTTCTCAGTGCCCTCCTGGCGGACCCTGCAGGAGCATCCCCACCACAAGTCCCGGGCAGCAGACTCCACAATCCTGGCTCCCTTGAAAGGCGCCTGGTTTCTTAAATGCTGGGTTTCCTAGGGCCCCAGGCAAGGCTTTTAAAAAACGCAGGTGTCAAGAAAAGCTGTCATGCACGCTTGCCTTAAGTACCCCACAAGCTTGTCACTGCCGTCTTGCAAGCCGTGACGGAGATACAGTTGGACAGCTGAGGCGTGGCGAGCTGAACGCTGCCTGACAGGGAGGTGGCGCGTTGGACTAAAAGGCAGGTGCCTACCTGCAGGCATTTTCTTTGCACGTGGCAGGATGAAACCAAACCGGGAGGAGAGGGTGCAGGGGGTGGGAGGTGGGGGAGGCTGCCTCTGCAGATATCTCAGACACGTGGACTTGAACTGGGATCACTCTCCGGCTGGCTCTAGGGTTTTGCTGGACAAGAAGTTCAGTGGTTCTATGAACATCAAAAACAGGTCTGCATTTGTGCCAGGGCAGGGGGAGGAGGGAGAGGATGGTGGATGGAAGGGGCAGGGGCTGGAATCAGGAGGAAGGCCAGGGTCAGGCTGGGTGGGGCAGTGGGCGTTGGGTAAACTACTGGCAGTGTGTGGGGTTCAAGCCTGGCTGTCACAGTTGGAACCTGGGCAGCGTCTGGGCAAATGACTTCATGTTGTTGAATCTGTTTCCTTGCATGGAAAGTGGTGAAAAGGACTGGAACTATTTCATGGGCATGTTGTGTAGCTTCAGTGTGGGAGTGGGCACATCCTTGACACCTTGTAGTGTTACAGAAAACTGAAGAAGAGCAAAACAATACCAGAGAGATGGAGTTATATTTATTATGCACAGGTCCAGAGGAAAATGTTTCTTAAATTCTGGGCCCCAACATGCAGGAATTCTCACTATTTATATGATTTTATCTTCTCTGTCTCCCAAATATGGAGTGTTTCCAGCCCCCTTTTGCAAGATCTTAAAGAGCTGTATGTACTGGGGCCTTGAGATTTCAACCAGAGGCCTGGCCTGGCGCCAGCACTGATAACCTTGTCTGTGGAAGGTTTAATTTACAGAAGCCAAATAGCAGGGTTGAAATTTCAAACAGCAGTTTTCATACAAGATGGATGCTTCAGTAGCCCCTCAATAAATGTTGGCTTTGGCTATCACTGAGTCTGTAGACTGCCTACCGTAAGTATACATATATTTCCTTCCACTTTCCCTGTCCCCTCCCTTCTCTCTCCCCCTCCCCTTCCTTTCTTCACTATGGATTCTTCTGTGAACTGCACTGGACTTCCAGTTCTTATATCTCTGGTATGTCAGCCAAGATCTCTCCTCCTTTCCCTTCAAATGTGACCGCTCACACATTTGAAAACACACCTCTGCATGAACTTTTCCCCAGGCCCCACATGCCACCCAGAACAAACCATAGGGCCCTGACTGGGCCTGGGAGGTATCCTCACACAGCCAGGAGGCCTCTCAAGCACTGTGTCCTCAGGTAGATGACTTAGAATGCTTGCACACTATTGCTTCTCTGGCCTTTTCTCATTCTCTTGCCTCTGCAAGAAACGCACTGTGATGGAGTGACTTTCACTTGGTCATCAAAATGGGGCTCAGACATCATTCCTACAGGCCAGACTGGGTCTCATTACCCCCATGCGTTCTCCCCACCCACCCGGGCACTCCTCCCCCACCCGTTCCCATACCTGCAGGTCTCTGAGTTTACCTTCATTTTCCGGCATTCTCTATGAATAGAAATTATCTGCTCAGCCATCTCTCCCCACTAGACTGTAATTCCCAGAGGTCATACCTTTTTTTCATCCTTCACCCTCAGCCCCTAACAGGACCTCTGTAAATCTCGGAATTAAGCTGAAGTCCTATGAAGGCAGCAGGTAATGGGATTACCAAAGGGAGGTGGGAAGTACAAAAATCCTTATTTAGCATAAAAATCAGAGTTTCAGACAAAGCAACTATCTAAGTGTGGCCTGAGGGGCTCTTCTTGACAGAGCCCTCCCATTCTTATTTCACAAAAGAGGTGTCTTCCTGGGGATTTTCAAGCCCTTGATCATCATGCTTCCCTGTAATAGTTAGAACAATAATACTGCTGTTCCAGTGGTTGCTCTAGGTCGTCTTAGACTTTCCTGTAATATCCCTGTTAGGTAGATAGCCGCAAGGGAGTCTGGGAGAAGAGGCACATTCAAAGGAAGTTGTAAATGAGAAAACAAAAGGCAGGCCACACTGCAGGAAGAATTTGGGAATGTAAGGCCCTAAAGCAGGAGCTGGGGAAGGGAGTGGGCAGACTCCCCCACCACCAGGCCTCTTTCTCATCCTACTCCAGGCACACAAGAAGGGGATGGGGGGTGGAGGGGTGGAGGGGTGGAGGGGAAAGTTTCCAGAATGCTCCAGTATTACTTAGTACATTCATCCTTGAAAAAGAAAATCCTTTCAGCTCTATGTTTAACATCCAACACCGTAGACTTCGGGACTCTTTTTTAAAAACCCATTAAAGACATTCAGGCCAATAAAGGAGGAGGAATAAAGAGAGAAGATTGGAACATTTGAATTGAGATGGGTGTAATTTGGCACAATCTATCAAAATTCAAAACGCACATTCTCCGTACCCTTTGATCTAGCAATTTCACTTCCAGGAATTTAACGTTTAAATACAATCATGTAAGTATGCAAAGAAAGGTACCTACGCAAGCCTCTCTCCTTACAGCTTTGTTTTGTAATGGCAAAAACCTGAAAGCAATCTAAGCGTCCATCAAGGAGAGATTGGCTAAATAAATGATGGCATTATGGAATATTACACAGACTTTAGGAAAGAATGAGGTAGGTCCACGTGGAATTACCAAAAATGATTCCCACAATAGCTCGTGAACTTAAGACAGGAAGTTACAAATGGTCTGTATAATACGATCCCACTTCTATTAAACTTAGAAAACATGCTCAGACATTCATAAGCACTTCCAGAAGCCTAAATAATAAGCCTTCAAGTGAGATTTCCCCCCCTAGAAATAGGAATGGAGGGTCATGGACTACTACTGTGTACTTTTTATCTTGTGAATTGCTAATTTTTAAATCAAGAGAATGTATATATTTGTAGTAAAATAACTGAAAAAAACATCAATACCCCAAAACAAAATCTGTTGCAATTCTTTGTCTTCAATTCTGGACCATTCCTCTGCAGGAGGAAATGGAGGTAAAGATTGCGTGTTGGGTGCATAGTCCCAGAGCCATGCAGGAAAAGAGAGTAGGATAGCTCCATCCCGAGGCCCGCCGCCAACTGCCCCACTCTGAGCATGCAGAGGGGCCTTCATGAGCCAAGGGGCCTAAAGACTTCCTCAATCTCCATCATGTTGACCTTGATTCCTTCTCACGATCTACCTTCTGATGTAGTGGTCAGCATCCAGGACAACTTCCCAACAGATACCAGGTACCATTTCTGTATCCTTATTGCCAGAGACTTTACCTCTCCCCGCCTCTCCCTCCCTCCCCAATCCTGCCTCCTTTTCTCCCCATCCTCTCTCCTCTCTCTCTATCCCTTCATCTCCCTTTATGAAATAGCCCCTCCGCTTAGCTCTGTAGAGGTTTCTACACCTCTCCCTTTCCCCCAAATGGAATGGTGTTGTGCATTTGAAGACGGACGTAGCAGGCAGGACACAAGGAGGTCCCCACCCTCACACTACTTTGTAAGTCCAGACAAGGCCCTCAATGGTGATAGCTCAGAAAACAAAGCAAACCTCGACACCCACTTACTATACCCTCCTTGCCTGGTTCTCATACCCACGCCAATGTCACACACACTGTCAGACTGAATTTCTAGGTGGGTTTCAATGGGTGATTCCTCTTCCCCTACTTCATTGAGCCTTACTATTTCTGAATATCCAATCGATTCGCAGGAATGGAAATGCAATGGGCATAATGACCAACATTAGGATATTACTTGTCTATTTAGATGTACACTGGGGCCATCTGCATTGTGGTCCAATACGGAGCAGACTGGCCCCTGCAAATCATCCTACCTAACATTTTCAACACAAAGAAGATAAAACAAGTTGCTGAGAATAGGAGCTTAGAGCATGGAGCTAAATGTTTCCCATTCGTAGTTTTAGAAAAAAATAAAATAAAATAAAGCAAACCCCAAAGTTCTCCAGAGCCCTTCAGGTTCATGAAGGTAAAACTGCTTCTTCCAGCCATTTTCGGGCGATGGGAGAAGCATGGAATTTGCTTTGGGTTAACTTTCTCATCATGAGCCCTCGTAAAGAGCACTGGTTAGGAAGACAATAAATGAGCACACTTTAATTAGAAAATGCGGAATCCAGGCACTTTTGCAGAAAGGAAGATGACCCTTCAAAGGGACGTCGGGAGACTAATAAAAGTTAAAATGCATTCAGGGGCCGCAGTGAATGTAAAGGTACAGTGGCGATTGGGACGTTTGGGATGTGAACCAGAGAGGGTGATGACTCAGAGGGAGCTGGGACTCAGTCACTGGAAGTGATTCTTTCTTCTCTGTAAAGGGACCAGCTGTAAACCCTGTCCTGTGTCCAGGCAAGTGAGATAACCCAGTGCCCCCAAACCCCTCCGCCCCTCCCTCTCAGACTGAGTGTGCCCAGAGGACAAAATCACTATAAGCAGGCAAGAGGAGAAGGCAGCCGAGCTGGGACAAAACTAGCATTGAACTTGGCCTTTATTTTTTCTTTTAAATGGTCAGCTAATGCCATGGTGTTTGGTTATGGCCTCACCCTTCTCCCCCCTCTCCTCTCCCACCGGGCTCTATGTGGGTACATGCTCCAGGTCTAGCCAATCAGCATGCTTTGTTCCTTAGGCCTCAGGGTTGGGTCTGTGGTGGGTATAGGACTCTAGCTGGGCTCCAGGAAATTCGGTCAAGGGAGTGTTGTTGAAATGTCAGGAAAAGAAAGCCTTTTTCTGTTAGGGTCCTACGCTAAGAGCATACAGCCTGTAGATCCCACAAAGATCTCACGCAAGGAGGCCTGCTGAAGAACAATGACAGAGCCTGGCCGGCATGGCTTAGTGGTTGAGCGTTGACCTATGAACCCGGAGGTCATGGTTCAATTCCCTGTCAGGACATATGCCAGGGTTTCAGGCTGGATCCCCAGTAGGGGGTGTGCAGGAGGCAGCCCATCAATGATTCTCTCTCCTCATGGATGTTTCTATCTTTCTCCCTCCCCCTTCCTTTCTGAAATCAATAAAGAATCATATATTAAAAAATCAATAAAGAATACTTATATTTTTTAAAAAAGACTAATGATGGTAGACAGAGACAAGAAAGGCTGAGAGAAAGCACCGAAGACACTAGTTTTCAACCTTGAATCTAATCCTGCCAGCATCTTGATTCTGTCCCAACCCTTCGTCTTCCCCAATTTTATCTTCCCGACTGGCCCGAAGGGGAGGAGGATGTCTATCCTACAGAACTGCAGCCAGTAACACAGTGCCAAGTGCCTAATACAATACTTGGCACCACACAGGCCCCCAGGAGCCGATGACGTCTGAAAATAGACCAGAAAGTGTTCCATGGTTTCCAGGAAGTGGAAAGGTTGTCACGTGGCCGTAAGTTCTCACGTGGATTCTGGGGTTCAGGAGGCTTCGGTAGGTGGGGGCGGGACACCAACTAAGAGAGCAGCTACATGACACCCACAAAGCCTGTGTGGGCACAGCCTGCCCGAGGCCAGAGGGTCCCCCTCCACCACCCATTTACTCTCTCATTTTAAGGAATCATCCAAGGTGGGGTTGGGGTGAGGCACATTCCCCTTGGGTCCCTCCCAGCGCCTTCTCACACCATGCTCCCCAGGCCAGTAAGAGGATCTGGTTGATAAGAGATTAAAATGTCACTAAGATTAAGCTTTCCATTTCAAATTCTTATCTAAGCACACCAAGGCGAGGAGAGCAGCACATCCTGCCTTCTCTCAGGGCAGGTGTTTAAATCCCTTTGTTAAAAAAAGTTTTTTTTTAAAAAAATTAAGAAGCTTTTGCATCATCATACGGTCTGGTGTGCAACATCTTCACAGACTGATTGTTGAAAAATGGACCTGCTATGCTCGTCCCCCACGGAAGCAGTTAACACACACGCAATGGCAAGGCAAGCTAACAAAACAGAAGTGTTGCTCGCTCTCCTTGGAAGTGTAAGGCATGAACAGCCGAAACATGGATGACAGGTTGTGGGGGCATTAGCTGACCCCCCAAACACTAGTCTGAGCAAGAAGGGATCCTGTAAGGGTTTAAAAACACACCGTTTTGAGAGTAATCCTTTGTGGTTAGCAGAGCCGAGACCTCTATAGGTGGCTATTGGCAAACAAGGCTCACAGAATAGCCCCAAACTGTGTGGTGGTGGCTTTGGGAGGGAAGAAAGCTCTCTGACAAAAAGTTTCTTGAACACTCACTCCCCTGTCACCCAGGAGACGAAGCCCCAGAGGCGGGGACCTGCCCAGTGCCTCCTGACAGATAGGTTCTGGGGACGCAAGATCCCAACTCACAAAAGGCAGGCGAGACTGAGACTAATAAATCAAAGCGAACTTCAGAGGAGCCGCAGAGCCGGCGTTCCCCGCCTGGGAGAACCAGAGGCCTTATCTGGCTTCCGTGGAAAGAAAAGGATCATTGGGAGCCAGAATTAGAAAGGACTTTCATCAAGTCTCTCCCTGTCTGAGCCAGATACAAAGTCCTCCGGGAGGCTCCAGGAAATGCCCCGAGGGAGTGACAGACCGTATTAGCTGGATGGGTGAAAGAGCTCAGACAGAGACGGAAATACTCTGCTTTTTTTTTCAACTGTGAATTTTTAACCCAAGCACTTTCCACATTTACCCGCAGGTAAGCCTTGCACTTGCAAGGCATGACCACTAGGTGGCCTCCTTCCGTAATCCCGTCCCCTGGTCCAGGCTGCGGAGGGAGGGATGGCTTTTGTACTGAAAGCGCTTTCTACCCAGAGGCTTAGCTGTGCTAACGTGCCCTGTAAGAGGTTCAAGTCCCCAAAGCTTTAATACACTTCACAGGGCTTTAATTTTACAGCAGGAGCCAAACGTAAAAAGGACAGTCTCTCCTCGGACACTTCCACCTTCAAGGATGCCTCCAAGTTTGCAGACCTGGCCCAGCGCAGGCTGGAGTGGTCTTGAATAAGAGGCAACGCTTGCTGAAACCAGTTTGGCTCAGTGGATAGAGCGTTGGCCTGCAGACTGAAAGGTCCCAGGTTCGATTCTGGTAAAGGGCATATCTTGGTTGCGGGCACATCCCCAGTAGGGGGTGTGCAAGAGGCAGCTGGTTGATGATTCTAACTCTCTATCCCTCTCTCTTCCTCTCTGTAAAAAAAAAAAAAAATCAATAAAATATATTTTAAAAAAAGGCAACGCTTGTTTCTTTCTTCATGCACCTTGTACTTTGCATATGTGCCACGATCCTGGGTTTTTTTCATATTAATGGCTGGAGTGTGTTTAAGAGCACAAGCCATAAATTGCAGATGAAACTAGGCTCTCTTTATTTTCCTGCCAATTGTCGGAACGTAATGTGGGGTATAGGGTGCCCCCTCACCCCCACACCTAACTGTCTTTTTCTCTACCACCCCACCCCTTGCTCTACCCAACAACCAGCCCCTAGTCTCCATCGGCCAAGGGCAGGGGGAGGGAAGCACAGCCTGCTTTCTCACTGGAGAGCGTGCCTATTGAGCAGCTCAGTTATTGAGATTAATAAGCTGTCAGATTCCAAGGAAGACTAAGAAAACTATAAAATTAAAGTGCATCGTGACGTGAAATGCTGCTGGTGGCCGGGCGGGATCTCGGTGTCAAAGAGGTAAGGTGCAGCGATGAAATAAGGCTGAGCTTGGGAGGCTCGCCTGAGGGTCTCATCCATTTCCACGCTGCCTCTGATGAGAATGGAGAGGGGGCATCATGTTGTGCGACATGGACAAACCCAGCTGCCCATTGATTCGCAAAGTGCTGGGAGGCTTTGGGTGCGCTCAGCATGAATTCTAGTTTCCAAACCTCATTTGGACACGTGAAACGTGTGAACAGGTTACCTTGGTTTAATGTTCTCAAGATCAAGCCTGTCAGTGATTCCGCCAGGAAGTTAATCCTTAGGCAGGAAAATAAATCAGAGAACAGGTCTGGAATAGTCTTGGGGTTCGGCACGGTGATGGTGTTTCAACAATCTTGCTGCTTCTCTGGGAAGCCTTACTACAAAGGCCTTGCGTCTCAGTTCCCAAACGTGCACTAGGGCAGTAGTGGGCACACTCATTAGTCAACAGAGCCAAATATCAACAGTACAACGATCGGAATTTGTTTTGAGAGCCATGTTTTTAAAACTTGAACTTCTACTGCTCCTTCTTCAAAATAGACTCGCCCAGACCGTGGAAGAGCCATACTCAAGGGGCCACAGAGCCGCATGTGATTCGAGAGCCGCAGTTTGCCGACCACGGCACTAGGGTATCCACATTGGGGTAACCTTATTTCATCTTGATGACAAAAAGGGTGTTTTCTGGAATCCTGACACCAAAATGAGATTCTTTGGGTGCCATCCATTAAGCCCAAGGTGCTTTTTTTTTTTTTTTCAGTTACAGTTCACATCCAATATTGTTTTGTCCAGTTTCAGGTGTACACTTTGTAAAGCACAGGATCATCAATTCTTTCTCAGCGCACTTTTCTCGACTTCCCGCTAACAGGAATAATGATGACCTTCAAAATATGACCAAACGGTCAACCATTGCGTCCATGGCTACGTGGCCTCCTCCCACCTGTCTGTCAAAGCCCGGCTGGAAGGTAGAAATTCTATAAATCACGGAGCTTTGGAGGAGGCAGTGCTTCTTCTTTCTAGGCTGTCCGTTGGCTCTCACATTCTATAACCTGCAGAATGGTGAAGCTCCGTGCATCAGCTCTCACGGGGCCTCTGCCACGGAGCAAAAGGCCCCCCATTTACCATCCCAGGCTGCCACCAGGCCCCCAGCGGTGCAGAGAGGGTTCCTTATGCCCCAACTGGCCTATGGTTTTGTCAATAACCAAGTCTATGTCCAGCAACAGGCTGGAGTCCATCCCACAGGGAATTTCATGCCCTATGTCACCAGGTATCAACCTCACCATTTCCATGGCTTGGGCAAGTCAATTTGTTTCCTATCAGAATAAGTACAGTTTTGCTTTGTATTTCTAGCCCCAAAGGTTCTATCACATAGTAGTTAAGAAGATGACAGTTGGCCCTGGCCGGGTAGCTCAGTTGGTTAGAGTCTTGTCTAGGTACGCCAAGGTTGTGGGTTTGAGCCCCATTCGGGGCACATATAAGAATCAATCAATGAATGTATGAATACATGGAACAACAAATCGATGTCTCTTTCTCCTCTCAAATAAAAAATAAAATAAAATAAAAACAATATGAAAGAACATGGCTTTGGAATCAGGCAGGCCCAGGTTTAAATCCCAGTTCTGCTTCTTGCTTATTTGGAGACGTGTAGGTCACTTAACCTTCCTGAGCCTCAGTTTGTATTTTTTTTAAAAAAAGGAATAGTAACATACACATAGTATAGGGTAATAGGGATTAAATGGGGGCATGTATGTAAAACGAAATGTCAAAAAATTTTTGGCAAGAAGGACTGTGAAATCAACAAACGCCAAGTGTTGGCTGAGATGTGAGGAAAAGAGAATCCTATACACTGCTGGTGAAAATGCAGGTCTATAGCAGTCTGGTGCAGTCTCTGTAGAAAACAGTATGAAATTTCCTAAAGAAATGAAAAGTGGAACTCTCATTTAACCCAGTGATCCCACTTCTAGACATATATCCCAAGGAACAAGACATATTAAATCAGAAAAAAATATATGCACCGCTATGTTCACAGCAGCATAATTTACAATAGCTAAGATTTGGAAATAACCCAAGTGCCCATCAGCAGATGAGTGGATAAAAAATTGTGGTACATTTCCAAAATGGAATACTATGCAGCAGCAAAAAAGAAAGAACTCTTGCCATTTACAACCGCATGGATGGACCTGGAGAGCATCATGCTAAGTGAAATAAGCCAGTCAGAGAAAGCTAAGTATCACATGATCTCACTCATATGTGGAATCTAATGAACAAAATAGATCTAGAGACGCAGAAGCATGGGACAGACTGACAAGTTTCAGAGGGAAAGTAGGGGTGAGTGGGTGGGTGGGTGGAGAGTGATTAACTGGGAAACTTATATGAATATGTGTATAACCCATGGACATACACAACAGAGGGGTGAAGGCCTGGAAGGGGTGAATGCAGGGTGGACAGGATCAATGGGAAAACAAACAAACAAACAAACAAATGTAGTATCTGTAGTATTTTCAATAATAAAGATAAATTTAAAAAAACATAAGGATGTGACTCACAGACCTGTACAACTATGTAGAATAACTGTTAAATTGAACAGAATTTCTCAAGAGATTTTTTTTTTAAAGAGAAAAATCAATTGCCCAGAGCTTCAGATGCACCAAATATGCAATTATTTGTAAATGCAGGAATTTCTGTGTTATGACTATTATTTTTGAATCAAAATACGCTGGACCAATAACAGCTGTGCTAAGTTCTCTCGTTGCCTCATACTTGCACATGTCTAAGACCAAACTTCCGTTTTCCAAAGAACCTCACTATCCACCCGCCCCTATGTCAAAAGCATTAGTCTTGGTACTCACACCTCCCTCGCCCACAGCTCCCAGTTCGGCCACAATTCATTCCCACTGATCCTTCCTTCCACAGAAGCCTCACCCCTGGGGGCATGCACTTCCTGCCACTGTGGTCAGAGACATCCAACATCTTCGGGCGCTGCCACTACTGGGCTGCTGCCGGAAGCCACAACACACCTTCCTGCGTCTCAGCCACGCAATCACCTCCAGACCAGACCTTCAGCCTTGCTACACCTTCTACTCTACGCTCCATCTACTTACTACCTGGCAGCTACCATAATTAAAAACAAAACAAAACAAAACAAAACAAAACGGTGTTATCATTTTCTTCTCCTGTTTCAAATGCTTCAGTGACTTTTCACGGTTCTGGGAGTGGAGTCCGACGTCTTTACCCCAAGTGTACGCCATCCTGCCCTTGCCACCTTCTCAGCTTGCTTCGCTTCCTCGCGTCCCTGTTTCTTTTCCCAGCAGGTTGCTTCCTCCCACCCCACACCTAGAACGTTCTGTAAGGCTAACAATCACCTACTCATTCGTGGGGGTCTGCTTAAAAGCTGGTTTCTCATGGGTCTGGTTTCTCTGTACTTCACTGCTTGTGTCAGTGTGGTGCACCTGTCTGTCCCTCACTCATGCTCTGTCTAGATTCACCCTTAAATCTCTGTTGGAAAAAGGCTTTGCTTCCTTTCCATTGTTGAGCCCTCAGTGCCTGGAACATAGTAGGTTCACATAGGTGTTTCTTGAATGGATCATGGATGAACTTCATTTTATTATTATTATTAATAATATTATTATTATTGTTTTGGATAAAGGACTTGAATTTTATTTTATTATTTTTTTCATTTTAATTTCTTTATTGATTAAGGTATTACATATTTGTCCTCATTCCCCCGTTATTTTTCCAACCCCCAGACACTCATAATATATCTATATCTATATCTATATCTATATCTATATCTATATCTATATCTATATCTATATCTATATCTATCTATCTATCTATCTATCTATATATATATAATTTTCAGAGAGGAAGGGAGAGGAAAGGAGAGATAGAAACATCAACGATGAGAGAGAATCACTGATCGGCTGCCTCCTGCAAGCCCCACACTGGGGATTGAGCCCACAACCCGGGCATGTGCCCTGACCAGGAATCAAACCATGACCTCCTGGTTCCTAGGTTAATGCTCAACCACTGAGCTATGCCAGCCAGCCAGGCTGGGTGACCATTTTCAAAAGCAACTTGCACACCGGGCTGTAAGCTTGAGGATCTGGATGATGAAAATGAGAGCCTTCAGGGCAAAAAGAAACTCAGGGAGGTTTCGTCCTGCTTAGAAATTCTCTTTCCTGTCCTGCTGCTGAGACGGGTTCTGAGGGAGAGCTTGCTCCAGCCAAATGCAGAGGAGAAGAAAAGGAAGGCTCTGTTGCTAAGCTGCTTCCTGCTGATGTAGATGAGAGGTGATGACTTCAGAAACCCCCCAGGCAGCAACAGGCCACACAGATTGCTGCCCTCGCCCCACATCGGAGAGGAAGGGGTGAGAGCTGACATCCACCAAGGACACATGGGGACTGGGTTCAAAGACCCGTGGGTCAGCTGAGAGGAAGAGGATGACCAGAGTCATTTTGTTCTGTAACACATTACAAAAGACGGAACAGACTTCTTGCAATTAGTTCCTCTGGCCTGTGTGTTTTCTTTTGGATTGTATTACGGTTTAATACATGGATTGACTACTTCTGGTAACAGACATTTATCCGCATTACTTATATGATTCACAGCGATACAGAGCTTTTCCTTATATGCTTTGTCTTGTGTAAAATTCCTCATTTGTACAGTCCCATTTATCTGGCCATGCCTCCTCAATCAGCACCTCTAATTCTACTTGTCATGGAAAGAGACGGGAGAAGCAGAGCCCGGAGATCTAACATGCCTCATTAAGACGGACAGAACATCAGAAACAGCGCAGAGCGGCAAGGGCTTGTTCCTCCCGGGTCTGAACACACTCTGGACTTGGCTTGGAGTCTCTGGGGGTGGCGGGGCGTCTGTCATCAAGTGCAAGGTTATGAAATCCTTCCATCACCCCAGAAGTCTGTGCGCAGGAGCGTGGGGGTGGAGAAGCTGTGGTGTAAAGTCCCACTGCGTTTTCAATATTGATGACTACATCGCGACCAGCCTCCACAATGTCTTGCCTTCAGTGTTTTTCTCTCCTGGACCCGGCATTCACTCCTTATTTGAATGGGACTACTTCCTTTTGTGAGTAAGAAAATGACTAGTGAACTCACAATGCTCCAGCATTTGAATGAGTGGACCTGTCCACTTCTACAGTTTCCAAGACTCTATGAACAGCCTGTGATGAATGGGAACAAATCATCCTACCTAATAAAAGAAAAAGATGCAAATTGACCGCACCTTCACTATGTCCTCAAGCCACGCCCACCAGCCAATCAGGTTGAGTATGCAAAGTATCCCAACCAAGATGGTGGTTAATTTGCATATGCAGGCCAGAGAGCGAAGACTGAAGACAGCTTAGAAAGAAGCCAAGTGCTGCAGAAGGGAGCAAAGCTGCAAAGAAGCAAGCAAATGGGGTGGGAGATGAGGAAGGGAAGCAGGTGGAGCAGGGAGAAGGGAGGAAAGCAGGCGAGCTGGGGGAGAAGGGAGGGGAGTAGGCAGGGCAGCAACCGCAGCAGGAAGCCCTATTGCAGGAATATTCCTGCAACGGGCCTCTAGTATGCTATAATCTTGAGGGTTTTTTCCCCTACTTAGTCATGAGGTAAACTTTTACTCATCCTTCAAAACCCAGCTCAACAGCCCCTTGGCTGTGAAACATTTCCTGACCATCCCGAGAGAGTTCCTGACTTCTCACTCTCCCATTACTGTATACACCACACTACCCTTTTGTTCATGTGCCATTCTCCTCCTGTAGTTTCTGTAACCCTGAAGGACAGAATACACCTTTTGATCATTATCTCCCCGGTACCTAACATGGCCCTGGGTATACACAAGGGACTCAGTAAATATTTGCTAGTAAGAGATAGAATGAATCCTACTCAAAGGAGAAACATAAAGCTCAACAATTCCATGAATTACTGCCAACGTTTTAAAACATAAGACCAGTTGCACATCCGTGTTATATGTATTCAGTTCCATGAATAGAGTTTTAATGATCTTCTGACTTCTGTGCCCTGTGTTTGATTTCTGGTAACAATTCCATCGCAAGGGCCTCACATTCTCTAATTCTGGGACCTTGAATGTCCTGACCAACAAACAGACATGGTTTTCTCCTTCTGCTAGGCTTCCTGATCTCAGCCATCCCGTCTACCCCCCAAGCTCTGTCTTCAACTTGCCTCCTCCAAAAGCATCAGTAAGAAGAAGCCCACATCTAGCAGAACTTAAAACAGCAAGGTGACAGGCATGGCTTCGCTGGTCCTTTTCATTAGATACTCATCAAGAGAACACAAGTACAGCGGCTCAGAATAAATCACCGGGGAAACCAATGGGGGGTGGGAGATAGTGTGCAACATACCCGGTCTTATTGTCAAGGGGGAAATCTTTGTGAGGAGCAACTGCTCTGATGGAGCCTTGCCCAGACATGTAACAAGGAGGGCAATCAGGGAAGGTGTGTGGCTATTCAGCTGTCAGACATGTGCCCATCCAAGGTAGCCCCTAATTTACCATCTCCCTGAAGCCCAAGACCTCCCACCAGTGACTTTGCTGCTGCAACACCTAGACTCTGCATATTTAAAGGGGTGATAATGGTAGTTCCTTCGGACCCCACTGGATGGCTGTCAGGCTTGACAGAGATAGGCATGCAGAGCACTTGGGTCCGGCACATGCAAAGTGCACAACAAACATGGGTTGCTCATGGGGATAGTGCCCTCTTCCTTCCTCTCTGCTTTCTGTGTCTTCATAGCTGTTACATTTCTCCTCGCCTTTCTCTGCCTCCATCGCCTTCTTCATCTAGTCCACTCTATGTAGCCTTTCTTGTCCAGAAATTATTTTATTTTTAAAAACAACAGTCTGTTAATCTAAACATAGGCTGACTAGTGCCCAACAGAGTTTATGGCAGTTCCTAAATACAAGGAGGGAAAGACAGAAAGTCTGATCCGGCCTGAAGACCATCGGCCGTGGAGACACCCTGCATGCAGCCTGCTGGACCGGGCAGCGTCAGCCTGGAAACTGGCCAGCAAAGCTGTTTATTAGAGGGTTACTAAATCAGTGCTGATGTTTAAGTCTACTGCTTACATGTAATATATGCATGGTTCTACTGACCTTACATATTTTAAGCCTTAGAGATGAAGATCGTAGGCATGATTAAGAATAACCTCTAATTGTCAGAAAATAAAATATAATAAAGCTTAGAGGGACGACAGTGACGATGGTGTACAACATATTAATGCTCGCGAGCTTATTAAAACAAAACATATTATAGATGAGACACAATATACTCTTCAGCCATGAGAAGAAGAATAACATCTTGTCATTCGTGACAATGGGGATGGATGTTGAGGGCATTATGCTAAGTGCAATAGGTCAACAGGGAAAGAGAAATACTTTAGGACCTCCCTTATATGTGAAACCTTATAAAAACAAAACCAAATTCATGGATACAGAGGACAGGTTGGTGGTTGCCAGAGGAGGAGCATGGAGGGTGGGAGAAATGGGTGAAGGGGGGCCAAAAGGTACCAACTTCCTGTGTTGCAGATTTGAAAGTTGCTAACAAAGTAGAACTTCAAAGTTCTTATCGTAAGAACATTTTTTAAATAACTTTGTTAGGGTGACCAATAGTAACTAGACTTGATGTGGTATCATTTCACAGGAAATATGAGTATCAAATCATGATGTTGTATTCCTGAAACTAATATGATATCATATGTCAATTATATATCTCAATTACAGAAAGGACCTTTCCTATTAAAGGCGACGGTGCTGATGCGAAATAAAACAACAACAACAAAAAAAACACCAAAGAAACAACATGAAAATCTATAGCTTGTAAAGTTGTTGTTTTCAGGTCAGCACAGAAAAGTCAATGGCTGTTACTAAAATAATTACAGCTTATGTCTGTCTTTCCTTAAACCCGACTTTACATATTTTAACTAACTTAACATATTTCTTATGAGAAAAGAATTAGTATTCTTTCATCTGGCATTTAGAAATCTACAGTTATATTCCCAATAAGTTAATATTTTTTCCAAATATGGCTAACATGTGCCCTCATTAAAGCTAGTATTAAACTGAAAATAAGAAAAGTCTAAAAACCAGTTAGAGCCTGGCTGGTGTGGCTCAGTGGTTGAGTGTCACTTATGAACCAGGAGGTCATGGTTTGATTCCTGATCTGGGCACATGATCCCCAGTAGGAGGCAGCCAGTCGATTCTCTCTCATCATTGATGTTTCTACCTCTCCCTTCCTCTCTGAAATCAATAAAAATATACCGTATTTTTCGGACCATAAGACACACTTTTTCTTCACCAAATATGCAGTCCCCAGGGACACGGAAGGTCCCGGGGGACCCGCTGCCGCTCTGCAACTCGGACCATAAGACGCAGGCACTTTTCCTCCCACTATTTGGTGAAGAAAAGGTGCGTCTTATGGTCCGAAAAATACGGTATTTTAAAAAATTCCACCAAACAAACAACTGTGAGAACTTTTGAAAGGATCCATACGAATTAGCCCCTTTCTCTGATCAGTCTCTGTGATCCTTCCAGATGAAGAAACCATAACAACGTGAGCCCAGAATCCATGCAGGTGTCCGGGAACGGAGCACCACGCCTCCCCCCAATACCTGGCCCACCCACGTGCGGCCTTCACTGTCAATCACATCCCGCAGCCACGCTGTGACCCAGGCCATGCAGGTGGGCCCATTTGGGAAGACCACACGTGGGAAAAGGACAGAAGCAAAGGCAAACCCAAGCAGAGCCAGGCCTGAAGATCACTTTGAAACTCTCCTCCCAACATGCGTGCGGCCCCTGCTCCTCCTGTTTGTTTTTACACATTACTGTTTGCCCCTCGGGCTGCCAGTGTATACGGGAGGGATTAAAGCGAGACCGCTTGCTGGATGAAATATAAATTAAAACTATACTTCCGTCAGGCTGGAATCAGCGATTGTTTCTCAAGGTCTCCCCAAACACTTAATTTCAAATGAGTCTTCATTTATTACTTCAAGAAAGGCCAAATGCATAATTTATCAGCAGCTTTCAGTCAATATATCCTTATAAGCATGTTTCCCATGAGCCTCTGAGGAAAAAATATGTTATGCTAATTCTATTAGTTGGGTACACAAGCGCTAAGAGAATAAACAAGCATTGAAAGGAAACACGTGTGAAGAGAGAAATACCTCTCACCCTACCAACCGGGGTCAAAGTCCCCAGGGAACCACCAGGAGGTGGTAGACTCGCCTCTTTTATTTATGCCAAGATTTGCTCCCCCACAGCACCTCGGAGCCACCCAGGGGCTCAGTGTGGATGGCTCAGGTAGGCACCCGGGCGCGATGGGCCGAGGGGACTTACCGGGTTTCCAGTGGCACGTTGCTGTTTAGCACCCAGCTGTCCTGAAGCTGAACGGACTCGGGCGTGGTGGCCAGGTCGTTGGGCGCGGGCGCCGGGGCGTGGATCTGACTCCGTCGGTTGGTCAGCGAGTTCCTGTTGAGGGAGTTGGCGGACGAGTGGTGGTGGGACAGCGTGTGGTTGTGAGGGGGTGGCAGAGGGGGCCTCAGAGTGGACTGGCTGTGGTTTGGAGGGCCTGGAAAGAGAAAAGAGAAACGACCATCAGTGACTGCAGGTCACAGCCACAGACACTGCCAACCTGGGGAGGAGAGTCTGGAACCAAGTCATCATGCTGGCCAGTGTTGAACGTTCCAAACAAGAGAGAGAGCTAAGACCACGTAAAGCATCCCAGGGTCAGTTACTAATAATAACACGCTTCCATTTGCCTTTTTCCATTGGCATCAAATGAAGAGGGAGAAACTCGGTTAGCAAAAGAAGGCTGACTGGTGGAGTTATTTGAAGTATATTAATCCTGCATGGAAAGTTCAAGGCCGATCATTCCTGCAACAAATCCCTGTTCCACTTCCTGGTAAACCAGTAGACCGCACACATTCCATGAAACGACTTCCTCTTTCTAAAGACAATGAGAACCTGGCACACTTTGAGCTACGGAGAAGCAAATTTGAACACCTGCAGGGGTCAGGCAGGACCGGAAATAGGCCAGTTGTTGGACGGAGGTGAACCAGCGAGGTTAGGGGCAGCCCTCACTCAGGCTTAGGCCCACGTGACCATGTGGGGATTAGGGCTCAAGGAACAGATCTAGTTTTTCAAAAAAAAAAAAAACCAACAAAAAAACCAACCTAGCAATCTAGATTTTTAGATAAAATTTCCCCCTTTAAAAAAAGGTTGACAATGAACTAAAAATATATGTCTCCATATAAATGGATATATTTTTATTTTTTAAATATATCTTATTGATTTTCCACAGAGAGGAAGGGAGAGGGGCAGAGAACTAGAAACATCAATTACAGAGAAATATCAACCAGCTGCCTCCTGCACACCCCCAAGTGGGGATGTGCCCGCAACCTAGGTACATGCCCTTGACTGGAATCGAACCTGGGATCCTTCAGTCCGCAGGCCGACGCTCCATCCACTGAGCCAAACTGGTTTCAGCTACATTTTTATTTGTAAGGAGTCAACATGAACACACCTGGGAGCCCGCTCAAACCAGAGGGTTGATGCCATCTCTCCTCTTAGAGAGGAACCCCGAGGTCTTTGTCTCCAGAGAAGGTCAGGGTTGATGTTTGCAAGCCATGACCTTGGCTCCGAACTGCATCCTGCTTCCCAACCTTGAAATCCCCCTCCCGTGCGGGAAACACACACAAAGGAGAGCTCCACCTCTGTAGGAATTCCCTTCTAACTATGACCGCATGTGACAACCCCGCCCAGGGTTTTCCGAGCAACCCACTCTCCATCCACACAATGAGCTACGTTAAGCAGGATGAAAATGAAAGTGGTGCACGACGTAACGTCTTAATGGCTGTGGAGCTGGTCTTAATGGCTGTGGAAACATGACTTTTGATATGTGTCCTGGGAGAAAGTTTATGTTTTGAAGCCGCCAGCCAGGGTTGGCTGCTCCACAGGTGACCGCCCAGCCTTGTCATATTTGGCCCCTGCCAACTTCTAAAATCCTCAGCCCCTGCTGTCCTGGCTTTAAGAAGTTGGCTCAAGCCATTTAAACTAGCAATTGGACACACATTTCCACTACTTGGATCCTTCCGTGCCTGGGTGACATCTCCAAAAGGTGTAATCTACATCCCGTGGCTCCGGTGATGCCTGCAGACTCATCCCCAGGAAAAGACTACATGTCAAGAAGATATTAGGTTTGCAGAGCATCCTGGCCAATGAAAACGAGAAGGGAAAATACAGAGGAAAGGGATCCCTCCAAGTTTGCATCTCTGGGCTGAAATGACTTGGAAGATTTTATTTTTTTATTTTTTTTTTTTGGTGTTCAGAAAAAGACAACTAAAACGCAATCCCAGTGGGAAATGCCACTATACAATTGCACGGATTTTAAATCGCGTCCTCCAAATGAACCTGTAATTCGCGTTTTACATTATGCACCAGTGACATTTTAAATATATCTTTGAGGGAGTTTCATAGCCGTAGCAGGCTATTATATTTTCTGTCTAGTAATGTATTATTATATAGTTATTTAGCATTTGTCTCGTATTAGTGGGAAGAGGTGAGAAAAGGGGGTGAAATGATGTAATCACGGTCCTTCGGAGATGCTGGCCAAGCCCCCTGCTCACAGTTAATGAGTCGCACGCCTCTCTCACCCCCACCCCCACGCCCATCCAAGTGGTGTCATTATTCTCCATTAGGTAGATAATGATGAGACTTGCCTGGGGAAGATGAGATGAATCAGCATACAAGTGTGAACCTCCCTCCCCGGCCCCCAAGCCCTAACTTTCCATCTCCTTCTGCCTCTGCCCCCCCCCCACCTCAGGCTCTGGAGACCACACACTCTCCCAAAGTACAAAGAGGCTGTGTGAAGTGTTTAATTCACTAAATGAGACACCGAAACCCGCCTGCTTCCTGTCTGTGCACCCCGAGCTAAGGTTGCTCTGCCCACTCCAGCCTGTGTGGCCCTTCTCTGTCCATCTGTGCTCTGTGTGGGTGGGATTCCTGTGGTTGCCTTTCCGCTGATGATACAACCCTGGGGGAGGGGAGGAGAAGGCTGAGGGGGAGGCAAGCGCCGACCTGGCACGTCCCAAATGAAGTGGAAGGTGTGTTTTCCAGTTCACCGGGGGCGTCCAGCTCTCATTGCACTTCTACAGAGAAGGCCAAGAGCTTCCTGGGGGAGATGGAGAAAGAAGAATCCGGAGGATGAAAGAATACATAATTCTCCACTCACCCAGCCCTCCTATGGAGCAACATGCCATTTCGCTGCAAGTAAATCAAATTATTGTGAGCAACCACAAAAATTACCCAGCATCCTCCGCATTGGAAGATGGTCTCCTCATTACCGTTGTTCATTTCCACTGTGACATTGATTATATCTGCTCATTTATCTCTCTATCCAAAAGTCATCTTTTTCAATTAGGAGCAGGAGATGGAAGGGAAAGAGATTACGATGCAGAGTACCAAATGCCACCACTGGGGTCTATGTAGGGCGATGTGGGAGTGTCTGTGTGGGGAGGGACGGGCATCCAGCCGTGGTTAGGAGGTCAAATCTGAAGAGGTGGGTACAAGGCGTGGGTCTGCCACTTTCAAGATCTGTGAACCTGGGCCTGGGACCTCATTTCTTTAATTCTCAGCACACCCATCCGCCTAACAGTGAAAGCAGCAATAATTCCTGGGAGGGTTGCTGTAAAAGTGAGAGGGGAAGGAGGAATGGAAACTGTGAAGCATGTTATGCAATGGCTGGAATGTTCACCCCCAAAACCATGTACATGGAACATGGCTCAGTTCTAGTAGAATAAAAAGGTGGACAAGACGGAGCTGCAGGTTTGTGAAGGGGAAGGATACTTTGTCTATCGAGGGCAGAAGTCACAACTGGCTGCCCCAAGGTGGGTATTGCCAAAAATTCAAAGTCAAGATTTTGTAGTGTTCCAGTTTCCTGACTTCTCTTGAAAATAAAAAAAGGAATAGAGCAGAAGTACTGACTCAGCATTCTCTCATGGCAGCGACTGGAAAGAGCTGAACACTCTCAGTTGGTTTTTCTGTTCTGCCACCAAGCTGAACAACCCCGCTTATCTTTGTTTTTTTAATAAATCCTCACCTGAGGATATTTTCCCCCCATTCATTTTTGGAGAGTGGGGAGAGTGGAAGGGAGTAAGGGAGAGAAAGAGAGAATGAGAGAGAGAGAGAACATCGATGTGAGAGCAACACATATATTGGTTGCCTCCCACATGCGCCCAACCAGGGCTGGTATCCAACTTGCAACCTAGGTACGTGCCTTTGACCAGCATCGAACCTGGGACCCTTCAGTTGGTGGGCCGATGCTCTATCCACTGAGCCAAACCCACTAGGGCGGCATCTGTGCTTTTGACTGCTGGTTTGACTTGGGCCCCTTCGTATTCTAAGTGGATAACGTATCCCTGACACAACAGCACTTCTGCTACGACGGCTGATCTCAGGCACTACTTGCGTTTATCAGTTTTCATTACAGCCATCCCATGTGCTTGCTGAATGGGATGGTTTTCCATCCCAGAAATACAAACAGTGGCTGCAACATGCTTACTGCTCTCCACAAAGACAAACTACATGACAATGCCCTTCTCCAAGGCAACGGCGGCCCCTGATCTATGGTGAAACCGAAATGGGTATTCCAGAACCTTCACGTCTACTCCGTGTTTCACACATTTCTTGGTTTTTATTGATGCGCATATTATTAATGGTTCTTCAATCTAGCCCATGAATATAAAATCACATAATAATGCAATCGAGCCACGGATAACTATGTCACGTAAATGCTCACAAAGTATCAACCTAATAAGTATGCCATTTGCAGGTGAAAGGTAACTGTCATTGAAATCACGGGGCTAATCTGTGATATTGCACCTGAGATGCCTTGAGCTGAGAACCTGGGACTTATTTTAGGGGCTGGGTGGCTTCTGTCCTAGGGCAGTGTTTCCCAAACTTGTCTCATGATGAGAATCACCTGGTGGAGTTGTTAAAATACAGATTCCTGAATCTAAGCTTAGAGCACTAGTTAAGTAAACAATTTTACCTATATGTTCCCCAAAATTCTAGTTTAGCACTTCTTAGTTGGGACTCAGGAATCTGTATTTTAACAGTTCCACCAGGTGATTCTCATCACGAAAGGAGTTTGGGAAACACTGTCCTAGGGAGAAGGAGCAGTGCATCGGCTCTTTGTGAAAAGCCAGCGTGGGACAGGAGAGACACCCAGAAAAGGTAAGTCAAAGTGTGGACAAGGTGCCTCCTGTGTATTGTCAATCGAAGCACTTGAACATGCACTTAATGAACCCTGTTTGCTTGTTTGGTCTCGTTTGCCTGAATGGCCTCTACTTCTGTGTTTTTAGATTCGTTGTGAGGGAATTGCTAGAAATTTTGATCTTGACGGGAATGCCATTCACATACTCTGTTCTACCTAAATGTCAGTAGGCTGACAGTGGAGTCTTCAGAAAGACAAAGCAGTGCTTCTTCGTTGGGTAACAATATCAATTCCAACAAAGCTAGACGTGGGGACTGGAACATCTTGGAGCAGCAACTCTTGTGTTGACTAGACTAGCGGTGTTCAAACAGCCTGTAGAAACAGCCCACACCCACACTGCAAGTAACGTATAAAGAAAGGATTTTCTATGGAGCCCAGTGAGTAAATTCTTAATAATTGGCCATTGTTGTTGCATCTTCTTAAATAAACAGCCGAGGGAGGCATTTAGGCTGGGCCTCTGCTTGCCAAGAGGCTGGGGTAGAGTGGTGTAGGGACGTGGGCGAGAGGGCAGGGATAAACTTAGATACCCTTGTCTTACTCGAGAGTCCACACCAATCCCCCCCCCCCCCCCAGATTAAAAATGATCATAAAAAGTATGACAGAAATAAAAGTCGAGGCCTGCCTGCCTGCTAATAATTCATTCATTCTGGAAGAAGCCATGCCAAATGTTGGTCTTTAAATTTTTCAACCCCTCAGACCCTGAGATGATGAATTAACCACAAACTCTCTGCCTTCTACCAAATCATGTCCATGGGGCAAGCTCTATCTTGACAGCAATTTAAAGATGCTACACGTGGGATGCTGTTGGCAGAGACTCTGCAGACTCTGGTTGATGAAAATCGGCACCAGGACACCCTGTTCAAATGTGACCTTGAATGGGAGCCAGAGGAAAACGGAGGTGAGGATTTTCAAGAATAACAGTGTTCAGTGTGAGCTAAGAAGAGTCTATTGCAGAGAGCCAGGCTGGGGGTCAGCTTTGAACCCGGGCTCAGCCAGCTACTAGCTGTGTGACCTCTGGAAAGTTCTGTATTTTTATTTTCCTGAGCCAGTTGCTTTATCTAGAAAATGGGTATAATAATTGTACTTCTGTCATTTGGCTGTTGGGAGAATCAAATGAGACTATCTATTAGAAGCTTGCACAATTCTTGACACATGGCAAGTTATTAATAAATGTTATCATATGTTATTGTGTTATAATTAATAACACGAATCATAGTAATTAACAGCAACAGCTAAGGCTCTGGGGCAAATGCTGCATACCTCCTGGGGCACCCCTGTTTTCCTAGCTCTTTGAGTGGCAGCTTTTTGTAGGGTGAGATCAAGTCAACATATGGAGGCAAAATGCGCAACCTCTGACCCCATCCCCACCTTCAGCTTGTCTGCAGAAGGGCACAGTGGCTAAGTGACGTGGCCCAGGCATTGCAACAGGCATTCTCAAGAGCGTCTCAGGAAGAATCTGTGGAAATGAAACTTGGGATTCAGAACTGCTTCATTTCCACGAGCAAAGCAATCGATGTTAATCTCTGCACAACACTCCTATTGGAAACAGCTGCTATGAGTTAAGCTCTCCCTGTGTGCCTGGTGGTGGGCAAAGTGCTGGACATCAATTATTTCGATGTACTTCCGTGCACTTCTGTGGGACAGGTTCTGTTATCATCCCCATTGGACAGATCCAGCAGGTGAGGTTCCAGGAGGTCAAGTAAGGCATCAAAGGTCACGTGGCTTAATAAGTGGCAGAGCTGCTATTCAACCCCACAGCCTCTTCCCCACGCTGCCGTATGCATAGGAGCACCAGGCCACCGGATGCACTCACACAGGCAAAGAACCAGACCCTGCCCTGGTACATATGCGCCCTTGCAAATACAGCAGAAAAACTGGCTTGATCCACTTCTTTGCACATTTGCTTAAATGGCAGAACCAAATCTTGCGAGAAATTGGAGGGAACTGTCTGCTTCCAATCTCTGCACCTCCCAGTGCTGCCCGAGTCGGGAGAAATAGGCCAGAACCGCCACCCTGCAGTGTGGTCCCTCTCCTGTGCCTTCCCAGAAGCCCTCCCAAACTTCTCCTCCGAGCTGAGCTGCAGCGCTGGCTCGCAGAGGGATGGGCAGCAGTTAGGTTTGCCAGAGGCAGACACAAGGGCATGCTGGGTCCCAACTCAGTCCCAGCTGTCCTTCCTGCTCTGGCAAAAGGTACTTTGCCAAAAACTGGGAAATGGAGGTGTGGGTCCAGATCCAACCTTCTCCCGTGTTTGCAAAAGGATGAAAAGAGATTTGAGTTGTCTCTTAAGTACTGGGCACTTTGGACATTCAGCTTGCTTCCTTCTTCCCCGTCTTGATAGCTAAGGAATAATTTGTCCACTAAGGAATGGGCTTTTACTTTTTGATTAGTGTCCCGATGCATGGATTCATGCATTTTGAAAGGAAATTAATTAGTCCCTCTGGTGCAGGGACTAATGCAGGCAGTCCCGGGTGATGGCCGGCGGGGTGGGACTGGGCAAAATGGGTGGACATGCCCTGAAGCCAATCTTCCATGGTCCCTCCCTAGCCGGTCGAGGGGCGTCCCCTCTGGCAGGTGGGGTTCCTCAGCCTGGCATTCAGGATGGGGCCAAAACTGGCTCTCCAACAGCCCCTGAGGGGTCCCAGAATGTAAGAGGGATTGAGAGGAATCGGCCCCTTCATCTGGGTTCCAGGGGGCATCACCCGAGAACCGTAGCCGCTAAGAGACTGCTGCTCGGCAGCTCCTGCTTTCAGCATCTGCCCCCTGGTGGTCAGTGCACGTCATAGCTACTGGGTGGTGGTCTGTCTGATGGTCTCAGCCTTTTATGTATATAGATTATTGAGTGATGTTTGGTATTGCTGGTCTGGTCTGACAAACACTGCAGACCAGACCGATGGCTGGTCTGCAGTGTTTGTCAGATCTGGCCACTGTTGTCACAAGTTGCAGCCTCTCCCCATGTCTCAGAAGGGAGGAGAAAAAGGAAGAAAGGATAAAGAAGGGACCAAATCATGTCTCCTTTCTCATCTCGGGACCGGAGGCCACAACCCTGGCCAGCACATCCTTGGCCTGCCTGCACAGTTCTGGACCAGGGGGCTATCCTGCACGGAAAGGCCCCTCTCAGCCAGCACAGAGCACCAAGGAGGAAATGGCTGTGCTCACTCATAAGCCATGATTTGTTGTTCTCTTGCTTCCACAAAATATATGACCTCAGAGGAAAACCTTCCAAGTGCTTTCTCAAGGACAAAAATCCACGCTGCTAGGCCTGCAGTCACGAGAAGCGATCATTTGCAGGCCCAGAAAGCAAGATGTGGCCGGCTCCACCTGCATTCATAAAACACCAGGGTTTGGAGAGACATCTTCCATCATCTCAAACAGCCCGCACTGAGCAAGCACCAGCTGTGGCAAGCACTCGCCGTATCTCACCTCATTTAAAACGTATAATAACCTTCCGAGTAAATATTATTCTCCATTTTAAAGATGAGCAAATTGAGGTGCAGGGAGGTTAAATAATGTTCCCTTTCTTGAATTTTGTATTTAACGGTAATACACCTGGGCCCCTCTCGAGTGCACATGGGGCACATCTCTGTTGCATGACCGGTGGCACATGCTTTCACATTATTTTGGGGCTTTCCTGCTACATTGTGGACTCATCCAGTGCCAGGAGCCTGCCACTCTTGTTTTTTTCTATCCACAGTGAAAGGCTGCAGTGCCCGGTGCAGAACTAGGACCCAGTGGATGAATGAATGAATGAGATGAATGACTGAATGAATGAATGATGGAACAGGTGAGTGAACAACTTACACTCCTGGGGTTACTTTTGGAGGGCCTCCGGGGAGAAGGGCCAGAGCAGGCCCGTGTCTCTGTTCTTTGATCATTCCAGTTGTTTGCTGAAATCTTCAGCTTAATTCAGTGAATGCTTATTCCCTTTGAGGGCCCATTAACAGGCAGACAGCTGGACACGGGGAATGCGACTCTCATCCCTTTTGTTTTTATCTGTTTTTCCTGGTTCTGCCTGATCACCCCATTCTTTTTTCCCCCTTTTATAATAGCTTTACTAAGATGTAATAAAGTTCAGCATTTTAAACTACAAATTTTAGTGTTTTCTTTTTAATATAGTCACCAAGTTGTACAACCATCACCACTATCCAATTCGAGAATATTTCATCACTCCTCAAGGAAACCCTTACCCATTAACATCCTCTCTGGGCCTTCCCCAAATTCCTGGCACATAGTCAGCTCCTTTTTATTTCTATGAATGTGCCTATTCTTTTAAAAAATATTTTTATTAATTTCAGAGAGGAAGGGAAAAGGAGAGAAAGATAGAAACATCAGTGAGAGAGAGAATCATGGATCAGCTGCCTCCTGCGCGCCCCACACTGGGGATCGAGCCCACAACCTGGGTATGTGCCTTTGACTGGAATTGAACCTGGGACCCTTCAGTCTGCAGTGGATTTGCCTGTTTTTGACATTACACATAAATGGTGATTCCCTCTTTTCTTTCTTTCTTTCTTTCTTTCTTTTTTTTTTTTTTAATAACCAAGATGTCTGTTGCGAGCTCCGCTGGAGGAACAGATGGGGAACACTAGATCTCAGAAGGGGAACACTTCAGCGTTCAGACCATGCCCAAACATCTTTCCCCGGCAACCAGAAGCTGGTCCTTCAGAGGAGCTTTTGCTGGGACCCCGCTGCTGTGGAAATATTTCAGACGGCGATTGTTAGGTGCATCTGAGCGCCTGTTGCACACTCCAGGGTCCCAAGGGGATCCTGGACCTTGTGCTGATGCCCCAGACATGGTTGCAATCCCATTGGAGAGAGAGAGAGCCCCACACTTGGGGATGGGGAGGGAGGAGGGAACTCTTGAACTGGTTATAGAAGCAGCGATTGCACGTTTGGGACCATCCTGCCCAAACAGGGCAAGTGCTCACATAGGAGAGGTCAGAAAGGGATTTTAATCATAGGTACCACACCGTTGTCCCATACTCCTTACACTCTTGCTTTCTGAAATCAGCAGGAAAGTATCACTTGAGATCAATGTCAACTCCATTTAGCTCCTTTCCGAATGACAAAGCCGAAAAAGAGACCACTTGAAATATCTGAGAGGAGCCCTTCTAAAGAGATTTCATTGCAGAGCTCATCCGAGCAGCGCCTGTCGGCGCATTTCAATAAATCTGCATTACCCTTGGTATCGCGGCATCCTCGGGGAGAGGCAAGCCTATCAGCGGAAAGTAATGATTTTGGGTTTTTCAATTGCCCTAAGGATCTCGCCAATGCTATTAAGGCCCATGCTCTCCCTATCGAGAAGTTTAGGAGTGAAATTATTAATACGCCCAGACATTATGTTGATTGTTACGCTGTCGCAGAAAATACTCTCTGTTATTTGAGCTGCATTATCACTTCCCCGAGCAGAGAATTGCATCAAAAATTTAAACTCCCCTCATTCTGGCTCATGGCATAGCTTTCCAAGGTCTTACTGTAAAAGAGGCTGGGCAAAATTTGGATATTTCCCTTCCCATGAAAAGCAGTATGTTTTTCAAAGACCAAATATATATATATGTGTATATATTTAAAATGAAACTTGAAGAGGGATTTTCTCCCATCAAGATGGCCTTCTTTAGCACTGCAGGTTTCCCATGGGGTGTTTTTCATACTTTTTTCTGTCTATGAGATGGTCACAGTGCTTTTCCCTGAACACAGGGAGGTGATGGAACAAAGATAAAATATGAGTTTGATTCCAGATGAGACTCTGACGAGCAGGAGCCGGGCACCAGCTCTGATGTCCAGTATTTGTTAGTCCTGTGCGTACCCGTCAAAGGGCAAGTGCAGAATAGAGGTTCCTGGGGCATCTTCACTTCAAAGCTCAGCAGAATTACTTGCTATCTGGGTGACCTTTTCCCCAAATCTCTCATGGTCCATGCCTTATAGTGTGAGGGAACAAAAGTTTCTCCACACTCGATAAACAGAAGTTAGCTGAATGTCAGACCTCAAACTGCATCTGGTTCCATGGCAATGACTGCTGAGGTGATAGGATGTATGGGGGGGGGGTACTAGGGATATTCTTAGGAGACCCTTTCTGCCTTCAAAACACACACACACACACACACACACACACACACACGCATGCACACAAATGCATGCACACACACGCACGCATACGTGTAGTCAGGTAATTACCCAAGAAAACAAATATCCGAGAGCTTCCTCAAGAAGCCCGCCCAGGATTACATTGCTCCTGGCCCTTCTTAGTGTGTAGCATGAACCCAGGGGTACTTAGGGCTAAGCAGGGAAAGATGAGAAAATCCCCCCCCCAACCTACCTTGGCCATCCACAAATGGTTAATAATCATTCATAAGAGAGTTAAATGAGATAGTATACTTAAAGTGGAAGTGCTTAGAAAATGCATTTCCAACAGAAAGTACTTGGGAAATGTCATTTATTTTTGCCTCAATAAGCGAATTCTCTCTTGCGAGTGTGAAGAGAGGAATAAAAAGACCCCGTGATTCAGAGATTATTAATTTAATGACTTGGAAAACTCCCTGTTGCCAGATATGTTAAAGGTAAATAGCACCATTAAGAATAAGGGTCCCTTTGTCCTGCTAATGAGTTATAGGAGCTCGAGGTCTTGCAGAACATGAAGATAATCAGTGCTCTTTATTTTCACCTTTTTTTTTTTGTATCTGAAATGAAATCATCTCACGGTGGGCAATTTGAAGGGCCTCACAGTAGCTTTTTTTTTTTTTCACCTAGTATACATTTTCTTATTCCCTAGGAAAATCAGCCCGCAGAAGGCCCAGGTTTTGTGGAATCCCTGTATTCCTATTAAACAATAGCCCCCTTTTGCATGAAAAGCCTGTGATAGTCAACACCTTTACATTTCTTTTACTCACCATGAACCCTGCAGCTAGCTCATGAACCCTGCAGGTTGCTCTATCGCTGCACTTTACCGTTCAACAACTCGCTGGGGTCCTGAGTTATTCATCACATTTCGATGGTTTAAGTCATGAATTAGCAATTTGTTTTTCAGGGCTTCTTGGGTTACTGAAATTTTCTGGTATTTATCATCTCAAATGGGATCATTCTTAACCCCATAACAGAGAAAGTGAGTCATCTCCCTCGTGAAATAATCAGATTTAGCGGAGAAAATAATTTCTATCTCTAACACTGTTTATCCGACACTTTAATAGTGTGATCTGGGAAGGCTTCGCAATAAGACCGTATTTGATCAGAGACATGAAGGGAACACAGAGAGAACCATTCCGGTGTTTGGGGGAACAAGGTTTCAAGCAGAGGGAAAAGCAACAACAAAGATAGTTGAAATCTGGAATGCGGATAGGATTGGCTGGACTAGAATATCACCTAGGTTTGTCTCTTTCATTCAGTTTTGAGCCCAGTTCTTAGCGAAAGAAAACATTGAAGCAGAGATGAAAGGCCCAGATCCTCACTTGCCTTTGCTGGGTCTGAGACTGGGCCAAGCAGGCTTCTGTCTCAGGACCTTTGCATTCTCCATGACATTGGCCTGGGGGCACAAACAATTGAGTGGTTCATGCCTTCAACATGTGCATGACTCAGCTCAAATGTCACCTTAAAATTTTTTAAAAATTGATTTCAAAGAGAAAGGGAGAAGGAGAGAGAGATAGAAACATCAATTATTAGCTGAAACCGGTTTGGCTCAGTGGATAGAGCGTCGGCCTGTGGACTGAAAGGTCCCAGGTTTGATTCCGGTCAAGGGCATGTACTTTGGTTGAGGGCACATCCCCAGTAGGGGGTGTGCAAGAGACAGCTGATCAATGATTCTCTCTCATCAATGTTTCTAACTCTCTATCCCTCTCTCTTCCCCTCTATAAAAAAATCAATAAAACGTAATAAAAAAAAAGAAACATCAGTGATTAGAGAGAATCATGGATCAGCTGCTCCTGCATGCTCACACTGGAGATCGAGATCACAAGCCGAGCATGAGCCCTGACCAAGAAATGAACTCCTGGTTCGAGGTTCAATGTTCAACCACTGAGCCATGCTGGCAGGGCTCAAATGTCACCTTTTGACATGTCTCTTTTTCTCAAAAGCATACATTATCACATCGTTAGAAATTGTCCCTTTGCTCTAGAAAGTAAGCATCTTGAAGGCAAGGATGCTATTTTATTCTCTGCCCAATCCTTGGTCCCTGGGACACTTAGCAAACACAATGACTAGCTATCAGATTAATTAGCGACATAATGAGAAGTACGGTAACCACAAAAGAGTCAAAGGAGAGTCCAAAAATCTAACAGAAATGAGCGTCTTTCAAAGGAGCTGTTGCATGGTATCATTTGAGACAAATCTCAAAAGCTTGAGCTTGACCAACATTCAAGGAAAAAACATTGTTGTGGTTTTCTTGCCAAAACACAGCTCTATCTCATGCAAGCGGTGGCAATTTTTTCCTCTTCCTACAGCAACCAAAACATGACAAACAATGCTATCTAAGCAGAAATCCCTACAGAACTAATGATGGCAGGGGCCTCTGACACACCCTGCGTGGGAATAGACACATTTTATTTCCAAAACCTTACTAACAGGATCTCCGGTGGCCCTCCGTGTCACCTGAAGCGGTTTGCCTTCCATCGTGAATCTGTTGTATTCAAGGATCTCTCTGACAGGTCCCTGGCTTGCCTGAGCAGGGTGAATCCTGGCTCAGGGATGGATATATAGTTGGTGATACAAAAAGAAACTGGATGTGGCAAAGAAAAAGCTAGTTCTGCAGAGAGTTTGCAAGTCAAAAGCAAGATATATAAAGTGCCTCCCCCTTGAGAAAGACTTTATAGATGGATCAGATGAAATTAAAGGGCTTTCTGATGCTATGATGATACGTATAAGGCATTTGATGGTGGTTCTGCTCCAGGACTAACATTTGAGTGAACACTGGTGCTTTGTATTGAAAGACTCCAGTTGGCCATATTTATCCCATTAAATCTTCACACATGTCTCTAAATGATGCATGACACACAAAGAGTTTTCTTTCTATGGGTCTCTCTTTATATAGAGCCCAGCAATGTCACATGCAAGTAGCCACTTGATACATGTTTATTTTCCGGGAGAAATCCAAAGACAGGACACCTTTACCCACAAAATGTCTTTTGCCTTCTCTCCAATTAAATTGATTACACAAAACTAGGGACCCATGAGCTCAGTTCCCCCTGTGGCAAATGATTTCCCATCATCTGTTGGTTCATTCCTTCACTCATGTCTTCATTGGTTCACATGCTCATTTGTTGGACAATTAATTATTGAGCATCGTTGCTGGGTCCCAAGGATTTTTGAGGCTACAGAGTCTCTGACCTCTACAAAGGTAAAGAAAGGGTCATATCTTATGTTGACCTCTTTGTTGAGCTATAAAAATTCCACTCTATTCCCCCCCCCACACACACACACCTTGTTAACTATAAGACTGCTTGACTTTTCCGTATGTGTTTTTATTCAGGTTTCAGCTCCATGTATAAACATTTTTCTAGGGCTATTATGACACATAGCTCTGAAAAATTTTCATCTATGCATATCATGAAGCTAAACACCCAGAAGTTTACTATTTCCCCCAACTCTCTATGCTCACCCCATCAGTTTTATCGTGCGAGGCTAACTCACTATCCTGTTGGGCCTACATCCATGCATGTCTTTGGGTAGAAGGCTTCCTGTTAGCATACCAGGATGCGCCCTGGGACACAGAGAAATTGGCGCAAATGTTCATTATTACCTATGGAGAGAAACTGTACCATTTGGTTCATTTGTGTTTTCAGCTGAATGTGCTATTTAGCAACTGTCTTTTATGCTTAATTCTAGATAACAGAACACGGCGAGCTGGAGTCCCCAACCTTGTACAGGGAATTTTCGTGCCATGCTGCTCTCCTCACAAGGTCCGGGCTGGGAATCCCCACTCTGGGTTCTGAAGCAACTATAGAACCCACGGCCTGGGGTCCTCCTTGGACACATAATGGGGATGAGAGATTGGATTCATAAAGCAAAAATGGAAGTGGAAGACTAGAAGAGGTTTCACCATTTGGGTTTATTCCGATTGTCCAATCTACCTGCACGTCTGCCAGCCCCCTGAGCAGTCACCCTGATTCCACGAACCATAGAAAGACACATTGCTCATGTTTCTCTAATTAAAACACAAGTAAGTCTGCACCAAAGAAGAAACCATAAACAGAATTGAGAAAAGCAGGAAAATACACTTTAAAATTTAAGGACTGTCTCACTAAAAAATAAATGACTTGTGAAATTAACCAGAATCAGCACATGACAAAAGTGAGTATTAGGCAGTAACATATTGTAATTATTGTTGTTTTATTGATTTGAGAAAGAGAGAGAAAGAGGGAGAGAAAAAGAAATGTTAATTTGTCGTTCCATCTATTTATGCAGCCATTCGCTGATCTTTGTATGTGTCCTGAGCGGGGATTGAACCTGCAACCCTGGTGTATTGGGACAATGCTGTAACCAAATGAGTTACTCTTCCAGGGCTAGAATATACTTTTGACAGACATGAACTCTAATCAAAACGCCACGGTATAATCCTCATGCATTGGGGTGGGAATACTAAATGGTACAGTCATGCTGGCAAACAGTTTCCCATGATGTTACCCTGACCACACCACCTGACAATCCCAATCCCAACCCCAGGTATTCACTCTCAATGAAACAAAAACGTGTATCTCCCCCCAAACCACACGTGAACATTTATAGCAGCTTTATTCATCATCACGGAAAGCCAGAGACAGACCAGATGCCCTGCAACAGGCGAATGGACAAGCAGAGTGGAGCTAGCTGGCCTGTACAATGGAATACTATGCAGGTACGAAAAGGTCAACTACAGATACCGGCAACAACACGGACACATCTCAAAGGCGCCGCACTGATTGAACAAGTCAGTTTCAAAAGGTTACGTACCGATTCCTCTCATAGGACAGTCTCAGAAGGACAAAACGATAGGACTGAGGGATCAGCGGCTGCCGGGGAGGGGGCCTGGGAGAGGGTGTGACTACATAAGGGAGCACAGGGAGCACTGTGAGGAGATGGGGCTGCTCTGTGTCATGACAGTAGTGGTAGCTCCACAATCTATGCATGAGTTAGGAGTCATAGAACTGCACACAATAAAGGCAACTCTACTGTGTGATAATTAAAAACCCAATCTAATAAAAGGTAATATGCAAATTAACCATCACTCTGTCACGCGGTGCCCATAGTGGATGGGGTGCTGGGACGCTGGGGGGTGTTGCCCCGGCAATGTGTCCCAGTGTCCCGTGCACCCCAACCCATGGAGGGAAGGGGGGAGGTGGGCCTCCCCTACCCTCCCCCCACCCCGTGCATGAATTTCGAGCACCCAGCCTCTAGTCTATAGTAAAAACTAAATGCCTTGACCAATGTGAAGAATAGGACACACTCAATTGGTAATAATTGGGGAAGGAGCCACTTCCGGGAGAGAAATGAGGCCATTCTCTCAAAAACAAGAAGCAAACCCACCCTCAATCTTGAAAGTTTTTTTTCAACAGATATATCATGTCCTTAAAAATAAAAAATAAAATAGGTCCAGAGTCATGGAAGCATGGAACAGACTGATGAATCTCAGAGGGAAGGAGGGGGTGGGAAGGGATCAACCGAAGAACTTACATGCATAGGAGCACAGCCCCTGGACACAGACAATAGTGCGGTGAAGGCCGGGGGTGTGGTGGGAGCCAGGTGGAGGGGGGCAAAGGGCAGGAAGTGGGGAGACCTGTAATCCTCTCCACAATAAGAAGTAATTTAAAAAGCACACTGGGAAAAAAAAAAAAAAAGAACAACAAAAAATGGGATCCACCTCTGTGTAAGAATCCCATCAGCACATGGCTAATAGTTTTTGTATCTCGGTGCATTTGCATATCATCTGCTAAAGCTCAGCTGTCTGTGCGAGGTGCTTACGGAACGATGCCCTGTGCGAGGAGCGGGATCGGCCCTGCCACATGGGCTGGCGGCCTTCCCCCCGACACTCAGCGAGCGCCATCCATAACCTGGTGGAAGCATTACGGGCGCTCCATTACTCATCACAATAAGATGATTAGCCGACGGGAAACAAATTACGGAGCTTCGCAACCTGCTCCGCATCCTGGCCACGAGAGGCCATTTTTCACAAGTGGAGATTGCTACCCGGGAAGAGAAGCTTCTGTCTGGCCTGTGAAATTCCCAACGGCAGAGGGGGTCGTTAATGCCGGGAGGGGAAGAGGGCAACATAGTCAAAGAAGAAATGGGTCATGGCCGGGGAGCCCAGTTGGTTAGAGGGTGGTCCCTATGGGCCAAGGTTGGGGGTGGATCCCAGATCAAGGCACATATAAGAACCAAACAATGGACACGTAAATATGGGGCACAAGAAATTAATCTGTCTCTCTCTCTCTCTTTCTCTCTTTCTCCACAATAAATAAAAAAATAGAGGAAACAAAGTTTATAAAGTACTTAGAAGGCACGGCTAAGGGCACTCCCAGTGCAGCATGCCAGGTGGAGACCTAGGGCCATGGTCGGCAAACTGCGGCTTGTGAGACACCTGAGGCTCTTTGGCCCCTTGAGTGTGGCTCTTCCACAAAATACCACAGCCTGGGTGAGTCTATTTTGAAGAAGTGGCATTAGGAGAAGTTTAAGTTTTAAAAAAAAATTGGCTCAAAAAAATTTCAATCATTGTACTATTGATATTTGGCTCTGTTGACTCATGAGTTTTACCTAGGGCATGAGTAGAGAAATGGAGATAGCGCCCCCCCCCCCCCCCCCCCGTCTGCCGTGGGCTTATAGGAAAAGGGCTTCTAGGGGTGCAGGGAAGGCCAGGGCGCTGAGCACAGGCCTGGCAACGGGTGGAGCTGGCGAGGATGCCTTGGCTGGTTCTGGTCCCCGCGCTGTGAATGCCAGCAGCCGGTACACACCTGCTCATCATTTTCATCGCACGTCCTCCCGCACCCCCTGCCTGACCACGCGCCTCCCCTGCCGGTGGCACTCACTCGTCTCTTTCAGGACCCCCGGGTACCACACACAGGTGGATGTGCCCGCACGCTGTTCCTTACTGCCCTTGTCCCCCAGCATGAGGGGCTGAGCCTCAGGGCCAGGATCTGTCACACGAAGGGGAGGGTGCGCAGCAATGCCCGCTTGCTGGTACACGGATGAATGAAAAGGGATAGCAGGGTCTCCCATAGCAACGGCCTAACCTGGGATACAGGTGTGGCGATGAGCACAGCTGTCTGAGCAGCGCCCACACCTGTGAGCCGCGAGGCGGTCCTATCCCAGGAGCCTGCGGGTTCCTCGCTGATGTGCTGGAACTAGCAGAAAAGAGAGGGAGGGAAGGAGGGAAGACGACACTGTCTGTACTCGCAAGAGGGGCCGTGGCTTCCAAGGGCTCATCCCAGGAAGGGGACAGGGCAAAGTGTGGGAAGTAAGAATTTGACCGGGGGGCCGCAGGCGCTGGCACATCACTCAGGATGCTCATCTGCCTTCCTGGCTCCCAGCTTCCCTCTCAGTGTGGGGAGCGGTGCACGTCTGCTTTCCCCTCCCCTTCCCGGCCCCCTCTCTCCCTGGCTCTGTCCTCGTCCCCAGGGTTCTGACTGTTCCCACCATCGCTCACGAGGACGCAGCGAACATGCCATCTATTGTTTTGCTATTCCCCACCCCTTTCCTTTGCCTCTGGTCTCGGGGAAAGTCAATAAGAAGCCCATCGTTTGGCCTACCTGGATGATTCAAGGGCAGAGCCTTCTGCACATACGCCTGGCGGAACGCGCGGGCCGCCAAGGCTCCAAGGTCAGCTGCTGCAGTAGCCGCCCTGCGGCCAAGGACACAGACACCAGGCGTGGAGAGCCCGGGCCGCACGGGTGGAGCTGTCCCGAATGAATGGGGACAGCCTTGGGGGAGGGTGAGCAGGCCCCAGCCAGAACGGCCAGAGCTACCTCTGTCCTCCCTCCCAGGGATCACACTGCCAGTCTGGTGACTGGCCACCGGCCCCTGGCGTTTCCAGTGCTCCAGCCAAATTCCCTCGTTCCCCCGGTGTCTCCCTGGGAAGCAGGTTTTCTCCCCGTTACATCAGTGGCTGGACCTGCTTCCTAGAAGGGGCCGGGCCTTTCAGGTCCTTGCTGGCCAAGGCGACAGGCCAGGGGCACATCTGTACCCCCCTGCCCCGCTCCCCCGTCACACTTCGCTAATAAGACGGAGTGCAGTGGGAAGCAGAACAGTTTGAAAGATAATTTCAGGAGAGAAAATTGACATCTTTCCTCTTCCCCGAGGAGGGGTCCGGGCTGCTGAGGTAAGGAAACGCAATCGTTGCTCGCCACGTTCAGCTCCCTTCCTCCCACGGCTTTGAGATAGAACAGTGTGGTAGGGTGCCAGGCATTCAAAATATTTGGGAGTGTGTAGGATGATCGGATGGGGTATCATGTGGGCATATTTTAACTAGAAAACAGCCTTTCCCAACCTAACCGCTCAGAGTGGTCCGGGGGTGGTGTGTGTCCCGGGGGAATATGTCTCCCTCCTGGCTTGATTTCTAGAACTGCCCAGAGAGCTGCAGGTCATGTAGCCCCTCCTACAAGACCGCAGGTGCGGTCCCCATGCTCACCCTTTCCGCAGGGTCCTTCCGTGCTGTGTGGGCGCCGAACTCATTTGCATACTTCATCATAAACAGTACAGATAAGGATGGTAATGCCTGTAGTTAGCTTACTTAAGCACTCATTTTGTGCTGGCTTCTGGGTTAAGAAGTTGACTTAACTTACCACAGAATAATATACAATAATATGTCTACTTACTGATCGCAGAATAATATGACTATCTAAGCGAGATAATCTTACTGAGCCCTCAATTGATGCTTCTGGAAGGTGCCCATTACACAGATGAGGAGACCGCGGTTTAGAGAGGTTAAGGGGCTTGCCAGGGTTCACATGGCTAGAAGGGAGGACCAGCTCATGCCCACTGAGGTCATCGCTCTGGCTCTTCATGCTAGGTGGGTGGCCAAGGTGTTTTCCATCCCATATCATCCATACGTGAGGGGGTCCAAAGGAGTGAACTTTCCAGGTAAGCAAAACTTCCTGTGTGCAAGTGCCTGCATATCTGAATGTTAACCGTGATGTGTATGTAGATCTAATACTTTGAAATTGGAAGCTAAATTTGGCTGCATTTTTAAAGAGAGCATAATGAGCATAATTCAACACTTAATTGATGACTGAAAACCTATTAAGAGCAAACATAATTGTGCTCTGCGCTCATCGCTCTTCATTTACCCCGTCTCCTTCCCCGAGGCCAGGCTGGCAGGTGTCAATCTCAGGGCTGCTCCTGGGTCCGCTGCCCTACACTGCTCCATCACAACGCCCCCCTCCCCTTCTCTGTCGCTGTCCATTTCTGAAGTTCTGATTTTTTAAAAGCGATTCTATTGATTAAAAGTCACATGTTAAACGAGAACAAATAAGACCCCAGGTAAGGAGCTAATGAGCTCCAGAGCACGGCCTCCCTTAGAGCTATTTGGAGGGCATTGTAAGACAGCATTGTAAACGCTTGTTTCTCAACGTGGGGTTAGATTCCGGGAAGCGCGGGTTGCCAGAGCCTGTCCAGGACACCCACTGTGTTCCGAACTGTTGCACCACCGGTTTCCGTAGAGACCTTGTTTTCCCAGGAGGAATATGAAACTGGAGGGCGGAGGTCACCGGATGTCTGGAAAAGGAGCACTAGCCCGTGCCGAGGCCTGCAAAGATCCTCGGGCCTCCTCTCCCAGAATTCACAGCTCAGCTCTTTTCCATACAACGGGGAGGGTGCTAAGGGTGATGAAACAAGAGCCACGTGCCTTGCCCTTGGGGTTGGCACACGCTGGCCCACAAACCACGTTCAGCTCCTGAACTAAGAAGGTTTTGCACATTTTTGAAGGGCAGCGAGAGCAAAAAAGACTACGTCACAGAGCTCACAGGTGAAGCCAAAAATATTTACTTTCTGGACATTTGCAGAAAAAAATTGCTAACCCCTGGCCTAGTGGGTGAGGGAAGGCTTCCAGGAGGAAGAGGTACATGAGCGGTCTCATTTTACATTTATGGGGGTCTACTTCTTCTTACACGCAGAGGTGCGTCTGCTTATTGCATGCATGTGATGTTTGTTTGCATGACCGGGTGATGAAGCAAACAGGCATAACTGGTGGGTTCAATTAGCTTTGACCACAGACTATGGTTCTGGCTCATTCCACTGGGCCGATATGGCAAGCAAACACAGATTCTCTAAGCGAGACACTTTCACATCAGCGCCTCGGAGAAACAACGGAGGAGAGAAATAAAACACAAAGCAAATCTCTTTTCTCGGGCTCCACATTACCTCCAGCCAATCTACACATGATTGAGACTTCAACTATGAAATTAGGGCAAGGGACAAGCTGCTACATGTCCAAAATATGACCCCTCCTGGCGGTGAACACGCCCCTGGCCCCTCCCCAGGGATGCTCAGCACCCTACCTGAACCTGCACACCTGGGCAGCTCAGCACAGATGCAGTGATATCAGGCAACATGCTTCTGCCCTGGTGTTCTATATCTCATCTGCTCTTCAGGCTCCATTGAAACAGACATGTCACACTGCCCTGTGAGGGCACTCTTGGAGTTTGAACTGAAAAACATGGTAGCTGATGCCCTAGAGCAGGGGTGGACAAACTTTTTGACTCGCGGGCCACAATGGGTTCTTAAACTGGACGAGAGGGCCGGAACAAAAGCAACCTGACCATGCTGGCACTCTCATCTTGGGCTGCTGGTGAAGGAGCGGAGAGGAGAGCAAGAGAACCCTCCGCTCTTTCGGCTCCGCGGGCCGGATAGAACAGCTGAATGGGCCGAATCCGGCCCACGGGCTGTAGTTTTCCCAGGGCTGGTCTAGGGCCTAGACACAAAGTGAGGGGATGCAGATTTCACCCCTGGAAGAGTTAAATCAGACACAGCCTCAAAACAGCTATCAATCCGTGATGGGAAAGGCCGAAAGGCCCAGGAGCTTCCTTCCAACCACGGCTGGAGACCCAAGGTAAATAATCCGGCCATTTCCCAGGCAATTAGCAGTATGTATTATTCCCCAACACTCAACCAACAGAGTCATTTTGAAAGCCAGGGCTCTTGTCACGTTTCCCTATAAAATCAATTGCTTTTAAAAGCAAGAAGCTCATTCTCCACCCCGGGAACGTATGATCCACCACCTGCCTGTTCCAAGAGATGCTTCGTGTTTTTTTTTTTAAATTTTTTTTATGGGGTGCTCTCCCTTCTGGTATTATGGGCACATTCGCGCAGGAAGTAATTTCAAACTCATCCCTACACTTTCATGGCCATTCTGCGGCTCAGTTCACAAGCATTCCGCGTCTACACCAGCAGGGAGCTTTCATCTCCTAGTAGGAACGAAGCTCTGCAAACTTGATATGATCTTAATGATCAGAAGTGCATTCTCGTCCATGCTCGCTCTCTGACATCATAATAAACGGCGGCAGCTCCATTTTCAACCAGAAAGAGCTGATTCAGGGAGTTACTGTATATATCTGTTTGCATAGCAGGAATCAGGCCCGACTTTATTTTCTCAGAGATGCTTCACGGAGAGCAGGTTCATTTTCATCAAAGGCAAGCAATTTAAAAGTGTCTCTCGCTAGGGACGGTCTGGCTAGCAGGGAGCTGGACGGATTACAGATGGCTGTGCTTTTCAAGGGGCCAAAGGGGCTATTTTATTTCCAGAGCATGTGGTGTGAGGCGTGGTCAGAATGGTGCTGGATTGCTTTGGGACCTTTTGCTTTCTGTGGAAAACAAAGGGAAATGAGGGCTTCCGGCTGAGGCAGGCACTGGCCAAGTTGTAAGCGGTGTGGAAAGCTAAGATATGGTGCACGTATCTCTCAGGGAGTGTTTCAAACTGGCCATTTTCTACCACGGCAAACATGGTAACTTTCCCTGGCCATTCTCAGTGTCATTTAATGAATTTTCAGTTTGCTTCAATTAACGAGATCTTACAAAGAAACCAGGCTTTCTATCAAAACATTTTCTTGTGTGCTTTAGTAATAATCTTACTTGCTGTTTGAAACCAAGTATCTTTGTTTGTTTATTTTTAAAAAATATATATTTTTATTGATTTCAGAGAAGAAGGGAGAGGGAGAGAGAGAGAGAGATAGAAACTCAATGATGAGAGAGAATATTTGATCGGCTGCCTTCTGAATGCCCCCCAGTGAAGACTGGGTCCATAACCCAGCATGTGCCCTGAATGGGAATCAAACCGTGACCTCCTGGTTCATAGGCTGATGTTCAACCATTGAGCAATGCCGGCTAAGGTAATTAAAATTAAAGCATAAGTCAATTGTCAACAAACATTTAAAAATTAGGATTTTTGGAGCAAGCCTGGAGTCCATGCCAAAACACTAAAACATTTATTTTTTAGGTTGAGGGTTCGAACCGTGGTCAGGGTACATTCAATAATCTACCAATGACTGCATGAATAAGCGGGACAACAAATCAATGTTTATTTCTCTCTCTCCCATCCTCTCACTCTCTAAAAATCAATGAAAATAAAAATTAAAACAAACAAAAAACACCTTTTAATTCTTCACATAGTGTCGCTAACTTATCTGTGCCTCCAACACACTGAAAATTAGGCGACTACACACCTACCAGCGCCCTGATGGAAATTAATTGTTAAGAAATCTGTATTTGTGGGCTGCGTCTTAGGTCAGGGCAAGCTTGTCATTTCAGCTACCTCTAAAAAAGCCTCCTCCACCCGAGAAGGCCAAACCCAATTGATCTTTTTAGGTCTCTGGGAGAAAGTAAAAAATTGTATTTCCCCAGAGCACAGTAAAGAGATCTGAGCATGCCTCTTCTTTAAGCAATAACCATTAATATGGGTTCCGCTTGTACCAGACATCTGTAATGCTCTGGGCTGTATTTTCTGGCACGATAACAGTGTTGTCTTGAGAACTGGTGCGTGAAGAGGACAGAAGGCAGGGAGGCAGAGCTGAACTGCGCACTACCACTCCTGTCTAAGGGACGGCATTCTTATCTTGCAGGAAGACAGAGCCCCGAGCCACAGAGGCAAGTTTCATAAATCTTACCCCCACCAGTTTTGTCACTCTCTATTCCAGCTCATGGCCCGTGGCTGACCTTGATTGGAATCCACTCTCCCATGTAGGGATTTGAAGGGATCCAAAATAATGCCACAGAAGAATACCTCTCAGACCCCTTCCGGTCCAGATCCCAACTTCTTCTACAACCCATCTATGGGCAATCTCTTCTGACAATGAACACTTAAGAGGTTCAACAGACATTTATTTATTTAAAAAAATATATTTTTATTCATTTCAGAGAGGAAAAGAGAGGGAGAGAGAGATGGAAACACCAATGATGAGAGAGAATCATTGATTGGCTGCCATCTGCACTTCCCCCACTGGGGCTTGAGCCAGCAACTTGAGCCATGACCTCCTGGTTTGTATGTCAAACTCAACCACTGAACCACACTCACCGGCCATCAATAGACATTTATGGAGCATCTGTTTGTACTTGAACTTGATGCTAAGAACAGAGTACTATCTACAATTTAGTCCCCATTCCTGAGGAGTCTGTAGGCAAGTGGGACTGACAACTGAAATAGAACTTGAGAAGTGGTTGAAATGGGAATGTGCAGGGTATTCTGAAAATGTCTTCTTGTGATAACAGGATAAAGATGCATATGTTTTTGCATGGACTGAGAATTTTCTAGAGTAGAGCTATTTCATGGGCAATCAAGGCAGGCTCACACAGCCTCTCAGAGGCATTTCTCAGACTTCCTTAGAAAAGTGTGCCCTTCTGCACACATTCTTCCAACACACATTTGGTTTCTCCTAGTTACCCCTGTGGGGAAGACACAGGCATAGCACCCACCTTCAGTGATCACCGATTAACTACCCATACTGCTCTTCCCATGATTAAATTTCCTGAAGCTCTAGCTCTCTGTCTAAAGATCTTGTTCTCACAATCTACCATCGTGCTTGGGATGACGTGAGGAATTTCCTTTCTGGGCCTAGAGTAAATAGATGCCTCCAAAAGCAGGTTAAAGTTTCATGTTATTGGGTTATTTTAATTGTCACCCAGTGTCTTATCAAGGCGCAGGGTCCCGAGGGACTGAGAGATAGAACTGGTAAGTTCTGATGCTGGAGTGAGAATGAGATGGAAATCACAGGCATTTGAAGGGGTTCTTAGAGAAGGTAAGGAAATGCTCATAGAACAAATGAGAAAAGACAAAGATAGTTTTTCATGACCTTCTTAAATTCTTACTGTGTCTCTTTTCTAGAAGGAGGAAGAGAAGGAACAGATGGAGGAAGGGAGAAGATAAGGAAGGGAGAAAGAAGAAAAAGAGGAAAAAACAGAGGTAAATAAAAAAGAAAGAGGAGGAGGGGGAGGAGGCAGCTGTCTAGCTGTGATGAACTGACTTTCCTTTCTTTGAAATGAGATTAAACCATATCAGCCCACTTCCTGGACCTCGTTGGGCATTTTCGGATAATGTTGCTGATATCCTCACCAAAGAAGCAGGTAGCCTTTCTAAAGCACGCCTTGATAACCACTGGCCTTTGTAACCAAGGACACCGGCCTTACTCTAGTAGAGACTCTGCTATGGCAGAACCCACAGGCCAGGTGATTTCAGAGAATGTGGGTGGTGCCAGGAGACAGGACAGCAGTGGAGACGCAAGGCAAGCATCCTGCTGCTCAGGCAAGCCAAGGCAGGCAGCAGCAACCTCACCCCAGCTGGTGAACCTCTTGTTCTTAGTTCTGTCCAAGCCAGAGCAGCCTGCCCAGGGGATTTAAATAAAGAAACAAAACACCCTAAAACTAGGTCCTGCTACAGCATGCATCACTTGCTTTTCTCAAATGCAAGCTATGGGGTGGCACACACGAGGAGGAAGCCCTCTGTAGGGGATGGCAAAAATAATAATTGATTTATGTACTTAAGGCCCCCAAGGGAGTGCCATAAACTCAGGTGGTGTCCCTGCAAGCAGGAGTCTACATTAGCACTCCGCACTGCCCGGGAGATGTGCAAATCACACGGGGCTGAAATCTCCCCCACTCAGCAGCGCAGATACCTCCCAGGTGCTGTTGGTTCCGCAATGTCAGTGGAATAATGGAACATTCAAGAAAGGGGTTCCTTGTATTGCATGGCAATGTGGGATTACAAGACGTTGGAAAGAAGTGGGGAGTGACATAGAGATTGTTGAGCTTCGACTGATGAAGTCAGCCTCGTTGAAGAAGTGGATGTTTAATCAGGATTGCACAAAATAAAAATCAAAACAAAAATGGAGACATCAAAATAAAAATCAAAACAAGTTTAAAAACACAATACCCCTTTCTTTCTCTCTCTCCCCCCCTCTGTGTCATAAAACGTGCAAACATATATTATACACACAGACACAATAGGCTATTTACAAGAAGACAAAATTCAAACCCCAAGCTGTTAATACCAATACCAAATGTTCATTGTTTTGTTTCATTGAAACGTAAGTTTGAGATCATTGTAGATCGGCAGGCAGTTGTATGAATAATGCAGAGAGATAGAAGGTAGCCTTCATCCAGCTTTCCCCAATGGGAACTTACAACATGTAAAACAATGGCACAAATCATAGATAAGAGATTGACATTAACATGGTCAAGACACAGGGTATATATTTACATCACCAAGATTATCTTTTATAGCCACATGCACTTTCTTCCACCTTCCTTTTTAAAAATTCAGGTGAACTTCACACACACACAATTTTTAAGCATTCGGTCTGAAAACTGCTGATAACCCAGGTAACTGTCAGGTCTCCCACAATATGGACTATTTCCAAAGTTCTAGAAAGTTCCCTTTCCTAGGCAATCTCCTACCCGTCTGGCCACACTTATGATTACTCTTACCATCAATTCATTTTACATGTTCTGAAGATACATCCTATCATACAAAGGGAGTGAAAGGATGCTCTGTTTTATATATGAATTCCTTAAGGTTGCATCATGTCCTTGAGACTCATCTAAGTTGTTGTGTGTTTCCATAGCTCACTCCTTTGCATCACTGAATAATATTTCACAGCATGATGCCATTGACATTTGCTCGTCCATTCACTTACATGTGGATATTTGGTTTGTGTCCAGTTTGTCATTAGTGAAAACCAAGGCTACTGCTAACACTCATGCACAGGTCTGCCTTTGGACATGTATTTTTATTTCTTATTGGGTTAACACTTAGGATTGGGATTTCTGGCTATGGTTTTAACTTTAGAAGAAAATGCCAAACTGTTTCCCAAAGTGAGTATGCCAATTTACAACCCCCCACTCAGGGTCTTTGCCATACCAGTTGGTGGTATCCATCTTTTTACAACCCTCCACTCAGGGTCTATGCCATGTCAGTTGGTCGTGTCATTCTGGTGGGTGTGAAATGACACCTAACTTTTATTTCTTTCTACCTGAAGAAAGACATGGCAGAATAAGGGTCTGGAGACATTTTTGTGTGGATGAGACTTCTTGTCTGATCTCATTTAAAGTCCGTCTTAGCTTCTAACTGGTAACAAGTAAGGAGTTCTACAATCTCAAGCTCTCTGGTGCCTCTAAGTCAGTGATCTTCCAACTTCATGCTAACATACAGACCTGGGGAAAGTGTCCTGCATCTCTGACATATGCACTCAGTGCAGTTCTTCATAGGTTCTAATGAACACTTGATCTGTGCTTGGGATATCTTGAGATGAAAGAAGTGTGACTCTCCGTCATGAACTCTAAATATTTTCCCTTTTTATGCAATCGCCAGGAGAGAGAAAAATTGGCTGTCGGGTCAGACGAGCCAGTTGGACATTCTCACTCACTCTGCATGCTCCTGTTGAGAAAAACAATGCCTGGCCCATCAACAGGCTTCCTACTGACTCGCCTGCATGGTTCCTGGCAGGTGCTCATGGACAGAAATGGACCAGAGTTGGTCCCCACGACACTGACACGGGAGTCAGCAACAGCACCCCACCTGTCATCCATGTTTAGCTAACTGGGAATCAGAGCCAAGAACTGCACCCGACTCTGCTCACCTGTGAAGAATATGCATAAAGACAAATATGTGATTCAAGTGTCGATGTGGAGAGTTGCTATCTTCAAATCTCTAAGCTAAAAAGAAGCTTCCTTTCCTCCATAGGGTGCATCCAGGAGATAAGAGAACAGAAATAAGGAGACCCAGGACTTGGACCGTCTGTCAGCACACTCTATTGTTCATATGTATAAAAACATAGGTATCTCCACACAATAGGCACGATTATAGAGCTTTAAGATAGACATTCACATATGCTTTATTCTGGCACCTTTCTGCTTCACAGCCATACCTCATGCCTCTATAGATGCACATATACCCCGAGAAGGTTTGAGAGAAAGAGAAGGGCCAGTAAAGAGAGAGTTGTGGGTGGGACAGCTTGGTATGGTAGGAAACGTGGGCCTCCCTCCTGAGAGTTAACTCCAAACCTCCCACTTACAAGCCTTAGGTGGGGGCCGTGTGGGAAAATATTTGTCACATCTAGGGCCCCAATTTCCTCATCTGTAAAATGGAAGTGAAAAACACTAATTTTACTTGGCTACCAGGAGAAATAAACAAGCTAATACCCATGGAACTTATTATTTTGATGCCTGAAACATTATTAGGACTCAAAAGTAGACTGAATATGACAATGGACTTTGTGGGGGACATCATTCTGGTTTGATTTCACCCAAGCTCTCTTTCTACCTCACTGTCAAAGGTTCAGAGATCATATAGGTAATTTAATTTAGATTCTTTATACATAGATTAACCCCATTTCTATTCAGATGCAAACGTGGCTGTTGGAAGAGAGATGGCCTGTAGACCAGGCATCCTCACATCATGGATTAAAGCCAAGAAACATCCCACACCCTCTTCATAGAGCTTTGGTCAGGATGGAAGAGATGGATATTAGGGAGAATTCATCTAAAAATCTCTTAACACCCAACAAGACATTGTGCAAAGGCCATAATACATCTGACCCCATACAACCTTCAGAAGACAACCCTGTGGGAAGAGTTGTAGTATTCCTACTTTATAAACAAGGATTAGAGAATTGTCCCCAATCTCAATGATCATAAAAGTACCAGTCTTTGGGTCTCATGGCTACTAAGCACACTTTCTGGGATACATTAAAAGTTCCCTAATCCTCTCAGGCTTCCTGTCCATGAGACAAAGATTTGACTCTAGATCTGTCCTTCGCCCACTTTAATGCACCTATGAATAGTCGGAGTACCTAGTCTAATTCAGAGAGTGTCAGGAGCTGTATTTTCCATAAGCTCCCAGAACTTGTCCATGGGCTACACTTTGAGGAACAGGGACCCAGATTCTCCAGGCAATTGTGGAGAGGAGAAGTACATGCAGACTGTAACTACTTTAGCTTTTTTAGCGCATGACATTTATGCTGACCAGAAAACACGTTCTTAGAGCAAAGAGCTTCATTGTAATTGCACCCTCCGTTTCCCACCTCTGCATTTCACTCCTGTGGATGGGGCTAACGGAAGATTGCCTAGTCTTCTGAGACTTTAAAATATATGACACCGAAGTGGGCATTAATAAAAATAAATTCTTTACTCAGTACACAGCGAGTGAAATCCTTGCACATCCAAATGTAATAAATATATTTCTCAATGTATGCTCCATAATTTATCACACAATTTCCCTCTCTGCTTACTGTGGCTTATCATGAGGGTAACACCAATCCAATAAGATGAAGATGCGGCGAGTAATTTCTAATATTATGGTGAAATCATATATTTTCCTAGATGGCTGATTTGATACAAGACCCAGGCCCCAGCCCATAAATCTCTGGATGCTTGAGATTTGTCATGATTTTATATTTAATCTATAGCCTATCGATACATCATCAGCACCTGAGGAATGATTAAGAAGGCTATGGAAGATAAGCATGGGAGATAATGGACAATAACCTAATTTCAAATACATTTATAGGATGAGGATACTGCAATGGGCAGAATAAGTCAGGTGGTTATTCCTCCTTTATATTGTTGATGATATTTACTTAATTCTTAACTTGCAAGCTGGGCTCCTTTGGGGTGTTTCTTAGGCACTATGGATACAGTCATGTTAATGGCACTAAATGCAAATAAAACCATTCCTTCCTTTTCTGGGGATTTTATTTACTTCGAGCCTTGTATCCAAGTTTCAGGATCCCCCTCAATTATTTATCTCCTTAGAGTTTAGAATTTGACAAGGGCTGGGTGTGAAAATACACGTGCCCTGAAGACAGTGACTTTGCCTTATTCACCACTGCCCCCTATCACTTAGAATAATATTGACCCACTAGAGGCCTGATGCATGAAATTCGTGCAAGAGTAGATTTTCCTTCCCCTAGCTGCCAGCATCGGCTTTCCTCTGGCAGCTGGGACACCAGCTTCCCTCGTAGCCCTGACTTTGTCCGGAAGGTCATCCAAACTAATTAATATATTATGCCTTTATTATTATAGATTACAAATATTTTGAGTGATTGAATGATGGTGGTTAATCCTTATTCATTTATTGGAAGCCACCAAAAGAGTCTCTTCTAAAACAGCATTTTTGCTCTTTGTTTAGCTCAGGTGCAAACTTGAATTGGTAACATCCTCCTCCCAGCTCCTTACTGTCACATGGGCCCATCACAAGATGATCCTAGGACACCCTGAGATTCAGACACCCCGATGTTATTTCTCTTAGGCTTACCACGTTGCCAATGGGGAAAGTGTTCCCTCCTTTCTCCTGGACTGTGAGCGCGATCTCTGTACTCAGACAGGAGACCTATCCTTCCTATTGGCTTGGTCTCATCTGACAAAAACAGGGCCCTGATTTATTCTGCTTCATGTAGCCACAATCTTGCAGGAATTTTGGAAATGCAAATAAACTCGAAATGGAAACAGTTGTGATATGGACAAAGAGTCTTTGCTGGACCAATCTCCAAGCACTCTCATAGGCACTCAACCATTCTCAGGGCACTTCTCATCTGTTCATCACGACTTGCTATTCTGTGTGCTTTCTGCAAGGGGATTCCAGACAGAGAGACACAGCTGCTTTCCAAACAAAACCCATCCTGAGTTTCCCACTAGGGTTGCTCTCAGAGGGCATCTTTCTCCCTGTCGCCTCCCCCTCTGGGACCCTAAGGAAACCTGAACGCCTTTCCCTCACTTTAGAATAAAAGCTCAGGAATAATGTGTCCTTAAACTATAATTTGCTTGCATTGGGTGGCTTTCCATCCACTGCCACAATAGCCCCCTACGTAAATCAGATTTATTTATTCATAGGCACTAGCATTTCATTACTTTCATCAAAACCAGTCAACTGCATTCGGTGGCTTCTGCATTCTTATAAACTAACTGGAAAAGCAATTAACATTCGCCAGCACTTTAGAGAGTGGGGAGAGGGTGAGGGACCCCTCCTCACTCTTGGAAGCACAAGGTTGTAGGCGGATGGGGGTGCAAAATGACTGCTCCTCTGTGTCGAGGGAGATAAGGGAAGTGACACAGATTAAAACAAATTGTTGATCCAGACCAGGGAGAAGCTAGGGAAACAATAGAAGTAAAAGCATAAATGTCAATTTGGGATGATAAAGGATACAATCTAAATGCAATATGAGAGGCCCCCAGACAAAAGCAAGAAATAGAGATTGCACATTAGCGAAGTATCAGAGTACCAGAGCATTAGACCACGCGCGCACGGAGTCATCTGCTCCCAGCATATGAAAACACAAGCAACACATTGCTGATTGCTCAGCAAACCCAATTACGAATTAACCCGCGATTGCAGAAATCCTCCAAAATTATGCTCATTTCAAGCTGCTCGGAAGAACATTTTGTCCCCGTGGAAGCTTTGCTTTCCATATTGGCTTCATTCTTCGGCTCCTTTTTTTGTCTAAGTGCCTAGAGGCTACACACACACACACACACACACACACACACACACACACTAAAAATAAATAAATAAAAATTAAAAAAATAACACCCACTCTGCTCTGATTGTCAGCCTAACAGTGGGGTCCTGGCCAAATGCTCACGGGTCTCTTTGATAGGAAGATGAAGCGCAAGGTCAACCAGCAAGGTCACATTCTCGGCTTCCCAAACTCTCCCACCTTCCTCCCTGGCAGCATGCTGCAGAAGTCAGGATCTGACAACTCATCCCTAATCACTCTAGTGTCATTTCCAGGCTTGCCTTTATGGTGACCAAAATCAAACTGTGGGCTCAACTGTGGCTCCGTCTCACACAATCGCATCAGTATGCTAATGTGGGGGGCAGAGCTAACGGGGAGGTATGCAGGCGGGAACGTGCCCTGATGCCCTCCCAGGCTGGGTGGCATCTCCTTCCTGATGGACTTCCTGTGTCAGGGCGGCTATTCATCAGTAGGGTGGTCAGCATGATGCCCTGCAAGTCAAGGAGTCCGTCACACCTTAGAAATGTTCAGAGCTTCCTCAACACACACCCAACACTTCTTTTTAGGGATTAGTGATAACTGTTTTTATTTCCTCAGTGTAACTATTTTGCTTTAATAAAAAAGAAAAACAGAAACAAGCGCTTCTTTACCTCACAGATGCAATGCTAAAAATGCATATCAGAACCAACATTTGGAAAGGCAGGCTGTGTGTGGCTTCACCATTATTTAAACGTCACTGAGTGCTATCCCTGTGCGAAATACGATACTAAATGCTATCTATCAGGAAAGAGTAGCTGTTATGGTTGCCTTCTACAGCCACTAATAACATGGATTATAGTAGTTGTAATAGTAGAATGGTATTGGGGTGATTACAAAAAAATTCTTCACTTGACAAAATTTTTTGCCCCAAGATTCCCTTATACAGTAGTTTCTTAACATGTTGCAAGTATTACTTATTTTTAAAGTAAACCCAATGTCATCAGTATATATTGAGTCTTGATGCAATGCAAGGCCATGTCCAAGGCACAGGGAGTCAGACAAGACGGAACCACTAAGCAATGAACTTGGGAGCACAGACCATGTCAAGCACTGGTTATAACACTTTATGTGGATTTTAATCTTTCACTCTCACCACATATTCACCATTTCATTAGTGAGGAACCTAAGATCAAGACAGATGAGGTGCGTCTTTCAAGGTTACCAGCAAGCAGGTGGCAAACCCTTGCCCCCAATCAGTGAGTCAGAGCCCAAGGACACATACTTCTTCCTGCTGCCTTATCTGGAGGTGGGGAGGAGAAGGAGGCACAGTCCTTAAACACGGTGACTGTTATGAGAAACCCCCCTGCCTTGGAACACTGACATGTCCAACCTACAGATGACAACGATATAACATTTCTACTGGGTTTACAGCATTCAGTCCCATGAGCCCAGGATACTCTGAAATATGCTCTACCAGCATGGCCAATGGTGAACCTGAGGAGGGGCGGTGAAGGATTGAAGAAAAGATTGACAAGAAAATACAGCTGGGGCTTGGTGGATCTCCCATGCCTGGATGAGGCCACAAAAGAACCAGTCTGCAAGCTGATGCTTTATTTTATAGTGTTATTAAAACAAAGGTGGATTAACACGTATACAAATGTTCTTGTTTTGGCAACACTTGCTGCACCTCCCACAGCCCATTAGCTACTTAGGAAGGAATTAGGGAGAACTACAAGGTCAGGCTTAATTATGATAAGGAGAGCTCTGCCCTCCAGGCTGGGACTTGTTTGTGGCCCTGCCACAGGTCAGCCCGAGGCTTGACTTTAGAGCCACTACGTACCCTGAAACCTGGTCAATGGAGAGGTACGCTCACCTAACTGTCCTTTCCCCTTTGCTCGGCTTCCTGGGGAATGTTGTCTTGGACTATTGCTGGGGTTTGCATGTCATCCTGGGTTCCCCAGGCCACTTGGACCAGGAACACATGTCTGAGTGTCTTAGTCTTCATTAGATTCCAGGTGATAATTTAGGAGTGAGGGAAGGGGAGGAGGACAGAAGGAAGAAAAGAAATCCCCTTTGAGAGAATTCTTCCTTTCTAAGACTTGTCAGGTGTGCCTGATGCCCAGCAGCATCAAAGATGGGCCTTCCTGGGTTTGAGCGGCCCTGGCACAACCACCTGGCCTTGGAAATAGCATTTCCTCCCTACCCCTCCTACCCCTATACCCCTTCACAAAAGGGTCATGAGTGAGACACCCAGCACAGCTCCTTGCTTAAGTAACAACAGCAGGTGAGGTTGCAATGCTGACATCAGAGCTGTAGCATTGCTTCTTGGCCATCATTGGCTTTGCTCACCTGAGAAAGAGCTGAACTGTGAGTCAAGGGCAGTGGACCACTGAGAGTAAGTGAGGCCTCCCACAGACTGTCGTTCCATTTTTCTTTTCTTTTTTTTGGGGGGGGGGTTGGTTCCAGGCCTCCCTCCCTCTCAGGAAGAGCCCAGCTCTGCATGCTGGCATCTCAGCCTTTTAAGGTGAACCCTCTACTCCTGGAGACGTGCTTCCTGGCAGAGGCTGGGGGAGAAGGGAAGGAGGGGGTCCAGATCAAAGCTGGCTTTGAAGTGAGTATCATTTCTGGAATGTTGCTAAGAGTGTAACACACAGTTCAGCAGGAAATTGGCTCTGGAAAGGGCTTTGTAGTTGCTCCCCAGGACTGCAGATTTCTCTGACCCAGTGGCAAAGGTGTGGAGCAAGCAGTGGGGGGGATGAAGAGTGCTGATGCTCACTGAGCTGATTTAAATTTTCACCAGCCAAGTCCTTGGGCTCCGACTCACTGAACAGACATGTAGCATCATAAAGGTTGTAACAAGCACCGAGAGAAATGGAGGCTCTCTCTATGAATTCTGAGCTGGCTCTGGGACTCAGAAAGAGCAGGAAGGATATTTTGCTTCCTGTGGCAGATGGGAAAAAACCATGTAGGAACAGAGATAGGGGCTCTCTTACCTGACACTCTGGCACACAACATGGTGTGACATTTAGTAGAAGGTGCCCAGCACAGTGTCTGGCACTCAACAAGTGCTATATATATATATATATATATATATATATATATATATATATATATATATATGGCATTAGCTCCTTGAACCTTCATCACAAATCAGTAAATTAGGTACTTAAAAATGCTTTTATTGATTTTAGAGAGAGAAAGGGAGAGGGGGAGGGAAAGAGGAACATAGTTGTGAGAGAAAAATATCCATCTGTGAGAGAGAAACATTTATCAGGTGCCTCCTACATGCACCTCAACCAGGAAACAAACCCTCAACCTGGGCATGTGCCCTGACCAGGAATCAAATCAGCAACCTTTCAATGCCCAATCGAGCAACACTGGACAGGGCTAAATACTTTTTAACCCTCACTTTACAGATGAAAAAGGAGACAAAGTAACTTCCCCAAGGTCAGTCAGATAAAATGACAGCACAGATAAAAACTCATCTATCAGAACCGGAAACCCCCTTTCTCACCTATGCACAGACTGACTTGTATTAGGATAAGAAGAGTTAACAGTGAAGTCTATTCTGGAGCAATTAATGCCTGCCAAATTAAGGAAATGCCATCTCTGAATAAAACAAAATCCCGAGTATGTTTTCCCATGGAGAAAGGAACACAGAACAGCTAGACTTCCTTGTTAGTGCATGGGTTGTCTCTCGCAGGAATGCCAGGAGGGCGGAAGGGGTTCTGTTCTCTTGGTTTATGCCTTTAATTTCTGTTGTTGCTTCTGTTGTAAGGGGAGGGACTGGGAAATGGGGATTAGCTGGATAATTGGTGAATTGATCCAGGGGAACAAAAGATTTGGCTGGGAACATGCAAACTGGCCACACACTCCACATATCTTCCAGTAACAGAGCAAGGGAGCAAGCTCTGCTGGGTTGTAGGGGTGGAGGGGAGAAAAGGAATTCGACTTGGGGCAAGACGGGAAAAGACACCTCCGAGAACAAGTCAGACACCTTAAATAAAAGCTGGGTTAGGATGAAATCTGACTGTATGTTGTCAGACACATGTTCTCCTCTCTCTCTGACTCCCTTCTCTACTGTGGACTGAAATCCCTGCTGGGAACACCAAGTCTAGTGGTCCTTCATGTGGAATTTGGGTCTGTCTCTTCATGTATGAATGTACATTGAGAAGGTAGCACTTTGATGCTGGGGGGTGAGGACAACATCAGTCTCTTACTCTCTCACACTGTGCTCTATCATCTCATCCCAATCAGGGATGAGAGTGACTTGAAGGGAGGGGTTGTGGGTAGAATAATGACCCCCTAAAGACATCCATGTCCTCAGCCCCAAACCCTGTGGGTATGCTGTTTTATCTGGTGTTATGGGTTGAATTGTGCTCCCCCCTAAAAAAAATACATCGATGTCCTAACTCTCAACCCCTCAGATGTGACTGATTTGACAATAGGGTAGCAACACATAGCTAGTTAAGATGAGTTTATACTGGAGCAGGGTGGGCTCTGTCTCCTACTCCAATATGACTGGTGTTCTTATATGAAAATAGCCCTGTGAACACTCTGAGACAGACAGGGAGACAACCTGGGACAATGAAGTCAGGAATGGACGTCATGCAATCACAGGCCAAGGAGCACCGAAGATTTCCAACAAACCACCAGCAGCTAGAAAGGTGCAAGGAAAGAGCCTCTACTGGTTTCAGAATGAGAGCATGATCCTACCAACTATGAGACAATAAATGTTGTTTGGAGCCACCTAATCTGTGGTACTTGGTTATGGCCCATCCGTGGGGGCACCATGTGAAACTTGTTGCTTCCACTGCTTTATCTAAGTTTATGAAAGGCACTGATCTTTGGAACAGAGTCCACACACTGAGATGCCATGCAAAGAGGTTGGATTCCACCCTGAGAAAACAGGCAAGGCCTCAGGCGATGCAGGGAAAAGAGGAGACAGGAGGAGGCAGAGCTAAAGTACCCAGCCAGCCAGCCAGGGAGCCTTGGTGAGCACCCTCATGGTTCTCAACACCATGTCCAGGCTGTTGCGTCTTGCTGAGGTTGCTGCATTGTTTTGCTGGAATCCAAGGATGCTAAGGAATCCAAGGATGTCACCGGGCCTGCTAAGAGATACCCCTTCCTCCATCACTTCATGCCTGCCTGATCATTCCTTGCTGCTTGGCCAGTCCTGTTCAACCTGGGAATGCCATCTCCTTTCCCTGTCTTTGTACAGCGTCTGGCATAAGAAATAATGATAAACAGAACATGTGCACTGAGTAAATGACCTCCACTCTTCACTTGCTCTTGAGAGAAGGAAAAGGTAACTTGGACTTCTATTTTCAAAATCACAGTGGTTGAAAAGAACCTTATACTCTAGTCCATCCCTTTGCTTCACATCTTGACACCTGACTTACCTCCAACTAATTCCTTGGATAGTTCTAAAATCATTCTGTAACATTTAAAAAATATGTATTTTTATTGATTTCAGAGAGGAAGTAAGAGGGAGAGAGAAACATCAATGATGAGAGAGAGAATCATTGGTTGGCTGCCTCCTGCACACCCCCCACTTGGGATTGAACTCACAACCCAGGCATGTGTCCATGACTAGAATTGAACTCAGGACCCTTCAATCTGCAGGCTGATGGTCTATTCACTGAGCCAAATCAGCCAGGGCTGCAACATTTTTTTTCCATGCCCATGAGATGCTACTATCTCAGAACACAGAGATGACAGGCTTGTGCCCTGCCCGTAGGGAGCTCATTGTTGGCCAGGGGAATGTGCAAAATCACACTCTCTCACTCAATGCCTCTTCTCCTCCCCCCTTTGCATAATTTATTCAGTCAACGTGTGCTTATTGAGTGCCTAGTATGTGCCAGTATTCTGCTAGTTTCTGGGGATCCAACAAGGAACTAGACAGACATGGTCACTTTGAGCTTCATCTAGAAGAAAATTAAAATGAATTATTTGTGGGTTATAAGCCACCACCCCTGGTTGCCCATATTTCTGTAGTCCGACGGTGCCCCCAGAAAGTAGGGAGTCTGCCCAGCACAAAGAAAACATTCATAAGTATTCACTGTATATGTGGCTGTTGGAGTTGACTGCCCTCTGCTTCCTCCACCCAATTGCACATACTCCTGTTAGAGCTCCCAGGACGGACCAGGGCCACCTCAGCTGCAGTTCTGAGCATGGCATGGAGTAGGCACCCAACAGAGAGCTCTTGATCTCATCGGAGTCCCTCACCTCACTACCCACTCCATAGAACACATCATTCTTTCTGTGAAACAAGTCCATCTTACAGCAATGATGAAAACCACAGGCAGTCATACTCAAAAAAATATGACATGATTGTCCCTTAAATCTAAAGGAGAAAGAAATCACTCTTAATTCTGGAGATGGTTGCAGTTGGAAAAAATTCAAAACTTCTAATAAGTTTATATTTTGAGTTCTTAATAACAGGTTTTCGATGCATAAACATGCTTTTATTTCCTGGGACTTGTTTAACCAAAAAAAGAAAATGTATTCATAAATTGCATAGTCCTCAATTTAGCAGAGATCCAAAGAGATTCTGAGCGTAATGATAGGTTCTTGCTCTTGTGAATTTAACTGTGCTGTCTTGGATTGACTTATTTTAATGTAATTTAGGATAAATTATTCCTCCATAAATATAACTCCTTCGAGATTCAGAATAGTTCGTTCTGTGGAAGGACAAGATTTAGGATCAGTATTCAAGAAAAGGACGCAGCATTCAGAACTATCTGCCCATAGAAGAGTGATTTAAAAATAGTGAAATTGTACTATAAAGGTTGCTTTTACCTTTTTTAGGGGAAATGAATATAAATGGAGCTATAAGTTAGTGGGTTTCAATGATGGCTTTTTGTGTGTGACAGAATGATTTGGATCTTGGAGCTACAAAGAAATGCAAAGATGTTAGAAGTTTTTCTCCCAAACAGAATCTACTCAGTGTTCCTTTTTCTTTTGTTTGTGAGGGGGGAAAGGGAATATTAAATACATATTTTGAAGAGGCAATTATAATAGGTTTTGGCATCCTGGCTATCCCAGAGAATCACATCTGTGAGATTGCTATTTTATGCGATTACTGTCCTGAATGGCAAGTGCATTTCATCATGTATGCCAATCTGATTGATTAGTAGTGGCTGCTTAGGGGACTGTTGAGAAATATTGGCAAGCTGCATCTGTTCCCAGCAGGAAAGAGGGCTGTGATCGATTAGTGATGTCTGCCTCGGTGCAGCAATGAGATGTGGTAGCTCATGTGCTTAATATCCACCAAAATGGATATAATTAAAAAACTAGAAGAGAAAATTTCCATTGTGTTGGTACTGCAGACAGATAAATGAAGCTACACTTGTAAATGGGCCACACCATTAGAGAAGTCAAAATCAAGTCCTGTGGAAGTCCTAGAATATGTCAGGGGTCAGAATCATATACTAATGATCCCACTCAGCTCTTTAACAGTGTATATAGGCACAATGTTTTATACTTTATACATACAGTGTTTCCCTGAAAATAAGATATCCTCTGAAAATAAGACCTACTCACAGGTTTCCTTCTGAGTGAAATATAAGGCATCCCCCCCAAAATAAGGCTCCCAGGCTCTGTCTCAGAATGAAAATTAATTTACTGTAAACTGGTTGCTAGGGCCGCCCTGACTGGCGTCTAGCAACCAGTGACATTATGTGGAGTCCTGACATCACTGCTGTGTGAATGGAGAGAAATCAGCGTGGAAACTTTGTGAAACCTAAACTGCAAGAAGTTGTGACTTGGGTGAAGAATTCATAGGAGAAAATCACTGGTAGTTGCATTGCAAATGCACTGCGAGCAGGCTACCTTGACAAGAAGTACTCATTTAAAGACAGTGCTATTGCTAAACATGAGAGATTTGGTCCACTGATTCTGAAAGAAATGGAGTCACAAGAAATTCACCAGGAAATTCAGGAATTGGATTGTTAGGATGATGTTCCAAAAGATGATGACATGATTGTCATTGAATAAATGAGTAAATTCTTGATATTGTAGGATTCACAGTTTGTCTGGTTTGTGTTGACAACTACCGTACTACCGTACTGTATACAGGTAATACATTTCCTTTATTTTCATTTAACAATAAATGTGTACCACATTCTTCATGGAAAAATAAGACATCCCCTGAAAATAAGATCTAGCGCATCTTTGGGAGCAAAAATTAATATAAGACACTGTCTTATTTTCGGGGAAACAGGGTATGCAGTTTATGCTAGGGAAAAAAAATGGCTTACTCACAGTTATAAAGCCAGGTGGGAACTTCAGAAGACCTTTCTAACCACATGAGTTCAACAGTCTGTTTTCTGTTCCACTCATGATGTAAGTGCCAATCCTAAACTCATTTATTTTTCTCTACAAAATAATAGAACTACTCACTCAAAATTCTGTTTCTAATTTTCATGAGAAAAAAAAAATCCAGACATTTGGGTGATAATGCAGCACCCTAATCTTTGTGTTCAAATCCCAACGACTTACATTTTTTACTTAAAAAGTAAAACTGTGATCTTTGCAAATATAGATTTAATGACTGATTGCTGAAGGTAAGTCAGTCCTTAAGGTTCTGAGAGGAGTTTTACCCTAAAGCGTACTGATAAGAATTAATGACCACACAGCTTTAGATGAAGAGCTGAGTATTGACAAAGTGGCTCTCGTTTAGAGTGATTTTGTGGTGACACTGCAGCAATACTTTTGATAATCCTTCATTCCCTAAAGCAGAGAGATTAAACAGAGTGATTACATTATGCAGCGGGACAAAGGGAATGTAGGTAATATTTTGAGTGTAAGCAATGGTCAGACATTCTGACCATTAACCCTTTCAAAAGTCCAACTGTAAATTCCAGACACAGGATAAAATAAAAATAAACACACACAAACTTTTGTGCGGCATCCCAGATTTTTTTTAAAAAAAATTATGCTTTGGGTTTCTAGTTTGTTTTCTCTTCTCTCTTTAGAAAATAAAAACTCTTTCCCCTGGAAGAAAATAAAACTGGCTCAATTTTTTGCTTTAAAAATAAAGGAGAAGAGAAAAGGAAAATGTAAAACTCAGCAGAAATGTCACACCGAGGAATCATAATAAGCATTACACATTATTTAAGCCATGCATAACCACTAAGATGTGTGACCCCTTTCCATAAATTGAAAGGCACCGCATTCAGCAGATTATGGGCCTCAAATGCTGAACTAAGGGAAGCTCCTGAGATGCCCACGCTCTGTAGACCAAGAGATTAACACCGATCCGGGTAGCTTACTCTCCAAGCAAGCAATGCACTCCGCCTGGGGGCCTGCCAACATCTTTTTTGTCTCTTTGGTCAGAGAATATTTGTTGAGAACCCGTATGCTGAGGACTGTGTTTGGAGAGAGGAATAGAGAGAGGAAGAGGGAGAGAGAGGGGGAGAGAGAGGAGAGAGGGAGAGAGGGAAGGAGGAAGAGAGTGAATACAAAATTTCTAAGGATTTGCAGCCTGCTGAGGTCCCGCCAACAGTCCCCAGGTTACGCTTGTAAATCATCTGTTGCCATCACTATGTGTGGTTCTAACAATAAGAAAGCCTAGAACAGAGTGATTCTGAAAACCAGTCATTGGCCGGAAATATTAAATGTGCAACAAGAAGAAATGTTCCCATTTGAAACTTACTTTAACTTACAAAGAATTTCAATTCTAGAAGGAACCCTAGAAGATCGCCGAGTTGAATGTTCTCTGCTTAAAATGAGGAAACTGAGGCATATAGGTAATGGATTACGCTCTCGTGGTCTTTGCTGTAGAACACTGTGTGTCTTCATGCCACAGAGAACTGCATGGTTTCCCAAGAACTTCCCTGTCATCAGTTCCCTCAGATTTATTTAAATTAGGGCAGCATCATATTTAATTGTTGGTTGTACGACTATTAGTACAAAATTGTGATGCCCCTTTTTTCCCCCATGGCAGGGCTGTAAGGAAGAAGAAATGGAATAACATTTCCTCTTCTGTATTCTTAGGTCTATACATATGCGACAGGAATTTACAAAACTATGTATTTCCATTTCCAGGATGATTTAAACAAACTAAAGGTTGTAGGACCACCTTGACCAGAAAAAAAAAATGGGGCCTACTTTTATTTATACCTCTATTTATTTAGTTTTTAAAAATATTTTTATTGATTTTTGAGAGAGGAAGGGGGAAGGATTGAGAGATAGAAACAATGATGAGAGAAACATCATTGATAAGCTGCCTCCTGAACACTCCCTCCTGGGGATCGAGCCTACCACCCGGCCTGTGCCCTGAATGGGAACTGAACTGGCAACCTCCTGGTTCGTGGGCCAACACTCAACCACTGAGCCACACCAGCTGGGCTCTACCTCTTTTTATAACTGAGTAGGTCTCATTAGTGACAGCATCTAAAGGGACAATGTTGAACTTTTTTGATGCAGCAATTTGCAACCCAGACTCTGAGCTCTAAAAATAAAGATGAAAGGATATACAGTATGAAAGTCCAAGCTTATGCTCTCAAGTTATAAGCCGCCTTCATTTTTTTATTTCATCTGCCGGGCTATGAAGGAGAGAGGGCCCATTGAACTGCATTTTATGTCCGCTCTCAAAAATATCTACTCCCAATCTCTCTCCCTCCTCTTTCCGGCTTTCTGTCCTCTCTTCCTTTATCAAAGAGATGCAATGTAGTCAATCAGCAGTGAGCCTAAAGAGAGAACTAAGCAGCAACGGGGGGGCTCCATTCACATTGGACCCCCACCACGCACAACCTTCCCTAGAAAACAATGTGAATGGCCCCCTGATGCTGTGCGCCCGCCTGCGGAGGGCACTCTCGGCTGCAGCTGATGGTCCACGTGGAGTCAAGATCTTGCCTCTTAAGCCCCATTACCGCAGACCGAGGCCAGCGTGGGGAGGAGGTGCCGGGGGCTGCTTCCAGCTGCTGACCTTGAGCCATTTTGTCCAAGGAGTAATTGAAGGGTTTGATCGTGGCCAGCGAGTTCGGGGTTGGTGGGTAGCGGCGCCTTGCTCGGAAAGTCAGGGGCTCTGCACTGGGGCAGACAGGTGCACAGGCTAATTGCGGGCTCCCCGGCGGCGTCTGCGAGCCACCAAGGGAAGGCGCCTGCGCCCTCGGAGCTCTTGGAACCGTTCCCTGATTTGATTGTGAAGCACCACCCACAAGAGGCTCTTAATTGCATTCCTAGAGGCTTGGCTTTCTGCAGAAATTACTTAAAACACAGCGTAAGTGTTAAATCTGAACTGTGTAATGTGCAATTGAGGGTTTCCATTTTTACTTTATTTTATTTTTTTTTTTCCCCGTAAAGAAAAGAACCTCGCTCCCGACTGCCTCCTTGTACGAAGCACTGACAGGTTCAGTGGGAAATCTCGGGGCTGGCGCGCGTTGTAAGCTATCTCCTGCAGGGTTGGCAGGTGTGAGCTATGTCAAATAAATTTATTACAGTCTGTGCTAATAAGGAAAATTATAGAAAAGCTGGATGGAAGGGCTCTACCGCCAGCTAATTTGAAGCTACCTTACTAGACAATAACAAGCTCCTAACAGTTTTTTTCCTTTTTTTTTTTTCTAGGAAAAAAAACACACTAATTATGCTTAATGTTCCCTGTCGCATTAGCTTTCATGGTAATTATATTTCAAAACTTTTGCAATTAGGGTGCAGTTAATATTGTGGAATATTGCAATTATTTTTCATTGTGACACCTCTATTGAAAACTGGTGGCATAATGATCGCATTGTTCAACTAAATCAGAACTGTAGAAATATGGCAAGTGAACCAATTACACATTATTATTCCTAATTACAGATAATGTCATTTTCTCCACTTTTGTCCAAAAGAATTTCTCAGAACACAGGTATCCTGAATTCTCCTGTTTGTAAAAACTCCCTCGTTTTCTCATCCACACACTGGTACATGCTTCTGTTAGTACCGCGAGTGCTAAATTTAAAAAGGTCTCCGAGGGATTTCCTGAATTTCCTCCCTCCACCCCCAACTCCCTCCTGTGGGGTTTTGAAGCCAGATGCTCACGCTCATTGCAAAATCCCAGCCTTGGCCCAGCTGCAGACAGCAGGCCACCGCGCCACGCTGGTGTGAGTTTAGCTCCTTGTAATCATCATTCATGATGGCTCATTTTCACTCATTCAACAGGTCGAACCTCTCATCCCAAGGAGGATTCATCAGCAGTAACGTGCTATGCAACAACCTCCTTCCCCCCACCCCGACCCCATCTGTCACAAAACCATGAGGTCAGAAAGTTGAATGTGTTACCTGAGTGTTTCTAACTGAAACAACATAGACTGACAGAGGGTTTCTAGCAAACAGTTGTATCTGAGTTGGGAATTTTTTTTTTTTGCCTTTTACGTCCAATATTCCTTTAAAAAATATTTTTATGGATTTCAGACAGGAAGGGAGAGGGAGAGAGAAAAAGAAACATCAATGACGAGAGAATCATTGAACGGTTGCCTCCTGCACGCCCCCTACTGAGGATTGAGCCCACAACCTGGGCATGTACCCTTGACTGGAAATTGAACTGTGACCTCCTGGTTCATAGATCGTCACTCAACCACAGAGCCATGCTAGCTGGGCCTCCCAATATTCTTACAGATAATCACCCTAATATAATGCCCATGACCAGGAAATTGTTATGGACTCAATATCCTTGATTGTGTATGATGGGAAATGCTGTGTGAATTCCTCCTACAACCATGCCTTCAGAGATGTACCGTGCTTTGATATTCAGTTTTACTGATAAAGAAAGGTAAATTTAAAAGTTGCTTAAGACCTTGGTTCTACTCTGTGATCATCAAATGAAGAAACTCTCTCCTGACTCTTACCCACCATGGCTACTGCCAGGGTGACCAGCTGACCAGGCTGGCCTGGGGTCGAGGGGTTTCTGGGAGGCCAATGCGAACACCTGGACAGTCCCTGACAATCTGGGGTGGTTATCTCCTCTACTTACAAATAAAATGAACTTGTCCGAGAACCGGCAAACTCACAGGTAAGATGCCCTCTACATCGGGCTGCCTTTATGTTGAGTTTTCAGAGGAGAAGACAAAGGTACAAATGGGAAAGGGGTAAAAGAAATAAAAACGGCCCAAACCTGGGCTTAATCCCCTTCTACAGCTATTTTTCCCAATTAACCCAAGATCTCTGTGCTCCCTGCTTGGGCTCCCGCCACTTGCGCTGTATCTAGCTGCGGTAGGTGCTCAATAGATATTTCTGAAAGACCATTATGGATATTAATAGCTCGTGTTTCCAGAGTCCTTATTAAATTACTTTGCTAAGGAACTTCAATGCATTTTCTCAACTCACGCACAAACCAGCACACTAAGAAGTACTGTGTTACTTGTATCCCTTCTCTACCAACAAGGAGCCTGAGACAGAGACAGTGCAAGTGGGCCTGGTAGGCATTGCCCAGGCAGGTGCAGCAGAGGCAGATGAGGACACAGGCTGAAGAGTCTACAGCCCACGCTCTGCTCTATGGTGATGCTTTGGCAAGAAAGACCACCACGGTTTATCCCACCCCTCAGCGGCGTAGACTCTCCGGATAATCCTAAGACAAAGCATCTAATTTAGGGGAAACAAAATTTGCTATTTTCCTGCCTAGGGGACAGAGACGGACATGTTTTTCTCTGCTTATCCATTCTCATGGGACAGAAGAACAACTTCCCAAGTAGATAACAATGGTCTGGATTCAATTCACCTTTCGGGCGAGATGTTATGACAGCTTCCTTCTAGCCTCCCTCCCTCCTTCTCCATTCAGTCAGAGGCACCTTTCAAGATTTCCTTGGAGCGTGCCACACTGGGTTTGAGATTTACTAATGACCCCCCATGGCAATGAAAGCAAAACCTGGACCTCCTCCCATGCCCATCTCAGCACTCCTCACCCTTCATTGAACCAGTGCCCCAAACACCTAAGGGCCCAGTCTAGCGCAATGCCTGCTTTGGGGTGGGGCCTGGGTTCCCCATTCCTTATAAGCTCCCAGATGCTGCTGGGCTGAGCTCCACCCACTTTTCCATCTCACCAGGGCATCCCTCCCCCGAGCTGGTTACGTCCTAGCCACATGCATTTTCTGCTAGCTTCTCACCATCACCAAGGGCTTTCGCCACTTCTCCTTGCTGTTGCATTTGCCTGGAAAAAGGCCTCCCGCTGCCTCAACCCAGGCCCCGGCCCCGATCCCCCAAACCTTGTTAGACGATCACCTCAATTTTACTTCTCATGTTTCGGCTTAAAGAAAAAATCACTTTTTCAAGAGCCTTCCTCCCCATTCTACCTAAGTAGGCATCTGTATGTGTTGTTTTCTGTCTCTCTCTGCACCTGGTAGGGTTCTCTCATTGAATTCACTCTGGTAATCATTATGTTTTTATTAAATCCAGGAGTTTACGTTGCCCTTAGAATAGATGCCTCATGAGGCCAGGGGTCAATCTGCCTTGGGCACTGGAAGGCCCACAGTCTTTAGAGAAGCCCTGGCTTGGGGTGGGCGGGTGATCATGATTAGCTGAATGGATGCACCAAGCAGTCAAACGGTGCGTTTGCTTTGCGCCCCCACGCTCCTGGGAATCACCGCAGTTTGAGCTGCATTTCCCCGAGGCTGCCGAAGCGTTTTTTTTTTTTTCCCCAGGAGGACAGAATCATATGTAAAGATGCCAGATTTGTTTTCCTGCTCGCAACAAACACGGGAACCTAAGTGCCTGGCTCCTTTCCTGCAAACTGGGGGAGCACAGAGCCAACTGTCACCCGCCATCACTTCCCAGGCGGAGCCGGGCGTCGCGATGTGAGCGCAGGTTCCCCCTCGCCAGACGCAGAGCGCTCCGAGCGGCAGTGACAGCGGGTCTCATTTGCGATGAGCCGGCTGCCATAACACTTGATTTAGACAACTTATTCCGTGTCTCCAAGGACTTTTACAACCATCTTATCGGTTTTGCTCTTGAGGAGGTGACTCCGTAGGAGGGATTAATCCTCTTACTGGGGCAGCCTCGGGAAGCGGGTTAGGTTATCTGTGTCACAGAGGCAGAGGCAGGGGTGCCAGGGAGGCCGGAACGGCCTGGCATCGGATGTCTTCAGAAGAGCAAGGGAATTCCAATGCCAGGGCAACCGAGGGCACCGAGGACAGACACAGAGGTCTGCTCTCCCGCGTGCGGGTTCCAGCCCCAATCCACGCCTTGAGTACAGCACTTTCTCCACGTGGCTGTGGGCACGTGGGTTTACTGAGGGCAGCAGTCTGTTGTCGGTCTGTTCGTCTCTGATACTCATGCAGCTTCCTGGGATACAGGGTCCACACCTATGCATCCCTGCCCACGTCCCACTGCCCCATGCCCTGTACCCCACTGCCCCACACCCCACTGCCCCATGTCCCACACCCCACTGCCCCATGCCTCACTGCCCCACACCCCACTGCCCCACTGCCCCACACCCCACTGCCCCATGCCCCACTGTCCCATGCCCCCTGTCCCACTGCCCCACACCCCACTGCCCCACACCCCACTGCCCCATGCCCCACTGTCCCATGCCCCCTGTCCCACTGCCCCACACCCCACTGCCCCACACCCCACTGCCCCATGCCCCACTGTCCCATGCCCCACGTCCCACTGCCCCACACCCCACTGCCCCACACCCCACTGCCCCACACCCCACTGCCCCACGCCCCACTGCCCCACGCCCCACTGCCCCACGCCCCACTGCCCCACGCCCCACTGTCCCATGCCCCACTGCCCCACACCCCACTGCCCCACACCCCACTGCCCCACACCCCACTGCCCCACACCCCACTGCCCCACGCCCCACTGCCCCACACCCCACTGCCCCACACCCCACTGCCCCACACCCCACTGCCCCATGCCCCACTGTCCCATGCCCCCTGTCCCACTGCCCCACACCCCACTGCCCCACACCCCACTGCCCCATGCCCCACTGTCCCATGCCCCCTGTCCCACTGCCCCACACCCCACTGCCCCACACCCCACTGCCCCACACCCCACTGCCCCACACCCCACTGCCCCACTGCCCCACTGCCCCACACCCCACTGCCCCACACCCCACTGCCCCACGCCCCACTGTCCCATGCCCCATGTCCCACTGCCCCACACCCCACTGCCCCACACCCCACTGCCCCACGCCCCACTGTCCCATGCCCCATGTCCCACTGCCCCACACCCCACTGCCCCACACCCCACTGCCCCACACCCCACTGCCCCACATCCCACTGCCCCACATCCCACTGCCCCACATCCCACTGCCCCACGCTTGCACCACCACCCAGACCTGCTCCTAAAAATCCCCCAGTTGCTGGCAGAGCCACTCCTCGGCCTAACTGCCACAGACCCGCAGGCAAGAAAGGGGGCGTGTTCTCCAAGACCAGCCGGAGGAAAAGGAACGGCCTGGCTCCCAGGCTGTTGGTGGTTTCTATGCTGCGATGACATTTCAAGGATGGTATGCCACGCCCAGTTCTAGAAAGATCCACTGCCTATCACCTTATATTTACACTGCTGCCATTTGGTTCTAAGGACGCAGATACCCAAAGCAATTCCTGTTGCTGTAAGGATGATCTTTGCAGTGATAGCTTCTAACAGCAAACACCCGAAAGAACAAAACTGCCTGGAAGAAGGGGGTCGGTTGCAGTCAGTTGTGGCACGTCAGCATGATAGCGTGCTATTCCGATGGCGCCCGGAGGGCTGTTCATAGCAGCCCATGGCATGGTAACCAGTGTTCACGGCACTTAGGGGTGTGCCCGCCGTGGTGCTAACGCATCTCCTCTCCCAAGGGTGCTATGAGATGGGTACCATTACAGCCCCACTTTACCGGTTACTGGTAAGAAACTGAGGCCTTAAGTAACTACCTAAGGTCGCACTGCATAGGAAGTGTTGGAATGCAGATTCCAACTCAGCCAGTCTGACTCCAGAGCCAAATCCAAACCATGGCTTTCTGTGCGCTGGTTCACTGGGCCGTGTTTTGCCATATAAAAGAGGGCGTGTGGAGTACAGAACCTCAGGCTTGTATTTAAGAATTGTATAAATATGCAATTACATATAATTATGTGTATCACATATGATATAATTACATATAATAAGTGCAATGCATTATCTTTCCATTATTACATAAACACATATTTATTGAGGGTTTACTATGTGCTCAGTAAGAGTTCTACGTGAGCAACTCAGCCATAAACAATTAAGATAAAATTCCTTGTGTCATGAATCTTATTTTTAAAAAATATATTTTATTGATATTTTACAGAGAGGAAGGGAGAGAGCTAGAGAGCTAGAAACGTCAATGAGAGAGAAAAATCAACCAGCTGCCTCTTGCACACCCCCTACCAGGGATGTGCCCGCAACCAATGTACATGCCCATGACCGGAATTGAACCCGGGACCTTTCAGTCCTCAGACAGACGCTCTACCACTGAGCCAAACCGGTTTTGGCATGAGTCTTATTTTTTACTAGTAGTGTTTCTTACACATGGAGAGAGAGATGGAAAGAGAGAGAAAGAGAGAGAGAGAGAAGAAAGCCATATGCCAAAAGGTTAACTCCATCTTCTTAAATCTTGTCTATATATTCCAACGGTTCCCCTGTGCTCATAGAACATAGAAAATAGAGTACCTTTCACTCTTCTCATTAGTGAAAAACTATTTTAAGAGATGAAAGGGCAAGTCCATTTCAAAAGAGACATGGCAGGCCGTGTGGACCCTCCCGTCCCCCTGGGGACTCCCCGTGAGCATGTCCTGAGCTGCCAGTTTCCAAAGGAACAGTCCGGGGGGGGGGGGGGCTGTCCTGCTGTGCGCCCCTCCTGGCAGCGCTGGTGGAGGTGCCACCAAGGCCACGCCCCCGCCCGCCCCAGCGCGCCGGGCTTCCGGCTTCCCGAGCGGCCCATCAAGAGGGGACACGCCGGGTCCAGCTCGCCCTGCTGCAGCCCGAGCAGGTGGTTATTAACCAACCCCATGATTAGTGAGAAAATGAGCAGCTAGAACTCAGGGCCGGTCCTCCGACCCGCTCACGTCAGACACGCATCTGTGGCAGCCTCACCCTCCTGGGCGCATTTGCAATTAATCCACACAGCCCCGTCCCACCTCCAAACTCGGGAAATGGTTTTCAAAATCCGTGCGTCTATAGATCATCCCCCTGGTTTCCAGATTCGACTCTGGATCATCAGAGCAGCCCTAAGGAGGAAACAAACACAAACGCAGAGGCTGGCCTGGCAGCCCGGGCCGTGCCCGCTCTTCCTGAGTGGGGGTGGGGGTAGTGGAATGGGGGGTGGCCGCCTTTGCCCGCTCGGTTCCACGGCTCCCACTTTCATGAAGCTGGGGTCATGGTTCCTCGCCTGCATAAGGGCCGGGCCTTGGGCATCTGCAAAGCACTTTGATGATCTTGTAAAAAACTGCGAGGGAAGTGCCTCGCTCTCAGGCACCTCACTTCTGAGGTTCTCCTGACGCGCCAAAGCGGGGCCTCCCTGTGAAGCTCCCGGAGGAAGACGGGCGCCCTTTGCCCCCTTCCTTTCTCAGCAGGCTGAGGGCACCGCGCAGGAGAGCCGCTGTAAGACATGGACGAGGCCGAACCTACAGGTGTGAACAGAACTTTCCTTGGCACCAATCTGCATGCAGTGGCAGCACCAACAAAACTCAGGCAGGTGCACGACCAGTGTGCTAAATGGTTAGCACCGCCCTATGACCCTGGAGGCCATGGTTCCATTCCCGGTCAGGGCACATGCCCAGGTTTCAGGCTCGATCCCCACTGTGGGTCATGCAGGAGGCAACTGATCGATGATCCTCTCTCATCATGGCTGTTTCTCTCTCTCTCCCTTCCTCTCTGAAATCAATAAACATATGTTAAAAAAAAATTCAGGCAGGTGAGCCAAGGGTAATGGAAAGCCCAAACTGAGAACGCCTTGGCACAGTGGATTTAAACAGGACCCCTCAAATCGACCTATGTACTCCCTTTTATTTAATTCTCTTTGTTCAAATGTCACCTTTGTGTCAGAAGCGAGAGCCAGGCTTCCCCTCCATCCCCGCAGGTGAAGGTGCCTGCCTGTCTGCCCGCTGACATTCTCAGGAGAGACAACCCGCTCTCGGGAGGCAGGATGGTCTGGAGGGCCTGGGAGCTATTGTGTCTCCCTGGACAGAAAATTTGGGCCTCAGGGCGTGCACCCCCAGGAGGGCTGACCTCTCAGTGGATCCCGCTGGCTTCCGCAGTCGGGCTGCCTCGAGTTCTCACCCCGCCTCCACCACTCTTTCTCCGTGGAATCTTTGCAAGGTAATGAACAGCTCCGTGCCTCAGTTTCCCCATCTGCAAAATGCACACCCCTGATACTTCAAAGGCTGCGGTTGAGTTCACAGAGAGCATTGGCCGAGCGCCCAGCTCACGAGGAGGGTTATAAACACTAGCTGCTGTCATTATCTTGATGGCTGCCCACTTCCTTCCTACCTGAAACCCTTCCCCCTCCCCGCCGGCCTTTGCCCTCTGATGCTGTTGCAATAAGGTTCCCTGCCCCTACCCCCACCCCCACCCACTCTCCCTTTAGCTTTGCTGATGCTGCAGTAACATGACTTCTCCCAACTCCTGCCTGTCATCTTTCCTTCCTCCTTTTCCCTCCCTCCCTCCCTCCCTCCCTCCCTCCCTCCCTCCCTCCCTCCTTCCTCCTCCCTCTCCCCCTTCCCCTCCCCCTCCTCCTCCTCCTTCTCCGTGCTGTGCTCAGACCTCTGTCCTAGCAGAATCACCCCTTTCTCATCACTGACATTCTCTCCGCCGGCTTTGTACCTCACCTCTACAGATAACTGCAAATTCCCCTTTTCTCACTTTCCCAGGTCTCTGTGCCTCACTGTTCCTTTCCCCCTTCACCCCTCTCCTCTTCCTTCCCACTTTTCCCTTTCCTCCTGTCTCCTCCTTAAACTGCAGACTAAAATTTTCAGCTGTCGGCAGGGCATGGCCATTGGCCAACCCTTAGAGTCAAATTTTCTTTCTACCTCCCCACGAATATCTCCTTCCCTTCCAAAGCCCAATCCTCGCCTTCCTAAGAAAGGGTTCACGATTTCCTAGCCATGCTCCAGGCCTCCGAGCCACCGCTGACTTTTCCTCCTCTGTTATTCCTCCACATCCATCCGAGGTGCAGGTTCTAAGCTTCTTTTCTGACCAAATCTCCAGCACCTCCCATCCCCCAGGGGCACAGCCTGTGGTAAGGAGCCAGGTCTGTGTCTTACCACCACCAGCTGACTCTTTGCATATCTCCATCCCCCCTCCCCCTGCAGCCTGTCTTGCACCCCTTTCTTTTTTCTTTAATATTTTACAGAGAGGAAGGGAAAGAGATAGAGAGCTAGAAACATCGATGAGAGAGAAACATCGACTAGCCGCCTCTTGCACACCCCCCACCGGGGATGTGCCCGCAGCCAATGTACATGCCCTTGACCGGAATCGAACCTGGGACCTTTCAGTCCGCAGGCCAACGCTCTACCACTGAGCCAAACTGGTTTCGGCTTGCACCCCCTTTCTGAGGAATCCTTCCCTCCAAGCACCTGGAAGCTTTGAAACATCCTGCTGCCCAGGCTGCTCCCTGCTCCCCTTTCATTAGAATCTGAGTTGGCACCCAGGATCCACCCTGTTTCAAACTCCCAAAAGGATTCCAATCATGCGGGACCCAGGCAGCCAGCTACAGCTTAGAGGTAGCTCAACAAGGCAAAGCTGAAAGGTCAGTGGCCTCAAGCGTGAGCCTATACCAGGATCACCAGAGAGCTTGGCAAACCACAGGTGGAGTTTCTGACTCCGTAGGTCTGGGGAAGGGGGGTGGGTGCTAAGGATTTGAATTTCTAGCAGGTTCCCAGGAGCGGATGATGCTCCTGCTCTGGGGAAATAGCAGCAAATCGCCCTCTTCAGTGGAGGCCTCTGGAGGTGAGTTCTTGGGAGGAAGCCCACCCTTCACTAAGGCTGGGAGACGGAGGAGCTGGAGGGGATACTGCAGCAAAGGGCCCTTGGGAGGTGACCCAGGTGAGCAGTACATGGGAGGACATTGTGCCTTTTGTATGCAAGTCTGTCTCTGCAATCCCCGCACCGGTGTAAAAGGGCCTGTGTTAGCATGTTGACCTCACTCCCAACCTTCCAACATGTAGGGTGCTGCCAGGTGACTGGCAGATGCAAAGATCAAACAAACAAAGAAACCTCCCCACTGTGGACTGTTCCTGTGTGATTTTCCAACTCCAATTCCTAAGGAATTTCTCAGGCTCATGAGTTTACTCTCCATCTCTGTTCCTCTCTTCTTATCATTCTACTTATACCTACCTGCCTACCTATCAGTATCTATCTATTTATCTATCATCTATCTATCTATCTATCTATCTATCTATCTATCTATCTATCATCTTGTAAAATAAGGCCCATGGACCAGCCTAGGCAGCGCTCATAAATGCAGCAAAGACCTGGATGCCAACAAGGCTATCCTGAGATGTCTCATTATGGGAAAGAATGTGGCTGCTGCTTTCTTTTCATTTAGATTTTAGAGGAAATTATGACCTGGCAGGCAGATAAATCTATGTTCACATCTCCTGACAGGGATCAGGGTAAACAGCGCTCCTACTCGAATCCCTGAGTGTTTATAGGAAGGAATGAAAATGAGGAATATAATCTGGAATGGGGTTTATACATTTTTTAAGACCTGATCCCCCCCCTTCCTTTACTTTTCTAAGCATCTGTATTACAACCAGCTCTTTAGCTAATATTGTTCTTGTGCCGAAAAGCAAAGTTTACCAGAGCCATCTGGACTGCGAGCCCTTTTATAATTACAAGAGAAGAAAGAGTCTCTGAATTCTGAACAGGAAAAAAAAAAAAATACTACAAGCAGAACCAGCTCAGCTAATGGCACAAATGAGACTTAAGAGCCAAATGAAAGAGCAGAAATAGCGTGGGTGCTCATTGCTTGCTAAATTGGGGGAAAAAATCCTACAAAGCTCAACGAAACCAGCTCATCAGTCAGTCCTCACTGCTGTTCTAAACGTGTGGATTAATCAGGGAGCCTGGGAGGAAGGAAGCGTGCCTTAAAGCGTGCTAGAATGATGAGCCCGACACTGCGAGCCTTCCCGCCATGGCAGACCAAGGAGGGAAGCGCATTCTGGGTGGTTATGGAGATCCGTCCCCCAGTTCCTTAGAGGCCAGCGCATCCACCCTCTCCCCAGGCGGGGACACGCACATGCGGGCTGTTTTCAGGATGTTTAGCGAGGAGGAGACAGCAGGCGTGATCTGCAGGCAACCCCTCCCACAGGCTCGGGAGTTTATGTGTCAGTGTCTCTCCTGCACTCCGAGGTGAAGTCGAGAGCCATCTGTAAGAATACCCATAACGGCCTTGAGGTTGATCATGGGGAGGTCCATGCCTCCCAGCTCTGCCTCTCCCGGGAGAGCTACCAGCATCACCTGTGTGGTGTCTGTCACCCCTGGGGAGGAACCTCTTGCCCTCCCTGCAGCTCCAAGCTCCGGTTCTATGTGCCAGTGCCTTTGGACCAGCCTCATTTGCACCAGAGGATTGGCTTTGAGGTCGCAAACGTCCTCCTGCTTTTCCTGGAGGCCAGACTCAAGGGTGATTCTTTGTTGTAGAGTCTCCGTCATCTGGCACAGGCTCAAAACCACTTCCCGAATGAATGCTTGTCGGAACACACCGCATGTGTTTTGTTTAGGAGTCACGTACCTCACCCATGAGATCCCTTAATTCCCTGGCTTCCCTCGTCACCCACGGTTCTCAGCAAGGCCCTCCACAGCCAGAGTCCACGCTCACATCCCGTCCTTCCCCTCCTCGCCTGGATCTGGACGCATCTGCATGCTCATCACTGTGTCAGCAATGCCAGCCTTCCCCCAAAGCACCCTGTTCTTGCCTACCTCCATGCCTTTGCACCTGCTGTGGGCATTTCCTGATCCCCGCCTGCCCAGCCAGCTGCCTGCTGCTCAGATGTAAGATCTCAGTCAGAGCCCAGGAGGGGAGTGCCTCACTGTGCCATTCTAAGACTGTGTCCAAGTCCATCAGACCATCCGACCTACGATACCACAATCACCTGCTTCCCTTTGCTCTCCTTCCTGCCTCTCCTCACTCCGTGCTCCCACTAAATGTGGTCTATGTGCCAGGCCAGTCACCTCTGACCCTCTGCCTACTCTACATGTCAGTAGATGCTCAAATATTTGTGGAAGCGAAAGGAACTAGTTGTACCGTTGGAAGGCAGCAAAAACCACCAGAGTCTTCAGCTTCTCAAACCTCATAATGTCATAGTAACATTATGACAAAACCTATTAGACAGTAACAGCCAAGTTTTACGCCAGTGGTTCTCAGACGGTGGGCCCCAGACCAGCCTCATCAGACATCACCTGGGAACCTGGGAGAAATGCTAATGTTCAGGTCCATTCCAGACCTGCTGAGTCAAAAATTCTGAGGTGGGGACCCCAAATTTGTAGCTTACAAGTTCTAAAGATGATTCAAGTGCCCACTATACTGAGATCCTCTGTTTTGAATAACTAGAAGCAATGTTTTGGGAGGATCCAGGTTCAAGTAGCAGTGGCTCAAATCCTGACCGCTATGCATGAATTTGTGAGTGTGTGTGGATGTGGTCAAGGAAGCTAAGTGCTGTGAGGCTCCTTTACTTCACCAGTGAAAGGCAGAGGGGCAAAAGCAAGGGACAGACTTAACAAGCCCAGTGCAGTGCCTGGGGCACAGTAAATGTTCAGATGTTGATTTCCAAACTTACTGTTTCCCCAGATGTATGCCAATGAAGGTTAGTTCCAAAAATATTCAGGAGAAAGCAGAGGAGGAGGAAAAGGAACAATGCTGCCTGGTCAATACCTTTTTTTTTTTAAAAAAAATATTTTATTGGTATTTTACAGAGAGGAAGAGAGAGGGACAGAGAGTTAGAAACATCAATGAGAGAGAATCATCGATCAGCTGCCTCTTGCACACCCCCTACTGGGGATGTGCCCGCAACCCAGGTACATGCCCTTGACCAGAATGGAACCCGGGACCTTTCAGTCCGCAGGCCAACCCTCTATTCACTGAGCCAAACTGGTTTCGGCTGGTCAATACCTTTGAGAAAAAAGGCATCTATTCTCTTGGAGATTCTTCATTCACATGAGCCTATTAAAGGCTCCGAGAAATCCTACAACTTTCCAAACTTTGTTTCAGTTTTTTCTAAATCCTTCCTTCCTTCCTTCCTTCCTTCCTTCCTTCCTTCCTTCCTTCCTTCCTTCCTTCCTTCCTTCCTCCCTCCCTCCCTCCCTCCCTCTCCCTCCCTCTCTCCCTCCCTCCCTTCCTCTACCTCCCTCCCTCCCTTCTTTTCATTAGGGGAGGGGGGATCAGGAAAAAGGTGTGCTAAAAAGGAGGCAAAAATAAAAGGAACATTTCTCACCTTAGATTTTAGTTTTAGATCGTTTGCTTTGTAATTAGACTTTGGAAAGAATGACCTCAAGAATTCTCTTATAGTAACACACTGAATGTTTAGAAAAACTGAATCATTATTTGGCAATCACCCAATAGATATTTATTTATTTAGCACTTACTAAGTGTGAAACGCTCTCTTAAGCGTTGAGGATATGGAAAGAAAAGAGGAGAACCAAAATTGGCTTGGGAAGGCCTGCCTGCCTGAGGAGGTAATATTTGAGCCAAGTGAATGAACAGATCAGCCCTGGCGGGTATGGGGGAAGATCTGGGCAGAAGCAATAGAAAGGGCTAGGTTATCAAATGAGGGAGCATGGTGGTTTTGAAGAATGCAAAAAAGTCTAGAGTTGCTGCAGAGTGAGGAGAGGAAATGGGGATGAAAAGAGAAGGTAGGAGAGTTAGGATCTGGCCAAACCCTATCATGTTAGCCACATAAATGCTACGGATTTTAGTCTGAGTGCAGTGAAAATTTATTTTACTGAACATGCTGCTCTGGTCTGGTTTTTAGGCATGAGAATCTTGCCCTATTTTCTGTATCTTCGTTGGTGAACACAGAACTTGAAAGGTCAAGAAAAGCAAGTATTTTTCATCCATCCATCCATCCATCCATCCATCCATCCATCCATCCTTCCTTCCATCCATCCATCCCTCTCTCCCTCCCTCCAATAGTCATCTCTGTCTTCTGACATGTGAGGCACTTTGCTATTTCTGACAAGTAACAAAGATAGAAAGTTAAATCAGCCACGCTTTCACTTTCCAGGAGTTTATCATATCATACAGTACTTACAGTGTGCAAGAGGCCTGGTAGAAGCATAAATAAAATGCTTGTTTCCTTGAGCTACCTTGTCATGTTTCTCAGAGCGTCAATGTGCATGCTGGGACTAAATCTTTTTACCACATTCAAAAGTACGTTAGGCATACCTGTGTGCATCCTGCATTTGTGTGGAGCACAGAAAGTAGGGTAATAAGAATTGAAAGCTGACAAATCCAACTCAGTTCCCCTGTCACATAAGACCGCACACTGCTCAGGGGATGGTCCTGCACTTGAATGATAGTCCTACTGCACAGTTCTAAAAGCCCTCGAAGTTATTTCCTTCTTTATTTCATTAATCAACGTTCCTCCGCCCAACACTCTTTGGAAGTGTCTCATAAAGAATGTTTTCTGTTTCCTGTGGCAAAGGAAAGGAAGAAGAAGACGAGCAACGAAGCATATGCTAAGGTAATTTCAGAGTTGCGATAAGCCAAAAGGAAAATATAAACAGCCCCCAGAAACCCACAAAGTTAAAGAGCTTGTTCCTTTTTAAAGAAGTCTAATTGGACACGGCGGGGGTCTTGATCAGGGTGTCTAGTTGTTTTATGAACGGAATTTTCTACTACGGTGTAGGAAATTCGAGTGCGCGCTCAATTTCCTTGCAGTTGCTTTTCCCACATCTATCATCTAACCTTGACCTGGCACGACTGACTTTGGAGGAAATAAGGCCATTGACATGTGTGCCAACCCTGAACCTGAGGTATATGAACAGTTTTTTAAAAAAATATATATATTTTATTATTTTTTTACAGAGAAGAAAGGAGAGGGACAGAGAGCTAGAAACATTGATGGGAGAGAAACATCAACCAGCTGCCTCCTGCACACCCCCTACCGGGGATGTGCCCACAATCAAGGTACATGCCCTTGATGGGAATCAAACCTGGGACCTTTCAGTCCGCAGGTCGAAGCTCTATCCACTGAGCCAAACCGGTTTTGGCTATAAACAGTTTTTACAATCTATCAACTCTTTGGCCTGAGTAGCTACTGAGTTACCCTCCCATTTTGAATTTCTCTTGCATTGATCACAGACAAGCGAGTTCTGAGTAGCCTACCCTCAATTGTTTACAGGAAGTGGTGATGCAGAGTGAAAAGGTGGCAAGAGAAGAAGTAACCCAGGAAGAGGTAGTGCTCCACCTCTGATTAGCCTGAAGCGACATCTCAGTTATTGCTTGGTTCCCTGAGGGAACTGGGATGAACACTCGGAGTTCTATGGGGGAGAGGGCTTGATGCCACATGCACGCGGTGTTTCATTACTAATAATAAACAAGTAATGATAACTTGCATGCCTGCTTCTGGCTGTGCAAAGGAGAGGCATTTTCCACCACACACATTATCTCGAAGCATAATTATCCCTGTGTTATAAATGGTGAAACTAAAACACAGGGAAGTTAATTAAAGAACTTGCCCAAGGTAACAATAGTCCAAATGGAAAAGGGAATAAGGCTGACTTTGGAGCTCTTAAGAGAGGTTGTTTCTGAATGGTGGTGGAGAAAAAAAATAAGGGCACGGGTTCCTTTTCTCCCGCTGAGGAAATATTTCTCAGCTCCTTTGCTAAGCTTGACCTCAGAAACATTACCGGTTTTGAAAATGGAAACGCCCTTCCCCCAGTGGCTTTTGGATGGCACAGGCCATCCCGCGTAAGCACTCTGCCCATGGCCTCTGCCTTGGTTCAGCCCCCTGACAGCAAGCTAGGCTGCACTCCTGGTTCCTCACCCCGGGGAGGGAAATCCACGCTTGAGTAGAGGCCCCTTTGAAGCTTGCTTGCATTGCACTGGGAATGCTTCTTAGGAGATCAACCTAACTTGATCCAGGTTGTTCAAAACATGGGACTCTGGGCATGGATATGAGTGGAGCATCTAGCTTCCATACATTTATTTAAAAAAAAAGTATTTGGCTCATATGAAGGTATATGCTATTTCCCCTCCATTCTGGGGAATGGGTTTTCACATGTAATGTTCCTGAAATTAGGACTTTATGATTAACATGCATATTAAATAAAGCATTTATTTTTCCTCCTTTAAAATGAAGTCCATAGAGTGCTTCCCATGGATACCATTTTATAGTCAATCTATCAAATGTACCTACCAGTACTTCCATCATGGGCCCCTTTTATTAGGGACATGAGGCATCTCGTGGAAAAATACAGTGAAATAGAAAAAGAATTGACTCAGCATAGCATGTTTCCCTTTGTCAAAGTTTGACACTTTTCCAAAGCAGGCTGGAGTCAAATCAAACCCTCGAAGCCTGTGGGTTATTTTGTAAAAGGAATCTCATACTGATCTTGTGCTGTTATGAGGACAAGTTTGGGCCAGCAGAGTCTCAGAGCAGCAGACCTCCTCGGTGTCAGAATGCCGGGAGGAAACCGATGGAGGTGATCTGGTGTGACCATGGCCTTTCAGACCGGGCCATGCCCAGCACCTGAGACATGATAATCATGCTGTGGCTATTTAATCAGGATGTGCTGACAGCACATGGCTTCTTTTACTAAGATCAGAACCAGAAGCGAGGCAATCTTCCATGTCATGTGTTCCCATGTTGGCAAGATACTTGAGTTTGAATTCTCCTTGTAACTGACCTTGGCAGAGCAGCATAAAACTCAGCTATGCTATAAGGATATTTGGTCCAGGTTCCCTAACACTCATTTAACCTATTCATGACCCATGCAAGCCTTTCTTCCTCTCAACTAGATGTGCTTGTTGATGAGTTCACCTGGGAAGGCATGGAAATGCAGGGTACTTGTGCAAAGGAACTGGCAAATTTGTCCATTCGCAGTTACAATCTTACATGGTAGAAATATTCAAGTTACCACCGAGAGTAGGGATTAGATGGCAGTTGAAATGTCATTGAAAAAACTATTGGTGGTTTAGAGGAAATCAGTCATGAAGGTAAAGGCATATTTTCGGGTAGTGCAATCCTAAGGGGTAAGAATTCTATTAATTAAAATAAAGCAATAGCTTGAAATACACACACACATATATATGTTTTTATGTAACATAAAATGGCAAAAAACAAACTATGAGTTAATACCTGTGAACTAGTAGACGGAGTCCTACAAAACACTGAGCATGTGGAGAAAAAAATAATAAAAAGGGTCCTTGGTGGAGGAAACATTGAGACCATAAGAACTGATAAGACACTTGAGTTTTCTGACCCTCAAATTTCAAATTTCTAATCTGGTAAGTGGAGATGGTAATACTTCCTCAGAAACATGGTGGCGATGGGGGTTTTAAATAAACAAGGCACTCTGTGGTGTTTTCTAAAGTCAAAGATGGCATTCCAACAGGGAGACTATGATTAGTGACAGTGGTGGCTACCATCATGCTCATGGTCATCAAGGATGCCCATAGGTTAGATGACTAGGACGGCAAGTTCAATGGCCTCCAGAGGCCAGGAAAATCACAGGAAGGAGCAAAAGTAGAGAAGGTCTGCCCCATATAAAATAGGCAACCTCTACTCTCCATGATGTGATATAGGCGGTAATGTTAGAATTGTTATTTCAACAAAGACAGAATTATTAATCCTATATAATAAAAGGCTAATATGCAAGTTGACCAAACGGCGGAATGACTGGTTGCTGTGATGCACACTGACCACCAGGGGACAGACATTCAATGCAGGAGCTGCCCCCTGGTGGTCAGTGCACTCCCACAGGGGGAGTGCTGCTCAGCCAGAAGGTGGGCCCATGGCTGGTGAGCACAGCTGCAGTGAAAGGAGTCTCTCCCACATCCACAGCAATGCTAAAATGTCCTACTGCTGGCTTAGGCCTGCTCCCTAGGGCCTAAACCATCAGTCAGACATCCCTAGAGTGCCCCTGGACTGCAAGAGGGTGCAGGCCAAACTGAGGAACACCCTCCCCCCAAAGTGCACGAGTTTTGTGCACTGGGCCTCTAGTGTTTATATAAAGATCTCTTGATTTTTGCCCTGGTTGCTGTGTCTCAGTGGTTAGAGCATCTTCCTGAGCACCGAAGGGTTGCAAGTTTGATTCCCAGTCAATAACATGTACCTGGATCCAGAAGCATATGGGAGGGAACCAATCCATGGATCTCTATCACATTGATGTGTCATTCTCTCTCCCCTCCCTCCCTTCCATTCTCTCTATAAATCAATGGAAAAATATCTTTGGGTGAGGATTTACAACAACAAAAATTAAAAATCTCCTGATTTTTAAAAAATGTCACCTAAATAAAAACATTTTAAAAATAAAAGCAGGGACAAATTAAACAGGTTGGCAAGTTCATCTGTCCAACTCAAGGGCCAGATTTTGCAACCTCTGAGCTAATTAATGTATATAAGCTTATTCTTTGAAAGAGAAAATATTATAAAATATAAGTGATAATGATTATTATTTAATATCATCATCATCATCACCCCACCAATCCAGGAAGGAACAACAGTCTTAGCTGTTTATCTTCAGATTGAAAATATTTCTGTGCTTCTCAAGAGAGGTGCCAGACCCAAAGCTGCCCTGGAAGTGGTTTAGTGTCTTGTGCCTAATTCTTGTTCTTTTCATGGAATTTTGACATTCAAAAGTTGGAAGGGACCTTTCTAAACAGCTAGCACAAATTCTCCAAACACTATCCAAGGAAAAAATGGAGGGTCCAAGAAGAGAACTGACTGCCCAGGTGACACGGCGGGGTCCCGTAGGATGAGGTTCAGATTCTGATTCTCTGGCCCCCACTCCTCTAGGGCTTTTCCTTTCTTGGCTTCACAGGTTCTTTTTATCTTGTGAACCCTTCCTTTCAGCAATTCGAGATCAATAAAGAGAGGCAGAAAAGGCCAAGACTGCCCCGTGTAATATGACTTTTTCCCTCCCGGTGAATTATTTTCACAACCTCAGTCTCTTATATTCTAACCAGTTTTCTGTCTTTGTGAGAAGGTGCAGAGGTCAGCAAAAGAAATCATCAAACCAGCATCCTGATATTTAAATAGGTGGTGTCCCATCCAATCTCTTCTTATTTTTTTGCAGCAAATTGCTTGACCTGAATGAGAAGAACGTGAGAAGAATGCAGTAGAAATGGGGGCGGGGTCATAAGCTGGTAAAGATCACTGCTCCTTTATGGCAGCCACAGAGCTGCTGATAGAAATGTATCAGAGACAACGGCTCCCGCAGAAAGAATGACATGGAAAGCAGTGTCTTATGCAGGAGAGTGAAAGAGGGGTGGGTAATGATGGGGTGCCCCAGGGAGATGGAAAAGGTCATTGAGATGAAAATAACCTTGGGAACTTGGGAAGAGGGTTCCATTACCACAGCCCGGCAGAAAACACAGGAGCCAATCAGATGGAACAGATTGAAATGCGATGCCAGCCAAGTGTGAATGCCACGGCATGCGCTGCAACTATGTGGGGAGCTGGCACGGAGGAATGGGAGTCCTCTCCCCCCCCCCCCCCCCCGCCCCACTCCCAGCCTATGGTTGGACATCAACACAATTCAAAAGCAGGGATTTGTAAGGTCACGACATACAAAGCGCATCTCTGTAAATCTTACGGGAGGGCTGGGGGGCGGGAGAGAGTGATGAAGATGGACCGGGCCACTGACTGTCCCACTGAGGTGTTTAAATATGCCACACCATCAGCTTCGCTTATTATTGTTTTTTTGAGGCAAAGGGATGCAAAAATTTGACTTGGCGTGGAAGAAGGAAAAAAGAAAGAACGATTGATCATTGCCTTTATTGCTGGCTTTCCATGGTTGACTGTTCTCTGATAGAATTGGTTCAACTCCAAGATGCTGTCTTAGAAACAATTATTGTTTTCCACTAAAATACAACTCTTGCAGAAAGCATTAATTTAAGTGATAACTGCCTAAATGCCTCAGTATCAAGAATGTGTTTGCCTCCTCATCTTTAGGTTTATAAGCACCAGAAAGGAATAAGGATGATAAAACAACAGAAATCACAGAGATTTGACAGAAAATGACAAAAGAGAGGGCTGGGATTGGCCCGAGGGGTATTGGGGGAAAGAGTGGTACAGTCATACCCTCTTTTTTTTGGGGCGGGGGAGAGTCCGTTCCTAGACCCCCAATGGGTACCTGAAACCTTTGATAGTACCAAACTCTAGTTATTCTACATTTTTTCTTATACATACCTACTATAAACATTAATTTATAAATTAGGCACAGTAAAATATTAACAATAATTATAAATAGAACAATTATAACAATATACCGTATTTGCCGGCGTATAAGACGATTTTTTGGCCCTGAAAAATATGCCTCCAAGTGGGGGGTAGTCTTATACAGCAAGTATATAACAAACTCTGTATTTTTAGTGGAAATGTTAGGGGTCGTCTTATACGCCCAGTGGTCTTATACAATGGCAAATACGTATTTTTCAGGGCCAAAAAATCGTCTTATACGCCGGCAAATACGGTACCATAACAAAAGTTATGTGAATGTGGTCTCTCTCTTTCAAAATATCTCGTACCATATTCACCCTTTTGTGATGATGTGAGATGATAAATTGCCTAGGTGATGAGATGAGGTAAGGTGAATGATGTAGGCATTGTGATGTAGTGTTGGGCTGTACAGAAGGGTGACCCGAACCCCAGCACTGCTATACTGGGACAGTCATCTGATAACAGAGATGTCTACTGAGTAAGTAATGGGTAGGGAGCTTATGCAGTGTGGGCACGATGGAAAAGGGATAATTCACCCTCTGGGTAGAAAGGTGTGACATTTCATCTTGCTACTCAGAACGGCGCACAATTTAAAACTTATGAAATGTTTATGTCCAGAATTTTCCATTTAATATTTTTGGACCATGGTTGGCTGTGGGACACTGAAACCATAGAACAGGAAACTGTGGATAAAGGGAGAGGACTGTTCTGGAATTTTAAAACACAGAAGACTTTTTTAAAAAAATATATATTATCCTAGTTTATTTAGATTTTAGAGTTTAACTATTAACTAGACTAGTTTTCTTTGCTTGTTTCTGGCTTTCTTTGCAGCCCACACCATGCTATGCCATCAGCCAGAAACACCTTAATCCCTCATCTCTTCTAACTACAGAATAAAAAAACCAGCTGGTGAGCCAGGGTCTGCCTCCACTATGTTCTTGAGCCATTCTTTGGAATTGAAACTACCTTATGCATACCTTTTCCTCCCTCCTTTGGCCTCTTTCACTTCTTCTTTGTTTATTTCCTTAATATTTAACATCTGCTCTGTGCTAGCTAAACAGAGAGAGTAAAATGGGACATGAGGGAGAAATGGTTCTTGTCTTCAAAGAGCTTAAACCTAATGTTGAATCCAGTGAAATGGTGAGTTCAGAGACAGAGGAGACATGGGAGCTATGGAAGGAAGAATAACCCAGATCAGGGAGATCAGAAAGCTTCCTGGAGAAAACAATACCGCATGCAATGACTCTATGCTGTGGATGGGGCACAGTCAGTCGCTATGTAAGAAGTGGGATGAATGATGAGATATGGGGAGAGGGAGGTGCATAAGAGCCTTTTATGATATGCTACAGGGTATAGACTGTATCCAAGGAACAATGGGGTCCTACCAAAAAGTTTGAAGTAGCTTATTCACTTATGCATTTAATAGAAACTCTGCTAATTAAGTTGTGAGAACAGATTCGATTAGGAAACAGAAAGACTCAAAGAAAAAAGAATCAATTAGAACCAATTAGATCTTCAGGCCAAAGATAACAGTAATTTGAGCTGGGGTGGTGGCAGCAGAGATGTAAAAATATTTAAGAGTCACACTGGATAGGGTTTGGAGATTTATTCTAGGTAGAAATGAGGAACAGCCAGGGTGGTTTCTAAGTTTCTGGCTTGAGTGGCTGTTTGGATGATAGGGACAGGCACCAAGATGAGGAAAACCAGAGAAGAGTTAAATGGAAGAATATGCTTTAGATTCAGTGTGAAGAGTTTTATTTGTGAACTGTTGTTTTTGAATTGTCTATTAGACATCTTAGCTGAAATACACAGGGGGCACTTAGATATAGCAGGTGAAAGATTTGACCTGGAGAAAAGGACGTTGGGGCTGTGAACTCATAGATTGTAATTTAGTGATGAGTGTAGATGACTCCCCATAGGAGAGTACATGGAAAGTAGGGGAAAGGGGCTGGATTTTACCGTATAAGTAGCCTGGCATTTAAAGGATAAGCTGAAGGAGGCATTTGCAGGAAGGCCGAAGAGGCCAGAGACATAGGAATGAGAATGAGAAGCAGAGCCTTAGATGCCAAAGGAAAGGGCATTTCAAGGAGAAAGGAAGACTGAAGCAGAGAGACGTGTGAGATGTGATGAGAAATGTCTACTAAATTCAGCAAATAGGAGGTGATCTGTTAATGTAGCAAAAATGGTTACCAAGTGAGTAAACGTAATAGGTTGCAGAGTATGTGGGAAGTGGGAGAGCAGAGGGCAGAAAGAAAAGCATTTTGAGAAATTTTTCTGAAAAGGAGAGGAATAAATTCCCACATATTTAAGTCCTACTGGCAAAGATCCTTCAGAGAAGGGAACCTTAATATAGGGAGAAGGTAGGACTAGCGGGGATTGAGACCTAAGGAGAGAAGGGGGGTGGTGTTTCTCCATTGTAACAGAAGTAAGAAGGTATCCTTGAACTCTCCACTCCCACACTGAACATCTAGCTCTTTCCTGCTTTACACTCAGGTGGATGCTCTTGGGAGTAGAACTGTGTCCCTCGAAAAAGATGTTGATGCATGTGACCTGATTTGGAAAGAGGGTCTTTGCAGATATGATCAAGTTAAGGTCATAATGGTCATTAGGGTGATCCTTAAATCCAATGACTGGTGTCCTTACAAGGAGGGATTTAGAGACCCAGAGATACACACTGGGAGAAAAATGGCCATGTTAATATGAAGACACAGACTGAAGTTATATTGCCGCAGTACCAGAATCACCAGGGATCACCAGAAGTGAGAAGAGGCAAGGAAGGTTTTTCCCTGGAGCCTTTGGAGGGAGTATGGACCAGCCAACACCTTAATTGTGGACTTGTAGCCTCTAAACTGGAGGCTTCTGTTGTTGTCAGCCACCCAGGTTGTAAAGGAAGCCCCAGGAGACTAATACGGATGCTGAGGTCAGGCATTCCCTAGCCTAACTCTCTAGATCAGTGTTTCCCAAAGTGTGTGGTACACGTACCCACAGGGGTACAGGAAGAGTTTGATGGGGATATGCACTGCACCGTGCTTAGCTGTGCCTAATCTAAGTTCTCATGAGTCAAGTCAAGACAGTCTTGTGAGGCGTTTGATGGTCCAGTGTGCAAATAAATGTTATTTATAATATAACTTTTATTTATATTTTATTATGAATAATTTTATTTTTCATTTATTATTATTTTGTGTATGTACCAAAAAAATAAAAAATAATTTTTTGATTGTTATTAAAATACATCCATTTTTTTTGACGAGGGGTACTCAGTGCTACGAAAATTATAGAAGGGGCACACATATGTCAAAAGTTTGTGAAACACTGCTAGATTATGGCTGTACCACCAAAAAGGTATCATCAGAGGGGATTCTCTCAATGGCACCACCAACTCAGAAGAGCAGCTCCTAAAAGGCGTGAAGGGAAATATATTCCTTGGCTCCAAGGAAGACAATAGATTAGATAAACAAGCATCTTTTCTCATCACTCCCTATTGTGCCCTTTCTGTTCTTTCTAACAGTGACCAAGCTCACAACCCCATCAGAGATGATCTCAGATCTTAAAGGTATTACAAGGACCTGCCCAAGTCAGAATAATATATCCTCCTTTCTGTAGCCCTGACCACCACTGCCCTTTACCCGTAAAAGGCTACATCAATAAGGAAGTCTTGGACACATTTCAACCTGCACCAAGTGCTAAATGATACAAAAAGATGAGAGAAATGACCCTTGTCTTTAAGTGGTGGCAATTTAATGTTGACACAAGTGACTTATATGCATGAAATACCAAGAGAATATTACAAATCAGAATGTAATGAGGTGCTAAATTGAATAAGGCAGACGATAAGGCTGTCGTGAAGCTCTGGCTCTGCCTCTATTTGGCCAGAGTTGGTTGGGAAAGCTTTGGGGAAAAGATGGGACCTGTGCTTAGATGGATGCTGGGCTCGTAATGAGGAGGAACGGTAGTTACAGGATCTTCTCCGTCTCATGCCATCCTAAGCCTGGGATTTTTCAGCAAGGCTGGAGGCTGGGGTGGGATAAAGCACTAAAGCCCTAACAACTCCACAGGGCTCCCGAATCAACAGAAGCAGATACAGATAAATCTACGGATTCAAGGAAAATGCTCCAGTGCCTACCCATTCAAGCTCATAGCACCTGGTATTATCTCGAACACATAGCCTCTAATCAACACCTATTTGTTGAATGAAATAAATCTGAGAATATTAAATGGCTGCAATTTGGGGGTTCTGACATTGTATTGAGTGTTCTATATGCCTGTTCTCTTTTATTTTTATGTTTTCATCAAAAGAAAAATTCATATAATGAGTAAGATTGTTATATGATGTTTGGTTCAAGAACTGCAATCTTTTTTTTTAATCTTCACTAAATTCTTCCTTCCCAGAGGCAATCACGTTTACCTTTTTTAGCTGATTATTTTTTTTTTCTTCCTAGGTCTATAAATAATATGCTTAGCTGCTATTTCTTGCATTTTAAATTTTAGGCATTACCTAGAAACTTCTGACTTACAGAAGATGCAGACTTAGGCTTTTTTCACGTACCTGCCAAGTCCACACATGTACCTGTTCCATTTCCCCTTTCTTCTGATATAATACTTAGACCATTAATCAAGATTTAGATGTCATTATGGTCTCATAAATGCTGTGAAGAGCTGAGCCATGTAGTACATGATGACTATATTTTTATTTCTTGAACATATATATTATTTCTGGAATTGTCTTTTAAACATTTACTTAAATATCTATTTCTCACTGTGTAGAGTCCAGTGGTCGGCAAACTCATGAGTCAACAGAGCCAAATATCAACAGTACAACAATTGAAATTTCTTTTGAGAATCAAGTTTTTAAAACTTGAACTTCTTCTAATGCCATCTCTTCAAAAGATGAAGCTCACCCAGGTCATGGTATTTTGTGAAAGATCCACACTCAAGGGGCCAAAGAGCCACAGATGGGTCGTGAGCCACAATTGCTGACCACTGGTGTAGACTGTTTTTTTTTTTTTGGGGGGGGGGCGTCAAGCTCCAGCTATACTGCTTAATCACTACCTGTCCTTGGGCAACTTACTTAACCTCTCTGAGCCACAGTTCTCCCATCTGCAAAACAGGGATGATATTAATCCCAAACCACAGCGCAATGGTGTCAATGTCCTCCAGCCACACACCACCAACAGCACACTGTGCTCAATCAAGTTGGGTTTACGAACTCCCTGCAAGGAGTGAGAAGGCACAGGAAAGGGAGCCATGGCGCTTCAGCGGAAGGGTGCTAGGAAGGGCTGTGTGAGGTGGTGTTAGGGAGGCCTCAAGGCTCACTCTCATTTGGTGCTGTCAGAGATAAGTCTATAACCAGATGCCTCATTATGTCTTATCTATGGGAAAGGCTGACTAGAAGAGGCTAAAACAAATTGGTCAAGAATGAATAGTTACACAGTTCAGCCCAAAGAGAGGGATGTTTTGTATTTTTGTGTTTGGGACGGCAGCCTTGTTTCTGTCTGTGGTTAGGCAAGATGATGAAATGGTCTTGTTTTCATTTCATTTCAGGGTGGCCTGGCTGAATGCTGGGGTCCTGCAAGACTCAAGGACAGAACACCATGGCCCAGCTGGAAACGGCAGGCTGGCTCCTAGAAGCACCCATTCCAAGATGTTAGTGTGGAGCCATTCCCAGCCTCAGGGCTACATTTGTCTTTCTTAGTGTTGAGGATTAAATGTGTTACCATTTGTAAAAACCTGTAGAATAACGGCCACCATAGAATAAACCCTTACAAGTATGTGCTACAGGACACTAAAAGCACAGGAAACAAGAACAAAAATAGGTAAGTTGAACAACATCAGAATTAAAAAATTGCACATTAAAGGATATTCAACAGAGTCAAAGGCCCCTGCCAGAATGGGAGAAAATATTTGCAAATCATATTTCTAATAAGTGATTGACATAAAGAACATGTAAGAACTCCTGCAACACAACAACAACAAACAGCCTGATTATTAAGTGGTCAAAGGACCTGAATAGACAATTCTCCAAAGAAGACGTGTAAATGACCGATAAACACATGAAAAGATGTTCAGCCTCACTAATCATTAGAGAAATGCAAATCAAAACCAAATGAGATGCCACTTCACATGCAATAGGATGGCTATCCTATATAATAAAAGGCTAATATGCAAATCAACTGAACAGCAGAACGAATGGTCACTGTGATGCACACGGACCACCAGGAGGCAAACACTCAATGCATGAGCTGCCCCTTCATGGTCAGTTCACTACCACAGGGGGAGCACTGCTCAGCCAAAAGCTGGGCTCATAGTGGGTGAGCACAGCAGTGGTGTGAGCCTCTTTTGCCTCCGTGGCAGCCATAAGGATGTCCAACTGCTGGCGTAGTCTTGCTCCCCACAGAGAGTGGGCCAAAGCCATCAGTCGGACATCCCCTGAGGGCTCCTTGATTGTGAGAGGGCTCAGGCTGGGCTGAGAGGCCCCACCCCTGAGTACATGAATCTTGTGCACCAGACCCCCCCCCCTCTCTCTCTCTCTCTCTCTCTCTCTCTCTCTATATATATATATATATATATATATATATATATATTCAACAGAAAAGATATCTTAGGAAGGATATAGAAAAATTGGAACCCTTGTGCATTGCTGTGATATAAATGTCAAATGATATAACCACTGTGAAAAACATTATGGCAAGTATTTAAAAAATGAAACATAGAATTGCTATGTGATCCAGTATATTCTGAGCATATACCCCAAAGATGTCGAAGCAGGCACTTGGATAGATATTTGTACATCAATGTTTATAGCAGCATCTTTTACAATAGCTAAAATGTGGGAACAACCCAAGTATCTATTGATGGATGAATAAACAAAAATGTGATATTCAGACACAGAAGAATGCTGTTCAGTCTTCAATGAAGGGGATTTTTTTCTTTATTGATTAAAGTATTACATATGTGTCCTTATTCCCCCATTGTTGTCCCCCCCCCTACTCATGTCCTCACCATCCTGGTGTCTGTGTCCATTAGTTAGGCTTATATGCATGCATACAAGTCCTTAGGAGAAGAGATTTCTCCTCCTACCCTCCCCTCTCCCTGAGGTTTGACAGTCTGATCAATGCTTCTCTGTCTCTGGATCTATTTTTGTTCATCAGTTTATGTTGTTCATTATATTCCACAAATGAGTGAGATCAGGTGATATTTATCTTTCTCTGACTGGCTTATTTCGCTTAGCATAATGCTCTCTAATTCCACTCATACAGTTGCAAATGGTAAGAATTCCTTTTTTACTATAGCATAGTATTCCATTGTGTAGATGTACCACAGTTTTTTTTTTAATCCACTCACCTGCTGAATGGCACTTAGGCTATGTCCAAATCTTAGCTATGGTAAACTGTGCTGCTATGAACATAGGGGTGCATATATCCTTTCTGATTGGTGTTTCTAGTTTCTTGGGATATATTCCTATAGGTGGGATCTCTAGGTCAAATGGGAGTTCCATTTTTAGTTTTCTGAGGAAACTCCATACTGTTCTCCACAGTGGCTGCACCAGTCTGCATTTCTACTTTCAATGCACAAGGGCTCCTTTTTCTCTGCATCCTTGCCAGCACTTGTCATTTGTTGATTTGTTGATTTGTTGATGATAGCCATTCAGATAGGTGTGAGATGGTACTGCATTGTCATTTTGATTTGCATCTCTCAGATGATTAGTACTTTGAGCATTTTTTAAATGTCTCTTGGCCATCCTTATGTCCTCTGAAAGGGACTTCTGACTATAACATGGATGAGTCTTGAAGGAATTATATTAAGTGAAGTAGACAGTCACAAAAGGATATAAGTTGTTCGATTCTACTTATACGAGGTACTTGGAATAGTCAAATTCATAGAAACAGAAAATCAAAGATAGTTACCAGAGGCTTGGGAGAAGGAGATGGGAAGTTAATGTTTAATGGGTTTGGAGTTTCTGTTGGAAGACGACAATGTTCTGGAACAGATGGTAATAGTAATGGTTGCACAAAGTATGATTGAACTTAATGCCATAGAACTGGTACACTTAAAAATGCTAAAAATGGGCCAAAACTGGTTTAGCTCAATGGATAGAGCATCAGCCTGCGGACTGAAAGGTCCCAGGTTCAATTCTGGTCAAGGGCATGTACCTTGGTTGCGGGCACATCTCCAGTAGGGGGTGTGCAAGAGGCAGCTGATCAATGTTTCTCTCTCATCGATGTTTCTAACTCTCTATCCCTCTCTCTTCCTCTCTGTAAAAAAACACACAATAAAATATATTTTAAAAAATGCTAAAAATGATAAATTTCCCTTTATCTATATTTTTATCACATTAAGTGTTAAATTAAAAAGTAAATAATATCAAACCGATCTGTTCCAACTGTCTAAATCTCCTTTCAGAATGGCATTTACTATCCCTAACAGCTTGAGGACTTACAGATGTTCACTCCTCTTTTACAGATAAGAAAACTGAGGCATGGATTAAGTAAGTTGTTCAATATCACAGTGTCAGAAAGTGACTGAGCTGTGATTCACATTGAAGTGGTCTGGACACCGGAATCCATAGTTTTAGGAAGACAGTTATTTTTAATTATTATTTTGGGGAGGGATCTGAGAGTCTTACTGGGGCTGAGGTTGTACCATCTGTTGTAGGAAAGAATCTGTCTTTTCAATCAACAGAGAATAGAAATATTTCTAACGAGGGGTGGGGCCATATTTTCAAGTGGCTATCGAATATTCTACAGAAGCTAATTAGAAGTGATTATAGCCTTTAAAGCAACTCCAGAAAAGCTAAAGTTCTGGATCAAAGCTGTTAGGGCAGGAAACTGTTAAGATGTCACACGGAGCCCCCAGGACATCTTGCCAACCTTCTGTTTGTACCAAGGAGCCAAGGACAGAGATGGAGAGGTGGAATGTACACAGTGCACATCGACCTTGGGGATTCTGTCAATAGCAAGATTATTTGCTGAGCGGGAGTGGTTCTGTGCTGTATGCCACTTCCAGGCTGCACATCTCCAAAGGAATTACCTGTCCATCTTGCTTGTGTGCTCACGTGCACCGTGGTACGGAGGATTGGCCTCGCCCTATCTGGGCTGGAAATTGCTAGACCTACAAACTACGTGCGTTACGGGGACGGGGGCAAGAAAGCACAGAGGGAAGAAGAAAAGGTCTGATCTCTGTGTGCTACACTGCCAGTCAGGGAGCAGGGCCCAGAGAGTCAACAACTATCAATTCTCAATTCTCAGGTTAAATCCTTGTGTAGGAGGCTGGGTGATGCTGGCTAGGAGCTTGGGTCAGAATACAAGGAGCTATGCCGTTTCTGCTTGCTGCTGGGACAACATTTCAATATGTTTTATAGGACCCCAACAGGTGCTACAGGACCCCAAACCATGCTTTTCAATGTTTGTAGTGAAACAGCGAGGCACTGCTTTGCATGACACTATAGGTCTCAGTTTTGTCCATGGCCCAGAGGGTGGAGTGAAATCCACACTCTCCAGGACAAGGTTTTCCAAACCTTTTCGTTTACAGATGAACTACAAAGTTCCAAAGGATCTCAGACAGACCCAGGTCAAATATAGGTATAATGCATATATTTTCTAAAATAAGTATATTCTCCCAAACTGGGATGTGATCTGCCCCCTGTCCCATCATTATGCATTCCCTCCCCCCACCATCATACATAATATAATTGGGAAATTAAGAAAATAAAGGCCATTATGAAAGAAACTAGAGGCCTGGTGCATAAAAATTTGTACACTGGAGGGGTTCCTCAGCTTGGCCTGCCCCCTCTCACAGTCCAGGAGCCCTCAGGGGATGTCCTACTGACGGCTTAGGCCTGCTCCCCAAGGAAGCCACAATCTGGCCTCCCTTTGTGGGAAGTGACCCAGAGATCAGGGGAAGGCAATGCCCCCATCATGTCTCTGCTGCTGCTACTGCCAGCCACGAGGCTGCCTGAGTCTTGGCCCTCGCAGCCACTGCAGTTTGCCTGTGTGCTCATGTGCACCATGAGCATGGCCTTCATTGCCTAAGCCTGGCCTTCATTGCCTAAGCTTTGGGCTCTTGCAGTTGCAGCTGCTCTCTATAGCTGGCTCTGGGCAGTGGCAGTTGCCATCCGCTCTCCAGATGCACCTCCTGGTGAAGTCCCCACCCACCTGTGTGTGCCTCGCAGCTCTTGAAGCTCACGCAGCCCTGTCCACCAGAATCGCCTGCTCCTGGTGATCACTCATTGCAGCATGAGGGCATCATGGCGTGAGGGCATGACGACCACATACACTTTTATTAGTATAGGTCAGTTCATTCATTCATTTAGTAAACACTTATTGAGCACCTACTATGGCCTGACACCAGGAATCCTGCCGGGGTCTCTGCATGATGGATGAAGCTGAGAGAAGAACGAACAGCCTAGAAGGCAGACTGTGAGGTCCAGTGCAGCTCACAAAGGGAGTGGGATCAGCAGCCTCACAATGCACAATGACTTTAAAAAATGAGCTGGTATTATGAGCAGGGTACAAACATTGATGTGCATAATAATTGCTGTGAGCTATTTAGGAAATTCTAAATTAAATTACAGTGGGCACAATCTGCTTAAGAGGCAAGAAATCTTATATGTTAGTGGAAAAATTCTTCCCCAAAGCTCACTAATGTAAGGGGAAGAAGATTCATTAACCAGACAATTCTGCGGACTCCCCTTCTTTCTCACTCAAACACAGCCATGGCTGGTGGGAGGGGCCTGGGAGTAAATATGTCCGGGAGCCACACTTCAGTTTTCATGAGAGGCTATCAATGCGAACCTCTCTGTGGCTGTCAAGACAAATTTGAAACATGGAACATTTGCTTTGGCTAATTCCCCTAAACATTTACTTATGAGCAATGATATTAAAGGTCTATTGTCTAAGGGACAAGCAGTTTCCATGGTCCTTTATAGAACGAAGGTTTACGTACGGATCAAGTTTTGTCCTTGGGCTGTGTTTTTGGGCATTTGTGGAATTTTTTAAAACTGCAGATGCTTCCTATGGCATATGTGGAGGGAGGTTATAAGAATGTCAGCAGGAAAGTCTTCAGCACATGCATGATAGCAGGTCACTGGGAATTCGGCCTCATGGAAGCAATTGAAAGTTGAAAGTTCTTTTGAGAGCCAAATTTTTTTAAACTTAAACTTCTTCTAATACCACTTCTTCAAAATAGACTCGCCCAGGACATGGTATTTTGTGGAAGAGCCACACTCAAGGGACCAAAGAACCACTTGTGGCTTGCGAGCCACAGTTTGCCAACCATGGATCTAGACCAGGGGTGGGCAAACTTTTTGACTCAAGGGCCACAATGTGTTCTTAAACTGGACCGGAGGGCCAGAACAAAAGCAACCTGACCATGCTGGCACTCTCATCTTGGGCTGCTGGTGAAGGAGCGGAGGGGAGAGCAAGAGAACCCTCTGCTCTTTCAGCTCTGCGGGCCAGATAGAACAGCTGAACAGGCCGGATCCGGCCCGTGGGTCGTGGTTTGCCCATGGCTGATCTAGACAGTTGAATCCTTGGGCCACTCTAGGCAACCCCAAACTCGCTGGTTTAGATGTACAAGTTTCATATAGAATTGAACCAAGACATTGACTTTAAAAAAAAAAAAGTGCCTGGGCACCTTTAACATGCTTAGTTGCATCCCGAGGCTCTGCAGCTAGGAGGGTTCCCCCGTCACAGAGGACCAAGCGGAAGGGCCCTGACTGACAGGTATGGGGTGACATTTCTTCCCTATGTCTGATGCTACTAATGAGTGTTCTAAACCCCTTCATTGAGACTTTTAAGAAAACGGAAAACACAACCTTTTATGAGAGGGGAGGTAAGCCAATGCTTTTGATTACAGTGTGGCTGCCCGTGTATTTTCTGCCTCATACGCTCATAGCAGAGTGCAGACCCTGTTCCTGTGTGAAAGGCGGTCTCATCAGGCTCGCGGCTGCAGGGCCCTCCATTACGCTGCCACTCGGACTCAGAATCTCTTTCCAGATGAGTTATTTCACAGGGTTTGGAATTCTGCTGCTATAACGCGAGAAACCTCTCTGGAGCTAGCCTGGCCTGGCAGAAGGCCGGACACAGGACGAGCCACCTGCCAGAGCTCAGCTTTGGGGAAGGGGGTGCTGGAGGGGAGGGAGGCGCCACGCTTCTAAGCATCTCACGAGGGTCCCTGGGTGTGAGCTCGATTGGCACAGAATGAAGGTTACAGCGATTTGGCTCCAAAAGGTGCCGAGGTTTTAGTACCATCCACTAAAGAATGCGCGGCACTCGTAGAAAATAACGACCCAGAGCCATAAAGGTAAAACACTGTTGTTGCTTCGAGGAGCTTTTCGCGTTGGCCAAAGCATTTTAGTTGTGCAGTTTATGTCGGGTTGTCTTTTTAGAACCAAAAGGGTCTTTGGGCAGGATACGTGTGCAGCGACTCTCCTACTGATGGCCTTCTCTAATGCCACGCAATAACAGCAACCATTGAGGACAGCAGGAAATCATGTCTTACTGTCGTCCCTGGGCTGATTGTGTTGGAAGGGGTTTTAGTTCACCTGAGAAAGAGATGAAAACCAAACTGATACCGGGGCTCCAGAACACAAGGTCCCTGCCAAGAGACCAACTTCAACAACCCTGAGTAATCAACCAGCTAAACGTAACACAGCCGATCACGTGATCACTCTGTTTCTGCTATGACGCCCTCCAAACAATCCTGCCCCTTTCACATCCAATTCAATTCTGAACACTCTGGCCCAGCTCTGCACTTTGCATTGTCTGTGTCAAACTCTATTTTCAATCCTTTATGTCAAATTTAAATTCATGGCAACTGCATTCAGATCTTGAGAGAATCCTCAATTTGCCCTGGACCCTAAATTCATTCTGTAAGACACAACACATGCACTTGTCTGCACACACACACACACACACACACACACGTGAGCATGCACATATTTGAACTTGATTTGCGCTCACCTTGGTTAAACCAGAGTTCTCAGGTAAGTATCCACTGAAAACAAGGGCATTGCACAATTGGGTCTTTACCCCTTAAGTGAAGAAATCATAACAGCTCAGCTCTTGTTTGGGGTGAAAATGGACCCTTGAGTTTTCTCAAGTTATTTTGCCCTGTTATGGAAGCTTAAATCACTATCAATCTTAAGTGAGCTGGACAAAGTGGAGCAACGGATGAAAAGTGGATGATATGTTTGACTCTGAACATATGGCTCCATTGTGTCCACCCAAATGAAGTTTTGATTAGGCATAAAGCCAACCAGAATAACCTACCAACAACTTACATTCTGATACAATGTCCAGAAGAAAAGTCACTCACAGCCTCATCACTAAGAATACACACTAGACGGCTCTGAGATATGAACTGACCTCTCATGGAAATCATCTTTGCTTGCGTACCTATAAATGCATGAGAGAATATAGTTTGTAAAAGCTCATCTTCTCCCTAATAATTGTCTGTTTTTAAAAAGCTACCAGCAGGTGCACCTCATTTTGAAAGCCTCTTGTCCTTCGGAATACAACATTCATCGTGATTACATCGTATGAAACAAAAAGCAGCAAAACATCAGTGAGAATCGTTCAATTAAATGCAACATAATCTCAGCAGCAACAACAACAACAAAAAAAGGGGGGGTTCTGTAGCCAAAAGCAGGCTCTGATAAAAGAAGAAAATGGAATATATTTCCACATATTTTTAATTACATGGAATTTCCTCAAACATGGTTTTTTATAATATATTCCATTAAGTTAACATCATATTTGAAGAAAGAGCATTTTCCGATTTCATTTGAAGCCTGATTTTGAGCAATTACAGTGTCATTGTTCTGCAGTAGAAAGGTTGAATTCATTTGCTGCGTGGTTATGCTAGTTATGATTGATGTCTCTTCTCCAAATGATAAACCAATCACCCCAATGATGTAATGTCATTTTAAGAGTGCCATAATCACATTTCTCTCAAACTAGAAGCTCTGATAAGTTCTAATAAAGATTTATGGTAGATTAAAGGCCTTCATAATATCAACAATGGATTGCCCGTTTGATGAGTTATTTGATTAGGTAATTTTTTTGGGAGAAAAAACAATACGAGTTTACTAAATATATCAGGCCTGGCTTTGAAGAAGGGCACAGGCCATCATAAGTAGCAGTCCATCATTTTCCATCTCCAGAATGAATCATCATAAATGTAGTTAGGAGGTCCTATCTAATTGTAGAGGCTGAGGCCAGTGGTGGCATACAATCGTGGATGGAGCCCAAACACAATCTCATCCAGGAACATTCTTGGCATAGAAGCTTGGCCCTGCCTTGGACAGGATATGTTGATGGACACCATGAATGGCCAATTCAGAAGATAACTCCAACGCCTTTGAGTCAGGAGCAATTAATTTCCACAGCTGTCTTTCCTTAGGCCATGGGGACTTAAATCTAGAAATTGTCTGCTCTTAGATTCAGATAGTTTGTGAACACATCACCAATAGGAGAAATCAAAATAAGGCATTATTATTGCTGGGCCTGGAACAATTGCACCTAAGATGCAGAGGTTAGAGCTAAAGCAGCAGCCACAAAATAATCAAAAGTGAGACAGAACCCTGGGACCTGTGAATGTGAAAACCACAGTAAGAACTAAGAGTAAGAGGCAGTGTTTATTCATCAGAAACAAGAGATCAGACATGCACACAATTGGGCATGTGAGCGTGTTCAGGGTACTTGGCTCTGACCAGAATCACAGTAAAACAAAATTCGACATTCCACTGTCTCTCTGACCTTTCCCTTTGAGACATGCACGCTCCTAGCTGCAGCAGTGGGCAAATCCTCTCACTGAAGGAGGCCTAAAGTCTGTTGAGACCAGCATGGCCTTATCTGTGACCTTTGATGAATGTATCCTGGAACCATAATGTCACAAAATGACAAATGTATTTCCCCTCCTCCCCCGGTTGTGCCCCACACCATCTTCTCCCCAGCCCTTGTTTCCAAGTTGCCATTTTTCCATTTTTCTGGAGATGCAACGTGATCACACACACAACAGCACACATTCAGACCACAGTTTCCTTACCACTGCTGGAGGCTTGCTGGGGCCCTGAGCATGCTCTGAGCAGGTATGAATTGGGGGAGAATTCCTCATCGGGGTTGGTGTCCATGATTTGATGGGAGGTGTTGCTGTCTAGCAATGGCATCTGGCAGCTAACGGGTGGAGGATTATGGGAGCTAGGCAGCTGAGCAGATGGGAGGAGGCTAGACGAAGATGTAGGTGGAATGGGACGACCTGGGAAAGAGGACAGAGGGGTCAAAGGTCAGCAATGAGTGTCATGAGAGCATCCAGAGAAAGTTAAATTGAAACCACCTTACAATAAAAATATCTAAAAGAAAGGAAGAAAGAAAATGCTCCAGATGTATTATTTCAAGTGGTTAGCTGTTTCTCCACAGGTCTAAATTCACACTATATGTAGTTGCATGTTTCAGAAAGCCAGTGTGAGCAGAAATATTCACCTACGTGGCTGATGTGGAATCCGTTTGGAAAATGTCCAATTCTTTTCACCTCCCCTGCTGCTGTCCTAATCTGAGACAACATCGTCCCTACCCAACAGTCTCCTTGCTGGTCTATCTGCTTCCCCTCTGTCCCCATCCGTTCTCCACAGCAGCAGGACATGGTAAAAATAGAAATCAGGTCATATCGCTCATCTGCTGAGCGCTTCCCCATTGCATGCAGAGAGATGATCCTGGATGATCATCTCCCTGTCTTGCCTGCTCTGGCACCAGCTACCTTTAAGTCACCCATGATGGTGGCCTTACCACTCCCCACATGGCCCCTTGTTTGCTAGCCACAGCGCTGTCTTTCGCTGCTTGAACGTGCCATGTCATTCCACCTTCACCCCTCCTGTGCCCTCGACATGGACCATTCTCCTCGACTTGCCACCTAATATTCACAATCCTGCTCCTTCTCTTCGTTCAAGCCTTCCCTGTTTGTCTTCTTGAAAACGGCCCATCCCATTAGCCTGTTTAAATATGTTCATGGCCCACACCACTATCGGAAGGTGGACCTCTGTGTATTTTATTTGCTTCTGTGTCTGCAGTGCCTTCCTAGCGTATCACACCTCTTGAATGGATGACCAAATACAATAAGGGAAACTAAAACCAAGTCCATGAGATTGGGTTAGGCATGGGAGAGAGGCAAGAAGGGGAACACATTTGCATCTCGAAGAACTGGCTAAGGACCCACTTCTCTGCATCATGAGTGTTGTTTTGACACCACAGAGAATTCCTACAATGAGAAGCACAGCCACTCCAGGCCACAGAGAGGAGCAGTGGGCCTGGAGTCAAGAGGTTCTCCCACTTGGAAGGCTGCTGCAACCTCTCAGCACATGCTGGGAGCTCCTGGCGGCCAGGTGCCCAGTGAGAATAGCTGCCAAGTGCCCTCTCCCCCAAGTCACCCTCACATCTTGGGGTTCCTGCCAGTGCTTGCCTGCTGGCTTGTTCATTTGGGAAAAGTTCAGAAAAATGAGCCAGAAGCAGCAGCCCTAAAGCCAGGGGTGCGGAGAGAAGGGTAAGGTGTTAAGAAAGCAAACTCCTCAAGAATCAGGTCTGAGTTTCAACTTGGGTAATAAGTGCCTGAGTCAGAAGATACGTGTTTTCCTGCTTTTTAGATGTACTATGTATGTGGGGACATTTCAGGCATCTCAAATGGATGCTAATGTCATTGTCTTTACAATTCCATTTCCTGTTCAATTCCTGACGGCATTAACTGTTACTGATAGACCAGAATGTTTCAATGAAATGTAGGAGTGCCCCATTGTCCTCTGAGATACTGAGGACACAAGAATAAGCAAGGCATCCGCCCTGCCCCCAGAGAGCTCCCAGGGTAGTGGGGAAGGCGGACAAGTGACTATTCCATTTCAGGATGTGATAAAGAGCAGGGCCTAAGGACATGGTGCTGTGGGGGCAGAGAAAGGGACAGTGGGTCCAGCCTGGCCAGGTAGAGGTAGGTGTGAGAGTCTCGCAAGGACTCCTGGAAAAGGTGAGGCCCGAGCGATCTTTATAAGAGGAGGAAAGGGACTTCCGGTGATAGGAAACCAGTGAACACCAGCACAGAGGCATCAAACTATTGGCCTATCACCCATTTTGAGGTGGGAGGGGTGGAAGAGTGGACGAAAGAGATAATATATAGGAATACTCATAAAGCTTAAATGTTAAGGGTTTCTGCCCAATAACACGACTGAAGAAGGACCACCCTGAAATACATCTAATAGGTAAATGGACTTTCATTTGAAAAAACTCAGTTCATTCATAACTGCTTGGGAGCCATGTGAGGCATGCTTCTCATGCCCAATGATCTGGCAAAGATAGAATGAACACATCCGAGTTTCATCAGAATCGGTGCTCACGTTTAATTCATACATTCTCCCCTAGATTTCCCTGGCCTTACCATCATTATGACTATCTTCATTCCGAGTGTTTTTGCACAAAGACTATGTGCCACTCACTGCACTAGCCACTTTACACAGGTTATCTCATTTGATTCTTAAAGCAACTCTATGAGGTTAGAAAGATGATAATCCCTACTTTATTGATGGGGAGACTGAGGCACAAAGTGGTGAGACTACACAGCTAGTAAGTGACAGGGGCCCAGGAGTCAAACTCCGATTTATCTTTTCCCAAATGCATTCCCTACCCATTCTGCAGTGTGTGCCCCACAGCATGGTGACAGGAAGGGAAGGTGACCTACAAGGAGGGGGGGGGGGTGACTGATAGGCAATCAACCCAGGTTCCCATCTTCCAATCCCAAGGCATTTTTAAGATTTCATAGAAGAAACATTGCTATGAATGACCATTTATAGACACTTTCAGTTGGCAGAGTCCTAAGCCTTTCTCATAATTTTGTTATCAAGTTCACAGTGGCTCCTTCTTAGCAATGTTACTCTCCCCCTTGCCCAGGCTCCCGCACACAGCGGGGTCCTGACCAGACACTGGGAAGTGAGGCTTTGGTGGGGACAGATTTTTCACTCACAGTCAATCGGCTTTAGAGTTTGTACTGAGGAGTATCTGAGACTTTGCGTTGGAGAACAAGGATGGCTGGGAGCCAATTTTAAAATTCCTTGGAGTGACTGAGGTGGAACTGAAGTTCAAGTACAATTTTCCAGGAGCCTGATATGACGGTTGCTACAAAATTGTTCTTTACATGAACTTTTTGAAATTTGGTTCAGCATGAATTCCTTGCATATACTACAGACAGAAGTGCTTTTTAATTTAGACAAATAGAGACAACGGAAGAGCAGTCCCAACACAATGAAAGCACTGGGGTTACTTCGGTGCGTTAAAATAGGCACCACAAAACTATCTGATTCCCATTACTTTAACTGCATGCTTTGGTAGCTCCCTAAACTCTGCTTGCCGGTACCTACTGTTGCTTGGGAAATGTCTCAGCCCCTAGATCTGTTCCCCAATCGGATTGTATGCTGTTCTCTATTTGCTATGTCATTTGCTAATTTTGTTCTCTTATGCTACACTTCCTCCCCACCGTCCTTTCCCCCGACTATTCCAACTGACAGAGACCATCTGTACAGACACAAACAGGTTCCAAGGTGCAGGGGAGAAAGCTGGAACTTCCTCAGGCTCACTTCATAGACCATGATTTCTTACTAAATACCTAGTGTGCAATGGGCAGGTAACCAGGAACCATGTACTTACCTGTTTCCTACTTTAAAAAAATATATTTTATTGATTTTTTTTTACAGAGAGGACGGGAGAAGGATAGAGAACTAGAAACACCGATGAAAGAGAAACATTGATCATCTGCCTCCTGCACACTCCCCACTGGGTATGTGCCCGCAACCAAGGTACATGCCCTTGACTAGAATCGAACCTGGGACCCTTGAGTCTGCAGGCCGACACTCTATCCCCTGAGCCAAACTGGTTAGGGCACCTGTTTCCTACTTTATACACTATAGAGACCCTCTGGCTCCCAATCTATTTTTGAAGTTCCATTTTTGAAATGGCATAGAGTCCCTTGCAAATATATAAAACATTGGACTTAATTGATTTATTAAAAAGCAAGAGAAAGCATGAGAAGGCAGCAATATGTCACTCATTAAACTCATATGGTCTCCTGCATGTGTGGGTGGGTGTGTTTTCCAAGATGCCCATGTAAACCAAAGTCTAATTAGCCGTGTGAAATGGATTCCCCACGACCTTAAAAATGAGGACTAATTCAATATTTTCCTTAATTTATCTGTTTCCAAATGAATAGGACTTAGTGGTAGTTTCAACCTGTGCAAGTATTCTGATGAAACTTGCACCTATCGTCAGACATAGCAGTTGCATGCTAACTGATGGATTAGCAGTGGCTGTCGGGAATGCTGGGTTGAGAGGGATTATGAAGATGCCCAGGGTTCAGTGGGAAGCAGTGCCATCATCACTTAGGAAGCCCGTGGACCGGGAGTAGGTGAAAGGTAGCAGATGCACCGAGCCCCTCTGCCAGCCAGGTTGCAGGCTCCATCCATCATCCGCCACAGCCCTACTGGGACCTGGGTCCTACACCATCTGTGGAGGACGTCACATCACTCTCACCCCCGTTGTCTCAATTACAGCACCATTTTTCTCCCTAAAGTGACTTGGATCTAGGTTTAGTTTTTTCCATCCAAGATTAAGGGCTCCAATCTCCTCTCCATACTCAGAGTAGTAGATATTATCCATGACATTGCTGCTCTGGCCCTAATTTATGATAGAAGGCATGTTGCTAATAAAGTCCCCCAGTTCACTGAACACCACTGGTTCCTTTTTCATCCCAAAGATTAATGGCGGACAGATATGAAAATGTTCTGTGTAGACGATGCGTAACTGATTTCTGTAGTAACAGCGGTGTCAGGATATTTGGTGAAATAGAGACAGGATCAAGAGGTAGCTTAAAAACCCCAAATAACTCAAAACAGAATCCACATAAAAACCAGTAACATGAATAATTAATGGTAAGTTCAGTGACCTCATTACCACCTATATATGTATTCTTGCTTTGAGCTGAGAACTCAGCTAAGATTTCATATGTACTTTTCTCTTTTAACATTTACAGCCGTGCATGGTTCATTCAACTATGTCCCACATTAGACACAAGCAACTGAGAAAAAATGAAGGAGATGTGAACCCCAAACTCATTGCTCCTGTTCTGGAGTGCACCACAGAGATGATCCTAGGGGAGGGGATGAACCAGGGGCTTCTCCAGAAACAGCCACAGTGACTGCCCCACAGAACAAGTGATTTGTAAAGAGAGGAAGCAATTCTTGGGTCAAGAACTGGAAATCCTTCGTAGCTTTATAAGTTCAAAGACTTAATAAAAAAGTGGCTTTTGTGGGCTGAGTATTACAAAAAGGACAGTAGTAACATATAAAAAATAGTTGACTAGAGGATTTAAGTACTTTTTCCTAATGAATTGTTCCAATACTTGCTGTTTATTCAGATGTCAGAGTAAATTAGCCACTTTCCCCCCACATGCTTGGGGGTTTGTGAAGCCAATATTTTTGTTGTTGTTGTTAATCCTCACCCAAGGATATTTTTCCATTGATTTTTAGATAAAGTGTAAAAAGGAAGGAAGGAGGGGGGAAGGAAAAGAAAGAGAGAGAGAGAGAGAGAGGCGCAACTTGCTTAACTTCCCTGAGCTTCTCTGATAATTGACACTGACTTCCCACATTGGGTGAAAGACTGGAGGTAATATATGTAAGGTCCCAAGAGCTGTGTTTGACACACAGTAGCTACAAGGGACCCAGAGGGAGCTAATGAGACTTGTAGTTTGTTGGTTCCAGTTGGTTCATACACACTAATATTTCAATGGATGAACCAATTTATTTTCCACCCTACCGTAATTTTTCTTCTTTAAGCCAGCTGGAGTTGGTTCTTGCCACTTAGAACAAAAAGCATCCTGCTTACAACTGGTCACTGAGCCCAAGGGAGGAATGACTTGGCCAATACCAGACAGTTATTGAGTAGAAAAAAAAAGTGGAAATAGATTCCAGGTCTTCTGTCTCCAGAATTATGAACTTTTCATGTTTTATAAGCTGACTTCCTCCATTTGGCAACATCTGGAGACATTTCGGTTGTCACATTTGTGAGTGTGTGTGGGGATACTACTGGCCTCTAGTGAGTAGAGACCAGTGACACTGCTAACACCTTACAATTCACGAGAACTCAACCCTGTGGGGTTCCAGAGAACTCATGTAGGTGGGAGATACTTGGTCTACTTACAAGAATATTGTGGACCTTACAGAGTGGGGGAGAGATGCAGGCAGATGGCCATCTACTTGCCAACAAATAGGCAACACAGCAGCTGTCTGTCCTCAGCGTGAGAGGGAAACTCAGATAAACTCCTGGCTTGGTGCTGGGTCTTACATGGGCCACATTAATCTTTGGGGAAGGGCGAGAGGGACTCAACTTCTTACCTACATCTTAAATTTTAAAAATAGAACAAAGGCAGTAGTTTCGATACATAATGACCCCAATGAACAAAGCATCTTAAATTAAAATAGAGACTGCCCAGATAGTGTTTCTCAGTGGCTGAGAGTCAACCCATGCACCAAGAGGTCACTGGTTTGATTCCCAGTCAGGGCATATTCACAGGTTCTGGGCACGATCAGTGAGTCTTTCATCATTGATGTTTCTATCTCCCTTTCCCTTCCTCTCTTTCTAAAAGCAACAAAAACATACTTTAGCAATGAAAATATACATCTATCTTATATGTATATTTAGGGATCATATTTATATCATATGCATATTTATATTACCTGTAGCAAGATGCTTATATTTAGTGCGATGTTAGCCTAGATCAGTCATTCTTAACAGGGGGCAATTTTGCTCCTGAGGGGACATTTGACAACATCTGGAGACATTTTGGTTGTCACATTTGTGAGTGTGTGTGGAGATACTACTGGCCTCTAGTGAGTAGAGACCAGTGACACTGCTAACACCTTACAATGCACAGAAGAGTCTCCCGCAACAAAGAATTTCAGCCCCAAATGTCACCACGCAGAGGTTGAGAAACCCTGCCCACACATGTGAAGATTTTTGATTAGTATACTTTATGTTATCTGGTCAATTTTTAAGTAGCTCTTTTTTTCTGATTGATAAGAATTGAGTAGGCATTAGAAGTGAAAATTCTGATTCAGCCAGTCAAGAAAACTTCAAGCAAAGAAGCTTAAATCGCCACTGGAGAACTTAGCGCAGGGAAAGTTCCCGAAACCAAACTAATTCCTCAAGGAGGGATGTTCTAGCACACCGTCCTCTGGAGCTCTGGGTGACCTGTTGGTTGAGAGAAAGTTGGGCTGCTTGTAAAGAGAAACCCAAGAGAGAATGTTTCGACTGAGTTGTAGATTACTGAACCTCACCTGCAGACTTTACATGATGACCCCTCATGTCTTCTTCACGAGGCAACATCAGCCTGGAATCAACATTGCTCGATTCCACAACGCCCCATTTCGAGTTTAGACTTTTACTGCAGAAGCCCTAATTGCCCTCTTCACGTGCATTTCACTGAACTCACTAAAGTCCAGTTAAGCATTTTCTTGAAAAGAGATAGTTTTCAGATGGCCCTGGCCAAACATCCTGATTTCACACACGCCATTATCCATAATTTATTGGAAGAACCGCAGGCTGTTGGACTTGCCCCAGTTAAAGGGCCTCTTTCAGGAGCTCAAGTGCCCTCACAGTTTGGGACCCTGCATTCTCATGTCCTGCCCAGACCTCACTAACACATATGTGTGTATATGTCACACATTCCTGGCAGCACTGCACTGGGGAAAGAGTCAAACATAGATCAGCCTGTAGATGAGGATAGAGCTTAGTTTTGAACTGATGCAATTTCTGTGACTCTAATGCCAAACCTTTCATATTCATAAGGTAATGAGGTAAAATTCAGTGAATCATTGCAGCTGCCCCTTTTGAGAACTCAAATTCACTTTGCTTTCAGTGACGCAACCATTTACCAAAAGGCAATAAACTCTCAAACACCTTCTGAATAGGAATTCCCAGTTGCTTGGCTATGGACCGTAATTACAACTCCCAGCTCCTTTACGATGAGATGCCATTACTATTTTGGTGATGTGGCAAGTGCAATGCGGGGACTGAATTCTTAATTAAGTTTATAGAGGCATATGTGGCTAGAGGCTCCATACTGGACAATGTAGTCTAGACCATAGTTCTTGCTTTCTGGTTCCTGGCATCACACACTCCTGTATGTCTCCCCTCCTTAAGAGCAAATATATCTCTTAAAACACGCATTTGCTCATGTCATGTTTCTTCTCTCAACCCTCCCAAGACTCCCCATTGTCCACATAATCTAGTTCAATCTCTTGTATAGCAAGTAGATTTTGCCAGACCCCCCCTCCCCGACCCCTCATACTCTAAGCCAGTGATTCTCAACCTTTCTAATGCCGTGTCCCTTTAATGCAGTTCCTCATGTTGTGGTGACCCACTCCAACCATAAAATTATTTTCATTGCTACTTCATAACTTTAATTTTGCTACTGTTATGAGTTGTAATGTACATATCTGTGTTTTCCCATGGTCTTAGGCAACCCTGCTAGTGTTGAGAATCGCTGCTGTAGAGCCTAAGACCATCAGAAAACACAGATATTTACATTACCATTCATTAACAGTAACAAAATTACAGCTATGAAGTAGCAACAAAAATAATTTTATGTTTGGGGTTTACCACAACATGAGGAACTGCATTAAAGGGTTCGCAGCATTAGAAAGGTTGAGAACCACTGCTAAGCCATCAAAGCAACGGCACTACTGTATACCCATCTTCCCCTCCTTGCGTCCCTCCTGTGCATAGGAAGAATTCCTTTTTCATTGGTAGCCTCAACCTCTTCCCAAACACCTCCTTAAAGACTCAGCTTCAGCATCACCTTCTTTGTAAGTCTTTCCTGATACCCATCAATGGGTACTCAGGGCATACTTCCATTGTTGTACTTGAAATATATTAGGATATTTATTTGCCTAAATGGCTCACTCATGACATGGTGAGTGACTAGGTAGAGACTGTGGATTATACACTTTGTTCCCTCATACCCAGACAGAGCCTGTACATAGTAAATAGCAGTGGGATGTGGGTGATAACAATCACTCCAGAAACATTTACCGGATATATATCAAATGCATATGATGTTGCCTTCACTGCTGGGTGCCGTGGCTGCTGGTCTTAGGTGCCTCTGTGTGTAGGTATCTTGCAGAGAAGAAGTGATTCTGATTTTCAGTGTATTTGTTTTTCTTTTAATCAAGTGGCTAGATTATTAAGTCGCTACTTCATCTGGTGCTCAAACAAAGCCAGGGCAGCCGGTGACAACCTCAGAGGAAAAACTAAACTGTTAGATTTATTGAGAGACAATATCTCAGTTTCCAAAGGTGCATTTTTCTAAGGACTCTCCAGGGTGGTGGTGTGACCGCAATTTTGGCCTCAGCGGCTGACCTTTGAACCTAACCCCTGTGCGAGATATGATTCCACTCTAATTATGAAAGCTTCAGCCCTAGGGAACTGCTTGGAGATGTGACCCAACACTATCCAGAACACAGGTGAAAACAATGACCGGTGTGAGCAGTTCAGTCCCTTACGCAGTTGTCTCTCTGAGCTGAATAACACTCAGAAGATGTATTGGACTGTTTTCCTTGTTCTCCTGGAACCTACATTACACCCAAGAAAGAATGGAGTGGGGGGTAAAATAGCTACAGAAAGATTTAAAGTTTTGACGCTCAACTACTGAGCCATATCAAAATTTCATGTTCAGCCTGGCTGGCATGGTTCAGTGATTGAGCATTGACCTATGAAATAGGAGGTCACAATCGGGTTGCAGGCTCGATTCCCAGTAGGAGGCATGCAGGAGACAGCCGGTCACTGATCCTCTCTCATCATTGATGTTTCTATCACTCTCTCTCAACTTGCTCTCTGAAATCAATAAAAAATATATTTAAAAAAGCATTTCATTTTCAAAGAGTGTCCTATCTCCCATGTACATTGGAGTTTATCTTTCTTACTTTGATCTTTACTTTTTGGGTTCCTGATGCATGGAAATAACAATATTGCCAATCCCAAAGATTTATTAAATTCTTATGATTTACCAGGCATTATTTCCAATCCATTAATGTCTATTTTTACACTTAATTTTACTTAATATCCTTAATTACCCCCCTTTCAAAGATGTTAAGACTGAGCTGAGATGGAACAGGTTAGTTGGGAAAATAATTTGAGCCAAGTCATTCTGGATCTAGAGCTCACACCACATTGCACAGGCAATGACAATGAATGTAATCCTATACAGGCAATCCTCAGGTTACATCGGACTTGATGTATTTTGTTTAGTGGTTATGTCACCATCTCCCATTTATAGTATTTATAAAAAACAAAGTTCTGTCATTTCAATGTATGTACTATGTGCTTATGTTTTTTTGTTATTTATTTACCATAAGTAAAGTTCAGGAATTATTATCTTTCTAATTTAATTTTTTTTATTGTTTCACTTCATAACTGCTGTGTATGTGCTCTATGTGAGTGACATAGGTGCTTATGTAGGTGGGTTATGACTTACATCAAAAAACGTGTTATGTTGTGCAGAAGGAGTGTATCTCCGATGTAACCAGAGGACCTACTGTATAATAAAAAACTAATATGCAAATTGTCCCCACACATGCCAGAATTCAACTGACCAGGAGTTAGACATGTGCTGACCACCAGGGGACATTTCGGAACATGGTGAGTATAGGCGATGCTGGCAGCAGGTGGCAGTGGAGGCACTGCCGGCCCTGATGGGCCCTGATAAAAGCAGGACCACAGCAAGATAGTGGAGTGGGTGGTACCAGGCCATGGTAGGTGAGAAGGGAGGCCCCAGCTGGTGGCGGCAACAGGCAGCCAGGAGAAAGGAGGCCCCGACTGGCAGTGGGAAGGGCTAGGGACCCTACCCGTGCATGAATTTCATGCACTGGGCCTCTAGTTAACTTTATAATGATAAGGAGCTTATCCATGATGTGGCTAGATGATTGGTGGTGGAACTGGATTGAGGTTCAAACCTTGGTTCTGCCACTGATTCACTGGGTGACTTTTGGCAAGTCACCTAACTGTTCTGTTCTCAACTGTTTGATAAACAAAATGTGTATAAACATAATTCTCAGATTATTATAAGCATCCAATGAGGCATTTCTATAAATGTTCTGAAATAAGTGGTAAGCCTTATGATCAAACATAAGCAGAGTAAGAGATAGGTGTCTCCATCCCCTCCCAGGGCATTTTGAGAATTAAGTGATAACCTCTGAGAGTACAAGGCATGTGGTACAGAGCTCTATGGACAGTCCTTTTTCATTCTCATTACTGGAAGCTTTCCTTCTCAGAGGCTCTGTCTGCAGACAGCGAACCTTCCTCAACGTAAATCTGTGGTTTGCTCTGTGCTGCAGGCACAACAAAGATGAAACATGGGCTTGAGGTGGCAGATGCCTGAACTATTTCATTCCTCTGCTGCCCACACTCACAGCACTCGCCCATTCATCACTGGATGGTCCTTGATAAGGTGCTACAAATCCGGTATCTTGGGAGTCCAACCACCACCAATCAACCAAAAGGCTGAAAAGCTCCCCTCAGAGGTGTGAAAATATGCCTTTGAGACTAGGATGGGAAATGTAAACTAGATGGATACCAGGTCTAGTTTGTTAGGAAGTCATGGATATCATGAGCATCTTTCCCAGCACGGTCATTTGAAAGTCATTGTTCTGTACTTAACACATCCCCTGCAGAAGTACAGTTAGAAAGAGTCCTGGAGTTAGGGACCAGAGTTCCTTCCTGCGGCTAGCCCATTGTGTGACTTAGAGCAAACTGCTCACCCTCACCAGGCCTCAGGTAACACATGCAAGGTTACTGTTCAAAAATGGAACAGCACTTAGTACTTCATAGAAATGTGATGATGTAATTTCAGCCACAATGGAACCCATATTTTAGTGGGAGAGACTAATACTAACTTCATAATGTTCTTGGCAGTAAGCTTAGCACTTCTGTGGTTTGTAATTTACATAATCCTTCCAACAATACCATCTGGAAGGTGATCATTCCCATTTTACAGATGAGGAAATGGAGGCTTGTAGAAAGCAAGAGACTTGACTAAGTTTACACAGTAAGTAAGGTTACACAGTAAGGCAGAGTCAAGGCAGTAATTTATGATTTAGGATTGTATAGCTACACAGAGTTACTGTAACAATAGAGATGTGGACAGAGAAGAGGAATTCCAGCTGGGATAAGCCGGTTAGAAGGGGTAGCAGTGTGGGGTGATGAAACAATCTTCGGGGAGTTTTCTCCTTCAGCTCTCAAGTTCCGATATTTCAAAATATTAACCTGCCCACATATCAAGATGAATAATGGGGTCAAGATGACAGGTGAGGTGAGTCCTAGCAGAAATTCATACCCTGACTTGTACCTGCTCCATCTCCTCCCAGCCCAGTGTGCATTTTCCCCGAAGGTAGGAACGAATCTCACCATGTCTCACTTCAGGCCCTGCAGAGGCAGGTGCTGTGGGGAGTGTCCTCAGAAGGCTCATGTAGGACACCCTCCAGGACAGCAGATAGCTGGGAACATCACAAAAGGCCTGCTAGGAGCAAGAGGAAGCATCGAGCTGAAATTGGATTGGCTCAGTGGATAGAGCATCAGCCTGTGAACTAAAAGGTCCCAGGTTCGATTCTGGTCAAGGGCATATACATTGGTTGCGGGCACATTCCCAATAGGAGGTGTGCAAGAGGTAGCTGATCAATGATTCTCTCATCGATGTTTCTAGCTCTCTATCCCTCTCTCTTCCTCTGTGTAAAAAAATTATATATATATATATATATATATTTTTTTTAAGAGGAAGCATCAAAGGAGAAGAGGAGGAGAATTAGCTCCACAGCAGGGAGCATGACAATCATGCCCACAGAGCACACCAGCCACACGGCTGCTCGGCCTCAGGCCTGCACACGTTGCGGCGGCGGCGGATGGGAGTCTGAAACAGCACCGTGCTCTGTTGTGGTTGAAAAGATGTGGAAGGAGAATGTCCTGAAGAGTCTCCAGGATTCCCAGGTGATCTAGCGGCCCCTGGATGATGCAGATGTCTGAGTCCAGCTCATGGGGAGTTGTTTTGTGTGCGTGCGTGAGCACACACGCACACGTCCTTAAATGGACTGGAGTCAGCAAAATGAATACGCACCCCCAGGGTACCATTGGCCGAGCCTCTCTTTCCTTAAGTAATGCCTTTCTCGCCTTTTACAAGCCTGTTTGAAGACCTGCAGAGCATCCTGGCTACAATTCAAAGCCCGTCTAATGAAAGCACCTCCACTGTCAGCAATGTTAATGTCACTTTAAAGAGTGTGAAGTGTTGCTAAATGTGTCAGGAAACAATTAGATAACATAAGAGGCATGTTTTCTCAGTGCACAGAGAAATATATTATGCAGGCAGGAGATAAACGCAAAGTTTTCTCAGCTCCAGCATATTCGGCATTCTCCCTCTCCCTCTCTCTTTTTAATCCGAGAGAGAAATTGTTTGGCAAGAGTAAGCCCTGTTGCAAACACTTGGAGGAGGGAGAAATGCCTGCTTTTGCCTCTGACTGCTGTCGCTTGAGCCTCATGCTTTCAGGCTCAGGGAGGTACAAACAGTCTTCCACTCAAATTAAATGTGTGCCCTCCTAATTAGCATTATAAATATAGGTTTCTCAGAGCCAGAGTTGATAAAATTACAGAGTAGGGCTGGAGAGGAGCCTGCAGCTCTCCCAGGCTCACACAAAGGCTGCAGTGCTGCTTGGTTAGAACAATGCTCCCCAGAGCTGGCCTCTGTCTTCAGGGGTCAGCCTGGGGAGGGGAGGGAAGGTAAATGCCAGGCGGGCTGACAGTAGGATGGCGGCTGGGCCCAAATGCTATCTGCTCTTTGTAAGTGATGGAGAGAGCGTCTTTGTCTTGTGTCATCTGCACCACCTGGGCGGGTTCCCAATGGGGCCTGGGAACCACAAGCAAGGGCTGAATAAAATGGGTTTTCCCTCCCCAACTCCACCTGGTGTAACTCTCCGTGGTCCTGAAACATCCACCATGCACTATGCCAGGGCTGGGCAAACTACGGCCCTGTGGGCCGGATCCGGTGAGTAAAACTATTAAATTAAAACAACAACAACAACAACAACAAAACACACAAAAAGACTACCCTTTTATGTAATGATGTTTACTTTGAATTTATATTAGTTCACACAAACACTCCATCCATGCTTTTGTTCCGGCCCTCCGGTCCAGTTTAAGAACCCATTTTGGCCCAAGTCAAAAAGTTTGCCTACCCCTGCACTATGCTTATTTCTTTCCTAACTCCGGCCCTAATATACATCTGTCCAGCGTCTTGGGGGAATTATGAATTAGAAGGAATTGATGGCAGAGGGAAAGGGAGAGGAAGAGGGAGAGGGAGGGGGGGAGAGGGAGAGGGAGAGGGAGGAAGAGAGAGAAGGGAGGGACAGGAGGGCAAAGACTCTGGAATTGGCATAGCCTCTGAGAGATTGTCAGGGGGTTAAAAAATAGAAAAATAAAATGATTTGTTTTAACATTATTTTCAAAGAATCACAATTTCTAGGAAAGAAACCACAGCTAGCAAGGGCTCAAAATGCTGAAAGACTTCAGGTTGAGCAAGAAGCTTGCCTGTCAGATGGTACAATGATGTGCAATTTGGGGCATGAACAAACAGGTGTGTGTGGGCAACCAGCAAGCCCCATCATGGCGGGAGCCATGTGATTGAAGTCAACATGTGCCAAAATTCTCAGGCTTTTTTCTTTTCTTCTGAAAATTTGTTACATTGTGCAGAAGAAGAACAAAGCACATTCGCTTTTGGATCACAATTTATGTCGTTCTTAGTTAAGTCTTAGATGTTGGGTTGGGGTAGCGGTGGGTGTTGACTTGCTGCTCATCTTCTTTATTTTAAAAATATATATTTTATTGAGTTTTTACAGAGAGGAAGAGAGAGGGATAGAGAGTTAGAAACATCGATGAGAGAGAATCATTGATCAGCTGCCTCTTGCATACCCCTACTGAGAATGTGCCCACAACCAAGGTACATGCCCTTGACTGGAATCGAACCTGGGACCTTTCAGTCCACAGGCCGATGCTCTATCCACTGAGCCAAAAAGGTTTTGGCTGCTTATCTTCTTGCTATGTTTCTATTTAGAACATATATCCAGCGAAGGCTCTTTTTCTTCTGAGACTAGTGAAATTCCTAGAATGATCTGGATAAAGACACTGAATGCTAGTTCTAGAAGGAACCTTGGATGGTATCCACACCAACCATTTCACTTTGCTGATGACAAAGTTGTGGGGAGGGGGTGGGAGAGAGATGAGAGAGAGAAAGAAAGAGAGGAGCTTTCCCCACAACCCAGTGAATTAGTGATCTGAGTCCAAGGCTCTGCCCACTAAATCCCACAACTCTGGATATTCAAATTGAAAGACAAATTAAAAAAACACAAAGTTTAAGTTTAAAAAAAGTCTAATTTCACAGCAAACCATATTAATGGCTACAATTCTAATGCAAGGTGTATAAAAGTACCACCTATGCCTCCCAAAGCCCAGTGGATAAGTAACACTATTCTACACCCTGCTCTTTGGAACAATGAGCTTTTTTAGGATGTAGGCATGTATCTCAGGAAAGAGGGTTCCATGATTGAATGGTTTTGAGCAGCAGTACAAAGTATGACAAGCACAGGAAAATATTCCAACTGTACTCTATGCTGGTGTGATCACATCTGGATCAGTTGGTCTAGGGCCCAGGGGTGGGCAAACTTTTTGACTTGAGGGCCACAATGGGTTCTTAAGCTGGACCAGAGGGCTGGAACAAAAGCAACCTGACCATGCTGGCACTCTTATCTTGGGCTACTGGTGAAGGAGCAGAGGGGAGAGCAAGAGAACCCTCTGCTCTTTTGGCTCTGCAGGCTGGATAGAATAGATCTGGCCCGTGGGTCTAGGCTGACATCCCTGTAAGAGCCTAACTGAGAAACGGGCTTTGCCCAGGGGAGGACATTCAGACTGATGGGTGCGTTAGAATCACTTAATAGGTTATAGGCCCTGAAGCCCTTGAGCCTGGGAAAAACGTAAGGAAAGTTGTAGCCATCTTCAAATCACATGCCCCATGGGAAGAGAAGTGGACTTCTATGAACCACTTCAGATGTCAGTTCCAGAGATGATAAAGGTTAAAGGAGGTGGATGCAGCTTCGTATCCACTGCATTTATTTATGTCTCTCCTTTATGTACATTCTAGCTAGTGTTCTGGTTTCTTAGGCATGTGCCTTATCCTTCCTCCTACAGTGTTGTCTATCCTTTTGTTCATTCGACCTGAGTTTATTGAATAACTCTTACTCTTCAAGGCTAGGGCACTGCTGTAGGTGATTGTTGAATCTGCACTATAGGTGTTGTTTTTAATCTTTCCATATCCCAAAGCACCTAACAATACTAGCTCAGAGAAAGTGTTTAATATATATTTGACAAAATGGAGAAACACGCAAAGAGCTGTCTCACAACAGTTGCTGAATAACAATCAATTTGGCATCCTTGTAGGTAATAAGCTCCCTATCATAGAGGTTATTTAAGTACTAGAGGCCCGGTGCACAGATTCCTGAATTGGTGGAGTCTCTTGGCCTGGCCTGCGGGGATCAGGCCAAAATTGGCTCTCTGACATCCCCTAGGGGTCCCAGATTGTGAGAGGGTACGGGTCAGGCTGAGGGACCCCACTGATGCACGATTGGGCCGGGAAGGGACCATGGGAGGGTTCCAGGGCATGTCTGGCCCATCTCACCCAGACCTGATCAGCTAGACCCCCAGTAGCAAGCTAACCTACCAGTTAGAAGTCTACCCCCTGGTGGTCAGAGTGTATTATAGTGAATGGTCAAATGGTTGGAAACTTAGCATATTAGGCTTTTATTATATAGGATTACTGAGCAGCCCTTATCAGCAAGGCCACAGAGACAGTGTGGCATTCAGAAAGAAATAGGATTTAAGGCCTATTTAAGGATGTGAATTCAGCTCTGGCTCTAAATCCATACTTTGGTGAGTGTTCTTGTCCCTGTCTCCTGGGGTAAAGGGGACAGAGAATCATTTAGAAGACATCTCTAAAGTAAGCGATCTGCCTGGAGAGTCTCCCTGCCCACCAGAAGTCAGAGACACATTCATCTCCCCGCCGTCTGTGTTTCCAAAATGTTAAGTTCCCTGCTGAAAACTGAGACCCGCAAAGATTCATGCATCCTTAGAGGACTTAACTTTATGTAAAGAAAATGTATCACTGTGTTCAAGCATAAGCTCAGATTAATTATAACAAGTGTAATATTTGGCCAATCTTAGTCTCATGATTCAACATTCCCCGCTTGATCAGTTTCCAGAGCTAAATGAGAGCCTATAACCATTTGCAATGTAATAACACTTTTTGCCTTTATGACGGCTTTCATCTGAGGATCTCAAAGCTTGGTGCAAACAGTAATTAAGGTTCACCTGGGAGGTAAGGATGCACTTGCGTAGTTTCTTTGGCAAAGTGGGTGTGGGAGGGGGTGATGGTCAACGTCCAGGCAGAAACTGGATTGGTGGGCGCCCTCTTCCTACTTACATGTTTTTGTTTTTGTTTTAAAGAAGAATTCTTTATCTTGCACTGACTTTAACATGAAGGTTTCTATTATTTCCTCATTAAGCATGATATTGGCTTTGGGATTGAACTTCATCTGTCATTTTTATCATGCTACAAAAGTGTTTATTTACATTTGGGTGCCAATTTTATCTAATGGCTTTTCAGCATCTATGCCACTGGCATATTTTTTTATGATCCCAGCAAATCAGTCACATTGTTTAAGCAACAAGTTGACTTAAACTAAAATAGTTTCTATCCAGGATAAGAGAAGTTGAAATAAGTGATTATGTGGAAGATAAAAGAATGAGTAGGGGGCTTCCATCAGAATTTCTAGAGCAGCTATCATAAAAATAAATTATTGAACTTTCCCCCTCCCACCCCACCCTCATCCTTCCCTCCCTTCCTTTCCTTCTTTCCATTTGTTCAGCACACATCCTTTTGAGTATCTAATACTGTTAGGTGCTGGGTGGGGTGGGCCTAAGAAGTGAAAAAACACAATCTTTGCCTCCTTGGAGTTTATATACTGGTGGGGAGAGAAAAAAAAATAAACCAACAAATAAATAGCAAAAATAATAACAAATAAAAAAAACAACGAAATTTGTTTATAGGCACATAATGGAAACACATACATATACATTGAGTGGCCAGATTATTATGATCTCTGAACACATAATAATCTGGCCATATATATTGGAGGCCCAGTGCATGAATTCATGCATAGGTGGGGTCCAGCCAGCCTGACCAGGGGGAGGGGATGTGGGCTGTTGGCCGGCCTGCCTGCTGGTGGAACTCCAGGTCGAGGGGACAATTTGCATATTAGCCTTTTATTATAAAGGATATACACTGAGTGGCCAGATTATTAGGCATTCAGAGATCATAATAATCTGGCCACTCAGTGTATGTCTACATGTATATATGGGCTCTAGGGAAAGACAGACAAAAAGAAAGGGAATAAAGAGTGGCAGGGTGGGGCTCCAGAGATGGGTGCTGCTTACCATAAGATTATCCGGGAAGGCCTCCCAGTTAAGATAACATTTGAAATAGGAACCTGAAGGAAGTGAGAGGAGTTTGATGGGGTGTTTTGGGGGGGAGGGGCTTGTGGGGAGAGGGGAATGCACTAGGTCATAAGGAACTGCATGAACACAGGCTCCGAGTCGGCAGCATTCCAGGTGTATTTCAGGCACAGCAAGCAGGCCAGTGAGCCTGGGATGCAGGGAAAGGTGGGGAAGACGGAGACTTCCTAACCACTGCGAGGTCTTGGGCTCTCCCTCTGAGCCAGATACAAAATTCTGAGGAACGTCTGATCTACAGTTTAGCAAGATCACTTTAGCTGCTGTGTTGACTAGAGACCTCAGGAAGGCTTGAGCTGAAGCAAGAAGACACATTAGAAGATGCCTGCAATAATCAGGTCATAGCCTATTGGGGCTGGGACTGGAGGGACAAAGACCAGGAGCTGGGTACATTTTGATGGTACAGCTACCATGTTTTGTTGACGGGTTAATGTGGGTGTGAAAGAGGGGATTCAATAATAATTCAGTTTGGGGCCTAGATAAACACAGTTATAGAGGCGTTTGTCCTATCACAGTGGCTGGCAAACTCATTAGCCAACAGAGCCAAATAGCAACAGGACAACGATTGACATTTCTTTTGAGAGCCAAATTTTTTAAACTTAAACTTCTTCTAACGCCACTTCTTTAAAATAGACTCGCCCAGGCCATGGTATTTTGTGGAAGAGCCACACTCAAGGGGCCAAAGGGCCACATGTGGCTCACCAGCCGCAGTTTGCCGACCACGGCCCTATCACATTTTTAGCACAGGATGAAGGCCACGCCTGAATCAAAACCCATCCCAAATGTTTGGAAATGATGCTAATTGTTGCCTAGAGAACCCTTCTTAGACAGATAGGTCAAACATAATTTTATTCACAATTTTACAAAACAAAACAAAGAAGTTCCCAGAAAGAAAGAGATACCAAGAGGCCTTTTCAACATTCTAGCTTACGAGAGAAGTGACAAGATGGATACCCATCTGTTACCACTTTAAGGAACTCCAGTGCAGTCTAAGCTGAGGGCTGAATTGTCACTCTGTCCGGCCCAGATGAGCTCTCCGTGCCTCAGAGTTGACATTCCTCTACGGATCCAGAGAGAGGAACAGTTCAGAAAAGAAGCCATTCCTCCCCGCAAACTCATATTCACAAGTGGTACTGAGTAGTAAATTAATTTTGGTCCTGTTCTCTGATTTGTCCTTTAGCTTGACCTGATTTTCCTGCAAGCCTCAGGCATGGTTAATTTGAAGGGAGGGGTGCGTGTATACATTAGCGAATATGTATTTGTGCGTCTGTGAAGGTAGATGGGAATCTTGTTCTGAAATATTAACACAGCACCTTTTTTATTATTATTTATAGGACAACTATATCTCCAGGGCTTTTAAAATAAGAAGAAATAGAAGATAGGTGATGGGAAATTATTTTTTAGTGCTCATACCCTTTGGTTGATGTATAAATAATACAAATGAAAAGGTAAACAGCACAAGGGTACAATTATTGAATAAACAGACACAGAGGCTCACCACAGCACAAAGTCCCCAGTTGTGATTATGATAGAGAAGCAGCTACTAATGCCAAGTTCCATACATTTTTTTTGAGTCTTATTTGAATTTTGCTATAGCTGAATTACTTTACCGCCACACTGGAAGATAAATTTCTATCTATAAAGTTGGAAATCTAAAGCTTCATTATAAGTGGGCCACAAATATACAACGTCAATCTGCACGGAATAAGCGAAAAGCAAATGGTGGTAGTGTATGGGAATAAAACAGTGGCTTAATTGGTTCAGAGTGACCCGTCATTCCAGGCCCGCATGCTGTTTTAAGGATGGAGAAACTGCTTAAGCCTTTGCAGGAAAATATGCCAAGTCTTGTAAAGGAAGGCAAGCATTTTCCTTAAAACAGTGATGAAGAAACCATTGCCACAGAACATCCATTGAACAGTATGTTATGAGTGAAATTTCCTCTTCTCCAATGGACCCTCGATTAAAAGGAGTGTGCCACCCCTATATTATCCCATAGGATTAGGGAACCTTATTTATTTAAATTGGTTGGCTGTCCCTAAGACTTCTACCAATGGAAAGGCGAGAAACCCATTAGTGCTGTTTTGTTTATTTTTTACTTATTTATTCACTAGTATTTATTTATATATTAAATATATATTTTTAAATTGATTTCAGAGAGGAAGGGAGAGGGAAAGAGAGAGAAACAGAAACGTCAATGATGAGAGCGGATCATTGACCACTGCCTCCTGCATGCCCCCCTACTGGGGACTGAGTCCACAACCTGGGCATATGCCCTGACTGAGAATTGAACTGTGACCTCCTGGTTCATAGGTTAACACTTAACTACCAAGCCACAGTGGCTGGGCCATTTTGCTTTTAAATGTCACAGAACAGTCTCAAACTGAGCTCAGTCAGCCTCTCAAGTGCTCCTTCTCTGGAGCATCGTTGGTGATGGATGTGCTGCAGTCAATCTAAGCCCATCAGTCAGATGGAGGTTCCCATCGCCTCACTTTCCTGTATCACTTTGTGGGTAATGAAGCCAGTGCATAATGGCATCTTCTATTGTTATTGTCATAGTCACCTTGGAATTAATATTAATAACAGGAAAAGAGCAAAGGGGAAGCTAGACATCATAAGTATGGTCACCTGGGCAGCTTCACCAGGCAGTTTCATATTCCCCAGGAAACCACTGGTCCACTCCCTATAGACCCCTGGAGGGAGGGATAGAACAAAGGGGGAAATAGGCTCATGCACAGGGAAGTCAGGGTGATGTAGGGAAGGGGCTGGCCTAAAAGCCTAACCTGGGTAACGATAACTGGCTAGGGTGGTGAGGCCACTGCAAGGGTGTGAAATCTTGAAGGGTCAATTGGCTAAGCTCTTCAACATAATCTGTCTCTTGTTCTGCTCTTTTGTTCTCTTGATTCACTCTTGCCCTGGATTAAAATGAATGTGTCACCCCAGTAATCCACCATAAGGTTGCTCCTCTCTTGCTCCATGACCCATACTTGCCCAGCCTCTCATTATAGCCACGTGGCCTTAATCAGCCACATGTGCTCCACCCCACAAGATGCTGGCCTGGCCTGTGCTTTCATATGGAGCAAAGCCTGGAGGTAGTGGCCTTAATTCTTGCCCTGCTAAGAACAAGAATGGACTTTTCCATGGCGAGATGTGGGGAAGATGACATTGGAAACCCAGGGGTATAATTCCATGGCAGTAAAGATCATTCACCCACCCATGCAAGTCTCAGGAAATTCCTTTCCTTGAGACACAGTGAGAACTCTACTTCCACTGGTAATAGATGGTGACGCAGAGGAAGCCCTACCAGTAACACTTTCAGAATCTGGCTTATGGCAGGACATGCCCTCCTTTAGGTCTAATTTTCCAGTTTCTTTTGTTCTAAGAGGGATACACGCCATCTCAAATTCCATGCTAAGGAGAAATGGAACAGAGCTGATCACATAGACTTGCTTTCCCTAAGACTCATACCGAGCTTGTACAGTAGAGGTATGAAAGCCAAAACACACCAATTACCATTAAGCCCAGACATAACGACATCAATGCTCAGGCTAACAATTGGGTGCTGTCAAATGTGCAAACCACTAAATTTCCGTCTTGTTAAATCATCGGATGGCCATTTCTTTTTTAGTTAAATAGGGATAAATAATAAAAAACAATTTACAACGAAAAGATGCTAGTGTTTTGCAGCTGCTGAATGTCTTTTGGGGAGATTACATTCTATAATGAGGAGATATAACCATCATTTTATAAAAGCTGTTGCTGTCTTGGGAAAAACACCATGGAACACGATTAGAAAAAGCCTTTTCTTCATGAACCTTTCACAGGCATGTGCCAACTGCTTGGCATATGCTTAATGATATCTCCATAGCTAAAAATCATGATTTGTTACTGTAAATCTTGACATCGTGTATTAATTTCAACTGTGCTTTTATTGGCTCTACCTTTGAGTTGAGTGGTTCAAGCTTGCAAAGCCCTACAAAAGCTGAAAAGCAATTCAACCATCTATATTTTAACACAGATATATGCATTTACTTCCAATAGCTTGGTTAGAAGTCTTTCTCAAATAATTTAAATATTACTTCAATATAGCTGTGTGCTGGTTCTCCACTTAGGGTATCAAAGACATGGTAATAGGATGAGAATTACAGGGTGGGGAAAATTCTTCATGTAGTACACATAATTAATATTAGGCAATAAACAGCTAACATTACTATCCTCCTTGTTTTTTAAAATTATAGGGTCAATTAAGACAGCATCAACTGATGTAACTCAGACAGCCAGAGACATTTCTAAAAGAGGTAAATTTCTTGGCTTCTCTTCCTTTCGTGGGAGAAATAAAGAAAGGAGGGAAGGAACAGGCATTGTTATTTCCTTCTCTTCCATCTCCACCCTCTCCCAGACCAGGGCTGTGGGTATCTCCAGCTACAGCATCTCCTCAGTAGCAAGACCCAAGTATGTGCTGATCCAAAGACTCCGTTTCCCTGCTACTGCTGCTGTCCACAAAGAGACCAGTGTCCTCAAATAGAGTATCAGCTCCAGAATATTCTCTTTATAGTTAAAAGTCTATACTCAAGCTGATTTTAAGAAGTACACATTGCCAGATATAAACACAATCATGGGGACATAAAGCACAGCTTAGGGAATACAGTCAATAATCCTATATATAATAAAAGCCTAATATGCTAAGTGTCTGGTAGGCCATTCAACCAATCAAAGCGTAATATGCTAATGATATGCTAAGGTTGCTCAACTGCTCTCTATGATGTGCAATGACCACCAAGGGGCAGATGCTCTGACTGGTAGGCTAGCTTCCTGCAGAGGTCCGATGATTGGGACTGAGCAAGATGGGCTGGACACACCCTGGAGCTCTCCTGTGGTCCTTCCCTGGCTGGCCAACTTCCTGCATCCCTCCCCAGCCCTGATTGTGCATTGGTGAGATCCCTCAGCCTGGCCTGCACCCTCTCACAGTCCAGGCTGAGGGATCCCCCTCCCCCACCCCCATGAGTGCACAAATTTCCTGCTCTGGACCTCTAGTATTGTGATAACTATGTATGGTGTCAGATGGGTACCAGGCTTATCAGGGTGATGACTTCATAAATTATATAAATGTCTAATCACTACGTTGTACATCTGAAACTAATATAATACTATATGTCAGTTGTAATAATAATAATAAAAAAGTCTACCCTCAAGCTCTGGCATGTTTATATCCAAAGCCAAAATCGGGATCCTTTCAGGCAAACATTTTATATCCTAAAACAAGATTAATAATATCTAGAAGGAAAATAGATAATAGGTTTTCTCAGTTTGGAAAATATTTCTGTAGTGTTGGCATCATAAAAATCCTTGTTTAAAAACTTTGGGGATTAGAATAAATCAGTATGTGTATGTGTCTGTAGATATATTTCTTCACAATTTTCTTTTTAAAAAAATAAATGACCATGATATAAGCATTAAGCGAACGTCCTCTCATCTAAGACAAAAACTTCATACCAGGACTCAGAGTCTTAGGGTAAACTAAGATGAAAGTGGCTCTTCCTTGGACTTTATCCCCCACACCCAGCAATAAGGGGTCACACAGATCAACAACCCCCCAGGTAAGCTCCCACTTAACTCCAATCAACATAATGTCTAAGCAGGGAGATGGAAATCTCCAGGAAGCCTGAGGCAGTTCTTCATAAGCAGGTTTCAAAGGCTTTGCTCTGGGCTGCTGGGTTCCATGGGGAAATTTACCTCTTGGGATAAGGGTAACAATTAGTGATTCATTCACTCTAAGAGTGACAGTAGTAGGTGAGAAAGATCACACCTTTGTGAATGAACATGAGAAAATGCAGAGTTGTAATTATTTCTGCATTTTTTTTTCATGCTAAACCTCCTCACACACATCCCAGAACCCAGCACTACTGTTAACTCCTTGCAGGCTGATGGGGAAGCAAGGGGGTGGGGATGCTTCAGAGCCACATGCTTTGGAGCTTCTCTTACAACGCCGCCATCATTGTTTATCCTGCAGCTCCCATCCTCTGGTGCATGCCCAGAGTTATTTACCAGGCTTTCTATGATTGCCTGCTTACTTTCAGATGCTAGGCTCCATCATCCCTGGGTTAAAGATGGGGAGAGGGAAGAATTTTCATGTTTTAAATTCTGAGCTCAGGAGAGAGGCTCTGTCTTCTCTCTCCCCCCTAGCTGCTAGTACAGCATAGAGACGGGGCCTGCCACCCAAGTACAGTTTATTCCCCGGTAATGGGTGGGACCCATCACGGAGGTAAAGAGATCAGAATTGGAGAGGGAGGGGACAGGGGACCAAGTTGGGCTGATGCAGCAGCCGCAGCCAACACCAAGCAGCAAACAGCAACAGCAACAGCAACAGCAACAGCAACACGTGTCTTGCCTGGGGTCCCTCTTAAAGGACTGAAAGGGAGGGGATTGGGCCCAGGGTAGAACAGGAAGGGATGGGCCCCAAGGGAACTCTGGCCAATGCTGATTGGTGGTTCAATGTCTTGGAGATGTCTCTGTGGCAGGTGACAGTCATGTGTTAGCTCCACCCACCAGTTTGGGAGGGGGAGAACCTTACACTGGTCATGTGTTAAACTCCGCCCACCAGTTTGGGCGGGGAGATAACCTTTCACTCATGGGATCACCCTCCTCAATGGGCCTCTCCCCGCTATAGCCTTACACAAAGGATGAGAATGAAGGTTACAGAGCACAGTGCTTCCTCCCTCCAGCTGACTCATGGGCACAATAATGGGCACCAAAGTCATTTATGTCCCAATCCTGGAAATAGAATAGGTTAGCATACATGATAAAAGAGAATCAGTTCCAGGTGTGATTAAGTTAAGGATCTAGCACTGGGGGGAGAGAGGAGGAAGGCAGGAGGGACAGAGATCACAGGAGCCAAGGTCAGAGTGATGTGAGGAAAGGGCCATGAGCAAGGAATGCAGGCGGCCTCTGGACTTTGAGAAGGGCATGTAGGAGGCAGCTTGATATTAATCCACTGAGACTCCTTTAGGACTCTCACCTCCAGAACCATAAGATAATAAATCTGTGTTGTTTTAAGCTTTTAAGTGTGTGGCAGTTTGTTAATTAGTACAGTAATAGGAAACTAACACGATGCATGATGTGGCTTTAAAGACCTGCTCTACTGGCCCTTCCTGCCCAGTATCAAGTCCGCTGACAGCAGGGTGCGGGGAGTAGGGTACACATGGTGAGAAAGCCTGCTCCCCAATTCTTCAGCCAGAAAACTGAGCTCTTCGGGAGCCATCCAATCAACAGTAAACAGAAATACACTGACACTGTCAGCTCTGGCAAAAGTTACCACTTAGTGAATCAACAAACATCTTAACAACTATCCAAGGAGGAAAGGTGCTTAGAGCAGTAGCTTAGGAAACCTTTAAGAGCTGGGGGTTGGCATCTGCATGGGGAAACCCAGGAGCCCACGTCTCGGTTCCAAAGATGGTCTCTAGACAGTTTGCCCAGCGGCATCCTGCTGGCCTCACTCTGCATAAAGATAGACATACATCTTTTGGCCAAGACAGTGTTTTTTCCCTTTAACTGACTTTTAATGCTTTTGACTGAAATATGCACTCTCTAGCTTGCCACAGGCCTCACCATTCCCTAACACTTACCCCCTGGTTATTTCATTCATTCATGTTGCCTAATGGGTCCTTGCAGGTACTTGTGTTTTCAATTGAAGAGTAAGATCTATGGTGACTTGCCGAAGCCGGTTTGGCTCAGTGGTAGAGCGTCGGTCTGCGGACTGAGGGGTCCCGGGTTCGATTTCGGCCAAGGGCATGTACATTGGTTGCGGGCACATCCCCAGTGGGGAGTGTGCAGGAGGCAGCTGGTCGATGTTTCTCTCTCATCGACGTTTCTAGCTCTCTATCTCTCTCCCTTCCTCTCTGTAAAATATCAATAAAATATATTTAAAAAAAAAGATCTATGGTGACTGATTATTATACATTTACTATTGGACACTTTGAAGAAACTCTCCTGATAACGCCCCCCCTCCCCTTCCCCTGCCCCAGCACTCCGGTCCTATTAGCTGTCTGCAGTGACCCACCCAAGTCTATTCCTTTGCATGTTCCTTTTGACCTGCCGCAGGGCTCTGTGGTTGGGCATGCTCAGTAGGTTCACTGAAAAACTGAGTAAGGACACAAGTGGTCTTATCATTTGTAGAGAACATAGGGCTAGAATTAAAAGCTCCTATTTGGACAAGAGAATACAGATCCCAAAAGATCTGAATCACTCACACTGAAAACTAACAGAGTAAATATGAAGTTCTGCATTTAGAAGAAAAGAAAGGAAGAAAAAAGAAACCTATGTAAGCACTGGATGGGAAAATATGATTCCACAGAAGCACGTATAAAAAAGGCTTCGAAGTTTTATATTGCAGAAGCTCTGGCATGAGACACTGATTGATGTGTTTGCCCCAAACAAACCATTCAGATCAAGGAAAACCGTACTTCTTCCTAAGATAGTCAGAACATATGCACAGATGCAGTAACATTTCAAGACGGACGTTTGTCAGCCGGAGGTGTTCATCAGAAAATGGACAGGAGGGTGTTGGGAGAATATCTGAGTCAGGTGAAGGTCGGAGGCAAGTAGATGCTCAGATAGAATGAGCAAGCAAGGTCTGGCGGGCACAGGTTCAGATTCAGCCAGTCCATATAGCCCAGTTCTGCAGAAGGAGATTGGCATTTATCTGGCTTGCTTGTAGAAGGCAGAAGAAACACACTATGAAGTAGAGGATGAGGAGATATTCTAAGGATCTAACCGATACACATGTGGAATAGGCTTTCCTGTATGGGAGTGAGTTCACCTTGGGTGGAGGCAATCAAGCAAATGTTAGACAGCCTTTATGCCAGAGGGAATGCCAGAGAGGAAATCCAGGTGTGGATAAAATGAGATAAGATGACTTCTCTGGCCCAGTCCAAAAGCAAGATTCTTGGATACCCTACCCCCATTGTCCTCAATTTGGAATGGGATCTCGTGGAAAGAGAAGAGGAGAAATCAGTTTATTTACGTGGGGCAGAAGATGCCACTTAGGAACAATCCAAAGAGGTTTTCGCTTCCGGTAAGTTGGTCCCTGGTGAACCTCTGTCTCAGGAATATGGTTCAGAAGCATGTCCTGGGCTATTCATTTGTTAATCAAAGAGACCCAACATATCCTAGCTTTTAAGTTTCCAATGTCATTTGTAGCATTTTTTCCCTCTGTGGCTTCATCTGTTTTCAATGTTTTAAAAGATTCTTCGCATCCTGTAAACAGCACTCAACCATTCTAAAAAGAACTCCCAGCATGTGGGACGTCACAAGGTGAACATTTCTTAGCATCTAAACACTGATGACAGGTCAGGGTTTCCCTGTCCCTCTTTCCTGATTCAGGATAATTGCTAAATCAAACGATCCATAGTCGGCACCTCGGATACATGCAATGTATGCACAAAATAGACACAGAGACATGGCACATGGAACAGACTAACAGATCTCAGAGGGAAGGGGGAAGGAGAGGCAGCAAAAGATTAACCAAAGAACTTACATGCATAATAGAACTTATATGGCCTAGCTGGTGTGGCTTAGTGGTTGAGTGTCAATTTATGAACCAGGAGGTCAGGGAACATGCCAGGGTAACAGGCTCAATCCCCAGAGGGGGGCATGTAGGAGGCAGTCGATCAACTATTCTCTCTCATCATTGATGTATCTATCTCTCTCTCCCTCTCCCTTCTTCTCTGAAATCAATGAAAACATATTTTAAAAAAAGAACTTATATATATATATATATATTTATTTATATATATATATATATATATATATATATATATATATATATATATATAAAAGCCAAGTGACCAGAAGGACCAGAAGGACAGGAAGGGCTGGTCGCTATGACATGCACTGGGGCTAGCCAACAACCCAATGGGAGAGGGGCCAACCGACCAACTACCCACGTCCCCTCCCCCTGACTGGTCCCAGCTCAGATTAGTCCCCCCTATCAGAAGGGGAGCAGACTAAGTTCCTGAGGACCCCCCAAGCCCTACCACCTGGCCAGGCCCCAATTGGCCCCGATCGTACATGGGGCCAGCTGGCCAACCTCCTGCAGCCCCTCCCCCTTGCTGGCTGGCCCTGATTAACTCTGATTGGGACAGGTCTCCCCCACCTATGCATGAATTGGTGCACTGGGCCTCTAGTATGCATATAAGCATTGCCCATGAACACATACAATAGTGGAGGAAAGGCCCGGGTGAGATGGTAGCCGGGTGGAGGGGGGCAAGGAGAGAGGAAAAAGGGGACATCTGTACCACTCTCAACAATAAATAAAATTTTTTTTAAAAATGAGGTATCCGGGAAGAGTGTTTTAGAAATAGTTAAAAGTAGTAAATTTAGTTTGGAAACTATAAACTCTGTGCCTTACAGCCTATGTAACACTATGTTGGCTTGTCTGCCTGCCTGTCTGTCTGTCTGAATGTATAAAACTAGAATGCACTCAGCGGGTGAATAGCATTCTCCCATTCACTTCAGGCCTTAGCATGCCCTCATTTGCTTCCATATGTCAGGCTGCCATAAGTAGCGGTGTGACTGCCTACCACCAGAAGGGCTGGCATTGAAGGGTCTGCCCACAGTGACACGGGAACCATGAAAAGGTTTGGGATTAGCCTTTCTCTCAGATGGTGGGAAGGCGATGCTCTGTTCTGAGCTGTGGCGTTAATGAGGGTGATTACGAACAGATCTCTGAAGTTAGTGTTATTTTGCACAAAGTCCTTTTAAATGAAAATAAATGCCATTCCTGCCCAATCAAGTTCGGACTAATGGTCTGAAACAGTCAGAGAAAGTAATGATGGGGAGGCTTTCTACTTGAGGAGGAAAAAAAAGCAAGAAACTTCTGCAACCATTGGTTTAATTGAAATTAAATCCTTGAAGTAAAAATGAATTTTTATTGTGGGTTATTGTTAAGCTGATGAACATTGTCTCCCTCCACACAACCACACTTAACTGACTTTAAAAAAAAAAAAAAGTTTTTATCTTATTTGGAAAAAAAATGGCGAAACCTAACTTCCAGAGGGATCGCCGGCAGTCTGTCCACTATTTGGGGCAAAACATACTTCATTTTACAGAATAAATGTAAGGAGAGGGTTGGGAATTGATAGCGGTTCACTAATTCAGAGAAGGAGAGCAAGAGGAGGAATAGGATGCCAGAGAAATAGGAGAAGACGAAGCAAAGGGTGGATGTGCTGAAGGGGGAAGATAAAAAAAGTCATAAAGGGTTTTATGACCACGCCCAAATGTCTAAATAAAATTTGCATATCCGAAACCTGCAAACCGAAGCCTTCGGTGGGATAAAGCCCGTTGGGTCCATTTCACCAGAAGAGGATCAGGGAACAAGGGTGGGAAGAAAGCTTACGCACACGCATTTGTCCGACACCTATTGTTACATGAAAAACGTCTGGCAGTAATTTCCTATATTTCTGTCAGAAAATGTCAGCTTAACGCAGGCGCAAGGTTTCCCTTCTTCTCCCCCAATTTGAAAACCATTTACAAATGCATCTCGGTGATTCCGAGCCCCAAATTACCAAACCCAATCCCTGACCGAGGCTGCCCGGCAATCTGAACTTTGTTTACACAATTAGGAGCCGCTCACGTGCACGTCCCGTAAATGACAAGGTTTCCTCCGCAAATTAACAGGAACAATTTCCCCATCTCAGGAGCTGTCAGGATGGGCCCTGTTGGCCAATTTATCTTACTCTCACACATCTCTGGTGCCTGTCAATCAGCGTGGGAAACATTTGGTGCTGATTGCCATTTTTCTCTCCACTTCCTTTTGCCTCTCGTACCAGGCAATTTCCTGCAAGTCAATCAAGGTCAAAGCCGACCTTGTTTAAATAAAACGCGCCTGAGCTCCTTTCACACCAACAATTTCAAAGACGGAATGAGCTGTATCTTTTACATTTACATTTATACTACCCAGTGGCCGCCCCCCCCCCGCCAATCCAACCATTTTCTCCGAAAATGCCATCCTTGAGTGATAAGTCATAACTAAAGCCACCTAGAGACGGAGAAAGTGAAGTTGAGAAGCGAGGAGGAAATGTGTATTCCAGGGATCTGTCTTCCCCGTTAAAGATCTGCTCAGCCAACAGAGAGGTCTCTCCGTGAAGAATACTCCAGATTGTCTTGCCTATCAATACTCAGCCCTCATGGGAGGCAGGACCACGGAGCACAAACAATAGTCCCCTGATCCTCAGAACCTGACAACCCAAAGTAAGCAGTTTGAAGTGCTGGCCCTAGAGACCAGGTCCTGCAGGCCAGAGGGTTTCAGGGAATTTTGGTGGAAGTTTCTGTTGTTATTGTCTCAAGCATAAACATTTATTATCATCATCATCATCATTACTGTACATTGGGGAGGAAAAGGTATGGGAGAGGAAGCAGCCGGGTCCTATGGAAATTCTTGAAAATAATCCACTCCCAGGTTTGTTTGGGAAACCTGCGTTTTCCTGCAAACCATCCATACTCACTACTTTTCTGAGTAAATCCGGCCGTGGTTGCTTATAACTCTGCACCCCCATGCCTGCAATGTTAAGAATACGCATTGAAATGAGGCCCGGCTAAATGTGACTCGAGGAAAGAAAGAAACGCAGCTGGACAAATATAGAATTTCCTGAAAACGGTACCACGCAGCTTAACTGCCACAGAAGCGCTATGCTCTCAAAATGATTAATACGAAGCGAATGCGTTTCAGCGCCTACTACAGATACTTAAGACCCAGTTTGGTGTTTTCAAGAGTGTGATTTCCCCTCCTTTAAACCCGAAATAAACAAGCGAAACATCCACAAATTCTCAGAGTGAGAATGATCCCAACCCTTTTACGCCAAACACAATCTCACTGGGCTTAATCATATCACATCTCGTTTTGTCTCATCATCTGTCAGAGGTCACTCCTGATGTGGTCACTGGTCTGAGTGACAGTTATCTACTGAGTGTCTGCTCTGCATCGGGCACCACCCAGGACACAACGTGGGTGAAGCCGAAGGAGTCTCCGTGTCATGGAGCCTAGAGTCGTCAAGGTGGTAGATACTAATTACGTCATCTCAGAAATAAAAGCATTAGACATCCTTCGGTCAGTGCTGGGCAAGAGGCATGCAATGGTGACCTACACCAGGCTGGGCATTAGAAATGTTTCATCAGGGTGTCAACCAGCTGATTTCTTTCTTTTTTTTTTAAATATAGTTTTACTGATTTCAGAGAGGAAGGAAGAGGGAGAGAGAGAAATAGAATCATCTATGATAAGAGAGTATCATTGATCGGCTGCCTCTTGCACGACCCCTATTGGGGATTGACCCCTATTGGGGATCGAGCCCAAAACCTGGGCACATGCCCTGATGTGAAATTGAAATATGATCACCTGGTTCATAGGTCAATGCTCAACTACTGAGCCACGCTGGCTGGGCTCAACCAGCTGAATCCTGACTGATAAGAGCTAGATGCCCTGGCCTAGCGCTATTCAAAGTGTGTGGTCCATGAGCCCCACCCAAGCCCAATGAGAGAACCTTTCAACCAATAAACAGCACCTTTCAGAGCAATATGACCTTGCCTGATGATGCTGTCCACCAGTAGGGTCACTGGGGTCACAGACCAGTTTGGGAGAGCTCAGCATCACATGGTGGTTCCCATGTGATACAAAATGCACACACCCATAGGGCCATATTTAAAGGGTCCCTGAAGAATTCTATGAACTGGAGGTAAAAGTCTTACACCCACAGACAGTGGAGAGGTTCTGATTTGAGGATGTAAATATCTCCACCCGCCTCATGTTCACTAGCCGAACACTTGGCTTCGTTTAGAGCCCAGCAAGCGACCCTGCCTTCCCCTTCTTGGCCTGAGATGTCCTGGTTGCCATCAGAGCCGTATGACTGAGAGCCACACTCATGACATCCTTTAGGAGGAAAAGGCGAATTTGGGCAAAACAAACTCATATTTCCTTGGGCTACACAACATGTAAAATCAAAGGTAACTGGCGAGGAGGGCTCCTAAGGTCCATGTTTATGTTCCATTTCTGGTTCTGGAACTGGTACCAGGGGCACACTCCATCTGTGCAAAATTCATTGGTCTGTGCATTTATGACACACACACACACACACACACACACACACACACAATGTATAAAAATGCTTCCACAGAAGTTTTTAAAAATGTCAATCAAAAAAGACAGAGAAAGAGAAACTGTTTAGAGGAGGCTGAGAAGACATGATAAGCCATGCCATGTGGAAAAGAGCTAGAATGGGCATTCTTGGGGCAACTGACATTTACAGATGGACTGAGGATTAGATGATACACAAGGTCAATGCTAAATTTTTATTTTATTTTTTTTGTAATTGCACTGTGGGAATGCAGGAGGAATGGCTTTGCTTCTAGGAAATACCCACTGGAAATACCCTCTTTCAGGGGAAAGGAGGATTGGTGTGGGGGCCTTTTAGTCTTAACTGGTACAGAAAAAACAATGTGTGTGTCCTTGGGGGAAGAGATAGAAAGCAAATGACAAATGGGGCAAATATGCACCATTGATGAATCCGGTAAAGAGTGAAGGGTTATTTCTTTCCACTATTTCTGTAATTTTGAAATGGCATCAAAATAGAAAAGTTACAAAAATGAGGATAACAATTATAAAATCAAATGAATGACGGGTCTGCTAGGTGGCACCCGGTTGCTCCAACAGACTGGTGGTTTGTGAGAAGAAAAGCAACATTGCAAGGTCTCCCTCAGCATTCAGAGGTTACTGAGGGGCAGCTCTCTGGGTAGACAGGGTTTTCAACCCAGTAGAACAGAGTGTAATAGACCAAACTTTTTTTTTTTACATTAATTCATTTGTGATCTTTACCCTGACAATGAGTATCTTATTGCGAGGTGGTCCTTAATGGTATATATTTTATTGATATTTCTTTTTTAAAAATATATATTTTATTGATTTTCCACAGAGAGGAAGGGAGAGGATAGAGAGCTAGAAACATCGATGAGAGAGAACCATCGACCAGCTGCCTCCTGCACACCCCCTACCGGGGATGTGCCCGCAACCAAGGTACATGCCCTTAACCGGAATCGAACCTGGGACCTTTCAGTCCGCAGACCAACACTCTATCCACTGAGCCAAAATGGTTTCGGCTGATATTTCTTTTATTCCAGGCTTTTCTCCCTCGTGATTCTACCTGTGATTACTCCCTGTCTCCTTCCAAAGACCAGGCACTGCTCAGAGCTTTGTGAGGCTGCTAGAGGGTCCCCTGATTTATCAGGTTCTCAGTTACAATGGGGTGGGGACGGGAAGGATAGTAGACAATACCCCAGGATGAACCAAACAAACAGGATTCTGCATCAAATTCATATTTATGTGTGTAGAACTTGTCAAAGGGCAACATTGAGTTCTAGCAGGAAATGCAGACGTCCTTCAATTCCTCCCATCATTTCGCATAATCTTTTTAAAAGCACCATTATTATATCCATGGGTCACGTTCAACAGTCGAATTCCAAAGCTGTTCGCTTGGGATAAAAGTCGGGGTTCCAACTCTGCTTTGCCTGCTCTGAACTCTTTGTGGAAGTTACACCTTTCTTCCTCTGCCATCAGGCTCTGAGATCAAATGCTTACATGTTGTTCCTTTCAGCACTGCCTTATGAGCAAGGCATCTGTGGGACTTGCCTTAAATCTCTTGTGAGCTAGTAATTTAATTTTTATCCAACATTGGAAAATTTTCCTGCCATTTTTTTAAAGCAAACTCTGCCTATACTCACTGTTAATGCAGGGAATATTTTCGATATCAATGGAAATTAAGCCATTAATTGGACATTTTTTCCTATATTTTCCTATTGTTTAAATACACACATACTCACATGCATGTGCCCACACAGTCTTTCATTTCTAAAATAAAAGTTGGGTTGATCGGCCCATGTAATTCAGTGGTTGAGCTTTGACCCATGCACCAAGATGTCACAGCTTCAGATTCCTGGTCAGGGCTCATGCCAGGATTGCAGGGTCCATCACCAGTAGGGGGCGTGCAAGAGGCAGCTGATCCATGATAGTTCTCTCTCACTGATGCTTCCATCTCTCCCTTTTCCTTCTTCTCTTTCAAATAAATAAATACATATTTAAAAAATAAATAAAAGTCAGGTTAAAAAACTCCACGCCTCAGGTTCTATCTAACCTCTTCATTTTTCTTTCCTAAAAGCTGCGACGCCTCCATTTTCTATGCTAACAAATGGTATATGACAGGTTCACCGATTTACTGCTCTGCGCCCTTTTTAATTATGGATGTTTGAAGGAAATTTTTACCCAGGAAAACAATAAATCACCAGTGAAATTATTTGTTAGTTGAATGAGCTGAATAAACAGTTGGCTTCGGGGCAAAGATTCGTCTGGCATCTTTTAAGTCATCCCATATTTTTTCTTCCTATTTCTGCACAAAAGCAGGACCGGGCCTGTCAGAATCAGCTGGGACTAGAGAATGTGGCTGAGAAGTGGGGAAATAAATAGGTACCTGGCCCCCCGATGTCCTGAGGGTTGAATAAAATATATTTTTTAACTTTTACTAACATTCGTTAAAATATTAGTAATATTATTATATTATGAAGAATGACAACACACAGGAACATTTACTGAGTATATTAGCATATAGCTCTCATTTCATTTAATTCTAACAACAACCCAATTTTCCTGTACCTACAACATGGATAACAGTTATCTTTATGCTAGAGAGTGGCCAACCCAGAATTTCAAATCGGTTTCTGACTCCAGATCTTGAGCTCTCAGCCATCAAGTGTCCATAAATTTCCTCAAAGGGAACCACACCCCTTCCCAAAAGTCCTCATGTAGTATTGAAATGAAAGCATCTAAATTGGTGGCTAAAAGCCTCGTTCAGAAAGTTAAACCTAGACAGTGCTCATTCTCTCTATGGAGGAGATGAAGAAAGCAGACCTTCTAGTGCAGGGGTGGGCAAACTTTTTGACTCGAGGGCCACAGTGGGTTCTTAAACTGCACCGGAGGGCCGGAACAAAAGCATGGATGGAGTGTTTGTGTGAACTAATATAAATTCAAAGTAAACATCATTACTTAAAAGGGTACAGTCTTTTTTTTTTTTAATTCAATAGTTTTATTCACCGGATCTGGCCCGCAGGCCGTAGTTTGCCCAGCCTTGTCCTAGCGTCTTCTCTGAGAAAACCAATAATGTCTACCATAGAAAAAAATTAAAATAAATAAGTTAAATTAAACTATTAAACAAACAAATGAATAAAAATAAAAAACCCCATAAAGATTGCCCCAAACAGGCTGAGTTGAGAATCACAGGAAAAAGTGCCATCACTGGAGTTTCCTGGGGGAGGAGAAGGAAATAAGGTTGTTCTTTTGGAAATGAAAGTACGGAAAGTGTTTGGAGTGATAGCTAACTGTTACTATATGTGTAATAAACGCCACCCTCAGAGTCACAGGCATACATTGGGTACTGGGAGCTTCCATGCAGGAATCAGTTGAGTGCCCTTCCTTCATGTCCCCGATGAACTTGTCGGAAAGTTATGAAGAATCACAGCCACTTCGAACATATTCTTACATACAAATAGCGCTGCTCATCTTCAAGCTGGGCCAAACGTCTCTGCTTTGGACTTCCCCCCACACCAGCATACCGGCTGCCTGTGGTGAATCCCATAAATATCGCAGCTGGAAGCTTTGTTTAAGGGTATTTAAGCAGACCCTGGAGCTCCCAGTTTCGGAAACAGGTTTGAGTCCAATCATCAGCTTGTTCACATTGGAATGCTGACCGTTGCTGTGGCTTCTCTTGTATCATTAGCTTCAGATCCCACGTCAATATATGGATCAGGCATGGTTTTAATTCAGACACTACCAATGTGTACTAAGAGAATTGCTTGTGTGTTAGTATTTGAGACTAGTAGCTCAAGTCTGTATCTCCTATGAGCATTTCCTATGTACCTCATCCAAAATCAGGTGCAGGCCCCCCAAGGGCTTCTCTGGGGCTTTTGAGGGGAACCAAAGGGTCAAGGGGCCCTGGGCGGGGGAAGGCAGACATAGAGGCCCATGGGGCAGTTATGTTTTGGTTCCATGTGCTATTTATTGTGAGAGATGAGTGATCCCCTCCCATCTACTGCAAATGTGTAAGAGTGCGGCATGATGATGGCAGCAAAAGACCAATCCTCCTTTGGACAGCACTGGAGCTAGCTGTGTGTTCCATTCTACAATCTGTGCTTTTTTGGCACCAATGAGCTGGTGGCCTTGAGGCAGAGTTATCTCTAGAAATTAAAAAAAAAAACCCACAAAGAATGAAAAATCTTGACAGTGTCAATAAGAAAAATGGCCAGAGTCATGGTAAACATGAAACTTACAAATACACATCCATGTGCTCATTAATAATTAGGTGGCAAAAAATGACTTCACTATTGATCAAAGAAGTTCAACTTTAAAGAATGATGGAATACTATTTTTAAAAAGTGAGCAACTGGACCAATCTGTATATAAAAGCCAAGTGACCAGAGCGATGAAACAACCAGAATGACTAGTCACTATGATATGCATTTCGGTGGCCAACCACCATGATCCAGGCCCTTTATCGCCCCCCCTACCCCAACCTCCTGAAGCCCCTCTTCCGGCTGGCCACACTCCTTCCTACTGGCCTGGCGCCATTAGGGGCATGCCAGCCAGATCCTACCCAGGTACAAATTTATGCACCAGGCCTCTAGTGTTTTAATAAATATTAATAGCATGTGCTGGGAAAATTATGAGAAATCCAGAACTCTCATACACTAATGAGAGAGTGTACATTGAAGCACAACTTTTTTTTGTTCATATCCTTGAATAGCTCAACTTTTAGGGCATCTTCTTGAGGTAGCTAGTACAGATACATACAAAATTTGTAAGGTAGCTGCCTATCAAAGTAACACTGAGAAAGCAAAGGCCCAACAGATGTGGGATACTTAAATAACCAATGGGGAAGCCATCCTTTGAACCATTTGCAGTCTTTAGAAATAATATTTAGAATAATATTAAACCATGTGAGAAAACATAAACACTATCACTCTTATATGCACTTTTGCAAAAATATACTATTTTCTATTATTAGTAGGATTATGGTTAATTTTCTTTATATTTTTCTCTTTGTACCTTTCTGAATTTCACTTTCAAAATCAAACATAAATTTAATTAAAAATATAGGATCTTTATTCAGAATCTTGCCACTTGCAGATGTCACTGAGCTAATTATACCACAAATCTTACAGGAAGTGGACACAGTATGACATGCTCTTTTCTTCCAGAATATTCACCCTCAACACAGTGCAATATATAAGGCATTGTGACAAAAATTCTGATGATAATTGTGAAAAATGGGACAGTCTTCCTTTTAGTTAGTTTGTTGATTAATTAATTAAGTTTTTAGTGAGGTAGCTTCAAAGCAAAATGGGCAACTTAAGGATGCAGAAATCTGACAATGTAACATCCCAGGAATGGGTGGGTATTTGAAAGGTGCCACATTTGTCACTGTGCTGCCACCTCAATCCGGCAACCCACAAAGTCCTATTCATGTCCTCAATTGACCACCTGATGGTCTTAGAGGTTTCCAGTGTGAGTTCTCTGGGGGTAGGGCCCGGTCTGAAACCCTTCAGTGAATAGGACTGTTTGTTAACTCCAGTAGACAATTATGAAGGGCAATTAAAAATTCAAATTATGTTAATAGGCCAGAGAAAAATGACTGTTTGCAGAAATCAGTGGCAATTACCAGACATAATGGTTCTCAATTAGGCTGGAGGGGATTTCCAGTCATTCATAATTCACTATCTTAAATGTATCATAAAAAAGTAATTGTCACTTGTTAATAAAAGTTACTTAAAAGCAATGTTAAATATCTTGTGTGGAAAGTAACTCTCCCCTCTCCCTCATCAGTTTTTCACAAGGTATGCACTTAATTTAAAAATGGAGCATACACCATTTAAAAAAATGTGAATGTGCTTCAAAATAAGTTCTTTCTAGACATCTTCTTTGGACTTGCCACGGGTAAGCATTGTTTCATCCATTCAGTGATTATTCTTTTTTCCCAACCATGCTCCCATTGAAATGAGGGGAGGGGGCTGGGGAGACTGTTCAAGGACTATGTTGCATTGATATTTTTAGTCAATTAACGGTGAAAGCATAGAAACATTATCTTGCTGCTTCTGTCATGTTTATTTTTCTCCCAAGGTTTTTGGTTTGTTTATTTCTATGTTCATGCTAGAGGCCTGGTGCATGACATTTGTGCATTGGGGGCAGGGGGTCCCTCAGTTCCACCTGCGCCTTATTACAGTCTGGGTGCCCTGGGGGGATGTCCTACTGAGGGCTTAGGCCCACTCCCTGGAACATCCTTAGTAGTGCCACGGAGGTAGGAGAGGCTCTGCCACTACTGCTGTGCTTGCCAGTCATGAACCTGGCTCAGGGCTTCTGGCTGAATGGCACTTCCTCTGTGGGAGTGCACTGACCACCAGGAGGCAACTCTTGCATTGAGTGTCTGCCTCCCTGGTGGTCAATGCATGTCACAGCAAGCAGTCATTCCACCTTTCAGTCAATTTGCATATTAGCCTTTTATTATATAGGACGCAATCCCCACTACCCCTAGGCAGCATTCAGGCATGTTACAATTCTACTCTCAGGCAATGCAGTTTGTGGTATCAATTGCATTGCACATGGGGTGTGATTCAAGGACTCTGACCAGTTAGTTCCAAGCTTGATTTCCAGTGCTTCAGGAAAAATAAGCAAGAAAGAAGGAGAAGGGGGTGGGGGAAAGACAGAGAGTAACTATTAAATAAGTAAAAATGAAAGCATGGATTTTTCCATTGCTGAGTCCCCAGGACATAAAGCCTTTTTTCTTCTGTTATAGATCCTGCTAAAAGAATGACACCTACATTCTCAATTTTCTTGCCCAATCAGGAAAACTTCCCTACAACTTCAAGTCCCAAACTGCATCGCTGTGTCCACCAGAAAGACTGAGGCACGAACAGGAAAGAGCTCTCCCTGACCCTATGTGACAAGAGTCTCACTTTGGTTAGTCACAGTTCAGCAATCTTTTCAGAAACTTCTCCGAAAGGAAGCTCAAGGCTACTCTGAGCCAGGCATGTTACAGACCACACATGCTCTTCTTCAGTTTTCCCTATCACCCAAGAAAGTGGGCATCTTTATATCCCCAAGTTTCTGCCAAGGGAACCCAGATATTTTTTTTGATGCAAAGTCTACATACATTCTCCTCCAATACATGGCCTCTTTGATAAAATTGTACAGATACAACTGCGAGATATCACATTTGATGACACCTCGGCTTATAACTACCTTTTTTGTTTTTCTTTCTTTCTTTGGTGGAAACGAGGCTGACTACTACACTGACCAGAAAGCAATCTCAGGGCTGTTTAAGAACATGACATCAACTACGCATACACAAACGATCCCCATTTTGAACATTCCCCAAAAGCACTTGGCACAGTGCAGACTGCTTGGGCCTGCTGTGAAACAGCCACGAGGGAAGAGAGAAAGCACCTACACTCTGTCCTTCACTGGACCCGTGTCTTAGAAGTGGGTGCACCTCGAGTGGGAGCCGCATGCTTTCCATTTAAAAAGAGCATTTAGGACATACATTTTGAAATTAGATATATACACGGTCTTCCTGTCACATCTAAGTTCAGTGTACTTCTCAGGGATGTTTGCATTTCCAGCCCCTTCTACGTACCTGCTACTCTCCATCTCCCCCTCCTCCGCCATCATTTCCCATTTTTAAAATGTTGCTCTTTCATGTTTTTATTGGTCACCCTATTTCTACCTCTCTGCCTATTGGAATTTCAACTCCATGAAAACAAGGTCCTTGTCTGATGTGTTTGTCACTGTGTCACCTTACTTAACCCAGTGCCTGACACGTAGAAATATTTGTGGGTGAATGAATATGTTTGTAATATCAAGCATCTCTTTTCATGAACAATCAGGTAAGGGCGTCTGCAATGGGACTTTTATTTGGGAGCATCCTAGGAAATGACATCAATTAGATCAAGAGTAGGGTATCACCTGGAGGTGGTTGTCATGGAGACAGAACAACTAAGATAAATGACAAGGATGGGGAAGGGAGGGGGAAGCAATGAGCCCTCTTTACCCTGCCCCTTATGCACTGACTAGCAGCAGTCACCAATCCGTGGTCTGTGGATCACTGGTGGTCTGTGAGGTCCAAAAGGTTGAACTAGAGATCTCAGCTTCTCCCAGTGACAAAAAGGAAGTTCCAGCATTCCTTCTGCTGGTGAGAGAGGCTGGCCCACACAGACTGGATGGTACATTTTCTGTGGGACTAAGGCTCTGTTTCTGGGAGGGGAGTGCTTTTCTCTTCATTAGCAATGCTTCTCACAGCCAACTCAGGCTGCTGATTAGGTCAAGACTGTGACAAGGTTTGGGTCAATGGCAACATGAGGAGATGCGTTTGGAGGCACCACGTGACTTTCTCCCCTAGAATGTGCTGTGGGGAGGGGACCTGACTGCAAGCCCTCCACGCTCAGAATGACCTGCATGAACCCCTCGTGGGTGTTGGTTTTCCTTTGGATTTGGAAGATTTGAGGGAGCTCTCCTGACCAAAGGACAAGTATTCTGGCTGTTCTTCTATCCCTTGATCATTTGAGGCTATTGGTTATCCAAACTGTTTTTCCTTTCGGTGTATAAATACTTTGCACCTGACTTAGCAAGTAAACGTGATTAATTCTATTTTTATGTTTTAAAGAATTTTCAGCAACAGTTGTGGGTTTATTTTAAAAATAATGGTGTGAAATGAATAATTATTATCATTAGGAACACTAGTAATGACATTAGAAAGGGAATAAGTGCTTGTGAAAATGTCAATAAGGAAATATGTAAATTAAAGAGGGAAAATGCCTTGTTTCTCATCACCAACCCTGGTGTGGAACCTATGCCTCCCTCTCCGGGTAAACCCACTTCCCAGATGTGGCCACTCTGAATGACTTGCTGTGTGTTTGGTGGTGTGAGGATAAAAGCTCTCCAGAAAAAGAAAGCTGAGATCTGTAGCATTTTCTGATATTTGTGGAGGAAACAGCCTTGCCATCTATAATTTTAAGCTAAGAATATGCTGGGATTGGGAAGGGGGTTGCACAATCAGCTTAGAAGACAGTGCAAGCAGTATTATCTGTATTTTTATTTCCCTCCCTCCCTCCTTCCTTCCTTCATTTCCCTCTTACTCCCTTCTCTCTTTCCTTCCTCCATTCCCCTCTGCCTCCCTTCCCTCCTTTCTTCCACACACACATCGTCGTACATTCAGTCATACATAAACACACACACACACACACACACACACACACACACGAATCAATATCTTACATACACACTGAGCATTCTGTTCTGCAACTTTCCCCCTTTACACACGGCGCATTGCAGCCCTATATTTTGAAAATTTCTCGAAACTGGAAACACCCTGTGCTAGCTCAACAGCACCTCGGGGAACCGCTTGGTCTCCGAGGACGTGCCTGCCCGCGTGTGTGTGCCCACACTCTCGCTGCCGTCTCTCTATTGTAGGAGCGAGCCATTCATCACTGGGCAGCAGGTTCTGCTCAGATGCTTTATTGTCCTGACCTCATTAAAAGCATGTAATCCACGCCGTGCCGTAAATCTATGCCTCTAAATACTCTCCTCTTTAATTTTTTAATACTGCACACATGAAGGGAAAGGTTAAAGCCAATTAAAAGAGATACAAATACCATTATTACTGCCCTGACAAACAGTTAGTTATTGGATTTAGTCGTTTCCGTTTAGAAAGCCATTTATTTTTGGTCCCGAATGGATTAGGAATCAAGCTGTTTATTGACTGCTCTCATCTCCAAGATGTATGTGTGTGCATTATATATATATATATATATATATATATATATATATATATATAATTATTATATATAATATTTCTATATCTCTATATATCTATATATGCCTATACATATATACATATATAGGCACATATATAAATATATAGATATAGAGAGATATAGATATATAGGCATATATACATATATATATCTATATATCTATATATATATATATATATATATAGATATAGACACAGACATAGACATATAGATATATCAGTTCTTGGTCCGTTCTCTCACTCAATTAGTGTCATTCCTACACATAAAAATTAGGGACAACTTAAGGTCTAAGTGCAAACAATAGCACCGCAACTACCCGTGGAAATCCATGCACGGACAGCATCACTTTCCCGATGGTCCAGAAAGGCGCGCACCATCGCTTCATTCTCATGCAGCAGAGAGTTGCCGTGCGGCTGCGGCTGTTGTCTCGCCTCCCATTAAGGCTATTATATGATACTGACAGATGCTTAAAAGCATTTAGAGCTGGAAGAGCTGTTGGGAAAATTGCTGCCAAAGGATTGACAAATGATGGTCTTTCTGTCCACAAGGTTCTTATTTCCTGGGCAACATGGACCAAACGAATCAAGGGAAAGAGAAAGAATCATTAACGCAAGGACTTGGTATTGCTTCCCGACACGAGTCCACATTTTCCACCGCCTCTGGTAAAAACCTGGTAAAAAGCACCGTCACGGTCACGGTTCTCGGCTTTCTCGGGTGCCCCCTTCTCTCCTGACCCCCTTCCACTCCCCGGGGAATGTCATGCTGGCCCCATAGGATCAGCGATGGTCTGGGGAGATGCGGGGCGCATCTGAAATTTGAATGCCTCCTTCGTTCATCTCATTGTCCCCACAAAGGCCCAGGGCTTTGTGTGAGACACAATGCTGACCATAGCGTTGGCTTCAGGCCAGACTCACACCCACCAGCTAACAGCCATAAGAATTTACACAGCCAGTAAATCACTTTTCTTAGCACCCTGCCCTTCTTGCCTACAAGAGGTGAAGGTCAGGGTCACAGGCCACCGCAGAGGCGCCCTTTCAGATAACAGAGCACATACTTTCCCAAGGAAACTCACAACACAGAGCAGGACAATAAAATGGGGTGATTTAAATGAGGGGGAGAAGTGTTTTCTGTTTCGTCCTGCCTCTGCAAAGGCTAAAGCAGTGGCTCTCAGCCTGTGTGTCCTGGACCGGCAGCATCTCCTGTGTCCAGGAACTTGTGCGATATGCAGATTTGGGGACCCGCTCTGAGCACACGGAGTCAGAGCTGGGGGGTGGCGCCTCTCAGTCTGTCTCAGCAAACACTCTGGGAGATTCTAAAGCCTGGTTTTAGAGACTATCTTCTTTTAAGCTGCTTTTCTATGTCCATTCCTGAACCCAAACTTCTGAGCCTGAGCCGACCACTTGCACTTCCGTTTTCTCACTGTGCCAGGCACATGGCACCTGCCATGTCCTGCCCTGCCCTTCCCGCCCCATCTAGAGGGCCAGTCCCTGGCAGCCACGGGCTGCATGGGACTCACCTCTTCCTCTCCGCACCCAGCCCGGGGCCGAGGCCAGCAGGTACTGAGGGAATTAATTACAAGATAAAACGGCCCTGTGAATGACCAAGAAACACAGAGTAGTACCCTTATCTATTTCTGTTATTCATTCTAAGCTGATAAACATAACCCATGTCGGAGCAAGTATGACTTTAGCTTCCTTTAAAAAAGTAAGCCACCGTGGTTAGAGGAACATTCTCAAGCAGCTTCTAATGGCTTGCCTGCTCGGTGTCTCGAGGAAAGCAGGAAGTAATTGGGCCTGCCTCACACTTACAGCCTTTGATAAAGCGTGCTGATGATCCAGTGGCTATGCATGTTCCGAGAGGACCCCTCGGCCCCTTTGACAATAGATGTTCCCCAAGTGAAAGTAATCCGAGGAAGACTATAACAAAACCACTGGACTAGACAGCGCCAGCGCCCTGGTTTGGCACTCTGGTCCCCCAGGAAGGAGGAAGTCAGGGGCAGCTCTTAGAAGAGGACATGGCCTGAAGCCAGTCTCATCCTCGCTCCACGAGGACCCGAAGGACCTGGCGTACGGTGTCCCTGGCCCTTTGCAGTCCTCTCTGACACTCGCCTGGTGTCCCTCTCCGCCTTTGCTTTCTACCACGGGATTCACACGGCGTTACACAGGCTGGGAAAGGCCTCCATTATGCACGAAGCCTAGGTCTGCCTTTCTGTGGCTGTGGCATCAGATCACCTGGGTTCTGATCCCAGCTCCAGTATTTTCTGGCTTCTTTAGCTTTTCTGAACCTCAGTTTCCTCATCTGTACAATGGGAACAATTCTAAAGCTTGAGCGTTAAGTTAAAATACACACACACACACACACACAGAACCTTGAACAGTGTGGGGGTTAAGGGTGCCAAGACCTTATGCAGTTGAAAACTGACATATAACTTAATTCCCCAAGCACTTCACTACTATTAGCCTACTACTGACCAGAAGCCTCAGCAATATCAGACACAGCAGATTAACACATATTTTGTTTGCGTATTATATACTGTATGCTTACAATAAAGTAAACTAGAGAAAAGAAAATGTTACCAAGAAAATCATAAGGGAGGGAAATACATTTATCATAGTTAATTTAAGAATTCACATATAAAGGGATCTACACAGTTCTAAACCATGTTGTTCAGGGTCGTGTGTGTGTGTGTGTGTGTGTGTGTGTGAGTGTGTGTGTGTGTGTGTGTGTGTGTGTGTGTGTACAATATCCCCTGTGTGTGTGTAAGACATATATAAAATTAGAATGATGTCCAACACATAATGGGAGCTTAATAAATATTAGCTACTATAATTAATATTACTATGAACTATGAGCTACCAGGGTTTCTTAAACTGGAATCCATGGGCCCCTGGAGATTCATATAATGGACAAAGGTGTGTCCATTCGCTCCCTGAATAATCTGAACTATGTTTCACGTCTGCACAGCGTCCTTTTCTCTGGGCACAGAGCCCACAACTTTAATCAGATGCTCAGTGTGGCCCAGGCTCCTACGCCGTAAAGAATCAAGGCATTGGGGCTTCGTGCAGCCAGACTGTGCGCCGGGAAGACGCGGCGGCTCCCCCACGGCTGGCGCCTCACTCCAGGCTCCATGTGCATCCCTGAGATCTCCATTCTTAATTCCACACCGTGTGTGTGTGTTTGTTTGCCTTCCTCCACCTCAGAACAGGGAACGGCATCCCAAATGCAAGCCACCAGGAGGACAGGCAGACAGTTAATTTTCACCCCCAATGCCCCTGAGGTTTAAGAAAGCAAGAGCGCTTTAATATATATACCATGCCCAAGCACAGCAATCTTCAGCAACATTCTCAGAAAAGATGCTGTTTCCGGCAGGTTCCTCTTAATGCTACCAGCCTCGGGGATGGGCAGCAGCAACACATGGTCACTAGCTGAGAGCACAGGTTTGCTCTTGAACCCCGACCTCCTAGCCAGCTCCCTACCAGCAAGTGGCTTCTCCTCTCCCTGGTTGTTCGGTTCCTTACCTGTCACATAGGATGTACACTCTACCCGAGTGCCAACCTTCCATGCACAAGGACCCAGATTTAATACAGAAATGGCCCCGCTAAGTTGTCGTTTCCATATCCATTGACTAAGAAAATATTTCATCACCAAAAGGAAGTTACCCTCTCATGAACATTTAAAAAAAGATATAATATATATACACATATATACAGTATATATATTTCATCTGCTGAAAAGACAGATAGGTGAAAAAGATCATTTTCTTCTGGCTACAGAGAGCAAAGGGTGAACACGAGTTCAAGGATCCATTAAACAAATATTTATTCGGTATTTATTAAATGTCAGTTACTTTAATAGGGCTCAGGATAACATGTCAGATAAAAATACTTGCTGCCTTTGTGGACTTGATAATACCGGGGAAGGGAAATGTCAACTAAAAATACTCATACATATAGACGTTTCAAATTGTGCCAGTGTGAGCTACAAAGGGTAAGCTGAACCCGGACAGAGAGATGGTGGTGGTGGAGGTGAGTTTAGATAAGGTGTCAGGATGGCACCTGAGCTAAGCACTGAGGGCTGGGAGTAGCTGACCCTTCAAAGGGGCATCAGAGCTCGGGTGAAGGGAAGACCTTGAGCCAGCAGGACCTCCGGAAGTACACTTAACCTCTCTCTGACTCACTCCTTGGCCCACAAAATGGGGAAGAGAAAGAACCTGGGATTCAATGAGCTAATAAGTAAGATTTGGTTAAGACAGAGCCTGGCAATGCACTAATGAAGAGTGGCAAAGTGAATGTTATGCAGGGGTAAAAGCATGTGCAAAGGCCCTGAGGTGGGAGAGAGCTGGATATGCCTGAGAGACTGGAAGGAGGGGGTGGCTCTTGGCCAGAGAATGCGTGGGAAGGTGGAGGAAACTGAAGCTCGGCAGGTGACAGGGAGCCTGGGGGTAGCTGAATCCCATGCTACGATCAATGAGAAGAGGGTGGAGAGTTTTACGATGTCCCTCGTGGACCTCTGAAGTTCATTGCCTAGAGCAGTGTTTCCCAAAGTGTGGTACGCGTAACCCCAGGGGTATGGGAAGAGTTTGGTGGGGGTACGCCTTGCACCGGAGTTTGGTGGGGATTTGCACTGCACTGTGCTTAGCTGGGCCTAATTCTAAGTTCTCATGAGTCAAGTCAAGACAGCCTTGTGAGGCGTGAGATGGTCCGGTGTGCAAATAAATGTTATTTATAATATAACTTTTATTTATATTTTATTATGAATAATTTTATTCTTTATTATTATTTTGCGTATGTACAAAAAAAATAAAAAATAAATATATTTTGATTGTTATTAAAATACATCCTTTTTATTTTTGACGAGGGGTACTCAGCATTACAAAAATTATAGAAGGGGTACATATAGGTCAAAAGTTTGGGAAACACTGGCCTGGAGGTTAGAAAACTACTGTCTCTGATTTACTTTATCTATGGTTCTCTCATTCAACGATGCTATGAAGTAACTCCTCAAAGGGAAGCGTTTCTTTAGGTAAGAAGTTTTAAATAAAAAAACCCGCTATTTCATTCATGCTCCCCCTACCACACACACACACCGAGATGTTAGCAATAATAAATATAATTATATCCATCTTTAATGACTTTGGTTCCTTAGACGTCAGGTGCTAGAATACTGTATTTATTACCATATTTTAAGCCCATTAAAAAGAGTGCATTAATTTCTATGATAATTTAGTACCCATAATACACTCTCTGTTCTGAATAGATGTTAATCACCACGCAGTGACTGATGTGCCCCTTATGCACCAAGCCAGGACCTAACTAGTAGCTAGTAACTTTCAGATTCGATATTGTTGCTGCAACAGCTGATTAAGATGTAGTGGTAATAGTTGTTCCTTGTGCCCCCCGAAGCCCTTCCTTCGGAGGACTCAAACCAAGAGTGAACAACTGGGTTCTCTTGTTGAGCTGACTCTGGGTGTGAGTTTTTTCTGGCAATGCTCTGCTAGGGAGAACCATTATGCTGAAGCCAGGTGTTTGGAACCACTCCTGGGTGGTCAGCTATCAGCTCAAAATAGCAGCAGGAGGAAGGTCCCTGAAGAGAAATATGCCCACTAACCCCAAAGCCAGCTTGTGGGAAGGCAGCCAGGCTGCCCCCTTCTGTCTTGAAGGTGGAGGAGGGTTGGCAACTCTGCCAATTCCCATGCAGTGGTGTGAGGGGTGAGCTGGTCTGGGTCAGGGTCCCAGCACCCTACCAACTTACACTGAAATTATTTTGGAAACAGAAGGAAAAATACAAATGTGAAATCTGGATCAAAATGAAATGATAAAATTGATGCCCAGCCACTGTGGCTCAGTGGTTGAGTGTCCACCTATGAACTAGGAGGTCACGGGTCCATTCCTGGACAGGGGACATGCCTGGGTTGTGAAATCGATCCCCAGTAGGAGGCGTTCAGGGGGTGTGCAGAAGGCAGCCCATCAATGATTCTCATCATTGATGTTTCTATCTCTCTTTCCCTCTCCCTTACTTTATGAAATCAATAAAAATATATTTAAAAAAATGAAATGATGAATTTGAGTATAGACAAAGAACTAATTGCATGAGCCAGGGTCTGTGGTCAGTGCGTTTGGACACATGGTCTCACTGAATCACATCAGGAGCCTGCTGGGGTGGTGCCACTCAGGGACCAGAGCCTCCACTTATCTTCAGGTTTGCTTTCCATAGTTTCAGGTACCCACGGTCAACCACAGTCCAAAATACGGAGTGGAAAATTCCAGAAATAAACAATTCATGGGATTTTAATTGTGGGTTGTTCTGAGTCCTGCCTGGGATGTGAATCATCCAGCTGTCTATCATATCCACACTCTGTATGCTCCCTGCCCATTAGTCCTTCCGGTCTGTATGGATTATCAGGTCAATGGAGCTTGGAAGTCACCCTTCTATAACCTAATGCTATGTTACAACATAGATGTCCTTCATGCCACTTCATCTCATCATCTCACATCATTGTAAGAAAAGTGAGTACAAACCAAGATATTGAGAGAGAGAGACCACATTCTCATAACTTTTTAAAACATATTTCTTTATTGATTTCAGAGAGGAAGGAGAGGAAGAGAGAGAAACATTCATGATAAGAAAGAATTATGGATCAGCTGCCTCCTGCACATCCTCCACTGGGGATCGAGCCCGCAACCCAGCTATGTGCCCTTGACCAGGAATTGAACCGTGATCTCCTGGTGCATAGGTTGATGCTCAACCTCTGAGCCAAGCTGGCTGAGCCCCATAACTCTTATTACAAGATACTGATGTAATTGTTCTGGTCGATCATTAGTTATTGTTGTTAACCTCTTACTGTGCCTGATTTATAAATTAAACTTTATCATAGTAAGAAGCATAGTATGCGTAAGGTTCAGTACTATGCCTGGTTTCAGGCCTCCACTAGGGGCCTTGGAACATATCCCACAGATGAAAAGAGGCCACTGGAATTTACCGAGTCACATGGCAGTGAGCAGTAAACATCAGCGTCTGTGCTCTCACCCTTCGCAATGCTGCCTCTATGATCAATCAATCAATCAATCAATCACGTGGGAAGGACACTGGAAAGCATGATGAAATACATGATACAATATTAGGTGTCAGAAGACCTTGTAACACAAAACACAACTTTTTCTCTGTTGGGGATTTGGGCTTTGGTGATGGGAAATGGTATTATTCACATCCGAGGAGGGAATAAATCTCTAAATCATTGTGTGTGTGTGTGTGTGTGTGTGTGTGTGTGTGTGTGTGTGTGTTTTCTGGTGGAGTTTGTTGGAAAGGAGAGAAAGTCTAAGCCCCAAATAGACTGGCTTCTGTCCAGCAGTGTACTGATGAAGTTTGGGGTCGGGGCGGGCAGTGCTGAGCTGCTCTGCATAAATACAATGGGAGAAACACTTGAATTTCTAGCAGAGAGGGAAGCAAGAAGGGGAGGGAGGGGAGAGGGAGATAGGGAGGGAGGGAGGGAGGGAGGGAGGGAGAGAGAGAGAGAGAGAGAGAGAGAGAGAGAGAGAGAGAGAGAGAGAATAGGAAACAAACTGCCAGAGAACGGGAGCCGGTGGACAGATGCCCAGTGACTTTGCTCCCTTGAGTGACAGGGACTATTTAAGAAGGTGGTGTCACATACTCCATCTGAAATTCTTTATTGCTGCCATAGAAAATTCTTTGCACAGCCTGCTCCACACAGAAGGTCTTGGAAAGTGTTTGCCTCTGTGTCTGTGATACCTTTGTTTGCACACACCCAGGAAAAGGGCCGAGTAACACAAGTGGGTGAGCATGGAGAGAAAGAACAGGCCCCGGGCTCAATGGCTGGACCACTGGCCCTTGGGACCCTGGGAGCCACACTGGGAAGTCAATGGAAGCCTGAGTCGGGAGCCCCTTGGATGACAGACATCGTGGCTGGGTGGTGGAGCTGGGGTCTCAGCTCATATCTTGGCCACTGGATATATAGACCTCATCCTTAACAGTACCCCCACAGGGCAGACTGTATTAGCATCCACTCTTCAGACAGGCGAATTAGGACACGGAAGCTCACTCTCTCCCACAGATGTGAGACGCCCAGCCCTCGGACACACGAGCAGCAGGCCAGCCAGGGCCCCATCCAGCTGCCCCTTGCCAGCCCGGTGCTCAGCTCCCAGGGGAGCCCCAACAGCTCCGGGGGGCGGGAGGGAAGGGAGGCGGCGGGCAGAGCCTTCCCACCCATCTCCCAGGAGGCACTGCCTACAGAGCGCCCTGCCTCCCCTCTGTCACCCCGAGGCGACCCACCCTGAGCCTTTGCCACAGACGTAGAAGCATCTCTAACATTGCCGTAGCACATAAAGGCAAATTACTGGTGAGAAAATGAAGTCTGTAAAAACAAAATACCCTCCCCCTAATCATGTACTACAGGCCCGAAGCAGCAAGACACTCATTAACCTCAACTGGCTCGAGTCTGTGTCTTTATCTTCAGAATGGGCGCTTGAACCCGCATTTCTGAGTCCACTTCCAGAGCTTTACTTGTGGGAAGGATCCCAATGCACACGCCTTCACACACACACACACACACACACACACACACACACACACACCTCTAATGTGCACAAATATAAATATAAGTCCAAGATATAAGTGACCCTCCTCAACCAGCTTTTCAAGTGGGAACACTTGAAAACTGCAGAATTTTGGAGAAAATTTGTCTCTCAACACCCTGTCTACACAGAAGCTCCTCTCTCAGATTTTCCCAAATTTAAGGCAAGTCAGCCAGCAGGTGCCCTGTGGTCCACCTCATAGGCTGGGAAGTAGCAGGCCCAGGCTCCATCCGGGACCTTCAGTCCCCATGTAATTGTCTGGGACACACAGTGGCAGCAGGCACTCTTTTTGAAGGTGACTTAGACATGGATACTGTAAGGCTCAGAAGGGCTTCTACACTCATGCGTTGTGGCTTCGGTATGCCCAGTGTCCCCCTTACTCCCACAGGGAGCTGCCAGGTGGTGTGGACCGGGCAGTGTGGCAAGCCATTCAGCCGGGAAGTGGAGGGACTTGCTCATCTTTCCAGTCCATTCTCTGCCTTCCTCGTGGCCTATGTCCCGGCCTTATTGGACTCCGCACCTGAACATCCCTGGTTTGCCAAGGGTTTGCTGTTTTCTGGGCCTGGAAGGCCCTGTCCCATGTCTTCCAGCAGAACCTCCCGGCTACTTCTCTTGAGTGACGGCCTCTATGAAGCCTATTCTGACCTCCTGAGGGCTGGCTGCCCGCCCCGATGCACCCACCTGTGCCCATGGCCACGCAGGCCTCCTTCCTCAGGTCACGCACCAGCAGGGAAGACCATGCTCCATACCTTTCTGCTAGCAGCTCTTCCCCATCAGGAAGGAGCTCCCGCAGGTGGGGACTAAGGCTCACTTGCTTTCCCTTCTAACCTCTGCGATGGTGCTGAGAGCTACCAGCAACCTCTGCCACCTCTGGGCCGCCCACAGGTCAGGGCAGTGGTCACAGAGGAGTCACGAAGGCGGCAGGCCATGTGACAGGGCAGCTGGCGCCATCTTTGAATGGAGGGACAGGATGCTGGGGTGACCTCCTCAGCTGAGGGGGAGGAGCCTGGGGGTGCCATCCCCTACCTGTTCAAAGTAAGCCAGGTCCTACCCTGCTGGTCTCAGACCTCAGACCGGAGGAGGAGGCCAAGAGAACAGGTCTGAAGAGTAGGCAGGGCACCGTCCACCCACCCTCCCTGCCATGGTGGGCTGGGGTTCCTCACTCCCCTGCCCCTCCCTAAGGAAACAGGGCTCCCCAGCAGTCCAGAGCACTCTTCTGCACCCTCCTTTCCAGAATGCACCCTACAGGAGAGTTTTAAAGTTATTCCACTAGCCCTGGCGGGTGTGGCTCAGCTGGCTGGGCACGGTTCCATGCACCACGAGACCGTCAGTTTGGTTCCCCGGGTCAAGGGCACACGCCCTGATGGCGGGCTCAATCCCCAGTGGACGGTGTACAGGAGGCAGCCAATCGATGTTGGGCTCTTACGTAGGTGTTTCTATCTCTCTCTTTTTCTAAAAGTCAATACATTATTCTAAAAACATTCTACTAAATAAAGTATCTGCTGCTACTTAGGATGAGGTTAAACCACTTTTTTTAAAAAAGGTTAAACAATGACTTGCTCTTCGGGTCAGTCCCTGTCATAACGATTTCTCTTGCTGCATGCTCCTCTGAGCTGCGTGAACATGACGTCTCTGCCCGAAGCAGCTGGTCTCAGCCACTTCCAGGCGCACGAGGAGCCGTGCATTCAGGCTGCGTGTGCAATCACACGGCGAGGCATCAGCACTCCTGCCCTCACAAGACACTGCACTTGTGTAATTCTACGTTGTGTTTTATACAGCACTGCGGAAGTGTTATAGGAGGTAATTCAAATAAACGGAGGGTGAATGTGTGTGTGTGTGTGTATGTGTTTGTATGCCTGTATATTGTGTGTGTGTTTGTATACCTGTATGTTGTGTGTGTGTTTGTATGCCTGTATATTGTGTGTGTGTTTGTATGCCTATATATTGTGTGTGTGTTTGTATGCCTGTATGTTGTGTGTGTGTTTGTATGCCTGTATATTGTGTGCATGTGTTTGTATGCCTGCATATTGTGTGTATAAATACACATAGGTACACATATACATGCATGTTTTATGAATTGGAAATTGCCTTCATTGCTCAAACGTAAAGTGTTTTCCATTGAAAGAAGCTAAGAATTTTAAGCATCAGACGAAAATAGAGCCCCGCCGACCTGCAATGCAGACAGAGAGGTAGGGCAGATCCATGGTTCAGCACTTTGAAATACGAAAAAAGGAAATTTTCCATCACAAGCCAACGGCAAAACAGCGCTATCCACCTCCAGTCACATTTTCCAGACGAAGGAAGAAAACAACCCTGGCAAGCCAACCAGGGCCCAGGGCCTCCCTCTCTCCCCTGGTGATCATCTTCATCCAACTGATACATCTCCTCCACCACCCCCCAACATCTCACCCCACCTCCTAAACAGCTCATTAAAAACTCCCCATGGTTTACTAAAAGTTTACCACCTGACAAATGACCCCAACCTTCCAGCTTTTCTTGTCCCGTAGGTCCCTCTGCTTATCTTCCCAGAAGCACAAAAGGTAGACCTGCAACTGCCGTTGCGCTGATGCTAAATGTGGGTAGATTTGCCTAAATGCCTGCTAACAGCACCCCCTAAAATTGTACAGTAGGAGTACGTGCCTAATGGGCTCTTGGTGCAGTTTTACTTGTTGTTGTTGTTGTTGTTTTCCCATCAGAACAACAACAAAAAAGACCCTTGGAAACATGTCCGGGTCATTGGATGTGAATCCCATCTGGTGTCATCCATGAGTTCTGCAGAAAGAACATATATCCCGAGACCATCCCACAGTTCTGACGCTCTGTCATGAAGGTGACAAATCCTAGGGCTCTAATGTTTCATTAAATTAAACATGAAATGTTTAATGTTTTGTTAAATTAAACATGAAGCCGTGACTTTGCACCCGAGCACCACAGCCTTCCATCAATTCCTCACGTTCCTTCGGGTCACTTCGGTTATAGAAACGGAGTTTTGTTTATTAGAACGATGGCGTTCTCTCTGCAGGTAAAATGCGCTGTCTTCCGATGCTCCTATAAATGGTAACCAACAGGCAGCACAGTTTGGGTGTGTTTCAAACATTTCTGAACGCGGGCCTACAGAGAAATAGCCTGCAGACAACCACTAACTAATTGTCTATTACAGTGGTCGGCAAACCTGGGCTCTCGAGCCACATGCGGCTCTTTGGTCCCTTGAGTGTGGCTCTTCCACAAAATACCACAGCCTGGGAAAGTCTATTTTGAAAAAGTGGCGTTAGAAGAAGTTTAAGGAAAAAATTTGGCTCTTGTCCTAACTGATTTGGCTCAGTGGATAGAGCGTCGGCCTGCGGATTGAAAGGTCCCAGGTTCGATTCCAGTCAAGGGCATGTACCTTGGTTGGGGGCACATCCCCAGTAGGAGGTGTGCAGGCGGCTGATGGATGTTTCTCTCTCATCGATGTTTCTTACTCTCTATCCCTCTCCCTTCCTCTCTAAAACATCAATAAAATATATTTTAAAAAAATGTTGGCTCTCAAAAGATTTCAACTGTTGTCCTGTTGATATTTGGCTCTGTTGACTAATGAGTTTGCCGACCATTGGTCTATTACAATTTATTTTTCTTTCAAACTTTCATAGCCATGACCCAAAAGCTCCCAAAGGGTGGCAGTGTTCCACTGTCAGCCAGATCACCAGCCCATTTCACAGATGGGCATGCTATTGCCCAAAGAGTGGGAGGCTTGCCAGAAAACGGCTGAGACCGATCCTTCAGACTACAGCAATCTCAACAGAACCCCCTCTGTGTCCTCACCCAGGAAGACAGAGACTGACAGGGAACACAGAACTTGCAGACACTGCTGACCATGGAATGAAAGTTCTGATGGAGCCATCGAAAGCAGCAGGTAAACAGAGCAGGTGGGAGAGAGGAGGAAATGAGGCTCAGACAAAGCAAACCCCACACGAACCAGGTGGTTCAAAGCAGCTTCTAGAATTCTCCGTGATACATTCAGGGGCTCACACCACAGACATTTCCAAATACCATTTTAAAAAACATGAAGGAGAAAACAAGCAAGCAAACAAACCCAGACAACTATCTAGCGTCTTCAAAGAGGGACATACACATGTCCTGGGATGAAAATAAAAAAATGAAGTAACTTGATATGTTTCTTGTGAATTGCTGGGCACGACCCCTGGTTTCCAAACGAGGTCCCATAATTAATTGTCCAACCAGCAACAGCAGAAACAGCCTCCTCCCTTAAAGGGCAAGTCGCACAGACCCTTCCAGTCCAGCCAAATGTGTCATCTATGCCTTTTCTGCACGGACCCACCAGCTCCCATCACTGGCCAGACGCTGTAAAGCAGCCCGGATGCGCTAACAGATCCCTGCTCACAACTCCTGCCCAAAAACCCTCTCCCCAGCCAGCTACCCCCAACACCAGGAACATAATTGACACTCACCATTCTGAGGCTTCATGTCTGGGAGGCAAACTAAATACATTAAACGGATTCTGCTTTAATCTTCTTTTCTAGACCCCAAGTGCCTTAATCAAAAAGAAAAGAAGAAGAAAAAAAAGAACACAACACAGATATTCCCTGAGGTCCTTTTCTAAACCACCAGAGTCAAAGCTAGAAATAGCTGTCTTTTTAACGTGATGCCCGGGAGCTGGCCCTCACCACGAACCACCACAAATTATTTCCAACACCCCTTGACTCCACCCCCCTCCCCTCCTGTCCCCTCCTTTGCCCTCACTGTTAGGGCTTGTGGCCAAGACAGGGCTTGAGTTAGTTACGCTTTAAATCAAAATCTGCAATCTGCAAGTCTCTTCCCTCGGATACCTGGCTTGGCAGACCTCCTGCGAAAATCCCGCGTGAAGATACTCTTGTTTCCTGCCCGCAGATGCACTGTGGCGTGTTCGTGGTCCCTTCTGCCCTCCCCGGGGTGCACACTTCGCCTTTAAAGGAGCTTAAGCGGCAGGACTTGGTTTGGGGCTAGCTGTCCGGCAAAGCTCACTTGGCTCTTCCCATTAAGGCAAGAACGAGGCTCTAAAAGGCTAGCGTGTCGCTTTTCAGTGTGTTGGAGGGGCCAGTCCCATCTTGGTAGCCACAGCGGCACACTTACCGGGCTATCGGGGCCGTGGCAGAACCGCCCTGCTCCTCCGGGGATTGGGGATGGGGGCGCAGAATGAAATTACCCAGCCGTTCCCTGGAGCCATCCAGATCCGCATCCTCCGAAACCCCCGGCCAGGCGGCTCCCCTCAAAGTTTCTCCTCTGGCAGCTTCTCCCGGCATCCAGGGCCCCGCCAGGGCCCGGGTGTGGTTTCCACACTACTACTCAATAAAAGGATTTAAAGGCTGTGCCGGGAGCCTCAGATCCCCGTTTGGCTCTCTCCATCAGCATTCCTCAGCAAGCCTGCACAGAGCGAGCCACGCTACATTATTTATGTCAGCTCTAGGCTCTGGAAAACACACACACTGGCATCCTGATTACTAAGAATCCTCTTGGAGACAATTAAACCATTCCCACATATAGTTCCCCCTCGCGCTCCCCGGTTCACCCCCTTTCAGAGGCAACGCAAGCGCTTTGAGGCGTGTCCCAACTCGGCTCTGGGGAGCCAGGAGCGAGTTGAGACGTGGCCATTGGGGCCAAGGAGCCGAGGGAAAAGGACCCTTTTCCTGGAGCGGACAGAGACACTCCAGGGCGGAGAGTGAGGATGGTAGCCAGGAAGCACCCTGCCCACAGCCCCCGGGTTGGGGGCATTGATACGGAGGCAGCAACACCGAGGCACTATGAGAGCCATTTTGATGAATGCATGGAAGATGGACTTAGAATGAGCTCTCTGGGGAAGGAGAAAGCATTTGGCAACGTGACTGCCCTTTGGAGCTGGGCGGAGAGCATTCGCACTCACCCAGCCAGCGCCCCTCCATGCCCCATCGAAGGCACAGCCCTGGGCGGGAAGACCACAGACTTGGCCAAGTAGAGCAATGGTTCTGTCCCCAAGTCTCCTCTTCAGGGAAACGAACAAGTCTCCAAGTTGCGGCCCACCCTTTCCCTTCCTGTCCACAGCTCCACAGCACACGGCAGGCTGGGCGTAGCAGCCACAAGCAGAGGGACATGTATGCGCACATGGAGAAGGAAGGGGGGTGACAGGAACTTCCTCCTCTGCATGAGCACGGAGCCCACATATTTCCCCGGGGGCTAGTGAGAGAGTCCCTGCTTGGCCAGGCCAAGGTGACTTCACTCTGGGAAAGCCCCAGGCACCGCTTACTGAGGCAGCCACTGATTGGCCGGACCTCTAGTTAAGCCAGTGTGTCTAGGCGTGCAGTTGGCTTGGGGGCAGTCAGTTGTCTCATCCCGGGGCGCAAGAAGAAGCTCTTCTTGCAACTTGCTTCTCCCCAAAGGCGTCCTTTAAATGTGCATACCTGTGTCTTGCCATTTTTATTTGATTTTTTAAATATATAATCAGAAGAGGAGAGAGAGAGAGAGAGAGAGAGAGAGAGAGAGAGAGAGAGAGAGAAAGAAAGAAGGGGGGAGGGAGAAAGGGAGGGAAGAGGGAGAGAGAGAGAGAGAGAGAGAGAGAGAGAGAGAGAGAGAGAAGAAACATCAATGATGAGAGAGAATTATTATTGATTGGCTGCCTCCAACATGCCCCCTACTGGGGATTAAGCCTGCAACTCGGACATAAGCCCCCACTGGGGATCGAACTGTTGGTTACCTCCTGCTTCATAGGTCTATGCTCAACCACTGAGCCACACCAGTTGAGCTGCCACTTTTATTTTTTGAAGTGACTGTCACTTCCAGTGACTTAGTCCATTTTAATTCAGACACAATGGATGGAAAATTGGTGTTGACATGGAAACAATGGTAGAGAACAAGGGTAGGTCAGTGGAGCAGAGCCCGGGATGGGGGTGTGTGTGTGGGGGGGCAAACCTTCTCTGTTTGTGTGATATACACACAATAGCAAAGCAGTGGGGGATTAGCTCCAGTGCATAAAGCAGCAGGGCTCTGCTCAACAATACACAGATGAAAGGTAGCATGATAGGGTGAACACACATATACATATACACACCACATAATCGGAGACAACTTCCAGGCACCGAACGATATGATTAATAGAAAAGTAGAGACAAGCTGCCCTTTGGGATGATTTCAAGTTTGAATACTGGCTTCCTAGACCCAGAACTCGGGGTCATCCAGCCCACTGACCTTGATGGAGACCTTGACTGCATGTGGGCACAACTGTGGTCCCAGCGAGAAGCAGTATTTCCCGTCCTCTCTGCTGAAGAATCTCTCTCACATTATCCCTTCTCTTGGAAAGGACGTTAAAAGCAACTCACCAGAGTGATGAGAACAGAGGAAGCTTTGGGAGAAAGCTTATTCAATAAAATAATTTATTCCTCTAATAACTAAGCAATAATCAACTTAGACGCTGACCTCAGGCTACAAGTCCTGGCCTGGATCCCTGGGGACCCTCTTGCTGTTCTCCAGAGCTTACGTGTGGGAAAGGCCTGGGGGACTGCCAAGTCTTTTGCTAATTTGTGGCCTTGGACGTGTTGTTCAAGCTCCCTGAGCCTTGGTTTCCTCATCTGTGAACTATGGGTAATGAGACCAAGGATTTTAGGATCATGTGAGAAATGCAAAGTACCAAACATAGAACCTTGTGAGCTCATAATAAACCTTGGATATTGTGAATTTTTAAAGGATGATTAGTTAAGTGGCTCAAAAGGCGACCAGTGAAGTGGTGCAAAATGTACTCTGGCTGGTTCACGGAGGCCCGAGCCCCTTTCTAAGTACTCCCTGCACAATCAGATTGTTATTGACAATCTGTGTGCACGGCACTGCAGTCATCACTATCATTTGCCTTTGACAAACATGTTCGGATGAGCCGCCCCATGACAGAGATGTTGATAAAAATTAAAAGGAGCATGAAAACTGTGAGTATTAAGGGGAGGATCATGAGACATTTTTTTAAAAATAGGAGACTCCAACCTAATATCTTTCATGTGACTGAACTATAAACAAAACCTATTTCAGAGTCTTGATATGTAAAGCAGGGCCTGAAGTCCCTTTCTTGAAACCACTCTCCTCTCAGTTATACCCTCCCTGCTCTCAGCTATAAGGAACAGAGGGTAGGAAACTTGTTCTAATACAAAACTAGCATTTTGTTGACAAGGACAAGGAGGGTTGGAGAGATTAAGGGTCACCCAGTTTTATGTCACCCAGCACAGGTGGACAGGAACCCACAGTTCTGACTTCCTTTCCAATGCTCCTCCCATACCCCCACAAGGCCAGAGTGAAAACCAGTGGAACTCACAGCCAGACTTTTGCTTCATTGTCCTGGAAATTGGTTTTGACTCCATTAGTCCCACTGCTTTAATACTGTGAGTATAGAAACAAGTCCTTCATAAAGAATGCAACTCCCCCCTCCCCAGAAAGTTATTACTTTAAAATTTCATTTTAATATTCTAAGTAAATGAGTTACTATGTGTGTGTGTGTGTGTGTGTGTGTGTGTGTGTGTGTGTGAAGCCATTTTACTATATAAGGGTTTCAATAGAAGTTTATAAACCTTTTGAATGAGAAGAGTGATACTTCAAACTCTTATCAAGGCTGCATTGCCATTGAATGAGGACATACATTCGTTATTATGAATACCTTTGAGAAATACACACGCTTGCCTACATGTCTCTTCTCTAAGAATATACTTCACAGAGAATTAGATCCTGTTCCATATACACACAAAAGGGCTTGAATTTGGTTTTTAAAAATATACATTTTTACTGATTTCAGAGAGGAAGGGAGAGGGAGAGAGAGATAGAAATATCAATGATGAGAGAGAATCATTGATCAGATGCTTCCTGCACACACTCCACTGGAAATAAAGCCCACAACCCAGGGATATGCCCTGACTGGGAATTGAACCGTGACCTTCTGGTTCATAGATTAAAGCTCAACCACTGAGCCACACTGGCTGGGCTTGAACATGTGTGTTTTTTATGTACTAACTATGTTCTTGCTTCCATAAACAAGAACCATCAGAATTAGGAATCTTCCAGGGAAGTAGATTCTACATTTCACTGCTACAAAATGCTCACATGCATTGTGACTACATCCCTGCGCTCAGATGAACCACATGGAAATCTCTGAGAACCTTTTCTCAGAGTCTCAAACAACCCCCTTTTCAGCTTCTTGTCCAACCACCTGCACAAAAATGCCGTGTGTTGCATCATGCGCCGAAGCTATTTCTCCAGTTGAAACATGAATTATGAGTCCTTCTGAAACACATCAGCCAGATCAAGTTGTAACATGGCCCCACTGTAGTCACTGCCCAGATCCCAGCTAATCACTTTCCAATACAAGTCATGATTTTGCCTCATTAAGTTCACATTTTCCTTATTTTTTTCCCTCTGAGGTACATGCTGAATTGGCCAGCATTAAGTGGAACGTGACTTCTCTTACCAGGTATGCTTGATCTGAGGATAACGTTGACTTTGCTGGGCCATCTGTACTTTCACATCATGTGGGGTTGGAAAGGTAATCTTACCTCTTACTGGCCTTTTCTTTGTGTCTGTAAATAATAGGGAGACCACACTCTTGGTGGTCTTCCATTCCAGATGCTTTTTTATTTTCCACGTGGAAGCTTGAACTCAATTCTTAATGATGAATATCCTTAAAGATACACTGAGACTACTACAAGGCATGGGCGTGTCTCACTGGCAGCAGCGCTGGGAAACTGTCATTGCTTCCAGAACAACACAAGAAATCGCCCGCAGCACCTACTTCCTGTTTCCATCAAGGGGAGCAGCTGTTGAAGGCTCTGTTAAAGTGGCAGAGGCGCAGCACTGTATACAATGGTGGGGTATGTCCCCACACCACAGGGGATGCCTGAAACAGTAGATAGCACCGAACCCTACACCTATTATGTTTTTTTTCTTTATCTGCATACTGACACAGACACCCTTCATGCTCCATGCCTGGCATGTCCTAAAGCCCCAGGAGCCACGCACTGCTATCGCCATCTTTTCATCTCAGCTGGGACCCATCTTAGGGAGTTAGAACCCTCCTCTTGCACCTGAGGATCCCCCACAAAGCCCACTAGCCTGGAGGACCCATCTCTTAAAGGTGTGCCTGTTGAGTGGCAGGCAATGTCCTGCCTCACAGCATTTCAGGACATTGAAATGTGGTGCCTCAGGGTTGATATGACAGGGGGGATGTAGGTACCACGCATGTGCAATTCTATGCACAAAGGAAACAGGACTTTAGACAACAGGGGGTTGTGATTCAAATCCCGTTGTGTCACAGGGAACCGGCGGTGACCTGTGGTTCTGCAGGGGATGTCAGCTCGATTGCCGCCTAGAACCACTGTCCAGGGAAGGGCAGAGCCAGCCCTGATGCTCCTAACTACACATGGAGGGAAGTTCCCTCGATGGGCGTTTCCCAGTTGTCAGTCATTGCCCCACCACCTATGGGCTTTTTGCTCTATCCAGTCCTCACCTGCACTTGACTTTCCACCAGGTCCTTGGCACTTTCCCTTAATATTTTTCTTCAAGTGGACTTATTGTTTTTGACTTCATCCGCACTAATAATGTCCATGAAATCACAGTGCAGAGTATTATGCTAAGTGAGAAATAAGCCAGAGAAAGACAAGTATCACATGATCTCACCATATGTGGAATCTAAGAAACAAAATAAATAGATGGTTGTATCTCAGAGGGAAGGCAAGGTTGGGTGGGTGTGGGAAGAGATCAACCAAAAAAATTGTATGCATATATGCATAGCCCATGGACACAGACAACAGGATGGGTTAGAAGAGGTCAATGGGGAAAAAACAGGGACTTGCGTAATACATTCAACAATAAAGATTTAAAAATTTAATTATAACCCAATGGGGCAGGGGGGGGTGGCAGCGAGATATGCAACTGAACTTCTGGGTGTGTCTCCAGCTCTCTAATTAATAAATAAAACAATGCCAATGAGAAAAAAAAGTAATAATGCTAAAATTGATAAACAAGAATACAAGGATACATTCTGTTGTGTGTACTCACAATTGCAAACCTACTTTTGCCCACCCTATATATACATATCAATATGTGTGTGTGTGTACATATATATATATATATATATATATATACATAATATTAATTACAATATATAAATATTACAGTTAAAAATTTCAACTCCGTGCCTCTTAAGGACACCTTGCCTATTTTACCATACACATTATACCCACATGGCACTAGAACACGTGTTTGGAAATACTGTCCTAGCTGCAATTTTAACCTTTATTTTTTCCTCTGAACCAGCGGAATCTCTGCTTCGCACCTCTTCTTTTCAGAATGTGGTGCCTCGGAGTGAAATGTGACCATGAAAAGAAATGCTTTGAAAATGAAGTTTTGATTATGTCCTGTGGCCCAGATAGAAAACTCAGAGAAGAGCCCTCATGCTACTTTTCATCCCGGGGACGGGCGTGTGGATGTGTTAAAATGCTATTTATTTTCCGACAGGCCACTTGGGCTTGGCACCATGTAAATCCACAGTGTTCACAGAGGTTCCCTTGGGGACAAAGGGAAACTCATCTGTATAGATCAAATGTGCGTTAGCTGCAGTAGTGATTGGTCCCCAGAGACTGATAAAGACCTTTTCAGGCAGATTTCGCTGCACCGATTTTTAAGAGCTTTCACTGAAGTAGCCCTGGGTATCCTGGGTTTGGGGCCTTGTCACGTCCCAAGTGTCAGAAGCAAAAGATGGAAAATGAGAGGCCGGGATGCGAGCGGCTACCTTCCTTTTAGGCGAACCTCCACGCCACGGCCACAGTCCTTTTTCCCATCAATATTTCATGTTCCCAGAGTCCTAGGAAAACACATCTGTTGCTTTCCTGCATCGTAATGTGTAGGGTGGCGGAGAGATTATTACAGAGCAGGTTCGAGAATTTAAAAATTCATCACCTTCTCAATTTAGAAAGCTGATATGTGGTTAGGATGTGTGGAGGCTCTACTACGGGTCTGCAATGAGCGAGGAGGCTGCTGAGAGCTCGGTGCAGTGGGGGAGGTGGGAGGGGAGGGTGGACTGAACGGCAGCACTTGCTCGGGTTGCAGGGCCGCAGGCCTCCAGCTCATTGTCAGCAAAAAGGTTTGCTCTCCATCGTGACGCTGCCCGGGGAGCAGAGAGGATGCTGCCTGGTGGTAAGCTCCAAAGCAGAAGTCAAGTTTTCAACAGGTGTGGATTCTTCCTGCTCCTCCAAAGCTCCCATGCTCTTTCCACAATAGCACCATGGAGCTTTGCAGGAGCAGGGCTAAGTTCAGTGCATGCATGCATGTGTATGCATGTGTGTGCATGGGTGTGCATGCATGTGTGTGTGTGTGTATAGACCTGGTAAGCTCTCCAGCAAAGAGACCCTCTCTCGAACCCTGGGGCCTCATGTAATATTCCTCCTTCCTCTGAAGGCCCCCCCACCAAGTCATCCATCTGGGTTGGTTGGACTCTTCCTTTCACTACTGGCCACATTTCTGAGACATTTCCAATTATACAACATGGTACCCTGCCCCCGTTACTACTATGCACACAGCCTTCCTCAGAATGGATGGCTGGACCCCTGGTCAGGAGGCAAAGGGAGCCACTGAGCCCAGCAAGGGTCCCCAGATAACTCTGACACATCCCCGTGCTGGAGGCAAACCTCTGAGTCTCCAGGGGCTGCCTCCCAGAAGGACAAAAAGGAGTTGAATCTGCAGCAAAATGGTTAAGGCAGAAATGCATTTGACTTCCTGCCTCACCCTGTGTCTACCTCTTCTGCACTAGCAAGTGTTGGGGACACTTCCACCGGTCTCGGTGCCATTCTGGTCACCTCATTATGGCTCTCCAACTCATTACTGCCTCTTCTCTGCCCCCTTCCCTTGCCACTGCCTTTCTCATTTGCCTTGTCCCTAGAGTCATGACAAGGCAAAGATTGGCACTGCTCTGAGAAAGGGTTTGAATGTCAGCCCTGCTTAAAAATCCTCCATGGCGTCAGCGCCTATGCGACAAAACCTTCATCCATCCCGTTATCCCGAGCTCCTCTCCAGCTCCTGACTCCTGCTTCATGCTGCCGGAGTGCCTCGCTCCTTGGATGATCACATCGTATGCCACACCGAACAGGAGTACCTAGTTTTCCTCTATTTCCTTCTTAGACGAAGGAAACCATTCCTTTTATCCCTCAAGACCCATTTAAACACCTTTCAGGTTACTTTGCATTTTTTTTCAAGCTCCAGGCTTGAAGCTACAGTCTACCATTTACATGAAAAGACTAATTCTTTGTAAAGCACTTAGAACAGTGACCACTAGCACATAGTAGGTACTCAGCAACTTTTAAGACTTATTATTGCATTTGCCACCTTCTATTAATATTATTTGTTCACCTGCCTTAAGCTCTGTTAGACACGAAGCTCCTCCTCTCTGTGGCTTTGCTGACCCACTAATGTCTTCTCCAATGTTTGGCACATAGCAAGTCTCATATGGGGCTTGATGACTTCACATGGACTAAAGCCGTTTGAGTGTCTGGGATTTCTACATGGTGCCCAGGACAGAGACCCAACACACAAATTCTGAGTAAGGCTCTTCTCAGGTCTGTTCCCAGAGGAACAAATCTCGTCCTGCCCTTTAATTCTATTTGGGCACTGCTGTCTGGTTGCATTACACACCAGGCTGGTCCCCAGAAGTCACACATCTTTGGAACAAAGGCAGCGAATGCAAGACAAGAGCTTTCTTTCTTTCCATTGCTCTAATCAAGCTATGTGTTACAGCGCGGGGCCTTAATCTGATTCGAGGGGCGCCGTAATAGCAGGGCAGGAGCAGAGAATGAAGCCAGTTCTTAAGGAGCCGCTCACTCTAATGGCAATTTTGTTGTTGTCCATTTGCGACAAGTGCGGCCCCCGACTGGGGCCGATGGCTGCGCTTGGACACAAACACAAGGCCCTTCCTGAAGTCGCACGCGCGTTTTATGGCCCAAGCCTGCCTTGTCTGACTTAATTAGAGTTTTTCTCTCTCTCTCTGTCTCTCTTGACCTTCTGCTTGATTCTGGAGTGAAGTATTCCTGGAGAGCAATAATCCTATGAGCTCGGCACCCCCCTGCGCAGCCACGAAAATGACAGAGCTGTCAAAATCTCAGCCTTACAACTTCCAGACGGGGTCGGCTCAGACAAGTGATGGCAGAAAAACTGAAGCACCGGCTCCGTTCAGAGGGAAAGCTGAAGAGTTAAATAAATAAAAGGACCCAAGCACTGGCAATGGGAAGGTTTACATGCCAGGTCACGCAGGAAACTTCTGCCTTTCTCCGTGTGCCGTTGACACTCGGATTCGGTAATGTCCGTAGGAGCTGCCATCCCCCCGGAATGGCGTTTGTGCCAGAGTCAGGGAAAATGAGAAAGCTGTCTTTTTCCTTCCCGAGTATGCAAACAGAAGCTTAGAGCCATGTTTGCACTGGGGATTGGACAATCTAGACCTTTTCACTAGGAGCTGGAGCTGTTTGACAAGACCCATTTTTATCAGGCAGGTTCAAAGTCTACACACACCCCCAGTTCTTAAGGAGGCTTCCTTAATGAGAGGGACTAATAAGATCATTTCCTTAATGCGCTAACGTGGGTACCCACCCTCCTACCCATCCTCAGAGCAGATTCTTTCTCTCAATTGCTCACCTTCGACCTGGGCAGGACCCCTGGCACGGTACACCAAGACGCCCTTAGCGAGAGTCTCATTTGGATTTGAAGTGGCTATTATTTTTCTCTCTCTCTTTCTGCTTGGATTTTTCTGACGCCAAAACATTAATTTCCCAAACTAAATACAAAGGTTGCATTTTAACAGGATTAAGTCAAAATCACTTATATCGACAGTTCCAAAACTATCCACAAACACCCCCCCCCCCAAACACTTTGCTGCCCATGGGGACATACCGTATTTCCCCAAAAATAAGGCCCCCAGGCTCTGTCTCAGAATGAAAATTAATTTACCATAAACTGGTCGCTAGGGCTGCCCTGACTGGTGTCTAGCAACCAGTGACGTTATGCGGAGTCCTGACGTCACTGCTGTGTGGATGGAGAGAAATCAGAGTGGAAACTTTGTGAAACCTAAACTGCAAGATGTTGTGACTTGGGTGAAGATTGCATGGGAGAAAATCACTGACAGTTGCATTACATATGCACTGCGAGCAGGCTACCTTGACAAGAAGTACTCATTTAAAGACAGTGCTATTGCTAAACATGGAGATTTGGTCCACTGATTCTGCAAGAAATGGAGTCGCGAGAAATTCACCAGGAAATTTAGGAATTGGATTGTTATAATGATGTTCCAGAAGATGATGACATGTCATTGAATAAATGAGTAAATTCTTGATACTGTATGATTCACAGTTTGTCTGGTTTGTGTTGAGAACTACCGTACTACCGTACCATATACAGGTAATACATTTCCTTTATTTTCATTTAACAACAAATGTGTACCTTATTCTTCTTCATGGAAAAATAAGACATCCCCTGAAAATAAGACCTAGCGCATCTTTGGGAGCAAAAATTAATATAAGACACTGTTTTATTTTCAGGGAAAAAGGGTATTTAAGCAGCTACATTTTTTAAAAAAAAGTAAATGCAGGCACATTTCTGGGCAAGGAGGCTTTCATGAAAGAAGAGAGAAATGAGGGCATGCCTATATTAGTATACGGCGAATGAACAAAGGGGTCTCTCTATTCAGAAAATGTTTTCCAAGCTTATATCTGGGTCCATTTGGGATCACAACACAAAATCTTCTGTTGAATGGGAAGGTGTGAGGAACAAAGACCATGTGACCATCAAACTGGATTCCTTCTGACGTTGAGCCTCTTCCTGTTGTGTGGCTCCTGTGATCTGCTGAGATATAGACCAGGAGTCATTTTGACTCTCCCAATGTTGGGTGGGATGACATATGGTCATCTAACACTGGCCCTGTTCGAAGACCGGTGACTTAGAAATGGGGACCATTTAAACAGGTTACTGTATTTCTCAAAGGGGAGTGGACAGCAGTTAATAATCTGAAAGAGGCATGAAAAGGCATTTTCTCCTGATGAAATTGGGGGCCACTCTCAGGAGAGAGAGGCATAGCTCCTCTGTGGGGCGTGGTCCTTTGCTGCCTCCACTGGCTGACTCAGTGTCTTATGTCGCTCTGCATCCTATGCCTCGCATCTTGTGTGAGAACACATTCCACCAGCTCTGTGATGTCTATTTTGTGGCTCATTGGAACATTTATGAAATAGGGATTCCTCTTTCAACTGATGGCACTGTGTATGTTAATTGGCAAAGGTTCCCCCTCTTTATGCAGACACAAAATAACAGTGAGTTATTTTCCAAGTCAGTGCGTTTTAGGATTGATGAGCTATTGTCACAGATACTTAGCAAATCTTGCTTGGAAAACTGATTGACTGAATGAGCTACCTCCTCCTGGGACTACCAGTACTTAAGGGAACAAATACATTTAATGACAAAGAAAACTTCAAACTTTTGCATCCTTGACTGAGATACATTTTTTTCCCAACCCTTCATAAACATGTGAAAACAACACAACACAAATTATTAATGGCAGGACAGAAAAGACTAGAGGTTTCAGTCCCTTTTCAATAAATGTAATAATAGAAAGAAGGGAATTGGCACTTGTTCTGCCAGGCACTTTCTTCATATTTTCTTTCAGAAGCTCCATGGGGGTAAAGGTTATTAGTGGTTTTATAGATGAGGAAATGGGACCTTAAAGAAGCTAACTAGCTCAGGACTCATCACCTGGTAAATGGAAAAGCTGGATTTGAACCCAGATATCTCCAACTACATCTGATGATTCTCAAGAGGAGTTCTGACTAAAGATCGGGTCATGTTCCTTTATCCAGGGAATGTGGCCATCCTGAAAACTAGTGTTCACAGCAGTGGTCTCTGTGTTGCTTTAAAACCCCATGACTGTGGTTTCCAACCAGGTGCACATGGGGATCTCTAAGGGAGATGCCACCTGACCCCTTCCTCAGCCCCTCCAATTTCCCTGGTTTGGGGTGTGACCTGGGCACTCAGATTTGGAAAGCTCTCCTATGAATCTAATGTGCCACGGGCTTGGGAACCACAGCTCAGGGAGGTTTTCACATTGCTCCAGGGCAATGGGACAGACAACTCCTTCCTGGTGGGAATCATGAGCAATCACAAGAAGAGCCCCTTTACCAACGTGCTATCCTTCTGCCTCTTGCTTGAGTCACATGTCCTATTTTAAGAGGCTCTCTCTCTTTTTAAAAAAAACTATATTTCTTAAGTCATTTTTAGATCATTTTCCCATGGATGTGCTAATGACATCCCATGGAAAAAAATAGAAGGTAGTTGCTGTTTTATTCACATTGTGTCATTTTTTATGAGTTAACGCAGACTTTTGTCCTATTTTTTATATCTGAAGATAGCCAGATCAATGGCCAATTTTCTCAGAACACAACTCCTCCCTGCTTTCAGTATATGTAGTGGTCAATCGAGTGACCTTATCCCTAGGCCTCCTCAGTTAGCAAATTCCATGTCCATGCCAGAGCAATTGGTCTAGAGATGGGCCCATGATCCCAGAGGAGGCCATAGCTATTATTGGAATGCTATGAAATTGTGTAGTAAAGAATTAACCTTGCCTGGCGGGAATGGCTCAGTGGTTGAGTGTCAACCTAAGAATGAGGAGGTTGATACCCAACCAGGACACATGCCCAGGTTGCAGCTCAGTTTCCAGTAGGTGTGTGTAGGAAGCAGCCAATCAATGATTCTCTCTCATCATTGATGTTTCTATCTTTCTTTCCATCTCCCTTTCTCTCTCTGAAATCAATATAAAAAAACATATTAAAAACAAAGAATTAACCTTTGATCTTTGCCCTTGGCTCCTGAGAGGTGACCTCAAAGCCCTTGGAATGTCTGATAGGTAAGAGTATTTGTTTATCTGGGGGCCTTGGCCACACTACAGAGTCTAACAATGTGATTGATGGTGGGACCTTCAGATCACAGTCCACATGGCATTAGCTTGACTTAAGGACGAACTAGAGACCAAAGGCCAGCCACGTGGGTGGGCAACCATATCTCTGTGATTGAGCCCCAATAAAAATATAGACACCAAGGCTTGGGAGAGCTTCCCTGGTTGGCAGTAGTGAGTGTGTGCATTGTCGCATGCTATAAGTGGGAAAAGTCAGCACTGCCCCATGACGTGCTGGGGGAGGGAGATACAATTGGATTCTGTGCCCCAAGTCTCTTGTTTTGATCATTTGAACTCAGATTTAATTTAACTTAATTTGCATCTGTTCCCTGTAAAAAACTGTATCTATGAGCACAGTAGCTTTCAATCAGTTTGGTGGGTCCTTCTAGCAAATAAAGAAAACTAAAGTAGAACTTGGAGATCCCATCCTTTGTAGTCAATGTCAGAAGGGAGGCTTACTCTGGGTATTTCCATGACTCTGCATTAAGAGAACCTTTCTTTCCACAGAAACTGGTCTTTAGGGGATGTCAGCTAGAGTCCCTGTGGCCATCTTTATCACCACAGAAAATGCCCAGAGGGAAGAGAAGGGTCCAATAACACTGGTGGAGGCCCAAAATCTAACCAGCCTGGAGGCACCCCTGAGTTTCTTTTAAATTTTACCAGCAAATGCCATTTTTCTTTAAGCCCAATCTTAGCAGAGATGCTCTCATTTGTAATGCACTATGCTACTTCATTGGGTTCCTGTAAGGAATCAATTAAATAGCCTGATACATAAAGAGCTGAGGAAAATGCTTGGAACACAGTGAGGGGCTTGATAAATGCTAGCCCATTAATTATTATTATTACCGTCCCTTTGATTTTTAATATTTCTTATTGAAAAATAATTTAAAGCTCAATGAGCCTAACATTACAATGAGGTGCCAGCTGTGCTGATTGCAGGTGACTCAGTGCCCTTCTACCCACGGACCCCTCTCAGCCCAGGCTGGCATCCTCTGGTTTACTCAATTGCCTACACTTGCCTCTCTTAACTCCCAAGTTTCAGAGACATTTGGGAGCACAGTCAGGACTGTTGGTGATAAAATATGCATATTTCCTGAAACCCAAAGTATTCTCACTGAATGTAATAAGTGGAAAGTTATTTTACAGGAAATGAAAATCTAAGATTAATACTCTCCGATGCCATCAAGTCCCCTCAGGACAATTATTCACTGCACTACTGCAAAATAAACTTGCAAAATGTGGGAATTGGTTTTCTTCTTGGGTTTCTAGGACAAGTGAACTCCTGTGACTACTCTAAACCAGCTCCCGGATGCCGCACCTGCCACCCCACTTCACTAGGCATGCAGTGTGTTTTCCAGAATGCAGGACTTAAAACATATTCATGGCCATTCCCCAGAGCTGAGCAAAGGTATAAGGAAAAATAAGGTAAAGATTTGAAACCAATCGGCAAACAGTTATTGTCACTATTTATTAGCATTGTGAGGTGTTTGTTACAGCATCCCTGACCCCAAGGAATACACATTCATTCATTCATTCCATCCTTTAGGGAATGAATGTTCTTCTGTGCAAGCACTCTGCTGGAATCTAGGACACAACATGCCCCTAATGAACTTACAAAGCCTTAGAGTTCAATAATCACATTTACAGGTATTTACCCCACCTGATATGAACCTTTCTGTACACACACACACACACACACACACACACACACACACCTGCATATGAGTGTTTATAACAGCTTTATTCACAACTACTCAAAGCTGGAAGCAACCAAGATGCCCTCCACACAGTAGAATGTTATTCAGTGATAAAAACTAAATGTTATTAAGCCACAATAAATAAATAAAAAATAAAGAGCAGCAAATCCCAAATATGGTTCATTCCAAGAATCACAGGATATCCTTATTAAAACACCAGTACCTAAGCCTTTACTCAAGACAACTGTACCCACAATTTCTCAGGGGACCGGAAACCTAATGTCTTAATAAGTGGCTCCCACGATTGTTGTGCTTAACCGAGTTCCAGAACCATGGGGATAGATGATAAAACAAACATGAAAACAATCTAATACAAGTCAGTGTTTGTGTGCTAAGTGGCAAAGGAGTGGTACATTGAAGAGTTGGCTGAGGGAGTGACCAGGTCAGACAATGCCCCTCTTACACCCTCAATGTTGCTATACAATAATGACCTACTCCAAGTTTATTCAAGCCACCAAGTCATGATGCCTCCCCAGGCATTACCAAGGTCTGTGACGTTCATTCCCACGTAGAGAGTCACCCAAGGTGAGTCAAGCAAGAAGCTTGTCCATACACAGTCTCACCTGTCACTCAGCCTCAAACACTGTGTAGTTCAAAGGAAAAAGTCTCAGAACTTCCACAGCTACGAGCATTCTCGCCTCAAATCATCCTTTTATTCCTAACATGTTTGGATGGCTGTGAGGTACAATGTTGGCTTACCATTTCCCCTCGGGCCACACATTTTCAAATTTTCTTTCCTAGTCATAGAAGCATACCTCTGACAATTACACTGCCCCTTGATTGCTCTGCCTTGATTCATTTGTTTAGAGATGGGATGACACACAATCATTAAAGTAAGGGTGGGGCAGTGAGGCCAACCTGGGTTTCATTCCTGGTGTTGCCTTCACCTCTGGAGTGACTTTGAAAAATCACTTCAATGTATTTGAAAAATGTATTTCATCTCTCTGAACCTCAGTCTCCTAATCTTTACCAAGGGGAGAGAGCCCAGGGTGAGGCTTAAATGAGATAATGTATGTTAAGAAAACCAATTTGAATATATGGTCAGTGAGTAGCAGAGATGATTATTGTTCCACTTTACTGTTAACTAAAAGCTTAATAACTTCAGAAGACATGTTAAGAAGTAGGCTCTTCTCCTGCCAACCACAAGTTCCATTTCTCTAAATCTCAGTGTGGGATGTCAACATATCTATATTTCTATAATAATAAAAGGGTAATATGCTAATTAGACCAGACAGCCTAACAACCTTCTTTCTGGACATCCTTCCAGATGACCTTCTGGATGAAGTTGGGGCTGTGAGGGCTGAGGCAAGCCACCATGGCCGGGAGGGTTGAGGCCCCTTGCACGAAGTTTGCGCATCGGGCCTCTAGTGGTGAAATAAGCAGCTCCAACAACTGGGCTTCAAACTATAGAACTTTCCCCTCCTCTGTATTTCTTCTTCTGCCATAGCCATTACATTATGACAGTATAACAGACACTACAAAAAAATTAAATACATTTGTAGGATACAATATTAGAAAACATGCTTATTTGGTTTTCAAATACAAAATATTATGTATCAGTCAAGTTTGGAGGGGTTTTTTAGCCAATTGAAAATAAATTGGGCAGGCATGCAGGGACCTTCTGATATAATGGAAGTGCTTTCAAACTGGATTTTGGGGATGACTGCACAACTGTATAAATAACCTAAAAATCATTAAGCTGTACACTTACTAGTACAAGAGGTGAGTTTTGGGTGTATCTAAATTATATCTCCATAAGGAGACATGACAACTGAAAATAAAGGAATTAATAAGCAAAGAAAGGAAGGAAGGAAGGAAGGAAGGAAGGAAGGAAGGAAGGAAGGATGAGGTTTAACCTTGGAATCATAAACACTATGTTCTGTTTTAAACAGTAAGTTTACTTCCACAAACTCAAAATTATCAGATCCGTGTCTTGGTAATGGAAACTTTGGGGATCCATAGCGTCCCCCTCTAGGCCTGAAGCCTCCTGACTCACGATCAGACACCAACACAGAAAGTATAACTGGTCCTGGAATTAAAAGTGGGAGTGGGCAACTTGCCCCAGATTCATTTCTATCTCAGCCAAAGACTCATCTCTTCCTGGTTCTCTCCTGCAAAGTGCCCTAACATCCTCTTTAAGTCTTTCATTGATCAAAGTCTACTCACAAATCGTTGTGTGATCAAAGGAGCAGAGAAAGCAAGTAAGGCAAAGGTAGACTGAGCTAAATATGCTTAGATACCATTTATCTTTGGAGGACTCTTGATGGGTGGAGTGTTAAGTGCTAGACCACAGGTGCTGGGAGAAATGGGACATGCTCTAGTCCTTTCTTTCCATGTGGAAGACCACATAAGAGAAATCTGGTCCAGGCAGGCACACCTGATAGTCACTGTATTAGAGGTAAAGAATTTGATAAAATTCAAAGTAGTGATTTTTAGCAATTATCGATTTGCCACTTTACTTGTCCATACTTGAGGCTCTTCCTAATGCCTCCTACATCAGGTATTTAGTGTAGACTGCACTCAAGTCTCCGCTGGTACATGCCTGCAGCTGGCAACTGTTTCTTCCTGCACTCATCTGATTTGTTTTTAAGAGACAGGGTCAACATGCCATTATTTTTAGGACTCATGCAAGTTAATATTTGCATCCTTGGAAATAACTGTTAGTCTCATAGTGAAAGAATGAGGGTTGACAGGTATGAGCCTGGTTTAGACATAGTTAGTTGCACTGCAAAGCAGCTGCACTTATAAAAGAATGAGGGTTTAATCGCTCTGCTGGGGATCAAGAAGATCCCATATTCATGATCAGAAGGTGCAATGTGGAAACCCACCATTAGATACTTCAAACAACATGTACACTGCCTGGTACATGATTGGTTTAATCATCTCAAGATTATCTGTCTTGAGTATTCCTCATCAGCTATTCTGAGATGTCACAAGAAGGAAGATATAGCTTTCAAGTCTAAAGCTCAATTCATTCCTATCTAATAAGACCACTCATCTTAAGAAACTGGAGGGGGGGGCCAGGAATCAATGAATCTGGTCAAAATAAATTGTTTCCCATCCTAAGCTCTCAGGTGGTTATTCTACATCATCATTTCACTAACCTCTAGTCTCATTAGAAAATGAAACAGGTATTACTTATTGCTATACTTTCAAGGCCAGACACCCAGGTGGGCACATTCCAAGCACTACCTTATTGACCAAGAAATGAATAAACACTGTCTTTCATAACGAGCCACTGGGAAATTTAAAAAAGAGTAATAGTAAAACTAATTATTCCTTCAGCAGCCCAAATAATTTCTCTATAAATATGAAACATTCTTGGTTCCCACTGGAACCTTGGGGACAGAAAGTATTTTTCCCCCCAAATGCATGGCTTCCAAAATATAAGAAAAGAAAAAAAAAACAACAACCTAAAATGCTACATTTAGTTGTCCAAAGCATCTATTTGAAAATATTTGCTCATTTGGAATTAGAGCATTTTTTTTTAAGGCAGTGGCTTTAAGACACACAAGAACAAAGGAAGGTCTAATATTCTGAAGCTATCAGCCTATTTGTCCACTGGGACTACTGGGTATAACTTTCACAGTGCCTTTTAAAAATGAATTTGGTTCCTGAAGGAATTGGTTCACCAGGGAATCAAGAAGGACTCAGCAAATGATGGAAGCGACCCTGAAGACGAAGAGCGACTAGAGATGCAAATAGGGTAGGTGTGTCAGCACGTGGAAAGCACACATACAGGAGGCAGCCCCTGGCAAAGCCCACGGGGCTGCCAGCGTGCCTCTGCGGGTGCCCAACAGAAGTGAAATGCTGTGGAAATCAAGGAGCAAATCAAGCTGCAAGACTTGAAAACTAACACGCGGCCTAATGAGCATATTATAACTGCAGGCTCTGCTTGTTAACTGTTGAAAATATTTTCACAAGGCTTTGGGTATGGCAGGATAATGCCAGTTATGAAATGTCTATGCTGAAAGGGAAGTCTGTGTCTGCCAGGCTCGAGCAAGTCGCCTGGATAATGGCAGTGATTAGAAATGAATCATAGCACGCCCTGGACTTGGGTGTTCCATGACATACCCCATTGGTTTTCTCAGAGACCAGGAGGTAAACAGCCTCGTCAGACTCGAGGAGGAGAAGGGCTGTCAGGCTCCCACCAGAGGGATGCACGGTGCTCCTCTGATCCGTGAAATAAAACCCGGCCAGGACGTGCCCGGAACTGAGAAAGTTTTTATAGGACATCAGTGGAATCTGTAAGAGCATGTTCTGAAGGGATTACGTGGGGCATACAAACACACCCACATTATGCACATCAAAGGGACCTTAATGGATTGTCCATCCAGCCCTGTCATCCTCAGGCAGGTAAATGTTATCCCAATTTTCCAGAAGAGGTTCCTGAGGTCAAGAGAGGCCCAAGGGATTGACAAGACACTTAGCTGTTTGGTGCACGTGGGGCTGCATGCATCAGAAACATTTTTGAAATGTATTTTTATAGGCAATAGAACTGTCACTTCTCTTGCATTGGTGCAGCCTAGTTACGCCGGCAGGCGTTACATCTACACAGAGCAGTCACATTCGTTTTCTCATTTTGGTCTGCACACCACGTTGGGTGCCAACACTGACCCAATTCTACCAGTGGAGATTCTCAGTGGGAAGAGGTCACTGGACCTGAGATAGTTATCAAAATGCATAGTTTAGGTTCTTACAAGGGTATTTCTTGGATCACATGACCTCACACATCTAGAGGAAATAATGAACAACATAGACTGGTTAACAAAAATAGACCCAGAGAAAGAGAAGCAGCCATCAGACTCTCAAATCTCAGAGGGAAAGTAGGGGAGGGTGGGGGTAAAGGGAAGAGATTAACCAAAGGACTTGTATGTATTCAATAAAAATAAATTTTAAAAAATGCATATACCTCAGCCCCACACCAAGCCCATTGAAACGGAATCTCTGAGGGTGGGGCCCAGGTATCTGAATTTTGGTAAAGGAAAACAAAGCCAAAATCTCCCATGAGTCTGATACCCATCACACCACTGTTATCAGAGATCATGCTTACCAAGGGACTGGGGCTGGACATGCCCACTCCCACATATCTTCCTTTGGATTCTGCCTTCAGGAGCCTGATACTGCTGCTGGATCACTCATTACTCAGTATTAAGAATCTGCCCCAATTCTGAAGACCCCCTGAAGACAGGCCGGAGAAGAGAAGCCCATGAACAGCCGCCTCCGATACAGCTGAGTCAGAGTGAACACACCACGGGCCTCTTGACAAAAGCTTTAGTCAGAAAACCTTTAGCGCTTCCTGCATTCCTCCCAGTCTTTGCGCCGTGGCGTACTACCATTTACTTAACAATTTTTCTTTAAGTAAATCTACATTTTTTTCGTACCTAAATGCTTTCAATGAAAAAGAAAGGGTTACATCGCCACAAAAAACATAAAACAAGCGTCACCTTCCATGATAAAGGTAAAAAAATGGGTACAATGAAAAGAAAGCAAGATGATCAACACACCAAACCAAAGACATTCTCCTTGACTTAATCCGAAGGACTAATAGAACATGGAAAATGGAATAGTGTCCTTATTGTGTGATTCCAAATTGTTTGATGGGCATTGCTGTGCATAAAATATCTCAAGTAACCCCCCAGTGCTACGCTGAGCTACCCATAGGGACATTCCCCCTCTTACCCTGCTGGAGGGTGCAGTGATTCTGGGCTTTGAGCTCTAGAGAGGGAGCTGGAGGGCAGAGGCATGGGAACTTGGGGTCTGGGCGTCACACACATGTATTGAACATGGGAGGCCCACACAGCCCATGTAAAGTCCATAGTTTTGCCCAAGGCCACCCAGGCTCTGCCCCCTTCCACTGCCAAGGCCTCCCATTCGGCATTCATGGCTGGCAGTGCAGAGGTGGGGACAGTGGGAAAGGGGAGAGAGAGAAATGTCCTTTGATTCCAGGTTGGAAGCGCATCCAGGATAGGGTGCAGCATTTTAAGTCCTTTTCTGACTATAAAAATAAAGAGATAAAATAGCTCCCTCAACCACAGAGGAGTTTGGAGTGTCTTTGACAAGCAGCATAATTAAGATCTAGCATAAACACAGAGCCTCCCAGGATTGTAAAAGCTGACTAAATGGGAATTTGTTCTGTTTGGCTTTTCTTTCCTTTATTTAGTTTTCCTGTGGAAGTTTCACTTTGAAGCAGGGCCAGCCTTGGGCAAAAGTGCGGAGTCTGCAATCTACGGATACTACTCTCCCCCACCCCACCCCTCTCACCCTGCGCAGGCTCAGTGCCCACGCCCATGGCACCTGGAGTCGGCCTGGCCTGGGTCCAAATGCCAGCTCTCCCATTTTTGAGCTGAATAAACATAGGCATTTAACTGAATCTTTCTAAGCATCAATTTTCTCATCACTAAATAGGGCTGTCCTGACGAGTAAATGAAATGAAATATGGAAAGTACTTTGCATAGTCCCTGGAATTTAATAACCACTCACTAAACATTTATTGTCTTTGTTATCCATATAATCAAAGATTATCCATACTACCAGAACGGTGCCAGAATCATCCACAGGTCAGAACAGCTCTATTCAAACACATGTAGGGTTGGTGGGGTCAGAAATACAGCGTGTCAAATTCACGTTTCCCCCTTAATCTCATGAAGAAGATATTTTCTCCCTGCTGCTGTCAGCCATCCACAAGTGTCCTCTCCTTCCCTTTGATAACACAGGACTCGTTTTTGACACATTCCTCCTTTCCTAGTGGCCAAACGGCCATCATCTCAAAGGCAATGAGAGAATTAATTATAGTGTGTGAGACATACTCAACTTCAGATCTGAAATAACAGGTAAAGAGCACAATTTGAAAGGTACATCGTCTCCTTCCTCATGGAAAGCTTGTGTATTAAAGGGGTTTCTATGTAAGCACCATTCACTCATATATGATAACTCACAAGGATCCTCTTATCAGTCCCGTGGCCACAAAAGCTTGCAGGTGCTATCCCAGAGAAATATGAGCACCTACATTCCAGCTTCAAATTAGTCCATAATGAGGAATTTGACGCAGACATTATTTTCAAACAAGACATTCCCTAAATGCTAATTGCCTCAAAGAGCTCTTCAGTTAAAGGGGACAGATACATTCTACTTACTAAATGGGATGGCTTTGAGAAAGAGTCCCCGTGAACACAAGGACACTTTAAGTGGGATGCCATAAAGAATAAGGGATCAAGATCCCAGGGATCAAGTGACATTTCCCACATAGCAGACTGCCTTGGCTGACTTCGGCTCAAATATCAGTAGATCTGACAACACTGCGTACATATTTCTGCATAGCAACAATTGCTAAGTCCCTACCACTGTCCATGTCAGGCTAAGATGAACAAGTAGAGATTCCTTATTACCACTAATAACTTCTGTGAGGGGCATTTAATAGGATTACAATAAACTGGAGAGCATATCTCTGGCTCCTGAAGGGAGGAGAGTTTATGTCTCCTGTTGGCAAATACTGTATAGTTGATAGTATGAATGAAATTAAAAATTGACTCTAGTGGAGGACATGGCTGACTCAAGCTGCATGGGGACCTTGGAAGATGGCTAGAAAGAGGAATTTTACAGAAACACTTGAACATGGACAGTCCATCTCAATAGGAACTTCCACTAGATGGGCATGTCCTGTTTTGGTTGCTGTCTCCAGGCTGTGGAAATGTTTGGAAAAAGTATGGCATCCTTATAGCCTGGAGTTACTTCCAGCTATATGGGGGAGATAAACATTTATTAAATAATTCTGCATACACACACAGAGAGAGACCAAATAAACTGTGGCAAATGCTTTTCACAAGAAGGAGATGTTGTAAGAGTGTATGGAAAGGAAAATTTATGGAGATTGTGGGAGGCCTCATTTAAGTATTGGCCACTGAGCTAACTGCTGTAGGATGAGTAGGAAGACAGAAGGACAAGAATAAGTGGAGGTGATTGGGTACCATATGATAAGGCTCTCGTTGAACTGTGAAGAACACATGGAGGGGGAGAGGGGTTTAGAGTGATGGGAATAGATTAGTTTGGGAGCTGTGATGGCTCCAGGTGAGAAATGGTGGTGGCCTTGATTGAGACAATGCCAAGCCTTTTATAGATGCCATTGCTTCTATTTTTCCTAGCTCCTAAAAGATAGTTTCCTTTCATTACCTTCTCCAGAAGTCTCTCCTATTCTTCTCATCTTTTCACAAAACTATATTTTCTGTCTTTAAAAGTAGTAAAATATAACAACAACAAAAGGCATTCTTACTCAGAGAGATGTTTCCATTATTTGATACCACACTTCTCTCTTTCTTTCTATAGAAATAATTTCTTATAAGGGTGGAATCTGCATTTTGCCTCTCTTTCCCCTCAATCTAGTGAAAGTTTAACTTTGGCTCTTATCACTTAAGCGACACAGTTCTCTTGCTGCTCATTAGTGGCCTCCCCAGTGACATCCGTATGGCTTCTATGTACTGTCCACACATTTTTTGCTGCATTTAACAGTACTTTCCACACTCTTGTCCTTGACATTCTCGCCTCCTTTACCTTTGGGGATGACTGCTGTAGATAACTGTTTTCTGAAGCACTCCTTGCAGAAGTGAACACATCTGCATGTGGACTTCTCCCTTAACTCTCTTCCAAAGCCCACTCACAAGTCTTGAATGCTGTGGAAGATAGAGTTGACTTGTACCACCATCACTGCATCCTCAGAATGTCAGGAGGAAAATCCAGCACATAATATTCTCTTCCCCAAAATGGTCTCCTCCAAAAAGGACTTTCTAACTTGTTCATCTGCACCAATCTCTTTTGCTTACTTGTGTGTGTTTTTTTCACAGTTCTACTAGATTAATCATCTGAAAACTGCATGTCTGTGAGATTACTTTGCTTAAAAGTAAAAAAAAAAAAAATAAGTAAACAAATAAAAAAAACGCCTCCCTACCAGGATGAAGTCTTCCAGCCCTGCACTCACGTCCCTCTCAGACATGGTTCCAACCTTCCTTTCCGATTAACTGTGGCTCCCACCTACCAAGGCTGCAAGCCAGCTTAATGTACTGTTCTCAGAATTCCTCACTCTCTTCTTCTGTACAGTGAACTTTTATTGTGTGATCACTTTAGATTTACAGAAATATTGCAATGATAATCCAGTGAAAGCTCTCATGTACCCTTTTCCCCGTCTCCCCAATGTTAACATCTTCCATCACTTTGGTACACTTGTTAAAACTAAGACATTAACATTGACACATTGCTAGTAATAACTCCAGACTTCACCTGTTCCTCCTGCCCCAGGATCCATCCAACCCAGGACAACACATTGCATTTAGCATCTTTGCTTAGTAAGCTCCCATCACCATGGCTTTGCCTTAATGTCTCCTCTTCCCTTCAATTTTCTCCCTAAGCACCTTGTAGCATTTTTCTTTTCCAGGGTGTTGCCACTTTTCTACCATGGATCTCAGTCCTAACTCATCCTTCATGTGAAATCTCACTGCAGGACATTTGCCTGTTTCTTTCTCTTTTGTTCCAACTCTTCCATAGCCCACTCTTCATTTTGCTAATTTGTCCCATGTTGTATGCCCACATATCAACCTCAATACCCAGAACGCAGAAGGAATTAACCAATACCCACTGGTTCCTTCCTAACCAATAATGTAGCAAACTCATGTTGTACAGGACGCATTTCAAATGCAATTTCCCCCACTTTCCAAGTAAAGAAATTATTGATGACTTGACCCTCCCAACAGCCAACCTTTCCCCCCTAGGCTGCCAGGAACAAAACAGCTTCTTTCCCTTTGAGATACACCAGCGGAAGCAACAGTTTTGAAATAAACACATGTAATTTGTCATGCCCAAAGAAAATGTTTGTTTTTCTCAAACAAGTGTTTCATATGGCAAACATGTGCCACTTGTAACATTTTATAAAGGGTGTTTGTAGAAGAAGCTTTAGATTTTATCTGGGTTCTGAGTGGACCCGTGGTGACATAGCTACTGTAATATATTCTTCAATTAAATAGGTGGATAGAAATAGAATTTAAATATTCAGGAATAATAATTGTTGGGGAGAGGAGCCCTGAGCGATATTGCTCACTGTCTATCATTTTCTATTCTTACTTCTCAAATTTAGGGCTTATTAACATTTTCTAATATGCCTCTCTAAGCAAGCAGAAAGGTGAGTGCAGGAGTGAAACTGAAGAGAAAAAGGAAGTTACATTACACTGTAGTATTATAATACTCCGCACCCTCGTTGCCCATGTTGGCTTACTTATTGATTCTTAAGAATAAACTGCAGCCCAGCTGGTGTCGCTCAATGGTTGAGCGCCGACCCATGAACCAGAAGGTCATGGTTCAATTCCCAGTCAGGGCTCATGCCTGGGTTGCAGGCTCAATCCCCAGTAGGGGGGCTGTAGAGGAGGCAGCTGATCATTGATTCTCTCTCATCACTGATGTTTCTATCCCTCACTCCCTCTACCTTTCTCTCTCTGAAAATAATAAAGAAAAAAACTAAAGTGCAATTCAAGAGGTAACATATTATTTACACATTTTTTTTTACCAAAGAGATAGAAAAAGAAAGAATGGCAAAGATGAGGTAGACATTGAAAAGTATTAATATTTACCATGATCTGTGACCTATGGTTATATAGTGATTGTGGTCAATGGGTCCTTCAATCCTCAACACTATTCCATCAAGCTGGGATGATTATAACCCCCATTTCACAGATGGAAAACCAGTTCCTCAGAGACTGCAAGTCATTTGCCCAAGAGCACACAGCACGAAGCAGTAGAACCTGGTATTGATGTCAAAGCCCCCGTTGTACTGAGCTGATATAGAAGGGAAGGTGAGGACATTTCATTCCAGACCATAGTTTTATTCGGCTTCTGAGAGCAAAGCCTCAGGGAGAGTTTGCCAGCAAGACGACATGTTCTCACCCAGTTGGTTCAAAGAGCCTGTAGGAACATATATTTGCTACTCGTCCTGGAGAATCCAGGAAATGTGGGTTCAATAATTAAACATTTTCTCCTCCTGAACCCTTTCTGTGCCACAGGAAGGACACAAATTGGAAAACTCAATTGAGGACAGAAACCTCCGAGAAGATGCCTACAGGAGCCATGAAAATGTTACTGACTGACAGCTAAGCTCTTCATAGCAACGCAGATATTGACATGGGTATTATCATGTAAATGCCTTTAACAAGCAATACCTTGAGAAAACAACAAAGCAGCCCAGCCCACCTAGCTGGTTTGTCTGACCTCTGGCAACTGCTCCCAGGAAGCCATTATGTTCTACTGAGTGAAACGCTGGCTCTGGAGGAAGCCCCTAAACTTAGGATGTAGACAACTGCTCTTTGTGGCTCCCAGGGAACTATTACAGTCAGCGAGGCAGGCAGAACATGCTGTCTCCAAGTCTCAGCAGCCCTCTGCAGCCGCCCGTGAGCCAGCCCATTTTTGGAGGCATGCTTATTGTTTGGAGGCATGCCAGACACCTCTCTGTCACAGACAAAGCCACCGACATGCATGGAGTAGAAACAACATCCTTCCAACATGTGCCACCATGCTCTTCCTTAACCCCCAAGTTGCCCCTAGATACACCTGATGACCTGAAGTCAGAGGTCAATGGCTGGTCCTTGATTCATAGGAATGGTCTGTGTGGGTTCTAATGATGTCATCAAGGTAGTTACCCTCTTTTAGCTTCAAGGTGAAAGCTGTGTGAGTACAGGCATAGGGTTGTTATGATTTGCTTAAGACAGGGTTTGCCAATGTCCAGGCCTGGAGGACCATGGAAGATTCCATAAATGAGAGAGGCTAGCTATGAGAAATGGCAGCCTCCTTGACTTGTTTCCTTCGCACCTGCTTTTGAAAGAGGCACTCTCCTCTTTACTGAAGAAAAACACTATTTGGAGCTTAATTATAAGAGTACGTGACAGTCATCCTCACTGTTGGGGAGTCAATATGGAGAGATGAGAACAACAGCTCCTTGAAAAGTACCTGTTCTTCTGAAGGGTCAATGGCAGTTGGACTCCACATGACTGATGCCACCTGGGGGTGTGGCTTAGAGGTCAGACTGTCTCATATTTTAAAAGCAATTGAAAATCTAGATGTTTGCTTTAGGTATTTTTAATCCTAGCCCACTAATTTCAAATTTTCTTAAGGACTCTGTAGGTCACATAAAACAGGTTTGCTTTATTGGACCATGAAAGAGGGATGGAATAAAAACTAGAACTCGCTTCCTGATTCCTAACTGCAGAATGTGGGAATCACCCATCAGACTTAGGGCTTAAATTATTTTCCTTGTGTGCTATGCAACCACTTTTCTCACTTATTTATTCAATACATGTTGAATGAGAATTACTATATGTAATGCATTCTGCTGCATATTTCCATATTTTCATATGTAGGATGTATGTATATTACGTCCTGTATATTAAAAGGTTCAGATGCAAATAGACGGAACCTGAATGGCAGAACAACTGGAACAATAGAACAACCAGTCGCTATCATGTGTACTGACCACCAGGGGGCATGTGTGGAACATGGCAGGCATTGGCCACAGTGGGATGGTGGACTAGGTGAGCTGGGATGCCAGACCAAGGTGGGGTGCCGGTCACTGTCATCAGGGTGAGCCTCTGGTGGTTACTGAAAATTCTTTGCTCCCATGTGCCCCAGCCCCTTCCAGTGCTCACACCTGCTGCCAGTGCCGGCCCCATTCCCACCCACACCCAGTGCTGGTGCTGACACTCGCACCTGCTGCTGGTGCCCAGCACTGGTCCCAATCATTCGGCACCATCAGCGGGTGCGAGTAGTTGCTGGCCCTACGAGGGCTTCTCCTCCTCCCCTTGCTCCTGAGGGGTGATCAGGGCAGCAGCCACCACTCACACCCACTGACAGCACCAGCCCTGCTCACACCCACTGTTGGTGCTGGCCCCAATTGCTCCGTGTTGTCAGCAGGTGTGAGAGGGGCTGGCACCATCAGTATGTGGGAATAGTGGCAGCAGGAGTGGGGCTACTGGCAGACAGAGGACTGAGGGTCATGGTGGGAAGGGCCAGGTGGGGGTGTGGAGCATGGGCCAAGACCTGCCCCTGTGCCCACTGCAGCCTTGTGGCCCACAGTTCCTTTCAAGGTGGACGAATTTGAGCACTGGGCCCCTAGTTATATACAAAATACAAACACATAAAAATATATCCATGCTCATTGGTATAGAGATAATCCATGATCTTAGAAGTAGACAGTGTACTTAAGAAAAATAAAACATATGCAAAATATTGAAATATGATTTTAAAATCATCAATGGATATATTCTGTTAAAGCACTGCTTTGCTAGATAAAATCTAAGGATATTACAGAGATGCTATGCTTATACCCTGAAGTTTACAATCCAAACCAAATGCATACTGTGGACAGTTATTGATAATATATGGACATCGAGAAATAAGAATCTTTAACAGAGATGTGACAGGCCATGAGGTCTTGAGTCTTATCCTAGGGTGGACATGAAAAATGAAAAGTGAGTTCTATTTCCAAAAAGGAGAATCAATGTGATCCCTGAATGTCTGCCTGCCTGTGGTAGAGAAATAGTTTCACCATGGAAAGCGTTTGATGGACAAGCTGTGTCATTAGACAATGTTTGCCTTTCATTCATTGGGGCTTTGGGCAGAAGTCCTTGCAGAGATCTGATAGGAACAAGGATAGAGAAAAGCGTGCAGAGAAGTGACTTGAAAACCAAGTCCCATCTCTTCACCTCCATCTTCTTTCTCTTGGAATAGGTCTTGCTAGTCCTGATTCCCACAGGGATGGTGAAGAGGGCAGAGGGCATTTCTGTGACAGAGGGGTTCCAAGTACCCCACTTTTATACTCTGATGGGGCCAGGTACTTTGGCGTTTGGATTTCTAGTTTTGCTTTCGGCCAGGGACTATCACTAGCCCATGATTCCTCTCTCTATTTTGGTTACTCCGTGTTACAGCTGGAGAAGGCGAGCATGTGCATTTTCTGGCAGAGTCGAACACTGCTTTGCCCAAATATAATTTCTTGCTCTCAGGCTTTTGGTGGGCATGCTCCTCTTTTCAGTTGAAAAATGTTCTGGTCTACATCAGCAGCATCTTTCACTGGCTTAGGCTCTCCCATTCTGCCAGCCGTGGGCCCTGCTGGTGTGATTTCTTTTGTGTCTGCTTTAAAGAGTCTTAGAAACAGACCATATGCGGCCATCAATCCAAGCAGAGAAATCGCCCTGACATGGACGCAGGCTCTGTGCAGGAATCAAAGCTGGGGCACAGCTTCATTGTGTCTTTAAAAAAGTCTGCTTTTTATTTTGTCTGCTAATAAAAAATACACTCAGAGTGGAGAGAGAGGCTAAATCAAGAAACTGGGCAAGGAGAAACTTCACTCCCACGAGGCTATTGCTTTCATTTGTAAATTATAATAGGATCTAGTCTCCTTTAAAACATGTTCAAGTATAAATACCTGCAAAATTAAATAAAATTAGAGAACCACTGCACATATTCATGCACAGGTTGGGGTCTGGCTGGCCTGGCACCAATTGGGACAGATTGGGGCTGGGCCTTTCAGGAAGAGAAGATGGTGGGAGATTGGCCAGTTTACCACCCCAATTGGGCCCCATCAGGGTCGGGTTCCCTGGAGGGAGGGGCTGTAGGTGATTGGCCAGCGAGTCCCATCCCCATATGGAGTGTGTGTGGGGAAATTGGGAGTCAGTGGCTGGGGGAGGGGTCATGGGAGATTGGCTGGCCAGCCCCACCTAATTGGTGTGTGTGTGTGTGTGTGTGTGTGTGTGTGTGTATGATTGGGGATGAGCTGGCTGGAGGGAGGGGCCATGGGCTGGTCAGGGTGGTGGGGGCTGATCGGGGTGGGACTGGCCGTGGGGAGGGGCTGTGGGCAGTGGGCTGGCCGGCCTTGCCCCTGAATGGGTTTGGAGGCTGAGCAGGGGCCAGCAGTCTGGGGAAGGGGCCATGGGTGGCTGGCTGGCCAGCCCTCCTGCCCCTGATCAGGGTGGTGGGGGCCCATCAGGGGCAGGGATTGGGGGGGTGCTGCAGAGATTGGCCGGCTGGCCTCACTCCCCGGATGGAGCCAGTTTGCTGGCTGCAGTGGGCTTCAAAGCGACCAGTCATTCTGGTCATTACAACATTCCAGTCACTGGCTTTTAATACATATAGATAGTACTGATTAACATTTATTAAATACATATTATATTGCAGACACTATGCTAAGAACCTTTTGTAAAACAATAATAACAATCTTGCAGGGCAGGAAGTATTATTAAAGTCCCATTTTCCCCACTGGTAGTAGCTGAGCTAAGGCAGTCTGGCTGCAGATAGCATACGCTTAACCATTTCTCTAAGCTGCCTCAGAGGAAGAAGTGACAAAGGATATTGTTGGCTCTGAAAACAAATAAATGAAAACATACACTGGGTTGGGTTATTCAAGGTAACTGGGTGGAATCAAAACAACACAACTGAAAAGGACCAAAGACAACCCTATTAGTTTATGTGACTGCTAAAATAATCATTAATAGGACATTCGCCTTGTGCAAGCAACCTGGCCCCTGGACAGCAACAGGACAACCCTCCCTCTGCTCCTTCTACCCTCTCCGGGGACCGCTGGCTCCTCTTCCACAAGCTGAGGAGTGAGGGCAACTCAGCTCTGTGGAGGGGCCAGGATTTGGGGAGAGGGCAAAACACCGTGGCCCTACAGCCGGTTCTGTCTGCCTGCACTCGTAGCTCTTGCTTAGGCATCTCCCAGTCCAATGTGATTAAAGGTTTGATTATCCCCCTTTTAAAATCCAACATTCAAGTAGGACAGAGACTAGGAAAAAGAAAATAGGGATTTCAAATGGTGGCAAATATTTGCCTAGGAATTGTTTTTGAGGCCTATTGTGATTCTTTACCAGTTTGTTTCCTTCATTCCTGTAATCGGTCAGGAAACATCTATGTACCAGGTGCTCAGCGGGACAAGGATGATTCAATGTTACATGAGACACAGCTCTCTCCTTGAGGCACTCACCGAATCATGTATCATGAGAAGGTGCAGCAGGATTTAGGGTGAAAGAGCTGCTTTGCTTCCTTTGTTATGTGAAGGTTGGTCCCAGGACTACATTTCCCAGCTTCACCTGCATTTAGGTACGGCCCCTTAACCATTAATGAGAAGGGAGAGAAAGTGATGGGTCAGAGTTTAAGAAACAGGGGTGCTTTCTTGATGGCTGAGTAAAGGGGATGCTGATGAGCAAAGGGAAGGCTGAGCAACAAACTGGGGACAGTTTGGGTTTCTGAATAATCATGGCGAAGGCTGGACCTCTGGCCACTGGACTATGATGGAAATGAGATATACATGTTTCTTCCAAGTTAAGCCTCTAGGGGAATCCTAGCTTTTCTATGACCCCAAGATATCATCTATCAGCAAAGTGTTGAAGATCCATTCTCTGATGAACCATTTTGACTCTCAAAGATCCAAATATTCCCCTTACTTTCAAGATCTTGTTCAGCATCTCACTGTCGCTTGTATATGCTGCCCACAATTACTAATAACACTTCCCTCATGTTGATGAGTTATAAATCGGGTGTCTTTCCCTTGATGAAATAGATTTAATTTAGGAAACATTTTTTTTTTACAGATTCCTTTACTGTAAATTAATCTATGGTTTACCTGTTCTAAGGAACTTCTAATTTAAAAGTCCTTTGGGTGTAAATCACTTGAAAAAGGGGAAAGAGATACTTCCCATGGGCTAGGGTCTATGCTAAGACCTTTTCATATGTTGTATTGTTTCAATGCAACCTCATAAAAATCCTAAGGAAAGGGAGCATGGAGCAAAGCACTGGCTCAAGGTCACACAAAGATGTTCAACAGTGGCCAGGATCCCAGTCCATGACCTGAAGTCTACCATACCTGTGTCTTCTCAAGCATACAATGAGTTGGGTTATTCAAGTAAAGAAGAACATCAGCACCCACTTTTTGCAAAAAAGAAATCTCCAGGGACCACCATCCACCATCACCAGTTATTTATGTTCCCATGCTCCATAATCTGTACCTAGCAGATCTAATATGACTCAATACCAGGGCGTATATTGGGAGGATTGGAAAAGGAACGCTTGTTCCCTGCTGAGATGCACAGAAGATAAGGATGCCTGCCTGGAGCTGCCTGGAGGGGAGAGGCAGGCTGGAGACAAAGGGAGACAGGGAATTGCCATGGGAACATAAAAAGAATTCAACAAAAAGTTAATATAGAAGCTACAATTCTTAATGGCATACCGAGGACAAAAGAGAGGCAACATGATGTATTGGAAAGAGTATTCATTTGCAGCTAAAGGTCTACGCTGTGACTCCAGTTCTACCACAGTGCCTGCGGACACCCTCACTGCCACCTTTCACCTTCCACTCACAAGCCTCTGGCTGCCCTTTAGGGGCATCGCTCCCACACTCCCTACCCGTGTGGACTGCAAGAGTCTCCTCCATGCCCAGGTGCACAACTGTGCACCTGCTTCCATGACAACCAAACAAAGCTCTGTATTCCTCTGGCCACAGAGGTCAGGGATCGCCATGCAGTAAACTGTGTCCCTGGCAGATCTAATATGACTGAGTAGCAGGGCGTTTCTTGGAACTATGGGAAAAGGAAAGCCTGTTCCCTGCTAAGATGGGTGGAAGCTAAGGATGGATGCCTGGGGCTGCCTGGGAGGAGAGGTAGGCTCTAAACCGCCGTGGGCAAACTACACCAGCCGTGGGCAAACTACTGGCCCGAGGGCCGGATCCGGCCCGTTCGGCTGTTCTATCTGGCCCATGGAGCCCAAAGAGCGGAGGGTTCTCTTGCTCTCCCCTCCGCTCCTTCACCAGTAGCCCAAGATGAGAGTGCCAGCATGGTCAGGTTGCTTTTGTTCCGGCCCTCTGGTCTAGTTTAAGAACCCATTGTGGCCCTCGAGTCAAAAAGTTGCCCACCCCTGCTCTAAACAAAGAGAGAGAGGGAAGCACATAGTTACCCATCCGGCTTCTACAGGGAATCAAGGAATGTACTGATGGAGAAGAGAAGGGAGCCCAAGATGTGAACCCCTGAAATCAGCAATTCCTGGACTTATTCTATCTTCTCACTCAATACACTTCCTTTGTTTTTTTCTTTTTTCTTTTTGAGGTTAAATTGGAGTTCTGTCATTTGTAATTGTATGAATTCTGTGTGTAAAATCACTTAATTACTTGCTAAGTGATTTTCAGGGGAAGAAAGTTTAAGTACCAATACCTTTAAAAAATTAGTATGTAAAACTTAAAAGGTAAGACTGACAAAAGAACTAGTCTGGTTGAGGCAGAGCTGGGCCTAGTGCTCCACCCAGGCCCACTCTCCTGCACATGGACTCTGGCCACTCCCTACAACATAGAGCCTAACACAGCAGATATTCCCTACTTGCCCCCTAGGGTACTCACCTCTGCTTTGTGAGATTGTTGTATGAATAAAATAAAGCAACATGTGAGAAAACACCTAACAGAGTGCTTAATTATTAAGTACTTAATAATGTATATTAAAGAAAAGAGTGGAGAAAATAGAAGCAATGAGTTCACATTTTGCATTCAATTCCTTGGAAATTGTACTGCTCCCTAGTAGATGCCTTCTGATAGGCTCAGGGCACTCTCAGACATGACTCTACAAATTCTCACCCCCTAGCCCCCATGCTAAGGCTCCTGAGTGGGAGAGATAAGCTCTGAACAGAATAAGAAGGGTGAGCATGATCGCTATCTGCTATCTGTTGTTTCTGACTGCTTAGTGCCCATCACCTCCTTTTGGAACAGTGTTTCAATCTTTCCTCCTCGTTCCCAGGCCAGAGATTGCACCTTCTGGCCTAAGTCTGTGTATTGCTTTTTTGTGGCCACACTGGTTGGTTCAGGGAAGGGCACAGGACCCAAATTATTCCAATGAGACTCAATCTTAGGATTTTGTTGTTTATATCTATTAAGAATGAGAAGCTCAATTATAATTTGTTTGGATTGTTATACAGATAGATATGGGAGCTTAGGCCAACCCAAACTCATCTTGTCATTGCAAGGGGGTGTTTTCCTGAAAATGAGGCCAACAGAAAGAAAAAAGGGACTAAGAGATACAATATGTTTTGATGATATGATATGAACATTAGGATCCAATCGTGCCTTTAGCTAGAATTTCTCTGTTCTTGTGCAAGGCAATGAATCCCCCTTTAATACTTTGAAGCTGGCTGAGGTTCAGTCATTTTCAAAGGAGAGAATCCTGTCTAGTACTACAAGAAATTGCATCCCACAGAGCATGGTACCTGAGGCATTGGAGGCTGACTTTCCAAACTAGAAATTAAACATCAAAGATGGCATTTAGTAAGACATCAGGGGGAAAAATAAATGAAAAAATTGAGAAATTCCCAGTGTTCCACATTGGGCTTCATGTCTCACAGTCTAAATTTTATCTTCTGTCAAATGAGCAAGACTAATTCAGGGGTCACAGGTGGCACACAGTAGGACAAAGCTGACCCATGGATATGTTTTGTTTGACCACTTTATTTCACTACCCCCTAGCAAGCTTTAAAACACAGAGTAAGCAGGCAGGTGTTTGGCTTGGGTAAGAATAAAAGTAATTCAGCACTCACTGTCAGATACCTGGTACTTGTAAACATTTGAGTTTGCAGTCCCTTAGGGTGCTTCAGCACTCTCGCTCAATGCTTCCACCTCGGATTTGCCTGTTTCTAAAGTCTGAATTTGTAAATTCGGCCGTTTATTATGGAAGGGCAGACCTGGAAAGGGATGAAGGTGGGCGGGCACACCTGCCTGCTTAACCTTCTCTCTGGACCCTATGAAGTTACTATCCTGGGGATTTTCCTATTGACGGGAGGATTGTTCAGACATTCAAGACGTGGATGATATTGAAGCATCCCACAGGGTCTGCATTGCAGCGATCAATCCATCTGACTTCTCCACTGCTTCCCCTCTTCCTGCAGGGCTGGAAATCAATTGTGTGTTAGCTACTTTCTAGGTCTGAATCCAGGGAGCCTGGAAATCACAATGCACATAGTTTCGGTAGCTATATCAGCCAGGAAAATAAAAAAGGAAAGAAAGAAACTCCCCTAGGTGACTTCCCCAAATGAAGTGCATGTTAATAAACAGTTGATTTATCTTCTCATGGCATGGAGGGGGGGAAATTAGGAGAAATAAAGGAAATTCAAAGACTGCATTAAATCATATCAGATGGTATCTAGAAATGAGGGAGGACTGGGATCGGAGACCAGAAAAGAAAAACTCTATATGTATATAAAATCCTCCATGCACACATGCCTTTGGCAGACAGTACAGGGGAAAAGCAGAAATCATGCCTATTTTAAGAATTAGATATATGAAAAAATTTCCTGGTAATTCAGATTGGCTCAAAATACCACGCAGGGCTGCATTAATGAAGATTAAGTCTATTTAGAGAGCATAATTCAAAAGACTTTATCAATTTGGCACTATTTCCTTCAAAATGGAAAAACCTTAATTTAACAGGATATAGATGAATTCCTAGATTTATTGAAATAGCTTGGAGTTGAATAAATTGAGTGCGAGTCACAAATCACTTGTCGCTGGTATTTTAGATCCTCTATCTTGAACTAAAACCCAAATAACACAAACTCTCATTTTTTGCATGATGTTCTGAAGAGAGACTCGTACACATTTTGATATTTCCTTCCAGTGGATGACAACCCCTTTAACCTCCTTTTCACCCCTTCTTGGAACAAAAGAATTGTGACGACAAATGCAAATGTATGAAATCTTAGGTTCACTGACAGGCAGAGAGGAAAACTTGGTTTTCCATGTCCTCAGCACCCCAAAGTCTCATAACCCCTCATGCTGGAGATGATGGGTTAAAAGCAAGTGAACAGGGAATACGTAGAACGTACACTTCCAGAGGACAGGAAATATCCTACCTTTATACAGGTGATCACAATTAAAGTTCTCAAGACTTTAGTATCCAACTTAGCCTAAAATGAAAGGATAAATAATTTCTGTAAAGAGCACTATTTCTGCTTCAATGATTTACCATAGGGAGAGAAGAAGGAAGAGGAAGAGGGGGAGGAGACGAAGTAGCAAGCATTGAGCTCTTACTGCAGGCATTGTACTGGCTAGGTAGGCTGTGCCAATCATAGACATGCAGTGTTTTCTTTATTTCTTAACAAAACCCAGAAAATCCCAAATCAAACCTTTCAGGTCACCACTATTCCTACCCCCATTTTACAGAAGAGAAAACTGAGGCTTCAGAGATTAAGCAGTTTTGTCCAAAGTCTAAAAGGTTAAAAAGTTATGGAGACAGAATTTGTTAGACAGTGATTCCAGCACCCAATCTTATAACTATTGTCTAAACCAGTGTTTCCCAAAGTGTGGTACACATACCCCCAGAGGTATGGGAAGAGTTTGGTGGGGGTACACGTTGTACCGGAGTTTGGTGGGGATATGCACTACACTGTGCTTAGATGCGCCTAATTCTACGTATGGTCCGGTGTGCAAATAAATGTTATTTATAATATAACTTTTATTTATATTTTATTATGAATACTTTTATTTTTTGTTTATTATTTTGTGTATGTACCAAAAATATATATTTTGACTGTTATTAAAATACATCCATTTTGTTTTTTTTGACAAGGGGTACTCAGCGTTACGAAAATTATACAAGGAGTACACATAGGTCAAAATGTTGGGAAATACTGGTCTAAACCATGACACTGTTGGGATCCTGGTTTTTTATGCAACTCTGAATTTGGTTGCATAAATCCCCCTACCTCTCATGCAGTCACAACATTGATGCTCATTATACAGGGTGGGGCAAAACTAGGATTACAGTTGTGAGGTGTGAAACACAAAATTTATTTTTATATTCTTATTTATTAATTATTGTAGCATTGGCCTAGCCAGTTTGGCTCAATGGATCCAGCATTGGCCTGTGGAATGAAGGGTCCCAGGTTTGATTCCGGCCAAGAGCACATGCCTGGATTGCAGTCTTGATCTCCAGTAGGGGGCATGCAGGAGGCAGCCCATCAATGATTCTCATCATTGATGTTTATATTTCTCTCTTCTTCTCCCTTCCTCTCTGAAATCAATTAAAGATATATATATATATATATATATATATATATATATATATATATATATATATAAATTATTGCAGCATTTTCCACGCAAACATCGGTGAATCTTCTTTTGCCCACCCTGCCTGCCCGCCCATGAGCTTGACCAGGTTATGTTCAATCTGTGTGGTTTCCTACCAGGACCAAGTGATTTGAGGGTCGGCAAAGAGCTCTTTACGCATTGGTTGACATTTCTGTAGCAGGAGAAACAATGCGATGGGGTGGAATCATGCCTGGGCTATTTCTCAGGGGTCAGAGCATCTCCGGGAGGTCAGCGTGGAAGGAGAGGCTGGCTAATGAATGAAGATGCTGCTTGGCATCCGTGGAGCTGAGGGGTGGTTCCACTTCCCGTCTGTCTTAGGAGTGCACTGCCGTGGCATCTAACGGCATTAATGAGTTTCCTGGGGATTGCAAGCGGAGCGGCGGAGGGCTTGTTAAACTGGGGTTCAGAAACCCTTCCTTCTTCAACGCTGTGCTCTGGCTCCCAGCGGTCAAAGCTGCAGCCAGGGCTGCACGGGTCTGCCCCGCGGCGTCCGCTAGTCAGCCACAAACACGCTGCCCTCTCACCCTGCACGGCCCCAGGCCCAGCCCTCACCATCTCCCAGACCAGCCTGACCCTTCCTCTTGGACTGCCTGGGTGAGCTGAGCCAGGTTTGGGCTGGTGAACAAAAGCATCCTGGGGAAATGAGGGAAAAACAAACACACACACACACAAAAGAGATTTAAAAAAAAAAATTCTGCTTTTCGTTGGAGCAGATCAATGTTTCATCTTCCATGGTGAGAACAGAACCTGAGCTCACACCCGATTGCCGAAGCACTGGCCTCTCCCTGGGCTTTGAAATTAAGCAACCACCCTTCCTTTCAGTGGCAGAAGCTGCAAGTTGGTCAGATGATCCTAAAAAAAAAATTAAAAAAAAAAATTCCAAGCCCAGTAGAGACACGAGTCTGGTTGGAAATGCAAGGAATGAGAGCCACTGCTCCTACACTTGGGACTTTTGTTGTCCAGAATGAACCTGGCCAAAGAGCTAGGCAAGCAGCCCCCGCATTCACGGAATGTGACGGCAGCTTGATTGACTCACCTAACATTTGCTTTTTAATCCAAAGCAGCTTCCCATAATGTTCATTTCTTTTCCACCAGCAGTATTTTAAGCTACGAATTCCTTGGTGAAAAGATCAAAAAAGTACCCAAAAGGCAGCTAAGGGGACTTTTTGTCTCCTTAATTGCTTTCATTTCAGTTTGATGGCTCCCTTGTACTTTTCATTTTTAACATCTTTTGCTCAAAGTGCCAAATACCTCCCTTCTCTTTATCTCCCTGATAAAGCAGGTTGCAGACAGGTGTGGCGCAGGGAGGTGCACTTGGAAAGGATCTGGATGCCTGACTGGGGTGTGGTGTGAGCGCCTTCCCTTCCTGGGGCCACAGTTGGTGTGGCTCACCTTTATCAGATGAGGCAGAGCCAGCATGCTCTGGCCACTGGCCAGTTCGTGTTTAAAAGGCTAAGTCTGGGCCCTACAGGACACCTACTACACAGTAGAACAAAAGTGGCCACTCTGCCAATTCCAGGAGACATAGCAGCTCTACCTAATACATAGAAACAAACCCAAGGAAGCAGCCAAAATGCAGAGACAAAGAAACATGTCAGGAATGAAAGAATAAAAGAATCTCCAGAAAAAGAACTAAATGAAATCTAAGAAAGCAAAGTACTAGATACAGATTTTAAAACAATGGTTATAACATTGCTCATGGATCTTAATGAGAGCTCTAAGAGACTTAGTGAGACTTTCAAAGATCTTAGTGAGAATTTCAAAGACATGAAAAGGAGCAGCCACAAATTAAGCATACACTAATTGAAATAAATAATAATTTACAGGGATCCAACAGTAGAGGATGCTGAGAATAAAATTGACAATGGGGAATATGAGGAAGCACAAAATACTCAATCAGAAGAGCAAAAAGTGTAAAGAATAAAACTATGTGAGATAGTATAAGGAGCCTTCGGGACAACTTCAAGCATACCAACAGTCACATTATGAGGGTGCAAGAAGAAGAGAGCAAGCAAGAAATTGAAAACCTATTTGAAGAAATAATGACAGAAAACTTCCTCCACCTGGTGAAAGAAATAGACTTACAAGTCCAGAGGCATAGAGAGTCTCAAGGAAGAGGAACCCAAAGAAGCCCACACTAAGACCCATCATAATTAAAATCCAATGGTCAAAGACAAAGAATCTTATAAGCAGAAAAAGAAAATCAGTTAGGAAGAAGCAGTAGTAGAAGAAGAAGAAGGAGAACAAGAAAAAGAAGATGAGATGAGATGAGAAATACGAACAGTAAAATGGCAATAAATAGATCTTTATAAACAACTGAATCTAAAATTAAAAAAAAAATGAACAAGGAATCTAATAAACAAAATAAACTGATGAATGTAATAGAACCAGAAGCATGGAAACATGGAACAGACTGATGAATCTCAGAGGAAAGGGAGGGGGCTTTGGGAAGAGATTAACCAAAGAATTTATATACATATAAGAATTCCCTATGGACACAGATAATGGGGTGGTGAAGGCTTGGGGCAGGGTGGTAACCAGGTGGAGGATGCCAGAGGAGGGGAAAAGGGGGACATTTGTAATACTCTGAACAATAAAGATTTTTTTTTAAAGGCCAAGTCTGGTGAGCTATTATGATAGTGGTAATAGTAATTCAGAAGTCTGCTAGTAAAGATAAGGAGACTGTAATCAACTATAGAAAAGTCCTATTCTACACTCTTCCTAAATTTTGTCTAGATTGTTTAGATTGTTGAGTTTAGAATGACCATGCACTTACTTGATCACTTCCATTTAATCTTTGCTTTCCCAGTGAACTAAGTCACAGTACCTCTGTTAAACTTCCTATCAGTTACAGCACGAGACTCCAAGGAAGCAGTCACCTATAAAGGTGAAGGACCAGTGCCTTCTCCAAATGTAAGGTTCCATAAACTTATTTTTTGCCTACCACCTTCACTTGTTATTTTATGTGCATAATTACTGCCATTATTTCCTAACACCTACTATCTTTACTTAATATCTATTCTTTAACTCAGTTATTTTACTTAAATCAATATATTTGAAGGGGAAAAAACACCTTTGTGTCACCACGTGCTAACACAAGGAAACTTTACAATGCTATTTATCCCATAAACAGAAGATAGCAGCAAAAATATATAATATGAAATATGCAAAATAAAAACATGGAAGCAAAAGTGTTTACAAATGCTACTGCTGGCTCATTCTAAGTAAGATCCTCATGATTTGTGGTAGCTATGTGTTGTGTGTTTTTTTTTGTTGTTGTTGTTAATCCTCACCTGAGGATATGTTTTCCATTGTTTTTATTTTTTAGAAAGAGTGGAAAAGAGGGAGAGGTACAGGGAAGGGAGAGGGAAACATCTATGTGAGAGAGACACACAGATTGGTTGCCTTCACAGATGCCCAGACCTGGGACAGGGATTGAACCTGCAACCCAAGTACATGCCCTTGACTGGGAGATGAACCAGTGACCCTTGGGTGCACAGGTCGATGCTCTAACTATTGGGAACACCAGCCAGGGCTGTGTAGCTATGTTCTATAAAGTTGTCATGGATGCTGAATTGTTGCTCCCAGGGGAAATGCAGGGTTGGGCTCCTAGAAGTCTCTGGCCAATCATTTTCATCAACTGGTCACTTTAAAGCTTTGTTTTAGGCGCGTTCTTGTTTAAAGACAACTTACTTAGACACTGTTGTCTCCTTAACATTGAACTCATGGCCAAGAGCTGTGCACCTCGTGTCTGAACAAAACTTTTCTATCGCACATGTTTATGTGTTTTCTCTTTAAGGCCCACCGCAGCTGTCCCGAGCTTAGGATCCCCCAGACAGTGCCATGCTCAGGGGCCACTTTAAGCAGCAGAATTACAATAAAAAAAAACACAGATTTGTGAAAAACATGGCTCTAAATAGACTGTGAAAGAGCACTTTTTTAACATTATGCGAGCTGACGCAGCAAGGCAGAGAGTCCCCTTGCTCTGCCTCCGCTGGAAAAGGGCACGTAGGATATGTCTCACAGTGTTCACTGCTCTGCCCATGGCCACAGATGACTGCGAAAGTGCCACCGTATTGATCTTGGGGTTACAAAGAAATTTTAGTGAGAACGCAAGTTCACAAATACGGGATCCCCAAATAATGAGGAACTGGCTATGTTATGAAGTTAGACATGCTAATATCAAATGCAGACTTTCTCCTTGACATAATAAAACGGATCGAAAGAGTGAAAACATCAAACACTGTTCTTGCACCATGTGGGTGGTGCACTAATTGTCAAGTGTGTGGACCAGCTGGCCTCCCCTGCAGTATGGCCAGTGCCACCACGCTCTGGGAAACTCTCCCTTATGGCTATAAATGTGGGATAGTCCAGACTTGTCATGGGGCTTCCTGAGCTTGGCCCTGGTCTCTCCGAGTGCTGAAGGATATAGCTCATGACCTTTCATGCAAATGTAAGGGTGGCTATGTTCCCTCCTTCCTTTCTTCTCTCCCTTTCCTCCCTGCTGCCCCAGTTCCTGTTGGATGTGGTCTTCTAGGGAGTTGTTGAGGGAACAGTATTTGTGAGCAGCAACTATAGGGTAGTTTTGTAATGCCAGGGCTTACCAAGCATTTCCGAATGCCTGTCTCTCTCAGCCACATTTGTTCTGCTCTGTTCCCTGACTCCAACATCAAATGAAGAGCTAGTGACTAACACATCTCCTAAAACTCAGTCATTCAAATAGCCCTAGTTTATGTTGTTCTAAGTTGGTGGTGACAAGACTACAGAGGAAGAGTAGGGCCTAGTAAATCCACTGTATACAGGAGAATAGGAAGTAACAGGTTCTAATTTTTCTCAAAAGAGTACAACATGTAAGTGTCCACCTAACCTTGTTAATTTAAAGTGCACAATGAGAGCGTGCACTTTGGGATCTCACAATCTAGGGTGTAGGCTACTGAGGATCATGTCCACTTTCTCTCTCTTCCCTCCACTGAATTCTAGAGCAGCTCTTAGCTGGGAGAGCAGTGAACATGTCCTCTGCATCATCTTTGTTGCTGGGTTGTTTCTTGGTTATGAGTTGCTAAAGACCTCTTGTCAATGGAGGCTTTGATAATAATAATTAACAGAGGACCATGAAGATGAAGTTTAAAACCCCCTGCCAATCTACATAGTGTTTAAAAGGTTGCATGTGGCCCTGACCGGGTGGCTCAGTTGGTTGGAGTGTTATCCTGTACAACAAAAGGTGGTAGTTTCCATTGCTGGTCAATTGCTGGTCAGGGCATATACTTAGGTTACAGAGTTGATCCCAGGTTGGGAGTGGTATAGGAGGCAACCAATCCATGTTTCACTCTCATATCGATGCTTCTCCCTCTCCTCCCTCTCTCTCTCTCTGTCTAAAAATCAATCAAAACATATCTTCAGGTAAAGATTAAATATTTTTTAAAGGTTGCATGCAGCATGCTTTTATTTTCTCTTTATATTTACGATGGGATCTCTCTTCCTTCCACCTCATTACCAGTATAATGTTCTGTAGTATGATAAAGGGCTCTAAAGACACCCTAAGCTCTGGAGGCAGCCTGATATATGTTAACGCTGTTAATGCCCTCAGCCAAGGGCTAAATTGAGTGTCAGGGAGATCACACATTGGTAACTAACAAGGTGAGCACCCAGATCTTGCCATCACAAAAGGAATTCTGATGGAATAAGTGGTTTTAATACTGTTTCCCCCAATGAAAGCTCGTGCAGCTTGCACATGGATGCACACATGCCTGTCAAAGAAAGGCACTGTGAGCCTAATTGGGGTTTTATCCAGATCAAGTATCCCATTTTGGAATTACTTTAGTTCCTTTTGCAGAAAAGACTGTGCTATTCTGCTAATGTGGATAAACTCTGCTGTTGACTATGTATTACTGGGCTTGTTTCCAGGGGAGAAACCCACAGCGTTCTCTTTGTGAGAACACGGGAAATAGTTCTTATAAAGATTAAAGGAGTATGTGAAACTTAATTTTCTATTCCCTCCCAACCACTGTTCTTACAGAGACGCTCTTTCCTCATCACCATATAACTCTTCCGGGCGCCTACTTATTCCCCAGTTACAGGTTTACCATCTACAATCCTGCACACACCCCACTGTCAGGTAACCTCCTTTAAGCCACGCCGGGTCCATGTTCGTCCTGCTCAACAGCCCGTAATGGCTCTCTGTCACCCAACACACTAAACACCTTTGTTGCTGCAGACAAAGAACTTCCCATTGGTCTTACCCTATTTTTTTTTTTAAACACTATTCTTGCACCTGAGCACTTCTTATTGGTCTCAGCAGATTCCTTGCACACAGGATAGGAAAACACATCTGAGTATCCTCTTTCACCTGCTTCTTTCTAGCTCACAAAACCTCTTTTTACTCCAGCTTACAATGATACTATCTCGATGGATGCCCTACAGCAGGAGTGGGCAACCCTCTTCTATAAAAAGTCAGGGAGTAAATATTTTAGCTGCTGCAGCCCGTGCAGTCCTTGCTGCAACTATTCAACTCTGTCTGTTGCATCGTGAAAGCTACCTGATGATACATAAATGAAAGCTGTAGCCATGATCCCAGAAAGCTCTATTTCCCCAAACAGGCGGTGGGTCAGATTTGGCCTGTGAACCAGTTTGCCCACCCCAACCCTACAACATCAAGACAAACCCATACTCTCACTTAATCATTTTGTTTCCTTGCATTTTTTTCTGAGAGTGATATGGAAATCTCGGCTTTGGCTCACAAAGTGGGAATGAAGCCCACTGGTGACCTATAAAAAGCATAGTGAAATAAGAACTTAGCTAACATTTAAGCATTTCCCTGCATCCAGTGGTCTAAGATAAGATATACCTTATCTGGCCTTCTCAACTGATAGCATTAGTTGCTGGTGGTTGCTAATGCCATTATCTCTATTGTTCAGTTATATAAGCTGGGGCGCTATAGAGGGTTTAAAGTGTACTTTCCCAAGGTTTCACATGCTAAAAGTGGCAGGTCTGAGACTTAGAGCCAGGGAGCCGAAGAGCTAAGGCAGTGCTGCTATGTCACACCACCTCTCAAACATGGATTGTACCATGTAACCACATTGCAACTTTTATTTTCAAAGTTTACTTAAAAATTGAGTACATGAATACTTTGCTTATTAAAGTATACTTATTCACTGTGAAGAGTTTAAATAACACAGAAAAGAGGAAAAAGAATGCTAATCTCTAAAAATTCCCTCATCCAGAGATAAGCACTATTAACACATGGTATCTATTCTTTTGGTCCCTTTCTCCTTTCTCCTTGCTCATGTATACACCCAAAGCTCCCCTAACCGACCTTCCTTTGACTGACAAGCTGGATCCCTGCCCTCTGTAAAACACACAAAGATGCCCATGGCATGCAGCTTGCAGGCGACTCTCTGATAACCTTCTCCCTTCTGCTCCTGCAAATGATGTTTTCCCCCAAACCGATTGATGTCACTTGTGTTTTAATCTAATTTCACAATTCAGTTAAATATAGCATGAACCAATGAAAGAGTGAAAACGCAAAAGCATTTTCTTGAATTCAGGGCTTTGAAGAGACCTCAATGCATGCAAATTGCCACAAACAATGCTGTCAAATTAGGTATGGATGCAACTGGAAAAAATTGATGGGGGACATGTAACCATCTAGCAGGATTCAGGCTTCAGACTTCTCCGGAAGCCTTTAAATTCCTTGCTTTATGTTGAAGGACTGAAGTAGGAAATCATAAATGCTGCATAATGGGAGCTGTCTCTGCAAGGAAGAAACAATTTCACACTCAGAGGAGAAGCATGGCCTCGCCCCTTAAGATCAGTGGGGAAAAAATAGTTTTCTATGTTTTAAGTAGAAACAAAATATTTAGATATGTTTGGATTGATTTTTACGACTCCTTGCTTCACTGTTTTGGTTCCCCCATCAATCCTTGCTTTGGTCATGCAGGATATGAATGCTTCTCTCTTTGTGTGTGCATTTATTTTTCTTTGCACAAAATCAAAATGGTGCTACGCATAGTTCTTTGTAAGCTGCTTTCATTGAACAATACATTTAGAACATCGTTCCTATGTCGTTAAATATCCTCACATTTTAAATTCCTCTGAAATCTTTTAATTTGTACATGTCATTTTCAACTAGTTCTCTATTTTGCATATTTAGAATTTCCCACTTCTGCTTTTATAAATAGCTCATAATAATATTTATTTATTCAAGAAATAGGCACTGAGCATTTACTTAGCTGTCAATCACCATGAAAGAACTAATATCCACTTAAACATAATTTTGCACTGTTTCTTTGGATACAATTTCTAGAAATAAACACGCGGGGTCAAAAGGTAAGAGGGTTTTTAACTACACACTGCTACACGGCACTATACTTACTCAAATACACCTACTTCTGCACCAATCTCTGAGGACAGGAACCCTGTCTTGTTTATCTTTTTAACCCAGAGCACTGAACACAGAATGTGCCCAGAGTACCTACTCAAAAAAAATGTTTATTGAATCTTGAATAATGAATAGTCCTTGACTGGAGTATTTATTTACAAGAATTACAGATTTCTGCCCCCTAAACACTCCTAGTGAAGTCAATTAAAAACCATCCCTTGCATTTGTAACAGAAAGCAGACTAAGAGAGAATATGCAGATGTGAATATGAGGAAGCACAAAATTAAATGTTTGAGCAAATGTCACAAATAGCAAATGACCTGTCAAAGAAGCATCCCAAGACCTCAGTTAAACCTCATGTTGAGTTGCCAGCAGTTTGGAGATTGACTAATGCGTCCAGAATCTCAGGAGATCATCCGCCAAGAGCTGAGATTGTCCACCAAGAGCTGGAAAGTCTCAGAAGAGAAGTCCCAGCTGCCAAAGGACCTGAAAGCCTGGCTTCCTCCTGCTCCCTCCCCAAGGTGAGGTGGCCCTGTGAGCTCTCACATTCCACAGAAGCCCCAGTAGATCTTCAGGACCACTTGCTAATTGGGCAACACCTTTCTCTCAACAGATGCACTGGAGAGACCATATCACAGACAAAGAGAGTATGAAGGGTACATTTAAAAAATAATTTCAGAGCAAATCCTGGGTATCTGGATTCACAGGCTTGCCATGGTAGACAACAGTCATCTACATTATTTTCTCACCAGCCATTCTTCGCAGAATACATTGGTATGGCTTTCTTGACACTGTGTAGAACTCTCTTGATCTGATGATGGATATAACCTGCAGTTTCTTCTCACTGACGTGGATCCCTGGTTTACTTTAATAAACCCTATTAGGCAACTGTGGGTGTGTCCATGTACTAATTAATAAGTGCCCATCTATCAGATATTTTTGTGCCTTTTCTAGAACTGACTACAGCTAAGAAGGACTCTCCCTAACACGGCTGTTGAGATGATAAATGGCAAGATAAACATATAGTTCAATTAGCACCTGGCTTGGTGTTTCTTGTCTAGATCTGAAAAAGATTTTGGAGTAAGCCTAGGTGACCAGATTTTTAGGCGAACTTGACAATACAAGTTATAGCCTTGGTGCGCTAACTATTCTGAGCATTGTCAGGCAGACATTTATACATCACACATGACCTAAAGAAGCTGCTGCCTCAGCATATTTCATCCACCTGAGAGCCTTCCTCCCTCCCTCCCTCCCTCCCTCCCTCCCTCTCTTCCTTCCTTCCTTCCCTTCTTTCCCCTCATCCTTCCCCTCCCTTCTCCCTCCCTCCTTTCATCCTTCCCTCCCTCCCTCCCTTCCTAAAATATAGAGATGGCAATTGTTTCTGAGTGGCAACTGGGGCAGCCCTTTCTCACAGCTATATAAGACCCCAGCTTTTGCTTTTGGCATGTGGGTCACCTGCTTCTTCTAGGCATGCCCTTATATTAGTTAATTTGTTAGCTTGCTTGAATCACAGTCGAGAAACCTTCGGCTTTGCTTTGCAGCAATAAATTCAACTGACAGCTGAAATTTGGAACGCTCACTTAATATTGATTCTGAATGTAATAACAAGCGACATGACCTTTTGGATGGTGTAAAATATGGCCGCCACAACATCTGTGCCACATTTCTTGCTGTTTAGTAATATGCTGTAACAGCATGGAGCTGGCATTAAAGCTAAGCTTTATTATCAAGCAGATCACTCCATCTCTCTGGCTTCATTTAAAAAAAATGCTTTCAGCTTCTGGAGCTGATATGGTGTCTAATACGAGTTGCTGTTTTGGAGACCTAATTTACCCTGCAGTAAGAAGCAGAAATATATCTGCTGACCAAGTAAGTAGGCAGGGGAGAATAGTGAAGGTCAGAAAGGTCACCTGATACCCCAAATTCCAGTGGACCAGGAGCTGACAAAATCTCCATGACAGAAGCAGGGAAACCAAGAATATTCAATTGCAGCCTTGAAAAATACCTATGAAGTTGATGCGATTTAGTGATTACCACAGATGTAAAATATCTTTACTTTTCTCAGCCCCACTCTCTAAAAAAGATGATCTCCAGTGGCACTTCCCTGATGCCTGAGCACCATTCTAATTTAGCCTTGCCCTAGGAAATCCTAAACTAATTTGGCCAGGATGGATACAGGGATGTTTGCACCTGATTCATTCACACTGTTTTTCTTTGAAGTCTTGGTATCTTTAAAACATTCTCCAAGTAGGCAGAACATCAATTTGTGCACTTTAAAAAATCCAATTTAAGCAGGTTAAACATTGTCAAAATAGTTCTAACCATATTTTTTCCAACAGAATTCCCAACCAAGGAGCACACAAAAAATGCTCAACTTGAAAGCTCTCTGTCATTTCAGTGTATCTCCTGGCTCGGGTTGGCTCACAATCGGTGGACAGTGAGGATTTAATTCTCTTTATCACAAGACTGATGTGGGATCTGAGATAATATAGCCTCTTCTATGATATTTTGGACTCTGTATGGTTGACCATTTCTGGAGGGCACAAGCACAGTTTTAAATCCTATTTCTCTGTAGAGAAAAAAAGAATTAAATCATTTAGGAAGACTTCTTCCCTGTAAAATACACTTCTAAAATAAAAGACCTGTTAGTAATTTCAAAGAAGTTAAACACAGAATGGAGAATAGTTTTATTCATCCTCTGGTCAACAGGATACTGATTCCATTTAAAATGCAAGCCTGGTTATTATAGGTGCTTAAGCCTGGCATGGTGGCAATCTATATGAAGCAAAATTATTAATAGGGCACTTTTGCAGAAAAGTAGGTCTGATAAGTTCCACAAGACTGGAGAGTTGTGCTACCTTAAAAAGAAAAAAAGAAAAGAAAAGAAAAAAAAAGGCCAATCAAACCATAAGTGAGAAATGACTTTGATCATCAGAAAAATTTCACATAGCTGACATGCCTTTAGGTAGATTTCTGACCAATAGGAAGCTAACATAGTGAACCACGCTAGTTTCCCCCATTAGGATCCTAAATATATATATATTTGTTCAAGTAGCACTCATTTCAGGAAAGATAAGAAACTCTGGAGGCCACTCCTCTATCCCAGGGAATAAAAATATATAATATGTTCATTATTCATGCAGAAAACGTAGGTCAAATGTGATTGGATTCCATTATTGACATCGGCCTATGACCGATGGCTGAAATGTCATCTTTCATTTCAAGAAGAAAGGAAGTCTTCACAGAAAAGAGGAAGCCTGAAGTTGCAAGGTAAGATTGTTCCTAATTCTCAGTCCCAGTGAATGTACGGCCCTTACTATAGCTACATGTTTATGATTAGAAAGTGGATTTCAAACTAAGGAGTCCAAGCACAAAGTCCACCATTACCAGCAAGAACAAACGGCGTTGGGTTAGAAGGTCTGAGAAGGGGAGCCGTACCCGGATCATGAAAGACATTTCAGCATGAAGTTGCTGGCTCTGGGGTTAGAACGGATCAATCCTCAAACTTGGCAAGCAATAATTAATTCCAGGAGTGTGCCTCTCATCTGTGTGTGGCTGCTCCCTCAAATAGAGATCTTACAAAACTCTCCCCGGCGGAATCCGGGAAGGCATCAGACACAGCCATATGTTCAAAGCTCAGCTCATATGGGTTGGTCACAAGACAGATGTCTATGAATTGAGATGTTACCTGCCCAACAACATTGGAGTAGCATAGATTGAGAAGCCGCCTGATAATTTCAGCTTTTACCATTAAGCAAAAACAAAAACAAGAACTCACACCCCTTCAAGCATTTAAATGGACTCCCTCTTTCTTTTCTTTCAGATGCAGTAATTGACTTGTCCACAGAAGTGCTGGGGTAGCTTTGTGGCTGGCACCCACTGAGGCAAACAGGAAGGATAAAGTGATTGGGAAGAAGCAGCACTCACATAGACGAGGCAAACAGGCATGAATTGGATTACGCCAACCTCCTCCGCTGAGGTAGGCTTCAAGACTAATCTGATTATATGAATATTACGAGCAACTAAGTATCTTTCTGCAGCAATTACCAAGCCTTTGTACACAAAAAGAGGGCATTTTCTTTAGTGCAAGGCTAATCTATCAAGTGTTTAGCTTCAAAGCAAAGAACATTGACAGGGAAGAGAAGAAAGAACGATTGAAGTGAGCATATATTATAGCAATGTTTCTCTCTTTCTCTTCTAGTCTTCCCTTCACTTTCCTCCCCTCTCATTTTCTTTTCTTCTCATTGTACTGAACCTCAGAGGACTACTTTCATTTCTTAAATGCATTGTGATTGCTTAAAAATATAATACTAGTTCTCTTTAAACTCACTTTTGGACTTCACAACTTGGTACCAGCTAAGAAAACTATATGATTCACAGCCATGGCATTGCCCAGTGGGACCAATAGTATTCAAACCCTAATTTCGAAGCCTTCCTCTGAGGCTTAGAGACCAAAGAATTGGTGTAAAAGTAACAATGGCTGTGTAAAAGTTCACCTGTATATCTTGTTTAGTATGCCAGCAGTTAACTTGGCTTCCTTTGGCTGTAAATTAAACCAATGGTTATCTTCAGTAATAGATTCTATAGAAAGACTACATTGACACTAGATGATACTCTGAGCCAGAAATCCACAAAACTGTTGGGGGGGTGTTGTACTTCCAGCAGGAGTACAATGTGATGGTTATAAATTCAGACTATAGTTTAAATCTGTGTCTGCCACTTCCAGCTGAGGTATGAGGTTATTTCACCACTTTCAGCTTTAATTAGCTGAAGCATTGGGAAGACAATATCAATAGTACCTCTATGGACTAAAGTTGGTCTAAGAAGTTAAGATAACATTTCTAATGTGGCCTCCATGGACTGGTCCTTATTTCTCCAGAATTATTTTTGACCTTGCTATCATTGGCTCTAGCCACTCAGAATTATTCTCAGATCCTACCTGCCCGCCCCCACACACATTTTCCACAAGGCCATATCTTACTTTCCTTGTCCAAGATAATTATTCCTAGTCACTAAGCTTTATTGCCCTGCTCAGTTGGCACCTACTCAGGGACACCTTTTCTAATTTTCATTACTATATCTACATCATCATCATCATCTCCCAAATTCCTACAATGGAAGCTCTAAGAGGCAGAGGCTGTGCCTGCCTATGGTCATCATCACATCCCCAGCTAGGAGTGGAGGGCTTGACACTTAGTAAAAACACCACAAATATGAGTTGTAACCATGATGCCACATGTAAGGCCTTCAAAGCAGAAGCCGGGCAAAACTAGCCTCTGTCCCATGGAGTTGCTAGGCATGGGGAAGAAAGACGTGGCGCCATTTTAGTGGCTTTGAATTTTCTATTTGGATATGATCTCAATCAAATTGCAATTTTAATGAGCAACACCTGAGTGTGTTAAAAAATTTCAACCAAATCCCACTGTACATGTGTAGTGAGGTGCAATCACTGCCAGGCTTCCCGAGCTCGCTGGCCATTGTCTTGAAAGCACCCCTCAATATGCACCATCCTTGTATTCACAGGCAAGAATCCAGGTATTAGTATTCCAGTTTGGTCTTTTTCCTGCAAATCCATTGGCTAAATACATATTTTAATTGAGCCCAAGAGTGTTGACTTGCAGACACAGGGTAGAAAAAAAATCACTAGAAAAATGGCAAGTGGAAGCAGCCTTTTACCTTTGAATGGAATATGATGCTTACAAAACATCAATAACAAGTTTCTATGGGGGAAAAGCCAGTGGCAAGAAGAACCTGCTTAGGTTTTTAAGCTGAAGCTCAACAAAAAAATGAGTATTTCTTTTTCTTTAGAAATCAAAACTGCCATAGTAAGCCAGGTAAGGTAACTTCGACCTGATTAAATACAATTCAATTAACTGTCTGTGATGTTAAGAGATGGAAATTACATTAGCCAATGAAAAGTCTCCAATGTCCAAAATGATGTGAAGAGGAAAGGGTCACAGTGATTAATTGGGAAACAATTAATAAGAAACAAAATAACCAGAGTTGGGGAAGAAACACTTTTTTAAAGAGACTATATCATATTTTATTTATCTATTTATTTATTTATTTATTTATTTATTTATTTATTTATTTTGAGAGAAAGATAGGAAGGGAGAGATAGAGGAATAGAGAGCAATGAGAGAGAAACATCAATCAGGTGCCTTCTGCATACCCTTCCCACCTCCCCTCCAACTGGGGATTGAGCCTACAACCTAGGCCTGTTCCCTTATCAGGAATCTAACCAGCAACCTCTTAGTTCATGGGTCAATGCTCAACCACAGAGCCACGTTGAACAGACTTTGAGGACATACTTTTAAAACAACATCAAACTATTTAAGACTCAAGATTTCTTATCTCTCTTGTACAGGGTAAAATACTGCCATATCTTTATCATGGATACTAAGAACTCCAACCTATATAATAAATGACTAGTATGCAAATAGACTGAAAGATGGAAAGACCGGTTGCTATGACTACAAAGGAGCAGAAGCTCAATGCAGGAACTGCCCCCTGGTGGTCAGTGTGCTCCCACAGAGGGAGGGAGCACTGCTCAGCCAGAAGCCTTGAATTGGGCTCATGACTGGTGAGTGCAGCGGTGGTGGCAGGAGCCTCTCCCACCTCCGCAGTACTGCTAAGGATGTCTGACTAAAGTAGTGCTAAGGATGCAGGAAGTGGGCCTAAGCTGTCATCTGGACATTCCCTGAGGGGTCCCAGACTGTGAGAGGGTGCAGGCTGGGCTGAGGGACGCCTCCCACCCTGCTGAGTGTATAAATTTCATACACAGGGCCCCTAGTATGCTACAAAGCACTCCACATTTTCACTATCATATACATAGTTTCACAAATAATGACTTTGATGTACATATTTTTCTCTTTACCCTTTTATATTTTCTTTACATATATTTTCATATACCATTTTTTCTCATGATTAAATTTGCAGTTTACTGACAACAGTAACAGCTAATATTTATTGAGCAGTTATTCTAAGAGTTTCACATTTATTATCTTAGCTAACTGTCACAAGGACCTCAAGAGATAGGTATGGCTGTAGGGCCCACTTGATAGAAGAGGACACTGAGGTTCAGGAAGTTTAAATACAACATCTAAAGCAGCGATGGGGAACCTTTTTCCTTCCAAGCACCATTTGGATATTTATAACATCATCTGAGGGCCTTCCAAAATTATCAACTTAAAAATTAGCCTGCTATATTTGCTCAGACATTTAATTCACTCACCCCTGATGCCTTGGCAGGGCACATAAAATAATTTTGAGGGCCTTAAATGGCCCACGGGACGGACGTTTCCCACCCCTGATAAGGTTACACACTCGGTAGTGGCTTGTTGAGATATAACTCAGTCGGTCCAATTGCAGAACTCCAGACCCAGCCACTACACTGCCACTTTGTAAGCTCCTGGTTAACACCATTTTGGAAACATCTCAAGAGAATAAAATGAGACTCCTGGGGAAGAAGGGCATGGGAGACTCCATAGGAAGTCCAAGCATGGCCCTTTCATAGACCATTAAATCTTATATGGAGTGTTTCCTCATAACAAACATCATCTTAATAATCTAATTATTTTTAAAATCCCAGGGCACCAATGTGAGATGCCAGTGGATTTTTCCTTTTTTTTTTTTTTTAAATAAACCTTGCAGACATTCTTAACCTTTTCAGTGGGTTTTCCAATTGTTTGTTTGGGTACCACGTAATTATCACATAAAGAACTATCTACTTATTCAGGAGCAAGAAAGAGAAAACAAAACAAATGGAAAATACAAACACAGGCATGTTTGTTGTTTCATATTGAGGGTTATTTAGCTCGGATAATAAATCATTACAATGAATGTCAACACTGCACAGGGGAAAGGGAGTCGTTAGTTGCATATGCTAATGGAAGACGTGCATTGCTAATAAGGAAGAGAATGAGCAACTCCAGCCACATGCTAGTTATCACTGCAAATCACAAGGCAGGCCATGTTCACCCAGAGCACGTGACTGCTGCATGTCAACAGCAATCGCTCCCACACTCCATCCAAGACTACTGAAGAGTTTAAGAATAAAGCCTGCCTTGTGACCAAGATATCAAGCTTAAACACATTGGCCAGTCAAAGGCCTTTCACCAGTCTTTACCATCCCCCTCCACTAGTGTGGTCTGAAGACTTCCTGTGTAGCAGAGTACAAACAATGAACGGTCATATCATCCAGCAATAAGCCCTGTGGCTTCTGTCCTTTTCACAGGTTCTCTGCATCTCTCTTGCCCTGGGTCACTGCTGTCTTAATACTGAACTGGAGCAAAGATCTCCTGTCTGTCTTTCCAACTGTTCTCTCATCTCCTTTCTTTGAGGTGTAAGATATAGTGTGTTTCTGCTTTTAGCTTTGTACAGTTGTGGCAAACTTTACAAAGCAGAAGATTTACCATCTTAACCAGCTGTAGTGTACAGTTCAGTGGCATTAACTATATTTATATTGTTGTGCGAAAATCACCACCATCCATCTCCAAACTTGTTCACCTTTTCCAATGGAAACTCCATACTCATCTATATAGAGAGAAATAGACTAATTAACCAGGATGCCATAATGGGTCTACTAGACAGGATGAGGTTGCATACTCAGTGTTGGGGGCAGGGTGGCAGGGGCCTCTGTGTGCCTGTGCTGAGGGAAGGCCTGGTCAGCAGTGGCTGGGATGCTTCAAGGGCCAGAGAGCAAGGCAGGACCGGATTGGCGATTCGAGGGTGGGCAGTACGGCGTGATTTCAAATCCCACATTGGGCTCCTAGTCAAGTAATAACTCCTCACTCCTCTTTCCAGCCCCTGGCGACCACCAATCTACATCCTGTCTCTGAACTTGACTATTCTAGGTATCTTATATAAATAGAATTGTACAATATTTGTTTCTTGTGTCTGGCTTATTTCACTTAGCAGAATGTCTTCAAGGTTCATTACGGTGAGTCATGAGCCAGAATCCTTCCTTGATAAGGATGAATACTATTCTTTTGTGTGTACTTGTCACATTTTGCTTATCTAGTCATCTGCTGATGGACAATGAGTTTATTTCTACCTTTTGCCTATATGGAAAATGCTGCTGTGAACATGTGGCCACAAAGAGCTGTTGGAGTCCCTGCTTTCAATTATTTGGAAAATAGTCTCAGAAGTGGATCACTGGATCATATGCTAATTCTATGTTTAATTTTTTGAGGAACCGCCATACTGTTTCCACAGCAGCTGCACCATTTTACCTTCCCATTGGCAATGCACAAGGATTCCAATTTCTCCACACCTTTGCCAACACTTGTTATTTTCTCTAAAATATAATAGATATAAAAATGTAGTTTTTATAACGGACAAAAATATAGATATCTTGATATAAAATAGTTTTAAAAGATAGAGACTGAACTCAGAAACATCCTTCCATGGCTTCTAACCAAACTTAGAATAAAATAATAAACTCAATTACCATGACTACAAGGCCCGAGTGATCTCTCCTCTGTGGAGGCCTCTTTAATTCCAACTCATCCCACTCTGCCTCCTCGCTTTGCACTAGACGTGCTCATGGCCATTTAATTCTTTAAACACAACTCTGCCCTAGTTTAGGACCTTTGCATGTACGTATTCCTTGTCTTGAAAGCTCCTTCTCTCTCTATGGCCAAGGCTGGCTTGGCCTTATCTTTTCTGTCTCAGCTTAAATATTGCCTCACCTTGAAGGCTCCCCTCTTCACAATCCCCGGCCTTCTCTTCCAGCTGTCTTCCCACGGAGCACTAGCAACAGTGAGCAGTTACAATCTTTTTGCTCGTGTTTATTGCTCCTCTCCATATCTAGGTAGGAGTCCCTTGGGAGAAGAGCCCAGATCTTGCTGTTCACTGTGATACTCCAAGAGCCATGCAAAGTGCCTGGCACACAGTAGGTGCTCAGGCAATCCCAATTGAGTTTATGAGGGAATTACAGAAGAATGCAGACCTCTGCACAGCACTTGGTAGCGGGCACCACGGGTAACCTGGCTGTGATCTGGAGGGAGGTTGGAAGGCACATATCCCATGCAGATACGCATCAGCCCCCGGCAACCGCAGGCACAGTGCCACCGGGGCCTGAAGAAACCACACATCTCAATAACAATGGGATCAATTTTGACATTAACACGAATATTACCAAAGCCCAAGAGATACATTTAAATTCACCGAGAGCCGCGCGGCAGATGATATAAAAGCTCTAACTTGCTCTCTGGAAACGAGAAACTTTCATTTATGGCTTCCCAGCTCTTGCTAATCCTGCCCATTAGGCCGAAACATTACATTGACACAGGATGCGAGATCATACGAGAGACTGATGTAATACTTCGGCACGAAACCAGCTGGCAGCCCCGCCACTGAGCCCCCCTCCCCGGCAGGCCCGGAGCGGGTCCGCGCTGCCATTCCTGACAGCTTCCTGCATGCTCCTCATTATGGGGAGATGAAAGGAGACAAGCCCACATTCCGGGGCACGGCTCTGGCCCCCCGCATTTGCATAGGCCGTCATTTGTAAACGGGAAGGAACACATCCCCGAGTGCGCGTGTGCCCAGGGGTGAATGTTTACTCGGAAAGGTGGCTTCTGACCTTGCCGGTAATGTCAGCTTCCCATCTGCATATTTTAAGGTAATGCATCCTTCCTTTAAGTGCTTTCAGATCAGCTTCTTGGTTTCTCGCTTTCACTGAGCCCCGTGGCACCCAGACCTCTGGGTCTCCGTCTGAGTAACTCCCTGGGAGGCGTGAAAAATGCAACGGGGCTTCTCAGCTGGCCCAAGGACAGGCGCTGGGGGGTGGCTGAAAAGTGAGCTCTGGTGCCTGAGTCCTTCCATCTTCCTCACCCCCCTCCTCCCGTCCTCGACTGGCTGAGGGCTGCCAGGCTCACCCCCGGGTGTGGATAAGTCCTTCTCTCAACTGTGGTCTCTCCCTGGAGATGCCTCTGGCACACATGCCCAAGTAGCCGGGCCTTTCATCAGCACCACAATTGGCCTGGTCAGCTCCATCCATCAGAGCAGGGACACGAGGCTGGCTGGGCGGACAGGAGGCTCTTGGGAGAGCTCCCCGTGGGCAGGCAGCGAAGGCACAGGCATCCGGAGATCGTAATAAGCATCTTGGCCCTGATCTGCCTTCTCTGCATGCAGCAAGAGACTGGAGCCTGCAGACAGGCCATCCTCCCGGCCCGCAGCCTCCAAATGCCCCGGGTCCGCCTAACAGCGGGCTCCAGTTAGAGCTAAAGAGGCAGGCGAAGGTGCCACACGCATGCCAGCCTCGGCGGACTGTCTGAGACACAAAGGCAGGCCGGGGAGGAGGCTCTCGCTGGCTCCCAGACCGCAGAGCCCGCCAACCGCTCTCCACAGACAGGCGCCTGTTTGCCAGGTGGGCTCCCCCAATGAGCGCGCCGGCATCTGACTCCTTGGAGAGCCGACAACCCAGACAATTTAAATTAAATTGCTAAATTAATTTAAATAGGATATAAGGAGCGCTATGATGGGAGAACCAGATGGTACTGTGAGCGCAGGGAAGAGGAACCTTACTTGAATTGTGGGTGGCGTGGGGAGGGAGGGGGGGGTCACTTAGAATTTCCCAGGAGCAGTAAAATCTGGACAGAGACTTAAAAAAACAGCAGCTTGCGGCTTAAAGCGAGGGGGATAAGGAGTGGAAGAAGAACTCGGCAGCCTCTCAACTTTGTTCCCCCAAATCTATTTTTTCTTCTTGCCGTAGTAGCAGGACTGTTAAGTTGAGAATTTCCTGGCTTCTCCCTGTCAACCAGACCCTATGCGGAGATGCCAATGGTGAGAAGCCAAGAGAGAGAGAGAGAGAGACGCAGCCTACAAGATGAGTAGGAGGGGCCGGGAGCTGTGGCTTTCATTACTTCTGACACTTTTCCCCAAGAAAGCATGGATGGTCCTATCGGCGGTTCATTGGCTTCTTGGGCAGGTCAGGATAGGAGGGCTGAAGTTAAAAAAAAAAATAAGGTAAATAAAGAAAAGAAAGAAAACACTCATTCTATAAATGAATGCTTGTCAAGTTCAACAGGTTGAAGAATTGTGGGAGGCTTAATTAAAGTAAACAGACCATTGAGAGTGAGGGGAGGTTCAGTCTCCATGGGAGAAACATGCTAGGTGTAAAAACACACTCATGAAAAGCCAGAAGTCCCTACTTCATTTATTCAAGGCCTGGTGGCAGTGGGGTTCGCAAACTGCCCCCAAGTTTGGTGCTAGCAGGACTCAGGTCACTGAAAGACGCTGAGCAATGGAAGATCAAGTGTTTGTGTCCATGCAAGGCATTTTTCTCCTTCTTCCTTGTTTTCTTTGGCCTTTCTTCTATCCCCCACCCACCAGAAACACCATCATCATCATCAGAGTGCCGTCCCCGCTGAGTCTCTCAGCTGGGTTCGGTGCGTGGGGACACATGGCACCTGCTGATCTCTGGGGAGCTGGAGGCTGCAATTTCAAACTCTCTGCAGACAGAATCTCACGTGAAGAACAAAATGACATGGACTTGTGAGCCGGGGGAAGCTTGCTGGTAAGAGTTGTGCTTTCTATGGACCATGGAGGTCAGAAAAAGGCACACCAGGCCGGATGGAGCAGGGAGATCCAGGAGAACTCTTAAAAAGATCCTTTTCCCTCACTGGGACCACGTTTTTCTCCAAGCAACGAGCCTCGAGTGGGCTGCCTTTACAGGAGGGTTGGAAGACATTCTTGAGCAAAGTGAGTGCCGTTATTTAATAGGCTACGTCCTGGTTTCTGGCATTGCTGGGCGGGGAGAAGGCAGGCCAGAGAGAAGGGGTGATTCTAAGGTTTGTAATCTAGATAATCTATGATCATGGAAGAGGAATACAGGGAGGAAGGAAAACCCTCACAGCTCAATTGGATTTGGGTGAAGTGCCTCCTAAATGCAGACACTCTGGGCCCACAGACAGCAGCTCTGGAAGGGTAAGAGGCAGAGGCCTCCGAGCCATTCTTCTGGGAACGGCAGGAGGAATTCTGATGGCTTTGTCACCTCTATGTGAGCTCAATGAAACAGCTTTCTGTGGACGGTTTGAGAACTGGGTCAAAGAAAGGGGAACGACACGGTGAACGCTGATGCCGCTTTCTAATGCGTTGACTACCTTGTGGCAATGACTCTGTGAATGCCTTAGCCCAGAAGTGAATCAGCCCAGCAGAAGCCTGTCTGATAAATGGCGATCCATGCCAGGAGAATAGCTAAGCCTGGCTTTCCCCCCCCTAACCTCACCATTGCCCACTGGCAACCAGGACTCCGCAGAGCAGGGCATCCCATCCACTGAAGTCACGCGTGGTCTCACACAGGCAAAATACACGTATGAAGGTGAGAGAATGGAGGGCAAGAAACTCGTCTGTTACACATTTGGATCTTTAACATAACTTATAATGCTTTAGGCAGGTGATTTGACCTGGCTAAATTCTTCATCACCTAATCCTGTATAATAAAGGCTAATATGCAAATTGAACAAACAGCATAATGACCAGTCACTATGATGTTCACTGACCACCAGGGGACACACACTCAATGCAGGAGCTGCCCCCTGGTGGTCAGTGTGCTCCCACAGAGGAAGCACTGCTCAGCCAGAAGCCGGGCTCAAGGCTGGTGAGCACAGCAGCAGTGGTGAGAGCCTCTCCTGCTTCGGTGGCAGCGCTAAGGATGTCCTGTGGGGAGTGAACCTAAGCCCTGAGGTGGACATCCCCTGAGGGCTTCCAGACTTCGAGAGGGCACAGGCGGGCTGCAGGACTCCTCCCCCCAGTTCTCCCAAATGCACAAACTCTGTGCATGGGCCTCTAGTAGTAGAATAAGTGATTTTCCTCCTTGGGAGCTGGTTGTAGGTTACCTTAGATCGGTCTATGTAGGCAAGTTCAGGTGTGTGTTTATGTTTATGTTTATGTTTATGTTTATGTGTGTGCACGCGTGCGAGTGTGTGTGTGTGTGTGTGTGTGTGTGTGAGAGAGAGAGAGAGAGAGAGAGAGAGAGAGAGAGAGAGAGAGAGAGACTGGAAATTAACAGCATTGATTCCCTTCTTCTAAAAAGCCATGGGAGGCCAGGCACAGTATGCTACTCAGGACAGCCCCAAGTCAGAGGATTATGCATTGCTCATTCTTTCCATCCCCGGAGCAGTTCCTGTGGCTCTCACAGCTCGCAGGTACAGACATACTGATGACTCAAAGTGGAAACTTTTACAACCAGCAATGTTGCTGCATGTGGCCCTTCTGGCACTCTCTGGATGTTTTTATTAGGCCCAGTAGACATATGATCATTGTTAGATGCATCTGAAGTGGGAAGAGGGAATGCCAAGGTCATGAGCTCTGAACAGGGAAGTTGTTACCATTGCTAGTCATTAGGGGGCAAGGCGGAGGAGACCAGAGTGACCCACAAAGAAAAGTCTGTATGGGCAGGGCCACCTGGAAGGGGCTGTGTCCCACATACAGGGGACTAGCCAAGCAGGGCACCATGACAAGGAGGAAGCTGACAGTGAGTACCCTGCCTCCCTTTCCTCCAGCCTCTAATCTCCTCCCAGCTGGCAGCTAGTGGACAAGGGCACCCATTGCTACAGCCTACATGGTCAGCCTTCAGGACAGAGAGCAAGGCCCTAAGGGTTAGGGAGGCATGTGAAAGGCACACAGAAAGCATGCAACACAGTCATTATCCTGATAAACTGGGACAAATCCCAGCCTCCTTGGGACTCAATTTCTTCATCATTATAGCGAGACAATGGAACCACCTGTAATTATACTGCCTTGCAGCTCTGACATTTTAAGGATTTATGAATTTGCCTACATCTCAAGAGAATAACTTCAAAAAATTAAGCGTAAAAGGCAGCTCCCCCCATGCAAACGGTAGTGCTATTCCAGATCTCCTCTGCACCGCGTGCTGGCGAAAGCCAGAGACAGGCTTGATGGAGGTGGGAGGGCATTTGCTGCTCTAGAAAGTAGCCAGGCCATTATTAAAGGTTCTGAGAACCCTTGAGGATATAAACATTGTCCCAACAAAGGAGCTAATGTAACGCAGCGCCTGGGCCATGTCTGAGAAACAAACGGAAGGAAAGGGGTGTAAGAACGTGCTGCCAAGTGTACTTGGTAAACTTGCTCAGAGGGGTGTCGCATGCTCCCATGGGAATCTGTGTCCTGGCATCTCCAGTCTGTCCCTGTGTCCCCGCAAAGCATCAGCGGCCACTTGCTATTGCAGGTGAGGACTTGGTTGGGGGAGAAAAAGGGGTGGGTTGAGAGAAGGCGACACATCCCCCTAAACTGTAAGGGGTGACCTAAACAGCCTTCACAGTGTGGTTCTAGGCACCTGATGAGCTTTCTCAGTGCTCAAGGTTGATGCCCAGAGAACACTAGGTTTGTCTGAAGAGACAGAGGAAAAGGCAGGCTCCGGGTGAGGGCACTGGCTTTCCCCAGCTTCAGGGGCATATCTGCTTGTTTTCAAAGGCTGAGGCACCCGAGGTATGACGATTCAAAGGATACTGGGATGTTTCCTCTCTGTTCCCTTACACCTTTGACGCAAATCAATAGACATGAAATCTCATCATTATAGGATCACCCCTTTGGTTTCTCTAGACTCATGAGAGGTAACGTTAATCCTTTATCTAATTTACTGATAGTTTCCTTCTTAAATGAGAAGACGCTTACAGTGCCTCAGGTTTCCTAAACCTAAGGAACTAAGTGTGGTACACGTGTGTTTGGGCATGTGGGAGAACATGTATGCTCATGTGAGAGTGTGCATGTGTGAGAGCATATGCAGTACGTACATGTGTGCATGTATGGGAGTGTGTACAGTGTGTAAGGATGTGCGCACACATGTGTGTGGATGCATGAGAGCATGTATATATGTGGGTGTGAATGTGTGAGAGCGTGAATACATATGAGCATGAATACATATGTACTAGTAAGAGGATCTGCATGTGAAAGCATAGGTAAGTATGTGCATTTGTGATAGCATGTGCTTGTGTGTGAGTGTGGCTCATGTTTAGGAGTGTGTAGTAGAAAAGAGAGAAGGGTGTGCTCAACTTGAACTTGTTCTGCTTCACAACTGTGCCTATTGCAGCCCAAAGAGCAAAAAAAGTAAAGAAAAGAAAAAAATTATGTGCATGTAATAAAAGAAAAAAATTATGTGCATGTAATAATTAAATACATGCACATATACCCGAGTCACAGATAACATGGAAATGGGAGGATATGCTTGTGTGGTTGTGTCCATCCCACCCACGGGTGATACGCATCAGAAAAACAAACCCTGAGACATGAGGAGAGTTGTGAAACACCACCATGTCCACTTACCAGTTGTACGACCCCAGATAGTCCTTTACCTTTAACTTCCTCGTTTTTAAAATGGAGCAAATAAAAACAGTATAACCTACTACACACGGTGTATGCAATGATAAAATGAGACCGACTTGGTCACATCAGTAACATGACATTATAAATGCAAGGCATCATCATAACTGCATTGAAGCTGACATGACAATGACCCAGCTCCTGGAGGCCGAGGGCACACCCGGAGGCGTGCGGGCAACCCCGCCAGCTGCAGCAGCAGCCTCCGGGAGCCGCTCACAAGGCAGCTCGGCACACGAGCCAGCAGATCGCAAGAATAATGCACGTTCTGAAGAAAAGTGGAGCTCATAGAATAAGTAATTCCTCCTCCCTTCCTTTTTGCCGATTGAAAAAAGACAAACGTCTTAACGCAGAGCTTCAATCCAGGGTCAAGCTGATCAGGGCACAAAGAGAGACCCCGTAGGTCTCTGGAGGGTGAAAAATGTGACAGACGTGGCCAGAGGAACTTGAAAGAGTATTTTGGCAACAGACGCAGGATGCTTGACGTAACCTGTTTACCGTTAACAACTCCCAGTTTATATCTACTTTCACAAAATATGTTTCTGGGGATACATCTGGCAGCCGTTATGAGGACAGCAGAAAAAAATTCCGATGGGCAGCCTGATGGGAATTAGCAATTACACACCAGGTGACAAACTACCGAACGTTTCACTGCCTAGTCCCCATCCCCCCCCTAAATGCCTGCCAGAGGGTAAAAGCAAATGCTCCACCCACTCAGTCAGTGAGGACGGTCCCTGCAAAGCCCTCACCCAGAGCTGCCATCACACCTTCCTTTCGGTACAACTCACGGGCTGCATGGGGGCACAGATGGGTGTCCCTAAGAGGTGATGCAGTTTGTTTTGTCGGTGCTGGTCTCACTGATGGTCAGGGAGGCTGGCTCACCACTGGCCTCGCTGGGAGGGGGCTGCTTTGCTTTCTGGGTCCCCCTAACTGCAGACCCTCCCCAGCATCCTCAGCCCCACAGCGGAGGCCAGCTCCAGCTGCGGAGGAAAAACATAACAGGCAATATCTGCGCTCCCCTCCTCCCCTTTCCCTCTCCTCCCTGTAGACAGAAGCAGCGTGAGGTTCCTGAGGAATTAGTGGCGGGAGGACGCCTCCCCCGCTGGCAGCCAAATGCCAGCCGCACGTCTTGCCCATGTAATGTGTCTGACATTTCTGCATCTCTCCGGGTTAACACTGCTGGACACAGACTTTCAGAAATATCTCTTTAAAAGGTTTGTGCCTGTGCGTGTGTGTGTGTGTGTGTGTGTGTGTGTGTGTGTGTGTGGTGTGAGTGTGCACACAATTTCTATTGTGTCACGGCATCATTGTACATATTTATTATTATTATTTAAAAATTATCTTTTTAGCTGTGGACATAGCTCCGCTTTGGCATTCCCACTTAGGCAGAAGTAATTGGCTTCAGAAGGCTGAAACCCTCATTTGAAACCATATGCAAATTTGTGTTGATGGGCGCCATACAATGTTCAATATCATCTTCCCGCTACTAAAACAGGCATTAAAATCCAGTGACATTCTTACATTGTAACTACCTGTGTTTAGATGATGTTAGAGCACCTGCATATTAAAAAGGGTAAGTTCTCCTGCTTGGCCAGTTACCTCTAGAGCAGGGGTGGGCAAACTTTTTGACTCAAGGGCCACAATGGGTTCTTAAACTGGACTGGAGGGCTGGAACAAAAGCAACCTGACCATGCTGGCACGCTCATCTTGGGCTGCTGGTGAAGGAACAGAGGGGAGAGCAAGAGAACCATCCTCCTCTCTTTCAGCTCCACAGGCTGGATAGGACAGCCAAACGGGCCAGATCCAGCCTGCAGGCCGTAGTTTGCCCACGCCTGCTCTAGAGAGTCTGAACGGCCTCTCTTTCTCACTGGACCAGAAAGCACTAGTGTTTCCCTAATGGGTGATGGGCAGGTAAGCCCAGGTCTTCTTCATTCATATAGGTGTTGCCTCTGATGCAGAAGAAGACAGTTACCCATCACGTCTTGAAGAAAGCTCTAGCTGTGGCCCATATCCAGAAATCAAGGCTCCTTTTTTTCTTGCAATATTTTTTGGATACATTTATGATTTTTTTTCAAAGGAATTCCATGTTGTGCACAAGTGCACTGATTGCATGACCACTGGTGGGCTCTTCAAAACCACCCTAGAAACTCAGGGCAGAAATCCCATCCACAGACTCTCTAAGCAATCCCAAATGATGCCCATCTGGAGAGAATAGAACAACACAGGTAAGCCTGTGGACACTACCATCAGACTGCATGGGTTCAAATCCTAGGACTGTCACCAATTCACTGTGTGATCTCAGGCAAGTGGCTTAACCACACCATTCCTCAGTTTCTTCATCTGTACTATGGGAATAAACACAGAAGCTACCCCGAAGGGTGGTTATGAGGACTGAGTTAGTACGTACAAAAACTCTTGCATCATTGCTTTTATAATCAGTATTATTTATGGCCAGTATCTACCCACACAAGCAAAACTAGGTCCCCTCCAATTCTTGGTTAGATACTGTTGTCAGAAATTCCTTCTTCACACTGAGTACAAATTAAGCTCCCTGTAACTTCAATCGATTTTACTCCAGGTCTATTAGGAAAGGCAGTGCCAGGGTAAGTCTCATTTCTCTTGCCCTGACAATTCTTCACAATATTTGAGACAGCTGTAATGTATTCCTATGTCTTCTCAAGACCAAGTCTTCCCAGTTTTTAACAACCTTTCCTTTATGGCAATTTTCCCAGATTTCCCTTTGTCTTGATTCCCCTTCCTTGTCAGATTTGCTAGCCTCCTTAAATTTCATCACATCAAATAAGACAGGATTTTCTGGGTGTGGCCTAAGAATGCAAACAAGGGGAGACTATTATATTTCTTAGCCCAGACATGCCATTTCTTTAATCTTAAAAACCACCATGTACAGTCAAAATTCATATTCCAATTCTTGCCCATCCTTGCAATTATCCTGCAGCTCAAGAATCTTCTGAAAAATCAATTCGCAGCTCCCCTGGATAAAAATCTATATCTGGAACTAAGTTTGCAAAACATCTGGGTGACCAGTCAATATAGCCATCTTATTTTCTCAAAGAGATTGAGAGAGCTTAAATGACCTACCCAAGGCTCCCATACAGATAAAGCCAAGAGTGGAGCCAATATGAAATCATGTGCTAAGACTTTCCCAATCCCCTTCTACATGACCAACTACATTTTTCTTTCTTTCTCATGATCTCAGTAGAACCCAGACTATTTCTTTTCAGAAGAGATTCACCGGTGGAGCTTGGCAGCTTTTCTGTCATAGCAAATTTGTGCACTTGATTGGCAGTTCTCCCGGAAAGAGCTGTATGTAGGAATAGGAAGTAATAGATGGTAAGTAGAATGGTGTTTCCGAAGGGAATTTTTCAAGAAGGGCCCCCGAGAGAACTATAGGCGAACTCCATATGATTCTGTCTAATTGCAACCCATTCCAGTTTCTTAGGATAAAGAAAATGGTCTGAGGAGATCTTCCTATCCCTCCTCATTTGCAGCCAATTGTGTGTGCTTGTGTGTCCCTGTTGTTGACTCAGCAGCAGTATGCCCTCCAAGAAGAGATTCATCTCCACTCCCTTCCTGACTGTGCTGACAGACAGGTGACCTGGAGCAAGGGATGGGGAATTCCCTCACTCCTCTCTCTCTAAAAAAAAAAAAGAAATAAACAAAAACCTGCTTTCTACTTGCCTGACAAGATAATGTGAAACTGAATATAAAACATGTGTGTGCTTGTTGCTTAAAACAAAACAAAACAGTGGGAATGCTACTTTTAAAGTAATTTCTTATCCTGAAAGCAGTTGTGATTAAAATAAAAATGACAATAAATAACAAAACAAACAAACAAACAAACAAAAAAGCGAAACAAACCTCAGGGTTTTCCTTGGATCCTACACACACGTAAAAAGCTATTTCCCTCCTAAAAGGGTTTCCCTTTTCCTGCTTGATCTTCCTTAATTCCTGTGGCATAACACATGTCTCATTAATAACCCTGTGTGGGTATAGCCACTCCCTTTACTAGATTGTGAATGTCCAAGGGACAAGGACAAACTATCATGCTGTTCTGTGCCATCATGGTGCCCTGCACAGTGTGACCACCTCCTATTGGTTGTCTCAATATCACTCTTGAGTACGCTCTCTAGTCCTTTATCCACATGGCAGACAAAATGAGCTTTTACAACCTGACCATCAAACACCTTTCTTAAAGATCCTTTGGTGCCTTCCCATTTTTCTGGAAATAAGACTCCATATCCTTTTAGGATGGCCCTGGAACCCCATAGGAGCTGGTCCTTGCCCACTTCTAAGCATCATTTCACTCTTGTCTCCTGCTCCCTCCCCCTGCCCCAGCAACCCAGTAGTCTTCAGTTCAATTCCTGGAGCACACTATTTTCTCTCCCACTCCACACATCCTCCTCCTCCTTCCCCTCCCCCAAGCCCTTCCTCTGGTTGCCTCCTATTAATCAGTTCACTTCTACAGAAAAGCCTTTCCTGATATCATATTCACGTCAGGCACCCCTGATGTTAGACACTGTCATCTTAACCTGTACATTTTCTCCAAGCCCTTCTCAAACTGTATTCCCTGATTCACTGCAGAATATGCTGTGATAAGTCCTAGGTTCTCAGAAACCATCCCACTGAAAGAGGAATTCCATCTCCCTCCTAGAAATAAGTGATCAGTCCAGACATATTTCAGCTAAAATACGCCGTAATGCTGAATCAGCCACCCACATCATTTTTACTTTGGGGGGGAAAAAAGCCCCGGGCTGGTTAATGAGTTTAATGTGCAAAAAGGCTCCCAGAGGTCTAGAGAGAGGATCAAAGGGTCGGTGTATTATTGCAATAGAGTGTTTTCAAAGTCCCAGTTGGCCATCCTTGGATAACTGCCTCTATAGTATGTTAATCATCCGGCAGAAAATGTTAGGTTACCACAAACATACGGCACCTGGACTCACCCCTTTACCTTCAGGCTCTCAACTCCAGAACATGCAGGAGTCAAATGGAGAAGACCATCACCGGATAAAAGGGCAATGCTCTCACCAAGAATCCCTTAGTACAGCAGGCATCAAGGAGAAAGATGTCAACCCATGAGGATCGTTTCCCCAGCCCATGGGCCACTGGAGCTCTCTCTGAACACACTTACATGAACAGCGCCTGAATCACATGAGAGCACAGGACTAACTCACCCTAGAACAGGGCTAGGGGGAGAGGGATGGAGACATTCTACTCATTGAGTACCTATTCTGGCCAGAGGCTTTAGAGCAAGTTCAACATTTAATTCTACTTCTCATTCTTCCCTGTGTTAGAATTCCGTTAGTGGGCTGCTGACAGCTCTCCCTCTCAATAACGATCCAGTCCTGCAATTAATCTTCTTATGCCTTTTCAACTTAAATAAATGATTGCCATTACTTTTGACAAAGTCTAATATACCTGATCAGAAGGCGGATGATGATGATGATGGTGATGATGATGATGATGATGATGATTTCATCAGAAAGGGCAATGCAGCCAGTTCCAGATTTGAAGTTCCTCCCCCAATTGCCTCCTTCAATAAAAGTAGAGGGTCTCTTTATTTACATAATATACATTGAGATATTTGGGGTAAAAACTAAGATCCTAATTATAATAGAAATCTCTAATGCTAATACAAGTCACTGCCTCATTAAGTCGGCTCCATCCCTCCCCCACATACAATGACTTGGAAGATGTGGGTCACAGGACTCAATACTTCATTTATAGAACTATCCAGCCTTTAAAAATCTTGCTCTTTCCCTTTAACTTTTATGTCCTTATATTCGATTTTTAGGGATATCTGGATGTTCTTTTTGCACTAACCTACTAAACTTTAAGGCCTTTTAGAGCCAGGAATTAAGTCTTATTTGTCTCTCTATTCTTGTCAGTTCTGAGTATAATGCCTTGTATAGTCCTTGACCTATTTTTTTTCAGTTTTGCCTCAGTTTCTCTACTGTATCAGTAAAAGTGATGATTATTATAAGAGGCAGGTAATGATATCAACATCATGTTTTATTCCTTAAAATGTAAGATGCATACACAAACAATGGAATTATTCTTATGTTCATGAAAAACCAGCAGCTTTAACAGACTGAAATTTCTTTCCATGCTAACACTTTAATATGGGCCAGTAAAACTTAGTGGAATTATAAACGCTTTCCAATGCATTCCATAAAATAATTTCATCCCTGTGTGGAACAAGGCGAGTTTTATAGACTCTTCTTCTGGTGAAGAGAATGAGAGAAAAATATGAGACAAAAACCATTGGGAAAATTGTTAACGATGACCAGCAGCTGAAAGAAAAATGGACAACTCATTCTGCACTAGGAAGTAGTACAGGATAGTACATTTTCATAAAGCAAATTCAATGGGATGTGTCGATTATGAAAGGTAAAACTAGACTTCTAGCCCAGATGTCTTTAAGGAGAAATGATCACACAACTAAAGGTTTCTGACAACTGGAAAGTCACAAGAATCAGCCAGAGGAGCTTTCTAAGGAACTGAGAAAAAAAATCAAGGCTATACAGAAAGAAGGAGACAGGATAAAATGCAGCATATCACTTAAGGAAAAAAAAAAAAAAAAAGAGGCCAGAACAGGGACATCCACTATTTCATTAAAGAAATTTCAGAAGGAGAACTGCCTGTTGTTTTTCTAATTCATAAAGTACCTGAAAATAAAAGGCAGAGGATACTGTTGACACCGAGGACCAAATCCGTGGTGAGCATCCCAAAAGCAAATTCAACTTTCAGTCTCTTCAAATGAGAGGATTTCCCCACACCCCCATCATCAAAAGACTCAGAAGAAGCCCCGTCGATGTTACCCTAATTTGGCAAAAGTATTCACATTTCAGCCGAGTATAAGCTCGACGTATTACAGCCCAGAGGCATTTCTTTAAGAAAGTTATAGGGGAGCAGAAATAGATTCTTAGAATCGAAATGGTTCTCTCAGCGTAGGTTAATGGAAGATGCGCTATCGCTAACGCAGGCAGGGAAAATGGAGAATTGATACATTAGGTTACCCAGGCTTGATAGAGGAACTGCCAGTCTTTATGGAAGACTTGCAGAATATTTTACAAAGACACAGAAGAAAGGGCTTTGCATTTTTAAAGGTGTCTATTTCTCCCCATCTCTCCTGTGGGGACCATTTTCTAAGTAGCTGGGGCACCTCACCTGCTCCCACTAATTCTTCCTCTACTTGATGGCTTCAGAAGTTGTGTTTTGGTTTTGTTGTGCGTTGCTTGGTTAGTTTTGTTTTATTGTTTCAATGCAAAGCTGAGCATAAGCCCACCGCATCCGGCCCCTGACAGACATGGAAAGTCCTTGCGGCGGAGTCTTGTTCTTCATCGCTCTTTCCACAGTTTCAATGACTCATCTACTTAATACCCATCGTTTTTGCTCGAGCTGCTGTAATAACTACCAGTGACTCAAACAACCCACATTCACCTCTCTCATTCTGGGAGGCTGAGATCAGGGTGCCTGCACGGGCGGGGGCAGAGGCCGGGGAGGGCCTCTTTCTGCTCTGTAGAGGCCAACTTCAAATCATGTCCTTCCGTGGCAGAGAGAACTGAGCTCTGGTCTCTTCACCCCTCACAAGGGCACAAACCCCATCCCAGGGGCTCCACACCCATGATCTCAGCCAACCTGATTACTTCTCAAAGGCCCTGCCTTCAGCTGCCATCACATTGGGAACTAGAGATTCAAAAGATGGATTTTTGTTTTGGGGGGGAGGACACAACTATTCACTCCACAGCATTCATCTTTCCTATAAGTTTGCAAGCTCCAGGAGGACAGGGGATGCTACCTGGCATCCTGCTAAAGCCTGCAGGCCTTGTACTGTGCCTGGAACACATTTCATAAAGATTTATGGAATGTGTAATTTAAAAGATGCATAATCCTCTCCCTTGTCATATATATTTTATAGAGAATATATATGTATATTTTAGAGAAAAAAACATTTATTTTTCCCTTTAAAAGAAGCTGTAGACTATTTTAAACCTATATGACTGCTACCTGGGAGACATCAGAAAATAGACTGCCATAAAAGATGCCCCCACTTCCATGCTTCCACAGGATACCTTCAGAGCAGCTAATTGAGTTGAGCCCAGCTCTATTTGTCATTGAGCCCCACCATGTCCCCATAACTCAGGAAGGAAATAGACTGGTGCCACATGAGTTGTAAGAGGCCTGGGTATTATTAGCACAGGCTTTTAAATCATCGGAGTTCTTATTCATCTGTAGTTGGTTCTATGGCACTTAGATGTGTGTGTGTGTATGTGTGTATGTGTATGTGTGAGTTTTGTCTTTCTGTCATTGGGCTTCAAAGGGCCATCCGTGTTTGTCATGAGGTGCCCACCCTGGTGCTGAGCATAAAGTAGGTAATCAATGCATTTGCACTGGTTCATGTATCAGTGTTAGAGTGGGGTTGGAAGGGATCTTTGGGGCCGCTTTGAGAAGATGCTATTTCTATGTAAAAGAATGCCAGGGCAGACTTGCAAACCTCAGACCCTAGCAAGTGGCCACTTCAGAGGCTTCTGACCTGGCTGGAGGGGACAGGGACTTACGGTGGAGGCTCAGGGTGAATCTTGCTCTTCTGATGGAGGCTAGAGAGGCTGTCCGGCACAGTGGGAAGGGCATGGGTATCAGTTCTAGCCCCAGAAACATGTCAAGGGAGTGGCTTCTTAGTAAGGCTTGGCCTCTTGACAAATTCTTAAAAAAAAATACACACACACACACACACACACACACACACATTATTGATGTTTTTACAGAGAGGAAGGGAAAGGTATAGAGAGCTAGAAATATCAATGAGAGAGAAACATCAACCAGTTGCCTCCTGCACAGCACCCACTGGGGATGTGCCTGCAACCAAGGTACATGCCCTTGACCAGAATCGAACCCAGGACCTTCCAGTCCGCAGGCTGACGCTCTATCCACTGAGCCAAACCGGTTACGGCAGGCTTAGCATCTTGATTCAAATTCCTGCTTCACTGGTTGTTGTGAAGTCTGGAAATAATTCATTGGAAGTGACCGGGATAGTTTAAGGCACACGAGCCTCTTAATAAGTGGCAGTTAAGAGGTTTATTGGATGACATATGTCCATGTGAAGAAATGTATATGGATGCTCATAAAAGCAGAATTGTCTCAAACTGGAAACAATCCAAATGTCCATCAACTGGTGGGTGGATGAAGAAAATGCGGTCTATGCGTATCAATGAAATACTATTCAGTAATAAAAAGGAATGGACTACTAAGCAGATAATTGTTACATTTGGACAAACCTCAAAAACGTCACTCTTCGTAGTGCATCATTCCCTTGCTAAGAAGTTCTCAGACAAGGCACACTCACAGAAAGGACAAATAGGCCAGCGGTTGCTTAGGAGTGGGAGTGGAGGTTCGTAGCAGATGGGAGGCGGGGGGTTTGGGGATCATGGACATTTTCTAAAAGAAGGGGCAGTTGATGGTTGTACAAACTCCATGAGTTTTATTAAAAAAAAAAAACCCTCATAGAATTAAATACTTATCAAGAGTGGATCTGATGTTATGTGAATGATACCTCAACCATCAGGAAACCAAGGCATAGGGAAACAGAGGCCATGGAAAATCTCCTTGGACTTCATATGGGGGGCAGGGTCTTGGGTGGACGGTGGCTTGCTGATATGGAGAGGGGGCACTGCCGGGCAGAGCTGGCATGCTCTGAGACCCCTGGGAAACACTCTGCCTCCTGCACAGCACTCAGGGAGCAGGCGCCCTGGGGGGTGGCCCCCTCAGCTGATGCCACCTTCTCCCACAGGGGCGGCCAGAGAGCTGCGTCGGGGACGCTTTAGAAATGAGAGATGTTGGCGCTTCACAGCCTGCTCTCTGGCCTCACTCTCTAATTCCATCTCCTTGTAATTATGGACTAACGGCAGGCGGCTCATCGGAGAAGCACGTGTCGGACGGACTTGCAGTTCGGCGGGGGCTCAGCACGGAGGTTGCTGGCTGGTCCCTGTCTGGAGAGGCGGTTCCCAGGAAGACGGGCAGCGTGGACAGGGTGGCACGGTGACACGTGGAGGCGAAAGGGTGCCTGGAAGACCACCAGTCAGCCACAAACATCCACGTTCCAATAAAAGCGGGATAATGGACGTATGAAAATCTATAGGTCCTAGGAGGGGACCAAACCCATCGCATTTTTACAGAAGAGAGACAGAGAAAGCGCAGCGCCCACAATCCATCAATTAAAAGCCGGCGTTGCCCCGAAGCTGTCAGCTGCACAGCGGCTGCCAGAAGTCTCCCCTTCTCTGGGGGTGCCTGGAAAATGAGCACCGGGGGCCGCCAGGACTATTAATAGGTGGAGGGGAGGACAGAACTGTCCCAGTGCACCTTTCCAAATAAAAATGTGGCCGGGCTTCTCCGAGAGGGAAGCAGCGAGGAAATGGCCCAGAGTCCTGAAGAAATGATTGCCTTTTCCTCTTCCTGAACTCCGGCTATATATTACCAGGGAGAGCTTGTCACTTGCGAGGTGTCTGGCCTCTCCCACTGCGGTCCGGAGAGCCCCATCACTCACTCCTTTCTGCCTCCTTCTGGCCACGGGAGGAGGGGGGGGTGGCGGAAAGCGATTGCCTCTGTCCTGACAAGGACAGTGAGGGGGTCACAGTGATGACTGTCAGCCAGGTACAGGGGTAAGGAAAGATGGGGTCTCCTGACAGGTCTTCTACGTCTGGAAGCCCCGTGAGGGGAAGGGAATCTCGGGCCCCTCGATTCGTGAGAACTTAGCAGATACACTGAGCATCCCCAAACCTGCTTCTGGGTGGATTTCGGAGTAATCGCCCTGGATTTCTTTCCAGCACGATGCTTTCCTGACCGGGCGAAACCAACAGGTGGTCCATCTGGAGAAAGGAAGCTTCGGTTCCTGCTGATATGCAGAGTTTAACCTTGAAATTCGAAAATGGGGTGAGTCCGGGCAACGCACGTAACTGCTGTAGACACCAGTTCCTCCAATTATCAAATGGAGAATTAAGATACTCCAACATGGTGATTACTCAAGCTCCTTTGTCGCTGAGAAAATACTGACTGTACCCATGAGGTAAGAATTTTGCCTCTGGAACAGACTCAAGAATGCTTTCAGTGAGGGGCGAGGTCAGGCATCATGGCTTCAGGAGAGGCGGGATCAAAACATTAACCCACCTCCCCCCTTTTTTTAATCGCAGAGGTTGTTCTATTTCTCTCCAACCAAACCCTCAGCTTACAGTGGCTCTAATTGAACTTGATTGCTCTTTTGTCTTGTCAACAGGAACCTAATAGTGTCCTTAAAGAAAATGACAGCTTTTTCTTTCTCTTTGAGGTTTATTGCAGACAATCTTCTTTCTCACTAATGAGGCTGACCCGTTATTGTGTTCCCTTAATGGGAAGGTTTTCACACAGCAAGAGGAAGAAGAAAAGCCTGCTTTCGTTCCCATATTTATGTTTGCCACCCTCTTGTCAGTCTAAATCGTTTTCTTCCGTATCCGCTGAGAACCCTAGTCTCTTTGCAATCCAGTGCCTGTTGAGGACTGTGCCTCTTTTTTGCATTTTAATAAACTTGGCTTTGCCCAGGCTACCCAGTGCCCACATGGCCCCACCTCTTGAGTCTCTGGGTTCCCATGTGTTCCTCTGAAAAAAACCATAAAGACCCAGTAGTTTTCAAGCGTTTTGATCAAGTTTCATGTAGGGAAACATGCATCCACTGGCCTACTGGAATGACCAGTGAGGCATCATTAGTCAACAATTACTGAGCTTTTAAACCCTGGCCTCAGCGACACATACCTCCCCACCTCTCTACCCCTGCTGCCCTCCCCCTTCGTCCCCGTGGGCTCCCAGGTTATATACTAAAAGCAACCTGTGTGTACAATCTTTCCTTCAGAGTAGAGATCAGTTCAAAGATTTGGCCTGATAAAAATTTGGTAGAGAATCAGTGTTTCGTATTTTAACGACTCAGATAGCCAACCTGGATGAGCCACAGAACACAGACACTCAAATGTGCATGCAAGGTTCCTCTTAGACCACTTCCCCCTCTTTTTCTTACCGAGTTCACTCAAGGAAACCTCCCTCTTAATTCTCCATTTGATTTGAGAGCGTTCATTGGGCTCTGATGGTAGCTGCTAACATACAGCCATATGGAAATACGCCTCACAAGGGCAAGGGGAAATGTATGGGATACAAGAGCTTTAAAAGTCAGGGAGTGATAGTTTTAGGACTAGCTTTCTGACTTTAAGCCTATGAACTTCAGTTTTCTTTATGATACTCTGAAAGGGGTGGGCTGAATAACTAAAGGTTCAATCTAAATTCTATGCTAGGTACTACAGGAATAAAGATGAAGGTGAAAGGGACAGTGAAGGAAATTACTTGGCTGAGAAAAAGAGAATTATTGGAGGAACATGGGAATAAATTAGAGTGATGGTCCCATCATAAAATGTTTCAAAAGCTCAGCATCAGAAAAACTCTAGTCCCCAAAGGGAATTAGTTTAGGCTCCTGACAAAGACATAGAATGGTTAGGAGCTGCCTAGGATAACTAGTTGGGGAATAGCTAATGGTTAGGAGATTGTTGTTGAAGAAAGGGTGGCTTACTGAGATAAGGGTCTGGACCCTTGGAGGGGTGCTCCTTGTTCTTTCATCAGAAAAGGGTGACTCTACATTCCAGTGGGGGGCAGGGCACACTTGCTTATAGGCTTAATAAGTTTCTAGGAATAATGGATGATGAATGGATAGGTGAATATTTAATTTTATAGAAAGTAACAGAACTCTTTTTTTTTGATATATTGAGAATAAGGGACTAAAGACAGGTTTGAGTCGGTGAGGACTGGCTTTTTTACTCCCACGATTGAGAGGTGAGAAGATAGGTAGTGGCTGACAGCATAGTTGGGAAGGTAGATTGGGAAGTTGCTAAGCCGGCACTCATAATAATATTTTCAATAGTTTAAGTATAAGGTGATAGGAGAAACTAGAAATGAAAGGAGAGGTTGTGATTAGGTGGCATCCATCTCTGAGAGCTATTTTTTTTAAAAAATTATATATATTTAAGAGAGCAAGGAAGAGGGAGAGAGAGCTAGAAACACAAATGATGAGAGAGAGTCATTGATCAGCTGCCTCCTGCACACTCCCCACTGGAGTTCAAGTCTGCAACTCAGGCATGGGTCCTGACTGGGAATTGAACTGTGATCTCCTGGTTCATAGGTCAATGCTCAACCACTGAGCCACATCAGCTGACAGCAGTTTTGTAGAGGTTCTTGCTGAAGCAGATTGGGTGCAACTCTGATATTCTCAGAGATGCCCCATGAGTAGAAACTCCTAAAGAACTGCAAAACCTAAATGCTAAAATCCAAACCAATGAGGCCATTTCTCCACTGATTCCCGTTTGGAGGTCATAAATTATATTTTCCTCTTCAATTCATCCTTCCTTAGCCCAATTCTTCCAAATCTATTCGTCCAACACATATTTGTTCAGTATAGAATCTGGGACAAACATAATTAAAAATGCTGGAGAAAATAGGGGTCAGAAGACAAAGTCCCAAGCTTCCTGAAGCTTCCTTTTGGTAGCAAGTAGGTAGAATATCACAGAGTGACTGGGTGGAGATGGTGAAATCACTCTACTAGGGTGGTCAGGGAGGGTTTCTGCAAGGAGGTAACATCTGACCTCATGCTGGGCTTCTCAGGTTGATCTCAAGGAAGAAACACAGCTGTATGGAGGGAGTGTACCAGGGAGAGGAAACAAGTGCCCAAGTATTCAGATGTGAATGCGGTTGGCATACCTGTGGGGTTCAAAGGAAATTCGTGTGTCTGGAGCCCCATAAGTAAAACGGGCTTTTGGGGCTGATGAGGTCAAAGAATGGAGGTGGTTTTAGGGGTCACCATCAGGGAATTAAAAAACACATTAAGGAAGCTTTTGCTCAGTAAGAGAAAATCAAGATACTCCTGATCCTTAATCTTGCAGAATAATGCATAGAGAACCAACTTCTGGTTGAACTCTTTTGGTTACCTTCCAGGAGTCCCTCAGCCCAGTAGCTGAGGCTAAAGGGTGACTTGTCCTGGCAGCAACCCAATTGTGTCTGCACAAGTAAGATAGGGATCAAGTAGGATGTGGGATGAAGAAGAAAGAAGAGTGATGGATGGCATGGTTTCTCAAAGACAGCTGAGCCAAGAAATAAAGCCACTAGAAATGGAAAATCCCAGGAGGAGGAGAACTGAAGTTAGAGAGAAAGGGAGGCTGAAGGGAGGCAGAGTCAACAAAACATCATAGACAGCACAACCCAAGAGCAGACAGGAGCAAGGTTACCATACTTCCATTCAGTGTATTTCAGAAGCTGTTATCTTAGCCAGAATGTCAATGGCCCTGAATTTCTGAGATCACAATTATTTGGCTAAGATTTTGCCTTCCTGTTTCTGTAACTTCATGTGACTGAGCAAGTGAAGAGAAGAAAGGCACTAACTGGAAAGGTAAAGTTTAGATTTGCAAAGTCACTGTTGACTCAGAAAGGTGATTTCATGGGCAAAGGACCAGTAAATGGGAATAGGTAGAACATAGCAGATCCCAACAGAGGCAGTGTCAATCCTGCTTTCAGAGTACAGTGAGCAAGAGGGCAGACTCCCAGACCAGCACAGCTCTCTAATGAAACATTTCAGAGATACCCTGCATCTATGCGTCACCCTAGGGATTTTCCAGCAGCATCTTACACAGTGGAACAACTGTTTCCAGGAGAAAACAACAAGGGTTGGGGAATGTTATAAAACATTACTCATTTGCCGGAGGACTGCCTGGGAAGTTAGGAGAAAATTCCACATTTCCACTCTGCCATTTCTGTGCACATGATAAGGTCTCCATCAAGCACTCAGAAGATGAAAGAATAGGAACATCAGTGAAGGTGGGAAGAAAGTGGTCCTTTATGGCAACTCACCAGTTATCTGTTCTGAGAGTTGGGAAGGCAAACTAAAGTTTGACTACTATGTTTGTGGAAATACGGTCTTTCCTGCTCCCTCCACCACTGTATCCCTAAGTCAATCATCCCTGAGCTGGTAGGCAGATGGGAGGCAGCAAGGAGTGGCTCCCTGTTGACAAGATGGGAATCTGGAGAATCTGGAGGCTTTTTAAACGCTGGTGTTTAGGGAGCATTTGGGGGTAGAGGCCTGCTTCACCAAAATGCTGATTTGCTTGTAACTGGAACCCCACTCAAGAAAAGATAGGGTAGACTTGTGGGGACAATTTCTTGGGGTCTCTATGGTCCTCTTGGAGGCACAGGGCTACATGGAGAGCCCTAATCCTCCCTGAATTCCTGCAGATCTGCCTGCCTGGCTCTTAATGACGAGGCACCTCCCTTGTCCTTTGACTGCCTCCTGCTTGCTCAGCTGGACTCCCTGGCAAGCTTGGGCACCCCAGAAGGCAGCGTGCCCCACAGGCCTGGACCCCCAGCAGGACCACATTCAATACTGATTGAGGTGAAATGAAGGAGAAGATTCCTTTCTATTGGCAGTTTTCCACGGGGTCTCTCCTCCTTTGGTGGTGGTGGTGGTGGGGGGGGGGGCAGAAAGGACCTTCCAGAACAGCAGCCAGTTAAGTTTTAGGGGAAGACAGACTTGGGACTCCTGCCTGGGACCAGCTCTTTGGAGCAGGCACTGCTCCGTAGCCTCTGGCACTCTGGCAGGCTTGTTCTGATCAGAGAAGAGACGCCTGCCTCCCAGGGACCCTGGTCAGGAGCAGCCTCCTCTGCAGGAACCACAGAAGCTTTGCAGGGGGTCAGCCAGACAAGCGGAGAACAATCACTTGCCACTGGTCCATTTAAACAGCTTGAATGCGCAGGCCAGTGAAAGTGGCTCAGCACCCAGAGATTAACTAATGAATTTAAAAACATGACATGATGGGGAGTGACAGCCATTGTCTTTCTGGAGGACAGGGAGATCTGAAACTTAATCCCAGGTGTGACTCAGCTGCTTCTATGGCCTTGGGCAAACTTTCTGCACTGGGCTTCCTTTCAGCAGCATTCCCACTGCAGACTGGAGTGCTCAGCGGCCAGGCCCTACCTACGGAGGTTGGTTATAAACCTAGTTCCTGGGGTCAGGGAAGGAAGATGGCTCCCTCACTGCAGCCCCTCAGCAGGGCCTCCCGCTTCCGTGGGCATCTCTCTCAGCACCAAGGCCTTCTGATTTCAACAAGACTCCTCAAGACTCCTCAAGTTCCCTTGGGGCAGCCTCGCTGGGAGTAAGCATGTCATGAGTTCCTCTCTCCTTCCGCTTCCTTCTGCACCTCTGGGGCTCATGTTGGGCCCTGCTTCTGCAGAGATCCTAGGTGACTGGCTGCCATCCCGACACACTCATCAGAGCAGAACTTTAAAATATATATACACCGTATTTTTCGCACCATAAGACGCACCTGACCATAAGACGCACCTGGTTTTTAGAGGAGAAAAATAGGAAAAAAAATATTCTGAACCAAATAGTGTAATAAAATATTTAATAAAGTATAACAGAATAATATTTGAACCATATAAACTGAACAGCAGCCAACAGTGGCATTGAGAACCATTATCACTGTCATTAACACATAAAGACAAAGGTTTGAGTACTCTAGTCTCAAGACACAGGCACTTCTTCTATTCGGACCATAAGACGCAGGCACTTTTCCTCCCACTATTTGGTGAAGAAAAAGTGCGTCTTATGGTCCGAAAAATACGGTATACTAGAGGCCCGAAGCACAAAATTCGTGCAAGGGGCTCAACCTTCACAGCCCAGTGGCTTGCCTTGGCCCTAGCAGCCCTCACTTCATCAGAAAGATCATCCAGAAAGACCTCTGGAAGGTCGTTTGGCTGTCTGGTCTAATTAGCATATTATGCTTTTATTATTATAGATATTTCAGAGAGGAAGGGAGAGGGAGAGAGACAGAAACATCATTGATGAAAGAGAATCATCAACCGGCTGCCTCCTGCCCCCACTGGGGATTGAGCCCACAACCCAGGCACGTGCCCTGACCAAGAATCATTTACATCTTCTTTGTGCAGACAGCATCTTTTACCTAGACCATAAGTGCCTTAATTCAAAGACATGAGTGAGACAGGATTTGTGAAATAGGTATTTTCTACTATGTTACATTTTGGGCCTCTATACAATCAAGGGCTGTAGGCAGATGACGCTTCTGTGTTCAGATGCCTTTTGACTAGAAGTAGAAATAGGCATTTCTAAATTCCTTTAGTAACTCATCTCATTTGTAAACCCCTGATTTTTCCTCTCCTCCCTCACAAGATGACAAGCACCATGAAGGCAGGCGAGATCTCACCTCAGCATCCAGATAAGTAGGTTCTCAGTGAACAGCTGGCTAGCAAAAGGCTATTCTATAACCCTCCTTTAAAGAATCTAAGTGTGTCTAGTTATGAAAACTTTTGTTTACCAAATTGAATTTATTTAGTGTTGATATTCTAACCAAAAGAAACTTGACATTTTAGTTTATCAGAACCAAGAAGGTTAGCTGTTCTATCTGGATTTTTGAAATCTTGGAAAGACCTTGGATATCTCTACATAGCTTTGTTCACCTGAAAATTGGAGACTCTGACACAGAAACCAGTGAGTAAAGTTTATTGTTACAAACACTGTCGCAATTTGGACCACAATTTTCAGACACGTCGGACTGTGGCTCCCTGACATACCACAGTATGGTGGCAATGGAACCTCAAGGCAATTATTCGGTTGTTATTTATTTATTTTTCTAGATAGACATTTGTGTCTCATCAGGACTCCAAACAGAGCCAGATGCACAGTGGATGTACCTGCTTAATTTGTCTGCGCCACACTAACCTGGCATTTTTCTACTGTCGTTGAGGTAGCCAATGCCACTTACTCAGAAACAAAGTCAGTCCTTCACACTGATTTTGAAGGTTAGAAAGCGGGTGTGTGAGAAAGGGAGGTGGATGGAGGAAGGGAGGGAGGGAGGGAGGGAGGGAGGGAGGGAGGGAGGGAGGGAGAAGAAGGAACAAAATTGATTTTTGCAATCACCTGAGCTGTGTGGCTTCTCTCTGCCCTACAAAAGGAGGGCAGTAGGTCAAGCTCAGTGTTTAATTGCCCCCTGTATTCTTAAGGGTACAGTACAGATTATGCTAATCATCCCACTTAAATAATTCAGACCACATTACTGAAAGCTGCAGAGTCACTCCGAATTATGTCCTGAAAAACTGTGGAAATCCTACGACTGGTATCTGTTTGGCACAAGAAGGATGAAATGACAACATTGAGTGTTTTGTTTTGTTTTTCCCTTTAACTACTCTAATTTTTACTAACCATAATTACTGAGTTATTTAAAACAGGTAATCCTTTTTAGACTTTAACTACTGATGGCTCACCTTCATTGGAAGTGGATATTTCTCATATAATTTTAGAAAAGGGCCTTTGAGATTGGACATGGGTCTCTCCTGTGAATCATCACACATCACCTCTGCCAAGACTCAGAGATGATATGATGGAGGAGGTGTCAGGAAATAAGAAGAACTAGGACCAAACCCCAAAGGAGCACGAATACAGCCCTGTCCAGCAAAACTAGCTTCCATCTGGTTTCCTGTCATTATTGGATATTGTAATTGGTTCCCAGGGATGTTTCTTAAGTTACAGAAAATCCCCAAAGCCCATTAGAATATTATAGATCCATGCTCTCTCCACGATAGTATACCACCTGTCAGACAGTCTCAGTGCTGTTGGAAGTCAGACAAACCTGGAGCCGTGTTCTCACTCCACCCCTTTCTGTATGAGATGAGCCCAAGCAAGTCTCTATCTCTCTGAACTCTATCTTCCTCACATATAAGATGCAAAGACAATTCCTTGCCTGCAGGTCCTGTTGAGATCATGCATATGGAGGGGCTGGTCCATACATAGTCAACATATGGTAGCCACTCCCAATATGATACACTGTGGTTCTTGTTGATCAGCTCAGCTGATGTGCCTGAAATATTAACTTTGTGAAAATTTAGATAGTTTCCTGGTCTTAAGCAGAGAACCATATGCCCTTCTGTTAAAATAAATAAATATGCTACATTAGCAGCTACATGTGTGAACATACATAAACAGACCTTCAGCCCATTAAAAGTTATACTTCAGAAGTCAGGACAGGAATTTTGGCATAAACCTTTCCTCTAGTTCAGTTTTTCCCAAACGTTTGACATATGTGTACCCCTTCCATAATTTTCGTAACGCTGAATACCCCTCGCTCGTCAACAAAAAGGATCTATTTTAATAACAATCAAAATATATTTATTTTTTGTACATACACACAATAATAAACAAAAATAAAATTATTCATAATAAAATATAAATAAAAGTTATATTATAAATAACATTTATTTGCATACCGGACCATCTCACGCCTTACAAGACTGTCTTGACTTGATTCATGAGAACATAGAATTAGGCGCAGCTAAGCACGGTGCAGTGCATATCCCCACCAAACTCTGGTGCAATGCATACCCCCGCCAAACTCTTCCCGTATCCCTGGGGGGTACGCGTACCACACTTTGGGAAACACTGCAGTTGCATGATCAGGAAAGACTCCTGACTCCTTTGAGTCACAGTTTCTCATATGGAAACTAGCAGCATTAGAATAGAGGTAGCGCTAGGATGCTACTGCCTATTATGGGCTCCTGGGACCCAATCACTAGTATCTCTTCCTCATTCCACACTCAGTAGCACATGGGTAGCTTGAAGTTGACCATAGAGAGAATGTTTACACCATGAAAATCAAACTGTCAAATTCCACATACTGGTCCCCACTCATGCCCCAGAACCTGTAGGTAACCATTTAGCAGCACTGCACTGAGCAGAACTAACCCCATGTAGCTCCTTGATCTTATACTACATTTGTGTGGCTTACAGCTTCATAGTGGTGCCAGATGATCAGAAAAATGGTGGCCTGCATAGCTTCCCCTGTTAGAGTCTTTTGATTGTAACCAATGGAAAACTCAACTCAGTGATCTTGAATAATAAAGGAAAAAGTATTGGGTGTTAATACTGGAAAGCCTAGAAGTAGGGCAGGCTTCAGGAATGGTTTAATTCAAAGGTTCAGAACTCCGCTTACATTTCTTTGAGATTCTTTTAGCTCTGCCCTACTTCGAGGGCCCATTTTATCCGTAGGCTGGATTCTCTTGGCAGCTAAAGCCTGCAATTTCTGTCTTCGCATCTTCATATCCCCCCACCCCCACCCCCAGACTCACGCTCTGAGCTGCTGCATCTCAGAGTTTTAACTCAGAGTCCTGAGGGGCTTTCTGGTTGGTCCAGCTTAGGTCACATGGCTATGTGGCCAAAGGACAGAATCAACAGATAGGCTTAGACTAAATCTGGGTTTCCTCTCCTGCATCTCCAAGCAGAAACCAGGCACTCCTGGAGGGTGGTGATGAGCTAGGCCTGTTGGCTGAGAGTGAGATGGGTAACCAACCAATGCTCACCAGTGCATAGGACCATGCTCTTCTTTTTGATACAGGCAAGGCGATTCGGGGAAAGAAATTAAGGAGCTGCACTGGGGGGTAAAGAAAATGGAGAAAATGATTCTGGCCTTTCTGCTCCAGAAAAATATTTCCTGATGGGATAATAAGAATCCAATGTCAGAAAACTCCAACAAATGGTGAGTTTTCACCACGGACCCGGAACCATCTACGACCCTCCTTAATGAAAAGTGAAAATGTGACATTGTTAAGGTGTTTAGTATTTGTAACCTTTTACATCCGGAAATGAACGAGGAAGCGTTTTCCATTTCTAGACTCTGCATGTCAGCATCAGTTTGTCACATCTACAGACTGTTTGTAAATCGGAAAGATTGGTTCACAGCTTTCCCATTCAATGATGGAATAACAGTTTCTTGGAAACTCGAATCATGCCATCCGTCTCTGTCAGGAAGCCGTCCGTGCACAATAAAGTGAAGTGTCACTACATGTCACTAATGAGAAATTCTCTCCTTCTCCCAGCACTTCCAGCCGGGACACAGTAAGGCAGGCAGACGTGGATCTGATCAGCAAACTCTAAAAGCTCCACTGAAGTTCTAAAAAGCAAACTTTCGACCACGTGGCAGTGAGAAAAAATACGTTCTTATCATCTTTTCAATTTTCTTGAAAACAATAATGTATTCAGTTCTCCCTCTTTCCAAATTGATCTTAAATCTCATCACATTGACTAAATAGGGCCCTAAGTGTAAATTTTACACTTTCCAAACCCTCAGATGCACTTAAGTTTTACATAATGGACATTACATTCACAAGGGACACATTTCTCCCTGGACAGCTTAAAAAAATTCTAAGCAAAATCTAATTAAAATAAGCACAAACACAGTAATGGCCTGGTGGTTTTATATATCCGGCTTCTGGCAGTCCTCCTAGGGGTGGGTAATGACCATTTGAAGGCAAACTGAACACTAAAACCCCCACCTACGGGGATTCAACTGTCTCACAATTTTGTGGATTCAGAGCTCAGTTTCCCAGCAGTTTTTGAAAGCAACCTCTTAGCAGTCAAAGTAAAGGTCACCAAGCCCAAGCCCGTGCTGGGGCTTTTTGCTCCTGTTGTATACTGCTTAACCTTGGTTAGTACCTAGTTTTTTCACGTCCCAAACCTGAACACATTAGAAGTAGGGAATCAGAAAAGAGAAGAGGAACTACTGTCACCAAATACACTCCAAAGAAGTGAAAAGTGCAGATCATGTATTCATTTAACAAACATGTAATGAACACCTACTATTTTGCCAGGCACTGGGATAAGGTAACAGCGTGAAAGCAACAGATGAGGAGACATCATTACATTTTAAAAGGACACGAAAATTAATCAAACACAGCAGTCTGGGACCATTGATGAGACAAGAAAAAGCTTGAAATATCTCAAAAAAAGCTCTGAGAAATTGATGCAACCGCTCCGGCGGAGTCCATGAAGAGAAATTCAATTATACCAAACATGTCCTAGGAAGGCAAAAGAAAAATACTATAGTTTCAGAGATAAAAGAGGCTCAATAAAAAATAAAGTTTTTGTTATGAAGGAAGCAAAGGCACCCGCAGCATGACTTCCCTCCTGGAGCTGTGTAGGGCTGAAATCCACCCTACTTCAACCTGGTCTGAGAAGTTCGGAGTAAGATGAAGATCAAAGGATAACCTGCTTTAGATATCAAATAGTTGGATAAACGATCATGCACTTGGTGAAAGATGTTCTCAGAGCACAGACCAGAAAAATCTCACTCAGCGGGTGCTGGCAAATTTCAGCTCCACAGACAGCATGAAACAGAGGCAATGACTTCCATCTCACACAAACCTAGAGCGATATGGCAGAAAACTGAAATCTTCCCCTTAGAACCGGTGGGAAAAAGGTTTTCTAGCAGTGTTTCCCAAAGTGTGGTATGCGTACCCCCAGGGGTACGGGAAGAGTTTGGTGGGGGTACGCATTGCACCGGAGTTTGGTGGGGATATGCACTGCACTGTGCTTAGCTGTGCCTAATTCTATGTTCTCATGAGTCAAGTCAAGACAGTCTGGTGAGGCATGAGATGGTCCAGTGTGCAAATAAATGTTATTTATAATATAACTTTTATTTATATTTTATTATGAATAATTTTATTTTTCATTTATTATTATTTTGTGTATGTACCAAAAAAATAAAAAAATAAAAATATTTTGATTGTTATTAAAATACATCCATTTTTTTTGACAAGGGGTACTCAGCGTTACGAAAATTATAGAAGGGGTACACATATGTCACAAGTTTGGGAAACACTGGTCTAGAGGGTAAAAAAGTCATTTTAGTCAGCTGCAATGGGGTTCTTCTCGGGTGTGTCCACATCCTAAGAGAAAGATGATTTGCATCTTCTAGTGATGAAGTAATGGTGTGGCTGTCAGACGGCTCCTTGCCTCCTACAGAAATCAGGGTGTTAGTGAAGGGCTACCAGACTGTCCATCAGCAGTGTACGGAGTGACTTGTAAGTAAGCAGACCATTCTGCTGTGACAGGTAGCAACGTGAAGTGGTTAGGAATCTCAGTGTATTGGCATGCTTATCACTCTAGGGTCCATGTGGCATACATTTAGTAGAGCAGAGGATCAAGTTTGGAGAATTCCATTGGGAGAAAATATGAGTCCAGTGTGATAAGATAGAGTTCATTTCCCTCATTTTCAGTTCCAGCGCTTAAATACAAAGTCAGCTTTGGTTCACAAGTGAATGGATTAATACAATCAATATCCTTTGTCATAGAAGTCTGGGGAACAAATCCAAACCATCTTCCACGTGAACAAAGAAAATGCAAACAGATCAAACCCTCCCATGGTTTGGTTCCAGGATGTTGGAGTGGGACCGGAAGTGGAGAGCAGATTCTGTCCTGTAATAAAGGGGCACTTTGCTAGCCAGTCATCACACAGAGCCCAAGGGATTATACGTGATCCACCGCCAACAACGGTTACCTTCACATGGCGGGTGCCACCAAGAACAGTGCTTACAGGGAAACTCTGAAATGTGAGGCTCTGTCCAGGTTTGCCAAGTCAGTGGCTCACAAACAGAACGAGACAGGGAATGAGCTTAGAGATCTAGAGGCTTTCTCAGACCTTTGTCTTCGCAGCCCGAGTCAGAACTATCCCAACACCCCCATTTGACCTCAATTCTGCAAATTGCATAAGTGACCAAAAATTCCCTTCCCTCCAGCTATTTGGAAACCACAAGGTATTTTCATAAATAGGTTTCTGCACGAGGCTCCCTGCTGGATGAGGACCTTGGCTCGGCAAGCCACAGAGCTACCAGCGGCTCCCGTTGAAGGCCACTGAGAAGAAGATGGATTTGAACGTGGCTTCCTGGTGAGTATTATTTCCAAGGGCAGAGAAGCTAAGAAATGAAGGCCTGTAATAGGAGTACTCAGTATCTTCCAAATGGAATGCAGAAGCATCTTTGTAATCTCAAAATCAGTTCCACAACCCCCTAAAAGGAAAACTATCCCAAAAACAAAGGCAGAGAGGATCTTGGAATATTTCAGCTAGTACCCACAGCGTAGTGGCAGAGTGACCCGTGCCAGCCTGAAAGTGAGCTCTACAGAGAAGAAATATCCCGAGTATAATTTCCTATAAACTGCTAAATATGAATTTCTACTACTAACAAAACCCTGGTTTGGATAAACTGAGAGGAAAATCCAGCAGAACTGAAATACTCCTAAACCTTGCCTCGGGCCCCACACAGTGGCTTTTTCCAGCACTGGTTTCCAAACTACAGGAGAAAACGGATTGTTTCAACAATATTATTTAACCATCTCCCATTAATTGACATTTCCCAGTTGTTGGGTTCACCCAATTACATTAGCCTTTAAGCAGCCAGTGCACTGCCATAATTTTTAATAAAAATGGCCATTTTGCAAGGTTTAACTTGCTAAATAAGGGTATTAATTTCAATAAAGCAATTAGCACATTTACATAATTTGATATTGTTATTTTAATAGAACACAAGAGCTTTAAAAAGCGGTTTCCAATAAAGGAAGGAGAATAGTGGCCTATTCACATGCAAAAATGAAACTTTAGCTCCCCCATAAAAAGGTAATAATAATAATAATAATAGCTCTTTATATTTTAGGGATAAGGAAACTGAGAGAGGTAAGGGCATGGAGGTTGGCATTCAATAGGCTTCAAAATTAACATCTGGACCAGGAGCCCACCTGGGAGAGGAAGGGTGAGAGGTAGTCCCTGGTGGAATTCCAGGAGGCTCCCTGGAGGTAGACAATGGTGCCCACATTTTCCATGATGCCTTTGTGTTGAGCAGCTTGTCAAATGCAGGGTATTGAGAAGGATGGTCAGCCAGAGCATGAGGGGAAGGTAACAAAAGGAAATAAAAGATGCTGCCACGTTTAGGAATTTGTTGCAATGTCTTGCTGATGAGCATGCCCACATTTGAACATGACAAGTGACTTGCTGACACCTGCCCAGAGGTCTCCTATAGGCAGCCTGGGTCTGGCTGCATAGGTCTTGTCTGGCTCTCCTTAGTGCCCGGGGCTGGACATCCCCAGGAGCCTTGTCCCAGGGGCTGAGCTGGGGTTCCTGTTTGTTGGGAGGCGGGGGCAGCGGGTGGTATGCAGGCCGCGAGGGTTCCAGGCATCTAGGCTGTAGAGGAAACACATTCTCCCTCAGCCACTGAGTTTAAAATTAGGAAGACACATCTTGTGCTTGTGTGCAGGCGGCCTGAGAATCTGTTACTAAAGGGAAGAAGGAAGGAGCTTGACTTCCTCTTCCTCCACCTCCTTGAGATAAATTACCATAAACAGGGGTAAAAGATGCAGTGGGGGAGGAAAGGAATGTTAGCCATAGGAACAGCATGTGCAAAGGAGCTTCATCATAGCATGGACTCCAGCACCTGCTAGTCAGCTCAGCTTCCTTTTCCATGTAACTTGGATTTGAAACTTACTGGTTCGCTACCTGGAGCCAGAATGTTTGTAGAACCTCTAAGTCAAGCCCGAACAAGCTAGGTAGGTGACATGGCCAGGGTCTCACAGCAAGTGCCCAATGAGAAATGAGTATCCAGTGCTATTCTTAGCACAAAATGTGTTCATGAGATGTATGCTGAATCTACAATAAAACCTAGTCCAGCAATGTCCAAAGTCTGAGAACTGGGGTGGGGAGGAACAAGCATGTACCTATGCTACCTACTTCTCCACCCCAGGCAATAAAGCTCAGGTCTGTGCAGTAGGCTGCCTTAGGTGGGACCCGGCAGACACCCGGAGGAGCCCCAAGAAGCTATGTGCAAAGTGATGTCATGAAATGAATGGATTCATAACTGATTCTGCAAGCTTGCCTTTGGGTAGAGTCAGAGGCTTCAATTTAATAACCATTTAACATTGCAAACATACACATTTTGCATTTGCATTGCTGGGATTTTTTTTTTCTCAGTAAAACCTATTTAGGAGCCTATCATAAATTAATTACTAACAATAGGAATTCAAAGCAATCAATTCTACAGGATGAAAATGAAAGCCAGGGGAGTTTGGGAGAGCCAGAAGCATCCATGGTCATTAGTGAGCCCGCAACATGGAGGACACGGCTTTGGCACAGGATTCCAGAGTTTAGAATGGGTCTATTAAAGATGAAAGTAAAAAAGAAAGGAAAGGAAAAGAATAGAAGAGGAAGAGGAAAAAAAAAGTCCCTCTGCTGGTGTTAAGGATCCCTGAGATGATTGAAACAGATTTTTTTTGGATTGTAGATCATGAAACTAAACGTCAGGTAGTAAGGAGTTTACTACGCTGTCAGAGGCATTCAATTTGAAGGTAGCTTTAAAATTCAAGAAATGCTTTCCGAGTACTTACTCTATGCCATGGAGGGTACCTGGAGCTGGGGACCCAATAGGAACCTCATCATCATAAAGCCTTCCCATCAGCGAATGAGCCAGGCTGGGTGGCCAGGCAGGCAGCCTTGGCAAGGAGTGTAACAACCTGGCAGACAGAGGTGGCTGGGCACCCGAGAGGGCACGTGGCTAGACAAGGCGATGGGGTGGACAGAGAACGCAGCGCTTGGGAGATGACAGGCGCTGGAACTGAGAGAATGGGGTAAAATTAGCTCCATCAGAGTAGAGAGGATGAAGATGGGGAGAGAAAGGCATTTCCGGTAAAAGCAACAGCATGAGGGAAGGAAGCAGGGCTTCTCTGAGTTAAGGGAAAGGGCCTCAGGGATGTTAGGAAGTGGCAAGAGGCGTACTTAGAAAGGTAGTAGGGGGCTCAGCGTAAAGAAGCCCAAGGCCACTCAGGGCATTGGGGAACACAGCAAAGCCCGGAGCAGTGAGTGTCATTTGCATCTCAGGAGACCTCATGGAGAAGCTGTTGTGGAAATGTACTGAGGGAGGGCTGGGGTGAGGGAGGAGAGAGAAGGGAAGGAGCTGAGGAGGGAGGGATTCTGATAGACAGCGTATTTGAGGGATAAAAACAAGTATACATTCATTAGTGGTATTTAGCCTGCAAAGGCCACAGAACTTGGCGCCTAATTAATACGCATTTGGCATGAGGCGTAACACGTCGCCACCAGCACTCAGTAAGGGCTTGTTGGGAGGACAAGCAAATATGCCAGCAGACGGTTATTTAACGATTTCCAAAGGAGGCCTGCAGATCTCTCTTTATTCACAGAGGCTTTCAGGAAACAGATATATTTTAGGTCCTTCCTCAATCCATGCTTTTCTTGGAGACCAAACCAACGTATCTCTTGTGAAATAGCATGGTGCATTTTACACCACACCCTAGTATCTATGTGTGCATTAATTCAAGGCAAAACATTTAACCACATGTGGGGTAAAAAACAATTGTCAAATTTTAGTAAGAATAATTTTTCTGTGCCTCTCATTAAAAACGGTAATTGACAATAAATATAAGTTAGCATGAACATAACATACCGCATAGATATACCTTTATTCATTCCCTTTATTTTAATGGAGTAAATAGTCCTTGTACTTAGAAGTTTTAAATTTGGAAAAGGAAACTTAAATGTCCTGGGCACTAAGTGGGTGCCAGGACGGATGGTGAGAGGATTCCCCCACGAGCTTTTTGCCATGAGCACCTCTCATGACCTTGGCGTAGTCCCCGAGCCCATTCAGAACCCCGCTCACTACTACTCAGCTAGCCTTTCTGTTCCCCGGGCATCCATCCCAGCCATCGCAGGGGCTCTGACCTTGCTGCTGTCCCTGCCTAGAATACCATTCCCTAGCATCCCTGTGTTTAATTCTTCTCAGCTTTGGGATCTTAACACAAAGTAATTCCAGACAACTCCACCTTTATCACCTGTCTCTTCCATCACTCTCAGTTTACGTCACTGGAAACACACATCACTCATGAGAACTATCTTTTTTAAATAAATCCCTTTTTTCTTTACCTTACGGTATCCTCTGGACAGACTGAAAGCTACAGGAAGACAGGCATCTTGTCTTGTATATTGCTCTTTCCTTAGCACTTAGATATGCCTGGAGCCAGTACGTGTTCAATAAAATACTAAATGAATAAATGAGAAGCTCACAAAGTATTTTTTTTTAAACCTGCTTTGTACAGGAGATTCAGAGAGGTTAATTAACTTGCCCAAAGTCACACAGCAAGAAAATGGGAAGACTAGCATTTTGCCTACAGAGTGTCTTTTCCAAAGCCATTGACTAGGCTGCTGGTAAAGAGGAAGGTAAGTCATGCTGAAGCCTAATAATTGTGCTAGAGTAAGAAATTTAAGAGAGGCATCGAACAGACTGTCAAACCTCAGAGGGAAGGTAGGGGAGAGGGGGGAGAAGGTGGCGTAAGAGATTAACTAAGGACTTGTATGCATGTATATAAACATAACCAATGGACACAGACGCTCGGGGGAGTGAGGACATGTGGTGGGGAGGTAGTCGGGGAAAATTCCATGTGGGGGGGGAAAGACATATGTAATACTATATGTAATACTTTAAACAATAAAGAATAAAATGAAAAAAAGAAATTGATATCTGTACTTATATTCACTGATATAGGATACAGTAGTAAGATGTATGAAACAAGAATGGACAAATGCACAGAAGTCAATCTCTGGTCTCACCACAATCATCTTGGGTGAGTCACAAAGTCCTGGGGAAGTCACCTCTGATGAAGCGGGTTCCGCCACAGCACAGTCAGAAGGGCAGGAGGATTCATATAGGTAGATCTCAGTGAGTGTCAACACGGACATTGCAGCTGCCGGGGCACTGGCTCTTACATTACAGTCAAGTTCCTGCCTAGTGGGCTGTGGATCCAATTCGGTAAATGAAGGCTTGTTTTCCTTTGCATGTAGTCACCAGAAATTTATTGAGTCCCAATTACATGGCAGCATTGCTCTAAGTGCTAGGATCACCGTGATGAAGCATTTAGTCATGGCCCCTGCTCCTAGGAGCTAACACTTCAGTCAGGAAGACAGCAAACAAACACAAAAAGCAGGATATGTGCTCTGAAGGAAATGAAGAAAATGGTGATGAGTGACAGAATACAGGGCTCTCAGCAAAGGGGGCTGTGAACAAGTAATGTTTGCTCTGTTCATTCATTCTTGCAAGCGGTTTTTATTGAGCACCTACCATATGCTTGTTGCGGAACCTGCAAGAACAATAGCAATGAAGGCAGTGAGGGAGAGAGCCTTAAGACCAGTAAGACAGGGGACGGCAATGACAGAGGTCTACAGGTTGGAGGATGCCCAGCAGAGTTGAGGGACATGGAGAAATGTGAACATGACAGAGGGAGAGTGGGCAGAGAAGTAACGGAGCCCAGACTGTGCAGGGCCTTGGAGGTCCCGGTAAGGACCCTGCTGGTCTCCCCACTGGGATGGGATCAGACTGTAAACAAGCGCCCTCTGGCGGCTGTACTGAGAACACATGGAGGAACGGAGGAGCAAAAGGGGACTGTGGACAGAGTTGCAGCCAGCTCAAGACTCTGGAGAAGGGAGAGTTTGGCACTTTTCGGAAACAGGAGGAAGCCTAGTGTGACCGTAACATAGCGATCAGAGGAGAATGGCATGAGAGGAGGACTCGGGGGCCAAATCAGGGAGGCAGGAGGGCATCTGGACTTCATTAGGAATCTGCGGAAAGCCACCGACACAAGAATCTTTTCATAAAATAAGCCCCGGGCAGAGGCTCAGCTTCAGATGCTTTCCTTTGCTTAGCGGGCTTCAGCCAAACAGTGGGACAGAACTGTCTCATCTCTAAGCACTGACCAAAAAACGGCTTAATTTTTGAAAAGCGTGCCAATAGAGCTGTAATCACTGAACACACAGCCTCGCGTGTATTCAGTGGCAGATGCGGTGATCACGGTGTTCGAGTCCTTTGGGGCTAAAGAAAGTGGATACACTCTCATCACACTCTCACCACCAGGAAACTGCTTCATTTCTCTACAGCCAGCATTTTCTGAAATTCAGGAGAAAGAGGTAGAAGGCCAAAGTGGGGACATTTCTGAAAATGCAGATAAGAAGTTGGGGGATTTTTTCAACCATTCCAGACATACCCCGTCCTTTCCTTTTAAATCCACCACCAGAGCCCGTGGAGGAAGCCGGGTTCGTGGTCCAGAGATTTGATGGGAAAATGGGCAACATGTGCTGGCCCAGGCATCCTTCACAAGGGAGAGCCCGGTTTGATGTGCTCAAAGAGAAGATTATCTCCAATGGGCGCACTGATGGCATTCAAAGGATCCCTTTTACCAAATATTAGCAGCTAATCAGGCAGCCAGCCATGGCCACAAGCCTGCTGACACCAGTAATTGCCTGCCTGCAGGAATCGGAGCCTGAGGGCTCGAGGAAGCGACACAGCTGAGCCTCCCCGAGTGAGACACAGGGGCTGTGGGTGACGCCTGGGTGTTCACAGCTGGAGGTTGGCTGGGGTGACGTTCCACCAGCTTCCACACTTATTGCTGGTCCTGAGACAAATGCCACCGGCATCGTTGGGGGTCTTACGTTGACAGTGTAAAGAGGGAACCCTGGAGCCGAGGAGTTCACATCCGGGTTAATTTGACTCTAAAGCTGAAGGAGAGAGGATTCATGCCTTACGTTGTAATAGGCTTTTCTGATTTTTAGGATTCCCTTGGTATTTCCCTCCAGTCATACTGGAAACGAGGGCATAGGGCATGGTAGGCAGCATAGCAAGCTCCCGAAGATGGCCCCGCCTTAATCCCTGGAATGTGTGAATGGTACTTGGCATGGCAAACGGCCTTCTGCAGATGTGGGGAAGACCGAGGAGCCTGAGATGGGGAGATGGTCCTGGGTTACCCAGGGATCACGGCCTTCCATCGGACCCGTGCATGGAGAAACTTTCCTGGCTGGGGTCAGAGGGGATGGTGACAGGCAGGGCCAACTAGACGCTGCATTGCTGGCTTTGAAGAGAAAAGGAAGTGTGGGCAGCCTCCAGAAGCTGGAGAGACAAGAGACAGCTTCTAGGGCCTCCAGAAGGGAATGCCACCCTGCCAGCACTTTGCATGTCAGTCCAGCGACACTTGGCTGGGACTTCTGACCCACAGGCTGCAAGGGAATACATATGTGTTGGCTTAGGTCGCTGTTTGCCATCCCTTAGGGCAGCAGTAACAGAACTATACATAAGGTTTTCAGTTGCATTGGTACAAAAGTAAACCACTGAAGTTTCTTGTTTTCATCATTCTTTTCAAGTGACGTGTTACAACTTTTACAACCCGCTACATAACGCTCGCTGATTATATTAACCGACTTCTCTGAAAAATGGAAATGGGGATTTGGTACGACATCAAGCTAATGAATGACTGAAGGACAAAAGGTCCCGAGGCTCTTAATCCCTTAATACTATAGGAAGTAGGATCAAAAAAAGAGAGGAGAGGTAAGTTTTCTCCTAGAAAATTAAGTAATTGGACTACTAGAATGCAGGGGTTTATTATGCTAAATACCCATGCCTATTTCCTAATAAATCGCCATTTGTCATAGATTGCTGACTATTCCAGCCCAGCACACACCCAGCTGCCTCTCTGCCCAGAACTCATTCCAGGCCCTTTTCTGCATGATGCATATTACAGGCAAGTAATTAAGGGGACGTTAGGCTTCAGTGTAATATGTAAACAAAAATAAATTTTCCCCTCCCTTCCTCTGGGCTCCCACTTGCTCTCAAAAACTCTGATGTCAGCCCAACGCCTCACATTCCAACAGGGAGTATACATTATTCTCTCTGTGTGTTGAAAACCTCCTCTAAGAGGCATGGAAATAAATAAGTGCAGTATTTCAGCAGAAGAAATGCAAGGGGAGACGATCCTTGCACACACAGAGCAATCAGCTGTGAGCATCTGCAATCGCTACTCACTTATAAATGGTGGCAGGCAGAATCACTTAAGGGTCCACAATAAATTCAGGGCAACAAACGTCTTGAGTGTGTACCAGGGAAAAGGCTGTATTAGCATCCTGGCATTGTGATGAGACATTAGGCTTTTTGTCATTCCTACTGTTAGAGATGGTAGGAAGGGACCATGGACTAGGTCATTTCTTTTGTTTCACCATTGACCCTCACGATGAAATGCTGTCAGGATGCAATCTTTGTGCCTCCATATATTGTTTTTAATGAATAGTTTATTGGAGCTTTAGCCAATTTGACTCAGTGGATAGAGGATCAGCCTGCAGACTAAATGGTCCCAGGTTTAATTCTAGTCAAGGGCACATATCTTTGCTGGTCTGGGCCCTGTCAGGGTATGTGCAGGAGGCAACTGACCAATGAATTTCTCTCACATCGATTTTTCTCTCTCTCTATCTTCCATGCTCTCTAAAATTTAATGAAAAAATACTCTCAGGTGAGGATTAAAAAAAACAGTTGATTTTTAGAGAGATAAGAGGGGGAGATGAGAGAGAGGAAAACAAAACAAAACATTGACATGAGAGCAAATCATTGATTAGCTGCCTTCTGCATGCCCCTACTAGGAATCGAGCCTGCAACCCAGGCGTGTGCCCTGATTGGGAATCAAACCAGCAGCCTTTTGGCGCATTTTTAAAAAATGTGACTTGCTAGGTTTTGCTTGATTCTGTGCTTAAAAAACACACACAACTTAAGGTCAACTAAGTCTATTTTTTCCCGAGTAGATACCATGGTATATCCCACAAAAGGTAATGAACATGAAATACTAGATTACTGTTTCTTATACTATGTTTTGTGGAACATTTGCAACTTACCAAGTTATTGCTTGGAAAATTGGTTTTGACAGCACTTTCCTTTTCTATATTAAATACTAAAAAACATTCAGTAGTAAAGAAACCTATTTACATTAGTGAGTCACAGAAATCTCCAAATGTATTGGGACACGGACAACCTCTCTTCCCCAAGTACATTGCCCTCCCTCTGCTCCCAAATGAGTTTTATCATGTAGCATGCAAGTGGTATGCAGTTTGAAGAATAGTGCTCTGGAGCAGGGTTTCTCAACCTGGGCACTCCTACTGTCCCGGGCTCAGTAATTCTTTGCTGGTGCAGTGGCTGTCCAGTGCATCATGGGATATTCAGCAGCATCCATGCATTCTATCTACTGGGTGCCAGCAGCCCCCTTCAAGTTGTACTAAACAAAAAATATCTGCAAACACTGCTAAAGTTTTTTGGGGGCAAAATCACCCCTGGTTAAGCATACTATTCTAGAGGATCTGTTGGGTCAGTAGAAAGACTGCCTTTGTGGACTTTAATGCAAATATTCTGTTTTTCAGATTTTGTTTCCTTTCTGCCCATGCATCACCCACAGCTTGGACTATTTATTGTGTGTCATCCTGCACTCATCCTCAGTTCATAAACACTCATTTTACATTCCACCTGATCAGAAACAATTCCTCCCCGGAGAAACTCAATTCAAGTTGGTCATGGCATCCCTCTCCTCCCAAGGACCCTCTCAGCTCAAACCCTTAGGACTTTCTCTTACATCTTAGTGTTGTCCTAAAGCAGTGGTCGGCAAACTGTGGCTCGAGAGCCACATGTGGTTCTTTGGCCCCTTGAGTGTGGCTCTTCCACAAAATACCAAGGCCTGGGTGAGTCTATTTTGAAGAAGTGGCATTAGAAGAAGTTTAAGTTTAAAATATCTGGCTCTCAAAAAAGAAATTTCAATCATTGTACTGTTGATATTTGGCTCTGTTGACTAATGAGTTTGCTGATCACTGTCCTAAAGTCTTAAGACTTGTCACCAAAGAGCTGTCTTCTCCAGCTAGTCTTTCATGACAAGTCATTGAGACCCAGGATGTTGTTCCAAAAAGAGAACTTGGTCCAGTGGGAACTTATCAGCTTGGAGGTCAAGCCATTTCAAAAACTATATCTGTTCTAAAATTTACCTCGAGAGGTCCTTCATGTTTTATTAGGAATGATATCTCCTATCCAACAAATTATTTCTTTAGTCTCTTCTGTTTTAACTACATTCCTAACCTGTTCTTGCTATTGGGGGCAGAATTCTTTTCTTCCTTCTTTTATTTATATACCCTTGAATATCTAAAGAAGCATTTATAATAATACAATGGGCAGAGTTCAACCTCTGATTTAGTTGTACACTTGACAGACATAAGAGCTATAAACACTGACCAGTAATTCTTTGGGGCATATATATCTCCAGGATTCTAATATACAGACAAAAAGCCAGAAAGCTGGTATTGGTATCACCGTTAGTAGCAACAGATGAGGAGACCGAAGCTCAGAGAGATTCAGTCACAGAAGTGATAAATTCTAAAGGAAAGGAGAAACAAATCAAATTATTGATTCAAACTAGACTTCCTTAACTAGAGCCCTATTTCCTGAGATTAGGAGTTACTTTTTCTCTCATCTGTATGAATCCTGATCTATGATGTGACCTCAAAACCCATTTTCTTTTCACCATAAAATGAATAAAGTAATCCAGGTATCAAACCTCACTCAACTTGTCTTTGAATTTCATATTTGACCTTGTCCCCTTTTAGTCCCAGAGGGTTACACAGTCTTTGTGCTTTTCAATGTGACCAATGGCTCACCCAGAATTTGTTCGTCCCAGGAGATTTTTCAAAGCACTTTCACACAATCACATCGGCAAAGGCAAAGAGGACAGGGGTGATTATCCTGTTGGACAGGTGCAGACACTGAGCCACAAAGCAGCTGTGACTTGTCCTAGTCACCAGCTCCTCTGTGAGTGGCCAGGGAAAAGGACCCAATTTGTCAGACAATAAGCCCAGCTATGTTCTGTCCATACCGCAGAGCTTCAAGTGAGGGCCTCGGATCAGGGCTGGTTCCACAGCAACAGAGAGAGGGATGAAGGCAGCCATGAGGACACATACAAATATATTTGATCTACTAAAACAACTGGGTGATGGCTTTCCTGAGCTTGAATCTGCAAAGAGTTATAGTTCCCCAAGTTATGTTGAAGCTGTGTCCCTCTGATCCAGGAAATAACAATTGAGGTACATCTAACATCTAACTTTTATATGGGTGATAGATATTCAGAATTGCAGAACAACAAAACCTTTAGGAACCACCCATTTATAGTGAAAACTTCTTTTCAAATTCTCTTTGAAATCTCAGAAGAGAAGTCAGGGTATTCAATGTAGACCAGCTCATGGGAACTACGACTTGGAGGACACTGGTCTTTAAAAGCACAGTTTTGCTTGGCCCAAAAGCCTCCTCTGGGGCAATACCTATGAGCCAACAGATATAGTTCTGCCCCATAGAGATTACAGTCTTTTAACCCCATTTTATAAATTTAAAAACTGAGGTTCATAGAGGTGAACCCAAGGTCACAAGTCTGCCCATGATGCAGTTCTTTTATAACTAAGAGCTGATTTCAAAGACCTTGTCCTTCACTTTAAATCATCTGAACTAGAAAATTTACTGCCCCAAGAAGCGATAAAAAAAATCATTATATTTTAAGCATTAATACAACATCAAAAGAGATGATGGTATAAAAACTATGGCGTCAAAACAAAAATTAATAAGCATTCAAAGAAGCATTATTCCAGAGGGTGAAGTGTATGTCTATGAAATCATTCAAATACAACTCTTGGGGTCCTTTGCGATATCTGAGAGTATTCTCAACCTATCTTGAAGTCTTCTAGCTTTGTGACTTTAAAACTGAGGCGCTGAGAGGGGTCATGTTAGGTAAGGATGAAGTAAGCATTCAAGATACTGAGTTGAAGGTCAAATTAAAGAAGCTGGCTGGTGGTCTGGGTAGTGCTAGAAACTATACAAAAGCTGAATAAAGTATACAAAAGTATACAAAAGTTGAATAAAATTTTTACATACTGGAAAATAAAGGTAACAAAAGAGACTTACAATTGATATTTTTTCCTCCAGATTTCCCTACTATAGTCACAGTACTAGTAGACTGCCTCAGAAAGTCAAGTTTTCCCAGTCCCCAAATACTACTGTTAGGTATCCATTTAGAAGAGTGAGATGTTCACAAAACAAGTCTTATGTCTTGTTTTGGAAGTTTTACTGGAAGCTACTTAACTCATTTCATTTATTAAAAACATAAATAAATACAACTTTTTTTCCCCTCTCTCTCTCTCTCAGAAGAAGAAGCAACTTCTGAGTTTCTAGACCTTGGCTCATTCTGCATTCCACTGGCCTTCCTACCCACAGGCCACAATCTGGAAGTTATGTAAATATTAACACTGGAAGCCAATGAGTGAAACTGCTCTTAATTCCAGCTGACGTGAACCCATTGCCAATGAACGCTTGAATCTTGGTAATAAACTCTCAGATGAAAGGCACAGAGTGATGCGCATTTCACAGACAAGACACAGTAGCAGAGCCGGTGGTATCCGAGGAGATGAAAGCTGAAGTCCACAGACTAGCAGATTGCTGGGGAAGGCGTGAATGCTAAAGAGACACCATGGGTTTCTTCCAAGTTCACTTTCCCAGTCATTGTGGTCCCTCAGGTGACTTGTTTACAAGCATGCATGACAGAAGCTACTCCTACTACCTGGGACCTCTCTGTGCCCCGGTGTTCTGGCTGATGTGGGGATCATGTTCCCCAGTTGCCTGGAAGTGCTGTGGGCTCCCAGCACACACTGGCAGCTGCCTGTGGCTGTGTTCCATGCTGGAAAGGTTATACCTTCAGTAAGCAAAGTGTGCGTAATTGCTGCACCTCCTGTCCTTGTTCTGGAAAGTCCCCTTTGAAATGGTTGTTTTAGAGGGAATTCGATAATTTGCAAATCCCCCAAGAATGGAAGTATTCCAAACTAACCAAGTCCCCAAATTGATGTGGACTTCTTCTGTGTCACAAATGCTAAAACCTGCCCAGCTGGTGTGGTTCAGTGGTTGAGCATCAACCCATGGATCAGGAGGTCACAGTTAGATTCCTGGTCAGGGCACATGGCCAGGTTGTGGGCTCAATCCCCAGTAGGGGGTGTGCAGAAGGCAGCTGATCAATGATTTTCATCACTAATGTTTCTTTCTCTCTATCCCTCTCCCTTCCTCTCTGAAATCAATAAAAATATATTTTAGAAAACAAACAAAAACAAATGCTAACATGTGGCAAAATGTATTTTGTGTTCAGTGATTTGCATGTCCTGTATAAAATGAGAACCCAGTCAGGGAAGTTTTAAACTCACCACTGTTTTTCCTTTGCTGCTTTGAGTTTTTCCTCTGTCATTTTGATTCCAAAGGAGATCTAATCTCACCGTTTACTCTGGATGGATGGGTTTTGTATGGAGAAGTCTATGAAATTGATTGAGAAATTAGATTGGCTTCATCTTCCTGTTTCTAGCAAATATTTTCTCAATAAAAATTCATCAATCTTGGTACAAATCTGTTGAAAATATGTGTGTTCAAAATCATAAAGCCTAAACATCCATGGGGTCAGAACACTGAATGATTCTTTAACTAGACTGTGGTAAACCCTGCAGTGGTGAAATGGGTTACCATGGCTCTCTAGTCCTTTTCTATCTGGGCTTCTACATACTGCCCACTCCCAGGGGCAGACTTCCTGAAAAACCTCCAAAGAAACAGGTGGTCATATATATGTTTTGTTTGCTTTTCCCCCTTGAGCATGGATCTGTCATCCCAGCTAAAATGATTTGACTAATCTCTTCTTTCTTCTAAGATCAAGTTTAGAATGTATCTCCCTGGGCCCATCCTGCCAAGCCAGCATCCTTCCTGGGAGCCCTTCTCTAGCCTCCCCATCCCTCCCCCTGTCATATTAACTTCCTGTTGCTTCCTCTCAAGGCCAGGAGATCTTTAAGGTCAAGGGCTCTGCCCTGTTCCTTTTGGCGTTCTTAGAGCTAGTCACTAAAATTGTATGAGGTAGGTACCAAAGTTCTGTTAACAATGAAGAGTGAGCATGCCGTTTAGAGATCATGAACCAGGGTAGAAAGTAATTACATCAGTAACTACATCAGTAGTTCATGCCCCTTTGAGCTAATATTTGGAAGCCTTACCTAGGCCATGTTTCCAGGCCCCACCCATCTTGGGGGCAAAAGCTACTGGGTAGGGTAATGGAGCTAGCCCTGGAACATGAGTTTTGGAATAATGTCTGGGTGGAGGGTGGTAAGCAAGAGATGGGAAAATACCCCAAGAATTTCATGGGGTTTGAGCTGGTAGAAGTTTCCATGGTGTGGCTAGAAAATACTCTTAGTAACTATATTCACTTTGTCTGAGTGTGTTACAAAAACCGATTCCTCTCACCTGCCCATTGTTCAGAGGCCCCACAGCAGTGTGTATTGGGCTACATGCTGACAGCTCACAGAATCCTGAGTACTGAGAACCGGGGAGCCCACGTTTGTACAAAACAGGAGATGTGGGCTTCATTGGACTTGGGCAAATGGATATGATAGAGACACAATGCACCTCTGATTCTTGTTTCCAATCCTTCCCATAGATTCAGTATGGATCACACCAGCAATGCCCATTTCTCAACGTGTGAAACAAAAAATAGAAGAATAGAGTGGAGGGAAGACCTACAGAGAGTGATGAAGCCACAACCCAACCCAGGCCACCCTGGGCCAGCAGAACCAACAACCTAAAAACTCTTTCCTCCTCTCAGGCAAACAACCCTGAGAATTGGGAAGGCACTGGACTAAAAGAGCCCAGGTCCCTAAAGAGGAGTTGTGGGAGAGGGTTAGGACGCATGTGAAGTCCCTGTGTGTGATTGTGCCTGGTTGTAGGGAAGCTCTCAGTTCCATGTCCCTCACTTATTGCAACACGGGCAGCTGGAGGGAGCAGGCGAGGCCAAGGTGACCCTCCTGCTTTAGGTTAAGCCTCAGTGATTTGATGTTTCTTCTCTGCAGGCAGACTACCAAAACTCCCATACCACGGGCTGTTCAGTGATCTTGTACAAAGATAAACCCAGGGCTTGTCAGCAGAAATATCATATTCTTAACAATGATGAACTGTACAATAACCTCCAAAGAGTCTCAATATTGGGAATATTGAGGGGAAGATGGGAAAGGAAAAAACAGAGCAAAGAAAAAATTTGAGGTAGAAAAGATGTGAAGAAAGAGCATTAGATCTATGTGTGCATGCATATGTGTGTTTGTGTGTATGGCCAGCTAGGTGTCTGTGTGTATGTGAGCATGCATATGCATATTTATGTGTGCACAAACACACATGCATGTGTTGGGTGTACATGCCAGTATGTACATGCATAACATGTGTATTTGTGCATGTGTGTGAATACGCCTGCATATTTGCATGTGGGTGTGCTGCAGGTATGTGTGCCTCTGTTTGCCTGTGTGGCCCTGTGTTTGTGTGTGTGTGTGTGTTGGGGGGTGTTTTGGCCCACGAGATCAGTACCCTGTGCCCAGACTAGTGGAGTGATTCACCAGGGAGACAGTACAAACCAAATTAAACAGGAAACACACTACAGCTCTCTCCACAGCTTTGGCGCAGAAACCCGGAGGGAGCACACTGTGGGAGGGGAGGCAGAAGTAGTTTCCTGACTTGTATGCTGTTGATTTGGCACCTCTCACCGGTGTTATATTTCAGAAGAGGAACAACAGATTCTTCATGGGGGGACAGAAAGCAGGGCAGAGGCTCAGAGAATTCGGAACTGGCACGTTCACTGAAAAACACAAACACTGTTGTATGCTCTTCAAATGCTATTAAGACACGCGCACATATACGTGCTTATTTGAGTACATGTGTCCGAACAACAACAACACACACTGTGAGCCCATGAGGCAGAGACGACTCTGGTCCAGACCATCTTAGGCTTGATTTCTGGAACCCCAGGCTTCCAGCCAGAGGATGCTAACATCAGAGCCAACGATTTCATCATTTGATGCGGGAAACGTGGGCACACGGACACACAGGGGTGTTTGCTGAGAGAAATCCTCTGTCACTTTACAGCAAGTAAACTGTTTTCTCCATGCAACTCCTACAGGGTAGGACACTGAAAACATGTTTGAATTTACTCAGAGATTCATGTTTTATTCCATATTCAAAACAGCCTCTTCATTGTGGGCTTTCCATCCCCGTGGGCTTTCCATCTTACTGAAGCTACGTGTATATTTTGGAATAAGACCCATCAGCAAAAGCATCCAAAATCCAGTTTGGAGCCTAGGAGAGAAACAGGGGTCACCGGTCTCAGGTAGTCCTTCTCTATGAAACAAAAAATAAAGCAAAACTTCTCAACAGAGGGCACTGTGGCAGGAGGAGGGATTTTAGAAATGGACCAAGTTGGGCCTTAGCTACAACCATGTTGTGTGCTTGTAGTGTGAGGAAAACCCCTCTTCCCCTCACCACCACAGCCAGTAAATACAAATCTTCGCTCTTCACCCCCTTTGAGCTACAAATTCAGAGACGAGTTATGGAAGTAGACACAGAGTAGGGAGGAGGCTAAGGACAGAGCCAAAGGTAGTCATAAGTACACAACATATTCCGCAGTTCCATCCAGGGAGCCAACGGGGGGGGGGGGGGGGGGGGAAGAAGCGAAAAAGGAACATCCAGATTTTCACCCATTATTCTACATGTTTGAGAATTACAGTTACAGGAAGTCAAGATCTTGGGAATTATTCTGTTTCATTGAGATATTTGTTATCTAATAGCTTCACAGCGGCATTACATGATCAAATACAACAGACATGAATACATACCAGCTACAAGAGTTACTACAGGGACAAAGCTTTCCCTTTAAGTATTTACTATTAAGCACTTAAGTGTCAAACTTCTATCACTTCTCACATTCGAGTGCACAGAAAGCACAGGGACAGTCAGCACAGCAAGGGGTGGTCATCCCTGGATGTTTCTGCAAGTTCAAAGCCACACGTGGTGTCTGGACAGTGACTTTGACAACTTCCAACTACTCCAGCTTCCCATCAATAATTCATGCCACAGGACTGACTAGAAGTGAAGGATCAATACACCCCGTTCCGTCTACCTTCACCACACTCCGCAGGCCTGACACGGGCCCTGCCTCACACCCCAGGTGCCACCTCTCAGCATCCTCCGGAAAAGCTTGGGAGACATTAGATATTTCTAAGCATCAGGAAACATAGCCTGGAGACAATGCACCAAAATGTAAAAGTACTCACGTAAAAAGGGCTGATTCTATTCTATCGACACTGCCGCACGAAGCAAAACAAGTGAACTCCCACAAAGTTATTGCAATTCAAAGCCGCCCAATGCGATTTTATTCAAAGCCTCCCTTTTCCTTGATTTTCCTGACCTTCCCTGCCCTCTGTCTTCTTGTCGTTGCTGTTTCTGTGCTCAATCATCTATCACGCCATATTGGGATCTAGGCCTCTGTTTGAATATATTTTATCTTCCTAATTGCAGGGAGGTGTGAGGTGGAGCATTCTTTTATCTGAAGCATTTATTTCTCCCCCGTCCTTTCTCCATGAGTGACTTCCCTTGAGTACTAATGGTTGCACGGTGGGCCGTGCATTGAGTGAGTGAGTTAGGGAGGGCTCCTATTGGGTAAGGTGTGCTTAGGTTATAGCACTGGGAAAAATTGAAGTGTTCTGGTTAAAATAGAATCTGCATCTCAGATTGTGCTCAGAGAAATGATCTGGAGTGGCGGATATTATTTGTCAGTAAAGGGGCCCAGAGTGCAGGATAGGCAGAAAGAGTGACCCTGGAAGGCAAGGGGAGGCACCTAGTTCCTCGGGCTGGCTCCCAACCCAGCCACCTAATGGCCACACTAACTGAGGGGAGAAGAGCTTCAAGCGAGGTCACCCGACTGGTTCCAGAGCTAGTCCCACCACCAGCTTCTCTGAGGGGCCAAGGTCAGAATCGCCAGGAAGAATTCCTTCGCTTACTCTGCCGAACTGTGCATCCCTCCTTCTCCCCCTCCATCCTTCCACCTGCTGCTCTGGCTCAGACAGAGGGCCAGAGAGAGGGAATAAACAACAACAAAAGTAACGAAACCCAAAAGGACAAACTTTCCATGGAGAGGAGTCCCCCTCCCCCACTTTCTACTCTCTCCTGTTGGCCGAGGAAAAACTATTGGCTGCATCACACCCAGAGACCCACATTGTAGAAGCAGCTTTCCTAAAGGGAATGCGTCAGTGATGCTGTGAGCTTTCTGAGGACAGGTGCCCGCTCGCTCTACCGCCTGTTGGGCCTCCTGTACGTCTCTGGCAGAAACCAAAACTGGTTTTGGTAGTCAGTAATCCCATGATGACTTCTCTTTGTGGAGCCAATGAGAATCATGCTCTATTTGTTTGTTGCTTAAATCAGGATTCAAGGTGTCCCTTCCGATGCTGTGTGCCACTGACTGCAGGTGTCACCCAGCAGCTATTGCACACGTGGCTTTAGTCTGGCTGTTTCTGGACTCATCGTAGCCAAGGCAATTTAGGGAGCGGGATGATGCTGTGAGAGGAGAGGCTTAAGGGTCAGTGTGAATGTGGGTGTGCGCACTGGTGTGTTCATGCAAGAGATCGAGTAAGAATGGGACAGGCAGAGGACTAGGGCCAGAGAGAGTGGGAGAGCGCGAATAAAGAAGCCAATAAAAACAGCAGTTCTTGGGAAAACATTTATGATGTGAAGTGCTCACAATGTGGGAGATCCAGCTCTTTCTTCTTTAAAACAATTTGGTGAGGGACATGCTCCCCCCCCCGGGGAGAAGCAAGACCCAAACCAGAACATCAGTGTAGAAGCAGGTGGGGTGGCCAGGTGGAGAGGGACTCGGACACTCGGGAGCTGACCTCAGAGGAAACAGAGACAGGATTTCTCGAGGAGAAACCCGGTGCCAAAACCCACGATGCTCTCCATTACCTGCGTAAGGGTTGGTCACCTGTGAGTGCAGTTCAGATATTACTTGTTTCTGCTTAAATATTTTTTGGGGGGGTGTGTGACTGAATGGACGAATGGTCAGAGTTAGCAGGATTTGCTCACTCACTTAAATCGGCATGTGATATCAGGTATTACATGTGTATTAAACCTTTCTTCGGTATTTCAGGGTGATTTCTCCTCCGCATAAAAAGATATTAGTGATCCTCCCCCAGATCTCTTCAGAGGCAGGAACGTGCTTTCTAGTTTTCTGTCAGGGTGCAATATTCAAAATGGTGTGAAAACTCCTTAAATTGAATAAACCCGGCAGTGTGAATAAAGCAGGATACACCTCTAACTTGCCAAAGCAAATACTCTCTGAATGGAAATGATAGGAACATTTAAAGAAACATATTAACTTTTAGTACAGTTCAAGTTTATGACAACGTACACATCAATAATAGTAAGCAAAGGTCAAATGAAAAGTTAGCAACTATTATTAATACAAGAAAATATACGGCAATGAAGGCAGATTCTTTCGCGGTGCAAAGCAGAGCTTCTTATGATACAATAACAAAAGCTACAACTTAGTGCTCTACTAACCAGGAACGAGGCACTTTGCCAAATCCTTTATGTGTGTTTCGATTCAGTGAACGCTTATACCAATCAATGAGGTGGAGATGATGTTCATTTCTTTTTTTCTAATGGAGGACACAGAGCCAGAGCTCAGCACCATGCCCAAGAGTTCACAGGCAGTTAAGCAAGGAGCTGAGCCAAAAAGCTGGCCTGCTTCCGGGGCCAATGGCCCCCCGAACACTTCATGTCAGGGTCTCTGTTGTTTTCCCTATTTCCCAGTGAAACATCAGAAGCTACCTGGAGAAGAAGTGATTGCTACTGTATGCTAATTTCACACATGGTCATTTGAAATGGATAAAAAAAAACAAAACCCCACACATCATGAAAATGCTGATATATCATGGTTCTACCCTCCAAACCAGTGTGGGGTGTTTATCACTTTATATTTAGCTTTAGCCAAGCCAGAAAGGTGCCTCATTTAACCTTGAATTTGCAATTCGTGCAAAACACACACACACACACACACACACACACACACACGCCATGCCCTGCAAGAGTGGGGGAAAATATAAGGACTGGAAGGACACACAAGACCCAGAATACCAGAATCACATTTTCCAGAGAACTGTCTCATTTTGGGTGTACATTTTTCTAGCAGCTGTTGTTTAGAAAGTGCTACTGGTCACGCTGATAAAATGTGGCAGTTCCAGCATATTAACATAAATATTTTTACCTGGATAATTCTGGCTGTTCACTTGAAAATGAAATTAATTCACATATTGTTTTCCCTGGAGTCCCCCAAAAACGTGCTAATTTTTTTTTAAGGTCCAGAACAACTGTGTGTACTGGTGCTGAACCAAGTATTATTCGTCACCAGCAGTTTTGTTTTCCTAGCGCACGCTGTACTAAGAAGCAGGGTAATGGGACTGAATGTGGAATCAATACATATTCAAATGGAATCTGTTTATTTTGCTTTTAAAAACATAGTCCCGCAAGATGAGCTGAACTGTGATAGCTGCAATCGACTGCTAATGGCATCCCCTCCTTAATGGCTGGCTTTGTGCTTCCTATGAAGACTGATTTCCCATAATCCGAGCAAGCATGGCCTTGCTGATTTAATCAGCACTTCTGGGCCTGAGAGAGGATGCTTATAAGGTGTTGGTACACTGAGAGCAGTGAGGAGACAAGGCTCTGAAGCGGATGCTTCCGGTTCAAATCCCAGCTCAGACCCTTCCTAGCTACTTGAACAGTCATAAGCTACTAACCAATAAGCATCTGCATTCTCCACACGTGTGGGGTACTAACAACCCCGTAGGCAGGGCCTACGCTGCCCTACACCAAAAGCCACCATGTTCCTCGCAGTTTATATGAATGGAGCCCTTTGGGGTTGTGAGGTACACTGTGTCAATGTGCCCAGCACGAATGAAGTCGCCGGGGAATTCTGGCTCCTTTTATTCTTTTTTTAAAAATATATATTTTATTGATTTTTTTACAGAGAGGAAGAGAGAGGGATAGAGAGTCAGAAACATCAATTAGAGAGAAACATCAACCAGCTGCCTCTTGCACACCCACCACTGGAGATGTGCCCACAACCAAGGTACATGCTCTTGACTGGAATCGAACCTGGGACCTTTCAGTCCGAAGACCAACACTCTATCCACTGAGCCAAACCACTTTTGGCTCCTTTTATTCTTTTTAACCCTCACATGTATTATCTATGGCTTCTAGTTTCACATCCCAGTTCTTAAAGGACTTTAGAAAGTAGGATAAACCAGGTTCCACTGGATTTCCCAATCAAGGAGCAATGGGACTTCGTTTCCAGAGTCAAGTGCCCTTTCTATCTTTTCAGAGAAACTGTCTTTGCAGATTTCATTCTGTTTCTATGTTATATCATGTCTGTGAAGAGGTTTGAACACTCAAGATGTCCTCCAAGGTGCTATATAAACATCATCGCCAAACTCCCATACAGAGTCATGTATTTACAGAAGCGAGTTTGGAGCCAGACTGGGCCAGATTCGAGCCCTCTCCATCTTTAGCTGTGTGATTTTCCCTAGCAAGTTCAACTTTCAAGCCTCCACTTCCTCGTTTGTGTATTGGGGGGATAATTATTTGAACCACTTAGCACTGTTGGGGTGGGTGAACTAGAGGGAGCATAGCAATGTGTTCAGCAAAAGCCTGGCGCATAGCTGATACCAATCAAGTCCCTGCCACCTTAGCGCGGCTGCCAGTCCCCGTGTCTCAGCCTCTGGCAGCCAGATCTTAGATCCAGAGGCCTCTTCAACTGCCAGTCATGCCACGCAATGTTGTCCCATGAACTCAGCGGGGTGCAGAGTTCTTAGAAAGATAATCAGCGGGACATTGTTCTAGTTCCATCGCTGCTACTGCGGAGACGTGCATTCTCAGCATGCTGAGGCTGCAGACCTCAGCGTCTCCGTCTACAAGGGGAAGAAGTCTCTTTAAGCCCGGGATCCTTGGATTCAAACACTAGGCAAAGCAGGCAGCATTTGTGCTCTGATTTTCCTTTGACTGGTTAGTGACCTCCTGCACTTTGGACAGTGTCCATGTGGCCACCCCTGCTTGATGTTCATGGCACACTTTGCTGATGGATCCATAGTTGTTTTCGCTGAACTTGGGATGAGACCTTAGAATCCTACTCAACAGAGTACTCAAGTGTGCAGGGCCTCTGTCAACCTTCCTAAGTTTTGATTTGAAGGACTTGGCATATTTGCCATCTCTGCTTTGAAACATCTTTTTAAGTACTTCAGATTGTCTTCTGCAAAAGCTGTATATATCCCTCTTCAGTACCCCTAACCCCATGGTCTGCAAACTGTGATTAGTGAGCCACATGCGGCTCTTTGGCCCCTTGAGTGTGGCTCTTCCACAAAATACCATGCCCTAGCCGAGTCTATTTTGAAGAAGTTGACATTAGAAGAAGTTTAAAAATTTTGGCTCTCCAAAGAAATTTCAATAGTTGTACTGTTTGATGTTTGCCTCTGTTAACTAATGAGTTTGCTGACCACTGCCCTAACCAAAGGTGGACTTTTATACATAGCTCACAACAGAACTGATTTTCAGTTTCAGGGGGTTTACATTGTAAAGGTACTCAATTCCTTTAAAATACACCATGGAAGCCCTTCTTTGTTCTTCCCACTGTGCATATTCAAGCAAAGGGTGTGGAGGGGTGTGGAGGCAGGTGAACATGAGACTGAAATCTGTTCTATTACATGCAATGCCTGGGGAAGATTAGGGCGTGGCCAGGTGGGCAGGAGGGACATGCATCAATCCTGGAAATTAAGGGCTTATTTTTAGGAAAAGCTAATGGGTCAGAATGTTCTAACACAGGGAACAGTGTGGCTGAAGCCTGATGGACAGACACGTGCCTGGTCTGGTTGGAAAACATCCAGTCTCTCAGAACCAAAAAGCACAGTGCATGGTGGGTGGCGCTCTGCAGGACACAGTGATGACAGGTGATTAGAAGCCATCATCTTAGAGAAAGAGGTGCACACACGTGAATCGAGAAAGATCTCTACAGGAAAACAAAACAAAACAAAACAAACATCCTCCCACGAACCACCCAAACGTGGATGGGGATAATGGTACGTGGAGTGTTAAGGAGAAGAGGGCCTTTATGTGTAGCTGTAATTACTGCCCATAGAAGCTGCCTGTTTAAGATAATCAGATCTGGACAGAGGAGCAGCTCATGTAATGAGACAGGGGAGGAGGGGAAGCTCCCTGTCTGACATTTAGAATTAGGTTTATTTCCTTGTCAACAATAAAGGCAAATACCAGAGCATTTGTTTGTGTCCCAAGCATGGCAGCAGTGCAATCCCTGAGGGAGGGTTTTTTTGGGGTTATTTTTCTGTGTTAATAACCCGAAGCTGAGCATGAGCGATGGTGCTGATGCGAACACAGCACAAGGCTCACAGGGTGAGGGAATGACAACCTGACTGTCCATCAAATACATTGACTGACATACTCCATGTGCCAGGGGTGGGGCGAATGCTGGGAGGGAGGCAGGGCACACATGGGCATGCCTTCAGGCGGTGCCTAGTCTAGTGAACAAGCATATGTCATATACACAGATACATGCATGGTCACAAGTCAAGAGAGCACTTGTCAGGAAGAGTGAAGGGTAGAATGAAGGCTTCAAACCAGAGGAACCCTGTTTAAAAGTGGGGTGAGGGGCACACTAAGGGGCAGTGTCTCCAGGAGAGAGTGTCTCAGAGGCAGTGGGTCACAGGGAAGTGTCTGGAGGCTTTGGGCACTGCTGCTCAGACACGGAACAGCGTGGCCAAAGCCCAATGGAGACACATGTGCCCGGTCTGGTTGGAAAAGGTCAAGTCCTTCAGAACCATAATGCACAGGATATGGTGGGGAGGGCAAGGTCAAGTCCCTGAGAACCATAAAGCACACTCTATAGCCTAAGCCTGTGGTCGGTGAACTGCGGCTCTAGAGCCACATGCAGCTCTTTGGCCCCTTGAGTGTGACTCTTCCACAAAATATCATGGTCAGGGCGAGTCTATTTTGAAGTGGCATTAGAAGAAGTTTAAGTTTAAAAAATGTGGCTCTCAAAAGAAATTTCAGCTGAAACTGGTTTGGCTCAGTGGATAGAGCATCGGCCTGCGGACTGAAAGGTCCTGAGTTTGATTCCTGTCAAGGGCATGTACATTGGTTACGAGCACATCCCCAGTGGGGGTGTGTGCAAGAGGCAGCTGATCGATGTTTTCTCTCTCATCTATGTTTCTAACTCTCTGTCCCTCCCCGTTCCTCTCTGTAAAAAAAAAAAAAAAAAAAAAAAAAAAGAAATCTCAATCGTTGTGCTGTTGATATTTGGCTCTGTTGACTAATGAGTTTGCTGACCACTGGCCTAAGCGGTCCAAAGTCATTCATTGCTACACCAGGTGCTGTACCTACAATCCCCTGTGCACACCTGCGGTGTCTGAGACTCCGGGTTCCACAAAACAGCAAAAAACCCTCAACAAAGTGGGCATCCCTTTGGGATATGGCAAGGTCTAAAGCAAGAGTAGAAGAATATTGACCAGTAATATCTAGACTATACCCACATCACTGGCTCTTCCATGTAGCCCGACTGGAAACTTAGCAGGAGGAAGTTTGGAAGCTGTTTTCTGTGCCCTGTGGAAGGATGTGGCGCACTTGGCAGCTGAGGGGGCAGAGCTCAGCATGCTGCTCACTGTCCCCGTGCAGAGGGCAGCCTCCCAGGCCTTGGCATAACCGGGACCAGAGTCCACAGGGCTGAGGTGAGAAACTGAGCTAAGAGGGAACAGCGCCTCGGCAGGAAGCAGCGGGCAAGGGCAAGAAACTGCAGGTTGGGGCAGGATGGGGGGCATGAGTGGAACCCCACAAAGGCAGGAACAGGCTCGCAGGGTGGGGTCAGCCTGGCTGTCTGCCTCAGGGTTGGGTGGTGTTTTCCCCAAGGCAGTGATGAGCCCCCTGGGGATTTTAAGCAGGACGGCCCCGGGCAGATTTGCACGCACACCTCTTTCTGTGGTCCTTGGCTTCACAGATGTGGCAAGGTTTACTAATTGAAGGCAAGACCCTCCACCAGCCAGCAGAGAGATTGTGGCTTGAGATACTCACTTCATTGCGGTGGTCTGGACCCGAACCTGCAGTATCTCTGCATTGTGCTCGTAGTTCATGCATCATCTCAAGTTTTAACTGTATTTTAGTTTGTTTTGCATATCTTGGCCAACTCTGATGTGAACAGGTGGTTGGGGGATTTGTGGATTTGTGTATGTGCAATGGGGGCTGGTGTGTGTGGGTAGGAGGATCTTTTTAAAAAATATAGCCTCAGCTGTGTGAAATAGTAGCTCTCCGCTCCTCACCCCCCAACACTCACAGGTACTCCACCCGAGAAAAACAGTCACAGGTGATCAAAATTAGGTAGCAATTCCCCAAATGCACGCCCCATGATCTTTACCAATCCGTGTATCACCTGGCCTCTTATTAATATTTTTCTGTAGATCAACTCATTTTTAGTCACGGTGCTACATAGAAATTTCTTTTAGCTACAACCATCAGAAGGCAGTTTTAAAAATAAGATTTAATGGACTCAGCTCAGCGTGGTGAAGTTCCAGCTCAATATTGCTGTCTAATAGAGAGACGGGCCTCAAGCCTCTCGCTCTGTTAACAAGTGAAATTCATGGGTTTTCGAGAAGCCGTAACATCTCTCATCACAGGGAGGCCTCCCTGGCAACAGGAGGCGGCAGACGGGCCCAGGGGTTATTTTGTACAAATGGCAAGCTAAGAATCATTTTTGCATTTTTTAATGGCTCAAGAAAATTAAGAGAAAAATCACATTTCATGACAGAAAAATTATATGAAATGCAAATCTCATGATTCACACACACAGGTTTCTTTGGAGCCACACCTATCACGTATGCATTATCTCCAGCTGGTTTCTTGCTAACATGGCTGAGCTGAATAGTGCCACGGAGCCTGTTAGCAAGCATATCAAACTCAAAGGCTAACACGGGCCAAACAAACGAGGCATGTGGCCTGTGGGTCACGAGTTTGACATGCTTGATGCATAGCCTAAGACCAAGTGATCCAAAGTTATTTGATGCTATCTCAGGTGTACCTACAATCACCTGTGCTCATCTGTGGTATCCGAGACTCCCATACTGGGTCCCACAAAACAGCAGAAAACCTTCAACAAAGTGGGCATCCCTTTGGGACATGGCAATGTCAAAAGCAAGAGTAGAAGAATATTGACCAGCAATATCTAGACTATACCCACACTGCTGGCTCTTTGATGCAGCTGGACTGGAAATGTAGCAGGAGGAAGTTTAGTGGCTGCTTGCTGCGCCCTGTGGAAGGATGGGGTATTTATCTACCAGGATGATTTTTTTCCCCAATCCTCACCCCAGGATATGTTTTTATTGATTTTAGAGAGAGAGAAAGGTGGAGTGAGTGAGAAACAAACATCGATGTGAGAAACAGTGATTGATTGCCTCCCACATGTGCCCCGACTAGTGATCAAACCCCCAACAATCAAACCCACGGGCTTTTGGTGTATCAGACAACAATCCAGCCAACTGAGCCACACCAGCCAGGGCGATGATGTTCCCCCTGCCCCATGTAAACATTAAATAAATTCTGATGAACAACATGATTACATGGTCCAGTTTCAGCCAGCTTCTCTATTTAGAGTCACTTCACTCACTTAGCAAGACGAATGAGAACCATTCATGCACACCCAGAGATTCAGAAGGGACCCAAGTCTCCACAGCAGGGGGAAAGAAAAGAAATAATCAGCAAGCTCTGTCAGCACCAACACAACTCGAGCCGCTAAGCTCACTTTAAGCCCAACAGAGAAAAATAAGACATAAAGCACAGCATAGGAAGGAAGCAAAGCGATGGCAGAATGCTGAGCAGCATCCTAGAGGCAAATCCCATGCAAACCAGACTGTGCTGGAAGGTAAAAGCAGGAAGAGGCAGGGTTTACCACTAATGTGTCCAAGGGAGGCACACAGAGTATGGCTCGGTACCTCTAGTCCCGCTGAAAGGGCTGCTCCTCTCTCCAGCGCTGGGTCCATACTGGTCTGTGCAAGCAACCACCTGGGAGCTTTCCCAGCCTGATTCCCAGGCCACGCCCCCCACTAATTAAGCAGCCAGTTTTGTAGTGATGTCCCCATGATTACAATTAATGCTCTCCAACTGTCCTACCACGTGCCCTACCATGTGCGCTGCTGCCCAAAAGCTGTTCAGTGGGCTCATGGGGGGGAGGGGGGGAGGAGGGAATTGAGCTGAGCAAGTGCAAAGGAAGTGCAGAGGAAGTGCGGTGAGTAGTGGGGACTTGAGAGAGAGGCCCCGTTTAGAAGGCTGATGATTTTGGGGAAGATCTGCAGTAATGCTAAAACATCAACCTGAGGTTCATGTTGCCTGCCCAAGTATCTTAAATAAGTGAAATTGTAAAAGGTTCGTTCAACCAATTAGTCAGTTCTGCTTCCCTGATTTAAGTTATTTTAAAAATTTAAAAGGAAGGAAAAACATTTAAAAGGAATGATTGTGCTGGGCTTCCTGAGTTCATATATTTTATTTTATGCTAAGTTATGTTATGTTATGCTATGTTATGTTATTAATTTCAGAGAGAAAGGAGAAGGAGAGAGAGAAACATCAATGATGAGAGAGAATCATTGACTGGCTGCCTCCTGCATGCCTCCTACTAAGGATCCAGCCCACAACCTGGGCTTGTGCCCTTGGCCGGATTCAAACTCAAGACCCTTTAGCCCGCAGGCTATCACTCTATCTGCTGAGCCAAATCAGCTAGGGCTGAGTTCATTCATAAGCTAAACCTTTGAGGTACTGGAATGCCCACTAAAGGATTCTTCTACAGGTAACCAGCCTGCACATCTGATGATAATGTCAACACTACAGCTTCTTGGACGTGTTGGTCAGCAAACTTTTGGAGATAAACTTATCATTCAAGTCTATCTGCATATTGGGTTTGCTGCTGGGTACAGAATTGTCTGAGCTATATTTCTTCTAACATCAACCCCGGGTCCCTTCACTCTGACTTAGGCTTTATAACCCCTGTGTTAGTCAACACCCCTCCCCCCAACATTTCTTTAAAAAGTAGATGAATGTGAGGGGGAGGGGCATATGTTGGCATATGACAGGTACCCAGACCTCCAGCAGTTTCTCCTCAGTTTACCCATTTGAGATTATTCTTTAGGAGATTAATTTTTGCATTTGTTCGCATTAAGCCAAACTTTTTTTCTGGGAGCCCAATTCATCTTTCAGGAGAATTATGTGACTATTTAAAAATCCATTGACTAAAATCCTAACTTCATAAAGGGAATGCCAAATGAAATCTGGAGGAGAAAACACTGTTAAACAAAGTTCCATCATTCTCCCTTTTTCCATTGCCCATCCAAACACCTTTGGCCGGTCACTCTTCCTGACCAACAGGGACAATATTTATTAGATTTCTGAAGACTTGGTAGAGCCATTTCTGGCCATGACATGGTCTGAGTTAATCTTCCCAGAGGTTATGACATTTGCATTTATTGAGCGCCGTATATACAAATGCCAGACACCCTGTACTGGGAGCGCATGGCACACCCACGAGTTAGACAATATTACCCCTAATTACACAGGAAAGATCAGAGGCTCACACAGACTATGCAAAGTGCCCTTTATCTCAGTTTAATCAGTGGTCATTCTGTAACTCAGACCCAGGGCTGTCTGGCTCCAAAGCTTGGGCTCTCGATTTCTGCTTCATCCTGCCAACTGGATGCATGTACACCAACCAGGCGGCCCTCCGGGGGGCCGGCGCAAGGACCCGCAATGGCCTGGTTCCCGGCACTGCAGTCCATCTGCCACGATGCTACAGTGTGTCAATGCCATTCTAGAAGGAAGCCCGGAGGCCATCTGGGCAACCTCCCCGTAGTGCCGCATTTTATTTGTTAACCTAGCCAACCTGTCTTTTTTTCTGGGGACGAGGTACCTGACTGGACAGCTGGTGTCCCTCCCTACCTAATCACACACAGGGTATGTGTGTGTGGGAAGCACATGCGCACACCGGATAAACCTTTGAGGTATTCCAGTTTGTAAACATCAGGAATACCTCATTAATTGCTTACGACATATGAAATGTGGTGAAGGTGATGCTGGCAACAACGCTGTCTTCAGTATCGTCTCCCAGGGGAGTGTACCTCCCACGTGTTGGTCCAGGCCCTGGAGGTGTCAGTCACCCGAATTGCTAATTAAAAATACCAATTCCTAAGCTTCACCCGAGACAAACAGAATCAGATTCTCTGGGGGTGATGATCTGGAAACGGTGTTCACAAGAAAGCCCCAGGTGACAGCCGGAACAAGGAGCTAATTCACAGAGTTAGACTGAATGGGCGCAATTGCCTTGGGTGAATTCGCCTGACTCTTCCACAAACATTTATTGATCTAATATTATGTGCCGAGCACTGTACTAGACTCTGAGAACAAGATGGAGCTTACTGGCCAGTGAGGGGAGAACAGCAATACCACGTGGACGCATGCATACATGGGATAATATCAGGTGCTGGCATTAGGGCGGTAAAGTGGGAAGGAAGATGGAGAGTGGTACTTAGTGCAGACTCGGGGAGCAAATGGTGGGATAGAAAGGCAGAGGGTGAAGAAAGAGGTATTCCCGTGCCCAAAGGGTGCTAGAAAAATAGATGAGACATTAACCACACAGTTTCAGACTTCAGACACATGTAGTTAGACAGTGGTCCCAAACTCATTAGTCAAGAGAACCAAATATCAACAGGACAACGATTGAAATTTCTTTTGAGAGACAACTTTTTAAAACTTAAACTTCTTCTAATACCACTTCTTCAAAATAGACAATCCCAGGCCGTGGTATTTTGTGGAAGAGCCACACTCAAGGGGCCAAAGAGGCACATGTGGCTCGTGAGCTGCAGTTTGCCAACCATGGAGTTACAAGTTAGGACAGATAAGTCATTGTTTATCACATACCTTTCCAGGGACACTGTCTTGGGGACCACTGCGTGGACACCAGGGCTGGGATGCCCTCAGCACCTCTTTCACTGACTTCTCCTTCCTCTGCCTGTGGAACTTCTTCCCCCATCACCTCCCCAGAGATCCACCGCCCTCCTCCCCCACTCCCCCCCCCCCCCCCCCGCTCCCTTGCTGCAAATTCCAAGTTCTCCACCCACTGGAGCCTCTGTGTCACTGCCCTGATGTGGGGTCTTTCTAAAATACCATGCAATGATAGAATGTGGCAAATGGTTCCTTTTTTGGCTGGATGATTGGGGGACTGGGGCAGCACAATAGAACTGGGGATGTGGGATATCTCAGAAAACTCTGTCCATATACTCAGCGGCATGGTCCTTCACACACTACTCATTGTAACCTGATGTTGGCTGGGGAAAATCCTGCTGGTGGCTCAGCTTAGGCCTTCATCTGCCTCTCTGGTTCTGTCTATTTCTGTCTCTTGACTTCTCCCAGAACAGGAAGGAATTGTTCTTATTTGTCTCAGATCTTGGTTTTTCTGCATGTGAGCCAAGATACAGAGAGGGAGGGTATTTATGCAGTCAGGGGACTCACAGTTCTTATAACTGAAGAGATGAGGGGGAAATGAGGCCGAGGGTGTGGGAAGATAAGGGAGAATGGAAATCACAAGTGCACGAGCCCAAATAGATATTACAAATCATTGTTCAGTGTATACCAAGGTGTGGCTCACACACAAAATGATGAGGATGGGGCAAAGTGTCAAGCAACATGGGTTTTTCAAAGCATTTTCACTAGAAATACCTTGTTTTCAATTTCCCATCAAACTTTCTGATGATTACATTAATTAAGGAGAAAAATCTCATTTTGTTGCTAGCATTCTTTAACACTGTGTTCCTTATAAACCTTACATTATATACATACCAGAGGCCTGGTGCACAAACTTTGTGCATGGGGGCAGTGGTGGGGGGGAGGTCTCTCAGCCTGGCCTGCACCCTTTCCAATCTGGGACCCCTTGGGGATGTCCAACTCACAATCTGGGACTGCTGGCTTCTAACTGCTCACCTGCCTGCCTGCCTGATCACCCCTAACTGCCTCTGCTTGCTGGCATGATTGCCCCTTAACTGGTCCCCTCACAGCCTGGTCACCCCTAACTGTCAGCCTGGTCACCCCCTAACTGTTCCACTGCAGGCCTAGTTGTCCCCTAACTGCCCCCTGCCAGCCTAGTCATCCCTTATCTGCCCTCTTGCCAGCCTGGTTGCCCCCTAACTGCTCCCTTGCTGGCCTGATCACCCCTAACCACCTGTGCCTCGACCCCAACCACCATGGCTTTGTCCGGAAGGAAGTCAGACATTCAGAAGATGGCTGGTCGACCTGGTATAATTAGCATAGTACCCTTTCATTAATATAGATACATGGCAAAGGTATTTTGTATATATATGCTATCTATACTAATAAAAGGGTAATATGCTAATTAGACCTGATGTTTTTAGGACATCCTTCTGGACATCCTTCTGCACAAAGCCATGGTGGTGGGGGCTGAGGCAGAGGCAGTTAGGGGTGACCAGGCCTGCAGGAGAGGGCAGTTAGGGGCTATCAGGCAGGCAGGCAGGTGAACAGTTAGGAGCCAGTGGTCCCAGATTGCAAGAGGGATGTCCGACTGCCTGTCAGGCCTAAACTGGCAGTCAAACATCCCCTGAGTGGTCCCAGATTGTAGAGGGTGCAGGTCGGGCTGAAGGGACCCCTCTCCTTGCATGGATTTTGTGCACTGGGCCTCTAGTATATATAATAAAGATATAAAATAATATATAAATCATATATACTTCTACCCATACTGGTATTGTTCCATTCTAAACAGTGATATGATGCTTTCATTTTAAATACATTTAAGTTAAAAAGGAAACACTGTTTTAAATAAAATGTCAAGCAAATAAATTATAGGCAATATTATAGAAGTTTGGCAAACACCACATCACCCAATCTCCTTTCTTTATAGACAAAAATACTGAGGCCCACAGAACTTAGCTAATTCACAGCCACAAAGCTACTCAGTATATCCGGTCTCCCCATCCAGTAGCCTTTCCAGCATGTGAAGGAACATATCTGTACAAATATTAGAAATTCTCCCCTAATAAGTAAAAAAAAGGAACTGCTAGAGTGGAGAAACTCATTGGCAATTCTATTCTGTAGATGAATTCAGAAAAATTAAAGACAGAAATAACTCAGGCTTAAATTCTGGGTCTGTCCTGGCCAGCAATGTACCAATGAGATGTCACCAGACCTTCTTGAACTTCACGTCCCTCTTCTGTTGTAAACAATAAGCAAGCCCAACAACACAAATGAGAACATACTCCTACTAATCTCAGGAGGTTGGAGAATCGAGGAAGATGACAACAGAAAGGCCTGTCATAGAGGGTGTGACTCTATAATACAGCATTCATTTTTTTCCTCCTACGTTTCAAAATATGGTTTTGGTTTTTAAAGACCAGAAAGCATGTGTTTTTCCCCTAAATTCCACCTGTCCCATTCCCAGTTGATTTTTCTACTTAAACAGGAGGTGGGGCTTTGAGGCTCTTGGGCCAAAAATTATAGCACACCTAAGGAACACTTTCACTGAAAGCAAAATTAGTGACAGCAATAGTGCCCCTGAGGGATTTTGAAGAGCAGATGAAGAGGCAAGGACTGAGCTAAGCCTTCTTTCCTTCCCCTCTGCTGATAGAATTTAATCAAAACAGGACCCACCTTTGCAACTATGGGTACCCTTTCCTGGAGTCCAATGGAGAAACTGGGGGAAGAGAGATCATTTAAAATACTGTAGTTCCATTTCTCTTTTATTGCTTTCAAAGAGAGGAAGGAAGAGGGAGAGAGAGAAGAAACATCAATGATGAGAGAGAATCACTGATTATCTGCCTCCTGCACGCCCCCTGCTGGGGATGAAGCCCACAACCTGAGCATGTGCTCTGGGAATTAAACTGTGACCTCCTGGTTCATAGGTCTATGCTCAACCTCTGAGCCATAAATGGTCAGACTGCATTTCCTTTTTAAAAAAGATACAGTGACAAATGAATGCAGGGATGTCTCCCTTTGCCATTGCCTGCGTACATTTCTGTGGTGACCCTGAGCATGCATCCTTCGGCTCTCTTGCAGGGGGCGCAGGGGTGACCAAAAGTCCTCATTGCTGGGTCACTTTGGATCTACCCCTGGATATGGGCTGAGGCCAGGCTTCCCAGCTTCCCATAGCTGTTCTTGTCTCATGACCGAGCACAGTGGGTACTAACTCACGGCCATTTCTGTGGGATGTGGGAACACTCCCATGAACAATGCTGGCTCCCAGCTGCTGTCTGGCTGACAGTGTATGAGAATGTGCCTCAGTCTGTGACTCTGTTACTCAGTCCGCCCTCCTTACACCTTTCCTGTCACCCTCGTGTCATGCTAACATTGTCATCTGAAGGCCCTCCCCACCTTCTGCACTCCTACTTTTGTGTTCACAGCTGTTTTCACCTCCAAAGCTTTTACATTTTTAATCCTGCCTTGGTATCTGCTCCTCTGAGGACCCAAAGTAACTACACGTTGTCCTCAAAGTTCAAGTCCTACCAAGCAGATCACTGTGCAGAAGGTCTAAGAGGAGTAACCAGAGCCAGGCACTCAGACATGTCCCGCTGGTTCTACTAGAAGTGAAAACAAAAGTTCCATTAGCATTTTGTGCAAACTTACAACCACATTTCATCACCCAGAGTGTACCTTCGCTGACTACCAGATGTGTCATTAACCATTTCTGGAAAAAAAGTGAAATAAAACCACCCAGCATGAGAACGCTGCGGAATAAGTCAATACTGGCAGATGGTGTTGATTTTGTCAATGCTCATGTTAAAAAATTACCGCCTAGTCCCACCCGATCCATCCCTTTAAGGTGGAAAAGCGTTATGTAAAAACGGCTACTGAAAATGCAATATTTTTTATCAGCTATCATTGAGCTCCTTAAAAAATATGAGCACTGCTTTTCATGGTTTTCAGTTTTCTAGGACGTGGTGCAATTCACAGGAGATGGGTTTGTATAAATCTGACACGATGGAGTATTTTGCCAGCAGCTCTGTCTTGCAACGTGCAATCTGTTTTGTTTTTCAAACAAACTTGGTATGTGAGTCAGTTGGAGAGCGAGTGTTTCCAGGACCAAGGGGAAAATTCCTCCATTCGACGACCTCCTGCAATGGGACACAGTCTACACGCCCAACAACAATGCATCATTTATAAGCGCTGCCCCATGCTCTTTCCCTCGGAGTCACAAGGAGAATCGTGAAAAATGATTCCATTGAAGAATACATAGCAACCTTGGGGAAAGCTTGCAATGCATGAAGTGAAAGAATTATAAAAGATGAAGCCATATTTCTTTCAAAACATGCCCTTCCCCTTCAGAGGCTGGATAGCAGAGTGCTTCTGAGCAGGTAATCTGGGCTCTGACACCCATTCTCACGACCTTGCAAACCCCGCTGAAGTCGCTTGACCTGTCTCTGCCCCATCTTCTCCATACATGAGGGAGGATAATAAGAGTGTTCCTCTGTCATGGGGTTCTTTGAAGGGTTAAATGTGAAGCATTTTTTAAAAGTTCCTGGCACAGAGTAAGTGTTATATAAATATTACTATTACTGTTTTAATTGTTTTATTACCTATAATTGTAGAGGAAGCCCCGGAAGCATATTTCTCACATTGTGGATAGCGATTCTTGCTAAATGGTTAAGATTGTAAAAGATTTTTAAGTGTTTATTTTTTCTTGTTTTATTTGTTTATTCTAATGTTTTTTTTCATACATGCAAACAGTACCATTCAGGAACTAGAGGGGGAGTAAGAGGGGAGAGAAAGGAACAGGAAAAAAGAACATTTTGGCATGCTTTTGAATCCCCATTTCTGCTACTATAAATGGTAGAATTGGATGAATAAAGTGGCTTAATTTTTTATAGGTCTGAAACTCAAAGAACGTGGATCACGAAGAATTTTTCTTAAAATACCTCAACTATCTGTGAACTCCTGACCTCAGTGCTAGCAGGTAACTGAACCAAATCACATGTCAGTCAACGTGACGATGGAGCAAGGTAAGAACCTTGGGTACATGGAGAGAGAGGTATTCCAACATAAATAAGTTTGAGAAGAAAAGGACTCCCTTGTCAATGCTTCCATTTCACCCTCCCCTTTATGATGAAAATTAAACCTTTTTTTCTTTTTTTAGATTTAGAAAACAGTGTTCTCTTTCACCTTCTAGCATATGCATAATTTAAAAAAAATGGTACTGACAATTGTGCCGCATACAAATACAGGTTCTATAGGTCTGTATGCCCTAAGTATGTAAATAAGTCAGATGTTGCATGAGTGCCTTTTCACTCAAACTCTAATTGTTTCTTGTCACCCCAAACAGCAACCTTCGCCAATTTCCCCTGAAGTTACCCGAGATCACATCACTGAAGAGCAGAGGCCAAATGATATCCGCCCATGCTCTGAGCATCCATTTTGTTAACTACACATGTCTGGAAATTGTTTTCTGAAATTTGACAACAGATTTCTTAAGAAGTAGGAATCAGGTGAGGAGAATAAAACTATTCTGGATATGATTTTGTCTCCTCCCCACCCCATCCCAGCCCACCTCACCCCACCTCAGGATTTCAACAAGAACGTGACAAATGAGATGAGGGCTCTTCTTTTTTTTTTTTTTTTTGGTTGACTCACCCAAGGATATTTTTCCATTGATTTTTAGAGAGAGTGGAAGGGAGAGGGAGAGAAAACAACATTGATGTGAGAGACCCATCTATTAGTTGTCTACCACACGTGTCTGGACTAGAGCTGGGGATCAAGCCTGAAACCAGGTACATACCCTTGACAGGAATTGAACCCAGGACCCTTCAGTCCACAGGTTGATGCTTTATCCACTGAGCCAATCCAGCTGGGGCGAGGGGGTTCTTAAGTTGAGGGATCTTCCAGGTGTCAAGAAGGCATGTCTCATTTTTTGAGGTCTTCTTTTGTAGTTGAGGCATCAGTGCCTTTCTTTAACTGCTACAACATCCCAGCAAAGCTACAATGAAACTGTGGTACACTAGTCCTATTTTTCTTTAAATCCCCATAGTTAGGCTGATCTTAAAGAATGTTCCAGAACACATCTCTGAAAGTCATCTCTTTCCACAAGAATGGCCCTTGTGATACTGAATGAGGTTGCCATAGAAACTCATCGGGCCCTACTTATGCGGAGACCTACCTGCTTTTCTACTCTGTAAACACGTTTCCATTTTTAAAGCCCTCGCTCAATCAAAGTGACGCCGAGCAGCCACTACCTGGAGAAAACAGGCCCCTCGCCTGACACTCCATGACCTTTGGGCTGAGGGACATGTGGAATAGATGCCCGAGAGGAAATAAATCTTCACAAATGTGCCTCAGCTCCTTTAAGCACTTAAGCAATAAAGACACGCGTCATTATTCACCCAGGATAGCGGACTCTTCCATCTCTAATCGAAAACATTCGGGATAAGAAAAGTCATAGACCTTACATAAAACTGTCTTTTTGGTCATTAAAGCAAGAGTGTGCATTGCTTAACCATGAAGAAGGAGTGGTCCTAGCCTTTGCACATGCTGGTAGGTACTCCATGTGGCTTTGCAAAGATGTCCTTTGCCACAGGATAGGTAAGTAATCTCAGCAAATAATAGTAAGTGCTCATTACGTTTCAGTCTTATGATGTGCCAGGTACTGTTCTAAGATATTAATGCACTGTTTTATATAATCTCTACAGCAATTACATGAGAAACATAGGTTTTCTTCTTCCCATTTTACAGGTGGGAAAATTGAAGCTAAAAGATGGTAAGTGACTTGCTTCATGTAACAGCTACTATTAATGTATTTGATTTGAACTCAGGTAAACTCATTCCACATACTGATGTCTGATTCTACAAGGTGGTAAGCAACCTTTGCACTCTACTGCAAAGTCTTCTGGGTGCTCTTATCCAGCCTTTGTGTCCCATCACCTCTAAGGCCTTTAGCAATTTTTTGAAAGATAAATGCATCCTGTAGTTAGTAATAGGAATAAGAAGCTGACTTTTAAAAATCACCTACCATAGGGTACTGTGTATCATTATGGATCACCTATTTATCACAGATCATCACCTATCTGAATTTCCTCAACTACAAAGTTCTCTTGATGATGCTTGGAATTAACTCATTATGAAGATTTTTGACTCAAGAATGCTTTCATGGCCGAAACTGGTTTGGTTCAGCATCGGCCTGCGGACTGAAGGGTCCCAGGTTCGATTCTGGTCAAGGGCATGTACCATGGTTGCAGGCACATCCCCAGTAGGGGGTGTGCAGGAGGCAGCTGATCAATGATTCTCTCTCATCGATGTTTTTAACTCTCTATCCCTCTCTCTTCCTCTCTGTGAAAAGTAAATAAAATAAAATAAAATGAAAGAATGTTTTCATAGTACTTTTTTAAACTCTGGGATCAGGTAGAAGCTTATGAGATAGAAGTGAAAATTCTCTGAAAGAGAATGATTGGTAGAGCAATGAACCTGCAATACCAACCATGGAAATACTGAAAATGAATTTTCTCTCAACAGTATTTAAAAGATCATCTCGGGGATTACTCAGGAAAAAATAAATTAAGGAGAGATGGGGAAAGGAGTGAGAATATTTTGTGATTGCTGGCTTGATTGATTCAGGATGGTATATAAAGAGCCAGAATTGCACTCACTTGGGATATGAAAACAGGAGGACAGAGTTTGTCATGGCAGATATGGGGTATGTGGAAATAAAAAGAATAGAAAACTTCTGATCTTCACAGATACATTTGAAGTCACTTTTCAAAAATATATTTTATACTCAACAACACAAGCATTCTATAATTCCCTTTACATTTGGTTTCTGAAGCTATGGATTTGACCACAATGCAAAGGAAGGCTAACTGTTGAAGACTAACAATTGAGCTCTCAGAGTCTGTTTCTAAAATGTGAACCTAGGATGGGAACCACCAAGAATGCACTGGATATGAGTTGAGAGCTGATGAGCTAGATTTCCTGAGATCTCACGTGGGTTCCAGTTTGGCCTCTGGACTTAAAAGCCATGTTATCCTCTGGCGAATGGCTTTAGGTCTACATTGCCTCAGTTTTTCTCATCCGTTATATGGTGATATTAACAGAACATGTATATTATTTAACCGAACTTTTATAAATTAACTGAGATAATGTGTATGAGGATGGTTCAGAATAGTAGGTGCTCAATAAAGATGGGTATTCTTATTATGAAAGTTACAAAACAATGACTAATCTTATTATTAACTAGAGGCCCAGTGCATGAATTCAGGCCAATCAAGGGCAGGGCCGGGCTGAGGGAGGGGGCTGAGGGAGGTTGGCCAGCTGCCCCGAACCCATTTGGCTGGTTTGCTGGCTGCAGTGTGTGTCATAGCAACCAGTTGTTCCTGTCGTTTTGGTCGTTCCAGTTGCTTGGCATACACACACACATACACACACACACACACACACACACACACACGAACACACACACTAGTGGCCTGATGCACAAAATTTGTGCATGGAGTAGGGGGTTCCCTCAGCCCAGCCTGCACCCTTTCCAATTATGGACCCCTTAGGGGATGTCCGACTGCTGGTTTAGGCCCAATTCCTGTGGGTTGCCATGGCAACTCAGCACTGACTACAGGATTGACTTTTGTTGTTCATTTGAGCCTTCTGTCGGTCATTATGGACCCTGGGTTTTTATATATTAGAATGGGAAAATAATTTCTAGTGATGGAAGAAAGTAATTTAATGTCCTTACAATAGTGTAGAGTAGTAATTTTCAACCGGTGTGTTGTAATAATTTTTAAAGCATGCAATACCTGCTTATGTAGTTAGGGGCACTGATCTCTTTTTCCTTAGATTGTCAAATTTTAAAAAATGACAATACCAACATAGCAATAACAGTCTGGTGTGAATGCTCTGTCTTGAACCATACATATGTAAGTCATATAACAGAGTTTCATCTTATTGGTCGCATCGCATAATGAGGTTGCATCTGGTTGGTTAATTGTTGGTAACAGAAACCCTTATATACAAATATAAGCATCTGGTTTTAAAAAGTCACTTTGGAACAAAAAAGGGTGGGTCATTACTATTATTTTTTGCAAACCAGTCAAAATTATACCTTTTTTTGTGTCAGATTGGCAAAACTTACAATATATATTCTGGTGTGTCACAGAATTTTAGTAATTAGCTTATATGTGTCATGAGATGAAAAAGGTTGAAAATCACTGGCATAGAGCATGCTTGGTTTACACAATAAAATATTTTACTAAATTCCTTCATTGTTTCCCACCTTGCCAGTGCAGAACAATGGACAGTGCATTAGGAGTCTTTCCTTAAGTATTTCCCAAGCTCTGCCTGAGGGGACAAGAGTTCTTCATTTATCACAGATGCATTCTCTCTCAGCTTCCTTAGTCATTTACACCACAAATGAAATGCCAGTGTGTGACCTTCTTCCTGACCAGGCAGATGCATAGTGGTGCTTTTTGATGCTGGAGGCACAGTGAATCAGCTGGGAACTTCCAGGACACAAAACTCTTCTGCTTTGTGCCAATGCTGAGAGAAAGGCTACTCTGGTACTCACCCACAGGAGAACCAAGAGCCAGACAGCATCATTTGGAAAGACCATGGACCAGTTGGGACAGGGAGCCAAGACTGAGGCCATCTGTCTCATGGAGAAGAATCCAGTGGGTGTTAAAGACCTCATCAGAGGGGCTTGGGTGTGTACTTTATGCTTTTCCTCATCAAAATAAATTTGAGTGTTGGTCCGGAGCCTATTACTGAATTATGACCACGGAAGATGAGCTGGCACCATGGTCCCCAGGCCAGCTGCGGGAGCAGACCCTCTGGGTTGTCCCACTGCCACATCCACACACACTGTGTGGTTTGTCCTTTGCAACAGCCAACAGGAAGGCTCAGTGGCCATCGGGCCACCCAAGAGGCAGATCTTTTATCTAAGTACTACATGCATTTTTAATTTAAAAATACTTCCCTTAACATTAGAATCATCATAAATAAGAGTGCAATATGGTGGATAGAGTGAAGCTGGCAGGCCATTCACAGATTGACTGTTATTAAAATTAGCATTATTATGATCCCATCAATTATTTCTATTCTTCGGAATGTTTCATTTGTTTCCCCAAACCTCTTTACATGCTCTTGTGAGGTTCATTATAATGTCAGGTGTTTCTTTTTTAGGAACATAAATTCCTTGTCTGACTAATACGGTTTTTCAGGAAAGCATTCTGTTTTGGGCATGGGGAAGATGCTAGTGTCATTTCTAAAGCTGCCTGTGTTTATTCCCTCACATAACCCAATTGTCAGCAGCTTTGGGGACTCCATTACAGTCAACCAGATGTTTACATAACAACAACAGCACACTCTAATTTTCAATAATAAACATAATGGATGTTATTCTATTTTATATCAGCAATGATCCTCTCTCCTAAGAGGTTAGTGGTATTTGTTGGACCAGCTAAGTTGGATGACATCATGGGACCATCCTTTCTTGGAGCAACTAGAACAAAGCAACGTAAGAGTGGCAGTGGGGGCATTCCTGTTTTCTTGACTTTCCTATCTCTGGTGTCCAGTGAGTAAGAGAGACATGGTCCTGCTTGACACAAAGCTACTGGAGGAGATGATGATAAATATTCAGCCAAACAAATCCATACAATTAATACAGATTAATATCATAGCATATGGACACATAATTATACAAATACAGGAAACTATGCTAACAAGCATCAATACAAGAAGCAACCAATGACTGCATAAGTGAAAGAACAAATCAATCTCTCTCTCAATAAAATAAAAAAATATGTGTTTCAATAGAAATTGAGTCTTGATAGATATACGAGAATCCACCAAAAACAATTTATCAACATTGTTTGTAATTGTTAACCACAGAGAAGTGAAAGAGAATATTGCATCCATAACCACAGGTTTCTGGGAAAAAGCATTCTCTCTTTGTGTGTTCTCTTGGTCTCTCAACACACACACACACACACAGCCCTAAGAGAAGGTTTGAATTCTAGAATGACAGAAAGGATATAGCTAAAGAGTGAATTAGTGATTTGGAATTAAAGTGTAGGAAATCAATCACCTAGATATAGGACAAAACTGAATGAGCTGAAACTGTTTCTCCATCCTGGCTAGTTTTGATGAGCATATGGGCAATGGAGTTCTACTATACTACTGGTGGTAGAAAAATTGGCACAACATTTTTTGGAGGGCAAAATGACTGTATAAGTATGTAATATATATACACACACATATATATATATGTATATATATATATATATATATATATACATATATATATATATTCACATGCATTTTATATGCATGTATGCATATACACACATAATTGCATATGAAATATATATATATCACATAGTTAGACTATAAATATATATATCATTGATCTAGCTAGCCTAATTTTAGTCATATTCCCTATAGAAATTAAGTGTATGTACAAAGGTGTCCATTTCAGCATTGTTTATAACAATGAATAAGATAGGTATAGCTTTAATGTTCTTTAGCAAGAGAATAAATATTATTGTGCTTTTATCTCTGGAAAAAGCTGCAGTTGATAAAAGACATGAGCGAGGATACATTTTCTAAATGGAAAGCTACCAACAGCATGCTATGAGGAAAAGGAAGGTTGCTGATGTGTATGTAGTGCACAACCACCTTTTTATTTAAAAGTAAGAAAATTAGGATTTCTCTCTGTGTAAATGCTAGAAAAATTCTAAAATAATCCAAACAATACAACTGGAAATGTGATTTGGACTTGGCTTAGGGAGCTTAGCCAACAATTCATAAGCTTATCTAATTATAGACTAAAACATCTTGTTTTGAACTTTAACTTCATTACTGTTTCAAAATGTAAAAATATAAATAAATTTGGAATAACAGCATGACATAGCTAGCGACTTAAGTCACAATGTCTTTTGTTATAATTTAATGAAACTGTTTTCTGGAAACACAAATATAATAACATCATTTAAAGACAATTCATAACAGGATCAATTGAGGTTTGTTTTTTAACACATACTAAGCACTTAAAATGTGTTAAACAGTGAATTAGGTTCTACACCTATTTAAAAAACACACCTGTAAATATTTCATAGTTTTATGGGGGATAAAGCAAAACAAGTCATTGTAATTCAGAATGGCAAAGGTGTATGTTGGATACATGCTTTGATCTCAGTGTTTTGACATTTCTGCCTCCTCAGCAAGGTGGGCACCTGTCTCCATGCCCTCAGGCTCGTCTGGGCACCACACTCATGATGTTACAGGCACCAGCAGTTTCTTAACCACTTCCTATCTGTCTGCCCTCTTATTTCACACACCTTGGGCCTTCCTCACTGTGGATCTCCCCATGTCACTGTGCACAAATATATGAGAATTTGTTTCTCTGTTGTCCTTCTCATAGCATCCTAACTGTAACTAAGAGACAATTCTGATTTCCCTTCAACTTGACCCCCTCCTTCATGTCTACCCTTCTTCCTCTGGCCCATGATTTTTGGTAATTTAACCCACCACTTCCTCACTTACCCCAAATCTGATGATAACTCATCTCTGCCTGAAAACATCTTCCTGCCCCACGCTTTTGTGAATTCCTGCTTATCCTTCAGATTTACCTCTATTATTATTTTATTGGGGAGTTTTATTTCAACCTATCAGGGTCCCCCATATATTTTTTCTTACAACCTTTATTCACGTATGTTTTCTCTATAAATCTGTAAGCAGTCTAAAGGCGGGGATCATTTCTTTCTTTCTCACCATTCCCAGTGCCAAGTACTGTACCCAGCATAAAATAGGTTCAACAGTGTTTGAAAGGAATGGAGTGATTAATTAAATAATTAGGCTGCCAAGCCCATGGGGAGCATAGAAAGTCCGCCACAGCCTGAGGGTACTTCCTCTAAAGCCAGTATCTTAAAGAATGACAAGGAAAAGACTAAGGCAAGGCAGAGGAGGTATACTCAGAGATTTAGCCAGGTGGTTATACAATCTGTGTTCCCCCATGAAGCCAAAGCCATAATTGCTATCCATTCTAGCAAAGATGCAATCCCATTGTGGGTGACCATTGCAAGAGGGGGTTCGGCTTTCTTTTTTTTCTACACGTGGAGCCAGAGACAACACTTTGGATGCCTCATCAATATAAGCAAATTCTTTCTGCAGAATATTGGTCCAGAATAAAAATTGAAACTGCTTATCATGTCAGAGAGTAGCGGTTCCTAATAACAGATTTCAGGAAACAGCCTAAGAAGTACGTTTTTCAGATGTCCCTATTAAATTGCCCTTTCTAAAATAAAAGCCTGCTTTCAGCACCAAAAGAGAAAACTGGTGAAGTGTTGAATTATGAATATAATATATTGAAATTCATCACGATCACGTACCCCCTTAACTTTCAAGAAAGTCTAATTACTCCTAATCTAAACGGAATAAAAGAAGTACATCTATAGTACTTGCTGATAACATGTGAATTCATGCCAGCCTTCCTGAATTGAGAAAATGCTTTCATTTTAACAACCAGGGCTTTGGAATCTAATGAATTACTTATTTTATTTTTATCACTTGAATTCCACCCTGCGAATGTGGAAAATAAGTATCGTACAGCAGTGCAGTTTAACATATTATTAATACTATTTTTCCCCCTAGGTAGATCTTGAAGACTGCATAAGTAGATGATAACAGGGTAAATCACATTTGAAAGTTAGAAAGAAATCAGAAAGGCTATAGGAAATAGTCCTGTGGCAGCTGATATAAAATTATAGGTACTTCATCAAAACCCAGCCGGCCACAGCTACCTCATAACTCATGCTTAGCGCTTCCTAACGTGATTAGGCTGCCAAGAGGGTGCATTTGTGTGTTTTGGTTTTCTTTTAATCGCTTGATGTTCAGCTCCCCTTCCAAATGCCTCCTGATTGACGACCGTCATCATGGTGGGAATAAAGAGATCGTCAACTTTGCCGAAGAAAAGTTATTACATTGCAGTTTTCCTAAAGGGAAACATTCCTTGCAACGGTAATTGACAAAAAAAATCTTTATTGACAGTCTTTGAGGGAAAATACAATATTCAACACTTAGGCTGAAGCTAGATTGGTAAAGGCAATGCAGATTTGAAGCAATTATACAGGCAAGTTGGCTAAGAAAATCAGCTGGAAGAGAAGGTGTCTATTCTATTTTACTGGTCTGATTGGCAACTAGGCTGTCTTTCTTCTCCCTCACACACTCACTCCCTCCACCAACATGGACCTAAGGCCTGTAAATGTGATGCACCTTTTCCCGCAGGACATCCAGGCTAATGGGTAGATGGGAGTGGAAGCAAGACTCATATAAAGCAAATGGACATCAAGGTGGTGACTGCTGTTACAAACACAGCTACTGTGGGGACAGAAGACAGAGAAGAATCAGCCCCCATGTGGGATCTGCCAATGAGCTACTTCTCCCAACCCCCATTAGACATACAGGAGCCCCCTTTTATGAGTTATTTTGAGAGGGAGGATTTATCTGCTATAGGTGATAATAATAAATGTTTATTATCTGGCTTTTTCAAAATTAATACTTTTCTCTGATTAGAAATATAGCATTATGTTCATTGTAGAGTATTTAGAAAACACAGGGGGGGGACTACAAAAATGAAAGAAATAGAAGACTCATCTGGCATGTCACTATTTGGAGATAATCATAATTTTCTTTCCGATATTTCTAATCCTTAGTGTGTGTGTGTTCATTAAAATTGATTCTTGGACACAAGAACAGTGTTAGATGGGCTATTTTGTAACCTATCATTTTAAATTTTACAATAAACTATAAATACTATTTTAGAACATTGTTCCACAGCATGATTTTAATAGTCACATATTATTTTATTGAATTAATACATCAAATGATTTAACAAATTGCTTACTGATGAACTATTTTAGACTATTTATAATTCTTTTACATCATAAACAATGTACCAGCTTTATCTTTTAATTTGAGGGAAGAGAGATTAATAATTTATCATATTCTATTCAAATTCATCTTAAAATTTCTCTCTCTGATACCACCAATAAAGAGATTTACAGTATTTTATTTAATTATTATTATTTCAAAACCATATTTTACAAATATATAATAAAAACAATTCAATTCTTCTTATAGAGCTTTAAGTAAAAAAGCAAAATTTTAAAAATAATGGTGCTATTTAGGTGATGAATAGGAGTTGAAAAACTTAAAGAAAACAGAGATAAGGTTTTAAGTACACAAAACGCATACCATAATTATCTACAGATTTTGGTGGAGGGGAGTGAAGTTTAGCTCTGATTTGCCTATCAACTAATCCTATATAATAAAAGCCTAATACACTAAGAGTCTTGTTGAGAGACTGGCCAGTCAAAGTGTAATATGCTAGTGATATGCTAATGCCACTCAACTGCTCACTATGACAAGCACTGTTCACCAGGGGGCAGACACTCTGACCTGTAGGTTAACTAGCTGCTGGGGTCTAGCAGGATGAGCCAAAGGAGCTGTTTGAGAAGGGCTGGACACGCCCTGGAGCCCTCCTGTGGGCCAACCTCCCATGTCTTTCCCCAACCCCTATCGTACTACTGTGAGGTCCCTTGGCCTGTTCTGTGCCCTAACAATACAGAACCCCTCAGGGGGAAGTCCAGGAGCCAGTTGTGGCTCAATCCCACAATGGAGTCCTGTTCAGTCAGAAGCCAGGCTCACAGCTGGTGAGCATAATAGTAGTGGCAGGAGCCTCTCCCACCTCTGCAGAAGTGCTAAGGATGTCCTGGTGCCAGCTTAGGGGAGCGGGCCTAAGCATTCAGTCAGGTATCTCAAGGGCTCCTCGTGAAAGGGTACAGACCTGGCTGAGGGACCTCCCTCCCCCAGTGCACAAATTTCATGCACTGGGCCCCTAGTAGAAACATAAAAATACTACCAGCCATATAAATAATAATGTCTGGAGGGGGAAAAACATTTGCTCATTTATCCTCTATCCCAGGACTAAATCATGAAACATGTTTTCTTGGAGAACTTTATAAAGATCTGTGTGGTATAATGGGTGACATCTTCAAATAACATAGTTAAAGTAAATACAACTATTTGATTTATAAAATGTTGCTTATCATTAATAACAATGGAAATAAATGATGTTTAGGGAATCATTTCAGCTTATGTTGTCCTCTTGAGATAACTAAAACATCCTGGAATTTATTGTTGAACAAGTGTTGAGTGTTCTTATACTAGGAGCTGAGTAAGAGATTTGATGACATTCCTTTGTCCTCCACATGTTGAAAGCAGATGGAAAAGTGTGAAAAGGACACAGAGGGAAAGGCCACTGACCTCCTAGTGCCCTGATTGTACAACATGCATACATTTAGTTGAGAGAATTATCTACAGACATCAGCTGGCTCTAAGAGGTCACTTTCAGGTGTGATGTTCTTACATAGTTTAATTAGTTTGACTTTTTCTTTATGACAAAAATAATTTGATTCACACAAAAAAAGTTGAGTATAATCTCAACTTTTCCAAGGGCATTTCAGATGTGAAGAAAAATATATGTTTAATTCCATGAGGCATTGTTTCAGCAAGGACACAGTGGATTATTGAAAACATTTTATTTGTGGGATAGGAATGCAGAATAAAGCTGCAGGCAGTAGTTACTTTGCATAAAATTTTTCATTTCAAACTCCCTTTTTAGCTTCTGAAATGGACTCATTTGCCATTTTTCCAAAAGCCTTCCTAAATGATATCCCGAAACCATAATCACTCTCTTCCTGGACAGACATGAATGTACATATTACAAATATAACAGAATAGGTTTATACTTGCTGTATTGCTTTGTTCACATTCTCAAATTCACTTATTAATTTGTCAAATTACTCCTGGGTACCAGGCATTTGAAGTAAGTATAAAGTGCTGCTGTACAGAGTTTTCTTTTCTTTTCTTTTCTTTTCTTTTCTTTTCTTTTCTTTTTTTTTTTTTTTTTTTACTTAGACTGCATATTCCTAAACAGGAACCATACCTGCTATTTCATTTGCTTTATTTTCCTTTCCTTTCTTCCTTTCTTTTTTTCTGATTTATAGGGTAATTGTTTAGGACTGGGGGCAGAGAAGAATAAATAAAGAAGCAAGTTAGTAAGAAAAAGATGTTTAATTTCCTAAAAGAATCTGGATTTAAAAGAAAAAGGCTTAAGTTTGTACTGAACATAGCAGAGGTGGAAAAATATAATTTAACATTCATAGCATGGAGCTGTCACTGAAATGGTGATACTTATAACATCCACATTCTGGAGAAAATGACCATGTGTAGAATAAAAGTGCCATGTAAATAGATATAGTGAGTTGTTGAAGTGATATAGGACTTAGATAGGACATTTTTCCCCCTCAAAACCAAACACACAACAAACCAAAAAACTGGCTCTTTGAATATGCTTGAGGCTTCACCTTGCCTAACCTAGGTTGTTGTCAAGTATCATGGGGTCAGTAAATGCTACACAGGTTTTGAGAGTCAGGCTGATCTCTGATTACCTAAGATGTGTACAATTATTATCCAGGTTACCTTAGGTGCGTACAATGACTGGAATAATGGAGTATTATTTGTATGTAATGTTATTTGTGCTGTACTTTATATGAGAATGTGACTCTCTGACTTATAGCAATTTCTGCTCTTTAATATTGAATATGTGCTAGATTTAATTTGTTCCATTTGAGCTTGATAGTATTATATTGATAGAAATATATAGTCTCTGAATTAAAATTACCAAATTCCAAGTCACCAAGCTGAGATTATTATCCCCTAAACACATGCATATGGGAGGTTAGACTGCCTCACACTTAAAGTCCTTTAACTGTGTGGTCAAGGAAACATCCTAGGATTCAGTAAATATGAGTTATCTGCAAATGACCCCAGGGATGCCATGGTTAAAGTTGACCAGTGCTGGAGACACTTAGACATAGCAATGGCAGGGAGCTGAACATTTAGGCCTGACCTTCCATGGTGCAGTTTAACCACATGGTACAGACATGAGCCATGAAATACATATGATTTCAGAAAGCCAAATATTGTTAATGGAAAGATAGGACCACTGTTGTCTGAACATAGATTTCTTTCTCTCTTACTGTGAGCCTCATATGGTAATTCACTGTTAAAGTCCACATCCTCAGATTTATTTAAATATTAACAGGGATGCAAAACTCTGTGTGTGTCACACCAAACAACTAGAAACAAGCTACTTTATCTTCTCAATTCAAAGGAGAAGATAATAAACCATGCCAATAATAAATAATAAACCATGCCAATCTCGTTAAACTAAAACGTTAGTTTTTTTTTAAAGATCTCATGATATGATATTGGGAGGGGCGTTACTTGATCTTTTTAGAGTGCTTACATATTATTGGGAGATTTGTTTCTTTTCCCCCACCATTCAGTGGGCAGCACACCAGTTAGAATGGTGTGTGTCCTCAGTTGAAGTCTTAACTTTCTTGCATTTGTTATTGAGACAGAAGAATATAGATGTCGGAAATGCAAACTTGGAACTATCTGGGGCTAGAGCTTAAACAGAGGCCAACAACACAAGGATTGTGGTGTTTGAAAAGAAACATTTACAAAAACTTCGACTGACAAGGTGAGCTTCCCCACTGGCTAGCACTGCAATGGGGAAACTCCGGCCAGCGGGCAGTAGAAGGCCGATGAAATCATTTGGTCCAGCACTCCCAAGGCAACTGCAGGTGGGATTTGAAATTTAATAAATCTAGGCACTCTTTTCATAGCAACATAAATTTATAGGAAGCAAATGATGTTATAAATATTCAAATAGCCCTTGGCAGAAAAAGGTTCCCCATCCCTGGCCTAGTACGTCAACACAATCTAAATTCTGGGTTTAGAGAAGATTACATTTCCGCTAACTGATGTGCCTCTGATGAAAGCCCAGAAACAGTTACTCCTGCCCCTGCAACCATCAAGGCTTCTGCCATTCTTGAACACTTCCTGAGTGTTTTACATATTCATCTCACCAACCTACCCAAGAGGAAAGCTCTCTTATTGCCCCACTCTATCGGCAAGGAAGAAATGGAGAGCCACAGAGGTGACATGACTTGCCCTTGGTCACAGAGCTATTCAGCCGCAGAACCCTGGTCTCAAATTTTTAATGTCTCTTCTTATTGATTTCCCCCTGCTCCGATTAATTATGCCTTTCAAATACATGTTTTAGACTGTCTGTTTTGGGCGCCTGCCTCCACAGGAAAGGCTGTGAATGTGTTATAGGCATCAGTTGTGGGTCTCTATATTTGAGTTGCCTATGTTCTTTCACAGGAATAACCGTTTGGGGACACCCCACCAAAGGTGAGAACCTTCAGAATAAATGTCCAGAGATGCTGAAGCAGAACAAAGGTGATGGCATGACTGAATAATTTTTGACCCCAGGTGACCTGACCTGAATCACCTTGGAAATGCACTTGTCTCCAACGAGAGGGCAGCTGAGTGGACTAAAGTGCATGCATGTGGGAAGGTCAATGGCTTCAGCAGAGTGACTGGAGGCACAGATATCCAATGTCAATCCCCCCACACAGCCGCACACCCTAGAGTTTATTCCTCTTTTAAAGAGAATGTAATAGAGAAATTCGAGCCAGCAATAAGTTAGCCTTCTCGGGAGTCTAATGACATCGTTATAGAACATTCTCGCTTTGCTCCGTGGATACAATGTCATTAGTGCCCCTGGGGTTTAGACCACGCTATCTCAGTTATTCTACGCAGCCTCTCCCCAGGTTGTACCTCTCCCATATGTCGGAAAAATGAGAGCTGTTACAGACACAAAAGGGTTTGCGATAGCCCCAAGAGCACACAATATTATTTTGTTCATCAGTTGTCAAGTGCCTGCAGGGTTCAAAGAGATAGGTCAGTAGAAGGGTGTATATAATATGAATTGTTCTACACTCAGAAAAAAATAAGGTGTTTGCAGGAATGTGTCCCTAGGGTTCAAATGTAATAGAAGCCACAGATTCAATTGGGGTCTCTCGATCTCACCCCTTTTCTGAGACCACCAACCTGGATGTCAGCATTTAACTTGATTTTTATTCTCAATGATTGAATACCTTCTAATGCCCCCACAAACATCCTTTATGCTAAACAGTGAAGCTGGCCCATCACATCCTTTTCAAGTACTTGAAATTCAGTGTACATAGTGGGTGTGCAATACATCTGAGGTGAAGGAACACTTGTTAGGGCTTAGTAGAGACAATCTTTGTTCCAGAGCGCTACCCAATGGGGTACCAAAAGGATGAACATCCTTCTCAGTTAGCAGTGTGCAAACTTGTTTTGGCATGGGGACCAAATATAAGTGTTAATGGGAACAATATTTTAATCTAAAATTGGAAGGGCTTCATTTGTTTTCTCATTGTTAAAGCAGTATGCACACACTACACAAATTAAAACAATAGTTACAAATAGTAAGTCGAGATTCCCATCACCCAAAGCATGTAAGATGTTAAATAATAAAATATGATTTAAATTGAGTCCTATCCATAGGTATAAGTACAGACAAGGCCATGTGACAAATGGTATCTACACTTTGATAAAACTGTTGTAAGTCCTAACATACATGATCATAAAATAATAGTGAGTGACTGATCCCTAACCAATTTTTGTGACTGTGTCAAGTAAATACATAGATTCTTAAATGCTTCTCCAATTATCTCAAAAGCTATTAAGAAATAATAAAATGGTCTCAATATAAACATCATTTTAATGCACATTAGCTTTACAAAGCATATGTCTACCAGTCACCTCTATAGAGGTGTGGGGCAGGATACATATGTGTGAGACCAAATCATATTAGTGGTGTCTTGTGTCTATATTCTTTACACCTTGATAACTGTGATGCCAAAGGCTTAACTCAAAAAGTAGAGTTAAAAAACAGACACAATATTTGACATTTATCATCACACTTGGATGAGTGTGGACAGACACATGGATGAGTCCCATTACTTGACAACAAAGGACTTCATACACTTACATGCTAGAGACAGTGCTCAGCTTCCCAGTCATTCCTAACCAAACAGGGATTAAGTTTCTGGCTGAGTGAAAGGATGTGGGGGCCAAAAATTGGTAGTGATGAATAGGAAAGGAAGCTTGCCCATGAAGGATGGGAAAAAGCAGGAAAAAGCACCACCCAAAGGCTTCTTTGGAACTGGTAGAGTTGCCCAGAAGGTTGTTGAGAATAGGATGTGTACCGTAGAGGTGACTGATGTAGGAAACGATGAGAGAAGATACCTTTCAAGGAAGAAGTGGAAGGGTGGAGATGGAAACTAGAAGGTAGCACTTCACAGGAAGTCATAGAGAATAGTGACACTCAGCTGTCTTGTCAGAAGAACTTACCTGAGTAATAACAGCTATTAAAATTTGAATGATCAAGTCTATAAATTAGTTTTTCTGAGTGTCATTCAGGTCTTTTACTATACATAGAAAATGGGGGTAGGAAGAGAGAAAGAAAGGGGTGGGAGTGAGAGAGAAGAAACAGAGGAACAAAGAATGAATGTGAATGAGTATACAGTATATCTGGCCAAAGGGAATGAACTTAATAAAATTAAACAAAGAGGTGAGGGTGTGGATACACCATCACTGACATTGGGTCACATTGCCCTTTATAATGTGTGTATGTTTAGTGAAATTGCACCGCTCTCTTTGTCCTTATCTCTGGCCACCTTGGGAGTTTTGATCCTTAAAATTACAAAGAGGACAGAGAAGGATCACAAAGCACTCCCTCTTGGATGCACTGCCATCCATCTTTTTGATGTGAAACATCTAAAACCAGATTCGCAAAAATAATTTTCCACTGAGCATTTATTCAGAGCTCCGTTTCTCTGGTGATTCTTCACAAAGGTTTTGTTGCTGGTGCCCAGAGGAAAGACTAATTTAAATGTAGAAAGAGACACTTAAAAAAATAGTCATCTGTTGGCAAATCTCTGAAGGTATTACCTTCCTTTCACACAGGCAGGGAGCTAAACCTGATTGCATTTAGGGTTATCTTTAGCAGCTATCTTCAGAATCAAAACATTCTCATGAGGACTATTGTTCTAACTAATCTACTTATTAAGCTTTTATTCTGTTTTAATAGTCTTTTATTAAAAATAAACTCAAAGGGGACAGCAATGGATTTTGTAATTATTAGTGAGGAAAGCGCAGCCTATGACCTATAACCACTGGTTTGTCTAAGGATGCTCCTCTTTTGAAAGCTGTATTTTAAATCACTATGCTTAATTACATGCACTCACTCCCTCATCTGCACCCCCACTCTCTATCCCCTAAAAAGTACAACCAGTATGAAGCTGACTTTCCTCCAATTTGGAGTTGGGATGAAAAACTCAGTACGTGTGATGTGTAACTACAGTTTCAAGAAGTGTCATGTAGCAGCTGAGGGTGGCATGTCAGAAAAGGGCAACATGTCATGGAATATTTGTGAGTAGGATGCGCAAAGCTTTGTCTAAAGCAATTCTTTGTGCCACCTAATGCGAATCTGTGTCTTTCACTTCCTGAAGGCATCTGTATCCATTGTTCTTCTGGGCAAAAGATGCTCCCATATTTCTTTGGACTAAAAGCTATATTCCCCAAACCAATGAAATGAAGATTTTGTAATGAGAGAGAGAGAAAGAGAGAGAGAGAGCGAGAGCGAGCAACGCACCATGATTTTTATGAAAACATTGAGAACCATGGCAGGTAGACTCTCTCCCAAATCCTCCTGGTTTCCTTGGAAATACTCCCACTATTTCTTAATTTATTTCTTCAATTCTATTTGGAAATTCCAAAGGGAAGGAGCAGCCCATGGCTATGTTAAAAGCATGCTCGTTAAAAATGCAGGACCACATAACTGCTAATTTATTCTTTAACTCCTGATCAAATATTTTAATACATTAGGCCTTTATTATCAGAAGTCACTGTTTTCCAGATCATTCTCACTCAAGGTCACGCAGAAAGGTTTTAAAAATCATCTAAAAAAAAAAAAAAGGGAAATTAATCCCTTCCTTGTGCATTGGCATCTTTTTCTTTCTAAGAAGCCAGGAAATGCTCAAGGGACCTCTCCCTCTATTAGAGAGCAGGGACGATGCTAGAAGTCAAATTAATGCAAATGTGGAACGACCTCACCAGTAATAGTGCTTAACATGTATGGAACGTTTCTAAAATGTATGAAACAGCATCATCATTAGTTAACACAACCTTCAAATGCTTTCATAAGAGACATAGGATGTAAAGTGAGACAACAATCCTTGATAGCACAAGGCAAGTCTCAGATCAACACAAGACTAGAGCCAGAATTCTGTATTTCACCAGGGGATGTTTGTGGAGCTGAGGGAGATTTGACTCGACGACCTTGAACTCTCTCCTTAAATACACAAGACAGCCTCCAGAAGGAGGGAGAAGTTCAAACACTGAGCTCACATACAGGAAGTGACTCTGGGAGTCCAGGGAGCTTTTCAAAGGTGAGACAACCAGATCATGATTTCTCTGTTGGGGACTTTGTTATGAGAATTGGGGCACTGAGGTCCCAATGAAAGACATTCTCCTCAGATGAAAGATCAATATCTAATTTGATTTGCAGGCAAGAAATAAACTTCAGGATGGAGAGTTGTTGACTGTGTTTTCTTTGGACTTCTCTTCCACTTTACCAGGCTGCTGGCCACGTCTTAAGTAACAGACAGAGAAACTGAGATATGTATAAGCTTCCTATGAATCCCCTGTGCTTTATGATCTAAACCAACTAATAGATGGTGGTGCACTTGCCACATTCCTGTTATATTCAGAACCTGAGAAAAACAGCAAGAGACACTCACATCAATGGGATAAATGACTAGAGAGCAAAAGTGGACATTAGAGAGAGACTGCCCCTTCTTCCCTGTCCTTGTCAGATACTGTTGTTGGTCAACTCTGTAGCCATCAGTTGTTTTTCCAATAGCCCTCCTTCTCTCTAACCAAATCTCATTCTTGATTATGCTTGGAGGTTGGCCCCTCCCTTAGCCTAGAGGATGGACCTAGGTTTTGTCTGATTGTATAGTGATTCCTTGCAGTCGATTGATTGATGGATGGGTGGCAAGGAAACAATGTTTTTACTCCCTGATGGAAAAAGAGATCCTTGAGGTAAAGCCCTTCCCTATGTGTGCTTCCTGATTTGGATGCAGTCCTGTAAGAATGAAACACTTGAAAGTGAAGCCCAATGCAATGGAAGGGGAAACACGGCCAACACCATTACAAAGACACCGCTGAACTACTGAACTTGTCCAGAAATTATCTACCTCAGTAAATGAAGGACTTTTACTTTAATCCTGTTGGGTATATCAAGCATAAGAAAAATTTGGACTGAATTTAAAGTAATGTCTTCAATTGTCCATTTTGCTTTCCAGATATAAGTTGAGGGATGGAGATCTGGAGATCTCAGACCATTTGTGAAAAATATCAAGAATAGGCTAACATTGGGGTTAATATAATTAATATTATATATAATTAATATTATATATAAATATAAATATAAAATAAATATAAATATAAATAAATGAATATGTAGATAAATGTATACTTGTATGTGTAAAATATGCCAGGTAATCTAAGTACTATGCTTGAACTATATTATTTAACTTTCAAATAATTCTAAAATAACTTTCACATTTATTCCCACTTTATAGATGAGGCAACTGAATCTTAAAGGGCTTCTGTAATCTGCTGAGGTGACTCACATGGTGTTTGAATAAGTCTTGATTTTGTCAGCAAACCTAAGTAGATTTAGTTTGGAATGGAAAGTGTCACAAAACACGTAAGTCAACATATATGTGAAATGAGTTAGAACATTCTAAATGCTTACTACCATTTATTTATTGATTTCTTAGAGAGAGAGGAAAGAAGAGGGAGAGAAAGAAACATAGCAGTGATAGAGATACAATGATCAGCTACCTCCTGCATGAACACCGACCAGGGGCCTCACCTGCCAACCTGGCATGTTCCCTGACTGGGAATCCAACCAGAAACCTTTTGGTGCATGGGCCAGGGCTCACTATCATTTTTTAGAAGTTTCACTTCAATTGCTTCCAACCTACAGATTGCAGCATAAGCCCGTGGAGCAAATGAAAAACATGTGCTTAGGAAGGTCCCAGATGATGCAGGCTCCAGTTGGTACATGTCATCCTCAGGGACCTACTGATTCACAGTCTCCATGCCCAGTGGGAGCAAAGTCCAGTTAATGGGAGTTGCCACCTCTTACACCTTTGCTGATGGGAATCACCTGTTCTACATGAATCCCTGTGACTTTGGTCCAATAGAAAACCACACAGAGCGTGTCCAGCAGTGGAACCATAGGATACTGAGGCAGAAGTTATTAGCTGGGCCTGCCCTGTATTAGCAGCATGCAGGAGAGGAATGAGAATGATAGTGAGTTTTTATTTGATTGTATTTAAAGTTAATGTCAATGAAAACTTAGTGTTGTTACTAGTGCAAAGTAAATGTCAGGGCAGAAGGAGACATTTAGAAAGAGTAGAGAGGCCACTTTCCAGGGAAAACCATCTAATTATATTAACTTTGGAGCTATTCCATCCCACATGCTTTTATTTAAAAAAATAATTGAAGAAACCCAATGACCAACTATCAGAGTCAATTTATATAAGGGTAAAATCCAGGATGGAACCCCAAGTGATTTTTCATTTACTTGATTAGTTTACAATGGTCATTTTCAAAATGCAGGACATCCACGACAACACATAATAAGAAGATATTCTAGTGGTTGTTTTCTGAATGGTTGGCAATTTATTCTGTCACACTGCTACTATAAAAATCAAAATAGTTTGAAGTTGTGTTAACTTCATCCCTCTCATAGCCTATTCTGTCCCTCATGAGCTGTATGTTTTAAAAATTATGAAATGGGATATATTCACTTTTTGTGTGATGTTTGTGACCAGGATGAAGATATTCACCCGCTAATAACAATAAAATCATCAATAATGGTACCAGGAAGAACCATGAAGCATAGCTTGACTGTTTACTATAAGCCTTGTGCTAGGTGATTTTATATGCATCATCTTGTTCATTTTCCATAGTAATCCTATGAAGGATAAAATCTTTGCCCCTTCCTAGGGAGATTGAAAGACTTTGCCCAAGGTCACACAGCTAGGACAGCAGGTGTATTTGAACACAGTCTGCTTTCTTGTAGACTCTAAGCTTCACATGACTCTACTATGTGCCTTCCTCTTCAGAGTCTACTTATACAATAAGATTCATGATACTTAACATCATATTTTAAAAAGACCTAAGGGTTATTTAGCTCATGTTCTGACTAGTATAAGCTCAGTTCCACACAAAGCCATGCCTTAAGGTTGTACAAACCAAAAATATAATGAGAGTTCAGGAAGGGTTTAGAGAAATTCTTGGATGATAGATCTTTTCCAGTTAGGGATGCCTCCTTTGAGGACAATATCACGAAGGGCAACTATCATCATGTCACACCATTGTCCCTTGGCGCTACTATAAAAGACAAAATACTGAATAGTGTGGACTATAAGTCTTATCCCACATGACTTTTTATGTTCTTATGATTCTTAAAATATATCTAAGTAACCTATTTCTACAATTCATCAAACTTAACCATGAGAAATAACTGAATCTTGCTGTTACTTGTCCAATTGGAGGCAAAGGTGAAGCCATTCTTATTAGAAGAAAGCATTGCTATTTTTGTAGCTTGTTTTGTTGGACTGGAAATAATTGGACTATGAGAAGATCTGGGTCCTTTTTTCATCTCTGCCTCCCAGGTGCTGTGTGACCCTGAGCAAGTCAAACTCTGAGCTGCACTTTACTCATTAACAGCATGAACGACTTGAAGCTGGGGCACTTCCCCTCAGGGAAAGGGTAGAATTAAAACAGAAAATCATCAGGCAGCGAAGAGCCAGCCAGGGGAATTTGTTTATCTAATTCTGAATTCTAGATGGGGAAGAAAAAAAAAAGTACCTTCTTAAAAATGCATCACCACAGATCTGCCCTTAGGCAAATTTTGGACTCAAAATGTACATAACCTGCATATATCAGGAAACTCCAAGACAAGAAATCAAAGTGGTCTTGACGTGGCTATATTTTATAGAACCTGGCAGAAGCCAACACAAATTTCTCTACAAGAATGGAATGCACCCTCAATTCAGGTCTCAAAAAATATTTGCGGATTAATTCCACATAACACAAGTTCACTCACCAAAACTGCAAAACAAACAAGGAAGCGAGTGTCCATGCACAGTAATCAGCAGAAACAATAGGAAGAAAGCTTAGATATTGAAATTATGAGATTTAGATTATAATGTAAGTATGTCTAAGTATTTTTTTAAATTTTTTAAATGTATTTTATTGATTTTTTACAGAGAGGAAGAGAGAGGGATAGAAAGTTAGAAACATCAATCAGCTGCCTCTTGCACACCCCTTACTGGGGATGTGCCTGCAACCAAGGTACATGCCCCTGTCCAGAATTGAACCTGGGACCCTTCAGTCCACAGGCCAATGCTCTATCCATTGAGCCAAACTGGTTTTGGCCTAAGTATTTTTTTTAAAGAAATGAAATAGCTTCACATAGAAAGGAAAGGGGAAGGGAGAAAAAAGACCCAGGATAGAAATGGTGGAGAAATCGTGCCTCAAATTCTAACTCTGGTCCCCACAGCTGTTCCAGGGGTAGCCCAGAACAGCAAAATGAGGCCAGCCAGTCCTTCCCACAATGGCAGCAGCAGCAGGGGATATGGCACTGGTGAGAAGAAAAAAGTGTGTGCCTCTAGCTTTGCACAAGGTATCAGCATGGAAGCCATGAGTGAGAATAAAATGGTGCCCTCCGACTTTAGCACATGCCCTGTGGAAAAAATTCCCAAACCTTTGCCATTTAAGGATCCCAACTTTGTGCACTCTGGGCATGGTGGTACAGCATCTGGCAAGAAGAATAGACCTGGAAGAACCTGAAATAAATTCTTGTTTCTGAATGGGCATTGTCAGGGCAACTGAATGATCCTAGTTACTTCAGTATTGATACTCCTCCATCCTTCAAACCAGCTAAGAAGTATTCTGATGTTTCAGGTCTTCTTGCTAACTACACTGACCCCAGAGCAAGCTGTAGTCCAGCACCATCGAAGAGTTTTCCTACATTCAGAGGTTCCCCTGAGATGTTGTCACTGGCTACCTGGCCCTGAGAAGGACCACAAGCATCATGTCCTGAGCCTTGAGAAATGGCGATGAAGTGGAAACCTTTCCAAGGCAGACTTGGACTCAGTTTTGTTTCATGGAAACGCTCATTCTTCCGTCTGTCTAGAAATGTCAGTGCTGGGCCTTGGAAACAATGTTTAGCATTAAGGTGTGTGTTCTATGTTTTCCCTCCAAGTGTGATCTTTCCTGTTGAGTTTAAATTATATTTCATTTGTTGCCTCAAGTAAAGTCGCTTGACAAGAAAAATAAAGAATTGAAATAATGAAAATGGAGTAAGAAGCTATTGCAGAAAGACTGGTCAGATTTGTAATATTAATTTATAGAAATAAATTATTCTAAGTAGAAATTCAAGAAGCAAAAAAATAAAATCATTGAATAAAAACTCAATGTATATGTTGGAACACAGAATTTATCTAGAATGCTGAAGAGACAGAAAAGAACATTAAAATATGAGAAAATAAGAGAAACGGGAAGATAAAATGAAAATGCATTGCATAAGTCTAACTTACTTTATGGGGGAAAAAAGAATAAATAGAATGTGGGAAAATAATATAGCTAAGAAGTTTTCAAAGGTGATAAAGACTCTGAATCTTCAGATTAAGAAAACACAATAAATTTGAAAAGTGATAATAACTAAGAAACACACACACACACACATATATATATATATATATATATATATATATATATATAGCCACAATGGATTAAAACTTCAAAATAAATAGAGAGTTAGAAACATTGATAAGAGAGAATCATAGATCAGTTGCCTCCTGCAAACCCCCCATTGGGGATGTGCTGGCAACCAAGTTATGTGCCCCTGACCAGAATTGAACCTGCAGGCTGAAGCTCTATCCACTGAGCCAAACCAGTGTTGGCAAGTTAAGTTTATTTTAAACAAAGACATAAAAGTTTGTCACCAACTGATCCTATTTAAAGGAACTCCTCCTAGAGTAGTGGCCCAATGGCCAGAGATACTAATTTACTTGGTATGAGGAACAAGCCTGGTATCTCTATCTCTAAATATGTGTGTGTGTGTGTGTGTGTGTGTGTGTGTGTGTGTGTAGATAGATGTGGATACATATACATATACATATACATATACATATACATATACATATACATATACATATATCTGTATGCCTATATGTCTTTACAGGTACAAATCTAAATATCTTCCAACCTAGAGCGTTGAGCACAAGTCCCTGTGGCAAATGAAAAACATATTCTTGGGAAGGTTCCCAATGATGCAGACTCCAGTTGATACATGTCATCCTTAGGTTACATTTATTAAAAATATACATTTTCAGCAGGCCCCAGATACTGCATTTCTAACAAGCTCTCAAGTGATACTGATACTGTTGGTCCATGGACCTTATTTTAAGTAGCAAGATTCCAAAGGAAAAGTTTAGGAATATGAAAATTTATCTCAGGAGAATGACTGAGGTTTAAGAAGCAATGATGAATGCAGAATTTATTAAAGTGGATAACTCTATTTAAATATTCACCATATAAAATGGTAATAATAAGGTTTAATTTTGTATGAAAAACAAGTAAAACTGGGAAAGAATGAGCAGTTAAACTGTTCCAAGATCTTCATATTGTTCCGATGAGACAGAGCTACTTATCAAAATGAATGCTTTGGTGCAGAGCCAGAGTTTTACAATTGTTTTTGAAGCACAAGCAACCCTACACTTTATCAAGCAAATCAGAATGCTTTTGAGAGTAAAGGGGTAGCTATTAATAATTACCCTGGATAACAGCCAGGATCATCCCAGAAACATCAGGACAATGGTCCACCTCCCTTAAGAGCTGAGAGGTGGCTGAATGAGCTGATCTCTGGGCCCCTCCCCCTCCCACCATCCCTAGGCCCAACTGATGGGAAACTCACTCTTTTTGTTTACTAACACCTCCCAGCTCTATGAAAATGTTCACTTGAAAAAAAAAGCACAATGGAAACTCATGAACCTAAACAACAGCACGGTGGGTACCAGAGGGAAGGGGGATTGGGGAGAAGGGGGCCCTAATATATGGTGACAAGAGAAGATTTGACTTTGGGTGGTGGGAAAATATCACGATATACAGATCTTGTAACATAGAAACCCATACCTAAAACCTATACGATCATGTTGACCAGCGTCAGTCCAATTAATTTAATTTAAAAATCCAAAAGGAAAAATGTAATAGACACCTGCTGATTTTGCCTGTGTGGCATCGATTCCCTCTGCTTTTGGTAGCTGTGCCTCAATTTCCTTTTGGGAAAACCACACCTCCCGCAATCCTTGTCATGCCCTCTCTTTCTATGCCAACTCCAGGAATGAAAGCATCTCCCAAGCCTGGCCAATAAGGTCATTCTATTCCCTTGACCACTATGATTGGCTGCGGTATAAGTACATGAGTCAGGATAGCCAATGAGAATCAAGTTAGAGAAGCATTAAAAAAGAGATCACAACTGTGGCTGAATTTTCTGGTTGTAAACATGCAGGTGCTAGGGAACCAACAGGTGGAGGGGCGTGTCCGAGATCCATGCCAAACCAGAAGGAAAGATATACTCAGGGTCCTCATGACATGGTCAGTACCTCTGAATCTAAGCTAAAGCAAATTGTACTCATGAACTGAGATAATATCTCTTACACCATTTCAGGGTATTGTCTTATTAACTTTATTTTTGTTTTTACTCTTATTTACTTAAGCCAGTTTGAATGGGGTTTCTCTACCACAAGAAGTAATTAATAAGGTGTGTAATTTGTGAAAACCAAATGACTAAATTAACTTGGCAGAGGTTTTTCTCTCTAGTGACGTCACTGGCGTGGCACCAGCTACATAAGAATGAGACTGAGAATTGCTGTTTTACTCCCTCATATGCCATTACTCAAATCAATGGCTCGAAGCTGCTGTGAACTTTTAAAATGCTTACTATTTCTAAAAATAGTTTTTCTAAACCAACTCCCCTTCGAATTGGAAAAATGAGCCAGATGTGTACAATTCTAAATTCACACTCTAAGATAGGTAGCTTATAAAATTTTGTTAATAGGCTGATTTTTAAAACTTTTGAAGGGTTTGGTTTAGAGCATAGATATTCAGACAAAGCAAGTGGCTAGAAGTAAGGTTTTGAATTTCTTTGCTTCTGATTGAAAAACTTATAACTATGAGTTATTTGAATGCATCGGTATTACATGGAAAGTCACAACAATAAATAAGGTACCTGCTCAGTTCACAGTGCCCAAATGACAATAAAACATATCTATTATTTTGATTTTTCTAAAACATTACCAAAGATTCTAAAATAGTCTACATTTGATGAATTTGAATACTTTGATTTTAAAATATAATTTACTAGAGGCCCGGTGCATGAAATTCATTCATGGGGGTTGGGGTAGGGGAGAAAGGTGTCCCTCAGCCCAGGATGCACCTTCTCCAATCTGGGATTTCTTGAGGAATGTCCAACTGCCTGTTTAGGCCTGATCCCACCTGCCTCTGACTGCCAGCCTGATCACCCCCTAACCACTTCCCTGCCAACCTGATAGATGTAACTGCTCCTTGGCTGGCTAAAATATCCCTAACTGTCCTCCCCTTCTTGCCTGGTTACCCATAACTGCCCTCCCCTGCTGGCCCAGTCACCCCTAACTGTCTTCTCCTGATGGCCTGGTTACCCATAACCTCCCTACCCTGCAGAACCCCCCCCCAGAACTTCCCTACTATCCTGGTACCCCCAACTGCCCTCCCCTGAAGAACTGGTCTCCCCCAACTGCCCTCCTCTAATGGTCCAGTCACCCCTAATTGCCCTCCCTGATTGCCTGGTCACCCGTAACTACCCTCCCCTGCAGGCTTTGGTCCCCCCATACTTTCCTCCCTTGCTGGCTTGGTCTCCTCTAACTTCCCTCCTCTGCTGGCCTGGTCAACCCTAACTGGCCACAACTGCCCTCCCCTGTAGGCCATTTTGTGGCTGCCATCTTGTGTTCACATGGGTGCAGCCATCTTTGACCACATGGGGGCAGCCATATTGTGTCTTGGAGTGGCAGTCAATTTGCTTATTATTCTTTTATTAGATAAGATTACTTATATTAGCAACTAAGTTAATATATATATATATATATATATATATATATATATATATATTATATATATATTTAACATCTATTTGAAAACAAAATTAAGATATATGATTGCATTAATATGTTCTCAGCACCAAACAGTCCCTGACTCAGAGAAGATCTTCAAATATTTGCTGAATGACTGTTAAATGAACAAATATTCCTAAAAATATATTTAGATCATGTATAAAGATATATCAAAAGTATAATAAAAACAGGAGGGTGTACTTAATGCTAGCGACTAATTACTATTGTAGACCAGGGTTTTGAAATACCAGGTGTCAAATTTCAATTTTTAAAGTAGTTCTTTGAGCAAAAAGTTTAGAAAAACAAAGCTTCATATACATATTTTATGCAGGACTTCTCAGAGCCTTTAATATGTCAGCATGCCCTCCAAGAAGGAAGATAAACAAAGCAGCAATTCTTAGACATACTAGGTAATTGTTCTAATTTGAAAACCAAATTTAACTTTTGAGAATATTATTTTTTATTGATTTTGGAGGTAGAGGGAGAGAGAGATAGAAATATCAATGATGAGAGTGAATCACATATCAGCTGTCTCCTGCATACCCCTTACTGGGGATCCAGACTGCAACCCAGGCATGTGCCTTGACCAGGAATCCAACTGTGATTTCATGGTTCATGGGTACACATTTAACCACTGAGCCACACCAGCATGGTGGAATATTCTTAAGTGTTCTTCAGACCCCAATTTTGAGAATTCTTCCTGACTCACCACCAACTCCCAGAGAAAGGCTTAACTAACTTTGTTTCCTTTGAAAAAAATGTACTGTAAAATGTAGCAAAACCAGATAAAATTTTATGAGTTCACATACAGCCTATAATTAACTGTTGTTAGTGAATTATTGATTTTTAATCTTATTGCAGGTGTACAGGAATGAGTGTGATGATTAAAATAATGGTTTAAATGGTCAGAGCATTGCTATGCCACTCAGAGGGGACCTTTTCTGATTCTTCTGGGTTTCATTTTGGCAAACATACCACATGGGGAGGTAGGTGTGTTTCTTGCAGAGAGAGAGAAATCCAACATCCACTTGCTGGGAAAATTCTATTGAATTCTACCAAAAGAATTTTTCCTTAGATCCCAACAAAATAGAGAGCACAAAACATTGCCCTGGTTGTAGAACTGATATGCATAAATTCATCAACGGATCTGTGTACTGTGGATACACACATTATTGCTAGAAGAAATGTGGATATCATGCGATGCTTTAAAAAATGCTCAAAATAAAAAAAGATAGTGTTTCAAAACTCAAATGCAGCTCTACATTTCCTATGTATCAATAAAATGTGGATACATGTGTCAAAGAAAGTATTGAGTACTTCATTTGCTGCTTGTGTTCTATCACAGTTTGGATTATTCCTTATTGATTTATGATTTTATTAAAGCTCTGGGGATATGTTTTCCTGCATATTTTTAGTTGATGATTGACTGTGTATTGGATGTTTTCTAAAGAACACGTGGAATGCTTCTTTGTAAAGCTTCACTCTTTTTTTTAAAGATTATACTTATAATAGTTCAATACAACAACAAATAAGCATCATTTGTTTTCCTTTTTATCTTATCTTTGTTCCACAGGAATTTAAATGCAAATGTGAACTAGAATGAACACCAGCAAATGCATCAACCGCTCCCGCAATATAATCATTGCAATCTATAAAGCATAACAGGCTCTCGCGTGCTGTCTGCTTACTGTCACAGTATTTTGTGGTTGGAATTACAGTCTGTGGGTGTTATTTTGCAACCAAATTTGAAAAGGAGCTCTCTGAGAAATCCTACCAGTGTTTATGTGAACAGAGTGTAATGTTTGCCTGTGCATGCGTGGACCAGCTTTATTCTTTATTTAGCTTATTTCCACAAAACAATTAAGAGAAACGTATTTTTAGCATCAATAATGAAAAGCAGGGGACTCAAAGGGAAGGGAAGCTGAGCTATTCCCCATCCTATCACAATCCACTTCAACTTACAGGTCAGTGCCCACAACCTGCCTGTTCCTCTTACCTACATACATACCATCTCAAAGTCCTTCTACTTTGAAAAAACACACCCTATATGCTCCTCTAGGTCAGTCAGTGGCATTTTCTCAGTACTTTAGCGATGGTCCAAGGTGAAAAACTGGGTTTCTAGACCCGTGGTTCTTAATTACATGCAAACTTCTTTGGGGCAAGGTGTTAAACGGAGGCTCTCAGATGTCAAACCCAGAGACTTCTGTTTAGTGTCTGGAGGAGGCACAGAATCCGCGTTTTCAATATGTGTCCCATGTGCCACTGGGTCAGGGATTTCACACCAGGGCTGATGGGCTGAGTCTGGCCGGGTGCTTGTGACTCTACATAAAGAATGGTTGGAACACAGTGACATCTACTTGAGAATCTTCTTGTGACTACTGTTGTACAGCAACGAGAGAGGTGAGCCGTTGTGGTAGAGACCAGAGAGGCTACAAAGCTTAGCATGTTGACTGCCTTGGCCCTTCACCAAAATGCTTGCCCACCTGTGCTCTAAATGGCATTGTGTTAATTTTTTAAATATATTTGATTGATATTTTACAGAGAGGAAGAGAGGGATAGAGAGTTAGAAACATCGATGAGAGAGAATCATTGATCAGCTGCCTCTTGCACACCCCCTACTGGGGATGTGCCCGCAACCAAGGTACATGCCCTTGACCGGAATCGAACCCGGGACCTTTCAGTCCACAGGCCAATGCTCTCTCCACTGAGCCAAACCGGTTTCAGCCATTGTGTTAATTTTTTATGCTTCAGACTTAAATGAATGTTGCAAAATAATACAGTGTTATAACATGAACATCATTTTCAATATATCCATCAACAACATAAAACCTTCCAGTGGTTTCCCAAGGCTTAATTTCTTATCCTGGTATATAGGGCCCTTACTTGACATGGCCCCTGGGTCCCTCAGAAACCTCATTTCTTCCTTCTCTCTCTTAAACCTTTGCTCACTGTGTTCCAGGAACACTGGCCTTTGTTCTGATCCTCAAATATGCCATTTTGGTTTACAAGTCAGAGTCTTTGCCTTTGAGGCCACTTTGAAAGTGTATACTCTCATACTTTTTTATTTTTTAATTCAATGTATGCTTATGACACATTTACTATGTGCTTAGCCACCATAGTAAGGGCTTGAATACATGGAAGAGTAAGAGAAAGTTGGTTCTTTCCCTTGAGAAACTTACAACCTAGTACGGGACAGAAACATCAAATAACTAAATACATAAAATAATAAAATTATGAAAATGCTTCAATGTTAAACAGAAGATGCCCTAAAAGATAATAACATGAGGTTTAGTTTGAAAAGATGAGAAAGGCCTCTCTTAGCAAGCTACATTTATACTAAAATATGAACATAGGTAGGAATTATTCAGAAATTTTATTATATTTTTATCAACTTTCTGAAAAAGCAATCTATTGGAAAATCTTAAGCAGATGAATAACATGTTCCAACATCTTGCTTTGTCAGTACCAGTCTACTATGAAACCAGCATTCTGTTCTTATCCACATTCTAACTCAACCTTCAATGACTGATAACTTTTCTTGAGTCTAGCAAAGTATTCTGCAGGCTTCATGTGAAAAATGATTGAATAAATTAAGAACGTATTTTATAAAAACAAGAAAGCCATTTATTCCAAGGAGTTAATTAACACTCTTGAAGATCAACCTATTTCAAATATATTCTGTTTCAGAAAATCTATCTGTCTTGGATACGTTGACATGCCTGAGTTCTAGTCACAGAGACCGTGGGGGAGCCCCAATTCTGGTGGTGGGAATGCTGTGGTGCTCCTCTATCATTTTTAAAAATATATTTTTATTGATTTCAGAGAGGAAGGGAGAGCAAGAGAGAGATAAAAACATCAATGATGAGAGAATCGTTGATCGGCTGCCTCCTGCATGCTGCATACTGGGAATTGAGGCTGCAGCCTGGGCATGTGCCCTGGCCGGAATCACACTATTACCTCCTGGTTGACAGGTCGACCCACACAGGCCAGCTTCTCTATCATTCGTGACTGTTCCCTACCTTTGCTGCCCTTCCTAAGGAGAAGTTCATTAAATATGGATTTCACCAAGTCTAGAATGGTATTTGTTTAAAGGAAGTAAAGGTTGCAGCACCTTATGGCATAGGTTGTCCCACTTGCAAACTATTCTGGCTTCCTTGTTTTGGACTTGCTCAGGCTTGGTTACATAATAAGCAAGGTGCTTGGCTCAAATTAAAAACAGGGTCTATTTGTTGAAGTTATTAACAAGTTCAAGAAAGGACACCAGTACGTTAAACTAAGTGCGAGGTCCTTCTAAGCACTGGGCAGCTGCACAGGTCACAAACTGTGAAGCTGGTCCTGGTTCCTCTCTTTACAGGCGGGTCTTTAAGAGTGGGTGAGGCCAAAACCGGTTTGGCTCAGTAGTAGAGTGTCGGTCTGCGGACTGAAAGGTCCCGGCTTCGATTCCGGTCAAGGGCATGTACATTGGTTGCGGGCACATCCCCGGTAGGGGGTGTGCAAGAGGCAGCTGGTCGGTGTTTCTCTCTCACAAACGTTTCTGGCTCTCTATCTCTCTCCCTTCCTTTCTGTAAAATATCAATAAAATATATATTTTTTAAAAAGAGTGAGTGAGATGCAGCTCTCTTGGGAGCAGCTCTGATTCACTGCAAAAGCCTGAACCAGGCAGCTCAACTCCAGGCAATGGGGCCAAATCATATGCTTTTTTTTGCTATGTCTCTGTTATCCTCTGACAGGGAAGGATGGAGCCTACATTTGTCTTAATTTAAGAGTAAGATCAGATTTACAATCCCCAAAAAATAGAAAAAGAAGACTTTGAGTATGCATTAGTTCTAAGCTCTGTAGCCCTAATCAACCCAGACAATCTTCTATATGCCCCAGCTCACCCCATTGGAAGTCAACATTAGTGATTGGGGCCAAAGACCAAATTAATAATAAAATAATCCCTGTGCCTAGTTTATCTGGATTGTGCACATGTTTTCCAATTGTCTCCCAGTGGGTAAAGAGCTAGTCTAGGATTGCATTTTTGGTTCAAATGTGTTTTAGACATTCTCACTTCCCACATCTGTAGGTAAAACCATTTCAACACCACTCTGATTCCTAATAGATGGCACCATATGCTTCAAGTAGCCCAATAGTTGAGCTAAAATACAGCAACATCAAATTTTTGTTCTCCCAAATTCACCCACATCCTAAAAGACCCAGATTTGTGTTTTCAAAATTTGAGGAAACTTGATGTGACTACCACAGCAAAGTGATAAACTTTGCTCATGTTCAACCCAAATTGGCAACTGGCCTAGCATATGTATAAAGTAAAACAGGGAAGGCCTTAAGATTCTAACTGCACCAAAATAATGGACATCTGTTGTTTGTGTGTAGTGTTGGTAGAACTTTTCAAGAGAATGTCTTACTTTCTCTTGGTCAAGGGCTAGACCAGGGGTGGGCAAACTTTTTGACTCGAGGGCCATAATGGGTTCTTAAACTGGACCAGAGGGCAGGAACAAAAGCAACCTGACCATGCTGGCACTCTCATCTTGGGCTGTTGGTGAAGGAGCGGAGGGGAGAGCAAGAGAATCCTCTGCTCTTTCAGCTCCGTGGGCCGGATGCGGCCCACAGGCCATAGTTTGCCCACGGCTGGGTTAGACATATGATCACAACCAGACAATTAACCTGCTGTCCTAGGAATTAGTTAAAAGTAGAATAAGGCAAACACAAACCCTGGGTGGAATAATGTGAGGTAAATTGTTGATATAGGTTCTTTCTATTTGTGCTTTTCTGGGACTATAGAGATATGTTCTCCTTATTCAGTTCTTTGGAGCTGTCTTGCTTCCAGTCTGTTCTGATGCTTTTCTTTTGAGTCTGTTTGTTTTCCCTGATATTCCTTTCTAAAACATTTTATTTGGATTCCATTTCCTACATGTTGCTTACAAACAATGGACTAACACCATCATAAACACAAACTAGTATCAATGTCCCATAATTTTAAATAACCAACAAGATTTCACATAAAATGAAGCTATAGTATAGATATCCCATTGTGCTAATTGTGTGGACTTTGTTGATTTAATTGTTTCTCTAATTTATTTATTTAAAACTTTTTAATAATAGGTGCCAACTTGGAAGCAAGGTTACCACTGAGAATTCTAGTGCAAAAGTAGCACACTGGCGCTGAAAAGATGGCTTACTAAATTGACCTACATAAGGAGATGTATAATTCTGGCTTCATAACAGAAACTGAACTATGAAAATATAAGTAAATGAATAAAAATTCAATTTTCCACCCTCTATTCTATGTTATTTCTGAATGCATTGCTTAGCAGGGTCATTACATCACATCTTTGCTGGGAAATGTGAGTTAGAAGTTTTTGGTGTCATCAGCAAACCTTCCCTATAAACATTCTATATGGATGGATGACTTCCAGGTAAAGAGGTAAAGGTTAAAAAAATTGGTTGAGGTATATTGGATGAGTATAATACTAAAGAAAATACAGTGTGGGATAATCCCCAACCTATTGTAAAGTGAAGAATTCTCTTAAATGTACCAAAAACTTATTGAGTAGTTACTTTGCCAGCATAGTTAGAGGTGAGTGAGGTGCTTACTGTACAATATTTAAGGAGGTTCTAATTCTTCAGTTCATGTGAGAACAGAGCTAGCACCTGTGAATGAATACTCCCTTAATGTTGCATCCTAGGTACCCACGTCACTTGTCACATCTTAGTCCAGGACTATTTGCCACGTCAATCAAGAGCTCTAAAGAGGAATACTAATCAGGTAGGGGACAATAAAAGCTCACAAAGAACTCTAAAATAAGGCTGAAGAAGGTATGTGTCATAACATACAAAATGGTTGATGGTAGAAAGAAATTGCTTTGAATTAGTAACATCAATAAAGGTTTCATGAAAGCAGTGACATTTGAAACTAGTTGACTATTTGTTTTCTCTTTTAGAAAGCTCAATTTTGACTGACTTAGCCAAAATAAAAATTATTAGTTTATTTAACTAAAAATTCCAGGAGTGTAGTATCACTTGATTTGGGAATCTCAAGTGATCTTACCAAGAATTGGTTTCTTTTTCCCTATCTCCTTCTGGGTGCACTTTACTATCCAATAGCTAAGGTGACTGTGGAAACTCCAGACCTTCCATATTCTTGAGTTATTTTTTATTGACTATTGAGTTTATTTATTCTACAGGAATAAATAAAGACTGCTGCCTGGTGTGTGTGTCTATGTGTGTCTGTGTGTCTGTGTGTGTGCGTGTGTGTTCAACCCAAATGTAGTGTGCTAATTGGCTTAGCTCTCAGTCACATAACCCACCTCAGTACAAGGGTGTGGTTGAGAGTTTAAAAGGGGTATAGTCAGGAAAGGTATACACTGAGGAGGTGAAAAATAAAGGTTCAATAAATATGCCTTTAAATATGGATTAGATGGGAACGAACAGAGACAAGGACATTCTGAGAAAAGGGAATTATTTGGCAGTGTTATAACTTAGTAAGTTATCCAATTCAAATGAAATCCATGATATGTTTAAGTGTTATTTAAATATATAGAACTGCTTCCCTGTTACTTTTTTCTCTCTATTATATTCTTTGTTTCTATTAAAGAGTGTGTGTGTGTGTGTGTTTGTGTGTGTGTGTGTGTCTTTTTCTCTCCCATTAGACTGGAAGTTTCACATTTGTATTGTCTACGTTGTATCCCTGAGATCTTGCATATTGCTAACCCTCAATCAGAACTTGTTGAAAAAAATAAAAGGATGAGTGAATAGAATAATGAATGAAAAGCAGGAAACTAGCCTTGACAAGTAGTCAGGGTCATATTGTACAGGACTTTGAAAGTCAGGCTAAAGAGTTTAGACTTTATTACATAGCTAACACATATTTGAGAGCATGGACATTAAATGATCAGAGCTGTGCTCCAGAAAATAAATTAATATTGCAATGAAAAAGAGAAATAAGGGAGAATGTGGATGACCACTGGGAGGTCATGTCACTATTTTAGGTCCTGAGGACTTGATTTGAGTGAAAATAATAGCAATTGGACAGGGAAAGTACAAATAAAGGTATAAATAGAAACTTAAGCATTTAAAGGGAGCAAGTAGTGCAGAGTAAAAAGGGATGAGATTGTGAATCTGGTTGCCTGTAAAAACAGAGATGACATTAACAGAAGTCAGAAGCTACAGTGCTTAGTGAAACTCCATTTATAGAAACCCCATTTCTTTAACAAGACCCTTCCATAAATCCACTCCCTTGCTTAATCACTAAGCCCCTAGGCCATGAAATTCTGGTTGGCATCAAACTGTCTTAAGAACAAAGCCTCAGGACTGTTGACCACAAAAACAGAATTTCTGTCAAACTAAAGATAACATTTTGACTTAAATTGTATTTCAGCCCAAGGCCCATGAAAGCAGAATGACCCAGAGTCCACATCCTCCTGAAAATAGACAGAGCCATGCCACAGTGGACATCAGGACTTGACATAATGATCAACCATTCCTTCCCAATCAGTCAGCAGAGCCCAGGACCTCAACTCCTTTAGTCACCATGGTTAATGATTTTCCTTCTATATAAACTCATCCCCTGGAAGCCATCGGAGAGCAAATACATTTGATTGGTTGCTTACCTGTGACTCTGGGCTTGGCATCATTTCCTCAACTAAAAAATCCTTAGTTTCTTTACTGCAAATTCTTTTTCATGTTTGATTGCCCTTTGATGCACACAGGCAAATGGACCTCTTGAGTCTAGTAACAATGGTTTAAGGAAGAATATAATAACTTACAACTTGGACATACCAACTAGAAATCTCTCCTCCTAAAGAAGAAAGATGAGGAAGAGGAGGAGACTGAATTTGTGAAGAGTATACATGTGGTGACGAGCAAGAAAGAGGAAGAAAGGAGCCCTAAGTTAAAACTTGCTGTTAAATATGCTGAAGAACTTTTAATTTTATCTTAAATATAGGACAGTGAGAAACTATGGATAGCTTTTAAAGAAAGAAATTATATAATTACCATCATTTGTCCACCAACCAGATCTGAAATATCATGGCTGACATGTACACATAAGGAACTATTTGACATTGAAATTGGGACTCAAAAGAACTGTTGGCCTAGAAAGGAACCCACTACAGACTGATTCATTTGCCTCTCAGCATAACCATTATGGCTTGTGGCAGTTTAGGTTCTTACAAGGGTATTTCTGGGATCACATGATCTCACACATCTAGAGGAAATAATGAACAGCATAAAACTGATGAACAAAAACAGTCGCAGAGAAAGAGAAACAGCAATCAGACTCTCAAACCTCAGAAGGAAAGTAGGGGAGGGTGGAGGTAAGGGGAGGAGATCAACCAAAGGACTTATGTGCATGTATATGGGCCTAGCCAGTGGCCATGGACAACAGGGGGGTGGGGGCACATGTAGGGAGGGGTTTGGGATGGGAATGGGGGGATAAGGACAATTATGCAATACCATAATCAATAAAAAATTAAAAAAAATTAAAAAAATTAAATTTTCAAGATTACTGTGGATGCTATAGAGTGATATTGCCAGTCCCAGAGATAGATCCATAATCTTTGATTTCTCAATGTAAAGCTAGGCTACTTGATCCAAGTTCTCCTTCTAGACCTTTAAAGAAAATAAAACAGAACAAAACTCTACCGTTAAGTGCTGACAGGGAGGGGAGACTGAAAGGGAAGAAAAAAAAAAAGTATTAGTGAAATAGGATCTTTCATCCATGTTACAGTTGTGGAACTGAGGCTGAGATAATGAAGTAGCTAGGGAGAAAGGCAATGATGACATCCAAAGGCAATGCCCACATCCTCTGCTCTTCACCACTATGCTGTACTTTCTTCTAGTGGACTCGGGCTAATTTTTCAAGATAGGACTGTCCAGAATTTCTTTGGGTAATGCATGTAGTAGATAAAAATGTGGAAGCTAAGTGCATGCAGAACAGAAATACCTCTTTGTTTTGACATATATTGGAACAAAGATCTCAGATAATTTGTCTAAGATTGCACAGGTACTTAGACTTAGAGGTGGACACAGCAAACAGGCTGAGTCCCACGGGGTACACTGATTTTCCCATGCTATCATGTGGTCTCTTTCTATGCTAATACTTAACTGGATCTTGCGAGTTACAGGTTGTAGCTATAAATTGGGATCTATCTTTATAGTAGGTCATGCATCTGGGAGCTATAGTGACCTAGAAAATCTCTTAATGATAGAGTGAAACAAGTCAGGGGTAAGACAACTATTTTTTTTCTGAGGCTGAGTTCACTTACCATGAATCATCACCTATCCAGACTTACACTTTGTTTCTACAGGATTTGCCTGGCTCTGACATATATGTGAATGTGCAAACTCAAATGAAGACATTGACATGCAAAGGAAATTAGTGTGAGGGGGTTCTTATTTAAAGACTTTAAGCCGAATTCCAAGTAGGATTAATGACATTGATTTCCTATGAAATGAGGAAACCCTTTTGTCAAAGTGCAATGTTGATACCCCTTGTCCTCATCTTCTATGTTGTGCCCATGATAATAATTAATATAACCATTACTACATGAAAAAATGATGACACCATGATTTAGTCTTTACTTCCAAGTCTAACAATTAGCAAGACAAAGACTATTTAGATGGTTTTGTTTCTATTCTCTGGCCTTCATAGACTAGAGAGTAGTTGAACCATAAGACTGATTATTTCTCTACCTGTGGAAGCATTGTCACGGAGAACCCAGGTGACAGACCCTTTCAGTCCATACCTGATCAACTTATACTTACATATTCACAGTACAAATATTAGCCATTAATCTTCTGTGTTACCTCTGCTTCTTTTTAAAAAAATATATTTTATTGATATTTTAAAGAGAGGAAGGGAGAGAGATAGAGAGCTAGAAACATCGATGAGAGATAAACATCTACCAGCTGCCTCTTGCACACCCCCTACTGGGGATGTGTATGCAACCAATGTACATGCCCTTGACCGGAATCGAACCCGGGACCTTTCAGTCCGCAGACCGACGCTCTACCGCTGAGCCAAACCAGTTTCGGCTACCTCTGCTTCTTAAGTGTCCTTTTGATGTTATTTTACCTCCCAACACCACCTGGTTTTACTTTCTGCAAATGTTGTTTTTGGTTTTCTAAGAAACCTTCATGTTACAAAAAAATAGGCTTCATTTTATTTGAGCAACTCTTACGAATATAATTAACTGCATTGTAGTACGTTAGCACGTTCCTAACGACCTTTCAAAGGTAGATCAGCATGAAAGATGTATTACCGGGACCACATAAATGTTAAATATATATCCTGGGATCCTTTGCTGAATTAGGGGCAAAGCCAGGAAATAGAATTATTACCGCTACTTTAGCCTTTAGGCCATGTTATAAGAACAGACACCCCATCAAACAACTTCATAAATGTGAAGAACCTAATTAGAAAATTAATTTCCAATTATGCATATAGAATGAAGTCTGCTAAATGAGAAAAGGACCATGGAGGTGGGGGGAGTGGGGAGAGTCAAAGCAAAGGGGAAATGTTTTCAGTTGGGAAACAAACCTGCTTCCTACAGAAGGGCATAGATATTGAGACCAAGGGACACAATTGATTTTACAGAGAAAGACCCCGTGGCTTCACTTCTCTGGGCTTTGGAACTTTCATGGTTACTTACAGAAGGTCAGAAAGTCCTAAAACGCTTTGCAGATATACTGTTTCCCATGGTGGGGATGAGTGTAAAGAGAAAAAACAAACAAACATAAAAACCTTATCAACCATCCTTTTACTTTTTTATTTTATTTTTTAAAATACATTTTTATTGATTTCAGAGAGGAAGGGAGAGGGATAGAGAGATAGAAATATCAATGATGAGAGAGAGTCATTGATTGGCTGCATCCTACACATCCCCTACTGGGGGGATCACGCCCACCACCCCAGCTTGTGCCCTTGGCCAGAATCGAACCTGGGACCCTTTAGTTCACAGGCTGACACTCTATCCACTGAGCCAAACCAGCTAGGGCATCAATTATCCTTTTAAATTAGTAATTCCAGTCTTCATGTATGCAAGCTTTATCTATATGGCTTAATTTCTATTTGAAAACCTGGAAAATGCCCAATGCATAGGAATGCATATTTTATCTTTGAAATACTCACAGAACTCTGTTGCCTGAACTACTTTGATATGAATCTACTACTTATATAAGGATGAGGGATTCCTAGACAAGAGGATCAAAAGTATTACATTTGCTAAGAAACTTAATAAAATGTTAGTACCCTTAAGGTATGGTGGTGACAGCCTGGGTAGTAATGGGCTCCTCTGAAACACATCCCTAGTGTTCCTGTCTCTTTTCCAAGGGAACAGTCACATTATACCACCTCTTTAAATGGGTTTCACGTGCAATTAAAACGAAAATGCCATAATGGGCCATGACATAAGAACAAAAAACACTCTCAGAAGGTTTCCTCGTGTGTTTTTCTTTTCCTTTATTTTTTTCTGAACACTGAAAATTACCTCTTTGTCAGCCCTGTGGCATGGCCACAATGCAAGGGCCTCAGAGTGGGGAAACGTGTTCATTAGGAGAATTGGATGACTAGGCAACATGCCAGGTGGTATTGCCTTGTTTAGAAGAGAAAGGAGAGCCCAGTTCTCCTGCACCACCTGCCCATCAAACCCCTGAGCTTCTCTCAGCCTTTCAGGTCAACGTCCAGGATGTTAACTTGCATCGACAAAGCAAAGGGCAGGAAATGTGACTCCTAAGCCATTCATGTAATATGCTGTCTTACAAATCAAGATTGTGTTACAGGATATACTCAGGGTAATGTTAACCAGGAGTTACACACAAAAGAGGGATTGGAGCTGCAAACTGAGATCTAAAGAAGGAATTATCAAGTTGTTGGGTCCTTGCAGTGGGAACATACTGAACAATCTGATCCCAAAAGTCGTTACTTGCTAGTGATGAAGCTGCCAAGGCTTTGAAGGAGGAGAAGCACACTCAATTGGGATGGCACCATGATAGGACAAGAGGCACAAAAGCGGGGTTACTAGAGAGGGGCCATGGACTTAGCCCTGCTCATGGACCTGAGCTGCTCTGGAAAACTGCCCTCAAGTTCCTCAGATCAAAGGAACAAACTGTTTCCTAGCCCCTCAAATCAATTTCGACTAGTAATTAACTGATTCCCAACATCAAAAGGTGAGATATTCCAAGAGGAGTCAAGGCAGATCAAAGCCTGTGTTGAGGGGTCCCCCTGCACCCCTCCATCCCCCGCCTCCTTCCCAGACACACATCCATCAGATTGCAGCTAGCGAACCGTCACACCACTTCTCACCAGAGACCAACATCAAACAGACTTCCAAATGACTTGCTGGAGTTTTCAAGCTCTGTTAGAAGAAAACGAGGAGCGTGCTGCTACGTGACCATATGGTCCAGATTTTCCAGGATGGCCTAGGTTTATAATATCCAGCTCTGTAGTCTACATCCCTGGGATCACTCCCAACACACAACAGGGTCACCATGGTAAAACAACACTGGGCAGTGCCCGGCATACAGTATATGATGAACACATGTTCATTCCTTTCTTTTGTGTATCACCAGATAGTAGAATTCCTGATGGTTAGTTTGCTCAAATATTTTGTGTTTGTGTATATGTATGTGTGCTTTTATGTTATAAAAGAAAAGAGTATTGCTGGCTTTCAATCATAAGCCTAAGCCAGGCACTGGGCATGAGCCTGGGCACAAATCTCTGTGCAAAAATGGTCATTTTCTCTAACACACTTACTAAGGCATTTTCACATGCCATCTGACACGTACCTGATTGGTCTGGTTTTCTTGCTTTCATTCATACCAATAGTTAGTTTCTGTGGTTTTTCCCAAGAATATATGTATATACATACGAATGCACCCAAGAAGATTTTGGGGACTGCCTCTTAGGTAGGGAAATCTATAGCCAAAGCCTTTGCAGAATTCCTTGGAACAAAGCTTCTGGATGACCTGTCCAAATGTACCTAAGGATTGACTACAGGAGAAAAATGAGAGGGAAAGTCAGGGTAGGGCTCAAGTATCTGACACGAGAAGGGTTCTGCCAGTCCCTTGAGCTCAAAAGAACTAACACTGAACCTACAAGTACCTTCTACAGGGGGGGCTCAGACTATGGGGATCCTCCAGGGCAGATGTTTATTTTTCACATCCCTCGTCCTGACCTTGGCTATGTCTGCCCATGTGAAATAAGCATGAAATGCTGAACGAACTCAGCATCTTCCCTAGGAAACATACTCCTTTCATTAAGGACCAATGTTGTCAGAGGAGCCAACATCTTTCTTGAGAGTCACTGTCAACACCATACCTTCTGGGTCTTTATCCCCATCCTGAACCCATCAACTCCTCTACCTTCCCATCTGCCTGGTAGTGTCCAATGCTTCTATGCTAAGTTCAGTCTCTCTGGCCCTTCTGTGGGCTGTAATGCCTCAGGACTGCTTTCTTTCTTTGAAATCACTGAACATAGCACTGACTAATTATTTTAAAAATGTTGGATATTTAAAAATATATATTTTTATTGATTTCAGAGAGGAAGGGAGAGGGGAGAGAGAGAGATAGAAACATCAACGATGAAAGAGAATCATTGATTGGCTGCCTTCTGCACACTTCTACTGGGGACCGAGCTGGCAACGCTGGGCATATGCCCTTGGCTGGAATCAAACCTGGAACCCTTCACTCCACAGACTGACACTCTATCCACTGAGCCAAACAAGGGTGCAGATGTTGGATTTTTATATCATCCATCCCCACCACTGGAATTCTGTGACCATTCCACACTGACTGCAAGAGATCCATAGAGAAATTGTCCAGTAGTTCCAGATCTGACCCAGGCTTTCAAGGGTTTCCCGATTGCTGCTTTCTCTCCCTTCAGCTGCATGCAACCTCATCTTCCTCCGAATTTTGACTGAGATTTTGAAAAGGATGGAAGGGGCAATTGGCTTGAGTTGAATTACAACTGTGTCCTTTTCATGAGCCATTTGGCTTGCCATAGTCTTTCTACTCCCAATTACATGTCTGACACCGGGGTTGAATGTCTGTTACTTTTAAACTTGTGCTATTATTTTTCACATAACAGAGTGAGGGGGGAATGTGGAATGTTCTTATTGCTCCCGTGTCTCCAGGACCAGTCAGCCTGGTCCACTCATTTATATCACCTGCTTAGCCTCTGTGTCCCCTGCCCTGTGGCCTTTGTGCAGTGGAACAGGCTATACCCACCGAAGCGGAGCAGGCTCTCCTTTAGACAGAATTTAGCCACAACTCAAAGTTTTAGTACCAAATTGTTCCATTTTCCTCGGTTCAGCTTGGCTTCCTCGCAACTACCTCTTGCATTTTCCCATTTCTCCTTTCTTTTGGCATTTTAATGGAAATAACCATACCTCCACAACATTTAATAACACCTTCCAGAAATAAGCCAGCTCTTGGATAATGACCCACTACACTGATAGCATCAGAAAATAATACCCGAGGATAATAGCACAACCCTTTCGCAGGAAAGAATAACGACGAGGCGAAACCCATTACATGGAATGAATACAGGAAAAGGTTTCTTGTTGCTGCTGTGATATATACTCTTTCTGGTTTCTTTTTACATATAGCCCCTTCAGGGATAACCTTTGTGAAAATATAAAGATATCAAAGTTGAACTTTTTGACCTTTCTTTCTCTAAACTAGCAGTGATGGTATACTGTGAAACTCTTATTTAAACTGGATAGCATCCACTGAAGCAGTTAGAAAAGCATTCTTTTATTTATTTATTTTTTGTTAATCCTCACTGGAGAATATTTTTTCCATTGACTTTTAGAGAAAGTGGAAGGAAGAGGTAAGAGAGAGAGAGAGAGAGAGAGAGAGAGAGAGAGAGAGAGAGAGATCCATTGGTTGATTCCTGTACATGCCTGACCAGGGCCAGAGCTTGCAGCTGAGATATATGTGCTTGATCAGAATAGAACCCAGGACCCTTGAGTCCACAGGCCTATGCTCTATTGGGCCTACATTCTATCCACAGCCAAACCAGAGAGGGCTGAAAGCATTCTTTAAAGCTTCGTTGTCTATTTCCTTTTAATCTTTCATGTTTGCATAAAAAACAACAACTCTGCTCTCTAAATGACATGTCCCTGACAAAAGGCAAACCTCTTCTACCCCAAGGAGTGTTTGTCCCCCCTTAGAAGAGAAACTGGGAAAACAGAAAAAGGCAATGGTATGAGCAAAAAACATGAACTTAAACCTTTGGTTGCAAAGGACATTTATGCTGCTCCAGGAACTTCATGTGAAACACCCATTACCCGGCTGGTTTAATTTGTTTAGTTAATAAACTTTCTATGACCCGTTTTTATTTAGCATGTGTACTGGAAGCTCTTTCATATAATTTCTGAGTCCACAGTGGCATGCTTTCCGTGAACATTTATGATGTTCCACAACTCAACTTCCAAAGAATCCCATTATGAAATTAAATGGATCCAGGTGGGTAATTTGAGAGGGTAAGTATATTGCATGCAGCAAAGACAATATGTAAATATTGCAGCAATCTCTCTGACATGATATTAGAATATGAAAGAAAATGAAATCAACGAAACTATGAGATACTGAATTAATTTACTTTCAAATATTAAAAGTAATGAATCTTCTACTTATTTTCAGGTCCCTATGACTCATCTTAATACTATGATAATTTTTAACTCCATTACATTACTTAACACATATTTGCATCACAGCACTCCCCAAATGAATGCCTCGCACTTCTTCTCAAGCACAGAAATTGCTTTCAGATCCTCACCGCTCTGGGTTTGAACAGCCTTTTGCAAAATCTTTTTTTCAAGGTGCTCCAGGACGGTCAACACTTGACATGGTGTGGTACCTGAGAGAGAGAGCATCAAACTATTCTGAAATGGACCTATCTTGCTCTTCCTTGGAAATGTGTTTTTGTATAGATACGATTAAATAAATACAGGCCCTTAAAAAATTTAAACAAAATCTGTTGGGATATTATTCAGTAATAAAAGGGAATAAATAACTGACACAGGCGACATCACAGATGACCCTTAAAAAGATTATGCCATGAAAAACAAGTCAGACAGAAGACACCATGTTTTGCATGATTCCACTGATGGGAAATGTCCAGAAAAGATACATTTATAATGACAGAAAGTAGGTGTATGGTCACCTGGGTGTGGGGGTGGGGGAGTAACTGTAACTGAGCTAGAGGGATTTTATTTGGGGGCAAAAATGAATGTTCTAATACTTATGGAGATGGCATCTTAATAAACTTACTAATAATCATTGAATTATACTGATGATATATAATTGAATATATATTGATTATATATTGGATATATATAATCAATATATTGAATGTATATTGATTATATATGTTATATATAAATTTTCATATGAGACAATTTCATAATACACAAAACATACCTCAGAAAAGCTACTAAAGAAACCAACCTGGAAGTTGTTCTTAATGCACAGATGACTGAAAACTGACTGCGGGGCAGGCTGTTAGAGAGGGGAACTTCGTGCAGTCGCACTTGGGAATATGATCCCTGGGAACCCTGATGCTAGAAAGGATTAGAATTGGTGTGATTCTGATGCAGAATCTCAAATTTTTAAATTTTACTAGTGTAGACATCATGTTTGTAAATGTGAGGTTCAACAAGCACAACTTAGATAGATGAAAATGAAGGCAAGTAGCATAATGACAGTGCATTGGGCCAGGAATGAGGAATCTTGGGACCTAATTTCCCAAGCCTGCTCTAACAGGATCTATCCTTTGGTGACAAATAATGGATGTAAATAGTCATCTATAAAATGAGGCATAAACCAGAGAGCTGATATGCCTTCATGCTCCAGTGTATCCATTCATCTAATTGTTCCCTGACAGAGTATTCATTAAGAAATCACTATGCACCACGCATGGTTTTAGGCCCTAAAGATAAAGAGATTAGCGAGATCCATGACATGGCATTCTTAAATGCCATGAAGCTTACACTGAAGTGCAAGATAGAAGATTACATTAATAAGCTAGTTCATTTAAACTTGTGATGCTATTTAAAAATAAAATAAATTTGGGTAAGAGGATAGAGAAAGACTAAAGCAGTACTGTAGCTGAGTGAAGGGTCTCCCTGAAAAAGTGCTGTCTTCCTGATTGATCCATTGGATGACAAAAAGAAGCAGCCGCCACATAAGTGGTGGGGAAAGAATGTATAAGGCAAGCAGTGCCAAATATAAAGATCCGAAAATGTAAACCAGCTTTACTTTTGTAAGAAACCAGAAGAAAGTCAGTATCCTAAAGCTGAGTGAGTAGGAAAATGATGAAGAGACAAAATCTAGAAGAGTAGGTAGAGCCAGTTCATTCATTCATTCATTCATTCAGTTATTAAATATTTTATTGATTTTTTAAGAGAGAGTGGAAGGGAAAGGGGTGAGGGAGAGAGAGAAACATTAATGCAAGAAGAACATCAATCAGCTGCCTCTTCCTTCAGGCCCTCTCCTGGGAATCAAGCACACAACATAGACATGTGGTCTGACTGGGAAATACACCAGCAGCTCTTTGGTGCATGAGACCATGTTCAACCAACTGAGCCACATTGGCCAGAGCACAGATGGCTTAGATTCTTAAATGGCATGTTAATAACTGGAGGTATTCAAGCAGAGAAGAGCATGACCTGAGTCGGGCTGAGATCACCCACTGGCTCCATGGGTGTTGAATAAGTATATAAAAGTGAGCATATACACATGCAAAAACTAACTTCAAAAAGTTTGACTATTAAATCAATGCTTTCCCCTAGTTTGTTTAGCATATGAATGAGAACATACAAATTAATTCACCAGCCAAAACTTTGCCTTCACCATTGATACTTTAAGGATATTACTAAGTATTATAAACATGGGCAACTCAAATAATAATTAGGGGGAAATCATATGGAAATTGCTAACAAACTCATTAGAGTGTGCTTAATTATTGCAGTGAAGGGTTAGCAAGAGGATTGGAGCTTACGGAATAATTCTGTTTGCACATGGATTGATATGCTTGTATCATAATTACTCACAGCTGTTGGACTTTTGAAGTTTATTAGAAACTTAATTCCCAAACTTTCATGCTGAAAAGATTTTTTAAGAGGGAAGTGTTAGCCCAGTGCCAGTAATGCAAGCGGGGAGAATTTTCCTAGTAATTCTTCTCGGCGATTACTTACAGAGTAACCGCAGATCTCCTCATTATACATAATGAAGTGGACCTGCTCATTTTTGATTTTCACACACTTTGCAGAAAGAGCAAAGCCTGATTGAAACTGCTCAAGGCCCGTGATGAGAAGTTGCATGTAATATGTATTCCAATTACAAAACGATCTCAGAAAACAGGCTTGGTCCCTGATGTATTCATTTGAAAGCAATTCTTGGCTAAATTGATCTTTAAATAATCTATCTATATGCTTGTTAATTTAATAGATCAACTGACATCAGGAGAAGACAGGACTGCTTTATCCTTCACAGTCCACGAGCTGACAACTAATCCTTCTTCCTTGGCAATTCATTTATTATATTTTATAAATTAGAAGAAATGTACAGGGTCCCTGAAATCCAGCTGACGCTATGTCCTATAGTTTCTTCTTCCTCATCATCCATCAGAAAATTAATTCTGTGCCTGGGCTAGCAATTTTTGTCTCAGTCTAATTTTTGATCTCTTTTACTGATGGCTGCTATCCTGACTTATAGCACAATTGAGCATAAATGAAGTGATCATTTGTACCTAAGTATTTCCTTTGTTTCTAAGGCTCTTTTTCAGATCAGCTTTTGATAAGGGCAAAGGTTATCTAATGAGGATAATTTAAAAAGAAAACAATAGCTTGAGAACCAAGTATTGTCAATGAATTTTCCATTTGCATGGGTATGTGTGTGTGCACGCGTCCCTCACTCCCCCTATATACATCAAAGTATAGCATTAAATATCCTTTGTTGACTGGCCATTTTATTCTCATTGCCAGATACCTTGCATTTCAGATTCACAAATTACTAATTTTCCTGTAAACTTACACTGGGCTATTGTACACCCTTGGCTACCTCCATTTCCTTTCTTCTTCCTGGGATTCCCTTTCTTACTTGAAATCACACCAACTTCAAAGACCAAATCAACATCTCTTCTGGTGAGATGGCAAAATCGATATGTAAATAAACTGTTTCTAATACTAATATTTCTTTTCTTATCAACTAAAAAGCAAATAGCAATAGCAAATTCCAGAGTGATAGAGAACACTTATGTTCCTGTAAATTCTTTGTTATAAATTCACTATTCAAAGTTCTTGGTATATTATCATCTCACTGAATAGCCTTATGGCATAGGTGATTCTAATTTTCTCCCTTTTCACATGAGCAATAGAGGCAATGATAGAGCAAACGATTCCTCTGGATCATTCAGATGTTAAGAGAGGTGAGCCAGATTTTGGACTCAGTCAATGGCATTCTGAGTCCATTATTAACTCGTATGCTATGCCAGAATATCAACCTTGCAGGGGACTTGAAAGCAACAGAATAAATCTAAAGTGCCTGGCATAGTGTCTCAAAGATAATTTAAGAATTTGTGGTTATCTTCTAGTTAAGAGAAATAAAATAATTATGAAAAATGGAAGAAATGACAAATAAATCTGATACCTTTATTGTTCTTTTCTTATGTCAAATGTCAGCCGATCATCTTAAGTTGATGCTTCACAAATCAGCAATTACAGCTTTTATGCATGAGTCCACAACTCACATACAGGGTTGTGGTGTGGAAAGGCATTCAATAAACATTGAGAAAGAGAATGAATGAATGAAATTAATGAACAAACTAATCCCAGAAGCTTCGGATGGGCTTTTCTTTCTCCCCCACGATTCCCAGAGGCACAATGCTAAATCCCTCAAAAATCAGACAAATATTAAGCCACGGAAGCATGGATTAAATCAACGTTTCCCTTCCATTTCAATGAGTTATTATTTAAAATAAAACCCACAAAGCAATGTTTTTAAAAGTCTACATCCCAAAGTAAAACATGGAAATTACCTGATTAATGCAGATAGCCACTCACCAATTTATATTCTTGAACTCAAGAGAATCATTTAGCTAATTGTATAGGTGATTATTATGCTTTTCACAGAAGTGTGTATCATGCATTTAGAATTTTTAAATTGCATCTCGAAGAGAATCCTCTCAAATCTAATTATTGTATACTTAGAATTTTCCATAATCAGCTAAAAGATTGATTTGTTTCTTTAAAGAAAAAAATCTTTTAAATATGTGGAAATCCTCTTGTGAGAAGACAAATTAAACTTTTAAAAATAATTAAATAGGCCTTTTATAAAAACTAGGCTAAACCATACATTAAAGTAACTTGTTAATAATAATGAATAAAAAACTCTTCCACATATATTTCTTGCCAAGTATTTAAAGCTGAGTGTGTATTTACAACTATAACAATATCAAAAACAACAACAACAACAAAACACAGGTTATATCAATAAGTCAATAATAGTCAAAATTTTATACTTGGAGAAATGCTCTGATGTTTCAGAAATTATTTTGAGATAAAGTGCTGATAGGGGAAATTCTCTGAACTTGATGTACTAGTTCAACTTTCAAAGAACTGCTTCTTTAAATTTGGTTTCCTAAGAAAACAGATAAGCATTTAGAGAATATTTTCAGAAAAAAAATAGAAAAAGAAGGCAAAAAGAAACCAAAAAAAAAAAAAAAGGAAAAAGGAGGAAGGAAGGGAGGAAGAACCTCCATGTGAAGGCTTGTTCCTCTGTGTCCTTGGAGAGGAACAATGAAGGAACTAGTTTTGAGAACTCTTGTCAGTGGTCTGAAACCTATTCTTATTCATGTGTTCCTATCAGTCTTTTTAAGCAGTCACAATTCCACAGTGTATGACAGTTATTTATAAAATAGAGGCCTGATGCATGAAATTTGAGCAAGAGTAGGCCTTTCTTCTCCCAGCTGCCGGCGCCAGCTTCCCAAATTCCCTCTGACTGCTGGCAGGCACCCGGGACCCAGGCTTCCCTGGCAGCTCTGGCTTCTTCTGGTTGCTTGAGAGAGAGAAAGAGAGAGAGAGAGAGAGAGAGAGAGAGAGAGAGAGAGAGAGAGAGAGAGAGAAAGGCTTTTATATATGTAGATTAGAGGCCTGATGCATAAAGATTTGTGCAAGAATGGGCCTTCCTTCCCCTTGCTGCTGGCACTGCCTTCACTCATGCCAGTGCCACCTTTTCACTCTGGCCCTGAGCTTCCTTCCCACCTTCCCATGTTGCCCAGTGGCCGGGAGTGGATGGGGTGGTGTGGGATGCCTGTGTCATAGCCATGGTGACAAGGCAAGCATCCCACTCCAGCCCCTGCTGCTTGGTGCCTGCATGTGCAAATAGATCCACCATCTTTTTTTTGGGTTAATTTGTGTACCCACTCCTGATTAGCTGGTGGGTGTCACAAAGGTATGGTCAATTTGCATCTAACTCTTTTATTAGTGTAGATTATGTACTGCTGTATTATATCTACTACATTACATGTTATTAAATGTACACAACATTAACAAGTATGTGATACAGTAAGTGAAAGGAAGTTCAACAGATAATTTCCACATCATATTCAAGAAACAATGCCCTAGACCTGTGGTCAGCAAACTGCAGCTAGCGCCGAGCCACATGCAGCTCTTTGGCCCCTTTTCCACAAAATACCATGGCCTGGGCGAGTCTATTTTGAAGAAGTGGCTTTAGAAGAAGCTTAAGTTTAAAAAAATTTGGCTCTCAAAAGAAATTTCAATCATTGTACTCTTAATATTTGGCTCTGTTGACTAAAGAGTTTGCCAACCACTGCCCTAGACAATTACAATATTTTAAAATATGGGATTTCTCCAATGGGACTTCAATATGTCAGTATCTCTTAACATTTTGATTTGCCCAAAATGGGGCCATCCATTAAAACCAATGCCTCAATCTTTTAGTTTACTTCATTAAATAATCTCTTTTTGGTGCTCATCTCTTTGACTGTAGTCAAAGAAGAAAAGTACTTTCAAGGACAAATTAATGCTTTGGGGATGCTTTCAATGTATTGAAGCTTTGTTTAATAGTTCCTCCCTGGCTGAGTCAGTTGGAGAACTTAGGGGATTCAGGTGGGATTGCTTCAAGTTAAGTACATGGTAAAACTTTATTTACAGAGCCATCAATTTTCTTTATGAAGCTGGGACTACAGAGAGAACATTGGACTATGAATCAGAAGACCTGGGTGCTAGCACAAGAGGCAATTCTGCCACTAAGTAGTTGGATGACCTTGATCAAGTCATTTAACTTTTCTGTGTCTCTCTTTAAAAAAAAATTAATTCAGCCAAACTCCCATACATTTCTAGAGCCTTCTATGTGGTTAGTGTAATAAAAAATAATCACATGAACCCTAAAACTTTTAAGCACCTCTAAGACTCCAAAAAGAGAATTTCTAACTTAATAGACATTTTCTCTTAATTTTGTGCGATTTTAACATTTAAGTTATTTTCAAAGTCTATGCCATATCAGCAGAATGCCTTGCTTGTAGCAATAACCTGGATATGCTTCCCTAGGCTACACGGGAATGCAACCATTGGCCAAATAAAATGTAAGTGTCCTACAAACAAACCCAAAAGCCAGGGTTTTCAAAAATTCTTGGATCGCCGAAACCGGTTTGGCTCAGTGGTAGAGTGTCGGTCTGTGGACTGAAAGGTCCTGTGTTCGATTCAGGTCAAGGGCATGTACCTTGGTTGTGGGCACATTCCCCAGTAGGGGGTGTGCAAGAGGCAGCTGGTGGATGTTTCTCTCTCATCGACATTTCTAGTTCTCTATCTCTCTCCCTTCCTCACTGTAAAATATCAATAAAAATATATATTTAAAAAAAATTCTTGGATCATCAGACTCCCTTGCTGAGCTCTTTTAAATCCCATGTCACAACCTTGGTACTTATGAGTCAGTACATCTGAGCCACAAATTTATTTCCAAAGCCCACGTTTTCTAGCAACCAACTCAAAGAGGAAGCCTAATCAGTTACAACACCCCTGGTCTACACAATACAGACAAAGCAATTGCTCAGGAAAATCATTCCTTATGCAACAGGAGGAAATTTCTCTTTTGGGATTGAATCAATGATCCAAAGCAAAATTGCTGTTGGTTATAAAAATACAGCCTTTCACACCAGGATTACAAAAACGATCTATTATGTTCTCTGAGCTATATTTCTGGGGACGGATTTCCATTGATGAATCAAGACTCTCTTTGGAAGGATTATTTAAAGGAGGTTACAGTACCTCAATCATACAAGGTTATTAATATTTGTGTAGGGATGGAAGAAAATAAAGAAGAGAGGGAGGAAGCCACAGAAGGGTATAACACTTCTGCCAAAATTACATTTCCAGGAGGGATACTGAACCACACAAATGGTTAGGTCCATGGGCACCACCAATTCATTTCTGCTTTAGGAAGACCCCTAAGCTCATACTTGGAGAGCTTTAAGTGAGACCCTACTTGATATTATGGAGAAAATGTGCTTGGACTAAATCCAGCATTTGCCATGTGTTTTCAAGAATATTTTGACTGATTTGTTTCAATTATCCCTGAATGTCTTTTAAGAGGTTTCCTCTCTAAAAGCCACTCATTTTTCAAGGGCCAATTCAAGTCTTACTTTTTTTTAATGAAAGCTCTTGCCAACAATTCTAGCCCTAAATATTTCTTCTCAAAACTTTTATGAACATGAAAGTGGTGGCAAGTATGTCTTGTCAACCTGATAGGAATGTAAACTATATGGGCGGAGAGGCCATATCTGATCGATTTCTTCCCCCAAATTACTTAGGGAGCCTACTCAGGTTCTGCATTATTGCCTTTTCTATTTCTTGTTCTGGCTAGTTATAAAATGCTGCTGGATACCTGATATTTAATTCCAGTTTGAACTTCTAACTTCAGCTATTGCCTTTCACCAACACCTCAAACTCAAAACAACAAAGCTAAATTTCTGTTTCCTCCTAGGTTTGCTCTTCCGGTGATTTTTTTATTATTAATGTAATCTAGAAACCTTGCTAGTACTCTCCATTTTTCCTTTTACTAGCTACCTACTGGCAATGTTTAAACTCTGTCAATTTTACCTCAGAAAAAAATATCAGATAATGACTGTGAAATCATACTTTGAAGTGATAAAATGTTTGTCAAGCCACATCAACTTTTTTTTTCTCTCAATGCAAACAAGAGTAGAATATTTCCCTTATGGGAATAATAATAATAATAATAATAAGTGAATAAGTAAATAATTATGTTGAATAAAAATAGCTAGATTGTTATAGTACCTATTTGTGCTGAATACTTTACCTTACACATACCTGAGTGTGTGTGTGTGTGTGTGTGCACATGTGTGCATGCAAGTATGAGCAAACGTACATATATCAGCCACTTACACTGGGTCCAAAAAAAGTAAAGGGGAGGAACTCATAATCGGTTTATTTCTCTCAACTTGCTTATTTCAATATGGCTCTGGCGGGTGGCTGCCTGACAAATATGTATTAAAAAGCTGATTCAACATGTAGTGCTGAGTAGGTTTATTGATTCTCTCCTCCCATGTCACTTTGGCATTTTATTACATTTATATGTGTTCACATACTTCATAACAGGCCACTTTATTCAGCAAGAATATGGAACAATTTTCTCTGAGAGCTTCCACTTTCCTGTGGGGTTACCTGGTATATTTGGGTCCAAGACACTCTGCCTCACAGATGCTGTCAGGATCAGCAGGACCAGTCAGGCAACAACTCTCTACTTCTGTCTTCTCAACAGGGAGTTTCTACAGCTCTTTCAAGGGGGCTGAAAGGCTGGGGAAGGGAACCTCCACAGGTGCTGTTGAAAACCCCCACTACATCCTTGTAGACAAGATATGGCAGTATTAGGTCCACTCACTGTCATTTCTCTGGCACTAAACAAATTGCCAGGATCAATAAGTATTTGCTAAACATGCACTGCATAGCAGACTTCATGGTAGGTCCTGAGGATCCAATGTGAGGCAAACAGAGCCATCTCCTGGCCTTATCGTACCCATAATCAAGGGAAAGGAGCAGATAACTAACCTGATAAATAAATACATCACAACAACACAAAATATGGGTTAGAAAACAGAAGGCCAACATGTTTATAAGACTGTGTATTACGCATCCTGACCTAGTCTGGGGTGATAGAGAATTGAGGGCTCAGGGAAGACTTTAATGAAGCAGAATTTGAAGCAAAATATAAAGGAGGAGTGGAAGTAAATAGGCAAAGGGTAAGAGAGTAGGAGGTAAGGAGAAGTTTCTTAGGAAGGTAGCAAGACCTTAAGAGTGGGAAGAAGCAATGCCAATCAGAAGACAAGGAAGATGGTCCCTGAGTAGGCACTCAGAGGGTAAGGTGAGTCTCATAGGAAGTGACGGCCAGGCTTTCTAGACCATGCTGAGCAATTTAGTCTCTATTCTACTGACAACCAGAAGCTCCTCCTTAGTGATTTAGAAAGGTACAACACAGGTGCAATAAATTCTGTTATACTTTATGCTAAGCCTGGAAGACCTTAGCATGGAGATAACAGATATAGCTTGGCTGCACTTACATCATTTACTATCCCCCCCTCCTTACTCTCTACATTTCAGCCACATCCAACTTCTTTCTTTCTCTGGACACACCCAACTGGGTTCTATTTTGGGACCTTGGCTGTAGTGACTTCCTCTGTCTGGAACAGTTGGATATTTCCATAGATGGCTGGCCATTCAAGTCTCAGCTCAAATGTCACACTCTCAGTGAAGCCTGCCCTGACCACCCTCTGTGAAGTAGCCTCTCTCCTTGTCATTCTTCATCCAATTATTTCATTCTATTTTCTTCATAGCCCAATTCACTAGCTAAAGTTATTGTGTTTATTTCCTTCCAAAATCGCTATCTTTTTGTAACTACAATAGAGGATCAAGGGGGTAGGGATATTATTTTCTTTACATCTTAGACAGCTACAACAGAATATGGCACACAGTTGGTACTCAATGAGTAACTGCTGAATGAGTGGAAGAATGAATAACAACCACAAATAGAACTATTATAAAGTAGCAATCTCTGCCAGTGGCCCACAACCCTATTGGGGTGACATGAGAACATTGGGGAACAGTTTTCTAAGTGGATTGAAAACAATCTGTCTTCTTTATCATTTTGCCTGAGAAGGTGATTTCCCACTCGGGGGTTTTCCTGGAAGAGAATAGCTACTCATGGATATAGCTGCATGTATTTCTGCCTTGCTAATTTCCCCTCTGAGAAGTGATGCTCTTAGTACATTCTTAGAATACTGTTTCATTTTTCCTTTAAATATATTAGCCATGGTGATTATATTTTAAATAATAAATGTTTGGGGAAGTGTGAGGGTTGAATCAGATTTTTTTTTTCTTTTGAGACCAGTGGTCCCTGAAATGACCACATATTGCCTAGACCTTCTATATCACCCAAAGGAATAAACTATAATTTCCGAAATTATTGTTTCTTTTCTTCTTGTTTTTAAAAAAATTTACATAGAGACTAAATCACAAGACATAACAAGCAGTGCATTTCTGGGTGATTATAACACACTCTGGGTGGTATCATCAGGCACAAGAAGAGCAATAACTTCCCCAAATCCCAGGGAGTTTTATTGCCTTAATGTAGTTGACTCTATAACCAGACATGGTTACCTACTGGACACTAGAAGGGGAACACAAAATGTTACTGTTACTCATCTATAAACCTCAAAAGTGTTCAGAGTCTGGGAAACACCACCCTGGTTTATGTTCTAGTGTAAAGCAAATTCACACACCTGCATAGTCCTGGATTTTTCTATAACTTATACTTAATATGTTTGGGTCCAGAGAGACTGTGGTGTGATACCAACAAATTGAAAAATGATTATAAGATTTAAGTGCACAGATTGTATGGGAAAATGATTAAATATTAATAGTTAACATTTATAGAGCTTTTAGTACTTGCCAGGTACTTTAACATGGGTTATCTCATTTAATTCTCACAAGAACTCTAGACAGTAAATATTGTTAATATCCTCCTTTATGTCTATAAGAGTCTACAAGAGACTGAGGCCCACAGAGATTAGGAAATCTACCCAAGGGTATCCATCTAGAAAGTGGTCAAGCTGGATTTATACCTACGTCTCTCTTTCCTTCTCTCTCTCTTTCATTATTCCAGAAGTGAAAAACTTAATACTAAACTACTTAGCCTGGGTCAATCTTTTTTATGCTCTGTGACCTTGAGCTGGAGGCTAATTCCAGCATGTCATAATAAATGCAAGAAGTCCTCAAAAGGTTGATTGGCTTCTATATTCAGCAAGGCTGAATACATATTATTGCCTACTGGAATGGCTGAAGGCATTTCCCCAAACCTAAATTTATATAAATGATTGCTTGGTGTCAGACAGCTGAGGGCATTTCAGTTTACAAGTTATTGCCTCCTGCTGGCCAAACAGCTGAACAGCTAAGGGCAGTTCCCCCAATCTGACAATGCCTACCATATACCAAACCTTAACCTTTGATATGTATAGCTGCTTTGTTTAGGACAATTTGTGTTATTAAAGAGCAAGGGATCCAGAGACTGAGAATTTAGCTACTACAGCTAAGCTTCCTCTGGCTCCCCCATGGATTAATATTTTATACTATATTTCTAGTCTCTTTATTAATTTACACGCAGCCTTTCTCCAGATTCATGAACCCTTTCAGATGCTGGGAAAGACCCCCAGCAACCTTGGATCTCTAAGACCAACTTTTCTGATGTAGAAAATAGTGAAGATAATAGGATTTATTTCCTAGATTGTTTTGAGGGTTAATACAGCATAGTACTTGACTTATAGTAAGTGCTTAATAAATTATGATGATTATCTATTATCAGTACATTATGGAATGCTCTATGCCAGATTCAATAGTAGAGATTCAATGGCACAAGCTTCTTTTAGGTGCTTGCCAATATACCTGAAACACATCACAAGCAACTCATAGCTGAAAAGTCAATAAGTGCTTGGCTGATGTGGCTCAGTGGTTGACTGTAGACCAATGCACCAAGATGTCACCAGTTCTATTCCTGGTCAGGGGCAAGCCTAGATTGTGGGCACAATCCCTGGCAGGGGTGTGTGGGAGGCAGCCTACCAATGTTGTTTCTCATCAGTGTTTCTTTCTCCTCTCTCTATTTCTCTTTCTATTTCTCTCTCTCTCTCTCTCTCTCTCTCTCTCTCTCTCCCTCTCAAGACAGTAAAACCATATTTTTAAAGTTAATTAGTCATAAAAGGGCAGCAGGAGTAGATGGTCAACTACAGAATATTAGCAACAATAATATTATGCTAAAGGCTTTCTCTGTCCTCACTTAATTCCCACCATGTTCCTAAAAGGTAGGTATGATTGCCTTTTGTTTACAAATGAAACTCAAGCCAGGGAGGTTATTTGCTTCAGGTCATGTAATTAGCAAGTGGCAGAGGCAAAATTTAAGTCCAGGCCAGCTCACTCTAAAGCTTATATTGTTCATATCACCTTACACTGCCAGACTGTGCCTCACGACCATTAAAAATTATATAGATAGACCTGGAGGGTGTTATGCTAAGTGAGATAGGTCAGAGAAAGACAAATACTTTATCATTTTACTTAGGTGTGGAATCTAAAAAATCTAAACAAACAAGCAAACAAAACAAACAGACTCATAGAAACAGAAAAACTGACAGTTGCCAGAAGGTTGGGTGGTGGGGGTATGGGCAAAAAAGTGCAGGGGATTAAGAGGTACACATTTATAACATAATGAGAGGCCCAGTGCACAAAATTCATGTACGGGTAGGGTCCCTAGTGGCTACCAGCTGCTGGCTGGGGACTTCTTTGATTCTGATTCTTTCATACTCCCATGTCATAGCAAGTGATCAAATTCCCAGTCTGTTGAACACCCGAGGGGACAATTTGCATATTAGGCTTTATATAGAGAGAAAAGTCATAAGAGTATAAAGTACAGCATTGCTGAAAACCAATCATTGTCTCACTAATAGAAAGAGGCTGGTCAACCTTGAAGCTCTGAAAGATCAGAGCCAACCACTCTCTATCTAATTGAGACAATGGTAACTGAGGCAACTTCCCCATATTGTAATCATGTAAATCTTTACTGATGTGATAATCTGCTTATTACCTGCCTAAGAGCCTAATGGTAGTCTTCTCACTAGAGGTTGAGTCCCGCATGGCCCCCCATTTTCTTGAATTAACTCTTTTCCAGTCTCTCTCTTCATTTTAGTGTGCTGCCTTCTCCAGAAACCGGACCCTGAGTGTGCCCTGAACCAAGTGGGTCGTGTTCAGGGATCCCACATCTGGTGCTCAACGTATATCTTATTTGCCTTATAAAAAATCTAGAGGACAGAATTGAAGCTCTTAATTGATTATGTCTTGGACACGCAAAATATATTTGACTTGCCAGCTTTAGAAGTTCAAAGTGCAAATTAAATGGAATAAATTATATAGTTGTGGTAATTAAAATGCCTAAAGTATAACTTGTTTTTGAGAAAATAAAATGTGTTTTCTCTAATAATTAGGAATTCAAAATAAGTTGCTTATTATTGATCTAATTAAAAAAGAGGATTAATTCTGTGATCTCAACCAAAAATTTTCTATACAAAAATTAGTGTAAATCTAATTGATATCTTAAGATAATAATAAAATATATTGTAATATTTAAATCATATATGGATATAGGTATTTGTTTGATGGTTTTTTCCATGTCAAAATTTCAAGGCCTTAACAGAGGTAATTCTTGGAAAGCTCCAAGGGCCCGAAGTAATACAATAAATTTAGTTTGTCTTCTTAAAGGAAATCTTTTTAAAACAGATATAATATACTTGAAATTGCATGGAAAGCCTTATCAAATAAAAATTAATAAATATACTTTAGATATTTTAGAAGGTTTACAGGCATGTATTGTTACTGGCAAAGGAAAGCAGTTAATTCTCCTGGCGCATGGTGAAGAAGACTGTACAGATGCCTGACACCTGAGTATGTCTTTCTTGCCATGTTAGCAGTAATCATCTGTATGGTAATATTACCTGGGACAAATCTGGAGGTGTTTAGGACTTATGTTCCTGACCCTTCATAGGTAAAAGCCCTTATGTGGGCTGATCTCTTGCCTAATGTAGTCACCAATAATACTAAAAACCTTGGTTATCCAGGAGGAATATGGGTGGGGCAAGGAAGTATAATTATATAGATGTTGCCACCCAGCTTCCCTTTTTGTAAAACACAAAATCAAACCACTGCTCCTTTGTGTATGAAGATTAAATAGAGGTTTCTGGCTTGCACCAAAGTAGAGGAATATCACTACTTGCTCCTGGTAGAGGTGCAGAGAATGTAACTAAGACCTTGTCTACACAAAAAGAAATTGACAGCCAGTTTGAATTTGAATTGCCATTGGCTTAGAGCAGTGTTTCCCAAGCTTCTCTGATGATGAGAATCACCTGGTGGAGTTGTTAAAATACAGATTCCTGAATCCCAACTAAGAAGTGCTAAACTAGAATTTTTGGGAACATATAGGTAAAATTATATACTTAACTAGTGCTCTAAGCTTTTTGGGAACATATAGGTAAAATTGTATATGTTCCCAAAAATTCTAATTTAGCACTTCTTAGTTGGGATTCAGGAATCTGTATTTTAACAACTCCACCAGGTGATTCTCATCATCAGAGAAGCTTGGGAAACACTGGCTTAGAGCAAAGAATATCCTTGCCTGGTATTATTCTACAATGTCATTATAATTTTTGATATTTTACAACAGCATATTATACAATTAATTCAAACAAACTTAAAATCTATTTTTTAAATGTTTGACAGCAATTTAAAAGGACATGAAAGGATTTAATCCCTTCCATTGTGTGGAAAGCCTCACTGGGAAGGCACTTGAGCATTCTATATTGGCCCTTCTTGCCTTATTTGCAAAGAGGGACCCTCTCCTCACAATCCAATTGCCCACAGCTGTTGCTTGAGTTTTCAGTTCATGCTGAGGTTGAAGCCTCATGGTGGCTGGCACCATAGATCTATCTCTCGCACAATGGCTTGAGCTGGGCCTTCCCTGGAGAAAAAACCTGGGTTACCCAAGATATGTGATCTATACCAGGGCCTCGCCAGCAGGTGAGGGGATCCCAAGGCAGGTGCTGGACATGGAGGTCATAGGGGCATAGGCTACCAAGGAGACAGAACTGAACCTCACATCACCCTGCATGGCCCCGAAGGATGGCTGGTTAGTCAATGATGGGTAAGACTCCTCAAGGGAGGGGCAACCTAAGACAGGCACAGTCACAGGGGGCCATCAGGAGAGAACTTGGGGTCAACAGAGGTGGGACATAGATCCTCAACGCCCCCCCCCCAACGTTGCAGAGGCTTGAACACTAGCCCCTTCTGAGGAAGGTCTCATGCCCATGACTGCTTCCCGCTTGCCATGCCCAGCTCAGATGGGGACCCAGGCAACAAACAGAGATTTGGCCCAGCTCAGATTGAGACCCAGACAACAAACAAGAGACTTGGCCCAGCTCATAAGGAGACTCAGGCAACAGAGAAGTGGATAATGACAACTGCCCTGTATCTAAATCTACCCTAAATCTAGGAGTGCTCAGGGCTATCTCAAGGATGAATATAATCCTTTCCATTAATTTTTACAGAGTAAACTAAAATTGTTGTTAAAGTATTAAATTTGACAGTAAAATAGTCAAGTTTTCAGATTAATTTCAATTGGTTAAATGAAATAACCAATTATTAGTTAATATTCAAGAAAATTTAATTGTATGAGAGGCTGTTCCTAAAGTATTAACCAAAATTTCTATTGGTAGTTCATTTCATGGTAAAATTGTTTAACATGCAATGAACCCTAAAGCAATCATAGTTTTTGTGCAAAAAATTAAAATTTAAAAGTTATCAAAATTGCATTATAAAAAATTTTCCAAAAGCCTCCTAATAATTAAATAAAAAGGGGGGGGGGGCGGATAGTGGAAAAGTACCATGTAAGAAAAAAATGTTCTGTAAGTAAATTACACCTAGACATTTTTTTTCTTTTGAAAACCAATTTTTCATTTGTAATGTTAACAGCAAGACAGTCATAAAAAACACACAAATGGTATCATATAAGTCAAAGAAAAATTGTTTGGACAAAAAATTAAAAGGATCCCAAGTAAAATTTATTGAAAAGATTCCTTTATTAACTTTTGGTTGAGAATAGGTCCAAGACCATGCGGATTCCTGCACCAGAGATGAATTGACAGGAATACTCCAGACATGAAGACAAGAGGAGAAACAGTCCAGATATGAAAGATGCTGATGACGCCTTGCCATGCCAGCAGTCAGCAGTTGTGTGTCGCTGCAGGTTGCCCAGGACCAAACCAGAAAGGGTCAGACCTGCATTACCACCATTTGTCCACCATCCAGATATCATTGCTGACATGTACACATGAAGAACTTTTGGACTCAGAACTTTTGGACATTGAAACTTAGGCTTAGAACTCTTGGACTTTGAAATTGGGACTCAAACATTTTTGTTCTTATATGTTTATTTCTGGTCTGCAGATGCAAGATTTTTTAAAAGAAAGAAATCGAGGAGATGCCAGAAACCAATCATGGTCTCACTAATAGAAAGAGGCTGGTCAACCTTGAAACTCTGAAAGGTCAGAACCAACCACTCCCTATCTAATTGAGACAATGGTAACTAAGGCAACTTCCCCATCTTATAATCATATAAATCCTTACCGATATGATGATCCGATTATTACCTGCCTAAGGGCTATGGGTGTTTCCCAAAGCTGCTTAAGGGTAATGGGTGTATCCCACAGTCTCTGTAAAAGGGATAGCAAGGCCAGAGCCTAGTGGTAGTTTTCCCACTAGAGGTTGACTTCCCTCTGACCCCCCATTTTCCCAAATTAGCTCTTTTCTAGTCTCTCTCTTCATTTTAGTGTGCAGCCTTCTCCAGAAACCGGACCCTGAGTGCACCCTGAACCAAGTGGGTCATGTTCAGGGATCCCACACAGCACCAGGAATAAAGTAAATAATATCACAATGACTTTTAAAATATATATATATATTGATTTCAAAGAGGAAGGGAGAAGGAGAGAGAGCTAGAAACATCAATAATGAGAGAGAATAATTGATCAGCTGTCTCCTGCACATCCCCCCTCTGGGGACTGAGCCCACAACATGAGTATGTGCCCTGACCAGGAATGGAACCGTGACCTCTTGGTTCATAGGTAAATGCTCAGTCACAGGGCCACATTGGTTGGGCTATCACAATAACTTTTTACAGTGACATATGGGCAGTGGACTTTTTGTGATCACTTTGTAAGGTGCATAAATGTGAAATCTCACTATGTTATTCACCTGAAACTAATAATATTGTATGTCAACTATGCTTTAGTTAAAAAGAGATTTACATTCCAGAATAACAATAAGACTTGAAAAATAAACATTAAAAGGTTAGCAGAATCCCTGTGCATGAGGAGGAGAAGAATATTTTAGAAAGGAGGAGACAATGACTGGGATCTAGAGTATATTTTCAGGACATAAAACTCCATTAGAGTAGGAGATATTCCAGAACATGAGCAAAGAAGGAAGAACATATAAAGCATAATGCCATGAGGGAAGATAATGGGATCAATGTTGGAATATAAGAAAAATGAGACCAGGAAGGGCCTTACATGTTGAATGGCCAATTTTGGAGCACTCCAAAAAGTAAGCGAAACAACTGAGATTTTTGAGCAGGGCAGCAAGATGACAACAATGGTTTTGGAAGGAATTCATATGCCAGGAACATACAAGATGGACTAATGAGCTTTCTGTTGGAAAAAATAATGAGGGACAAAAATCTGAATACAATGGTAGAAGTAAGAATTCAAAGATAAATGAAGATGAGCTACTCAAATTCAGGTTCCAAATTGCATAAGGCAGCCTTCTGAGGGCTTGGGTTGTGTATTAAACTTCCCCTGTCTGGGCACAGATATCTGATATGCCCAGAGCGATCTCTATAACACTATTTTTCAACTGTGAAGTTCTTTAGCAATATAAAGCGTTTTTGTGATCAGCCTTGTTTTGTGTAACACCCATGGAGACTTATTCTTTAGCAGCTTATTCAAAATAATGTGGATCTCTCAATGGAACTGGGGTAATTTAAGGTAATAAATAAAGGGTGGTGGTGAAGCAAGAATGAACTTCCTGTCTTGAGGAATCAAAGCCTTATGTTTTTAAAGATTTACTGGGATATATTAAATATACATCCTAGCAATCTCCAGGCTGCTGGGAAAATGATCGTCAAAATTATCCTATTTTTCCTCAGTGTAACATCAACAAGTGAGCTCCAGCATTTGGCTTACACATTGATCATGGGACCGCACAATCTCTCTTTCAAAGGAAAGTTATAGGCTAAATTATCAGAGCCCCAGTGAAATTCAGTTAATAGCTGAAATGCTGTTTTCTGTAGTCTTTTGCCTTATCTCTTTTTAACAAGCCTTACCTACTGCGGTAATTGCAGCGAATTCAATCCATTATCTATGGATTAATTCATTAGTGTGGTTCAAACATTGGGGGAAATGGATGGGTTTTGACACTCCTCCCCTCAATTCCACCAATCGACACGGTTAAACAAGCCTGTGCCATTTTTATGGAGGCTTCAATTCACAAAAAAGAAATCAATGAAGACATTTCCTTTCCCGGCCATTGTTATGCTCTCTCGGTTGCATGGAAAGCCTTTGGGTAAAAGGAGGACAACTCTAATAAGAAAGAGAGTCATTGTCTTTGGGAAGCGTGAACAATGGATGCATTTCTGGACCAGTGCCCTTACCACTGTGTGGGCCCCTCATGTTGCTGCCTTGGGGGGACACGGTTACAGAATCCTAGTCATTGCCAGTCAGGGCCTCATTTGGGGAAAGTGCCTAGAAACCCAGAGAGACTTTTCTGAAAGCAAAATGAGGTTGATTGTCAGGAGAGTGTCCATGATTTCCCTTTTTTTTGCAAGTGTTTTGAGTTGGTGAATAAATTTGGTGAGGTATGGCCATGGTTCCCAAACACTGCTCTAATATCAGAATCACCCTGAGCTTAAAAAACAAACAAACAAACAAACAAAAACTATAACAGTTCTCAGGGATTTGTTCCCTAGAACTTATAATTTAGTAGATCTGGGCTACAAGCCAGGAATCTTTCTTTTTTAAAAAGCTTCAGGTGAGTTTCATGTAAAACCTATGGTTTATGAACCACCGGCCTAGTCATGCTTCTGTTTTCTATTAAAAACCAACAACAGCAATCACTTAGCCAAATGAGTAGGGAAGACTGGAATGGTTTATACACAGCACCAGCAAATGGTCTTCATTTTATTAAACGTATCAACCGCTCTGGGAAGCCATCATTGACCTCATCACATTGTCCACCCTGAGGCCATTCTGTGTACCTGGAAAGACCTTGTCTCCCAGTGGCCTTCTGATCACATTTTGAGACTGATGAAGAAAAAAAAAAATACTGATAATCTATTTACAATACCCATTATTGCCGCAGATTGGAATAGATTGTCAGCATTTTGTGGCAGTAATGGGTGTTGTAAAAAGGCAAATATTACAGGAATGTGATGTGATTGTTTTAAAATGTTTACAAATTCTTTGAGGCTTCCTCCTCCCAAAGGCAGAATCTAGTCCCTCCTCCCTTGAATGTGGGCTGAGCACAATGACTCCCTTCTAATGCATGGTATGTGGCAGAAATAACAGTGGGTCCCAAGGGTGAATCACAAGAGAGACTCCTCCTTCTATTCTTTTGAATCTCCTGCTTTGGAAAAAGCAAGCCACCATGAGGACAGTCAAGTAACCCCGTCAAGGGGAGAACTGGAGCCTAATGCCCACAGCCAGTCCCCACATGGCAGCCATGGGAATCAGCTACCTAGGAAAACATCCTCTGACCCCAGTGAAGCCTCCAGATGCTACAGTCCAGGCATACATCTTGGCTGCAACCTCACGGGAGGTTAGCCAGAACTGCCTAACCCAGTGGTCGGCAAACCTCGGCTCTCAAGCCACATGTGACTGACACCCCCACTTTTTCTAAAACCAACGTCTGCGCATGGGCCATGAAGTTTCAATCACAATATACATGTGCACCCGCTGGTGGTATTTTGTGGAAGAGCCACCCTCAAGGGGCTAAAGAGCCCCATGTGGCTCTCAAGTCACGGTTTGCCTACCACTGGCCTAACCCATACCCTGCCAAATTTCTATCCATTATCAGAAATACCGTATTTGCCGGCATATAAGACGACTTTTTGGCCCTGAAAAATATGCCTCCAAGTGGGGGGTAGTCTTATACGGCGAGTATATAACAAACTTTGTATTTTTAGTGGAAATGTTAGGGGGTCGTCTTATATGCCCAGTCGTCTTATACGCCGGCAAATACGTATTTTTCAGGGCCAAAAAATCGTCTTATACGCCGGCAAATACGGTAATAGTGAGCATTATCAAATGTTTATTACTGTTTTTATACACTAAAGAAGGGGTCATTTGTTACACAGCATTAGTTAACTGATACACCTGAGAAGACTTCTTATCTAATTTACATTTGTTTTTACCTCTCCCTTTATTTATTCTTTATCTGAGACAAACAGAGACACAAAAATGATCACCCACCCACACAGCAGTAAATGTTTCATAATTCATAAACATTGTAAAAAAAACTAGATAAGCAATGATTAAATCATAAAATTTCAGTAAAGTGCTAAATGATAATAGAATAGCTAAGGATGGAAAGGTAAATTTAAATAGTGGGGGAGACGTCAACCAGGAAATGGTTCTTGTATATTACATCATAGCACAGGGGATGAAATAGGCAGCTATAGCAGGTGCTGTGCAAAAACATCTTAGTCCTTGCTTTGCAAACAGATTGCAAAGATTGCAAAGTAGGAAGAGCAGTGGCAGGGACCAGATTACAGGTGGTGAAGGTGAGAGCTGAAACACAGTGTGAGAGGTCTCCGTTTTTGGAATGCTAGCCATGATTCAGAGAGTGACTTGGTAAATGATGCCAAAAGGAATGGGGCACATAAAACCAGCAATCAGTTAAGAGGATGAACAGTTCCTTAGTGAAACAGGATGGGAGATAATGGCCTGAAGCACCTTGTTTATAGCTCAATGATACTATGTGATGTATCTGTAGATAAACACCTCAGCTAAGTGGTTGGTAAAGGGATTAAAAAATGTATTTTGTCATTCTCTACCTATTTTCTTGTTATGAAGCCCTAAGTTAAAAAAAAAAATACCATCATCTGATGTTAAAGAAAAGTTCTTACATCTTGGCTGCGAGAGTTAAATATGAGAGGCCCAGATCACTCTTTTTAACTGGCTGAGTCACTTGTTTTATTAGGATTTTGTCTTTGGGGAGGGTAAGAATAGTAGATTACTTATATGGTAAATAGTGGCAAATACAACATGAAAACCACCTAAAAGTTTAAATAGTTATTGAAATCTCCTGAAGGAGATAGATATTATCTGGCTATAATTGAAAGAAAAAAAAGAAAGACCCAGCAACTAACTGTTTCCCAAATATCTCTACTCAACACCAACAAGGAAAGCAACACACATACCCACACAACTAATGCATACAACCAAAGCATGCACAACTGACTTAGAACTCCCTGACCTAACTCATACACAGCCAACCAACACACACTATCAACACGTACACACACAGCCAAAACACACTATCATAGGCACACAACCAACACACACCACCAACACATACACACACAACCAACACACAAACCCAGTGCCTTAAACTCAGCAGCTGCCCAAGCAGAAAGGGAGAGGGAAGTGCTGCCGATGCTCAAGACCAGGGCTGGCCTTGCCAGGATTCCTCCAGAGACCCATGTGTGAGCCAGCCAGGCGTGAGGCCACGGTGGCTAGCGGGGAGTGGACTCATCCAAAGGCGTTCAAATTTAATTTCAAAAACCACTGTGCTGGCTAACCAAGGTTCTGTTGGCCGTGATGCAGCCTGCAGACTGCCAGGTAATAGTAATAACGCTGGGCGTGGTGGCAAACCCAGGGTTAAGAAGGAAATTCAAATTGCACTGGCTACCTTGTCTAGAGGTGCCTGGAATGAAGCTGAAGAAAGATCACTAAAAATCCTCATGTGTTTTCTGGTGCACACGGTGCAGAGAAAGCAGACACGCTGGGAAAAGGGGGGGTCCATCCTGCCTGGTAATTTTCTGTAGAAATCATGTCATTGGCTAAAACAGGACAACAAAAATAGTAACAGGGAGGACTCCATGGGAACCAGGGACACACATCCCAGTGCCCTTTTATCGGGGGGAGGGGGAGGGGGAGGATTGCAGACTTGATTAAATGACCCACGTTGGAAGCAGTTGGCTCTGGAACAAGCAAGGGCAGCCCTACATGGGCTAGGAGCCCTAAAAGGAATCTCACCTGTGCCATCATATGCAGCGGCATTTTGTCTACTTTATTTTTCATTGGACAATATTTTAAGGGGATTGTGTTTTTTAAGAAGGCTTGCCTTTTCTGTTTTCCCTGCCACAAGCACAAACAATCCTGTATTTTTGGGGGAATCAGAGAGTGTAGGAGGAAGTGGACGGTCACACTGGCAGCTTTGACAAGAGAGTGAAAGAGGGAGAACAAAACCCAAACCCAAGAGGTGACGCGAAGGGCTCCCCATCCTCCAGAACTCCTCTTCAGCTTTTGGATTGAAATACACACACAGCAAAAATAGCTCCAAAGCCACATCCCTCCTCTCCACTGAGGGTCTGTCATTTTCCTCCTTGGAAACGCTACTTGAAGAGACTGTCACGCCTACAGTATGTGAGGGATTCGCGAAAACACCTTGTTCTTGGAGCAGGAACATGGCTCTCACTCAAACTGTGTGGTATGGATTCATCTTCATGTTTGGTCTTTCTCTCTGCTACCTTTCTAACCACGGAACCGGGGAAGCAAAGCCACCTAAGCCTTCGCCAATATTTGGGCAGAACTTGCCAAAGGTAGAGGTTTGTTCTGAACCTCAACTCACTGTTTCCTCCAATTCTTCTTCTTTTAAACATCAGTGCATTCAGGCAGCCTATGCTGTTTGTGCAACTCTGCACGCCTCAGCTTTTGCCTTGAGATCTCAGTTGTGGCCTCTTGTATTACAGAGGTATGTGAGCCTAGGCACCCCAATAAGGTTGCTCCATGTCACATGACATCCTCAGCCAAGCTCTAGCTTACTTCTGACAATAGAATCAAGAGAATGGGATAGAACAAGAGTCAAAAGAGAATGAATTTCCCAATTTCACTCATTTTTGCTTGAATTAATAAGGATGCTTTGTAAGTCTGCTACCCATCGACACACTTATGTCATCATATTAAGAACCAGTATAGAAAATAGTGTACACACGTGCAGCTGTTAGCAGGATCCTCTCATGAATATACAACGTATTAGCCTAAATATTTGTGCCTTTGAGATTTTTATAATATAGGAGGCACTTCTGGGGAGAAATGAAAAGGAGGTCAGTTCTCACATTTCCTATGCATAGAATTGCTCCAGGAGCTGGTTGAAAATGCAGAATGAAAGCTCCACTTCCAGAAAGTCTAGTTCATTAGCCTGGAGGGAGGGCTTGGAAGCTGCATCTCAAATACGCCTCTCCCTGGAGACTTCGGTGCAGGTGGGGCCCGACCACACTTTGACAACTCTCCAGCTCAGCTTATCAAACACTTGCTAATTACACACCAGATCCTATGCTGGGTCTCCAGGGATACAAAAAAATGAATGAGGCAGAAGCTCCACCCTATGAGCTCACTGTGGAGTGGTGCCATTGGCACATGTCTACATGTGTTTATAGGAGCTTGCTATGGTTCTCCATCCAATCAGGAGAAAAGGTACTGGGGAAGTTCTTTTCCCTCAAACATATGCAGGTAGTGAAGCATAGGTTTCAAGTTAATATCCTTTTCATGGCACAGAAGGCCCCAAATGACCTGACCCTTTGCCTCATGTCTCTTGCCATTCTCTGCACTCTACTGGTCTTCACACCTCAGGGTCTTTGAATTTGGCTTACATTCCCCAGACCTCACCATGGCTTTCTTTTGGTCATTGAGGTCTCACCTCAAATGTCACCACCCCTGCACAACTTTCTATGAGAACCCAATCTAAAGCCTTATCAGGAGATAAATCCCGTTATTTTCTTAATAGCGAGTAGCACTATGTGAAATGATCCTATTCATTCATTTATGCAATTATGGCCTGGTCCTTCATATTAAATGCATTGAGACCTTGCTCCAGAACAACACCTAGTACACATAGTTACTTATTAAACATTGTGTAATGGATGCACAAATGAGAGAATAAGTGAATGAACCCAGTCTTTTCCATTGTCTCTCTTCTTACTTTTTAGTGTATTTTTTATGAGATTCAGAAAAAAAAAATTGAAAGCAGTCATAAATGCAAAACATTCTCACGCCATTATTATTATTAACTAGAGACCCAGTGCATGAAACTCGTGCACTGGTAGGGTCCCTAGTGGCTTCCGGCAGCAGGCTGGGTACTCCCTTTTTCCCCCTAGCCCCTTCCCCCTGATCCAACTCCAGGATGACATCCTAGTCTAGGATACAATTTTCATACTATGCTTTAATTATATAGGATTATTCTAAGCCAGTCATGAATTGAGACATTACCTTTTTTTTTTTTTTATGGGGAGAAGCCAAGGGATTCATTTCTGTTATCTTAAGGGTCAGGGAAAGTAGTGGGTGGGGAAGATGAAAAATAATCTGGGACCCTGAGGTAGACCAGGGCCCCAGATTTCTTTCAAACATGTAAAAATTTCTTTCAAACAAGTAAAAATTTTTCTTCTCTCAAGATTGCCAAGAAGTGAAAGGAGAGGACTGAAGTCTAGAGTGGCAGCTCTCGCGTTTACAAACACCAGCATTTCAAAGGATACAAAACTGAATTGTTATATATCCTCAAAAGACATTGGTTTGCGATAGTACAATATGAGCTCAGTTCTTGAGAAAAAAAATAAAATAAAAGCTAAAACACAATGTTTGTGTCAATCATGGTTTGAGATAGAGATTTAAAGCCACAATAGTATTATTAATAAGAAAGACGTGTAATCCCAACCTATTAGCATGTTGGGGAAAAAGGGACTGTGAACAATCTGCATCCCAAGAGTCATGTGTGTATTTAAAAAATGTTTTCCAGTAAATTATTATCAAGAGGAATTGAAAGCTAACATACTGAAAAGAGATAGCTTGAGGCTTGCTTCTCAGGAACCCGTGGATTGTTCTGACTTCTCTCTCCACAAGCTCCCCACAGCTGTGACCTGTCCTCTTGGTCTAAATCAATGATTGTTATTACAGAGATGCTTCCCTAATTGCTTGTACTATCATCATATCTAAGATTAGGTCTGAATCAGCCTGCAGCTGCCCACGCTGCCCTGTGTAACCAGCCACCCAGCTGACTGTTGACCTCTGGGAAGGTTAACAGGCATTTACTGCCTCTTCATATTTAATACAAACCTCCTCTTAAAATACATACATGTATTCATTATTAATCACTCTTTGCTTCTAATCATCCCAAAGAGATTTCCTCTGGTTTTATAAGCATAACCACCAATGCAGTCACATTTGACAGGGAAGGAGAGTTAAGGAATTGGATTTTTGTCCATGAAGCTGTCAGTCCCACTAATTTTTGAAAAACAAAAGGTGACATCTGTAATACTGTCAACAATAAAGATAAGTTTAAAAAAAGAAATGCTGGTTAATAAAAAAAAGTACATTGAGAAGTCATAAGTTAATGTCAACAATTTAAAAAATCAACTTCCTTTCTCCATTCATTAAAACCATAAATCTCAAATCCAATACATTTTATTGCCATCAATTAATGCAGAATGCATTGTATAATTTAAAAAAATATGTTTTAGTTTATTACACAAAGTGAGCATGTGGCAGGAGAAAACATTGAGGAAGGGTACTTTTCTGAGCATTACATATTTTAGTTGCATTTATACTGCATATGTGACTAATTTGATGAATGGTTTTTGAAAGCTAAGATCAACTGATTTGAATATTACACAAACACTGTCATTAATATTTAAATAAAATCTAGGCAATAATTAAAATTAATGTGTTTTACAAGTTTGGACTTGTATCTTTATGATGAGTTGAAACTTTTATTATGTGGTAACTGTTTACAGAAATAGTAGAGGACTGGTGCATAAAATTTGTGCATGGGGGTGTGTGTCCCTCAGCCAAGCCTGCACTGTCTCCAATCTGGTACCCCTCAAGGGATGTCTGACTGCCCATGTAGGCCCAATCCCAATGGGCATCCCTCTCACAATCCAGGACTATTGGCTTCCCACTGCTTGCCTGCCTGTCTGCCTAATTGCCCCTAACTGCTTCTGCCTGATAGCCTGATCACCCCTAATCACTCCCCTGCCAAACTGATCAATGCCTAACTGCTCCCCTACTGGACTGATTGCCCCTAACTGCTCTCCCCTGCTGGCCTAGTTGCCCCCAACTGTCCTCTCCTGCAGGCCTGGTTCCCCCCAACTGACTTGCTTTGCCAGCCCAGTCACCCCCAACTGCCCTCCCTTGCTGGCCATCTTGTGACAGCCATCTTGTGTCCACATGGGGAAGCCTTTTTTTTTTTTTTTTTTTTTTTTTTTTTTTAGATAGGATAAAATACTGTCTGTTTCGCTTTAGTACAATAAATACACAAGCTTTTTGTTAAAAAAGAAAGAATAATAGAGGAAAAAAAACCTTGCTATGTCAATGGAAGGTAAGTAAAGGAGGAGTAAGCAGGTTTGCCCAATGCTTGAAGCCAACAAGGCACTGAGACCAAGTGCTGGGCTATGGTTTGCCTGATTTTAGTCTATTAAAAACACGACACTCATTAAGTATATATCTTATTATCACCAGGTCCAGTGTTTTACTACTAAGAATATTACATATACAATTTAATTTAATCCTCAGGATAACTGTGCAAGTCAATATCTTATGTATCCATTTTTCGGAGGAGAAAAATCAGGCTCTGAATGTTAAACAACTCATTTACAATCACAGAGCCGGTAAGTCACAGCAAGAAGGTCCATGTACATTAGCCTTTCTCCAGAGACCCGCCTTTAATGCCCTCTACATGTCTATAATGCCTTTCGCTCTGCTCAATTTCACAGAGGAGGAAACAGGGTCTACCAAATGCTGTGCCTTGTCTAAGACAGAATGCCATTTTCTGGCAAAGATTAGAACCCAGTGCCCTTGGTAATTTGTGAAGAACAATTAATTACTTATCTCAAAATGCAAAGAGATACCTGAATAAGGGCAGCTACTTGCTTTGAACTCTACAAAAGCTCTTTGGTATTGTTATTGGTGACACAATATTGACCTGTGCAGTGTTGGGGGGGAAAATGGGCGTAGCTGCAAAATAATTTTGCATCAGAAAAACGAAATTAATAAATATATATATATATATATATATATATATATATATATATATATATATATATATTTCTGAAGTCTTCTGAAAATCTGGAAGATCCAGAACAGGGAGCAGGATTTCTGTGTGGCTACCTTATGAGATTGGAGGAGGGAGTCTCCCTCTAATGGGACACATGCTCCTCAGTCTGTCCTAGTGATAATCATCCCTGACTTTCACAAAGGTAATGCTCGCTACACAAAGACCTGTCTTCTTCATTCATTTACCTGACTTGCCTAACTCTTTTGAACAGGTGAAGTTTTAGAATATCTTCTATAGAACACCTTTTTTTTTGCCAATAGATACCTTTCTAGAGGTAAAATATTATTTAAATGAACATCAGAGGCAGATGGTGGGGGATAGAGGTGGAAAACCTTCAGCTGAGAATATGAAAAAAAAAAAAGGTTGCTAACAAAAGTTCAGACATTAGTTGCAAAGAAGGGGGACTTTAAGCTCCATTTCTCCATAGGTAGATGGTGCTGGCAAGTACCCTGCTTTGAAATGGTTATAGCCAGGTATAAGGAACTTATAAGTAAAATAAGGAGCTTCCACTCTTCACAGACAGCGAGTGAGTGTTCACATGCAACTAAGACACTCATCTTGGCACTTTGGTGGGACCCCACTGGAAATCCAACAAAATGCCCACCCAGATAAATGGCATACATGCATGTGGGAGTGGGTCCAGGAAGAGGTCCTCAGGTGATTCTAATGAACCTCTAGGGTTGGAAAACACTAACCATTTAAGGGCATAGAACATACATATGAAAGGGAGACCATTCAAGGTATTCAGAGGTTAGACTTCCTAGGTTCAAGTCCCAGGTCTGCCACTCACGAGCCAATTATGGGTGACCCTGAACATGTTATTTTACTAAACTCTGAGCTAGTGATGGAGTAAAATTAAAGTGTGAGCAAACATGTAAAGTGCTTAGAATACTAATCACTTGATAAATGATGACATTATCACCATCGTATGTTGCTGATGGCATTGATTCCCATTTGATAGACAGGTAATTAGTGATAAATTTTGTCACAGTCTTCCTAAATTAGGTATCACTTCAAGACCTCCAATCCCAAACACTGCACCTCACTGAAGCAATGACAATTAATGAGCGATCTCGGATTCTGAGTCCGTCACAAAGTCCTCCCAAGAACAGATGGCTCAGCAGGAACCCGAATCCCATCTTGCTAAGCTACAAAACTCGCATGTGAGCAAAATTAATGAATTAACTAATTCCTTCATTCAGGGTATTTGCAGAGTGCTTGCTGTGTGGTCAGCACTATGCTAGCATACTAGTTCTTTATTCACTTAACCATCCTCTTTTATCGCATATTCTCATTGGAATATTCAACAATCAAACGCTCTGGGAACACGAAGTCCAGAGCCCAGTGTTAGCCTCTGGGACTCAAAAAGAGCATTCAGATATGGACCCTTTGCTAAGGTATCAGAGTTGAATGAGTAGGAAATGTATGCAATGTGCTTAGAGTGAGAGGAAGAGAATTATGAGTGTTCAAAAGGCTGGTGGCAGTGGAGTGTTGGTGATTAAAACAAAATTAATTTAATGCAGATCAAGTGGGGATCAATATTGGCTAGTAGCAGTCTAGGAGTTAATGGAATAAAATTATACATTAATTTTTGTAAATACTTTAATTTGAAATACTGTAAGACTCACAGAGTTGCAAAAATAGTCCAGAGAGTTCTTGTATAGCCTGAAGCCAGCCTTCTCCAATGGTATGTTACATAACCAAAGTACATGATCAAAACCAGGACTGAAGGGGTGCTATCCAGTAAACCACAGGCCTTATTCAAATTTCACCACTTTTTACAATAATGTGTGTGTGTGTGTGTGTGTGTGTGTGTGTGTGTGTGTAACCATAAAACTTTATTCTGACTACACAGGAATTTTAAAGTGCATAGAAAATAGCTAAAAAAAAAATAGCATCTCAAGGCAACACATTTCAGAGGTTAGGGAACCCAACAATAAAGTAAAACTAGGGCACCTACTGGAAAAACAAAACAAAACACTATCCTTTCCAACACAGCAGCTCTGCCCCAACTGAAATCCAAAGCCACGCTTGTATAATATGTATGGCTGGTTACATAATGAAGTTTCAAACTGAGACTTGCAGTTGTATGGGCACCAGAAGAGAGGCAGATATGCAAACGGGGAAGCCAGATAATCATCCAGAGGCGGTTTCCTACAGAACAAATGAGCAGTCTAAAGCTAGAGGAATGAGGAACCTACATTCTCCAATACTTCAGGTGTGAATATAAACCAACAAGGAACAAAAGGACCTGGAGAAATTGGCAGCTCAGAGGAGCATGCATTGTCCCTTTTATGTCTGGGTAAACCAAGAGAGGAAGAAAACAAAGAAACTTTTCCCATGTTTTCTTGACAGCAAAAAGAAAGGCAACCCTCCATCCCCTTCCTCCCTCTGTTTCTCTCTTCCTTCCCTTGTTTCTTCAGGAATACTTTTGAAGAAAAAAATTGAAGATCTGGTTTTCGTAATACTTGCGTAGCCTTTTAAATAAACGCACACATGCTCATAATTACAAGGAAGGCATTTGCTATTGTGCATTTGCTGTGGAATTTAAATTAAAAACCAAAAGGGGGTTTTCAGGAACACAGCAGAATTGCTTTTTTAATAATAGATTCGGCTCCTCTAATCCATTCTTAATCTAATTAAGACAATGGAAAGCATAGGCTGCCATCTCAGAAAATGGCAAGGATGCTATAAACAGAGTGTAATAAAGTGATCAGTTCACACCCCATCAAATTTACTCACAGTCTGAATAACTGTTCTTATTTTCTGTTCCATTTTTACAAGCGAACAAATGTTTCATTTGATTTCTGCAACTTCATCTTTAGATCTACCCCGGGCTGTGGGACTTGCAGTTCCAGAAAGCATGTCCTATCTGGTGATGCGACACCCAGTGTGGGATTACAGGATCCTCCACATTGATGCTAACATCTCCAATAAGCAAATATAATAATTAAGTAGCAAACCTTTGGCAGTGAAAGCAGCAATGGTGTTATTAATACCCACACGGGCAGCAAAACAAACAGCATTGATGTAATTTAATTAAATGATTTTATGATTGTGTATTCTTTGCAAGCTCAGCTGATTATCCTTAGACAAGCATTTAAATAGGGAAGCTAAGATTCTATCTAATGATCTTTCGTTCAAATATTCCCTAGAGAGAGAGAAAAAAAAAAGATGCATATATTTTTTATATCAAAATAGGAATGGGGTAATGGAGAAAAAGAATGAACTGGTTTTGTCTCTATTTCCATCACCAACATAAAAAATACTAAGGGGATGAAGGTATAGGCCAGTCGGGGTATTTCTCTTGCCTTTCTTTTTGTGCTTGAGGGATAAGCAGCTCTGGGAGAAAATGGACTGTTTGCTGTTTCCTTCATTATAATTAAAAGTATCTATGATGATGTGAAAGGTTTAAAAAAAAGTCTGCCATGTCCCAGTCTGAGTCCCTCCTCCCACCATTGCTGGAATCCATGGAAGGCCAATCTGAAATCATAACACCTCTGAAGAACCATCATTCATTTTTGCAGAGGCAAGATTACAGTGAATAATGACCTACAGTAGAGTCCACGGGAGTCAAGTTCCTGCTCTCAGGATCAAAGACATACAACTTGCTAATTACTTGGTTAAAAACAAAGCAAACCAAAAACAACCAAGCAGGAATAACAGAGACACTAGCAGTCAAGTTCTCAATCCCTGAGGCTTGATAAGAGTCTGATAATATTTACTGTCTAACTAATCCTTAAAAAAGATTCCTAGAGATAAACAGATATTTCTGAACATACAGGACAAAAAAAAAATCGCCCCACCCCATATTATTCACAGTAACAGGGCGGTCCAGAATAGAAATATTGTTATAATAAAACTCCTTATTAGGAGACAAAATGTATGTTTTGTTCCGAAGATAAAGTAGTTCGGAATGTTTATGAGGACTGTCAGATGCTCCATGCGTTTCCCATAAATTATAATTCCACCCTTAGATTCCCCATTTACATGAAATAACAAAAATGAAGGATGCTGAACCCCCACAGGGAGATAAAGGCACGTTTGCTTCCAGTAGGAGCCATAAATGACGATAAAGTGCATAAATAAATGAGAGAGACACCCTCTCACATACTTGATGAGGTCTTTGTGCTTCTTCTGTGGGAAAATGAGAGGAGGAAGGGGCATGAAGGGCACGTGAGCTTTTGGACACCAGCACCATGGGGTCTGGTTTGCAGGAACCTGGAATTGACTTGCTCAATGTGCCCAGCATGCCCGCTGCTCCTTGTTCACTCACACATTTCTCATCTCTTCCCATGGACTACAGATCCTTGTGGATCTGGCTGTGTTTCTTCCTCATGCAATCAGAAAACTATAGGCTGGGAAAACTTTTTTATTTTATTTTCCACAATCCTTAAATCCAGTTCTCTAGATCCAACCTGAAAGTGTTTTCCATTTTCCAATATCAATGTCAAATGACATTTTCTGTCTTGTGTGAGTTAACAGGTCACACACTTTACCCTTGTCTTGTAACAAGTACAGGTGATAGAATGATGTAGCAGTGTTTCCCAAAGTGTGGTACATGTACCCCCAGGGGTATGGGAAGAGTTTGGTGGGGATATGCACTGCATTGTGCTTAGCTGTGCCTAATTCTACGTTCTCATGAGTCAAGTCAAGACAGTCTCGTGAGGCGTGAGATGGTCCGGTTTGCAAATAAATGTTATTTATAATATAAATTTTATTTATATTTTATTATGAACAATTTTATTTTTCATTTATTATTATTTTGTGTATGTACCAAAAAAAGAAAAATATTTTGATTGTTATTAAAATACATCAATTTTTTTGATGAGGGGTACTCAGCATTATGAAAATTATAGAAGGGGTACACATATGTCAAAAGTTTGGGAAACAGTGATGTAGAGAAACTCACCAAAGCACAGAACTATGGGGCCTGGTTCCTGTCCTGTCCTATATCACAGCCACCTGCCTGCATTACCTTGAGGGACTCCAAAGGGGACCCTGACCTTCTTTCTGGGTGAAGGTTTGCACAAATGCAAAATGTCGGGATCTAATTAGAGCTAAAGTAACAAAATGTCCCACTATGGGCCAAAAAAATGGCCTGCAGACAAATATTATTCATCTCATTAACGTTTTTTTGAATTAGTGAATGATAGTCAAAAACTATGAATGTTCTCAGAAAAGTCAGATAGTATTATGTTCTTGGTGGTGGTGTCTATTTTAAAAAAATCTATTTTTATTGACTTTTAGAGATAGAGGGAGAGAGAGAAATACATTGGTTGGCTACCTCCCACACCCCCACCACCAGAGACTGAGCTACAACCTGGGCCCCTACCTGGAATCGAACTGGCAACCCTTTGGTGCATGAGACAATGCCCAACCAACTGAGCCACACTGGCTAGGGCTATTTTGTGTTTTATTTTGTTTTTAAAGCTGGCATATCCACAGTCACACCAGCTGGACCTCAGTAGCAATGCCTGCTCTCCTAGTCCTCTCCGGCCATGCCAGTTATCCATCCAGAGAAGACAAAGTACATTGGGATGAATTAGGAGTCTGAAAACACTGAACTCAATCATCTCTGCAGTTTCTTAAAATTTTAAAATCTAATTTATTATTGATTGAATTTCAATTTTTCATGCCTCAGCCAACATACAGAAAAAGAAAACAAACAATAAAAATTAACCATTTTCTCCATGCAGAGTGATAATTTCTAGATGCAATTTCTTCCACAGTTGTGTTTTGAAAAGAGACTTAGGCTTTTTACTCATGGGTGATTTCTTTAAAGTTGTATTAAAAAACATGACACCAACTCTCATATAAACACGTAAAGTGTGGCTTATTTTCTTCTTCAGAGAGAAAAGGGAGCAAAAAATGACAGTATATGTTTTAAAAACCAACTGCCCAGTGTTGGCAAGACATCAAAATACCTTCTGTGAAATAGTACTTGGGTTTGGGCAGCTCATTTAAGAATATATTTTATATTGATTTCAGAGAGAAAGGGAGAGAGAGAGAGAAAGAGATAGAAACATCAATGATGAGAGAGAGCGATAATCACTGATTGGCTGTCTCCTGCACTCCCCACAATGGGGATCAAGCCTGCAACCCAGGCATGTGCCCTGATCTGGAATTGAACCCTGACCTCTTGGTTCATAGGTTGTTGCTCAACTAGTGAGCTACAACAGCTGGGCATGTGCAGCTCCCTTTTTGTCAGTGAGCTGGCTCCTGGTGTCACTGAATCCAGTATTGGCTGACATAGGCAGGACCTTCAAGTTCAATTACCACCTTTACAGATGAACAAACTGATCTAAAAGGTATTATCCTTACCTGATCCCCTGCCTCTGCGCATCCTAGGTAGAAAACTCTGGACATAGTAAGAATTCCTTAATCTATCCATGTTTTCATTTGTCAATTAGCAATATTAGTAACCTCCAGCTCACAATGCAGTTGGAGAATTAAATGAATGTGAAGCACTTTGCAAAGTCCTGCTATGCAATAATAATAGATACCATTCATTGACCTCATATTGTCCTCATAGTAGCTCTATGATATAAGTAATATCCTTATCCTGACCTTACAAATTACATAATTGAAGCACCTAGAGGTCAAGTGACCTAACCATAGTCATAGAGTAGGAGGTGGAGCCAGCGTTTGAATTTATAGAGCCTGACACCAGAGCCTGGGGTTTAAGCATTTTATTCCTTGGATTATGCTCTTGGGATAATATTTAATAGTTGAGAGTTGCTGTTAATTTTAACAAGGAAATTATTTTCATAACCAGACCTGATTCTTCCATGCATGTCTCTACCTGCTCAGATCTGCCAAAAGGAAGTCTTTATTCATGATCCTTTTGCAATAACTGTAGCCCAAGTTTATATTGAGCACAAATATATCTATTTTTTTTTTACTGGAAAATCTCTGGTAAGATATTTCCATTTCTGAATAAGCCTCTTAAGTTTTTGCAAATGCCACCATTTGGAAAACCTTAGAGTTGAATGCTGCCGAACTTGTCACTGGATGGTCTCATGTCATCCATGAGGTCAGAGAGAAGTCATACTTTCAAGTTCCCCTCAAAACATTCCACATGCCAGGGATGTGCTATGTCAATGAAACATGCTTGTAGTCATTGTATGGAAACAGTTTGTCAAATGCAATTCACTGAGTCCAATTGAAATTAATGAAGGGTGTAAAAATGACAGCTATCTGACATATTTCAAATCTCAGTTTGACATTTACAACCTTTGAAAGTTATTTTTAAAAGTAGCAGTGTTTAAAATGTATTGAATATATCATATGCCACACTAAGGCACTGACGGATGGTTGGGTGTGTAGCCACAGAAATTAACACAGAGCCACATTCTCTAGCTTTAAAAAATCATGCAGGGTGTCTGGACATAAAGGAAATAAGGGAAGGTATCTTAGGAAAATTAAATACATGCCAACTTCTGTCTGTCTTGTTTTGGAGGTGCGTACTCACTGCCCTAGAAAGACGTGTCTCCATGGACAATGGGATCCAGGCAGAAATGGGTCCGGGTCAGCTTTGTGAAGGAGGGATGGGAGCAGGGATCAATGGATGATGGAGACAGCTCTGGTTAAGAGGCATGGTGCTGCTATGTCAAATGTATGAGGGAAGCAAAAGAAGTGAGCAGGGCTGGACTTGGAGAACTTGGGTTTAAGTCCTGGCTCTTACAATATGCCTGGACAGCACACCACAACACTGACTTTCACTTGGAAAATAAAATAAAACTGGGACAAACTCATGGGGGTAATAGTGCTCAATTGAGACAAATGTAGATGAAATTACTTCAGAGAATCTGGGTCAGGGTACTAAGTGTAAATGGTTATCATTCAATCTACAAGTTTAGCACCCTCAAACAACCTCCTCATCAAGACCTTCTTGATACAACTCTCCCTCCCAGGATGACATCAAAATGCAACAGTATAACAGTGCTGCTGATGTAGTCACATGCAAGAAGAGAGGGTGAGGGTCTTTGGGTGGAGACAGCATTCTTCTTCAGCACCCCCTGCAGGTATCCCTAGACCCGGCTTTCCCTATTTTCTCCCAGCAAGACAGTAAGCTCTAGGGAACTACCAAGAGACCCAGACCAAGTGGGAATCCCATATCTCTGTTTCAACCATCAATTCTTCTCTTTGATCTATTTTATATAAAAGGAAATTTGCTATTAAAGAAAGATAAGTGAGAAATATTGATACGTTCAATGTCTCTATAACCTAAAAAGAGTTACAGGATGAAGAGTAGTCATTGAGAATGAGATTGAGAAAATGAATGGGATCCAGTAATATAAAGCCGCAGGCACAGTCAGAAGGTTATGGTGAAGGTGGGTGTTTTGGAAGGCCGGCAGTTATTGGCCGGGAGATGCATTTTTATAAACTAATCCATATTAAACCTGTGGGAGGCCCAGATTTCCCTTGGTATTCCTAGGGCTTAGTCCAAGGGTGGGCACATAGCCAGTGTATAAAAAATATGATGAATGAATGAATTTATGAGAGATTGTCTTATGAATCAGAGAGGGTTTAATCCACTGAGGTGTACTGGTACAGGGATCTGAGTAGGTTGCAATGGAGAGCTAATTATAGGTCACCTGTTTCCCTCGGAAAAGGACACTGATAGTAACTGAAATGTCCAATGGGAATAAACCAACACAAACATCCGGAAACACTAATTTAAGACTTTTGGAATAAAATAAGAAAGGAATCAAACTCTTAAGAAGTGCTGCTTTATTCAGCTTAGCCCATCTCAAGCTGACCGCTCAGCCCGTTTCATGCCTTAGAGCAGTATATTCACAAGAGGGCAAAGGGGGACTCTCATGACTCAACAGATAGAACAGCAGAGCATAGCAAGGTTCAGATTCAACATAGCAATCCCATATTTTTCCAGTACCAGAAGCTCACTCTCTCAAACCAGTATTTAGAGGAGTTGATTCTACCTTATAAAATACAGTCAGATAAAAGTTTTCTGCCCAGTCTATTCCTTTTCTTTACTTTTGTTCCTCCAACTTTCTAAAAATTCTAAATAAAGTTTTTTTTTTAATCTTTTGATAAAGAAGAGAGAGAAATCTAGTTCAACCTGACTAATGAAAGTCGTGGGGAGAAGGAAAGGATGACTTGGAAATAGAGTCAGGAAGCAGCAGTGTGAGGGCTGCATAGAGTCAGCTCAACAAACAGTATATACTGTATTGGAATATCCAAATATCAATGACAATGTGGACTTGAGTCAATGGGCATGGACTAGAAATGCATTTACATATAATCCTGGGCAATAAAATCTTTTGGTTTCTCAGTCTTATCATCTCAAAATGGGAATAAGAGTGCATGGCCAGCCTGCCTCTCAGGATTGTTCTGGCTGGGTGATGAAATAAGTGTATGGCTAACACATGAGGCTTCATGCAAAGCCTGCACCTGTGAAGGCCAAGATGACAGAAACATTCATATCCCACCTCTTTCACATGATTTTCTTATGCACCCCTGTGTTCGTTGCAGCCTTATTTATAATAGCCACGATTTAGAAGCAGCCTAAGTGCCCTTCAGTAGATGAATCGATAAAAAAACACTGTGGTATATTTACACAATGGAATACTGCTCAGCCATAAAAAGGAAGGGAATCTTACCTTTTGTGACAGTGTGAATGGACACGAAGAGTATTGCGCTAAGTGAAGTAACCAAAGACAAGTACCATATGATTTCACTTATATGTGGAATCTAATGAACAAAATAAATGTAAAACAAACAAACAAAACAAAATAGAAACCGACTCAGATACACAGAGTAAACTGACAGATGTCAGAGGGGATGGTGGACTTGGTGAAAAAGGTGAAGTGATTAAGCAAAGAAAAGAACCTCATAGACACAGACAACAGCATGGTGATTGGCAGAGGGAAAGGGGGGTGGGGAGGAAGAAGAATGGAAGGGGAGGTGCACGGTGATGGAAGGAGACTTGACTTGGGTTGTGAACACACTATCCCATATGTAGATGATGCGGCATAGAACTGTATGCCTGGAACCCATGTAATTTCATCAACAGACATCACCGCAATAAATTTGATTTAAAAAAAAAGAAAAAGGAAAAATAAAGAGAGTGAAAGGTAGGATGTTCCCTCATGAATAACAGAGAACTGTTCCATTCATTTTTATTTTTTTATTTTTCACAAATTTAAAGTTTATAGGGCCTGGATAGGCTCAACTGAAAATCTTGCTATTGCCTTTCTGACCACAAAGAAATGGCAGCAGTCACTAAACTGCAAAGTCACTAAAAACATTCGACTCCGTCCTCTTTCCAAGAGAAGACCTCTGACAAGCTTTTTCTTTAACCAAGGCACAAAGGCATTTTGAGCGAACACTGGCCAACCCTTCCCCCAAAATGGTGCATTGTTTTGCTTTTTTGGTGGGATTTTTTTTGTGCAAATCTGTAGGCTCCTGCGGGACACAAAGCAACAAGCGCCAGTCCATTAGTATGACAGGTAGCGCTCTTACTAACAACTGCTTTTTACTCCCTCTGACAAATGCGCTTGGTGCCAGGGCTGACGTTTGTGTGGTAATCAGGAGTGATGGAGAGGGGACGTCGGCGCTGCCGAAAGTGCCCCCCGATTTAATGTGAACGATTTGTCAAACGGGCTGTGATAGCGACGCTGTCAGGCCCGCGCAGGGAAGCACTCTGTCATCTTTGCGCCGACCAAGGTCACTTTGGCAGCGAGAGGAGGCCTCTCGCCAAGGAAATGTTCATGTTTACCGGCGACGCACATGGCCTACTTTCCCGACTTGTTTTCCCTCCTATTAGCAGATAACCATCGCGGGCGCGGGGAGACACTCCCTTGGAGAGAAGCCTGCTACAGGGCCGTCCCCGGGGGCAAGCCACTTGGCAGCGCTGAGCGCCCTACACGCGGGTGGGTGACACACAGCAAAGCCGGGAGCCCATGTGAACCGAATTCATCGGGGTGTCTTTGTTCCTTGCTGAATGCAGCGATCACTTATTCATTTCAAAGGAAATGTTGACGATACTAGGGCATTCATTGTTGGCACTGCATTGGCAGGACTTCCGGTTTTACACCTTGACTTTCCATGGCTCCCATGCCTCAAAGGAACCAGGTGTGATGCGCTCTTCACACAATGCCTTGTCAAAACAAAACAAGACAAAACAAAACAAAACAAACAAACAAACAAAAAAACCACACAAAAAAACTAAGAATAAAAATAAAAACAGGTAAAAGAAAAGAGAGGACACTTTCTGTTATTAATGGAAAGAACTAGGAGTAACAGAGTCTTCAAAGGAGAGTGGGTGGCATGTCCTTGTTTCCTTGCCTGTCGTATCCTTTCTGGCTTCGTCACTGCTCTGGGCACCTCTCCGAGTCTAGACTAGAAGCAACACAGGGCAGGGAGCGTGACTTACCGCATTTTGTCTCATTACCATCCAGCACAGTATCTGCTCAGTAAATATTGATAGCACGGATGACTGTAATCCATAGAAACCAATGCCAGAAATACGGAGCGAGAGGAAACAAGGATCTGTGCCAGGGATTGCCAACTGGGTGCCAGCACAAGCGCTGCGTTTTGTTTGTGGCGGAACAAAAAGCAATGGTGTCATGGGTGCAGGAGGCCCAGTGTAGGGCTCAAAGGGATGGTCATTAACGGGCAGTGTGCAGGCCAAACGGGGCACCCGGTGAAATCTTTAGTCTGTGTGTGTGTTTAAATTAGTTACTAACATTGAAATATTGGGAGCTTTCACCTAAAAGCATGCATTTTGGATTTTCAGAGGGATGATCTGTGGAGCCTGGAGGGAGGACAAACAGCTGCCCCTTTAGATGGCATTCACTCTCTAGCTCTGCCAGCCCTGAGGGTGGCATGCCAACTGCCACTTGTCACAGTGTCGGCCCTATTACTTTTCTAATAGTAAGTAGGAAGGCATTTCTCTCTACTGTGTCTTCATCAGAAATGGCTCAGAGCACCAAATGTTTTTTTCTCTCATAGCCACGTGCTCCCTCTTTCCTCTTTTACATGATTTGTGGGTACAGGGACTCGTGATCCCTGAAGGATGCTGTCTTATGGGACTGCCTTCCTGGCATATTCAGAGCACCAGAGGTTCCAATCCAGAGCCACCAGAAGGCCTGGCTGTTAAAGGTCTGAGCTACAACACTTAAAGTACCAGTTTCATCTAAAGCAGCTAATCAAAGAAAGATAGTATATTAAGACTGCAAGTTATATTTTCATAATGCTTGAGAGATAACCAATCCTTTGATATCTATAATCTCATGCAGGCTTCAGCAGAGCTAGTAAATAGCATTCCCATTTTTCAGATGAGAACACCAAGGCTTTAAATAAAGTTGCATCACTAGCAGGCCTGATGAAATTATTAAATCTGAACCTCACAGGCTAAGACCTTTCTTAAAGATCCATAAATGATTCTAATGTACAACCAGAGTTGAGATCCAGTCCCTAAGTCTAAAGAACTGAATATCTGTGTTTGTCCAAGATTCATATGTTGAAGCCCTAACTCTAAAGGAGGCAGGCCTTTGAGGAGGTGAACAGATTTGAATGAAGTCATGAAAATAATTCCTTCTGATGTTTTTGGTGCTCTCATAAGAGGAGACCAGAGAGCTTCCTCTTCCTCTGTCTCTCTCCCTCTTCCTCTCACTCTCCTTACACATTCTGCATTCTCCCTCTCTTCCCTTCCTCCTGTCATTACCATGTGAAAATATAGCAAGAAGGTAGCAGTTTGTAAACTAAGGTAGAAGCCAACCATGCTGAACCTTGACCTGAGACTCCCAACTACTAGAACTGTGAGAAATAAGTGTCTCTTGTTTAAATCACCCACCATATAGTATTTTGTTATGGCTGCACTAGCTGACCAATAACATGTAGATTGAAAATTCTTCCTGCCACTACCTCTCACATTAAAGCCATGCAATATAGATGTCTTGGCTCAAAGTCCAGAGCAGGCTGAAGGGATACAAGAAGAGGTAAAGGGAATGGCTCTGGGCTAGGCCTCAAGAGATTGGACCTCAGGTCCCTGATCTAGAAATCCTGACCTCCTTGTGTTATAAAAGATATATGATTGGAATGAGTGGTTTTTCAAGTTATTGAATGTATGAGCATCAATAGGGGAGCTTTTAACACTAAGAATTTCCCTTGGTTTTGTCCCTAATCTGGGATTACAGATTCTGATCTCTTGGGTGGCACCCAAATATACATATTTTTGAAAAGTTTCTCTCCAGATTCTGATATACACTTCCATCTGAGAGTCTATTGTATGAGTTGATAAAGACCCTCCAGTGGTCACAATCTATTTGAAACAACGAAGAAAAAATGTCCAGTGTACTCCATGCACGAGCAGTGCAATTACCAGAAGGGGGTGTGGTTATACCAAACATAGATATACTGGTAGTTCAAAATGAGTGCCTATTAGTGAGTTTCATTGGATTTGATGTAGAAATTGATCACCGTGTGATATCTATTCTACTCCAAAGAAGAAAAGAACTAGTTCAACACATAATCCTCAGGCACCCATGCAGGTGGCCTAATTATGCTCAGTGGCAGTGATCCCAGGGGAACTTTTTTCAGTGGGGACATACGGCTATATTTAAAGGGAGCACTCTGGGATGAATAGTTATTCACTGGCCCTTTTTGGATATGTGAATTATTTTAACCATGTTCTCTAAGAGCCACAGTGTTCCCTATACTGAATGTTTATTTGGTCTTCATATCCTCATATCTACTGTATCACCAAAAGCTGATTCATAGTAGGTAGTAGGTTCTTAATACTGAGTGATAAAGAAATAGTAAAGAAAGAAAGAAGAATTAAAAAATTGACTACTGCTGTTTCCACACTTCAGTGTACCAAAGTAGTCTTTAAAAAATAAAAAAGAATATCCAGTCATTCATTACATTCTCCTGTTTATGATTCCTTACATTCTCCATGACCTACAACACACACCATACAGGAAAGCACTCAGTCCACTTCAGGAGCGTGAGCTGGCCTGGACAACATCTTTGGTTTTATCTCTCACTGCTCCGACAAGGGATGACCTTGCTGTTAATGGCAGTTCAAAGAGCACACCTTACTGCATGCCTCCAAGCCTTTGAGCAAACCACTTCCTTCTGTCTGACATATCATCTTCCTGCTCACTGCCCCAACACCTTGCAAGATTCATCCCCATGAAATATTCATGATTCCGTACAAGTAGATTGAAGAATTACTCCTTTTCTCCTTGCATCATCCACAGATTTCACTCATGGTGCATCATTACACCAGTTGTGCATCTTTCTTCCCTAGTAGTCCATAAACCACTAGAAGCTTGGACTTAGATTTCCTTTGAGCCCTGGAACCAGCCAAAAGAATTGCAATCACCCACCAAAAACACACTGATACACTCCATTCCCATCTTGGTGCCCTGGTATCAGGAATATACTCAAGAGGACTTATTTTTGAGGGACAGGGAAAACAGTGAGGGGTTTTTGAAGGAGAAACCTTATAGAAATCCAAATCCAACATAAGAACTTACTTATAGACATAGGAACCTAGTAGTAGATACTTAGATCACAAGAAAGCTTCCCCAAAAGATTAATAGTGAGTAGAGCACTTAAAACAAAACCTCCTGATGACAAGCAAAATCAATATTGATCTTCAATATCAATTTGTAATACGAAGGAGGAGATTGAGACAAATGCCCCAATGCCCCATTTTATCAATGAAATGGCAATTCACTAATTACTAACTATTCAATTTGAGTATCTAGTCTCAAAGTTAAGCCTTAACTTACTAATTTATTTTACCTGCTGTCATTTTTATTTTAGAGTGTGGACTCATTCTACCTTCTACCATGTTTGACAAATATTCCTTTAGCTCCTACAATGTACTACTGAAATTATTTCAGTAGTAAGCAGAACTGATGGATCCTACTCTCATGTTTTATGCTTGTCATTTTCTCTTAATATCATCCTACCGTTTTTAGTCTTTTAAGAAAACTTTAAACAAGCCAGTATTATTTTATCTCACCCTAATCAGGACTCTGAGTTATAAAAATGGAGAAATTCATAGCACAGCCCTGAAACACACTTCAAAAACACACGCCATATGTTACATGAAACTCCAGATCAATTAAAGGAGGTACTTAATGGAAAATAAAGCACTCTATATAATTTATCTTTCATTTCACACTGTGATGTTCACAGTCCCTCTCCTAACTCTTATTTGGAAGATCTCTATCTTTAACAGGGCTTTGGGTACAGACCTTCCTGCTTCCCCCAATCACTCATGGATGGAAATGATTCCACAGTCTTAAAGAATAGTTTTCAGTATCTTGCAAGTATTTCTTAACTTAAAGTTTTATTTTATATTGCCCAGAAATGAGCTGTGACATCTGAAAGCCAACATGAACTTCCTCCCTGGAATAGATGATGTTAGACAATTCAAGGAAACACCGCTGATCTAAGTTTTAACAATAAATCCTGAAATCATATTATCATCTCACAGTACCTAATGGAATTGAAGAAACCATATGTTCTATGACTTCATTACTAATACATAACATGGGGGAAAATGACATTCTAGGTGGTTGAGCTTCTAGTGATAGGTAAGTATCTACAACCTTCTCTCATACCTAGCTTCCTCTTCTTCATGCATATTTAGCCTAATGGGTCTCTTTGTGATCTTCTACATGCAAGAATCCGAAACATCAGAGCCATACTGTTCCAGGATCCTTGGCCTTGATGTTTCTTGGAAAGCCTTACCATAGTTATTCCCATGACAGTCTCCCTTTGTCCCCCAAGTCTCAGTTCAAATGTCCCTGTTTTTAAGTGTCCTTCCTTCCATGACTATCATCTTTAAGGGCACCTTCCTCATGACCAATTGCTATCACATCACTCTCTGTTTATTTAGTTTATAGCCTCCCCCCCCCCCTTGCTTATGTATTTATTTTCTCTCCCCTTTAGGCACTGGTGACTGACAGAATGTAAGTTCCATTGATCGAAGTTTCTTTGTCTGACTTGTTCTTTAGCTCTCACTTTTTGTTATCATAAGAATCGAGGAAAGTATGCACTCAATTCATAGCGAGAGAGAGGTTATATGAATTCATATGAGTTTAAATGCATTCATAAGGAGGCAATTTCCTCTCCAACAGACTTGAGCAAATAGTCTAAAATACTCTTCACAACATATATCCTTCGCACCCATTCCCCAAAACATATCTGACCCAAACTATGACCCAGAACACTCAATCTTCAGCAGAAAGTGATGGAGAAATATTTTTTTTCTTTGCTCTGCTCTCATCAATAATGAAAAATACAGATGGTGAGCCCATGGAAGGCATGGAGGGGTGGTGCTCATTCACCTTACAGATGGCCTGCACAGGGCTTTATAGGAGGCAGTGAGCTCAAAGGTCCTGGATGTCAATTAGAAAGGAGAAGGAGCAGAAAATTGTTTGGCTCGTTGTTCTTTCTTTAGTGAGAAATAAAATGAGAAACAAACAAGGAGCTGCTGAGGAAGGTAGAATCCAAAAACACTTGATTATTCTTGATAGCACAAAGCTGCAGGGGCAGGGATCTGGAGACTAATAACAATGCCAGAGGAAACAGAGCTGATGGCAACTTGAAAGCTTAAAGCTGTATTCATGGCAAAGGCATCCCACACTTCCTGGAAACAAAGGCTTCCTTCTCCGGGTTGTTTTAATTCTATAAGTGCCTCCTTTTGCTTCCCCTTCATTCTCTCTTTCCTTCCTTGTTTTCCCCTTCTTTTTCCTCTTTGCATCCTTCCTTAACCTCCTGCCCCTTTCCTGTCTTCCAATTCTCATCATTAATACATGCATACATATACACAAGGAAAAGGGAATGAGAAATTGGTTATGGTGGAATGATATCGAATACCTCCCTGGGTGAAAATGTGTTTTCAGTTTTTTACTAAGCAGCAGCATAAGCTAAAGAAGAAGATTTATGGTAATAAGTCATGTTAATCAACTAAATTAATATGCAATCTCCGTGACTCACACAGCAACAATAACAAATAAAGTACTGGACTTAGGAAAATATCTTCACTGATACAGGATTCAAGACATAAATAAATATTAATTTGTAATCTGCTCAGACACTAAGATCAAGAACATTAGTTCATCATCTCTTATCAAATATGCAAACACACAATTATTGTGTTGGTCTTTGAAAATGTTCCCTGTAGCTCATGGAGTAAAGAATAAATTAAACTTATTTATGCGATGGATGGCCTGTTTTTATGCCATAATAAGTACCATTTTCAAGGGTTAAAATAGGTACACGTAATAATAGGACATATTTTAGGCCAGCACTGTCCGGTATAGGAATCAGAAGCCATGTGTGGCTGTTTAGGTTTAAATTTATTAAAATTAAAAAAATAATCAAAAGTTCAATTCCTCAGATACACTAAGCACATTTTGTTTTCAAGACTTACACGTAGCTAGTGCCTATATATTGGAAAATGTAGACAGAGAATGTATCTTTGTTATGGAAAGTTTTCCAGAATACTCTTCCATGGCAAACATCGATTATGTGAAGAACAGAATGAGTTGCAAATACCACGTGGGTTATCAAGTTGTTTTTCATACTTCATTGTTAGTTAGATATATCGGTACAATTATTTAACAACGTTTCTCTCCCCAAATAGACGGCCAGCTTCACAAGGACTTTTCTGCCTTGCTCTCACCGTAACCTCTAAGCCTGGCAATGGCTTTGCACGAAACTGGCACTGGGCAGATCTTTGTGGAATGAGTGAATGACAGAATGAATGTTAAAAGGCAATGCCAAATGATCCCATTACGTGTCTGTCTTCAGACACACGCTAAAGAGAGAAAATGCCGCTTAGTCACATTTAAATATAAATAAGTGTCTATTTTCCTCGTTGTTTTATCTGCCTATCCAGGACTCAGAAATCAATTCCACCCTTAACATATGGGGATCTTCGTGCCTAAATGAGCAAATGAACCCTAACCATATCAGCCGAAGAAACTGTGAAATTAATTGTGTTGACATCTACTTGGGCAGAAAACAGTTAACCCAGCGTGACAGGGTTATGATGGTGACTGAAAACTCCTCCGAGGCCCTGGAGAAAGAGTTGTTTTCATCTCATTATGTCTGCCTTGATAATTATAACCAACTCATCAGCGTTCAGTTGAACACCACATATAATCACTTTCCTGCATATTTTTGAAGGAGGAAGCATAATAAGAAAAAAAATCTGCAGACTAATTTATGACATTTGTGGGTCTATTTTCAGGAAAAGAAAAACTACTACACAGTGGGGAATATTAAAATTCACTTTAAAATGGTGTAGATTTATTTTAGAACTGTGCTTAAAATTTTAGCAATGAAAATCTCTCCTGTATGGAAAAACAGTAAACACACAACACTAGACACTGATTCCATTAAAAACAAAACAAAACAAAACATTCCTTTCTGATTTGCTGCCCAAATCAGTCACCTACTAGAAGAAAATGAAAACCTAATATCTGGTTAAATGTATAGCTTAAAATACTAAATACAGGAACCTACCATTGGAGAGAACACATAAGGAAAATGTTATTAGCAGAGACTGAACAAAACATACACGTGCATTAAAATGACCTTGAGAAGATTCCGGATTCCATGTACAGTCCTGCCTCTCCAGTACATGTGAGAGGGATGCATTCTGAGACCCCCAGCAGATGTCTGAAACCACAGATAATACTGAACCTTATATGTACCATATTTTTCTCTATACATACAACCTGTGATAATATTTAATTTATAAATGAGGTACAGTAAGGGATCAACACCAATAACTAATTATAAGAACAATTACAATAATATGCAATAAAAGTTATGTGAATGCGCTCTCTCTCTCTCTCTCTCTCTCTCTCTCTCTCTCTCTCTCTCTTCTCTTTTCCTCTCAACCTTACTGTACTCTATGAATACCATCAGTAAGCTGGATAAAGGGATGATTCAGTCTCTGGTGGGACACAGTAGGTTGGTGAGGAATGCCATTATACTACTCAGAATGACATATCATTTAAAAGTTGTGGATTGTTTATTTCTAGAACTTTCCATTTAATATTGTCAGAACAAAGTTGACCTTGGGTAAGTGAAACCATGGAGAGTGAAACCAAGGGTTGGGGACTACTGTGTCTGTATGTGAAAGTGAAGTAATGAAACTCTTAATGCTATTCTCAAGTTCTTACTGAGCTTTTATAGTCAGCAAGTCACCTGCCAGCTCTCACAAGGGAATTTCACTAGTCAGAAAAGCAGCTCTGGCCGGTTTGGCTCAGTGGATAGAAAGTTGGCTCGTGTACTGAAGGGTCCCAGGTTCAATTCCCATCAAGGGCACAAACCTCAATTGCAGGCTCAATCCCAGGTCTCAGGAAAATATTCTCAAATGAGGGTTAACAACAACAAAATAATAATAATAATAATAATAATAATAACAATAATAATAACAATAAATGAAGGAAACAATTTTAAAAAAAAATCACCACATCTCTGTGCTAAACACAAAACAAAAGCAATCAAACAAATAAAATAAACTCCAACCAAACCATCTGTCTATATCTATTTCGGGTCATAACAGCTAAAAATGGCATTAAAGATTAGGAGTGGCACAGTAGATGCTCTTACCCAGAGGGTTTGGAAACAAGAGAATAGGTTTCTAATTTTTGCCACCAAACCATTCTTGCTGGCAGAGGCAGCCTTTGAGGGTTACACGGTTTATTTTCAACTGAGAAACATTAGGTATAGGAGGTTTTTGCAAAAATCAGTTCAATTGCCCATCTGCAAAACCTGGAATCTGCATTCGTGTGAGATTCCTAATTAAAGAGCATTGCCCCACCCCTTCTCTTCCTTCGCCTTGACAAATCGCTGCCCTCATGGGACACGCACTCACACAAAATACCCCAAGCCCTGCCTTTAGGTGGGTATCACTCCAAATGCTCCACACAAAGTTATGCACAAACAAAGACCGGAGAAGTCACTCCCTTCGCCTGGGTCCGGTTCCCTCCTGTAGGTCTCTTGCCCTTTCACATTCGCCTCCCCGTTCATTTATTCCAAGCCTTCATTTCAGAGCTCAAAAAAAAATGCCTAAAAAAATCTCAGCTGTCTTCTGAAGTGAAACAAAACCTTTTCATCTTCCGGGCTTTTCCAGGAGAGTGCGGGGCCTCCAGTGAAGTTCAAAAGATCGCTAATGTGAGAACCTGTCCTGACGGGAGAGGGGTGATTAACCTCCAGGCTGAATTACTCTTGTCTGACTTAATTCCCAGTTTAAGAAAAGCGCGTCTCCCCCCCTTTGCTTTGATAACTGCCAACATTTACATACATTCCACAGTGCTTCCTACCTTGAAAACACTCTGACAATCAGGCCTTCAGCCCTAAGTTCAATGCTGGCAACTCGTGGAAAAAGAACATTGTGGGTCGGAAGGTTATGATTAGACATACTTTAATTTGCAGGAGGCCTCTGAATTGCCACAAATACCCCATCCGTGACTTTCACGGGGCTTTTCATCTCGTAACGTGGGATTACCCTCCTCATAAAGTGCAGTAGCCTCCTTCATCTTTAGACATCATTCTCTCTCCAGATTTACTCGAGCTGGCAAAATGCAGCAAAGATGATTCCTCCCAGCCTTCGCAAATTACCAAAATTCAAGTTGCTTTTAAAATACCATGGCCTCCCTTGTGATTTCAAGAGAGCCGGAGATCACCATGGCAATAAGAAAACAGTGCCAGCATCGTCTTGGCATCTCCTTGTTACATATCTCGGGAGACTTTCACACGGGAGAGAAAATGGAACTCGTGTAAAAAAGCAGGCGCGCTCCCCCCTCCGATCCTTTATTTTGGGGATAAAATGACAAATCTCATGTTACAGAAGGTAAAGAAGAAATTGTCAAAACCATATGCCTTCCTCTAGCTAATACACACAATTAAAATGCAGTATCAATCTGTTCTCCTGGTACGGAACGCACAAAAGGAAAGTTAACAGACAGCGGTCGCTGGTACGAAGTCCGAGCACTAGTCTGAATTCACTGCACTGGTCCCTCATGGAGCCAACCTCCGACTGCAGGACGGTCCCTGCATCCCAGCTCGTGGCATGGGGTGTAGTCTTGTTGCACCCTGTCATTCAAGGGTTGGGTCATTCATTCTTTCAGTCAACAATCTGCTGTCTCCCTGGACTATATGAGGCCTTGAGAACCAGAAGTGAATAGTGCAGAGTAGAGAGTACACAGCAGAGTGGGAATAATATACACGTGTGTGTGTGTGTGTGTGTGTGTGTGTGTGTGTACTTGTGTGTAATTATGCAAGTACCTGGTAAGTTTTCTGGGAGAAATCTGTGCAGAATATTATAGAGATACAGAAATATAGCACCATGTGTAATTTTAAAAATAATACTACAGTCTTGCCCTGGCCAGTGTTGCTCAATGGTTGAAGCGCTGGCCTGTGCACTGGATCATGGGTTCGATTCCAGTTGAGGGTGCACCTGAGTTATGGTTAGCTCTCATCCCTGGTTGGGTTGTGTGACCAGTTAATGCCTCTCTTTCTTTCTTTTCCTCTCTCTTTTTCCTTTTTTCCTTTTCTCTCTCTCTCTCTGAAAAGCAATGGGAAAAATAGCTATATGTGAGGATTAATAAAAATAGAATAAAATAATGCCTGTCTCATACTATTAATGTAAATATGACAAAAACATACAAATTATAAAACATACTTCTACATATACAATGAGTGGCCAGATTATTATGATCTTTGAACACAAAATAATCTGGCCACTCAGTGTATACCCTATATAATAAAAGGCTAATATGCAAACTGTCCCCTTAACCAGGAGTTCAACCAGCAGGCAGGCCGGCCAGCTGCCCATGTTTCCTCCCCCTGGCCAGGCTGGCTGGACCCCACCAATGCATGAATTCATGTATTGGGCCTCTAAAAAACAAAGTATAGATATATACTGAGTGGCCAGATTATTATGTATTCACAAATCATAATAATCTGGCCACTCAGTATATATTAGTAGTAATATAACACTGCTCTTTCTAACTATTTCCACTGTATTCTTACCTATGATGTCAAGTGTCTATTTTATCTGGACTAAGTGAACCTATCCCAGGTCATTCCAGAGGACATTTTTTAATTTTTATTAAATTTATTGAGGTTTCATTGGCTAATACGATTATGTAGATTTCAAGGGTACATTTCTATGATATTGCATGTGTGCCCACTTCCCAAAGTCAAGTCATCTTCCATCACCATATATTTGACCCTCTTTATCCTTTACTGCCCTTCCAACCCCTTTAAGTGGGCATGAGTCTCACTACGTGAGCCAGTGGAAATCCTCAGGACTCCCAGAGGGCAGAGGCTGACAAGTGGAGGGCTGCGTCCAGGAAGTTTATCTTTCCAAAGCTGGATTTGGGAAAGCCAGGACCTGAGCTGGCCTCTTAATGGGTCCTTGGAGTTCTGTTCCAAACTGTCCCGTGCCCTGTGAAGGCGAACTGATCACTAGAGAACCCCTTGGACCCTGCCCTCCTAATCTAACACAGAAGCCCTGAGGAAAGAAGAGATACTTCCAATGCCTCTGGATAGTCACGGGCGGGACAGTAGAGAGGAGATTATTTCATTATTCCCATAATTAAATCAATGGGCATGGGCCCAAGAGACTCTTGGGACAGAGGTCTGGAAGAGGCAGGCCCAGAGTAGAATGGGGAAAACGGACGTGGCCCAGTGGGCCAGGCTTCCTGTTTCCTGCTTACGGGGGACCCTAGAAACCACTGGGGCTTCCGGGGTTTCAGCTCCTTACCTGGAGACTAGGGATGCGATTTGCTTTTGTGGTTTAGGTCTACTAGAGATAAAAACAGTGTGCTGTCTGGCCAAGAGTTAGCACCAAATCAGTGTTGTTAATACTCTCTCAGCCCCAATACCTGAATTAGGGTAGGGAGGTTTTGTCTTAGGTCAACAATATCCTTAGTTAGATGAATTTACACACTGAAATTACATTTTAAACAGTCATTCTGATCTTCCCATCATCTTCATGCTGGGCGACTGCAAGGGAGTTTTTCTTTATTTTTTGGGGGGGGAGGGGAAGGTGATGAAGGGACAGATTTTTGGATATGGGTTTATATAAGGCCAATTTTACTAAGGATTTCAATAATGACCTATTTGTATTTTTCCGACATTAAGTGCAAACACTCTTACCAACTGAAGTTCAATGTCCAAACCAGCAGTTAATTACTATGTAAGAGGCTTCCTTACTCAGACACACATGTGTTTGAAATTGCTAAAAGAATATTAAACAATGAAGAGAATCCAAATGGTTCTCTGCTTATTGTCCTTAATGAGAATAGTGATACAAGAAATGTTTCACAAGTGCTTGAGGGCTAGTATTTTTTGAGAAAGTAATTGGTTTGGGAATTAACCTTTTGTTTCAGAATCGGTCTATTTACCGCGAATCGTGGTGATGTTATATTTCATGACATAAATATCAATCAGAGACAAAAACCAGAGTCAGTTCTTATCAACTCCCTAGTCCTAACTTGCTACATAAGTCATTTTTATTCTCTGGGCCTCAGTTTCACCATATTTCAAAGGTCAGCTCTGGGATAGATATATATTGCTACCTTAGAGTTTCTGTGATTCTGATTAACAACAAAAAAAAAAGTAATTTCATTGCTTATAGACTTTTGATTCAGATTGACTAATTTCTCTGTTGATCACTTAGTCTCCTAGTAACTTGTCTTATCCTTTTTTAATAAGTGAGGAGCTGTCTTGAGAGTAGCTGCCCATGTAAAGGGAGATTTATCTGATAATAACATAAGATGATTATCGTAAATCCCTGAAATGAATGTTCTCCAAATGAAGGACTCAAAAAAGAGTGTCTTGATTTTGCACTGATGGGTCCTGGCAGTTTCAAATGAGTAATTTCAGGTTGGGGACCATGGCAAGGCTTGGAAGCACACTGTTTTTATGTGAGCTGGGGTGAGAAGGAACATAATGCATTTCGTACTATGAGAGCCAATCGGCCTTTCTCTTCCTAATCTGTATTTGTAAGGAGAATTGCGAGAACTTGGGCGCATCAAAAATTGTGTAACACAGATGAACTGGTCAGACTTTCTTCTCGGTCATCCCACATACTAAAGATGGTCACTCCTGGACATTAGTTTTTCCTACATGAACAGGCTGAAGTACATCCACAGTTCTCTCCCTGCACCACCTGTATCTTTGCTTCTCTGAAGCATGCCATGAAATTATAATTACTTTAAGAGTGCTCAATTCTGATTCTAGGCTTTAAAATATTCCCTTTTTTTAAATCCTCACCTGAGAATATTTTCCCATTGATTTCTAGGAAGAGTGGGAAGAGAGAGGGAAAGACAGAGAGAAGCATCCATGTGAGAGAAACACATCGATCGGTTGCCTCCTGCACAAGCCCCAACCAGGGGCTGGGCCAGGTAGAAGTCTGCAGTCAAGGTACGTGCCCTTGACCAGAATGGAACCTGGAATCTTTTGGTCTGCAAGCCAACACTCTATCCATTGAGTCAAACCAGCTAGGTCTAAAATATTCCTCTTAATTAATGAAAACCTAATATTTTATATTAAACAAAACACATGGAAATTACATGTCTGTGTGCAAACACTATTTTTAAATTGATTATTATCTTGAGAGAACCTAATATCTAACATATAGAAGAGGGAGGCTTGTTTTGAAGTTTCTAAAACCATGTTCCGTCACAACACTCCATGTGAGTCAGGCTAATCTATTTTAAAGATTAAAATAAAACAGCATGTGCTTCCTCAAATCTGCATCTATGCACTTGGGTGGGAAGTCTTATGTTACCTATCAATGGGAAATACAGCTTCTCTACTGGCTGGCCAGAGAAAGAGGAAATCAAAGTTGGCACCCGGTATTATGTATGATCTTAATACAGTTTAATTTTATCAAGCCAGATTTTTAATCTACTAGCAGATTTTAAAAATTTTAAGTTCTTTTAAAATACTGTATATTTTTAAATTATTCCCATTTTATACAATAGTCCTTTCTATCTGGCAGGGAATGTGTGACTGAAAGTATATACTTGAAGTCCAGATAAGCATGAAAAAAATCCCATTTATCACAGAGACATACCTAGTTATCTCAAAACTTACACATGGTTGTCATCCAATGACATCTGCATGATGTGATTAACTGGTGTGCCAACACTAGGGTTATTTTGCTGAGGCGAGAGAGACGAAAGTTGCAAGCATTCTTGCTATCCTTGCTACAAGGATCCATTCCAGAAATGCTTGTGAAGAGAAATCCAAAAACTTACAATGGTGATTTATCTCAAAACCCCAAAAGAAACAGCTCTAACTGGGGAATTCTTCCCAATTTTAGGAGTGTTTCCATAAACAGAGTGGACAGAACCCCCCAAATATGGTGTATTTGTTATCATTTAAAGCAAATCTATAAATCTTAGCTGAAGACAAGGAATGAACACTTATAGCTTTAATTTAACACTTAATTCCCAAATTGTCTTCCCAGATAGAGCAGTGGACACTGACTCGAGGCCCATGGTTTTGGGCTAGGCTCAGAGCTAAATGGTTTTTAGAAAAAAGCATAGTTCTTACAACCCCTAAACACAGTTCAAATACAGTCTTATTTCATAGGGTCCAAACAGAGTGGAAGAATTTATGTCCATAAGAAGATGACCACTTAGGGGTACCTGACTAAAAGAAATTCTGAAAAAGATGGCAGAACACTTATATTCTTAGCATGACCAAGAGGGCTGGATCAAATATCTCGGAATGATCAAATTAAGACACAAAGTGATCTTTTCAGTAATTGCTCCAAAATGAAAGGAGGTACAGTCTCAAGCAGTAGAGGGTTAATTCTAAAGGAATACAGGGACACATGTCTGTTTTATCTTCATAAACTAGGGAAGAATCATGTAAACAGTGAACAGTTGATCAATATTTTGTTAAGGAATAATTGCTAAATGAGAGAAATCCCACATTCTATAAGATGAAAAATCATGTAGTTATTAAAAGAAAAAGTTTAAAGTATAGCAAAAGACCAGCCACAATAACCAATTTAAAAAGATTACTAATTAATAGTGTGATATATACTGAGTGGCCAGATTATTATTATCTTTGAATGCAAAATAATCTGGCCACTCAGTGTATATCCTGTATAATAAAAGGCTAATATGCAATTTGTCCCCTCGACCAAGAGTTCGACCAGCTTACACACACACACAGTCACACACACACTGAGTAGTCAGATTATTATGCTTTCAGAGATCATAATAATCTGGCCACTCAGTGTACATCTATAATATATGCATAGAAAAATATATGAGCCCATATTTTCTTTATAATATTGAAAAGAAGCAAAAAAAAAGAAAATTCAAATTCATGTTTTTTCCCATCTATACACAGTATGTTTTATTGATATAATAAAATTTTATCTTTAAAAGTATGATAAAAGCTAAAATTTGCCAACATAACTTTGAATATGCTTACCCCAAAGTCATGGGACATATGAAAAGTTTCCAAATTCAAGTGTTTGGAAGTGACCAGGGTTCGGTGAAAGAAAAAATATCTGTGAGACAGGTAGAATGCAACCACATCTCTGTGGTCCCATTTATGTGAGTAAGAACTTCACAATCAATGTAAAATTTTATGTGTAACCGATACGAAGATGAAAGAGATGGTTTTAAATATGCTGAAGTGCTAAAACGCCAGGAAGGATCTGGGTCGCCTTATCCCCCTCGGTTGCAGCCTATAAATAACACGGCTTAGAAGATCCACAAATGGAGAATTACAGTGGTCTAGACTTAAGGTAATAAAGACGTTTGCCCACATTTCCAAGTTCTTTTTGCTGAGCTGGGGCTTCATTTCCTGGAGGATAAAAAGACGCTCCAGCAACAAAGGCAGGAGGTTTCACCCACGGATGACCCCAGGGGTCAACAGAACACAAAAGCGCTTACAACTTTGGGATGTCTTTTAAAACCCCACCCTACCCAAGGGTTACCGAAGAAACTGAACTCAGCAAGCACTCGGGGCTGAGGAATGGGACTCTGATGCCATTTTGGTTCAGTTCCATCAAGCTGTGTGACAGCCGTCCATGTTGAACTTGGGGCGATGCCCCTGCAGTCTGGGGGTTGGTGCTTCTCCTCATTCAGGACTGACATTTATTACTGAGGGAATGACCACTCCTGGAGGACCACTGTCTTGGTTCATTTCAGCTCCCTCTCTGCATTTTCCTCCTCTTCTACCGTGCTTGTCTGAATGTATACCTTCTCCAGCATGTACATTAAGGTACATATAAATTGCAAAGCATTATGAAACTGTTACTCCCTGTTGCACCACTGTCGGGGTTGTTTGAGAGCAGGGAGTGTGTCCTCTTCATTTTTCTTGTCAATGATCATTAATGGTAATGCCAACTATATATCCGACAGTGGCCACTCTATAAAAATCGTACGACAGGCTTTCTATGTACTGCTGCTGCTCATAGCTTTTGGCAAGATGCTGCCCCCATTTTAGAGAATTGGTCCTTAAAAAAAGTTTTCCTCTTTGTAAACTATAGAGCTGCTCTGTATGATGACTGTCTAATACTGTCAACAGCGGCCGCAACTACTACGCCATCATGAAATAAGTTGCCAGTGCGTGACGTGCTTTGACACCTGCCTCTAAAGAACAGAATAGAACTATCTTTCATTCTATACCTAAAAAAGGGCTCAAGGAAACAAAAATCGATGGGAATAAAGCCTGGACAATTGGTATGTTCAGTGTAAGTTTGTTGGTCGAGGAGTAGGTATTGCATTTATCCCACAACAAAACACAAACCATCAAAACAAACAATCTCCCCTTTCTAAAAAAAAAAAAAATCATTATATACTTCTTCAAAGAGGACATACAAATGGCCAAGAGACATATGAAAAAAAGTTCAATGCCACTAACCATCAGAGAGAGGCAAATTAAAACCATAATGAGGTATCACCTCACACCTGCCAGAATGGATACTATCAATAAATTAACAGATATAAATGCTGGCCAGGATGTAGGAAAAAGGGAACCCTATACACTGCTGGTGTAAATGCAGACTGGTGCAGCCACTGTGGAAAACATTACAGAGATCCCTCCAAAAATTAAAAATGGAACTGGCATTTGATCAAGGTTTCCCACTTTGGGAAATATAGCCTACGAATCCCTAAACATCAACCAGAAAGGATATATGCACCCTGTGTTCACAGAGGCATTATCTCCAATAGCTAAGATATGGAAACAGGCCAAGTTCCCAACAGCAGGTGAGTGGATAAAAAAGCTGTGGCACATTCACACAATGGAACACTATGCAGCTGTATAAAAGAACTATCTCTTACCCTTTGGAACAGCATGGATGGACCTGAGGAGTATTTTGCTAAGCAGAATAAGCCAGTCAGAGAAAGACAAATAGCATATGATTTCACTCATATGAGGAATCTAACAAACAAAATGAACGGACAACAAAACAGTTCCAGAGATATGGAAGCATGGGACAGACTGCTCTTTAGAGGGTAGGAGCTGGGGGAGCAGGAAGTTACTAACCAAAGAATTAATATGCATAATAGAGGCCCAATGCACAAAATTCATGCACGGGTAGGGTTCCTAGGCCTGGCCATCCTTCAGGACTGATCAGGTTCCCTGCCTCCCGACCTCCTAGCCTCTTCCTTTTCTCTCTCCCTCAGTGCCTTGCCACCTCTGCTGGTTCTCCCACCATGTTCCACACCACCCCTGGTGGTCAGCGCACATCATAGGGAGCAATCTAACTCGCAGTCTCCTGGTCGAACTCTCAAGGGGAGAATCTGCATATTAGCCTTTCATTATATAGAATATGCATACCCTAAGGACACAGACAATAGTGTGGTGAAGGCCTGGGGTGGGGTGTGAGCACAGTGGAAGGGGGTAAATTGGGGAAAGAGGGGAGATATCTATAATACTCTCAACAATAAAAATAAATTTAAAAAAATAGTAAATGTCTAATGCTGTTCATTAAATTTGGGAGCAGTAGGGAACAAACAAATCAAAGAACTTTTTATTATAAACTTGTCAGTGCTTTTGCTATAATAATAGTTATTATGAAGAACCAAGAAAGGGCTATTATAGAAATTATTTTTCACAATTACTCCACCACATAACACTCTCTTTGCAGAGTTTCATACTGGACTGATTTTCGATGGATCATAGCTTGGAGGCTTCCACCCTGGAGAAGCTAGAGCCATCCGGACTCTTCAGATGGCTCAGTGCGTTTAGTGCTGACACACAAATGCATGAAGACCAACTACGTGAGCTCAGCACTTTGTTTTGTGCAGCTATGTTTCAGAAAATGTAATTTGGTCCTTAGTAGACTAATATAATGAGCACTTTTGAACAGATATACATTATTTCTGGAGAAGAAAAGAAAATAATGAAGGAGAAATTCCCTGAATTATTCTATTCAAATGCATAAGGAATTTATAATTGTAGAAAAAATTGCCTGATTAAGAGAAATGAGAGAGAAATAGGCCAAAATACCAAACTCACATATCCAAAAGACAAGAAATGTTTTACTGGAGAAAAGTCACACAAATTATAGACCTTCAAGTTAAAGAGGAAAATATTGCTAAAGAAGGTAACATTTCTTCACATTCCATAAACACATACAGTTGAGTACTAGAAATGAAAAATTAATAAAATTGAATTGGATATTTATAAATGAATTAAAAATTTTAAATATGATTTAAATATATTTTTTTTAGGGAGAGGGAGAAAGTGATAGAAACATCAATATGAGAATGAAGCATAAATCAACTGCCTCTTATACTCCCCCTACCAGGGATGGGGCCTGCAATCCGGGCATGTGCTCTGAATGGAGGTCAAACTGGCAACCTTTTGGTGCATGGGATGATAACCAAACAATTGAGCCACACTCACCAGGGCTAAAAAAATTTAAGATGACTCTGATTTATTTGAAAAAATAAGCAGATAGAAAAAGTTCTGAAGAGAAGAAAGACTAGAAGGAAAGTATCTTCTATTACATTAAACTTACTATAAACTTTGTGTACCAAAATAGTGGAGTTAATAATAAAATATATTTTACACAAACATATCAGATAGAGCAGAATGCCCTCCAATAGAGCCTCCTTCACAAGAGAGTTAATATAAAATGAGGTAAAATTTCTAATAATAGGTTAACCTTTGGGGAAAATAGATCTTCATCTGACATATACAGTTTTAAACAGATTAAGTTATTTAATGTTATAACATTTTTAAATATTATAATAGGGATTATTTTAAAGATGAGAAACAATTCAAGATACCTAAAATATTAGAAGACCTGATTACATAAAGATTTTAAATATCTTCATGTGAAAATTAATATATATGGATAAAATATTACAATGAAATGACCAGCATTAGTTTACCATATCCTAAAAATATTAAGAATGCATATAAATATCCTCTTTTGAAAAGTATCTATTTAGATCCATTGTCCATTTTTTATTTGAATTGTTTATTTTTCTTTTGTTAAATTGTATGAGTTCCCTGTAAATGGAGATTAAGCCCTTATTGGTGATAATATTGGCAAATATATTCTCCCATGCAGTGGGCTTTCTTGTTTTTTTGTTAGATTCTTTAGCTGTACAGAAGCTTGCTTTTTATTTTGATGTAGTCCCATTTGCTTATTTTCTGTTTAGTTTCCATTGCTTAGAAGCGATTTCAGTGAAGATATTGCTTTGGCATATGTCTGAGATTTGCTGCATGTGGATTTCTCTAATATTTTTATGGTTTCCCGACTTCTGTCTAAGTAATTTATCCATTTTTGTTTATTTTTGTGTATGGTGTAAGTTGGTGGTCTAGTGAAAACATATTCAAAGTCACTAATCAAATGAGAGATGCAAATCAAAACAATAATGTGGTACCATCTCACACCTGTCAAATTGGCTATCATCAACAAATCAATAAATGACAAGTGTTGGCGAGGATGCTTAGAAAAAGGAACCCTCATGCACTGCTGGTGGGAATGCAGACTGGTGCAGCCACTGTGGAGAACAGTATGGACTTTCCTCAAAAAACTAAAAATGGAACTCCAACTTGACCCAGTAATCTCACTTCTATGAATATATCCCAAGCAACTAGAAACACCAATCAGAAAGGACATATGTACCCCTATGTTCATAGCAGCACAATTTACCATAGCTAAGATTTGGACACAGCCTACGTGCCCATCAGCAGATGAGTGGATTAAAAAAAAACTCTGTGGCACATCTACACAATGGAATACTACCCTACAGTAAAAAAGAAGGAATTCTTACATTTGGTACAGCATGGATGGAACTGGAGAGCATCATGCTAAGCGAAATAAGCCAGTCAGAGAAAGATAAATATCACATGATCTCACTCATTTGAATAACATAAACTAATGAACAAAACCAGATCCAGAGACAGAGAAGTATCAGTCAGACCTTCAAACATCAGAGGAGGGTCGGGAGATCAGGGGTAAGGAGGAGAGATCAACCAAAGGACTTGTATGCATGTATATAAGCCAATGAATATAGACACCAGGAGGGTGAGAGTATGAGTAGGGGGTTGGAAAGGATAAGAACACATATGTAATACCTTAATTAATAAAGAAAAAAAAGAATATGTATAAGTAAAGGAAAATCTCTTACATTGTTTTAGAAAAATATAATAAAGCAGAAAATTCAATGGAAAGTAAAAAAAAATCGAGAGATCAAGTGTTTAACCTTAACACAAAGAATATATAAGTTAAAAAACACTATTATTAGTTATTACATAGGCAAAATGCTATAAAATGACACTAAACTATTAGCAGCATTTATTTTTATAGTGTCATTTTAAATAAATTTTACTTTTACTTATATATTTTTCCAAATTATTATATAATAAATTATAATTTGATTTTTATGCTTATCAAATTAATGAAAATTGCTTTTTAAAGTTATGGTGTATATTTTAAGGCACAGACTTTGGGAGAACATTAATATGTTGTTTTTGAGTGCTATTTAATACATGAGAGAATTCCAACAGTATAACAATGAATGCTTGGAACAAAAATCCCAATTTTAAAAATATTTAAAAATGGTTAAATGAACAGATTTGGATGGGATTGTGTAAGGTATGTTTAATTGTTTTCTGAATTTTCCAAATTTCCCACAAGGACCATACTACTTAGATAGTTAGAAAATGTATATTTAAATAAAATCTGTTGATTTCTGTCACTATCATATGCTTACCAGTTTTCCAGAGATTGTGTTTTCAAGAAAGCAAGGGATAGAAGGTGGTATAAAATGTGTCAGTCAGCATTCCTATGTCTTCCACACAACAATTCACATTTATTTTTGAATTCTGTGACTGTGTTTTACACTACCTAGTCTTACAGAGAGTTAAACTTCATTGCTGATTTGCTGATATTCAACAAATGTTAAATAATGTGTATATTGTGCAGGAAGGGAGAGATAACGAATGACAAGTTTGTGGTTTTATAACGATGGTAAAGATGATACATCATTCTCCATTGAGAGGAACATTAGTGTCATCTGATGTTTATGTTTCTTGGCAGGACTGAAGGAACGTTTCAAGAACAAAGAGACAAGATGAATTAAATGAGACTCAAACCTAAGTAAAAAACAGAGGTCCACCTTCTACTTGTTGAATAATCGGGCACAATAACCTACTTTTTCCTTTCCAAATTTGGGATAAGTTCTGCATGGGTTTTACCTGTCTCCTCTGTAAGTCCAGTGTTTGATTCCCTGCCAATGGTCTCACATATATGCTTTACAAAAAAAAAAAAGCTAGTAGCCGAAACCGGTTTGGCTCAGTGGATAGAGCGTCAGCCTGCGGACTGGAAGATCCCAGGTTCGATTCCGGCCAAGAGCATGTACCTTGGTTGTGGGCACATCCCCAGTAGGGGTTGTGCAAGAGGCAGCTGATCAATGATTCTCTCTCATCAATGTTTCTAACTCTCTATTCCTCTCTCTTCCTCTCTTTAAAATATCATATATATATATATATATATATATATATATATATATATATATATTAAGAGCCAGTGTTCTATCAGTGGGTACCTATAGTAGATCTTATTTAATTTTTGTATATTTGTTTGCACTTCCCAAGTGATTGGGGGGGGGTTGTTTGAAAAGCTAATCCATACCCAAGAATCAAAAGGAAATAATATCCTTTAACAATGCTTATTCATATCAATTCATTGGAATGAAAAGTAATTGTGTCTGTAGCTACATAATTATCTTCTAAAATGAATTTCACTCAATGCACCCAAGTGACAGAAAGAAATAATACTATTACAGTCTGTCTAGAAATATGATAAGTGATAGTTCAAATTAAGAGGAAACTCAATGCACGAATATTCAAGGCAGATACACAAACTATTCAATACCTAAATACCGCATCGAAACACTACCGCCAGGCACAGACTACTGGCTGTAACCAGGTGGGCAATCAAGAAAGAACGTAACGATCGGAAGAAATTTCCCCCAGAACACCAGTTTTCAGTGGTGTCATCCAGCACGTATTTTCATGTTGCAATCACATTGCGCAGTTATTCCACTTGTGATGAAACATATGGAAACTTAATTCTCTGAGAAGGTGAACAATAAGCCTTGGGAATATCACTCACTTTCAACAGATTGAAATGGTCTGACCACCTCCTGCCATTCCCTGCCTTTTTCCGAGTGCACATGCCACTTTGGATCCCAGCGTGTGATTCTCATTAATGGCAGCAGAGGGGGGTGCCGGAGCTCTGGGGGGACCATGCGTGTGCATGAAACCAGCCTTCTGCAAACCGCCCGGCTCTCTGGCGAAGGGGGAAAAGCGGGAATTTCCCGGTCCCGGTAATGCTTTCTGACATATAAAAAGGGAAAATAGTTACACCTTTCACTGCATCACTGTGGGAAGCTAATTTGTTTTGACATATTGAGAAGTAATCTCATGTTCGTATTTATTCGGAGGAAAGCTGTATTAGCTAAAAACAAATTTCATGAATAAAACCAGGGGTACATAATCAGACAGGTACGGCTACTGAGCATGTCTGATATGTAGGGAATTACTAAGTATTGCTCATAAAATTCTCTTTAGAGAAATCGGATTCCTATCCCTTGGAAAGCTTTGCCGGTGCCTCTCTCTAGCACTCCTAGGACCCAGGACACAGCTGTCTCCGCAAACACATGGAAACATTATCCCCCGAACACTGGCGGGCATTGATCCGACCCGCTTGTCTCATGCTTCTCCTTCCAAAGGCCTTATAAATGATCTTGATTGAAGAGCTATTTCAATGCTATTCTTGGCACAACGGCAGTCACTGACCACCTTTCTGAGCTACAGCCTGTTTCCCAACAAGCTGACAAACCACCTTATTTGTTTATCTTCAGCTCATGAAAAGCTCGTAATTAAAATTCTGTTTAAACCTAAGACTCACCAAATTACTCCCCTCTCCAAACCCTTCTGGTTGGGAAAGGCATAGAGAAATATATTGGGCTGTAAAGATAACAGGAAGCGGGGAGAGGGGGAGGGGAACCCCAAAGAAACCACAGCGAGTGATAAGGGACTCAGAGTTACAAGTATGAAAAGAGATGAATTGCATTAACCCCTGCCCTTCCTCATTATATTCACTGCCCAGTGGAAACAACAACAGAATTACTAAAATCCCACACTCTCTAATGGGATGGTAATAGGATTCAGAGGCCATTAGGGTAAAAGAAATCCATATTTTACATTGTAATAAGCTCAGACTGAAGATTCTGCAACCCGCCCCACTCCAGAGATCAACAATTACTAATTTCACATTAACAAATCCACAGACGACAAAATAAACCCAACTTAAAAGTCAACGGTCTATTTTTATAACTGCATATATATTTTGGAAGTAAAAATCATCTCCCTAAATTGAAATACATTTTTTACTCTGATATTGATTTTTCCCCCTCTCATTCCAGAACACTTTGGAAATGAGTGATATCATGTTATGGGGTGGTTATAATTTTTACAAATGGAATCTATTTTCTCATGGCAAGTGCATTTAATTTTTCAAATAATTACTTTTTTATAAAAATATCTTATTCAAGAAGTATAAAGTGTGTTTGCTCTAAAGGATTTCTACTAAAGTCACAGGAGAGGATTTGACAGGAGACTATTTGGAGAAGGAAAGGGAGAAGGAAAGGGGGAGAGGCAGAAATGCACATCTGACATCATCCTCATTGAAGCCAAAATTAGGGCAAAGGACACATTGTAAAAACGTTAAAACAGATAGAGATTACGGTTGTGAATGCAAATCACTTAACATGTACATTGTTAGGAGGACAGTAAACTGACCGACCTTTTAATGTTTATTAGTATAACTTAAAATAATTTTCTCATAATTTGTTGAGCATTTGCATTATATTGCAATCTAAAGAACTTCTAGAACGGCTAGTAGGTTGTTTATGTTTCTGTATAATATAGAAAGGCAAATAATTTTTTTATGAGTTCTTAACATTTCACCAGAAATGAAGAGAAGCATTTGTTCATTATTAATCTCCACATGTTCCCTTTTTAAACTTCCTTGACACAATATTAAAAAGTAAAATCCCTGGTAATACATAGCAAATACGCCAAACTATAAAGTAATGGGGAGCTCCACCTCACCCTCCATGCTGGATCAAGTATGCTTTAGTTCTTCCTGCAACCGCTGCTGCTCTTCCTGAATAATAACACAATTTTAATGCTGCTTTAACCACATACATATATGGAGTAATCTCATCTTATACTTTTTATAAAATATTCACTCCCTCCTTTAGACAACAACAAATATAAAAGACATTGAGCACAGGAGTAGATGATAAGTGCAGGAGGTAACTGAAAGTAATAATAATGAGAAAGGACCATATATGAATGCTCTTTCCACTGTATTCCTCATCTCTCTCACCAAACTCATTTGTGAGTTAAAAGGTATTAATATCTGGAAGGTAGATGAGTCAAAATCATAAAAGATTAAAGTTGTCCACCCTTTAATTCCAAATCCATGCGTAACCATATTTCAGGGTACTCTGAGGATACTTTTCTGCTTTGAGGGCGTGGCGTCATTAAAATAGCCAACTTAAAAAAAAAAAAAAAACAGTAGGGAAATGGGTGTGCTGACAGCAACTGCCCATGCTAGAAGCTCCTCAGTCATGTACATGTGTCCATCACAGAGAATAAAACTGTGGGAATCTCAGAAATCTCATGTTAGAAAGGCAAACACAAGTCTCAGGGCGTTAAAACAAAGACTGGAACCTAATAGGGTCATTCAATTACAAGCAAGCGTGGAGAGCTCCATCTTATCAAATCAAGGACCTCAGAGACCTTATCAGAACATTTAAGAAGGAGAGTTGGAAAAGACAGCAGCAAAATATGATTTTTGGGGAGAAGATCTGCATGTAAAGTGGCCCCAGTCCCCTAGACCCAACTAAAAATAAATCAAATAAAGGGGAAAGGGCAAAAGCAGGTTTATAGTTGTGAGTACGTGAAGTGGTTTATTCTTGTATTATTATTTATTAATTGTTGTATTATTTATTTGTGTTTCAACTGTAAGCCTATTTAATGTAGAATGAAGACACTTGAAGGAGCAGATGTTGGGGCACAGAGGCAGGGGAGATGATGTATGGGGACCCTCACTCAACTGTAAGCTCCTTGAGGCTAGGGCATATTTTGTATCTTCCTCATTTAATCACCTGCAGCAAAGTAAGTAGATTGCAAAGCAAAATAAATATTGCTCCATCAATATTTATTAAACTGGGTATCTCTTGATTATGACTGAATCCACCCCCAGCATAAATTTTTAAAAAAATACTCCATGTGATCACTCTCTGCAAATGCTTAGTAGGTGTTTTTGTTTCTTTTTGTGTAGGCAGCACAGATTGTGTGTGTGTGTGTGTGTGTGTGTGTGTGTGTGTGTGTGTGTGTTTAAGATTGCAATGCCTTCTTCATTGCTCCACATCACCTCCTAGTGTCTTATGTATGACTATGGCTGTAGGCATTTATACAGAGGAAATGGAGCTAAAAAATGCAATCCACTATGGTGTGAATACACAAATATGAGAACAGGTTATTGATAGATTAGTTCCAAGTATGAGTGATATTAATGAGTGAAGGACATATTAAGTTCTGAGCCAAGGCATGTGACCTCAACTTAAATGACAATCATTCCTTTTCAAGTTCTTGGAAACCTGAAGTCCTTCTCTCCCGCTTTCTTCTGGATGGGATGGAGTGTAAGAGGCACCAGCAACACTGTGATCAAATAGTTCATAACTACATGCCATTATTCTCTACACTCTTTGGACATGACTTTTCTGGAGAAAAACTTGATAAACATGCTCAACTGTGAGGCAATTTGCTAAACTGTCAACTATTTTAGCTTATATATGAAATAAATCACAATTTTCTAATACATTTCCCAACACCAGAGGCATTTAGTTCACAAGAACAAACAGAATTACAACTTATAAATCATGAAATCATTCATTCCTAAGAATTGAGGAGGCTGAATTGGCAGCTAAAATAGAAATTGTATTTTGGATGTAATAGCCAAGTGTTTAATAACAATTTACTGGTTTACTCTAGGAACATTAAAAATATCTTCAGAAAAATTTCTGTAGACTCACAGTCTTATAATAGACCCTAAGAAAGTAATTATAGCTTGGGTTTCTTTCAAGGTTCTTGCCATGCAAACATTCATTTATCTGAAATTTTCTTAAAATAAATAGATTAGATTCATTTCAGAAATAAGAACATATTTTTTTGGTTGTTGTTGTTATTAACACTGATTAATGATTTTAGTTCCTAATGTCATTGGTTGACCGATGATCATCATTTCACCATTTGAAAAATGGTCTCCAGAAGCTCTAGGTCTCATCTAGAAGGGAAAGCCCATTTCTTATATTCTACTGACCTCTAGAGATTATATGTGTATGTATATAAATCACATAGATACATGGTTATAGTACATAAAACATATACATCTCAAATGCTGTATAGATTGAGAAAAGAAGGATCTTAAGCATATAAGGCCATTTTGTTTTAACAAAAGACACACACATTGTTTACACACACTTTCCAAAGAAGACCATATGTGCACACGCTTAATACAAAGCATGTTGACAGGACTTTCCGTGCTCTCACCTACAGAGAACTCTAGAAACTGACTATCAGACAAACTAATCTGATCTTTCTTTGGCTTGTGACATGCCAGCCATAAGGCATTATAGAGAATTCAGACATACTGGCCTGGCTTTTCCATAAAGCCATATTTATTTTTGGTAGGGACTACATCACTTTATATGACTGTTCTTTATTTCTGTTCAGTCCTCCTCCTGTCCAGGCAAAGAATGTATAGTGTAGAGGTACCTAGTAAGGCTTCAGATGGCTTTATAATCCTTGATACTTTTTCCTCTCTCAGTGTTTCCAGTTGTTAAATATATGAGTGAAATATTCAACATTAAAATAATTTCTAGTTCAGGACTAGTTCCTCAACTGGGTAAGAACGATGTGTGGTTCATGTTTGCATCCCTGGTGCCTTGTGCCCTGCAAGTCAGGTTGTGAGAAGGTGACATCAGCTGGGGAAAAACACAGTATTTTCCCAGGAATATGGCCACACCATATCTCACCAGGCATATACCCATTATCTCGCTCTCCACTTCTGGACATAGATGTAGGTACAGATATTGAGACAGATACTAAGTTAGGGGTAGAAATATGCAAATAACATACACAGGGTAACCACATATACATATATGTGCATATAAATATGCACACACATATAAGTGAAAAGAGGCATTTTCTACATAAACAGAACTTGTGACTAGATTTGCCAATTATTTTTCTATCAGTAGCCAAGGTTTTCTATTTTCAATTTTTGTGTTATATTACTGTTTATTTTCTAATGTACAATATAAATTTAAAATTATTGACTATTATTACATCCTCAACTACATCTTGACACTTAAATTAAAAACTTCAAGGAGCCCTGGCTAGGTGGCTCAGTTGGAGTCACCATCCTATAAACCAAGAGGTTGCAGGTTTGATAACAGTTCAGAGCTTTTATCTAGGTTGCGGGATTTGATCCCTGGTTGGGTGCCTATGGGAGGGAGTCATATGTTTCTCTCTTACATTAATGTTTCTCTCTGTGTGTCTCTCCCTTCTTCTCTCGAGGTGAGGATTAAAAAAAATTTAAGTAAATTTCTTTCTAATACACTCAATTTTAATCTAGTGATACAAGAATATTTTTCGTATCAAAAGAGTAATAATGTTTGTCTTTTTGTGTATTTCTGTCAACTATATTACACAGTATATATTTATCACTTACATTACATAATAGATTTAGCAAGTAAACATATTGTAAAATTTGATTAGGGACTTCAAAGTGCAGCCAGTTACTTACAGACATATTTGTCACTTACTAGTAAGGATAGTATAAAAGAGTGGTGCATTATTTGGTAGGACATGGCTACAGAGTGGCAGATATAGCTATATGATTTTGAAAATGCCCAAGACACAACTGAGGTAGTATCAACAACAACAAAATATTTAACAAAAGAAAGGAGAGGAAATAAAATTCTGATTCTGTTGCAATATCTGGTAGATGGAATTCTGTGCCCTGTACTGCAAACTTTGAAGTGGCTGGGAATGTCTGGGTCTATTTGTGATTACAACCCCTCTGGCAAAGCCAGCTATGTAACCTCACACTTCAATTTATCACAAGATTAAATCCAAATTTATTAGAAAGAAATGCACTTGAATGTTAAGATGAGTTGATGATGCAATACAATGACATGTTTCAGTGCATATTTAAATAAGAATTTAAACTGTAACATAGTATATAAGACAGGCATATCTTATAGGAAATCCTTTTATCATCTCAGCCCAATTCTGGTATCTGTGAGGCTTTAAAGTCCTTAAAGTCCTTTGGGACTTAGAAGACCTCTCGGGGGTCAAATTCTAAATGTAAATTTTTTTAAAGGCTTGACTATAAGTTAGCTGATTATGGAAATGGGAAAGTACTTGTGTTGGAGATTAATCAAGTGGGGTTTGGGTACCAATAACCCACTTTAGTACTTAATTCTAGAGGATTATGCCAATCGGAACCCTGATAACCTACAAAGATACACTGGCTTGATCCAAGTGGCCTTCTACAATTCCAGCTAGCCACACCATCCAACCAGTTAATTCCAAATGGTAGTTGTTCTGGTTATAAAAGAGGGAAAGGATATAATCTAGAACACAATGGGGGCACATCTAGCCCAAGGGCTATATAAGACTCAAGATATCATTTAGTATGGCCTTGTGGCCACATTAGGGGTGAATTAATTAAATGTTTGACCAAATATAGGAGGCTAATTTTTAAGGTGATAATTCTGTATGGTCTGTGAATGATGTTATAAATATCCAAATGGCCCTTGGCAGAAAAGGTTCCACACCCTTGATCTAAAACAATGACTTAGCCTCATTCACTTCATTTGATTTACCTTTTGCTTCTTAAACATGTGGGCAAAAGTTTTGACATATCAGCAGCTATAGAAAGCCATGGTTTGTAAATAGAAAGAGACTCCACTACCCCAAAATGAAATTCAGTTAACTTTCGCGAACACTTTCAAAAGCATAGCTGCCCAGACTTCTTCACATAATTAGCTGTTCTAAAGTGTACTTCACTGATTTGGATTTTGCTACTCAAATACGTCCCTTCCTACCATTAGCAGAGGTGCCCATGATTAGGGAAATGATTCATGATAGGTAGTTAGAGAGAAGACAGGGGAGCCAGAGAAGAAATTGGGATAATTCCTGTGATGGAAATGCAAATCCTAGATAATCAGTACTGGACTATATAGGCAATTATGATTCTTCCCAGTTAAGAGAAATTTGTAATACATTCAGTTTCAAGTCTATAAAGTCACATTTCTCAAAAAAACTTATATTTCAGCCTCCAATGGCTTCAAAAATTCTTCTTGCTAGATTGTCTCCAATTACAGAAATCCTTCCCAAGCACAAGGCAGCAGAAGTATATTAAACCTGTAGAATATCACATAGCTGGCTGTTTTACAGAGTGTTACAACACATGTGATCTCGATGCATGATGTAATACTACTGAAGCAATTCACCACAATCTGACACCACTATTTGTTCAGCTCACAAATGTTGTCTTACATATTGGGGGGGGGGGCGGTGTTAAATAGTCTTTGAACAGAAAGCTCAGAATAATAAGCAAAGGGAGGTACACATAGATTTATATTCACTTTAAGAATCCTGCTCCTAACCCCAATCTCACACACACACACACACACACACACACACACACACACTCACATACACACTCTTCATGGGTACAAACACAGGACTACAATAAAGACAATAGATTTCTGGTCTACCCAGCACAAATGGAGTGACTGCAGTGACCACAGATGTGTGAGTCAGGAAGAGGTTTGTCCATAGCTATCTCACAGAAGGACTGAAGTCATGGTGAAAAGACAGTTCCAGTGCAAGGTTCAACATTGTCACTGCAAAAAACGTGGTTGGTGCCCAGCAAACAACACATATTAATAGAGTTGTAAATTTCCATTGTATTACCACACATACCTCCAATGAATATAAGGATGTGTACGCTATTGATTTGTGAGTGCTGATTTTTTTCCAGGGTTTTCAGACCCCTCTGCAAACACACAGAAGCAATTCCATCAAATAAGGCAGGCTGGAGGAAACAGGGAAAATATACCCACCTACGTTCAAGGCATGAAACAATAATTTCTATGCCTTTGGGATCTATTTTTTCCCCTTGCATTGTAATGCAGTCAAGTGTATGAGTGATGCCTTTTGTGTTTGATAATGTCAAGTGTGAATGTCATGGGCAGCCCCCCATCTCTGATGGTATTCTAATGGTGGGGAGATGAAAAGCTTAGAAAAGGTAAATGGAACAAATCAGATTAAAGTGGTTCGAGGACAAGGCAAGGCACTCATTTAGGGTTTCATTTCCAGGTGCTATTGCTGACCCTGTCCATCTGAAGAGGCTGCTTAAATCAACATCTGGGGGAAAGAGTGGCACTCCACTTACTTAATTGTGCTAATAATTATTTTTGCTCCTTCTTATTATGAAGTCTATTGGATGCAAGAAAATATTTTCTGTATTGACACTAACTTTCTATTATATAGAGAAGTCTCCACAGCTGAGCTCCTCTGCTGAATACACCAGGCATCTAAAGGTTCAGGGTGAGTTAGTCAAGGCTTTTGAAAATGACTGACACACAGGCGATTCAGAGCAGCAACTAAGTCTAATAAATAAAGTATATCCTTTTTCAGAGACATGAAAACCCTTAAAAGTCCTACAAATCCGTCCTAATCAATGTCAGCAAAAGGGAGATGCCCCCAACACTACGTGATTGCCTCAAGTAGTAGAAAAAAAATAGCACATCTTCTACTCTACAGGTCTCATCTCTGACGGAGGGTGAAGGCTTGTCTTATGAAAACAGAGGCATATACACAAAATCCTTGCCTAATGAGGCCATGACATCTACAGTACGCACAAGAAATTGCAATAATTATAATAGGAAGGTGTTTCTCGCAGCCACTCTCCCTTCCCTCCACAGTATTTCTCAGCCATACCTCCCAAGTCTAGGCTAATGCAATGGACTATTCACTGGTTTCCAGTCTCTATGCTAGAGGTTCTTCTTGCTGTTGTTTTTAACAGCATCCCTAAAAGGCAAAGCACTATTCTGTTAAGAACAACAGTTCCTTAAGGCCACGATGTAATGGGAGAGCAGATGGCCCCTATGTAGGCATTTTAGCATCTCTTGGGTGGGTGGAGGGCTTAATAAAGATCACTATTCCTGCCAAAACCAGTTTGGCTCAGTGGATAGAACATCGGCCTTCAGACTGAAAGGTCCGAGGTTCAATTCCAGTCAAAGGTATGTACCTTGGTTGCAGGCACATCCCAGTGGGGATGTGCAAGAGGCAGCTGATCAATGATACTCTCTCATCAATGTTTCTAACTCTCTATCCCTCTCTCTTCCTCTCTGTAAAAAAATCAATTATATATATATATATATATATATATATATATATATACATACATATATATATATATATATATATATCTATATATATATATATATATAATTTTTTTTTAAAGATCACTATTCCACTCCTTCCCCATTCCACAGCAAGGCAACTCCTCTGGAAGCTGCCAGATCACATCCTGGTGACTACTACATGCCCTCATCTGACATTCAAGGCCCTTCAGAATACTGGCATTGGTCATTCTTTTGTGCATTATTTCCCCATGATCCCTCTGATTTAGCTCATCAGGATTATACTGTGTTTCCACATTTCACTCCTAATTCAAAGGCTGCCACCCTCAGGATCCCTTGGATCCGTAGTGACATTTCCTCCCAGCTCTCCTAAGAAGGGAGTCAGGACCTGGCACCTCTGAACCCGCTAGGCCATTCTCTGAGAGTGGTTCGCATTTTTAGTTCTCTGAGGCACTTGGGGAAAGAATGGACATTTGTTGTTGTCAGAGGTGTTATTTGCCCTGTTTACGTCAGAGTGCTTTGGGTATAGTAAGCTCTTGACAGCTCTAATGAAAGTAGAGAACACCAAAAGTGAGCAGCAAACAAACCAGAAGAATAAACCCAAATCTCTCCCCAAATTATAAACCATTTGTTATGTAAAGACAGAAAGAAAAAAAAATACTACTCTGGGTCAAACACAAAAAAATATATTTGAATCAAAACCAAAAAAAAAAAAAAAAAGAAAAAAGAAAAGAAAAGAAAGAAAGAAAGAAAGAAAGGAAAGAAATTAAAAGGAACATCCTTACCCCAGTGGATTTCTAGTGCTAATTACAAAATAGGAGTAGTTGATATGCATGGCTTCTAAATATAAGCTTTTTTTTTTCCTCCCAGAAAACAGAACTGAATGGGTGTAAAATAAAAACATCCTATAGAGCATTTCACACCTCAGGAATAAAATCTGACAAAGAAGGACTTCCATGCAAAAGAATAAAAATCACCAGGAAACAGCTTGGACTGCTTATGGTCAGAAAAAACAGAGCTCTTCCATCCTGGGTTGTTCCCTTATCCTATCTGCAAGTGCTTTTGTCATATCCAAGCACGTCTCCTTCACAACTGAAACTGGTTAACTGATCGTTCCCCAAAATAAATATTCCCACAGATCCAGGCCATTGCTTGCCTGAAATTGCATCAGTTCGTGTCTGGTACCAAAATCCCCGGGCTCCTCGGGGACGTCGTTGTCATTTTATCAGAGTGATCACCAGCGGACGAGTTTCAGCTTGGGTCCCCTCGCTCCTGGCACTGATGCTTGCTCTCTGAATCCCTCTTTCTTCCATCAAGCCTGGTGTAGTGGGCTTTGGAAATCTGGCACTTAATAGCCAACATTAATTACATTTCCTAGTCTGAGGAAAATCCTATTGGGCTAATATTTCAAAATCATATAATGAAAGAACTTCACTGACAAACCATGTAGGGCTGTGATTGTTGTTGTTTTTTTACAGATAGATCTATTAAGCACTTAATATTCAGTGGGAAAACAGTCTCAGAGCAATGAAATTCTATTACTTTAGAGGTTGCATGCTTTTAATTTCTTAATATTTCATTACATGTTGGCGACTGGTGCATATTTTTATAATGCGTTTGATCATTACTCTTCTCAGGGTATTCTATTTCAGTTCTCCCTCTGACATCATATTTGCATGTTAAAGGGTTTTAGCATTCAGGGATGAAATGTTCTGAATAGCAATGTGCAGTTAACTTGATTTTTTTTTTACAAAAGGAAAACAACAAACAGAGATTATATACAGGGAGTACAGAGAACAATTTCATAATTTTAAAATCAAACTCAAGTTTTAATAGCTTTCTTCTATAGACCATCATAAAAGGGAATGATCCAATATAATTCATTAATTAGCAAATCATGCAAAATGCTACCAGCAGAGTTTGGGGAGAAGGATCTTTTTCATTGGCTTGTATAAGTCTACTGCATTTCTTCCTTCCTTCCTTTTTTTTTCTGTAAAAACATAATAATCTTTTCTTTGCTCTCCAGCAACATCTACTGGAAAAGTCAGAAACATGCTATTTATATGACTCAGATAGTTTGAGTCAGGATAGTTTTGGTTACCATCTGCTTCCAAAGGGTATGCCGAACGACCAGCCCAGTGGCTAGCTGAAGGGTCGCTGCCTTCTTTGGTTCCAGCTAGATTTCTAGAAGGACAGCCATTCAGGGATACACATAGCCGAGCCCCAGCTTCCAATGTGTCCTCTCCTCACCTGGAAGAAGTCGCTTTCACACACAAAATGTATCTATGACGCAGGCAACATCTCTCTCCCAGCCCATCTCCTCAACACTCACCACTGATTTAAGAAATCATCACCATCGTCGGCAGCAACACAACAACACTCAATAGTTTGGCACGGCCAGAGTCAGAGAGAAGGTTTTACGCGAGCCAGCTACGTACAAACACGGTTGAAAGGGAGCAGTGCTACGTCAAGGTTCTGCAAAGTTTCCTTAAGTTGATAAAAAGAAAACTGGACGTGCCGGGATTTTTAAGAACGCACTATGCTGCCACCAGCATGGTTAGGGCAACCTGCCGCAGCTTCCTGGCCCTGCCCACACCTCTCCCTGGTCTTGCAACCGGGATGGGAAAACAAAGTGTCCCCAGAACTTCCACTGCAGAGGGTCTCGAGGATGATGTCTGAGGAGGCCCATATTCCCTTTGGTGTCCACTCCCCCCTCCACCAAATTCAGCAGCTCCCGCCCAGTGTCCTTAGAAAATTGGATTCACGGGCTGCACCCACAACATGCCATTAGATGGATGGCTGGCAGACACGAGCCATGCCGGGGTCTGGTTCGGAGGAGCAAGTCCGGTTTGGAAACTCTGAGATAAAGAAACCTTATCACCGAATACATATATAAAACACCCGCTCACGCATTGCTCAGCTCCACAATGCCACCCGGCACGGCAGTCCCCCCGGCCACCGAACCTGGTGGAGGCTCGGGAGCCACCTTTCTGTGGCTCGTGCCGGCGGAGAAGCATTCTCTGCACAGAACTGTGTACTTTTAATATTCCAGTTTCCACATCCAGGAGATAATCACCTAAAAAAAAATCAATCCAAACCTCTCAGGTGACCCCCGAGATCAAAGTCTGGATATGCTTTGGATTTCTGTGATCCTTAAATGAAACTCTAGCTAATTGGATTTTTTTTTTAATGTTACAATCTCACATCTCGGTTCATTCATGCCAGCAACGCCCGTTAGCAGCAGAGGCAAGGAACACACAATCAGCCAGGGCTGACGCTGAAAACAAATGTATGGAAACTTTAAAAACCAGCAGCAGCCACGAGAACCAGGTGCTGGGAGACGAGGATGCGGCGTCGCCTTTTCTATTTGTGCAGCCTGACAATGGAGGTGAGCCTTTTAAACTCCATCCCGGGGCTCTTTAAAGGAGACATGCCATCAAATACAACCCACAACTCCCATTCAGAGCGCACAAAGGGGACAGGTCGCTAGCAGCCACCTACAGCGCCAGTGCACACGCATGCATTCTGTATCGAGGGTCTGCATGCCAAGTTCCGAGCTGAGAGAGACTGATAATCACTCCCCTTCATTACCGAGCCTCTGAAATCCCCCAAAAAGCTCCTAACGCAGCACCCCCAGAGTTAACTCCCGCTGCAGACTGTCCTCATTTAGCTCCCCTCATGATCTACTGGGTCCTTCCCTGAAACATGCCCTCACCTGACGTTTTAACTTTATGTTGCGTCCGGGACAACAGTTCATCTCCATCCACGGAACACCAACCTGGCCCAGGGTAGGGAGCTATCAGCGGCGCTTCCCCCCTCAAGATGCACACCGAACACACCCCGGCAGCAGCCAGACTTAAATACACTCTACCCCGGCTTAAACCTCCAGAGGGGGGAAAAAGAAAATTATGATAACGCATCAGAAGTTGGGTGGGAAGCAAAATCTCAAATGCCGGCTCTCTCTCCCAGCGTGTGAGCCCGGGATCCCGTTCAGGGGAAGAAAAAAAAAAAGAAGGAAAGAAAAGAAAGAAAGAAAAAAAAAACCCCACACACCCAGGATCAATTGCATTATTTTATTTCCCCGTTAGCTGTGTGGAACTGAACGCAATGCAAAGTGCCACCGCTGATCCGAGGCGTCTTCCTCGCCTCTCCCCTTGAATAGAGACGGAGGCGAGACCGCTCGGCACAAACGCGTTCGCGATGCACATCTACTCGCAATCGAACGCGCTGCATGCTCTCGTTCGCCAACATTGACAGCAGGTACTTTCTCCGTTAGACAAAAGGAAGCAGCCGGCTGCAAAACCGCCGCCTCGGACGCCGCGGGTCTCAATTGCAAACCGGTGCACACACAGAGATTTCGCCCAAGCCGCCCGCTCAGACCCGGGCCGGGCGCTCGCTCATAGCTCGCTCTTAGCTCGCTCTTACCTGTCTCCGCCGGCGGCTTCCGTCCCTGGCTGGCGGCGTGCAGCATCTCTCGCTCGGCTCGCCCCCGTCCTCAGCTCCGGTCTCAGATTACACCGCGCAGCCCACCCTCCGCCCCCGCCTCTGCCTCCTCCGCCGCTCCTCTCCCCCACCCCACCCTACCCCACCCCGCCCCCCTTTTCTCCCCCCTTCTTCTTCTTCTTCTTCTTCTTCTTCCCCCAGCAAAGAAAGGGCTTGTGGAAAGTGATGAGTTTGTGTGGTCCCTCGGAAGTCCCTCCTGCGGGCAGGAGCAGGGGAGCGGCGTGACGCCACCTTTTAATCTTTTGCAGGAGTGGGGAGGCCGGGGAGGGACGCCCGCTCCCCCTGAGCCGCACACATGACTCCAACTCGCAGGAGAGGCCGCCGCCGCCGCTGCCTCCACCGGAGCCCCGCCGGGCTGGGGGTGAGGCCGGCGGAGCGGAGGGGAGAGGCGATGGAATGTGACAACTGTGGGCATCAAAAGCTGGAGGAGAGGGAGGACAATGAGCGAGCGGAGGAAGGAAGAGAGAGAGAGAGAGGGAGAGAAAGAGAGTAAGGGATGGGGCGAAGGCGGGGGGGGGGGTGGAGGGAGAGAGAGAGAGAGAGAAGAGGGAGAGAAACACGGGAAAAAGACAGTGGGTTTCAGGCAAAGGATTCTGAGAATAAAGGCACCACCGAGCCGGGTCTGGCGGCTTCTGTTTTTATCTCGGAGAGCAGGAAGCTCTGCCTCTCTCATTGAGACCCACGCCCGTGTGCATCCTCCAGGTTACAGAACTGAGATCAGCCCGCCGCGTCCCCGGGTTTGTCTGATTGCCATTGAACTGTGCGGGGCGGCGGACCTGTGGTTCTTTTTTTCCTTTTCCTTTTCCTTTTTTATTGGTGGGGGGGGGGGTTGATGTGTTTAAGTGCAATCCATTCTGCATATTTATTTATGTAGGCAACAATGAAAGCTGCTAATTTGCCCGGCAATGTGCAGCGTAGTTCTTACTGGCAGATGGAACTCTACTTATCATAACTGCTGACAAACTGCCACGGGTAAACAAAAGGAGGGACAAGTGCTCCGTGGTCTCCAGGATGGCCTCCCAGAGCAAAGCCCACGCCGAGATGTGGGCACTGGCCAGAGCCGTGCTCCCGGTGAGGGCAGGAAAGGCACGATCTCTCCATTAGCTTTATTAATAAAGCAGAATAAAGGGGAGGGGGCAAGGCATTCGCAAGAGAGGCTGCGAGGACCGTGGACCCCACATGCCTTGTGGCCTCCCTCCCCTGGTGACCACGGGCTTGCTGTCTGGAGTCCTGCCACAGAGTTTTGGAGTCACACTATTCCCGCAGACTTTTCCTGCATCGTTCCGCCTCCCGGGTCCATGTCATGGGAGGTTCCATTTCTAAAATAAAGTCCGAAAGCAATGCTTTCCCCCATTCAAACGGTCTCCAGTGGGGTGGCACCAGCGCCGGGCCATGCCTGCTCATCTCCTGCCACCCCCTGGGGCGAGGGCGTCTCAGTGGCCTTCCCCACGTGGCCTCTTTCCCCAGGATGAGTGTGTGGTAAGCTGAGACGCTGGTGGAAATGACCACCTGCTTCCCCCCATGGGCCTGGGCCAAGAAGGCAGTGAGTCTGTAGGAAGAGGATACTTTTCGCTGACCACCTTTTAGAAATGTAAGCGATTTTGAAAACTGGGTCCTACTTATAAGAGATATTATCTTGAGGGGAGAAAACCCTAAAAAGCAACCAGTTATGTTACTTCAACTATGGTATGTCTCAACCATATACCGCGGCCCCCGGGCATCTGGTATGTTGAAGTCCCCGTGTCAGCCGCCAGATATAGAGCGAGAAGCGGTCCAGGAAGAAAGACCTTCCTCCTCCATCCTGGCCACACTGCATCCAAAGAGGGACTGCTTATTCTGGTTAAACCTCAAGAGTCATGATTCTTGCGGTTTGGCCATAGGGAGGGTATCTTTTTAGCTTGGATCCGAATAAAGAAGTAGCACTCTCCCCTCCCCGCCACGCGAACCCTTCCTATCATGAAGGCAGAGCAGAGACTGGAGAACGCACAGGGGCTGAACAGAAGGCAGCGGGCGAGCAGGGAATCCAGATCTGGGATTGAGCGGGAAAGAGGCTGTGGGGCCAGCGAGGAGCTAGGGAAGGGGGCCGGGAATGCCTGATTCTCTGAGGACACTTCTCAGGGTCCACTGGAAGCAGCCTCCTTGAGGAGGCATTATTGCTGTCGGTCCTAGAGTTAAAATTATCTTGTACAAGGGAGTGAGGAGACTGAGAATATCCTGCCTATAAAAATAAAGACCGTGTTGCAAGAATACAACTACATCATTGCCATAAAAGCGGGAGAGGGGTCTGGGGGCAGGGGGGAGTGAACAGGGTCAGCAAGACAAGGTCAGGGCAATACAAGAAGTCTGGGCCACAAAGAGGGTTGTGAAAAGCTCTAAATAGCTATGGGTGTTGCTGCTTATGTTTTGTCACTTCCTGAGGGAAGCGGTGGGCACCCTGAGAAGATATTCACATGTTGCTATCTATGATTTATTTGTTAAGATATCTTAAGGGGAACTATCAGATTAACCTGGGGTGTCAATGGTGGCTCCAATAACATTAATACTTCTTCCCAGAATGTGACTTTTACAGGTCTTCTCTGGGGGAGAGCTTGATGCTCGTGTGGCCAAGTGCTCTGCTTTGGGAGCCAGGCTTCCTGGGATTGAATCTCAGCTCCACTGCCAGCTTGCTGTGTGACCTTGGCTGAGTTATTTTGTCTCTCTGTGTGCAAATGGGTGTAATAATATTATCTGTCTTATGGGGGGGGGGTGCTGCCATTAGGTAAAAATAACATATGTGCTATGGGAATTCCTTTCATATATATATATATATATATATATATATATATATATATATATATATATGACTTTGGCATTAGTTTTATTTTTTATTATTCTTTATTGCTTGATTAACGTATTACATATGTGTTCTTATTCCCCCATTACCCCCCACCTGCCATTCATGCCCCCACCTCCCTGTTGTCTGTGTCCATTGATTAGGCTCATATGCATGCATGCAAGTCTTTTGGTTGTTGATTTTTTTACAGAGAGGAAGGGAGAGGGATAGAGAGCTAGAAACATCAATGAGAGAGAAACATCCATCAGCCACCTCCTGCACACCTCCTACCAGGGATGTGCCCACAACCAAGATACATGCCCCTGACTGGAATCGAACCTGGGACCATTGATTCCACAGGCTGATGCTTTATCCACTGAGCCAAATCATTCAGGGCAGGAATTCCTTATGAGTGTCAACGCCTATTATTACCAAATCTTCCCAACAGTTTGTTTTAATAGCTCAGATGGACAGTATTTGATCCCCTCAAAGCAAGCCCTTCCTCCCAATTCTTCACCTGTGTGCAGTGTGCATGCCTGGAGCCTTCCAGGGCTCCTCTGTCTCCTTCCTTTCTCTCGCATCCCATTGCCAATAACTGTCAAATGTCCACCCCATCCTATGCCTCTCAAAGTTATTCTTTCATTTCTAGGCTCCTGAAACCTTCTGGGTCAGGCCGTGTTTGCCTGGACTGTGGCAATCAGCCTTTTATGGAATGCTTCCCCATGCTTTTCCTTTCTGTCCCAACACATTTTTTTTAAAAAAAACATATTTTATTGATATTTTACAGAGAGGAAGGGAGAGAGATAGGGAGCTAGAAACGTCGATGAGAGAGAAACATCGACCAGCTGCCTCTTGCACTCCCCCTACCGGGGATGTGCCCGCAACCAAGGTACATGCCCCTGACAGGAATCGAACCGGGGACCTTTCAGTGCACAGACCGACATTCCACGACTGAACCAAACTGGTTTTGGCTGTCCCGACACATTTGGGTGGCAAACATGAAGAGTGACAAAATGAGGCACCCTCCCCCTCCCCACCCCCCGAGAGGACATTCCTAGGGTCCTGTCAAAGACCGAACCGGAATGTAATACCATGGCCTTCCCACCCTTGAGAAAGGAATTTCAGTGAAGGAGCCTGACATTATTCTAGGAATGACCTTGAATCTGCTCTAATGGAGAAAGCAGCTAATCTGTGGCAAACCAATACTTTACTATTAGTGCCTTGTTAGTTGTGACACTTCTCCCGACTGTCATGACACAGCGATTGGAAACAGCCATTTCAAGAGGATTTCTTTTCTTCTCCAATTCATCCTTCATGAGCCAGAATAACCTTCTTAAAATGCCACTCTGAATGACACCTATTCCCGATAGTTATTGATTGGTCAATTGAAAGTCTGTTCTATTTCATCACCTTATGAATCGGCTTAAAAATCTTCGAAGGTTCAAAAGTGCTCGTGAAAATTCATCAGGAGAAACAAAGAGCACGCAGAAAAAAAAACGTAGGGAAAGAATTAGAAAGGTGTGTCAGGCTGATAATAAAAAGATCATGTTACTTTTCTGGCAATTATAGTTGTGGTTATTGTCAGCCTTTTACGATCTGTAATTAGTGATTTCTTATTTAAAATAAATATTAGTTTTTGTAAGAAAAAAATCCTCAAGCATTCACTATTCTTTAGAGAACAAAGTGCAGTTTTCTTTGCCTCATATTTAACCCCCTCTGTGGTTTGACACCAACCTACCCATGTAAATATTCATTCTATTACCTCTTCATAGGAGCTCCCTGCTCCCTCAGCCTGATCCTCACCTATTTCTTCCAAAGCCTCATGCACTTTCCCTGTTCTCTCTAAAATGTTCTCTTCTCCTTCATCACAACATATTCAATTCATATTCCTTTATCTAAAACCAGGATAACTTACATGTCCTTCACAAACACTTTCCTGACCTTCCTACATTTACAGCAATGACATTGTTTTAATCATAGTAACTACTCGAGCGCTTAGCTGTAGAATTCTTCCTAGTTCTAAATCTTGGCCCTGAAATTTGCTTTGTAATGGTGGGATATTGGTCAAGTCCCCTTCCTCTTTCAAGCTCACTCTTCCCATCTGTAAAATATTGTTATAACAATTTAATTAGCTAAGAGAAATAAAAGAATTAGCACAATAGCTAGGCTACAGCTATCATCTACACAATAAAGAGTAGCTAATAATATAAGTACTTATTATATGATAGGGATTTGGCATTGTTTCTAATTTCTGAACCTTACCACATGCTATTGTTAGAACCATTTTACAGGAAATGAAACTGAGGTAAATAAAATTAATTTCCCCAATGTCACAGGAGCCAATATCAACATCGGGATAGAAACCCTATGTTTCTACCTTCCAGTCATTCTTATCCACACCTGCCATTTACATCTTAGCCCACCGCTGCATTGGTTTATTATTATTTGGGTGTTCATGTTTATGCTCTATTCTTCCAATTACATTAGAGACCAAATAAGAGCAATATTGGTGTTTAAACATCTCTAAATCTTTATTATCTTCCATACATCTCTATTTTTTTAATACATTTTATTGATTTTTTTACAGAGAGGAAGGGAGAGGGATAGAAAGTTAGAAACATCAATGAGAGAGAAACATCGATTCAACTGCCTCCTGCACATCTCCAACTGGGAATGTGCCCGCTACCAAGGTACATGCTCTTGACTGGAATCGAACCTGGGACCTTTCAGTCCACAGTCTGACGCTCTATCCACTGAGCCAGACTGGTTTGGGCTTCCATACATCTTTAAACAAAGTAGCTTGCTCACTCAATAAATGTTTGTTGGCTTCTTGTTCATCTATGCTCATGGGGTTTCAGGTTTTAACCATATTTAAAAATTCAGCAACACTTTTATAAGGAAATGCTTTCCTCACCCTATCTATGGGAACCATCCTAATTATACAAAATAATATAACATACAAACATTACGTGTGAATGGACCATGTAGAAAGAAACAAAAGACATTTCTCTATGGAAAAAACAACCCACATAACTGTACAAAAGTGACACTCATCAATCTGATTGCGCTCTTTTCGCCTGTCACTTGTATTCTGCTTAAAGATGGAGGCCTCAGGCCGCCCATTCCTTGCATGGGAAAGTGGAGGTTATTAGCTGAAAGTCATCCACTTGAGGTTACAGAGGAAGGCAGATATTACCATTCAAATACCCACGGCGCTCAGTCACTTTTTCATCTTACTTTTAAAATAAATGGAATAATTATATTCTCATTTCTTTTCTTTCCGGCTAAGTCTGAACAATACTAAAACAACCTGGAATGACATAAAATATTCAGTCAAACAATGTCATGTTCTTTGATGTACACGGTGATAATGTCATTGACTTTTCAATGACTGACTTGTTTTATTCATACGTATAAATAAAAGGTATATCTGCCTGGATTTGCACAAACAAAAGCATTACAACTGACATGCCCTGTGTGCCCTATGCAGGATGATCAATGGTATCAAACACTTAACCGTTCTTTTGATATTTGCATAAACTTCATGATGTCAGAATATATTGTTGTACACTGCTATTTTCCTATTATGCAAAGCAGTGACTAACATAGAGTAGGTGTTCAATCTAGGTGTTTGTTAAATGAATGAGTGAAGGAGTCACCCCCATTTTGTCTAAACCCATCTATTTTCAGCAATGTTTTTTTATTCTCACCTACTGGTTTATATACAGCCACAAGCATTTTGTTCTCTGCTACCTCCACATCTTATTTCCCATGGAATTTGTTTTGTTAAATGTATATTTCCCTTTGTTTGATATAAAAATTCCATTGCCCTCACCCAGCCAGTGTTGCTCAGTGGTTGAGCATCAATTTATTAATCAGGAGTTACGGTTCAATTCCTACTCAGGGCACATGCCTGGGTTTTGGACTCGATCCCTACCAGGGGATATGCAGGAGGCAGCAGCTCAATGATTCTCTTTCCTTCTCCCTTCCTCTCTGAAATCAATAAAATATACTTTAAAATTTATTTAAAAAATTCTTTGTCCTCAAAGTATGCTTTCTAAGTTATATGAACTTATGGTAAATGATATTTCTCCAATTTGCAAGCACCCATTGCCTGGAACATTTTATTACAAATAATTGTACAAATTAATCTTGTCCTGCCTTTGGTTATCTCATACTGTTAGTGACCTTTTATTCTTCCAATATCTCTAGATCACTCTTACTTTACTGCATAAATTTTAAGTTTCCTGAAGTTTATAGGAACTAAGTGTCTTCACTCTTTTTGCATATATATTATTAATATATTTGTATATATTAATTATATATATATATATATATATATATATATAATTCTATCATCTAGAAGGTATGAGAAAGAGCATATAATACATTCCCTGGCCTTTAGAAAATGGTTAGAATAAGGCCTTATTAAGGTGGCATGACATTTATATATATTGTTGAACACTACTCAAAGTCTACCAGTGTTCAAGTTAGTGTCAAAATTAACTCATGCCAAACAAAGAGAGATTCTTCCTACTGTGAAGTAGGAAGAATCAACTGCTGCTCTCCAGAAGAATATAATTTCCCCCAATCATTTACACATTAGTCAGAAGTCAGCTTACTTTGACCCTTGGGCAACTAATCCTTAGAGAGAGGATTTCTCAGTTCCATAGGGCCTATCGTCCATGGGGTCATTTCAGGCCCAATTATACCCTCATCTATTCTGGGAGGTTTGTTTTTCTTTAGGGAGACGTGACGGGAGAGAACACTGTGGACCTCCCGCTACATAATTCTTACTCCTTGGTGAACAGGAGCTTTCTTAGGAAAGATTTTCCTTACTCGTAGTGGTTCTGTCTGGATTCACTACAGAGACAAGCTATGGGAATTTTCTATAAGTTGCTCATCTCAAAAACAAAGAAAATACCTCTAAAATTAAAAAAGGGCATAACCTCTGAAGTTTCTGTACAACACTTATGTATCCTTCTTACTTGTAAATTTGAGATAATTCAGGTCCATTTTCATATCTGTTTACAAAATTGCAATGAACATATAATGTGATTAAAGGCTGGTCACATAAATAGGTTTCTGTAATAGTTTATTGAATATTTTAATTATACCAGATCTTATTTAGCCAATTAAAACAAATTATTTTGCATATAAAATGACTTACATTCATTATCATGTTCTGGCATTTTGATTTTTGCCTGCTGAACAGAACTTTGTCTGGTCTGTTTCACACCTCTGTTTTGCATAGGGATTTGAACACCCCCTAAAGTGAACAACAAGGTAACAGCCCCGAACTATAAAGTAGAAATGGAAAGCAAATCTGAAGAGAACTTTAAATCTCTGCTTCCCATGGTGGACCAAGCAGGGTTGGCCTCAATGAAACTCTAAGAATGTACGTTTCTCTACATTGAGTTGGATACTGGCTTTGGTGGACTCGTTTGGTTCTTGTTACTGATGTTTTTCAATACGGAACATTTGAAAGCATCCAACCAGAAGTTGCACAATGATCACAGCCTTGAACGTATTCATCAGAGAAACACATTCACTGCTACAGGTTTTATTTTTACAGTAACTGGTGTACTGCACTGTTTGCTGGATTTCTTTAATATTCTTGCCCGTGACAATCACAAAAAAGCAATTCACAACCTTACTTATCAGATAGTTCTGTTTTACAAGAATCTGGTTGCTATTTGTAAAACCCAGGATAAAACAGTGCAGTTTCTGATGCTGACTATCTGAAAAGCTCTGGAAGCTGCTTGGAAGAGATATGCACTAAAATAGGTAACGTGGCAGAATTACAACAAGCAGATGTTCTGGAGGGTGTACACTCAAGTGCATCCCAGAGTACGTGACACTGAATGGTGCTGCTTTCGAGATTTACAAACACATTCTGCATGTAAACTGCCCCCACCACTCACAGTCTTTCTTAACTCCAAATTTTAACTCTTTCCCTAGAAAAGAGAACCACACAAACGAAGGTAGAGAGTCTCTCAAAAAGAATGATCAGGCACAACAATCACCATGGAATAACTGTTGCCAGGTCAAAATGAAAGCAAGGATCTCAATGAAATAGTTTATTTCACGCGCTGGCTTTCAAATCACTTGATGCATTGAAAGCAGTGACATCTTTCTGATGAGAATTTAACACAAAAAATGGAGATTTTAACAGCTGGCAATTCTCCTATAATAAGGGACTTAAAACACACACACACATGCACCAAGACAAACAAACCCCTTTTCCAGTGATTTGGCTGGTCTGATAGCAAAGAACAGAGTGTCATAGACGCCCTTAAGAGGATAGATGCCAGTTGAATATTTTTTTTGGTGTAGTTTTTGTGACTGTATGTTAGTGTGAGAGAGAAATAGGAATAGCATGCACCACTGAGAGGCAGTGTAGCGCAGTAGAAAAAGTTACTGGATTTCAGTCCCAGGCCTGCCACCATCTCAATGGGTGGCATTGGCCATCCCACTTCCCCACTCTCAGCATTCGCTTCTCCGTCTACTAAATGAGACTAATATCTCCCAATTTCTGATACTAAGAGTAATAAAAGTCATTAGCATAATCATAAACACAGAGCACCAGATTCTTGCCCTATGCTGTCAGAGTCTACCAAAGCTAACACTACTCCAGGGGAATAAGGAATTGTATTCTGGAAGCGGAATGCTTTTCTTGAGGCGGCTGGGGCACCAATTAATAGAGTGAGGCAATCAACCACTCAATAATCCTGCATTGGCCAGAAGAATTAATGCAGCTCACCTCTGTCGCTGTGAGTGCAATGCCATGTACTCAGAGGATGCTCAATAAATATTAGCTGATGATGATATTGACAGGGTGCCGTGTACAGTCACATCACTAAATGAATTACTAAGATTTCAATTGTTCAAAAAACTCATTGAATAATTATTGGCAATAAAAGAAACCTATCCCCTGACCTCCCTAACTTTTTTTGGCGATGTCATCTCATAAATAATAAGAACATTACCAATTCCTGGAAACTTAATAGCTTGGTCCTAGTGATTTAGGAGAATAAAAATAAGACCATCTTTCAAACTATATTCAGAATATAGGCACTTCTGAAAACTCCCACTGTCATCACTCTGGTACAATTCATCATCATTGCTTTTCTGGATCATTGCAGAGCCTCCTAACTGCTCTCTATGATCTCCACTTTGGCCCCCGTGGCTGATAACTACACTAAGGTCTTCCAATGAGTCCTAGTTTCCTGTGTCCATATTCCTATGCAGTCCTCCCCGACACTGATTCTGGTATTACTCTTGTGACCTGCTTTGGCCAATGGGGCATAAGCAAACATTATACAAGTAAGGCATGAAGAGAACTTGAAAATTGGGGTTGCCCTGTTGGAAGGGTGCCACCTCCATAAAAGAAAGCCCGATTTGGCCTCCTGGAGGATGAAGGATCATATGGAAAGAGAGGGAGAGAGAGAGAGAGAGAGACAACCATTCCCTGGTCTCCAGCCCCACTGACCCAGGAGCTAGAAGTAACTCAGTAAGCAAGTACAGGCAAGCCCACCAGAACTGCCCAACCAACACATCTATAATAATAAAAATATAATATGCTAATTAGACCAGACATCTTCCCGGATGGCCTTCTGGAGGAAGCCAGGGCTGCAAGGGAAGCCTGGGTCCCAGGTGCCAGAGGAAAGCTGGTGTTGGCAGCCTGGGGAAGGAAGGCCTACTCTTGCATGAATTTCATGCATCAGTCCTCTAGTTGAGAAATAATACATTATCTTGTTTCAAGCCACTCAGCTTTGATATAGTTTGTTATCTCCCAATAGATAACTGTTAACATCCCCACCCCCACTGATAATCCTTAATTCTTTGATCAGTAAATTCTTTTTATAATATAAGCCAGATGATCTTATTCCTTTGCTCAAAACCCTCCAACAGCTCCTTCTTTTACAAAGAGTTAAAAGTCAAATTCTTTCAAATGTTCTAAAGATTTGACATGCTTTGTCCTCTTCCCAATTTATCAGGCCCCAAATTCTACTGATTTCTCCTTCATTCTCTTCCCTTCAGCGACACATGCCTCTGCAGAATGTTCTTCCTTGTGTACATGGGTTACTCTCTCTCCTCATTTGTTTCCTCCAACATCATTTTTTTTCCAATGATACCAACTAGGATCAACCTATTTAAAACAGAATCACATCCTCACCCTCAACTCCCCATCCTCCTTTAATACTCCTTCTCCAGTGCACAGTACACTAATAGGTCACTGTATAATTTGCTGATTTTTTTGTCATCCTATGACCCCCTTTACCAGAATGTAAGCTCAAAGAGGGCAGGGAATTGTCTTTATGGTTTATGGTTGGATGCCCAGCACCTAGAACCATGCCTTGTGCATAGGGTAGACTTAGTTAGTACTTGTTAAATTACAAAATGAATCCTACTGGGTCGAGATGATGGAGTTACAGGTTTCTGCCTTTAAAGATAACACTGAGAGTGAGGAGAATCTGTAAGGGCACACTGTTGATGCAACATACAAAGATTTATGGGCCATCACTTGACAGAGCACAGAAGTAGCTTTGTGGTCAGGGAAAAGAGAAGGTCAAGAAGGTTCTTTGGAAAGGATTTCATCAGGGAGTGTCTTTAGCAGGTTGTGAGAAGTGCATTTGAGAGCAAAGAGAGGTGACTCTGCATCCATCAGAATAGCCACCATGGAAAGGCTGGGAAGGAACGCAGGGAAGAGAAGGAGACTCTTCAAGCCTGCGTGAACTGAGAAGGCAAGTGGTCTAAGGAGGGAGATGTAGCCAAAGGAGAAATTGTGATGTGCTTGTACCCTTTTCAAGAAAAGTCCAAGCATAACCATAAAGAGGACACTATCTGAGCTTTGTCTTTCCACGTCAATGTCAGGGTTGAGGATGCGCATGGAAGAATACTGTTACAGGACTCAGGCACGTGCCCAGGGATGTGATGCATTGGCAGTTACATTCCATACACACATATATTCCAAGGCTGGCCACCGTTTTCTTTTTTTTGTTAAATATATTTTTTATTGATATTTTACAGAGAGGAAGGGAGAGAGATAGAGAGCTAGAAATGTCGATGAGAGAGAAACATTGACCAGCTGCCTCTTGCACACCCCCTACTGGGGATATGCCCGCAGCCAAGGTACATGCCCTTGACTGGAATCGAACCTGGGACCTTTCAGTCCGCAGACCGATGCTCTACCACTGAGCCAAACCGGTTTTGGCATGGCCACTGTTTCCTTAAAATGATCACAACACTAGCCAAGCACTACTCCCAGGCTTCCATTTGAATACTTCCCTTTGTGAAAACGTCCATCCTGTAAAAGCTCAGCCTGGGCTGAGGTGGGGCCTTCAGCATCAGCTCAGGTGTGTGGCCAGGATTTGACCTCAGTTAGTGCTGAGCATACATGACCTGGGATGACTTAGCGCCACCTCACTGACTCAATCACTGTGCAAATCTCATCTGAAACCATCCATTTTCCTCCTCACCTGCCCACAGCTATTTTCTCCTGTTGTTCTGCAATTATTTATTATCTGGTTCAGTAATTGCATTGTTTATAGAGGCCATGCAAACTCAATTGTTAGGGGAGAAAATGCCTGTTTGCCCAACTAGATTCTCCTGAATGGGGAATAAAGGATGCTGGTCTCTTAGAGCTCTTCAGATATATCTCTCTGTGTTTAATTTTCCAACAAATGAAAATGGCCAAAGAGCAAAGGGTACAGGAGATAAATAGTTGGATGCAGCTGTGTGCTCCCACTGACGGATGGCATCCCCTGCATGTCTGGGAGCCCTCAGTAGCTCACTGCCAGGGCTCCTGCTTTCAGAGAAGCTGGCCACACATTGCCCTTCCCTAAGCTAGCCCCCACCCCATCTACCACCTCCTAATCTGCTTCAGTTAGTCATTCCTGGCCTTCTACCAAACCAAAATAACACCAAGGAGAGCTATTATCGCAGCCTAGCAGATCCCCAGGCTGATGGTAGCCCTGGGACTGAGTGACATTTTTGTGTGTGGTTCTCATGTATATATTTCAGGATTCAAACCCGCTTCACATATAGTATTTACTTCATGATTTGCAGTGAGGGGAGGGGGGATGTCATTTAAAACAATTACTTTAGCTTAATTACAGGAGATATAAATGGGATCTCACTCCTGGAAAAATGTTATCCTTAACAATGAGGTGTAAATTGGTGTCTGCTTGATCTGTTCATAGGAGGATAAGCTTCCTCCTTCTTTCTCCCCTTTGTTTTTGTAGCTCTACCTGGGAAAATACATTCTCTGGAAGCATCTCTCATTTCTTAAAGAAACAAGAGATAGAAGTTTCATGCCTGATCCTTCTATCAGCTGAAAAATAATTTATCTTACATCGTTTCCAGCATCTCTTTTGAACTGTGGACTGCAGTTCTATTGTCCAACCTTTGTCCTGGGCAGCCAAAGACCAGCCTTACTGGCCAGGTCTTTTTCCCCCAGATGTGTGGCCTCCTGCATATCTCAAAATTGAGTAAAATGAGCAGGGGAACCAATGTTATTTTCACAATGACCTTGTGCTCCTGGGGGAATTGCAGGCACTATTCTCTCACTTAGGATGTTTTACATTTCAAAGGACCTAGCTCCCTTTGATATTAAAAAAATGAAATGTGCAATGTGATTGTTATTGTTTTATGACCTTTAATAGGTTAACCAGGCGGCATCAAGTTCAGCAGAGTGTGGTTCTGTTCCAAAAGAACAGACACGACTCCTGGTCAATGAATTCCAACGAGGGCGGCTCCACATTAATATTTGAGAGAGTATACATATGGAGATTCCTAAATCCTCAAGAATAAGGGACTTCTTTGATGGCCTCAGTCCCTCTGTGTATAACTAGAGGGCTTCTCAACCTTGCCACTACTGACATTTGGAGACCAATCATGCTTTGTTGGTGGGGGCTGCCCTGTGCACTGTAAAGCATTCAGCAGCATCCTCTCTGGGTGAGGTACCAATGGCACCCTCTCCCCTCTGCATGACAATCCAATGTCTCCTGACATTGCCATACACTTGTCTGAGAGCAGAATCAATCCCGGTTGGGAATCCCAAGGTTAATTGAAAACACAGCAGGGGAGAGCTTCTTTTGGGGATTCTGATATGCATAGAATTTACTGGATTACATGATAATGTAATAGTAGGTAATGTGTATTGAGAACTCACCATGAACCAATTAGCACTAGGCTAATTGCTTTATATGTTGGATCTCATATGAACCTTAAAACAAACCTATGAGGTAGTTATTATGATCTGTATTTCAAAGTGAAGGAAACTGAGGCTTAAAGAAGTTAAACAACTTGTGGAACAGAGAAGTATGTATAAATCCAGAACTCCACTGAATTAGCCCCTGGCCCCTTTCTGGCTTATCTACTCTCCTGGTTTCAGTCTGAGAACCTAGATTCAATTAAGAAGTTGACTAAGGCCAAAACCGGTTTAGCTCAGTGGATAGAGCGTTGGCCTGCGGACTCAAGGGTCCCGGGTTCGATTCCGGTCAAGGGCATGTACCTTGGCTGTGGGTACATCCCCGGCGGGGGGGTGTACAAGAGGCAGCTGGTCGATGTTTTTCTCTCATTGACATTTCTAGCTCCCTATCCCTCTTCCTTCCTCTCTGTAAAAAAATCTATAAAATATATTTAAAAAAAGAAGTTGACTAGGTACCACTATGTTTAGGAAATCCATCTACAAACTAGACAGATCTATTAAAAAAAAAAAGACAATGCTTGCTCTCAAAAATCATGTAAACAGAAAGCACAAATACAGAAATCCATAAGAAAAAAGTGACAAGGCCACTATAGAGATCAGTTCTGAGTGCTCAAGAGGAGTGGTCCTCAGGCCTCAGTGGGCATAGCATCACCGGGTTTTACTAAAATGCAGGGTTGGATCCAATCGGTGTGGATTGGGGCATAGGATTGTGTATTTCTAACCCGCTCCCTGGTGACAGTGCTGCTGGTCTGAGGACCATCCTTTGAGCAGGGAGGCTCTGTTGTGCTAGGAAATGCAGCTCCAATGCCTTTAAGAAATGAGGCCCAGAAGTGTGTAGCTGAGATGCCAGGAAATCATCAACCCAGAGTGGAACAGGTAGGAAGAGGGTGTGGGGCTGCCTTGGCCGTGCAATCCACACTTGTCTCTCAGGCCTTCCCTTGGAACATGAGTATGCCTACTCATGTCGACTGCCCACATATGCAGACACAGCTACACATCTGTTATTTTAAAGGACAAATAATAATTTGAAGCACGAAAACACCTACCCATGGAACATAACTTGTTTCTGCAAACAAATTACACTATCATAACTGATTTTGTACTTTTGGAAGGTAATACTTCCATCTCTTCAACATACCATGCTGTCAGCTACATAAAAAATCAGTTTCATCCCTCCTCCAGACGCTGCAACTTGGATGACTATTGAAAACTACAAGTAGCCAAGAATTTATATAACAAAGAAAAAAATGAATGTCCGAGGTCAAAACCTAAAATATATTTTTTAATCTAGCAAAAGTCACAATTGACATAATGGTTATGAGGACTGTAGACTAGATTGCTGTTTATTTAACTGTTCGGAGAAACAGAATCAAATTCTGTAATAAACATGACAAGAAAATGGTTTTGGGACCAGTCTTCACTAGTGGGTGTGGCTTCTTCACCTAGACCCCAGGGACATCTGCCAATCACCGTTTAAAGATAGGTCATCTGAGTTTAACCATAGGTCATCACGAAGGGGATGATTTTTGAATCACTCAGAGCACATCGAGCTAATTCTCCTGCCGGGAGGACTCACTGGAGTGAAGGACCAGTTTAAGCAAAGGCTGAGAGGCTGAGAATTGGGACCACCAGGTATTGCTAATGTGCTACTCAGATATACGTGGGCAGGGCTTGACTATATTTGGGGTTACAGGTGCCACTGCCATTCACACTGCACTGTCCTGATGAGTAAGATCAAGAGCTTAACTTCGTTAATTAAGCACATATTTCCTCAGTCCCTGCTATGTGCCAGAGCCTAGAGCACACAGAGGAACTCTCTGTCAAGCTTGTCCTCAAGAGTTATCCTATACAAAGTGTTTCCCATTCATGAGTCAATTGTAACGCACCTTTATGCTTCTTGTTGTATCTACTACTGACCGTACTGATATTTACCCAATTTTTTTCTGTACATAATAATATCACTTTACACAGTTTCAACATAACTGCAACTTAAGCAATGATAGCTATGAAATGATATGTCTGAAGTGCTTCTCAGGGTTGAGCCAATCGATTGTTAAAATATGAAAGTATATTTCTGGGACTTTGTCAGACAAAGTCTGCCCACGCTTTGGGCCACCACCATCCCAGCCACCTAGCTGAACCCCCTGCACCTCCCCCTGATCCTGCAACATGAGGAGGAGGAGGGCCTAACTCAGGAGGGCCTGCCCAGAACTCTCAGCTCTGAGCCTGTACACTGGACAGTGTCTGCTTTGCCCGGCCTGAGCCCATTCTCTAACGATCCCACTTCCATAAAGCGTTCAAGAATTTCTGATGTGGGGGTTTGTAGAGGGCCTGTAGAAATTAATTTTAAAAACAAAATAAGCCCTTCTGCTCCAAAAGGGTGGTGTGAGAAGTTACATTTCCCTAAGCTTCAGATTCTCTCTTCTATAAAAGGAGCATATTGTAAAAATCCTTACTTTGTAGACTAAATCAGGGATATTATTTTTTAAATATGTAAAATAATATGTTTTTATTGATTTGAGACAGACAGACAGAGAGAGAGAGAAAGAGAGAGAGAGAGAGAGAGAGAGAGAGAGAGAGAGAGAGAGAGAGAAAGAGAGAGATGCCCCTTACCGGGGATTGAACCCACAACCTTGGCATGTGCCTGACCAGGAATTGAACTGCTGGCCTCTCGGTGAATTGGGCAATGCCCAAACAACTGAGAGCAGAATCAGAGATTTGCAACCTCAGCTCTAGTCACAGCTGTGCAAATCCCTTCTTGTTGTGGGCTACTGTCCTCTCATCATAGGATGTCTAGCAGCATCCCTGGCCTCTGCCCACTAGATGCCAGTAGCTCTCCCTCACCAAGCCTTAGCAACCAAAATGTCTCTAGACAGTGCCTAATGTGCTCTAGAGGTCAAATCCTACCCCCCGCCCCAGAGTATGACTAGATTAAATAACCACACCGTATAAACACATTGGTACCCGGAACAGGCTCTGGCCTCAGAAAAATTCATAGCACTTACTTATTAAGCACTTCCTATACGCTTGGCACACTTCTAAGCACTTAAAACCTGTTGCCTCATCAAATTCACACACCCCCTTGTGAGTTAGGTTCCATTCTCATTCCTATTTTACAGACAAAGAATATAAATGTCAGAGAGGGAAAGTAACTCGCCTGATGTTCCACCATGAGCCAGTGGCAGAGCCTGGATTCAAACACAGTTATCTGCCCTGAAAGTTTGTGTTCTTAGATCTGTGGCTTTCCTGCCTTTGGAGGGGAAGAAGTCTCCATAAAAACAGGCCTCATGATGCAAGCCATTAAATGATGGTGATGAAGAAATTAGACAGCACACAATAGGCTAAGATTTCCATGTGAAAAATTACACTCCCAGTCAAGAGACTGACAAGTGTATAAAGTACCTGATAGAAATTAAGATACAGATCAATTAAATGTGCACATCACAGTGGTTTGTGTACACACACACTCTCTTTTCTCAAAATGATTATAAAAGCCTTAAACTGATAAAGAGTAAAAAAATAAAATAAAACAAAACAAAACTCAGCTTATAAAGACAGATGCATTGTGCTAGAATTGGCATTATGAGAGGTTTAGGGTTCTCAAGAGACAATGTTGTTTCAGTACTGTGGGTGAGCCCTTGGATGATGGGGCTGTGGTTAATAGGCCAAAAATATGGATGATAACCAAGAAATGGAAGCACATGCTGCACTTCCCTTTGGCATTGGACCTGTGTGTCTTCTCAGGGATTCTTCCTACCTGAGGGTGCTGGGCAGCCAGTCTACAGTATAAGCATTGGCACAGGCCAGAATCCGTTCATGGAGGTTGGTCTAAGAGAACTCAGAGAGGCCCATTGTCCTACTGTGGCAGCTTGAAAACTAGCTAACAGTCTTGACTGTCCTTCTGCTTACCAGACACACACACACACACACACACACACACACACACACACACACTATCTTGTGACACTAAGTGCCCCTGGAAACAATGTGTAGAGGTGCATGCATATCATTCCCCCTCACAAACAAAAAAATCATACACAAAGATCAACACCAATGGAAGAAGCAAATACAAATGCAGGATTGTGCTGCGGAATATGTATCCATGAGTGAGAAGCAGAATAACAATTCAGAAAGATGTCGGCATTTCCTTCCTCTGAAGTTTTAGAATCCAGGCTAACATTGAATTATTAAGTTTGTCATTGTGGAACAGAGAAAAATGGGAGCTTTTCTACATTTGACTGAAAATCTTTGCATTTCTATAGAAACTTGCAATTAAATCAATTAAGCAATGAAAATCAAATATTCCATTAAAATCTAATTTTCCTCATATCTGATTGGTTATAACTCAGCTGAGTTGGAAACAGATGAGCGAGGCAAAATGACTTGACATCTGAGACATGGAGACAGGAGAAAGGGAAAATTTCAAACACACTCAGATAAAATGTAATAAGAGCATCTTATTTTCCTTCTGCTTGTGTAAGTTTTGCCATTAGGGGTTCCCCAAACATAGGATTTCAGAACTAATTCTGCAGATTGAAATGCAAAATGCAAGATTCCTTACTGCTCTGGCTTCTGTTTGCAAACATGTCCTTGAAATTTCCTTTTCCCCTTCAGGGATTTGAAAAGGCTAGTCCGCGCTCCTATTCAGAGGTGCTGTGTCTGTGTGCACTCCAGCGGGCCTGCAATTTAGCTGCTACGGACGACAGTCGAATTGGAACTGGCTGTGTTTGCTGATTTGAGGAGTTACTGAGACCCAACATGTCAAGGAGGGATTTATTCCTCTTTGTAGCAAAACAGAGGAATTATCTCCTGGAGATGCTGGGAAAGACATGCCAACTGACCTAGATGTTCTTTCTCTCTATCCCTAGAGGTGACATAGCCAGCTACCTCCATTCCAGCAATCGCCCTGTGGATGGAAGGCTGAATCTCCAAGAATGAGTGGAAAATGACTCCATATGCTGTCCAAAAAGCAAGTCAGGGAAAAGAAGACAGTAATTTATGAGTAAGATGCCTTTCCAAGATTTGATAAATGCCAGGATGCCCAACTGAGTCTGAATTAAATTGACTGAATTTTAAAAATATAATATGTAAATAGGCCAAGAGACAAAAGGAAGATAATACTGTGCTTCAAATTTTAAACACAAAGGTGGTCTTGGTCACTATTTTTTATTTAAAATATTCAATTGTCAAAACTCTTTTTGAGGCTTGAACTGTTGGGATCTTCCAGAGAGCTGTTCGCATATTTAAATGCCAGAGCCAGCCCCTAATTATGTGAACCTCAAAGGAGAGACAGCCATGGAACCCTTGCCAAGTGCCACTGGAAACATCAAACATCGAGGGCAGAAGGAGAAAGCAAAGTGTTGAAGGCAATGGCTACCCACCATTTTCTAGAAAGGAGGGCAATAGGAAATTGGCATTTTTATTCTTTACATTTAAAAAATTAATTTATAAGGATTTTATTTGCTTTGCTACTCACACTCCCCCCTAACCATCTGTCTTCTTTGAACAGTTGGAGCAGGTGAGGAGGAGGAGGAGGGGGAGGAACAAAGAAAGATAGAAGTCCCTTTGAAAATAAACAACTTCTCTTGGGTTTGTTATCTCTGCCACCCATTCAGCCAAATCCATTTCCTTGGTGATACAGACAGTGGTCAAGAATACAAGCTCTGGAACCAGACCATCGGATCTGAACCCTAGCCCCTCTGCTTATCAGCTTAGCAACCTTGGGCAAATTATCTTTAGGGGCCTCACTTTTCTTACCTGCAAAATGTAAATCAAACAAAAGCAAATCCCACAAACAAATAGTATACATGTCCTCAGGTTGTTATGAGAATTAGTTAAGCATGAAAGGTACTTGGAACAGTGATCATTCTAAGTACTTTATACACAGCTCTGAAGTTACCTCTCAGTGCTACAATCACCCTGGTGACAGTACCATACCTTACAATGTCCTTTGCCACTGCACTCATTCAAATAACGAAAACTGTAGAGAGAGGTCATTGAATCCCAGCACCTGACTGGAACAACTGTTAGAAATCTATTGGAAAATAAGCATCACTTCCTTTACAAACACACATGCAAGTCTATACAAGGAGTTGGGCTTGGTTAAGACCTTTTTAAGGTAGAATATTATATCCATCTTTTGAGTCAAGGAAGGTAACCTTCATTCCTTTAATTTACCCATTTCCAAGGCAAGTTTGGAGCAACATTATTCCTGTTTTAGCATCAAGGTAAATAATTTATTGTCCAAAAAAGTTGGAAGGCAGTACTACAGTGGTAGGTGAGGAAATGGATATTACTCTAGGGATAATTCGGGACAAAATATGTAATTGTGTCCAGGAAGGCCAGTCTGTCCCACTAAGTGATCCCCAGGAATGCTTTAAGGAGAGAGAATTGAGCCCTGTTAGGGGAACACATTGCCCCGTGGGCCGTGCTGTTGCCAGATCCAAAGAGGATCCCTCCGTTAGGACAGGAGACCCTTCCAGCCCCCCTCCTCCCCCTCTGAGGGAGACACTTGGACTCCGTCCAGCCTGCCCTGCCCACCTGGAATCTTCCAGGCCTTTCTGTCACAATAGTGCTTTAGAAAAGTCTGTGTGAAGGGGGGAACTCTGGTATTTAATTCCATCCATCAATGTCAACCCCTCTTTCCCTGCTACCCCAACAGCTTGGTACATTTACCTAAAAGCTGAATAGCCTAAATGGATGGATTTTTGTGCTGGTCTCATTAGAAAGGGAAATTAGCCAGGCACTGTTCAGCTGTGCAGAACGCACGCTGATCCTGAAAGCCTATTCCACCCCGCCCCCAATCTTTCCTTTATCACATATGATGCCCGTGATTCCTTTAACATTTCTTAAAGGTTTCATTATCCACCACTCTAGTTCTCATGAACACAGAGCTCCCCGTTCACATCTTCTGTCATGGCCCAGCTCCAGTTGTTGGTTCCAGCATTTTCTCCGGTCCAGTGCATCCCACGCTCTCCTACCCCCTGGCTCTCCTGCCACACCAGCCCACGGTCAGCTCCTGGGGCCCCTGTGCTCCCTGCCACTCGGGCCAGTGCTCCTGCTGCTTTGTGAGGGTGAAACAGTCTTCCCTGCCCTCCGTCCTTTAGTTTCCAGCTCATGACTCACTTCCTCAGAGGAATCTCTGATCCCATTGAGTTTGAACAACTTCCTTTGATATGTATTCTCTAAAACCATGGTTCTGTCCTTCAAAGTATTGTTGCTCAGCTTGTGATTATTTATATTTGTTGCTTATTTGGTTTTGTTTCTTTACTGGACTGTAATTCTGTTCCAGGGAGCAGGAACCATATTTCAGTAATTCATTCTTACTAACTTACTGTTGTGCACCAGCACCCCATCATAGAGCTTGGCACTTTGTAGGCGTCTACTAAGTATTTGTCAAATGAATACATATCATGACACCAGAAGGGGCTATGTTTTTAGAACACTTACGAATGTAATTCTCCTATGTACCTATCTCTTTTGATCTCCCTTAAGACAGCAAGCAAAGAATATGTAGTTTTACATACAACAACCACTTATCTAACATGTGGGTCATTTTGCATACCCAAAGCAGCACATCCCTCCAATGACAATGTAGGCATAACAAGCCAACAAAGGGCACCATACAATGCACAATGCGAATGCGGCCCATTTTTGGTTTTTAATAATCTCAGTGGCATTTGGCTTTAGCTAAATGTGACAGCTCCCTAACCAGTGCTTCAAAACTTAGAGACTGATATTAGAGGCTCTAGAGAATTGCAATTCTCAAATATAATGCTAAATGTGACAACTGAAAATTGTTGATGAAGTAAAAAAGAAACACTGTATCCACTCATCTCTGCCTATTGTATACCTCCGTGTGTGTGTGTGTGTGTGTGTGTGTGTGTGTGTCCTATTTAATAAAGATGGAATATGCAAATTGACCATCAAAGATGGTGGCACCCACAGCCAATAAAGAGGGAATATGCAAATTGATGCCACAAAGATGGGGGCAGTCGGACCAGGACACTTGTGTCATACTTGTGTCATTGCCATGTCAAGCTATAGGAGGGCAGCAGTATTGGAACAAAGGTGGAAGGCAACTCGACTGGAACCAAGGCAAAAGGCAGTGGCTAGAGTGAAGGCCCGAGTCCTGGGTACTGGAGGGAAGCTGGTGCCAGCAGCCAGGGGAAGGAAGGCCTATTCTTGCATGAATCTTCATGGATTGGGCCTTTAATATATATATATATATATATATATATATATATATATATATCCTGTTTGAACTTTAGAACTTTATTGAGTTTTGTTTAATAACACAGTGATCCAAAGCTATTTGGTACAAGTGGGCAAAGGTTTTGCCTAGCACATTCATTTGTGATCGCTTTGCACTGACAGCGGCCTAGAGTTACTTTCTAGGGCACTTGAGAATTTCGATTAATAAGTAATAGACTAAAGTGATTTATAGCCAGTATTGTATCAAGCTTTTTCTCCCCAGAAGTCCCCAGCATAACTGTTCAGTGAATGAGCAATTAGAGAGCAGTCACCAGGGAGCTGGCTCCTCTGCGCCTTGCTGGAAGAAATGCCCCCATCCTCCTGGCCCTGTACCATGGGCCTGGAGTTCAGCCCCTAGTTGGGAGCCCCTTTCACACCAGCCCCCCAGAGATTGCTAATAGCAGTCCCAGTAGAAAATAAGCTGGGGGCCTTTACAATTTCATGAAAATTAACATTTATTTCCTCATAGGAGGTGCATAGTAGGATAGGTTAGTACAACCATTTAACTACACAAAACTGATGCCTGGCCCTTAGTAAGATGATAGATAGATGGTAGATAGATAGATAGATAGATAGATGATAGATAAAATAATTGCAGGATTTATATTTTATATGTTTATTTAGGTACTGTTTATATAGATATCTCCACACAGAGACATTTAATGGTCATACCCAGTAAATCATATGTAAACTTATATTCTGCTTACGGATCCATTGGTTTCCTGAAAATGATATGCATTTATACAGATGTTTGTTTTTTGTTAAGAGGTAGATAGAAATCTTCCCTAACCTTATGTTTTGCTTATAGGTTGCTTATCGCGTATGCATTTGCTAGGCTCTTCTTATGGCAATACGGGCACATGGGAACAAACATCAGGTATTCCTTGCTCCCTGCCTCACTCCCAGGGCTTGGGAGAGGGCCTGACTCCCCTCATAAGCACTATTTGCTGAATGAATAAGCACTCCCCACCTCCCAGGCATCACTTTAGCAAGAGGAACCCACACAATGTTACCCTGAACTTCAGGGGTGCCTAGAAGGTTTCCATGGGCCACCCTGATCACTCTTAGTCTTTGTTCTCTGTGGTTACGGTGACTTTCGAATCTTGTCTCCCAACAACAGGGCAGCTCCCCTGTACCAGGAGGTTATGTGCTGTGTAAACATCCCTGACCACCAGGGAGGCACTGGTTCATTTAGGTGCCCGGAGTGTTGCCACTGTGTCAGAGCTACAGCAAACTGCCGGCCTCAGCCCGGCCCAGTGCTATTAACAAGTGTTTGGCCACAAGCAAGGGAGTGAGCAGCTTTGTGCATAATGAGGTGACTCTCTCCCCCACGGACACCTTTGGAGCCATAAATGAACCGCCTCTTAACTGAAATAGAAAGCAATCTCTGACTCCTTGGTGGAACAAGAATATCCCTGCTAATATTTTGATCCTAAAAGGGAAGGGTTGTGAGAGATCCTGGCAAGGAGGTGAATGGAAGCCCAGGGAATCCCGCACCACGCTAGCATCTCTGCTGGGCGCAGTATGCCTCAGGAGAAAAGCCAATCAGCAATCCATACCACTGCCTGTAGCATGTAGCTCGGCGCTTCCACTGCACCATATGCTGGTGCTTTAAGTAACCCATTACACAGGAATTAAATATTTCCTGACAGATTGTTTTGACAGTGGAAGAAGAGAGAGAGAGAGAAAGAAGGAAGTAGGAGAGAATGGAAGAGGTTTAATTTAAAAAAAAATGCATTTGACTGAAGGCAAAACGCTAGGTAGATGTTAATTTAACAGATGTCTAGCTTTGCATCACCAGCCTGCAATGGGCGATTTCTGGCAAGCCTTCCGACCACATCGTAACACAGGATCCTCTCAGTTCCTCCTGGAGACGCCTTTCACAACCTTCCACGTGAGCCATTTTCATGCAAAGGAAAAGGCCTGAAATTACTCAGGGAAGATGCGAACACCTGGCAATAGTTTGGAAGGAGGGGCCCATGAATGCAACGAGATGTAAAGGAACAAAAGCCAGCTCACAGCAACTTTTCAGGTGAGGGAGAAAGAAGGAGGAAAGGCATTCAGCCTGCAAAAACAGCTAACACATCACAAACTTCCTGTGTTTGATAAGAGAACCCCAACCACAATACTGCTAACTGGGGATGCATTCTTTTTGTGCGTATATCACACAAAGACAAATCTAAATTGTCATTACTGTGAAGTTGTCTGGAAATGAATGTAATATGGAAAAAGAAACTTTAAAACCTCATTGATTTTATACAGCTTCTTTGCAAAAAACAAAACAAACAAACAAAAAACAGCCCTCCCCATATTAGGTCTATATATAAATCTAATAAAGTTCTATAAATATTTAATCCTATGTAATAAAAGCTTAATATACTAAGTGGTCGTCCATTCAACCAAAGCATAATATGCTAATGATGTGCTAAGACCACTCGACTGCTTGCTATGACCGTCATTGACCACCAGATGACAGACAGTTGACTGGTCAACCTGATCATACACTGGTGGGGTCCCTGGGCCTGGCATACACCCTCTTGCAATCTGGGACCAGTGGGGGAACTTTGAAGAGCTGGTTTAGGCCAATCCTGCAGGCCAGGCTGAGGGACCCCACTGGTGCATTAATTCATGCACTGGGTCTCTAGTCTACACTAATAAAACAGAAAGATGAAAATTGACTGTACCTCCCTGATGCCCACCAGCCAATCTGGAGGGAATATGCAAATTAGAAGGACAAAGATGGTGGCAACCCCACCAGCCTCTCTTGGCTCACAGAAGCCTTGTGAGGAAGGACACCTACTATGAGAGGGAAGGCAAGGGGTGAAGGGATCTACAGGAGCAGCACTCCGGCCACAGCAAAGATGAAGACAGCAGACTCTAGCCAGAGTCAGCAGCAAAGCAAAGATAACATGCTTTGTCCAGAGTCTGCAGCAAAGAAGAATATGACAGGACTCCAGCTGGAGTCCGCAGCACAGACAAAGATGGCAGACTCTGACCAAAGTCTTCAGCAAAGGTGGCAGACTCTGGCCAGAGTGAAGGTGGAAGACCTGGATCCCGGTGCAGGAGGAAAACTGGTGCAGGAAGTCAGAGAAAGGAAGGACTATTGCATGAATCCCCATGCAACAGGCCTCTAGTTTATAAGTAACTGAGAGAATCTGACTTTGGTAACAGTTCTCCACTTGACATGCTGTTAGGTTGAATCTTTGGTGGACATTCAATTAGACTTAATTAATTGTGGTTTTGTAATTTTATGCTTATTTTGGAGTCAAAACACTATTTTTTAGGACACTTATATTTACATAAGGCTTATGATTTTCAAGTGTACTTCATCGATGCTTATTACAACTTACACAGGAAATATTCTACATGAAGTAAAATAAAGCTTAGATATTTGGATGAATGTTATCCTCACAGCTACACTGCTATTAATTTCTTGGTCGAGTCTATGAGATTACCCTATGATTGGCTGGAATAAAATACCATGACTTACCCAGATCCTCCTACAGTTCCTGATGTGATATATATTTTCTGGAAAGAATAAAGGAAGCAGGAAAGGAGTAGGGAGAGAGAAAGGAAAAGGAAAATTCTACTACAAAGGGTTAAGAATCCACTCTTGTAACTCAAAGGCTGCTCTACACTTCTGCAGGATTATTCATTAGCACCACTTATTTTAATAGCCAAAAATATTTTACAACTAATGCCATAAAACATTACAAGAAACTGCAAATTTATTGCTGCCCACCACCCAATGCACAGAAATTTCCAACAATTGCAAAACCCAGCAGACAGCTTGTGTATGTATGTGAGAGTGTGTGCATGTTACCATTTGATTCAGCATTTTTATTTTTAGGTATTTAAAATAAATGGTCTATATCTTGTTTTCTGACAGAATATGGCAAAGGGCCATCCTGAAGGGCTGAGAGAGATTAATGATATGATGGAAACCTTTGGAGAATGCAACAAAATTGGTCTGGTTTCCAAACAATACAATACAGGGATTACAGGGGTGTGTGTGTGTGTGTGTGTGTGTGTGTGTGTGTGTGTGTGTAGGTTTCTGTGACAAGTAATAAATACAAAGTTACGGAATATGGTCCCCAGGTGATTTCACTATGAACATCACAACCATGGGAAATGAGTAAAATTAGCCCTGTGAATTTAAAGAGGCTAAGATGCGTATTTGAAAAAGATCAATCCAAAAGGGGGCTAGATGGTTTAGCCCAATGCACATTTCTTCTCATGAGAGCTGTACTAAGTCACAGGCATCATGTGAAATGGAAGAAATTGATAAGGAAACAAATATTAAAGCCCAGTATATGATCACAATAAAAGAATTCGAAAGACACCTGTCAACACAAAAGAATCCTTTCTCCCTCTCTGAAATTCAAATCCAGTAATCTTTTCTGCCTTCCAAAGCCCCTTCTTCTCATTATCTCAGAGTCCTTGTGGTATCAAACACTCATTGAATCCCTGAGGTGGGCACAATAATTCTATTCATTGTTCAAATGTATCTATTCTCTCAGACCTCTCATCCGAGGGAGTGGTAAGTGTGGGCATAAAAACCAGGAATCGATGAATGACCAGAGTTTTTATTCCTTTAACTTGTTTTATAATTACTTAAGGGAAACTTCTGTGATTTGCTCTGGGAAAGTGCCCTGGTGCATTGAATGTAAGTTTTTTTATTTGATGTGAATTATCTTAATATATTACAATGTATTCTTGTTCCTATCCTTGTTCCCACCTTTTCCTTCATTTCTTTGATTGGAAGGAATGAAGATTATGTTGGAATAGTATAAAAACGGGGGTACTGAAGTAATTAAAAGTGCAAAGCGTAGACAAGTTTGGTGAATATTTTCCCATTTGTGGGTCTTAAGCAAGTATCTTAAGAGACTACAAGGTTAAACATGTGACCTTGGGCTAGGCCCGTGACCTCTTCAAGCCTCAGTTAATACATCAGTAAAGAGAAGTTTAAAATATATAAACCCAAAAGTCCCTGACTGCTGTAATATTTATTGTATGATTCTCTGTTTATAGCCAACATAGCTTCTGTTCTTTGACATGCTAGCAAGGAAAAGAACTAAGGTAAGTATCATCAGAGAAAGAATATTGGGGTTCAGATCTCCACAACAAAATGTGGTTAAGAGGCACTTATAATATCAAAATCCTCCTTTGTCCTTCATATACCACTGTTCCTAATGGGTCTTTGGCATTCATGGCCAGATAGACCCTAGTGGACCAAAATAAGTGACCCCAAGTTTGAGTCCCATTAGAAGGACTCTGTGCTTTGGACTGACAGGTTATGGCTGTATTAAGGGTAGTCACTGTGACTGGCCTTTTGAAAGGGAGACAGGTGGAGACTCTATACCCAGATTTCCCAAGGGGAGGCCAGCCTGGTGATTGAGGTGTCAATTATGGGGAAGGGGAGAGAAATATGGCCTGAGGGAGGTAAGCTGTAAATTAGCACAGTAGCTTTGACAGAGAGATTAGTTCCTTCTTTGAGAGTGGAAGAAAGCCAAGGGACCATGGAGTATTTGATGCCTAGTTGTCATTATTTCTGCCTGGAAGACTGTCCCCTCCCTTTTGGAACTGAAGTCCCTGCCAACATCACTCTACAGGACACCTAAATCACAAGACTCTCAAACATAGGCACCCGTTCACGAACCACCGTACCCACTCCTTCTTGATTCAGGCTAACATCTCCAAGAATATTTACCTTCTGTGCAACCTTCTGTCACTTAAATGTTCAGTTCAGCAGCTAGCAAAGACGTAGCCTTAGTTATCTGGGGAGGTCTGAGCGAACAGAAGCACGAGGTTCCATTTCTTGAATTAAAATTGCCTTTGGGGCCTGGGATTGAAACCTCAGCAGAATAAAGTTCACATTATAAGGTACCTGGGCAGATCATGCATTCAGAGGAGATAATTCCAGAAGACAAGGACTCACTCCATACGGAAATATTTTTAAAAAGTCATGCACTAACTTCTGATATTAATAAAAAGAAAACAAGAAAACATGACATGTTAAGCTCTACAGCAAGTGGCACAATTCACTTAGTTCATGAGTTCTCCAACAGGTGAGCCACTAAAAATGGTGAAGATGCATGTAAGTGTGAGAGGAAGAATATTGGGGTTCAAATCTCTGCTTCCCACACCATGTATTTAGAGGTTACTTGATTTCTTTGGATCTCATGTTCCCCATCTTTAAAATGCGAATAATATTTCCTAAGCCATAGGAGTGCTTTGAACACTGAATAAGCTGTTTCTTATATGGTAGGTATCCAGTAACCTTTTTATAGTAATAGGGCCATTTGCAAGTAATTATTATTGGAGATGCATCCTATGTGACAGTGTCACATTTGTTTCTTACTGATATTATTGCTATCAATCGCATGTCTGGCCTGTCCAGTCTCTCAGCATGGCCAAAATGAACTCATGGAGGCCAGAAGGGAGCCTTGTCCAGCAGTCTGGACAGAGATATAATTATAATTATTGTGCCCCAATTAAGAAGACAAAATGCAGCCCTAACGCAGGATATTCAAAGAGGACTTTTTAAAGACACACAAACTTTTGGGTGTGCCTATGAAATAGAAAACTATAAATATTATGTGAAAACATGCATCAGAGTTCAGTTTAAGTGGTTTTATTAATGCCCTTTTACTGTATTTGTATTTGATAAAGCACCATCGAAAAGTCATACATATTTGGAGATGTAAGATAAACTATGGCTGTTTTCTTTATCTGGGACAAGTAACACTAAGATCTTTCTGAGGGTATGTTTATTCAGCAAGACCACGCTCTCAATGTTGGGCTAGCATTGTGCACACATGCTGGAGTGATATCATGTTAGAGAAGAGGATCTTTGACTGATCTGTTCCCTTAGGACAATTTCTTAAGTGGCCATTTAAATAAAAACATCAGGAGGACCAAATTGCTTCCACGAAATTATAGGAAAAAATATGTATTAAGCACTTATTTGCTCAAAATACTTGTTGGCAGTGTCCTGCCTGTCATCTCATGTAAGCTTCAGGACAACCCAAGAATTAAGCACTATTATCTTAATTTAATGAGGACATTTACTAAACTCGGAGAGAGTAAATAATTATACTGACTAGCCTTAGTTCCAACCCAGCTTTCTCAGAATACAAAATTCGTGACCTTTGCATAGCATAGCAACAGTCACAACAATCTCTATTGAATTCAATTAGCTTCAATTAGAAAATACTTCCAATAATTTGAAAATGGCATTGTACAATGACTATGTCATTATTGGTGATGTTGGACTAGATATTTCGATGCTACTATAAGAAAAAACAAACTTCATAAAATGTGTTTTCACATGATGTCTAGAGCTATTTGAACAAATATTACTTCTATCTCTCCCCATCCAACTCCCCCCCCCCCCACAATTTACATGTACATTCCTTCTTGGCATATTTTACTATATGAAATTGCAGTTTGCTCTATATTTATTACTATTTTTAAATTTTATGTTTCACTCCTGTATATCATCTTTGTGAGGTCAGCAAATTGTTTTATTATTATTTCATTATTTCTGATTCTTACTCTCCCAGTAGGTACTCAGCCCATACTTGTGAAATGAAAGAAAGAATGAATGAGTATGTGGATATAGCTAGATAGAAACACACACATAGACCGTCTACCTGTTCTAATACCCTGTTCTAATACACACACATAGACCGTCTACCTAATCTAATATAGGATTGTTACATCCTATATAAACCCATATAATAAAAGCCTAATATGCAAACTGTCCCTTCAGTTGTTAGACCAGGAGTTCAACTGCTTGCTATGATGTGCTCTGACCACCAGGGGCAGTGCAGTACATGACAGGCATCGGTGATGTGGTATTGGCAGCAGGCGGCAGTGGAGGCACTGCCAGTCCTGACAAGAGTATGACCAACGACTGGGCAGGATGGTGGAGCAGGTGAGCGGGCTGCACCAGATCGAGGCCCATGTGAACGGGGCTGATTGCTGCTCCACAGACAGACACCAGTGGTGGCAGCAGGGAGTGAGAGAGCTGGGTGGGGGGCCCACCTCTGAAGGATCGCCCCACAGGTGGGATGGTAGAGCAGGTGAGGGGGCAGCACCAGGCCAAGGTGGGGTGCCAGGCAAGGTGATGGGGCTGCAGGGCTGCAGGCCTGCAAGGATGGGAGCATGAGCTGGGACCTGATCTCCACAGGCCACCCCAAGAAATCCCACCTGTGTACACATTCATGCACTCGGCCTCTAGTAGAAGATATAATAGAATAAAAAGTGCCCCTGATAGGTCCCAGGAAAGATGATATAGAACCATCTCCTTATGCAATGGAAACGATGTATATCCTATTGCAGATGTCAATATTTTCAAACTTGAACATGATATTTTAAATGAGCCCCTGGTATTATTATGCTAAATGCTATCATTGATTTCCATGCTATGTAACAGGATACTTTAAAATACACAGCTCAGGAAGATACCATCTTCTGTGGCTTTTCCATCATAACATATATAAGTATCACATTCTCCACTGACATTGTCTCCTGGGCTCCCTGTCCAGAAGATCACTAAACCATAAAACATTTATGTATCTATTCACACTAGAAGGTCAAGTACATGCAGCCCTGTGGTGAAATAGGAAGTAAGTTAAGCTCTCTGGAATCCACCCCTCCTCCCAGTATAGAGTTACTCCTTGATTCCAAATATTGTAAATATAATTAACTGTCATATGAAAACCTAAATTGTTGTTAAGGATTGAATTGTGTCCCTCCAAAGGATAGGTTGGAGTCCTAATCCCAGTACCTCAGACTCTGATTGCATTTGGAAAGAGGGTCATCACAGATGTAATTGGTTTCAGACAAGGCATACTAGATTAGGGTGGACTCTTAACCCAATAAGACTGGTGACTAAATGAGATGATGTGAAGACAGTGAGAATACAGAGGCGGGGATTGGAGTGGGGCAACTGCAAACTAACCAGCTTCTAGAATTGTCAGCGAACCACAATCTTGTAAGAGGCAAAGAATGATTCTCCCCTATAGGTTCCAGAGGCAGAATGGTCCTACTGAGACCTGGGACCTGGGTTTTGGGCTTCTTAGCTCCTGGGTGCCAGACAATGTTTATACTTCTCCACAGAGCTCAAATACAGAAAGGATCTCGAGAAATGTGTCAATCCACCTGCCTGACTGGCAACATGTCTTCCATCCGAAGAGCATCCTTTGGGATGAATTTCCTCTATTTATAGTCATAATCACTTTCCTTCTTTCTTCTTGACTTAGCTTTTAAAATATGGTAGAAATTATGTCCTGTTGATAGAGTTCAAGGGCTTCTGGTCCACTTCATGCATTGACAGCATATTCTTCTGTCTGTTGTTAGATTATTCCAACCCACAACCCTCCCTGTGTTTCTTCCTCCCTGCCACTTTCCCTAAAAACAACCAGCCCATGTTCTGGAGCACTTGCAGATGGATTGTGTCCACTGAGTACACAGAGTAACCAATGAGCAAAAGGGGCTCTTCCAGAACACCAGCTTTTCCTATTCTTACCCAAGAATAGCAACCTCTAAAAGTAACTCCTATCTATTTCATGGCATGTGATTATATGCTACATATGACTCTGATCCCATTCCTCAAATTACTGACTTCTCTGTCACCTAAAATCAATATAATGTCAAAATATTTCCCCAATGTGTATTGTTTTAGAGAAAATACATTTGTGCTGCTCCTAACCTTCAGAGAGAAAGCAAGCCCATTATTAACTTTAGTTTAAAGCTCTCCTTAAATGCCTTTCTTCGTTTGCCATCTTATTTCCCAAGAACACATAAAATGATATGAATTATGGCCACATTTCAATGTAGATCTATTGATTCTAGAAACCGATCTTACATCAGTGAACTTTCATGCCTTTGTATGAAAGTTTGTGTGTGTATGCATGTGTGTTACTAAAATCCTGCTGCTGTGAAACACAGAGATTTTTCAGCTTAGAGAATGGTTTTTAAAGTTTCCTATTTACCCAAAACTCCTCTCCCTAACACATCTCATTCTCTAAAAAAAAAAAAAACCCACAAAAAAACACAAACAAACAAACAACAACAAAATAAAAACACACACATTTTACTTATAAAAGATAGGTGGCATTTAATGAGTTATCCATCATTAAATCTGCAGGATATGGTCAATGAATTTAATATGTGTGTGCTTAAATGAAAGATGCGACAACTATGAATTGTAAATAAGAATTTTGTATAAACATAGATTTTTATGTGTAAAAAATAAGAATGACATCATTGGATCTTATATCAACAACGAATTTTTCCTGGATGCTTACCTTCCTCTAGGTTTTGTTAGAAGAAGGAATTAATGCTTGAGGGCATTTGGGGACAAAATGAGGACAAAGTACCATAATACTAGAAGCAGGATATCTCTAGTGAGGTCCTTTGTAGTTTAGTATATGTCCTTTTATTTATGAAGTGAGTAACAGTACTGCTCCTCATTCTAGTCTGTTTGCCTTTTTTTTTTTTTAAAGAGAATTTTAAGGAGAGTGAGAGAGAACCGATGCAGAAACCTACCTATTTTTATCTAGGAGCAGATGCGGGTCAGGGAGATGACTTTTACAGATTCTACTATAAGTTAGATACCAGGTGAGGGACTTTTCTTTAAATAACCCCATTTAATTCCTCAAAGCCATAGCCTTCATACACTTAGGAAGAGACATAACTCCCATGTTGTAAACTAAGGCTTAGAAATATTAAATCACCTCCCCAGAGTCACACTGCTAACAAATTATAGAACTGATGTCGCTCTGCTTGACTCCCCAAATTGATCTGATACATAACAAATATTTATCTTTCAATTCAGGGTGTGCAATTTTTTTTCTGTAAAGGGGCAGAAAATAAATATTTTAGGCTTGAGAAATGTCATCCCTGTTGGAACTACTCCACTTTGCCATTGTAGGCAAAAGCATCCTCAGACAGTGCATAAATGAATAACCATGCCTGTATTCCAATAAAACATTTTTAATGGACACTAAAATGTTAATTTAAAATTTAAATTTAACTTTTAGATATCAAGAAACATTTTTTGTTTGTTCATTTTTTAAAAATTGTCAACATTCAAAAATGCCAAAACCATTCTTAGTTTGCAGACATACAAAATCAGAAGGCTGGCTGAATTTAGCTGGGGACCTCAGTTTGCAGTCCCTCCTTCACTTTTTCCTAAGCATCTGGAGGTCAGGGGCTGCATTTTATGATTCTTTCACATTGCCCAGAGAGGCTTCTAGCTCACAGTCATGATGGATTGAATATATAGGTATCAATAGCATCATTATTCTCTTTTCAGTTCTGTATTCCTAGCTCTCCCTTTACTTGAGCCTAAATTTACTCTAGGGCTGCAACTTCAAATCTTTTTCCCCCCAAAAGTTGTATCATTTAAAGTTACTGTACCTTAACAAAGGCACCTAAGTGGCACTGTTTTTGCATGCATGAAAGCTCAAAGCCTCAACAACTCCCATGAGCGATTAATCTTCTAACACTAATTAGATATTTGCTAATTAGCGTCTGATGTGTGAAATGAAAAAAAACATTTTGAAACTGAAATGAATAGGGTCTAGAAAGATAGGGCTGTATTCCATTCCCCTTTTCCCATATCATTATCATATTTCATAAATATTAATAAGACCACATGACACCAGCCGCTCTATAAAATTATCTCTCTGAAGGAAGGCTTTTGTTGGATATAATGGTGATGTGTCAATATTTTGCATATGGAAGAAAGCACTCAATGAAGCATTTTTTCTTCAATGTTAAAGAGATGTCATATTTCATGAATTCTTTTTATGCTTGATCAACCAGGCCTACTGTTGAACCCAGACTTCTTCTTCCCATAAAGGGAAGCTAGAAAACCTCTCTCCGAAACATCACTTTCCTTCCTCTCTTACACCTTAATCTTATCTTGTTTGAAAAGAAAGCTTAATAGAATGGCAAATACCTTAAATCTATGATTCTATGCAAATGAAATAATAGAAATCATTATAGAACAGTCAATTTCAATAAGGAATTGGACTATTAAAAGAGACACAGTTGAAATTCATTAATTACATGCATGAGGACAATCTTTAAAATATTCCGTATGCTATCTTAGTAAAAACCAAAAGCTCTAAGAATGGGACATAGGTTTGTATCAGGGCTTCACCTTCCCAAATCTCCCTCAAACAGTCTGGCATATTCAAGTCATAACTATTGTCATGTCATATTCACAAAATAGAACATTTTGATTTGGAATATTTCTCAAGTGAAAGCCCACATGAAACACATGTATTTGGTTCTGAAAGAAAAGACCTATAATAATAAACTATTTCAGTTGGTGTGAGATTTAAAAAAAAAACCCACTCACCTGTAAATGCTGGTCATATCACAAATTATATCTAATTACAGCATTGATACAATAATTTGAAATGATAGTTAAGCACAAGTTGACAAAGGTGACATTGGAAAATAATGACGATGAGATTGTCATTTTCTTAGGCTGACATTTTCTGATGATAATAATGTTGATTGAGGTGATTTAAATCATAATGAAGGGAAAGCGCCAAGATCCTGAACAAAACATACCACGACTTCAGAGAAGCTAACTATTGTTTTGTCTCCTGCTTCTTCAATACAATTTCTTTTTCCAGCCAAAAGTTAAGCACATCTACCTGTGGGGACTGCAATTGATTGAGGGTGACTTCTACCTACTTACAGAGGTTTCTGCAATGAGAGAATAAGGTCATTTATGCCAATTTACTGACTTCCAATGAGGGTTGTTTTCTAATTGACTTTGAGATTATCAGCTCCCAGATACTAGACACCAATATGCCTTCTGTATTGATACTTGGTTACCAGGATCCTCAGTATAAAATTATCTCAAGACTCTGCACTGTCGCAAACACCAAGCAAATGGAAAGAGTCTGGCAGACATTACCCCTTCACTTATCATTAAGTGAGAATAAAACCAGATGACTTTTAATTATCAACAACAGAGAAATGAGTCAAGGGGAATCATACCCAACCCAAGCAGACTGGCTGAACCAGGGAAATGAACGACGTTCTGTACTTACTCAAATGAGTCTATTTAAATTGTATCAAGTTCAAAGTATTTGATCTGACTTGTAATTCCAGCTGAATTCTGAATCTCATTTCAAAAATAGAGGATAAATGTGTCTCAATTATTTAAAATCACCTCCCCAACTATACATATGTTCTCAAATTTGGTTTTCATTTACCGATGGCATTCGGTGTCCTAACGGATCATCATAGAGTCATGGATATTCACCTGAAAGCAATTTGGAAAAAAAATTCTCTACCATCAGCCAGATTAGGTCCAATTGTCCTATTTTGCTGATGATGAGAGGTAGGCTGATAGTTTTGGACTCTACAGATTGCCTCCTAATGGGAAACTGCCCATTCTCATACAGGATCCTACATTCTGCAGCATTTGAAAAGTACTCTTCATCCTAAAGGGTAACCAGACTGCTTGTTTTATAGTTCAGATACCCTGGCTTTGTTACCACCACCATTTTTTCCTCCAACTACAACAAAGAGATTGTTACAGCATGAATTTCCTGATGTCCAAATGTATTCCATTCCTCAGTAAAGTCTGTATGTCATTTGTGATCTTCATCCTTACATATTTCATGCTAATTCTACCCACCTGGGTTGTATCACCCATACCCAAAGAAGACCTAGGATTTTAATCTTTCCCAGGAAGATGAACGAGGAGAAAGGTCATAAGCACTAGTATAGTCTTACAGTACATGCGTCAACACTCAGCAATAGAAAGAGAAATCCTTCTCATAGGTCTTTTTTATTCTTTGCCTTCTTTTTTCAAAAAGAAGAAATTATCATCATTCAGAGATAACTATACTCTTCCTCATAGATGAGGCTAGAGTTCCTCACCTGTCATCAGCCTATCCTTAGAACTTTTAATTTTCTTATTTTAAATAAAATCTGACTACTGACACAATAATTTGAAATGATAGCTAAGTACATGTTGACAAAGGTGACATTGAAACATAATGATGATGAGATTATCATCATTATGTGACTGGTGATATGGTGCCAAAGGATTCTTGTTCATGGCATCAGGTGTTCTGCAAAGGAATATATCACATCGGGAATAAGGGACCACAGAAATGACAGGGGAATGAGGAAACATGGTTTGAGAGAAGGCAGGGGGGAGGGGAAATCTCATCAGTTCTTACCTGTCTTATTCCTAGACCACCCTCTTTACTCTGAGACTCTCCTCCTCTAACCTGCACACCAAATTAACCACCTAAATCTTGTTTCATCACGTCACTTCATTGCTCAAACACTCTTTAAATGGTTCTCACTGAAAATTCAGTCCAATTGCCTTCCAATGGCATTTAACATAGGGCTGCCAGAGAAATGCTAATAATTACCTGTTTATATGAAATTCAAATTTAATGGGAGAGTCTGCATTTTTATTTGCTAAGTCTGCAGATTCAAAGGCATTTCTACTCTGGCCCCAACTTCACAGTGGAGCTTTATCTTCTTCTTACATTACACTCAAGTGGGTTTCTTACTCTGTGAAATGCACAAGGGCTATTCCAAGCTTTGCTCACACCATCACCCTCACTTGGAGGGCCTATTTTATTGTTCTCTCTCCACCCACCGAAGGACTATGCCTGGTCCCCCCCATGAGTACTCATGCATAGCACATACTTCCATTCCACTTAGTGGTAACTACGCTTTCCATAAGTCCCACCAAAGGAATAAAACTTCAGTGTCTTTATACAGACAAAGAAGAACTTTCATGGTTGTCAGATCGGAGGCAAGTTACCAACTTTTTGCAATATTTGTTTTCCTCACCTGCAAATGGAGGAAATGTTGGGTCCTCCTTTATGGTGTGGCCACGAGATGGGATGAGAGCCCCAGAGACTTCTCAGGGCAGCTGATTAGCTGTTTAATGAGAATTTTAAGAAGAGAAGTACTGAGTAAGAGAATGACGGTGGGAGAGAGGCACTCTGTTCCCCAGTGTACCTAGGAAACTGGCTCCGGCTCCCGGCATAAAAGGAGGCTGTGTAAAGACACAGTGCTGTTTAAGAAGGTCTCCTGGAGTTCAAGTGCAAAGACAGAAGTGCCTGGGTCTCATGCTTATTTTGAATAACTTGTTGGGCCATTATTTATTATAATAAAGTGAAGGAAACCCAATGGCTTTACACCTTAGTTGGTTTTCTGATAAAAAACAAACAAAAAAACAAAAAACAACAGACCAACACAACCCTGTAGGTTGTAGTCTTTGAACACAACACAAAGGAAACCTGCAGCTCTGGCCTCCTGCTTTGAAACCACCAGTAGAGTTACAATACAGGGTACTCTGGTAGATACAGTCGCCGGCATCCATAGCTCTAAGAAGCAGGAGTGGGGAGTTCAGCATTAGAAATCCCTCAAAAGGAAGGGGATCCCCTGTTCCAGCGACTTCTAAGGCCTCACAGGTCTGCGCACAGCCCATTAGACGTCCTGTGGCCTCCAGTGTCACTTACTTATTTGAAGGCAGTAAGTGAGGCCCCTTCAGGTTCCCTGCGCTCCTTGCAGTCCCGGGCTTGGGCATCGCGCTGTGTTTTCTTCTCTGCAGCCCAGCCCAGCCCAGCCTTGCGCCCTCCTCAGCCGTCTCCACTCAGACGGAGGAGCTAATGCAGTTAGATTGCTCCCGGGCTTCTAGCGGGACTACTTCAAATGATATTACTTCCATTTGTGCCACGAGTCGGCCAGCAGTGCACGCGTTTGAGGCAAACAGCAAACAGACATGGAAGTCGCCTTGCAGTAGCAGAAGCCACGCGTCCCCGCTGAGAAGCAAGGCAGCGGACAGGGCAATCAATTTGTCAATTTCCTCAACAGCCGACAGTGCCCCGGCCACCACCTGAAGGGGCATCTTGAGCAAGGCGATCCATGGCTCCGTGCGCACAGGATCTGGGGGGGATCTTTGCTCACAGGTCACGAGCCCACTTTGACAGCAAGGGATGGATGCAAAGAGAGGGAAGACTTAAATCAGGGCTCTCTTCTGATAACTGCCATTTGGTGAGAAAATCCACCCTGGGCGCAAAGAGAAGGGCCTACATAAAAGCAGCCACTCCGCTGGGTTATGTGAGGAATAAACGAGGTGATGGGAGTAACTAGTATTAAGTTTAGGGTCTGGCATAGAGTTGAGACTAAATCAAGGGTGCTGGGGTTGTTTGCACACCTACCCTCATGCACACACATATTTGTCCCTTGTGAACCCCTGGGCAGCCTTCCCCAGTTTTATTCCTTCGTCTCTTATGCCATGTATATATTGGCATAAAAGACGAGGCAATTGGACTGGATATGATGTTTCTATCTCTCCCTTCCTCTCTGAATTAACTTGCTTCTAAGATAGAAGCATTAATGATGAGAGAGAATCATCTATCTCCTGCCTCCTGCCTGCCCCTCACTGGGGATTGAGCCTGAAACCTAGGCATGTGTCTTGACCGGGAATCAAATGGTGACCTTCTGGTCTACCCATAGGTTCATGTTCAACCAGTGAGCCCTGCCAGCCTGGATCTTATGACTTATTTTTAATTTGATTCCTTGCAGAATGGTGTTTCTCAAATTATCTGTGGGAACAACTGATTTTCAAAAAAGTTTTCAATCTGTCACAGAAATAAAATGTAATAAAAAAGGAATTGCTAGAAAAATGAATATCCTGGTAATGGCAGATTGCTCTAGAACAGTGTTTCCCAAAGTGTACCCCCAGGGGTACGGGAAGAGTTTGGTGGGGGTACTCATTGCACCAGAGTTTGGTGGGGATATGCACTGTACCTAGCTTACCTGCACCTAATTCTACGTTCTCATGAATCAAGTCAAGACAGTCTTGTGAGGCATGAGATAGTCCGGTGTGCAAATAAATGTTATTTATAATATAACATTTATTTATATTTTATTATGAATAATTTTATTTTTCGTTTATTATTATTTTGTGTATGTACCAAAAAAGTACAAATAAATATATTTTGATTGTTATTAAAATAGGTTCATTTTTCTTGATGAGGGGTACTCAGTGTTACGAAAATTATATAAGGGGTACACATATGTCAAAAGTTTGGGAAACACTGCTCTAGAATTTTCTCATCATCTCAGTTTCTCTCTGGGGCTTACTGTGGATTAGTCTCAGTGTGCTGGGAAAATCACACATGTTTTAGATCATTCAGTGCAAAGGACTGTTCTCATAGCCACGGTCAAGGATCATGAATACAGGGTGTCCCCCAAAAAAGTATACAGTGCACACCTTAAGAGCTGATAGCTCAGTTTTGAAAATGAAATGTAATTTGATAAACACTGTCTCTATAATAATTCAAGTAGTGTGTATACATTTTTGGGGACACGCTACATTTTGGTTGCAAAGTGTATAATGTACTAGTTATAATATTGCACTCTAATTAAAATCACCTTGGAAGAGTAGCCATCCCTTTCTTTTCTAGTCCATTCATGGGCATTTAACATGGTGGAAGGAGGTCCCCAGGATCACCCATGCTGCCCGGTGGTGCCCTGACCTCTGTCACTGTGGTTTCTAATATCACGGAGGAAGCGATCACACAGTGCAAAGAGGCCAAAGAGGAAACACACAAGCTGCACTTCTCAGGTGTTCAATAGCTGTTGTTTCTGATTTTATAAGAAGTGATGTGGGCTTGTTATAAAACATTTAAAACATACAGAGCCATGGATGTCTGCTGCCCCACTGTTAGCAAGTGGTTACTGAGCAGCCCATCCTTCTTGGCAAGGTGTGTGTGTGTGCATGTATGTATGCCTGCATGTGTGTATGTTGTGTGTATTTTTTAATACACACAGGGAGTAGTACATCGTTTTTAGGTTGGTAGCTGATGATATGTACTCACACCCTGAATAGTTTTTCAGAGATGAGTGTCTGTTATCCCACTGTGACAAATTTACCTATGCACATACCTATTTAGCAATGTTTAAATATCTATTTAGAAATGTTTAAAACTGGATTTCTGTAAATAGAAGCCTTTTTGTTGTTGTTGTTGTACATGCAGGTCCAAGAAGCTGATGTGTAAGTATTGAATACTATTTATGTTTTCTTCTTGTTTTTAAGGTCATGAATACATTTCTTCCTTTGTTAAAGGGGTTGGCCATTTACGAGTAAATTGATCTCTGGATATGCAGAAAGACACATTCACTCCCAATTCCATTCCCTGGTAACTAGGAGATAATAAATAGACATGGCTTGAAGTATATAATAATGATAATAATAGTAATAAAGAAATACAAATTGCACTCTCCTAGCAGTGTCAACCTAGTCAGATAACTACTGAAAATGGTCCCTAGAAACTTAAACAGGTGTCATTATTTGCTTCTCTATTTTCCCCTCACAGGTCTCTAACCTGCCAAAAATGTCAAGTCTAAGGTGATTTCTACAAAAGTGTTCCTGACCTGAGACAACAGAAGGATCTCAGTCTAAAAAGAGACCCATTGAAACATTGCCATTGGTTCACACAGAAATGAAAGGTTAGAATTGGTCCTCTAGGCCTCAGGTCCACGGGACTTCAGTAATGCCCTGGGTGTCTTTCACACAGAGGAGTTGACCCTATGGAAGTGTCCATGTTATTGAAATATTATTTTACTTAATCTTTTGCTAAGAAATTGCTAGCACACTCATGCATTCTTTTCAATATTAAACCCCAGTAGAGCTGAGCCATATGTTATCCCTTGGTTCTTAGAACAGAGTGCTTAGGTTGGTACTTTAGAGGCTCAAGACCTATAAATAACTCCTCAAGGAAACACCCCTATATAAAGGAGACTCCAACCTAAAAAAAGACTGATATTTGGATATTGGTCAAAAGATTACCCCTTGATGTTCAAGGATGTCATCACAGTGTCATAATATTGCGACACATTGTGGGTTTGCACTAGAGCAACCCCCTACAACGTACCAGTCTCAGTAATCTACTTCCACAGATTTGCACATTCAAAGGAAATCCTTTCTGATCTTCTAAAGGGTGGTGAGCAGCTTGAAGAGAGGGCAGTGTGTAATTTATGCACGCGATTTGGAAACTGGCCAGCACAGTTTGGGGAGATCAACACAGAAACTGCTCATCAAGCTGATTACAAACACAAACAAGGGAGGATTCTTGTTAATAGCACCAGGTTGGAAAATACTAAAATATCCAGTTTCCAATAAGATGCTTGCAAGTCTAGCCGCAGGCACCATTTCAGATGTGTTTTTGTTGATGTTGCTAGCTTCTTCCAGGTGGGGTGAGGATTAATTCATAATAGAGAGACCTGGTGTTTCTTTTTACCCCATTATTTTGGAGGAAGTGAAAAAAATTATATAGAAAGTGGGTCTTAAATCTGGCTGCATGCTAGATATTCTTGGTGTTATAAACTAAATATTCACATCCCTCCCCAAACTCACACGTTATGTTAAAAACTCTCATCCCAATACGATGATATTTGGAGGTGGGAAATTTAGGAGATAATTAGCCCATGAGGATGGAACCCTTGTTGATAATATTAGTGCCCTTATAAGACAAAGCCAGAGAGCTACCCTGTTTTCCCGAAAATAAGACAGTGTCTTATATTAAGTTTTGCTCCCAAAGATGCACTAGGTCTTATTTTCAGGGGATGTGTTATGTTTCCATGAAGTAGGTCTTTTTTTCAGAGGATGTCTTATTTTCAGGGAAACACGGTAGCTCATTCATATTCCCTATCTAAGGATATAAGTCATCCATCTGCAACCCTACCAGGACCCAAACATGCTGGCATCCTGTTCTTGGACTTCCAGCTTCCGGAACTGAAGACATAAATTTCTATTGGTTAGTAGTCATCCCATAGTTTGTTATATCAGTCTGAGCTCAGACATTTGGGTTCTCACCACCAGTGACTTTGATTTAAAGGGTCAGTGGGTGGGGAGAGGGCTATGCATTAGTGTTTCCTGGAAAGCTTCTTAGATGGTTATAATGTGCAGCCAGTTTTATAGGCTGTCCAAAGTGTGACCTTCAAATAGGCAGCCTCGGCCTTACATGGGAAAAGAATTAGGACTCACTGGGACCCACTGAGACAGAATCTGCATTTTAACGTGATACCAAGGTTAAGAAAACATACATTATATTTTGAAAAGTACTGCCACATATATTTACTGATGTGTGGGAATAATTAAGATAATACTGATTAAAATAATAGTCATGGCTAACGCTTATTAGGTTCTCACTATGTGCCAGGCATTCCTTGAAACACTTGGAGTACATCAACCCCTTTAATTCTCATAAAAACATAGGGAGGATGATATTTTTATTATTTCTATCCCTCCCCTGTTTTATTGAGATACAGTTGATATATAACAATGTGTAAGTTTAAGTTGTGCAACATAACCTAATACTTGTATACATTGTGAAAATGATGACCACAATAAGTTCAATTAGCACTGATCACCTCACAGCGCTACATTTTTTTCCTAGTAAGGAGGATTTTTAAGACCGACTCTATCTCTATTTTCTAAATGAGAAAACAGAAGTTAATTAACTTAACCAATGTGTCACAGCTACTGAGGGCAGACTGGGTACCTGTGAGAACTCTGTCCTACACATTAGAGAAATCCACAGTTAAGTAGCCAGCGATGAATGGATTGAAGGGCTTGGCACTCTGAACACAGTGGCCTAATTCAGCGAGGCTGGCTCAATATGGATGAGGGGCTATACGAAATTTGAATGGCTTTGTCATCGTCATATGTAACAAATCACAGTCCAGGCAGCCAAGATGAAATGTAAGATATTAGGCCACCTAGGGGCACCATTACCTCGAAGGCACTCAAGGATCACACCAGAAGTAAGATTTTGAATTTGAATCTCATCTTCCTCCCAGAATCATGAAGCCCAGTTGATCTCAGTGAAGGACACAGACTCATAAGTAACATCTCCAGAAAGAAAACATGGAGCTAATGCTTTGTGTGCTTTGTTTTGTTTTCCCCTTAAACTGTGAGAGTTGCATTTTGGGAGTTATTTTCTCAAAGCAAGGAGATCTTACTGGCTAATTTAAAAGAAATAGTATTCTAGCCTGGCTGGCATGGCTCAGTGCTTGATCACTGATCTCTGAACCAGGAGGTCATGGTTCGATTTCCAGCGGGGGGGCACAAGTTGCAGACTTGATCCCCAGTGTGGGACATGCAGGAGGCAACTGATCAATGATTCTCTCTGGTCATTGATGTTTCTATCTCTCTTTCCCTCTCCCTTCTTCTCTGAAATCAATAAAAATATATTATAAAAACAAACAAAAAACATTATTCTATTAGATGCTAAGTAACATTTGTTGTGCATTTAATGAGTATGGGTACAAAGTGCTCTCATAAAGGAAATGTTATTGTTTTCCTGAGACTGCATACTGGTAGCCCTGGAAGTGAATGTGAACCATACCTGAATTTTACTTGTATAAAAGCAGTGTAGACATTTCCCTCCAATGATCCAATATATAATATAAGGGTATTTTATTCACAAACACAAAAATTCAAGTTTCTAGGTTGGTGTGTGTGTGTGTGTGTGTGTGTGTGTGTGTGTGTGTTAAGTTGGAAACTCTGGCAACACTTAGCCTGTGTCCCTGTGTGCAACAATTATGTAGCACTGTGTGGGTGTTCTCACAGTATTGAGATACGTGCTCACTAGCTACTTGTCCCATCCATAGTGGGCTGAATGGTTGCCTCCAGAAATATGTGTATGTCCCATTTCCCAGAACCTGTAAATACCATCTTATGTGGCAAAGAGTATTATGTGATCTTGAGAGGAGGAGCTTATTCTGGATTACCTGTATAAGCCTTTGAAGCTTTCTCCTGTGCCCTTATATGAGACTATAGGCCCAGTTCCTAAAATTCGTGCATGGGTAGGGTCCCTAGTCCTGACTGGTGATCAGGGCTAATCAGGGCCTTCTGGCTGCAGGCCAGGGCCTACCTTTGTTCCATGCCACTCCCTGGAGGTCAGCACATATCATACTGAACAATTGAACTCCCGGTCTCCTGGCCGAACTCCCAAGAGAGAGAGAGAGAGAGAGAGAGAGAGAGAGAGAGAGAGAGAGAGAGAAGAGAGAGAGAGACAGAGAGACAGAGAGACAGAGAGACAGAGAGACAGAGACATAGAGGAGGTAATGTGAAGATGAAGCAGAGGAAGAAGGGACTTGAAGCCAAGGAATGCCAATAACCTCCCAAACCTGAGAAGGCAAGAGACAGATTCTCCGCTAAAGGCAAAGCAGCACTGTAGCACTGTGGACACCTTGATTTTTGCATTCTGGACTCCAGAACTGTGAGAGAACACATTTCTGTAGTTTCAATTTTAAATTACTACCAAGTTTGTGGTATTTAGTTATGGCAGCCCCAGTATACCACCACTTTCTCACAAATGTACATGCATTTGCACAGGAAGTCATAACATTCTCTAAATCCAGGCATTATCACTTACAATGGATCTAGTTGAGAGTTACTCATTTTTGTTGTCTGCCAGGACACTTGTTATTTTAATATAAAAGTTACAGCTTTTAGAGATATTTATATCTTTGTATTCTAACTATAAAATTCCAGAAGGAATGTATTTCCCATCAGGTATGAAATAAATAATGTAAGAAAATGATCATTAGACCCTGAGTACTTCCTAGCTTTTATTTTACAAATGGGAAAACTAGACCAAGAGAGGAAATGAGGGGCCCAAGGTCACACAGATAATTGGGGAAGAGTTCAACATAGACCTTCTCACTCTTAGTTCAATGCCCAGGCCCCTTTCATGATCATCTGAGTCCTAACTCTTACTTTTTGATCATTGAAATAAGTTTGACTTTGAAATTCATTTAATTTAATAGAATGCTAATTCTGTTCAAAAGTAAATGTAGACATGCCTTCACTCTACGAAAGGGAATGCTTTAAGTCTATCTTCAAATGGGATTTTGTTCTAAGCTAACTAATTTATCCAAAACATTTAAGTCACGTCATGTTTAATGATAAAAAGGTCTTATCATGATATAAGTAGTGTTTTATATACTAACAAGTAGAGATTTTTATTTAAAAAAAACTGGAAAGGAGCAACTCAACAGGTATCTTTCTAAAGGGAGGGGGAAATGCAAGAGAATAAATCATGACACATAGCACAGAGTTGAACAGTTCTAAGAAAACAATTGCACTACACAAGTGGATGGTTAACATAGATAGTTCAGCGCTCGAAGGACACTATAAATTAATACTGTGCACTAATGTTCTTTTTGGTATATAAGAAAAGAAAGTAGATCCTTTTTGAAAAAATATTTTTATTGATTTTAGAGATGATTTCAGAGATGAAGGGAGAGAAAGAAATAGAAACATCAAAGATGAGAGAGAATCATTGATCGGCTGCCTCCTGCATGCTCCACAATGGGGATGGAACCTGCAACCTGGACATGTGCCCTGACCAGGAATAGAACCATGACCTCCAGATCCATAGGTCCATGCTCAATCACTGAGTCACACCAGCTGGACTAGAAGGAACTAGAAGCTTTAAATTAATGTTTTTTTTCTTCTACATATAATTTCTTTTGGAAGCAATCTTAAATACTTCAATAAAGCAAGAGCTGACCAATGGAGTTGATGTTGCATTAGCTAACTTTTATACCTTCCTAAGCCTTTGGTAGCCAAGTCACATTTGGAATATATTCTGCATAAATTTCACACTCTAATGTGATGGCAATATTTTCTTTAGTGCTGATCCCAGAACTCCCTAAAAATACAGGGAGCCTGCATTGCTGGAACTAATTCATGAAATAATAAGAATTTCTGCAATCAGTCAGAAGGCATATTAAAATGCCATGTCAATATTAGGTTGTGCCAAGAACTCACCAGTGATAAGGTTGGTACAGTTATAAGTTTGATGCACTCATGCCCAAAACAAACCTATACATGGTAAATGCTTTTTCAGAATTCTTGGAGAAATTCAGTGGTTTCACCACATTTAGCTCTAGTCATGCCATACATAGTCTGTTTATTCAGTCAAAGGATATTGAAATTTTGAGACTCACTTATGCACCTCTCTTCTAGGAAACAGAAGTGCTAGAAATAAAACCAACTGACCCTGTCTCAAAAACAAAAATTCAAATATTTGAGTAGTGATATACATGCCTCTTATTGGCTCAAGCAATGGGTTTGACTTAATTCACTAAGTCTGAGATACTGAAATTTAATCTTGACAATCTTTGTCTCTGGCTATTAATAGCCGGTATGCTGTTTATTTTTGAGGCCTGTGTTATCATAGCACCCACTTGCCTATAATATCTTCTCTAAAAACAACAACAACTGTAGCGCTGCCAGAATGGTCAGCTCTATAGAACCATGTTATTGACCATTTGACTCTTATATTACCTTCATCTTTCCAAGATTAAGTAAATGAAATAAAATGTGAACTAAACTGCTATTTCAGGAGTTTGAATTAGTAGCACAGAAAGATTAAGAAGTTTACAATTCATGCCAAAACCGGTTTGGCTCAGTGGTAGAGCATCAGTCTGTGGACTGAAGGGTCCTGGATTTGATTCCGGCTAAGGGCATGTACATTTGTTGCAGGCACATCCCTGGTAAGGGGTGTGCAAGAGGCAACTGGTGGATGTTTCCCTCCCATCGACCTTTCTAGCTCTCTATCTCTCTCTCTTCCTCTCTGTAAAATATAAATAAAATATATTTTTAAAAAAGTTTACAATTCATGATGAAGGCAAGAGTTCAAAATGGGAGACAGTCAGACAGGCCATGATGGGCCATGTGGCAGCGGAGTTATGAGAAAACCAGAATGGTAAGTAAGAAATACCATAAAGTCAAAAAATGATGGACAAGTGACCACAGAAAAAGTGGAGAGGAAAACACACACATAGAAAAGTCAAGCTATCCACCTCATGGTCAGAGCATTAAAGTGATCAACCAAAGACTCTATTCTGCAAAGGCCATGGGAATTTTCTTGTCCCTGAAAAACTCCTTCTCAGGCAGAGTCTACCTTTGTCTGGAACAGCTCTCTCTTTCTTCATCTTTGATAGACATTATGGGCCAATTTCCCATACTCTTATGCTCCTATAAATTACCACTTGCCAACCGCTTATCGAAGGAACATGAGTGAGTTGGTTTCCGGCAAGTGAGATAGAGATTAACTAAAAATATTATAGAAACCTAACCATTTGTCTGATGATGCTACACCATTTCCAGGTTTGATTATGCATTATTTGAGATATCTCTTTGCTTCCTGCAGAGATCCTGCTGTTTCATAACCACTTTGTTTGATGTTATATGGGCAGCTGAAGTATCAGCATCTTGATATACATTGCTTGATACAACCTAGTCTAACACAGACACACAATGACTATGGAAAAATAGAAAAATGCTTTAAAGCTCAAATGTGCACTTCCCCAACCGCTCCTTGCTGGGAATTTTAAGACATTAGTTGATTAAATATCTGGTATCATTAACTCTAATTTTAACTTCAATTAAATACTTAGGCTCCATTTAGTCTATGCCCACAAAATGGTGAATCAAGGTTCTAATTTCCAACATTTTGTAACATCATTCTTCAGTTTTAGAATGTTTTCTATGTTGTTTTAGACACCCGAAAGCACTCCTTTACTAAATATTAAGTAATTCATCTTATAAATATCATATTAAACTCAAAACCAACATTAAGTTAAAATTTAATTTGACATGCTTCTTGACATGCCTATCTAAATCCAACCTGCTTATGTTAATGTAGATGTGTGGGTGTTTGATTACGAATTATACATAAAAATCATTTCAAAAAAATAATGAATTCAAATAATTTTGACATTAGAGGAATTGGTTATATTCTTTAGAATCCCCATTGTCTTAATGCACTATAATTCCATGTTTACTATGAGGTTTATGAGAAGAGATAGTGCTCTTTGGACTCCTGAAATTTTTCCCTTCTTTCGAAAGTAATGTAACAATTTTAGTTGTTGAGCTATTGGCTCCAACAGGTAACGAATGGATATTACACACGCAGAATCCTTATTCAAGAAAATGTATTGTTTTGGCATAGATGACATTTCTGGTTGAATAATTTGGTGTCTTAGAAAGAACTTCAGAGGTCAATATTTAGTGGCCCCTATACACTTACTATATAAAGGGATTAATGGAAGAGATGGGAGTGAAATTTAGAATCAAAAACCTCTATTGATCAGTCAATGCATATTTAGTGACTTGTTATCTGCCCAGTAATGGGACAAACCCAGTAGAAAATAGAAAAAGATAAGGCATTTCTGCCTTGACAGAGGTTCTAACTTGCAGGAGGAGATTATATTGAGTCACTAGAAGCCGTGAAAGAGCCACATAGGACAAAATATAACTAAATGCATGCTTGGATGGTACAAACCAATGTCAGAGTAGGGACATTACTGGGTCTAACAGTGGAGGTGAAAGCACATGGATATGAATCCTGCCCTAGAAGAGGAAAGGGTGTGGACTAAGTAAAGTTTTGTTCTCTCCACATTTTTGCTGAAACACTGCTGCCTATAGTTTACAAGACAAGATGTAAGGCACCACAGTATGACATATGACTTATTCACCAAGTATCCTGAGGGTTGCCTGCATATATGATACTCAAGGCCCCAAACCTCTCTCCCTCCATCTACTTACTGGTTCCCATTAGTGGCTCTATCAGAACCAGGCTCACCATTCAATTATTTGGACTATTTTGGAAACAACATAAAATGCATGTGGCCTTCAAAGTCACAAAAACTTCAGCCTAATTCTGACCCGATTCTTGCACTGTCACTGTGTGACCCTGGGTTGAATCTTCAGTCTCAGCTTTCATGTTGGTTAATTATATTGTCATAGAATTAAACAGCAGAATATATGACAAGTGCCTGGCACATACACTGTGTGTGTGTGCCACAGCATTGTGGAGAGCAGTAGAACCATAAACTCTATTCTGCAGAACCTTCTTTATCCTGGAACACTCTGTCTCTAGAAGAGTCTACATTTGTCCAGAACAGCTCTCTCTTTCTTCATCTTCTGTATACATTATATTGAAGACTCTCACATGATCAGCAGATGTTCTTGAATTCATCTTTCTTAGTAATACCCCATTCACCTATACACATTATCTGGAAATTTCAGAGTGATCGGAATAAAATTATGAACATTTCACTGTTTTGTCCTACAAAAATGACAATTTCATATGATTGAACTTCACTAATATTAACACATTAATATATTCCCATTATTAATACTTTTCCTGAAATATTATATTCAAATTGAATAGAGTCTATGATCTTTTGGGATGCTGAGAAAGGGACATAACAGACAAGTTTGGATTTTGGTTGAGGTAGACAAAAATCCAAGTTTTGGAGGTTAGATTTATTGGCATGTATAATAGGGCCATTAGGCAGACAGAGAATGTCATTCCTGACCGTCTAGATTTGAATGAGGTCTAGAACAATAAGTGGAAATAGTTTATACTATTCAATATTTCTGCAGAGGGCAGGCCCAGTTCTCTCCCTCTCTCTATCCTTTCTCTCCTCTACACAACTTGCACAGGGCACTTTCTTTAGAGGGCACACCAGAAATCAGTTGACTGCTACGTTGGATGGTATCAGCCTTTCCAAAAAAGCACCAATCCAGTAAAAGACCCAAGCTAGGCAAGAAACCATAGGTCTGTTTACTGTCTATGCTTTCCAGTGTGCCCAGATAAAGCCTCCATTTGTCAATGACCCTGCAGGGAGTAAATGAAAACGCTTTTTCAGGCCCCTCAGCAGAGAGAGCTCCCTGAATCCGCTCACTGATGAGATAACGCTGTAGGATCACAACAATCAACTTGCAATATGTCCTCCATTAGTGCTTAAAACTATAGCAGTTCATAAGCACTAGACGTTTCCTCATTTACATAATATAGTGACAGAATTTCACCCTTCTGAGACCATCCATTATCTCCCCATCCCTCCCCTGACATATTCAAATAGATACAATTATATTGAGGGCCATTTAACAATCACTTTATAAAAGCTTGAACTTAAAACTATATGTTATTCCATATATATTTTTTTATTTTCTATGTGTGTGTATATATACAAAAGTGATATATATACATATATATGTATATATACAAAATATATATGCTTAAGTCACCAAATTACTAACATATATAGCTATTAACAGTGACATTAAGCTTCTCAGCTTCCTCTCTGAGCAGGAATTACAATGAAGTGTCTGTGAGGCGGGTATGTAAATAGGGAAAGTAATAATGCACAGGCTCTTCTTGAAATACTTTCCATATCACTATTAGTTTATGCGGTGACATTTTAAAGCTTATTTCCCTCTACATCCTTTCCTAGTTAGCCAACGGAATGCCCACTGACAAAGAGAGAAGGCACTTTCTGATGCACTTAAAAAAAGTTAGTTAAAATTCATGTTATGAAATTGCAAAAGTTTAGATAATTCATTCAAACTTGGCTTTTTTCCATGCACTTTTCTAAAGAAAATTTAAAGTGTCAAAAATACATATCATGTGCTCATTATTAAATGTTAAATACCACAGTGTTTTGAGCTGCCTCGTGGCCATTGTAAAGAAAACAGGTGTTCTGATAGATTATAAAGTGTGAGTCAGATGATGTGTAGGACAGAATTTTAATGAAGCAGCAAGCACAGTACTCTGACTGGCCTCTTGAATATGATGCCGAAAGTAGTTTTAAAGGCAAAATAGCAGGAACACAACTCAGGAAGTATTCATTAATAATCAACAACAAAATGAGATGTGGGAAATCATTACTTTGAGGTGCCCTAGCGTTTCAATGCAATTTAATATGGCACTAGCCTAGGGAGAAGGTGGGTATAACTTGAAATGACATCCACATCTTTGTATATATGCAAATAAATAGGTGTCTTCATCGCCACATGAAGTTACTAAGCAAGACCACAAGCAAAAGCCAAGATTCTTCTAGAATCAGAGATGCCATTTGAGATCAGAAAAGGCTCATGAACATGGATGGCATCAAGGTATAATGATCAATTTCTTTAATTAGGTCTCTCTTTAGAGATTTGTGAAACTTAACTTTCCTACCATTTGTTTTTCAGTAAAATGCTGAGAGAAGATATGGAAGTGAAAATGCAGTTGGAGTTTCAGGTGTGATGAAATTTTGAAAGAAGACCTAGTCCACAAATGTCCATCTTAGATGATGGAGAGGTCAAGAGTAAGCAAATCTGAATTGTTTTCCTTTATAGAAAACTAGATTATATCTGGCATTCTTGAAATTATTCCTTCTACATTTATTTCCCTCTACTTTTAGAGATGTTTATGCATCATTATATCACTAGTTTAAATATAAATATTAGCATTTTGATATGCTTTCTGCTACTTACATACAATCATTATTAAAATAAATTTCTGGGGAGAAAAGTCTATGCCCTTAGGCTAATATTTCAGTTGCTTCAGAGCATATCTTACTATAGAGTTCATCAAAAGGACAGACTGTCCACATGAAGGCCAAATAAACATAATTAATAGGAAAACTGGGAATGAACTTGCCCCACATATTTATAAGGTAACTGAGATACTGTCCTGTGAATTGCTTATTTATTTTCTTTAATTGACTTGAGGGTCTTTGAGGGCAGATTTCTGAAGACAGCTACCTATCCCCAGCACTTAGCATATTGCCTGGTTCCATAGCCATTGAAAATATTGTATCAAGACTTTTTTGCATGAATAAAAGAGCTAAATATCTATGTATGATATAGAATACTGAACAAATATTAAGACTTCATAACAAGGTGATCTACAAAATGGTTTCTAAACTATATGTCTTGATTTAAAAACCATATAGTATCTGAATAAAACAGCACTTCATTTAGGCTATAATATAGGCTGGGGTAAAAATAATGCCACTTTCTTATTATTTGTGTTACAGAGATGCTTGCACATATATTTGTATCTATATTTTGTAGACGGTCAAAATACTAATTTTGCCAACTGTGTTTATGTACATATAGTCAGAATAGAATACAGCTGCTGTTAAGTATTTGTTTTATGCTTAAATGTACTTTGTAAATGACATATTACATATCAGATTAAAAAGAACTATGTACCATGTGAGGAAGAGCCAAAGTAACTTTACATGTCTCCTCAATATTCAACTTTAAGACTTTGCTGGATCATACAGTTCTCCTTACTGTCCATATGAGTTGTTTGCCCCCTTTGGAGCGAGTATCCCTCCACTAGCTTGCTATCTACACAAGTTCTACCTGTCAGTTACTCAGGCCCTGCAGTTCCTTGAAGAAGCTTTCCCCAGAATTCCAAGGGAATCCCAAATTCCTCTGATATCTTTAGTATTTCCTTTCTGATCATCACCTATCACCTCTTATTTAATAACTATTGCCATTTTTATGGGTATTCTGGTATTTCCAAACCCTTAAAACATTTTTTATGTGTTCCTCTGTGAATGTAGTTTATGGGCAGAGTCACTTCCTGAAATTTATCTGACACAGAGAACTTAACTCCCACCAACCATAGTTAATACCACTCTATGATATAGAGGAAAGATGTGAAGAGAGCAGATCCTAGGAGATTTCATCACAAGAAACTTTTCTTTGTATTGTGTCAATAGATGATGAAAGCTAACTAAACCTATTATGGTAATCACTTCACAATATATGTAAATCAAGCCATCCTGCTGCATACTTTAAACTTACACACTGATTTTTGTCAATTACTTCTTCATAAAACGTGATGAACACAAGAAATACTGATCCACTTATTGTCTTGATAGCCTGCCAACCCCTTCAGGAAGTTGATGGGGTCATGGTCCTAACTGCTGTTCAGTTCCCTATCTTCTCTTTGAGGCGATTGTCTTCTTGAGAGTAGGTAGGGATGGTGTGTTTGTATCTCCAGCACTTGGAATCATACCTACAAAACATGGATTGATTCTCAAGGAGAGCTTTTAGAATGAGTTAAAGGGAATGTGGAAATCAGTAAGCAATGATATCCTATCCAAGGTCATGGGGGCAAGGCATTGAAGAGAGCAGGGAGAAATCCATGGGCTTGCTTCCTAGTGACATGCTCTCAACTGCATAGCACCGCAGTCTAAAGAACAGGCAATCCAGACATGTAAAGAAACTGCTAAAAGAACAGATGACTAGAGAGGAGACAATACTCAGATGCCTTATCATTCTTCCTTCCTAGAGAACTGTGGCATTGATCTGACCGCGATGAGACCCAGGAGAACAGATTCTTAGTCAGCAGGATGAGGACTGGCGGCCAACTCCAGAGCCAAGCTAACAATAGGATGTCAGGGAAGGCTGAACTGCTTTTCCTCCCGTGCAAGTGGCTCCTGGCTGTCTAGGATGAGATATTTTGAGAAGCAGGAAGGCTTTTGCTGAATGGCTATGCAGGAGTCACAGAACATCGCTGACTACCCTGTACTTAGAATAAGTGCGCTTCTTTAGAGCAGATTTAAAAAAAATAATAATAAGTGTGTTCATTTCATCCAGTCAAGCACACCTGCTGGTATGTGACCATTCTGGTGGATCTGACAAATGATGTGGTGCCAAAAAGAGCACACTATGCCCAAACAAAAGTTAAGAACGTCAGTAATGAGGTGTCACTGAGGACAGACACAGTTAAAGTGTTCCCACCACACAGGCTCATAGGCATTTATATGTCTGCTCTGAAACTGAGCATTTTCGCTCTGGGAGACAGGCTTCACTTTCACTGCCCCCATTTTCAGCTGATATTTGCTGTTTACCCTCCCTTCATTGAATTTTGATCTATTATTAAAATGATATTCTATACTTTATTGGCCCTGAAAGTCAAAGGAAAACATGTTTGAGTGCCCAAAGAGGCACAGGCATACTCCTAAGAGGTGTTTTAGAAAACCCTCACACCATCCATGGGTCACGTAGGTGACATGTCACTAAGGGAGACAAAATAGGGCTCAAAGTCAGCCATTATTCCTTGCTTTCTATCCAATTAAATCAAGGCCGACAAATGGACTAAACCACCGTGGAATGCGAGTTACAGATTTTATCTCATGTCTATGAAAAATGAGACTTTGGGGAAAGCTTTGCATTTCATCTCTTCCACAATAAAATCATATCTTCAAACCAGTTACACACAGCCCCATTTTCTTTCACAACCCAATCCTCCATCCCTTCCTCATTCGTGTACTAATCAATTATCATTCAAGGGCCCTGACAACTAGAAGTGCTCTGTGATTGCTCTTATCATTCTTGCTTCAACAGAAGGTACAACACTGCAACTCCCCCTAAAAATTATCAAAGGGGGGAAAAACATAAGAAAATTATTTCATAAAAATAGACACCACAGAGGCTCAGGCACAGGCAGAATTAAATGGCTTTTGCTGGAGTTCCATAGTCAATTTTGACATTTGTGTCACTAGAGGGCAATGGAGAAACTATATTTTAAAAATAATTTTGTAGTAAATCTCAGCCCTCTTCTCAATCCAAGAGGTATAGTTAGGAGGCTAACTATACTGCCAAAGAAACATCAGTGAGAAGAAAACAAACATATACAAAAGAGGCTCTTCCTCTCTGTTTATTTAGAGAAACTGATAGCACTCTTGCTGTAAATCCATTACTGTCAATGATTCAACTGTGTTCCTAGAAGGGCAGGCATTGTGATCTGTACAAAATGAAATAAAGACTGGGCCTCTTTAGCATCATCATGTGCCTTAACGTCCAGTGTTAGGCATTCACTCTAAATGAGCTATTTTGAAATAAATGTTCATGAAGCTTGTGATGTAAGTAACCAAGATTTTGAGTTGCCATGCCTAATTCTATTAGCAACCATCACATAGACCTCAGTTTCTATTAGGGATCTCTTATTAGATACATCGCTCATCGAAGCATGTGGGTATTGGCACTCTGCAGTCCTCTCCATGGGTCCTCAAGTCACATTCCTTGGGATACCAAGGTAATCCAACCATCAACTTGAGATAGCTTTTGCATTTATTTATAACCAAATCTAACTAGTATTCAAGGACTTTCAAATCCTGATCTTCCCAATTCAATTCTGAAGTTGGCTGCCTGCTTAAGCTCTCTATTAAAAAGAACATCACAAGACTCAAATGCTCAGTATCTCAGCTTTGCTTTGAAATCCAGATGTGTTGTCCATGAAGGCCGATAATGGCTTCCTGAGGTTGTCTCTACAAATGGCTTAAGCAGAGATATTCAACCTTGAAGCCCGCTCCTCATGGAAAAAGTTGGGAATAAAGGTTTCCCTTGGTATTTCATGAGCTGAAATATGCAATGTCACCTTGCTTGAACCTATTAAATGTGTGGTTGGAAATATACAGCAAGTGGACCATCACCGCTTCATCCTATGCAATGACAGACATAATTAATAGCTCATTAATTTCTTTGTATTTAGGTTAGGTTTGGCTCCTTAAAGTTGACATCATGGCCTACCAGGCATAATAGGCAGTCACAGCAAATAAATTGGAGGTGGGATTTTCAATCGCAGTTCTTATCCATAGAGGAGAAAATTAAGATTCACCAAGAAGAATGAATTCCTTTCAGCCACAAACCTAGTTAATGGCAGAGTCCTTAAGATTGTCTTTACAGTAAGACCTTTTCTACAAAGACATGCAAACCCCTTACTACTGTAGAAATAGGTTGCAGAGGAGCTTTAAGGTTGATCAGTACTGGGTGGAAGTTAGGAGGAAGCTGGTTCTACTCTCCAGCAGAGGAGCAGGAAGGAGACAGTGTACAACTGCTCCTGGCATCTGTCTGGATGAGGGTCAGGAGGAGCTGAATCCCACTCTTTCCTCTAGGGCTCAGCTCACATTTCATTTTCTCAGTGGGGTGTTTCTTACCCTAGAGATCTCTCTAAAATCAAAGTTGATCTCTGTAGTTAGAAATTTTCACCTTCTTTGATCTCTCCTCCTTGGAAGACAATTAACATTGTCTTTGGGTATGTTGTATCTCCTCCCTAATAGATTGTGGATTAGTTAAGGATATAGAGCTATTCTTATTTATCTTGGAATTTATGCTAATCCCTTATCACAGTGCCTTATTCACAGCATATGTGCAATCAATGTCTATGGACTGGATGACACCTAGCAAATGCAGAAGAAAGCAGGATGGCAGCAAGAATGAAATGATGTTCAAACATTATCTTCCCCAACTCTTCTCTCTCTCTCTTTATCTCTTTCCTCTCCCCAACCATCCTACAGAATTCTAAGTATCCTTTTTATCTTAAAATTATATATGAAGAAAGGCAATGAATTAATAATTGTATTTGAGAACATAATGGAACTGAGGAAAAAATATATATATATGAATATATCGAATGTAGCACAATTACAGTTTAAGGGATGTAGATATAATCATAGTGGAGTTCCCAGTCTAAAAGCAAAACAAAACAAAAATAAACTGTATTAAGTTGTCAACCTCTTTCCTTTTAAAGAGCATTGCCTTTTAAAATATAAGTTTAAGAAAATAACTTGAGAAATATTTACAATCTGAAATATAACATGTCCATTCTCTATATCTACTTTCCTTTTCATTCAAAGTGTCTGTCAGAAGCCATGGCATTTTCAAAGGGAATAAAGAGGGTTTGCTTCTATGTAACTTAGAAATTCATTGGTTGCATCATGAGGTGCCACAGGCCCTATCATGGACATTATTTCATGGAAATCCCTATCAGTGGGCACCTGGGCAAATTGCCTTAGGAAAGATGTTAGCAAGCACAGTGCTACATTTAGAAGACTCATGAAAAAGAGAGTGCCTATTAACTCGAAAACTTTGGAGGCCAAATCCATAGAGCATATCCACAGAGCCACATTTCAAAGTGAGCAAATACACTTAGTATATCAGTACATTTAAAAAATAAACATTAAATTAAACTGAACAAATGTTTATGGAGAGTGTCTTTGTGCCAAGTGCTGTGTTGGGGTTCTAGAAGCCAATTTACATGACACACTGACCTGCTTTCTAGTGGTCAGTGATGTGATATAGACAAATAGATACGCACATGAAATAGTTCTCAACCATAAGAAAGAACATCATGCTATTTATGACATTAAGCTAAGTGAAAAAGAAATATTGTGTGATATTACTTACATGTAAAATCTTTTTTAAAAAGCTGAATCCATAGGAACAGTGAATAGAATGGTGGTGGTGTGTGGGGGGATGGGGTGAGGAGACCTAATGAACAGCATAATATTATAGTTAACAATACTGTACTACATAGTTGAAAGCTACTAAGGGAGTAGATATTAAATATTCTTAACACACAAAGAAAGAAATAGTATCTAGGTGATGTGACACAGGTGTTAGGTAATACTATGGTGGTAATCTTTTTTAAATATATGTGTATTAAAAATCAATAGTTTGTATGCCTTAAATTAGTACAATATTACATGTCAATTGTATTTCAATGGAACAGAACATTTTAAAATCATTTAGCAAAAAATATATTGACAGTGGAAAGGCAGCCAGATATGATGAAAACATTCTTTAGTCACCCTGCACTGTTTTTTAGGTCTAACTGTGGTACATTAATCTATCATTCCATTTATCCCACCATATGGGCTGGGGATCCAGATAGGGTTTGAATCCTGTCTCTGATGCTTAATAGTGTTTATATTGCATTCGGTTGCTCAGCATTCTTAGACCTAGAATGGGATGATAAACAACAAAAATTTCTTTATTTAAAAGTGTTACTGTTAAATTTATGTGAGGCAGTGGTTAGCATTGCTGCTGGCATATGGTAAGTACTTAATAAACATTTACTCATTATTATTACCACTAATAATAATGACCTCAGCTAGAAAAGAATAGCTTTAATTATCCATTAAATTCCAAGTTATTAGATTTTTATTTTAAAAATATATATTTTATTGATTTCTTACAGAGTAGAAGAGAGAGGGATAGAGAGTTAGAAACATCGAGGAAAGAGAATCATCAATCAGCTGCCTCCAACACACCCTCACTGGGGATGTGCCCACAACCAAGGTACATGCCCTTGACCAGAATCCAACCGGGGACCCTTCAGTCCGCAGGCTGACACTCTATCCACTGAGCCAAACCGGTTTTGGCTAGATTTTTAAATAATTGTTACAAATCAAAGTATTTCAACTTGGATGAGAAACAAAATTTCAAGAAAGACTTGACCAAAGGTAACTGTGTTAATTCAGGGTCAGTGAAAGGCACCTTACCTTAAAGGTTGTATTTGAAATAAATCTGCAGAGCAAATAATGCTTTTCAAGTTAATCCAGTCACTTTGGCTTTTTGAATGTCCTCAATTATTTCAAGAGAAGAACAACCTATGCTAAATAAAGCTCCCATGTGAGGAAACTGATTCACCGGTGACTCAGGGATATACACAGCATCCCTTCTCAGCACCAATGGACATTTTAACATATTTCATTTAAGGACAATTACTCTACAGTCAAAGGAGCTTACACAACGTGACAGTTAGGAATAATACCCTGGAATAGAAAAAATATAGACAAGAAGAATGACCTTTACTTGTCACAATGAGAAAGATTATACTCTAAAATGTTAAAGATTTGTCAGATATGAATGAGGGGGAAATGTGCTTAAGGTTCTAATAAATACATAATTTTGAGAGGGGGGGTTATAAGACCACTATTTGTCCAGTGAAATTAACAAAATAAAAGGGAGTGTCGACCATAACTTTAAAAAAATTGTAATAAACAGCTCCTAACAGTGGCATGTTTCTATTATATACTGACAGGTGACAAAGCAAGCACTGTCACTGTCCTTCCACTCTGTGCCTTATGGTGGCATTTTTGGTCTGATACCATATAAACAACACCTGAGGTATTCTTTTGTCCTTACTTTATTTATTTTCCCTTCAAATTCAGTAAATGTATGGAGCCATCCGGAGATCTGGTTTATAATTTAATTTTGCTGAGGTTTACACTCATAACAAAACGATAAAGTTAAAGTAATGAGTTTCAATCACTGGACTGAAGTAACATAGTTTAATTTACATAGATAATTAAAATCACCACTCCTACTGTCCTTTCTTTGTACTTGGAGCTGTGCTAGCAAGATGGCTGGATACTACTGGCATCCCTTTTCTATTAAAGGGAGATGGAGGAGAGAAAGGGGGTGGGCAGGGCCATTTTAATGTAATTCACCCAACCCTTTCAAAGCTAAAAATGCTTAAAGGAAAACAAGTTCAGGCCAGTTGGTTTCAGGTTGAAAGGGAAAATTATTCTGATAATTAAGGCAAGTTTAATAAACTGGCCTGAATGTCTCATCAGAAAACATTACTTCGGATGTACTTTCCGGCGTGTTCAGTGGGGTTTCCTTGTGAAACTTGAGTTGCATCTCTGTATCTGCTGAGTCATGGAGGGCTTTCCACGGCCAGTGATTTCTCATCCCACTCATTGTTTGCAAAGTGTTATTTAACTGTCAGATACCCATCGTGGAGAGACATGTTCTAGTTTTACAGCACAAAGAAAAAATGAAATCTGCAGAGAAAGAACCTTTATACATGTTATTAGAAAAGAAGAAAATTCTGATTCTGTAATCACTCCTACAGTAATTGCTGTTTATTGTTGAACGGCTGCACTAGCCAATCCAGGGCAAATTACATGCGTTCTTCTATCTTTTAGTTCTCATCAAGCTCTACAACAGGAGTTAGATCTCAGCATCCTGATCTTGTTTGACAGAGTTGAAGGGGAAGCCATCATTATTCATAACAATAATGCCCCCATGTGCATGATGTCGCCTGGCGCAGGCCAGGGTTGAGATGCTTATATTCATCCCAATGGCAACCATGTGGTGGTCACAGGTATTTCTGAGACACTGCGGCAATTCATGTTGCAATTTTCATAGAGACGGGGCGATTTGTGAAAGGAATATACTCTGCCTTATATTTCTTAGGTAACTTTGCTGAATTACACTGAATTTTAAATATTTTATTAAATGCACTGTGCCTTTCATATTGACAAAGTACTATGAAAAGTGAGAAATCCTACTTTTAATGAGGAGTGACAGGGAGAGTTGGTTGTTTATTTTATAACCAATGAGATATTTACTCTTAAAAAGTAAATAAATTATTTGGAAGTAATACAATTTAAAGATAAGATTGAATTAATTTTTTTCCTCTGCTGATTTCTTGGGCGGTAGATGCTATCCTGTTTATCTGAAAGCATGGCATATTTACAAAAATCTAATTAGTTTACCAGTAAGGAAGCTGATAGTGGAGTCCTTATACTTAAGAACAACACACAGAAATCCAATTACAAATGCAAAAAAAAATGCTTGGGGCAACTTGTTTTGCTTTTATAATATGTATTAACAATTAACTGAAATTTTACACTAGAAAAGTCGTATAAGTCTGATGGCTAATTATGTAAGTGGAGAAACAACATTTATAAACACATGAATTTGATTTAATTCAGACACATTTAAAAAGTAGATTCAAGATGACAGATAATTTGCAAGGCCAGAAACTCTTATCTAGAAATATCTTTGAGTAATATAGAGCAAATACTGCTACGTGCCATTAATAAGTGATGCAAAAACAACAACAACAATAAAACAACAACAGTCACTCATATTCTACAACTAGAATTGAAACAAGGAGTCAGTGAAGTGAAACTGTTCAACTCACAGCTTTCAACAGTTACCCTTTTTATTTTCACTCTCCCTTACCTGAATAATGGGATTGGGCATTAAAAAAAATGGACTAGAAGTCAAGCCACCCTTAAGTGTCATTAGACCAAATGAACTCTATGCCAGCAGATCTGACTGGATTGCTGAGTCTTATTTATTAAAAATAGCTTTAAATAAAACTTCAGACATCAGCATATACATAAGAGTAAGATACCGCATTATTTTCATTTTCTGAAAAGTATTGACATGTGGTTTCAATTCAGGCTGGAATTGTTTATATTCCAGCCTGAATTGAAAAACAACTTTCACAATTAGCTGTAGTTATAGCAGTTCTCTCCATGTTATTCAAAGCAGAAAATTCTGAGAAGAATCATGAAGGTGTCTGCATATAGGTAGAAAGAGTGATACAATTGGATTGCATTGCATTGTTCTTATTATATAGTAGTCATTTCAGTAAAACTCTTGCCTAGAGAGTTCCCATGAAATAGTATCTGCTCCTCTAAAAACATAATGGAGCGTGTAATAAATAAAAAGTGAGAACTCTTTTAAGACACTCCTATCACAGCAAATAACTAACTGCCATGTGGGTATTTCTGTCTGGAATGCCCTTCTTTTCATGGGTCCCTTGGTCAATTCCTATCCATGCTTTAAGCCTGAGCTTCACTATCAGTTCCTTAAAAACAGATTTCCCTTGTCCAAGTTCAAAAATAGCTTTCTCCTTGAATACTTTCTCGTCACCCTCTTAATTTCCCTTTATAGAACCTATTACAACTAGGTTCTATGGTTTTTCAATTCATGTCTGCCTCTCCTACCTTCATGAAGACAGTCTGTTTCCATTTTGTACATTGTTATACTCTTAGAAAATAAGCATTTTCTGAAGGAATAAATGAATGGACATCCAGCTGTATCACTACCATGTCTTAACTACTTTATAAAAATATATAGACTCTGCCAAAACTGGTTTGGCTCAGTGGTAGAGCATCGGTCTGTGGACTGAAAGGTCACAGGTTCTATTCTGGTCAAGGGCATGTACATTGGTTGCAAGCACATCCCCCGTAGGCAGCTGGTCGATGTTTCTCTCTCATCGACGTTTCTAGCTCTCTATCTCTCTCCCTTCCTCTCTGTAAAATATCAATAATATATATATATATATATATATATATATATATATATATATATATATATAGTTTTTTAAAATAAAATAAAATATATAGACTCCATATTTTGTAAATAACACATTTACCTGTGCTTTCCAATTCCCCTCCTATTTCCATTAGTTTTTGGTAATAACAACTATTTGGTTGACAAACATTGTTTTCCTTGTATCCCTATACACCCCTTGCTTTTCTAGATTCTCCATGCTCTATGTATTTAAACTCTATACAGCTAATTAGCAGCTAAGAACATCATATATTCTCCTGCTCTTGTGTGAAGCCTCAAAAATAACACCAACGGTAGAATAATAACCATGAATTTTATAAACACATTTTGCATTTGACTAATTTGCACATGTTAAAGATTTGATGTAACTAATAATTCATCAGTCTTTTCTCCATGCAAACCAACAAAATGATAACATCAGTTTGAATATCAAACATAATGATACTGAGGCAGCTTTCAATCATCACTAAGAAAATAATAGCATCAGCTTGAATCTCAAACACAATGATACTTCTGTAGCGTTCAATCATCCATGTTAATAAAATAGATACAATTCATTTCCACCAATAAATGCAGAGCCTCCTTTACCCTTGTTTTGTTTTCCCCTTTAACCCATTATAAGGTCTGCAAAGGAGGGAAAAGATGGAAACCCCCACTTCCTAGTAAGTCAAAGTAGACTAATGCCCTTTAACCAAAAGTAGTCTACTATCCTCCAGGAAATAAGAGAAGGTGGGGGTGGGGGGTGGGGAGGAGAAATGCAGACGAGGAAGGAGTCATGGTAACTCACAAAGAGAATAATAGGTCCCTAGATATTCTCAAATTATATTTTGGAAGAAAATTTGAGCTATGCATCAGAGGTTTGCCAATAACAGGAAAGATAACACAGTGACATTAGGCATTCATTTTTTTTTTTTGTCAAAATTAAACTACTAAAGTACTATTCTCAGTACTACAGAGAGGCATAACCAAGTTCAGTGAAGTTATCAATACTTTCATGGACACAGCCTTCCTCTGCAGTCACATGGCTCTTGGTCTCCCACCTCCAAGTGGTTAAAGCAATATTACTTCCAGGGAGATGCATGTAATTTTTCATTACATGGTTTCAAATCAAGCTCCAGTCTTAGAAAATAGAAACAGAAAATCAGCATTGTGAAGTATTATAGATTTTGCATGTCTAAACAGCTGTGATGAATTAGTCACAGTTGCAATGAACTGTAGGAAAAAATCTACAGGCAATATATTGCTTTTGCAAGTTTTATATTAAAGTAAAAAAAAAACCCTTAAGTAATATTATATAATAAATTATTGTAACAGTGGTTGGCAGTAGGAGTAATTTAAATAAGATTAATTTAACAACCTTTAAATATCAATAAGTAATAAATATCTTCATGCATGGGGGTCCATACTTCACTTTATTTAGAAGTAATGAGTTGCCTGATTTAACCCTAATAACAAAATAGTAATACTCTTCAGCTTTTAACAATTTCTATTAGAAGAGCTTGAATACTGCCACTAGTGGGCAGATATGGCATCTGTTCCATATTAGGCATGCAAAAAAAAAAGTGTTGGGAAGTTGTTCCCAGATTAACTTTGTGAAGGAAAATCAAAACAAACACAAACACTAAACCAAAGCAGGTGATCAACTCCACTTTTCGAAAAATCTGTTCTGAACTCTAAGGAGAAGTAGTTGTCAAACCTCAGAGATACCCAACTTTTGACAGTGAAATTCTGGAGCCTTATAAAATCTAGTGTAGGGTTTTTCAAGTTACTTCTTTATCTCTGAATACAAAAACAAAACAAAACAAAACAAAACAAACAAACAAACAAACAAACCAACCCCGAGAAGGATTGGTGTTAGTCTATTGATATACACACATACATACATTTGGATTGACTTTCAATTATTATCTTTCTCCTCAACTTCTCTTGCCTCTCCCTTCTGCACTCTCTCATATCACTTCTTACCCTCCTCACTATTATCTTTCTCCTCAACTTCTCTTGCTTCTCCCTTCTGCACTCTCTCATATCACTTCTTACCCTCCTGCACTGCCACATGGCTGTGTTGAAGTTAAGTATTCCATTTGTTGAGTGACAAACAGGAAGGTGAAAAACTATAGAGAGATGTTCTAAACAGTTTTTCTTTAAGTTTTTTTGAGTTTTAAAAATTATAATAATGGTCTTGGCCCACATAGTTCAGTGGTTGAGCAATGACCTATAAAACAGGAGGTCACAAGTTCAATACCTGGTTAGGACACATGCCCTGGGTTGCAGGCTCAATCTCCTATGTGGGACATGCGGGAAGCAGCCAATCAATGATCCTTACTCATCATTCATGTTTCTATCTCTCTCTCCTCTCCCTTCCTCTCTGAAATCAATAAAAATATACTTAAAATTATAATAATGATAAAGATTTTGCTTAGTGTAGTATTGAGTTTAACTCAATTTTTTTACTGTAGTTGCAAGTTTTCCACAGTAAAATGTTTTTCATTAGTAAATAATCTTATATAATAAAATGTCCAATATGAAAATTGACCGAAGAGCAGAATGACCTGTCCGGGGCAATGTGGGGGGGGGGTGCGCATGCCCAGGATTGGCGAGTAGGTGGCACCAGGCCAGACAAGGCAGGTCCAGTGGGCAAAGGGAGGAGACGGTGATCACGGGGGGGGGGGGCAGCAACCAGCTACAACAGAGGGGCGTTCAGAGGGCAGGGCTGGCCATTAGCAAGCTGGCGCCATCCACCAATCAGTCTACTGGTTGCCTCCTGCAGAGGGAAGCCAGACTTGGCTTAGGCCCATCTGAGGGCTCCCAGACTGTGAGAGGGTGCAAGCTGGGTTAAGCCCCTCCTTCCCCCAGTGAATTTTCATGTACTGTGCCTCTAGTAATAATATATAAACCCCAAAATGCTTTTTTATAGCTAAAGTTAGTTATGGTTCCTGTCTGGGAGAATTTATGAAGAAAAGAATCTTAAATAGCATATATATATATATATATATATATATATATATATATATATATACAATAAAGTTTTGATTTGGCATTGGAAAAGATGATTGTTAAGTTAGTGGGCTGGTGACTACTCTGTACTAATCAGACAGCTTGACACTTGATCACAATGGGAAGAGAAGATAGAATGGCTTTGAAGAGCAAAACATCACAATATAAAGAGAATAAGCAGGTGTAGGTATCAGCTCCATAAGATCTGGATTTTGACACGAGTCTAAACAGAGCCTCTGAAATTGAGGAAAGGTTGCAATGATTTATTATAATTTAAAAAAGTAAAGTTGAACCTTCAAAAACAATACAATGAACTAAATAAGTAAAATTTATCTAGAAAATTAGGAGTTTGAAGTTTTATTAATTTCAATGCTTAAACCAGCAGTCTTTAAAATTTGGTATGAATAGACTCCTCAATATAAGTTTGTTAAAAATCCAGATTTCAGTTCTCCAGCTGACATGTTAATGCATTTGGTCTTAGAATTGATACAGGGATATGCATTGTTATCATGAATTCCCATTTGAAACCAAGGTAATTTTTCAAGGACCACACTTGTAAAAGAGTAGATCCAAACAAGGATTGTGAGATATATATATATATATATATATATATATATATATATATATATATATATTTATAACTAAAATCAACCATTTAATCAGCATGTTTTTCTAGGCTAATATACTTAAACATCTTGAAAAGAAAAGAAATAACCATTCAGAATGTAATATTCTATTATAACTAAATACTCAATTAAAAACAGTGAATATAAAAAATATGATGGAAGGCGCTCAACAAAGATTTAAAAATAACTAAGTTTTTCTGCATTATTTGTCCAATGAATATTAAAATATATAGTTGAGTAAATTAGCAATTAAAGAAAATGCAGCGAATAAATCTATTGTAAAACTGTAATCTGAAAGTGGCCTTTTATTTGTGTCTTGAGCATATAATACATTTTTCTTTCATTAAATAGTTGCATGCTGTTTTCTTGCATCTATTTATCCTATTAGTTTTTGATTCATATTTGACTGCTTATAGTTCTGATTCTTAAACAAAAAAAGAAGAAATAGGTCACTTAAGTTCCTCCACCAACAGCTTGCATATACACTCAGCTCAATGAGTCAGTGGAATCCCTAATATGGCCACAGTGCATCACAATATCCTTATCGCCAACCCTACAGGATCTTGAGTAAATATATGCATCCTGGCCATTTACAAATGAAAAGTGGTCAGAGTTCATGTCGAAAATGAAATATTCCTAGCACATCCTTGCCATGCCAAAAATATCTAGAGCAAGCAACATGACCTAGTACTTTTTTATTTTATTTTAGCTTCCAAGTTCTTTTCTATCTTTGTCAAATGCCAAGTTTATTTTATTTTAAACAAAACTATTAAAATAGTTTATTTTTAGGGGTGTGGCAATTACACAAGAATTAGCAAACACCAAGCCTTCTCTTGATATATTTCTATTTCACTTTTTTCTTTCTGCTACAATAATTGATTGCTTGATTCAATCAATATTTACTTCTAAGATCTGCCACCCCAAACCAAAATAAGGTGTGGGTGTGGCAAAGTCCAGTTACCCCAAATTCTCAAATCTTACTAAGAAGGAAGGAAACTATTAACACTTTATCTCAACCCAGGACAAGGAAACCAAAGAACTCTCAAGTTGGTCCCAATTACAGAGCGGGTAATGTGAAAATAGGCAGAGGGTTACGAGGAGCGATGAGATAGTACCCTGTTTCCCTGAAAATAAGACAGTGTCTTATATTAATTTTTGCTCCCAAAGATATGCTAGGTCTTATTTTCAGGGGATGTCTTATTTTTCCATGAAGAAGGATAGGGTACACATTTATTGTTAAATGAAAATAAAAGAAATTTATTACCTGTATACGGTACGGTAGTACGGTAGTTTTCAACACAAACCAGACAAACTGTGAATCCTGGGGGCCTTATTTTCAGGGGGATGCCTTATATTTCACTCAGAAGGAAACCTGTAAGTAGGTCTTATTTTCAGAGGATGTCTTATTTTCGGGGAAACACGGAAGGATCTGGGGACTGGAATTGGGGAGGAATATGTCTGTATAGAGTATACGTTGAAATATGAGAAGGTACTAAACGTATGCTTTTGGCCACTAAGATACAGATTAAGACAACTTTGTGAATATATCCATACAAAACCCACAATCAAGATGAACAAGTAGCGATGGCATGAAATGCTCATGGACAATATGGGTGTGGAAGGGTGTCAACAATGAGTGACCACCTGGCACAGGTTGTATGGCCCAGCTGACGAGAGTAGAGAAAATATGGAAGGTGAAGGACATGGTCCCTGTTTTCTAGAAGGGGATATGCCCACTGGCCAGGGCACTTTGAAATGGCCAGCCTACAGATTTCTAACTAAGTGCAAATGAACATGAGTCATATAGTTGAGATCAACAGAAATGAGTAAGGATTAGTAAGGCCAGAAAGAAAAAGAAGGTGGCTCAGTTAGAAAGAGTAGCTTGATGCAAATTGGCTAGAAATGGGAACAGGCAGCATGTTTAGGAATAAATCTTTGGGGTGATAGGGATTTATAGCCTATGGGGTGGACAAAAATGGGTGGAAAGGAAAAGGAACAATAAATTGGGGCTGCTGATAAAAGTCTATGCTTAGATATCATACTAAAGAAAGATGGACATAATTTCATAGAAATAGAAACTGCTAAAGATAAAGGTGAAGGACAGAATGGGCAGTTGGAAGTCATGAAGAAAAACTAATGAGGATATTTAGTGTTTGGGGCTACCTAGTAGTTTTCCTTCTGCCAAGAAGATTGCTATCTTCCTTTTAAAGAATTGCTGGGCTTGCCCTAACCTGTTTGGCTCAGTGGATAGAACAATGGCCTGCGGACTGAAGGGTCCCAGGTTTGATTCCGGTCAAGGGCATGTACCTTGGTTGCGGGCACATCCCCCGTGGGGGGTGTGCAGGAGGCAGCTGATCAATCTTTCACTCTCATCAATGTTTCTAACTCTCTATCTTCCTCCCTCTCTGCAATAAATAAATAAATAAATAAATAAATAAATAAAATCAATGAAATATATTAAAAAAAGAATTGCTTGGCTCCCCTGGTCTCCCCAGGTGTTGGTGGGTGCTGGTTATTCTAATACCCACTGTATCACACCACACCCGTGCAGGGTCACAGCACCCTTCCACTCATCTTCTAGATACATCTAAAAACCAGTCATGGAAACCATGTCATTTGTAATGGATGCCATCTGCCTGGAATTTGGACTTCAGCCCAGTAACCAAAAAAAGTGCTCATTTTACCTGCAGTTCCCTTGCCTGGAACTTCTTCAACTGGATAATATTTTCTCCATTCTCCACTTTTTAGCCATCCAGGTCACCTTGGTTCCTATCCATTTCTTTTTATTTAAAAAAAATTTTTGAGACACACTATGGAAAATTTACTGACAACAGGCGACATTGCAGATGCTTTTTTTTTGAATATTACATTACACTGATTCAGAGCATACAAATGGTTTCTTAACAATAATAAAACATACTTAATTGGGGGGAAAGGGCATTTAAATTTTGGGTTTAGAATTCACTGAATGGAAAACTACAAACAGGACAGTTGCCAACTAAATATGGGACAGACCTGCCATGAAGAACAAAGACACTTCAGCTCTGCCACTCTGTTCTCAGACCTATTACACCCACTTACACACATTACACATACAGGCACACATCTCATAGAACACACACACTCCTATGTCCTGCTCCCTCATACACACTTTATATAATACAGACATGCATACAGCTTTAAACACATACCCATATACCTAGACATACACACCCTACTTATAGAACACATGTTCATAAACATGCACACACATACACCCTCAAACATATACACTTGTTGGCTGGATCAAGCAGAACAAGAACATGTGAATTAAGTATGTCATCCGTATAGAGCCTCTTAGATCCAGTGGATAGTCATAGCACTCATCCCTGGGAACTCAACGTAGTTGGGAAACTCTCAGGAGCAGCAGCCTTAAATCTATCCTTTCATTTTTATGTATTACAATGGAAATTTCAAACATGCCCCCAAGTAGAGAGAGCAGTAAATGAGTTCTCATATACTCATCACCCAGCTACAAAACTCAACAGTTCATGAGGATTCTTGTTTCCTTTATAGTTCTAGCTACCCTCACCCTACAAAGGAAAATTTTGAAATGAATTCTAAAGAGAACAATGTGTTACCCATAAGTATTTCAGCATGCATCCCTAAAACAAGGGTTTGGGCCAAAACCAGTTTGGCTCAGTGGTAGAGTGTAGGTCTGAGGACTGAAAGGTCCCGGGTTCAATTCCGGTCAAGGACATGTACATTGGTTGCGGGCACATCCCCGGTAGGGGTTGTGCAAGAGGCAGCTGGTTGGAGTTTCTCTCTCATCAACGTTTCTAGCTCTCTATCTCTCTCTCCATTCCTCTCTGTAAAATATCAATAAAATAAATATATTTAAAACAAGGGTTTGGGATGTTTCCCATGCCCATTTGTAGCACTGGTTCTGCAGCCTGCCTAGCAATTCTAAGCTCCCACATCCCTTCCACCAGATTCCTGTTTTGCTCAGTTGCTCAGAGCTGTCTGGGTTATATCTGATGCCCCATCTGTGGCAGGAGTCATCTCATGGTGGGCCAGTGAAGGGCACCTTCTAGGAAAATGTTAAAGATACAGGAACATGTCTTAGCAATAAAAAGAGGTTCTATGAGACATGGAGTAAGGGACTGAAAGAGGGGTATTGGGAAGAAGACAGGGGAGGACAGGAGACTGCCTGAACTTGGGGAGGGAGAACATAGGTGGGAGTCACTGTATCCTGGCAGCCATGGTACACTTTGGTTACTTCAGGAATTATTTCTCTTGCTTTGGACCCAGTTTTACCTTTTAAAAGCTAAAATCTTGTTACAACCACATTAAGTGAAATTCTCAACTCTGGTTATGTAACACAATGCAAACAATTGTACATTTTTTTGACTCCCCAACACAGGTCATCCTCCCTTAAAATCAAAGACAGAAGAAGGAATATAACTTAGAAAGAACCCATGGAAATGTAGTTTTTCTTAATTCCTAAGTTTGCTGTTGTCCTTGAGAAAACCCAAAAGCTGTCTGAGATGCCCTCTGTGGAGGGGGTTCTATTTAGTGCATGAGTGTGAGCATGTGAGAGCAACTGCTTTGCTGACTGTCTACACCTCCCAGCACCTGGATCGGAATGTTCACGTGGGCAGCAGAGCAGTACGAAAAATTGAAAGGCAGGGTCAATGTCTCCAATAGAAGAATAACTCTCTTTTGGTTGAAAATGAGAATCACTGAAATTCTCACAGCAATGTCACAGCCCTTGGAAGTTATACTATAAAATCTGAAATCTCAAAAATGTGAGCTAGAAAGTAGCAAAAAAGTAAGCATGGTCATAGGAGTACAAAGTCATTCAATAGATGAACCTACATCAGGCTGCAAAGCAAAACAATGTCTGGAGAAAGGCAGAAAGAGACAACTTGATTCTATGTGTTCCAAGTGCCTGTGCATCCTGAGATCAGAGCTAGATAGCAAGAGAGAACAGCAGATGGCACAGTCAACAAGGAGATCCTAGAAATGCAGAGGTCACATTTCCATGTTAGATGCATGCTGCTCATTAGCACAACAAACTCACCCCCTCCCCACCCTAGGAGACCAGAGATTTGTAATCTGTAATAGTTTGGAAATGAAAGGCCAGCTTACACTCTCTGGTCAGCCTCCACCAAGAGCTTCTTGCTATAATTTGGAGGCTATAAGGATACGATGATCTGAAAAAAATATGTTTGACAACATTTGTAGCAGATGGACAGGTAACAGTACAATATCACAAGGATAGATGCTGTTTTTGTGATCATGAATGGACTGCTCAAAGCTCAGTCCTTCACATTCAGTCTCAACTCAAAGACGGTAACTGGCACTCTGGAGCATTTAATTACCAAGTCATCCTATCCCAAGACACTCACCCAGTGGGTACCCAATAAATATTAATTACGGGTGATGATAAAGGGAGCAGCTCATTCTGGGGTGAGACGAGTTTGCTATTCAGCAATGCAGCTCCTACCCTGATAGGACTCCACAGGTAGAAGAGTGAGGCAAAACGATTTCTCTAATTGAAACAACGGGGGTTCTTCAGGTAACAGAATGCAATTACCTACCCTGGAATTTGGCCAGAGCAGTGGGGTGCAGGCCTCATGCTTTCAAAGAGGAGGTCACCATGGTGCAAAAGCGGGAGATGGTCCATCCACAATGACATGAAGTGCCCAAACTCACCATGGTGAATGTGCGGTTGTCAAAGGTAAATGATGATGCTGCTGTGATGATGCATCACCGAGGTACCTCTTTGTAGGTATCTACATCTACTTGGAATAATTCATGAAAAGAATCTGAGGAATGAGACCCTGTTGCAAGCCAGGTATCTTTCCTGTTCTGCCTTTCTTTTGGAAAAGTTGCTCTAAGTTGGCAAGTGTTAATAGTTCATCAGGCGCCCGGAGAGAAAGAAGCGAGAGCAGGTTCTTTCTCTTCTAAATGCCCATTCGGATTAGTTTGCCACTCATGCGTCTCTCTTCATCCAGAGGAGTCCCCTCCGCTTTGAATACATCATCCCACTTCCTCAGTCTGGTCTCACAGCACTGCAACAGTGTGCTCCATTTTACCAGAGAATAACATTTGACAGGAGAAACCAACACTGACTCCTCTTCAGAGGTTAAGTGACCACCACCTACAATGATTAAAATGCCCCATGGTTCTAATTATGCAGATTACTCTTGATAGAGTCTTTCAAATGTAAATTTTAAACTGGCCTTGTTTTTAAATCTGCAACTGATGCTCTTCTGGCCTTATCTTATTTTGTATGTCTCTAGGAGTACTGGTTTAAATTGCTCCATTTCTGAGGACCAGGAGGGGAAAAAAAATCAAATCTACAGATGGCTAGCATCTGTGGTTCTACAGTGTTAACATGTACAATAACACACAGCATCTAATTGAATACAAGAATGTAACTCAATTGAGGGTCTGCGCTAACATCATAAACCATGACAGCGCAGCCTGAGCAATTAATAAATAGTAACAGCATCTCTCAATTGAGTTCTGTCAGGAAGAGGCATTGTAAGGCAGTTTTCTGCAGTATACTGTTCTTGAATTACACCTGCTAACTCAAGGAGAGCGGATCCTCTTCTAAAATCAAGTCACAGCCATTAATTTTTAATATATAACACTAAAGACAAACAATGTCAACAACAGAGAGGAAGACACATAATGGACCAGGAGCAAGTGATTAAGAACTGATTGTTGTTGTTTGGGAAGAGTTTTGGTCTCTGACACTCAGTGTCAGCTTACTGAAATCCATCTGAACCTACGCGTCCCCTCAATGTCATTTTAAAAAATCGAAGTAAACATCAGAGTTGAAAGAAGTAATACAAAGAGACAGAGCAATCTTCTCAAGCTACCAGGCATTTCTTCCTGCTGCCGATAAACATATCCTTGAACAGTCTAGAGCACTGGATGAGAAAGGAGAAGGTGGTGAATATTTGGGGCAAAAGGCCTAAATGAACCACATCAAGACAGCACTGTTACCTTGGAAGTATAATTTTCTACCCTAACTGCATTTCAAAAAGCACTTGCCCTGGTTCTGTTTGAAAATCCATTCCCATTGATTGAGAGGTCAAGATCCTCTGTATTTGTGGCCTTGCTGTACTTCCTTTGTTGGCACTAGGAATTCCCTTTTACCAGGGTTAGTACATAAGCAAACCTATAAAATATTCTTGAAAAATATTAAAATCACGGATAAATAAAACTTGGCATTGAGGGCATAAGAATTAATTTCTAGCCAAAACCAGTTTGGCTCAGTGGATAGAGCATTGATCTGTGGACTGAAAGGTCCCGGGTTCGATTCCGGTCGGGGGCATGTACTTGGTTGTGGGCACATCCCCAGTAGGGGGTGTGCAGGAGGCAGCTGATCAATGTTTCTCTCATCGATGTTTCTAGCTCTCTATCCCTTTCCCTTCCTCTCTGTAAAAAATCTGTAAGAAATTATATATAATTAATTTCTAGGCAGCAAATGACTTATTCTTTCTTCAGATGAAAAACACTTTATGTTGACCATAGAATGCTAGGCTAATTTAAAAAATTCAAATTGTTCTTGATTGCAGTTGTAAAAGAACTTTAAAAATCAAGTTGTTTCGTTCAGTTTTGTTCTAGGTTTCAAATAATAAAAACTAATTCAGGTTATCCTAAACCAGACAACACTTGTATGGCAAAGATTCTGGACCCCTGAACAGAGCCACATAAATAAGGAGCAATCAGGACCCCAGGAAAGGCAGAAACCAAGGCACCTCCACAGACTTTTGTCAGCATTATTCTGGAACCTTCCTTATTGTCCATTACTTCCCAACTTTCATTATTCAAATATGCAGAGGAATACCTGTTGGAATTTGCTGGTTCATAGGTCAACATTAAATCACTGAGCCATGCAGGCTGGGCACTTTTTTTTTTAACCAGTTTTGTAACTATGAGTTTGCATTAGCTAACACTGATGGTGGTGTTTGACAATATTGACTTTGAAGGCTTCACAGCAAATGTGTGTGGTATTCATTTTAAATTATTAAAATAAAAACTTTATATTAAAAAGAGCCAATACTAAAAAGATTCTAAATCATCTAAATAAATTCATTTGTCTTTGTGGACTGAAAATGTCATCTAACTATAGTTCATAAATTTTAGAGACCTAAAATTATTCATAATTGTCTAAATTAAATCTTAAAAAATGTGAATTATTGTCATTGGTTGAATATATTAGGTTTTTCTTATCCTACTGTTTTTATCTAGGGTCATCTGTTCAGTCCAACTTTAAGCCTTGCTCATAACAGACTATGGTAGACAGTAAAATGGCATACTTGGATTTTTAAAAATTCTTCTATTTTCTAACAAAGAGTAGAGAAAACACATTTATAGTTATGTCTTTAAACTTCATTTCACTTGAAATCATATTCTTCTTCCTGTGTTGGCTTCAAATATGTCTGTTTCATATCTGTTTGTATTTGTAACACTCTTCTAGTAGACTAATCTTCTTGGTCTAAACTGGACACATATGGTCAGTACTTACTTACTTACTGAATGAATGAATGAATGAGTGAGTGAGTGAATGAGCAAGAAATCACACATAATAGCACACAAATGGATTGAGTTTTCTGACTGTTCCCACATTGATTTTTTAAAACATTCTATCTTATTACTTACCTGTTCAAAAAGTTTTTCAATGAATTTCTTGTCTAAAGAATGAAGCTCCACATTCTCTAACTTTCAAAACTTCAGATATGTTTACTTTTACAGCCTTTTCTCCAACCATTAATTGTTATGATTTCTGCAAGAAGTTTCCCTTCTTATCTTTGGTCCCATTGTTTCTCTCTTCCATCTGATGGAGACATCTGCCTGTTCTTTATCTTATACTCCAAAATGTTCTCTTGCATTTTGTGTTAATTATAGTGACTCTCACAACCCATGAACTACTGGCTCAGTGAAAAATCTGGTAGGTGGATTATAAAATTCTAACTGTCCTTCAAGAATGAACCCTAAGATGTTTTTCCATGAAGGTTACCCTAAATATTTCATTTAGAAATCATCTTTCTTTTTAAAAAATATATATTTTATTGATTTTTTACAGAGAGGAAGGAAGAAGGATAAAGAGCTAGAAACATCGATGAGAAAGAAACATCAACCAGCTGCCTCCTGCACATCCCCTACTGGGGATGTGCCCAAAATCAAGGTATGTGATTCCTTGACCGGAATCAAACCTGGGACCTTTTAGTCCTTAGGCCGAAGCTCTATCCACTGAGCCAAACCAGTTTTGGCTAGAAATCATCTTTCTTACCTCTGAATTCCTTTTCATAACCCAAGGCAACATAGCAAGCTGCCTCCTTAGCCCGGGGGGTCCTGACCATGCTTGCTTTTCCCATGCCATTCTCTATGCCTACTAGCCTATTGACTAAATTTTTCTTGTTTGTTTGACTTTCTCTATTATGACATCACACCAACTCCATGATGCCAGGGACCTTTTCTTGCTTGTTTATAGGTATATAAACATACATGCTGAATAAATGAGTGGATCCCTACAGAAAACTATGCACATATTATTTATTCCCTTGGGTTATATATATATATATATATATATATATATATATATATATTTATATATATATATTCAAATATTTCAATTGACCAAATTCTTAAAAGTTAAGATGGTAGGTAATTCTTCTTTGACTTCAGTACTTTCATTCATTCAATATTAATAGGAATAGAGCAAACATTTATTGAGTGCTTACTAGATGCCAAGAACTGTGCTAAGATAATTATATGCTACATTTTATATGAAACACATAACAATCCTATGAGGCAAAAACTAATTTTAATGACCATTTTCATGTAAGTAAATGAAAGTTTCAGGGAAGTTTTGACATTGGTCTTTACTTTGAGTGAAATAAGGAGACATAGAAAGGATTTGAAATAAAGCAGATGTGGTTTATTTAGCTTCTAAAGGGAATGTTCTGGCTACCATTTTTGAGAACAGAGATTGGAAGAGGCAAGAGTAAAAGCAGGAAGACCTGTTAAGAAGAGGCCAATGCAAGGACCCAGGGAGTGCACTAACTCCAGGGAGCAGCTCCTGCACTGAGTGTCTGCCCCCTGGTGTTTCAGTCAACCAGTTGTGATGGTCCCTTAGGTGTTTATATATAGACTAGTGGCCTGGTGCACGGAACTCATGCATGGGAGGAGGGGGTGTTCCTGCACTCTCTGCACTCTCTCCAATCTGGGGCTCCTTGGAGGATGTCTAACTGCCAGTTTATGGGATGAGGCGTAAGTCAGCAGTCGAACATCCCTCTCACAATCTGAGACTGCTGGCTCCTAAATGCTTACCTGTCTGCCTGACTGATTGCCCCTAACCACTCTGTCTGCTAGTTTGCTTGCCCCCAACTGCCCCATTCCCCTCCTACCGTGTTTCCCCGAAAATAAGACATCCTCCGAAAATAAGACCTACTTAATGGAAACATAATACATCCCCTGAAAATAAGGCCTAGCTCATCTTTGGGAGCAAAAATTAATATAAGACATTGTCTTATTTTCAGGAAAACAGGGTACCTGCTCACCTCCAAATGCCCCCCTCCCCCAGCCTGGTCACCCTCAACTGTCCTCCCCTCCTGGCTTTATCACTCCTAGCCACCTCTACTTCGGCCCTGCCACCATGGCTTTGTCTGGAAGAACATCTGGAAGGTCTCCCAGTCTAATTAGCATGTTACCCTTTTATTAGTATAGATAATGATGTAAAGGCTTCTCTGCTGTCTTAGCTTCTTTCTGGCTCTACCTAAAACTACAGGTTTTAGATTTAAAACAGGTTTTCAGTCTTTAAAATACCAGTAACACAATTGCCATAAAATTGAAAAGTTTTTCCATCACCCCTTTGCTCTCTGACACTCTTTATTTACATCTTTTCAATCTGGTTTTATTCTGCTTTGTTAGGGCAGCAATTACTTGGGATCACATTGACATACCTATTATGTAATATCCAAAGATCTCTCTTACTTTGTTCATTCTCTTGATGACTTTTGACCTCTTGGTATTTTTCAGATCAGGTAGTTAGTTGAGTGTGGGTGGGGAAGAGAGTAAAGAGATGAATGCACAGGTGAATGGCTGTACACATTTAATTGGAACTTTTAATAGAACACCTTGTGGACTATTCAGACAAGAGAGTAGAGAGCTGGTATCCTTGACGACAATGTAGGCACACAGCTAAACAAAGGAAAGACTGGGAGATTCACAGTAGGAGATTTAAGTAGTAGATCACTGGGGTACTGCCTTTTGGTAAAAGCCTCAAAAAATTTCAGATGCATTTATGAAATGTACCTTGGATAATGGCTCTTTAGAACATTTGAGCAAACAGCATTAATAATTGGCATAATGGCTGATGGATCACTATAAAAACTGATGCTGAGTGTTAAATTTTCTATATGGTTACAAATAATGGTTATACCTAATGCAGTTATGAATGGAAAAACATGATCAGTGATTATTAAGGAATAAGAATTGACTTTTAGCAACAGTTAGCCATGTGTCATTGAGCTGAGTTCCCCCATAGGTAAAATGGGGTGAAAATGTTTATTTTAGAGGTAATTGTAAACAACACTCCTGGCAATTTAGGATATTGTATGGTCTGATCGAAATTAAAGTGAATTTATTAATGATCAATCCTGTCTGAAATCCAACAATAGTAGGCATTTATTATTTAACTCCATGGCATTCATACTCATTCCAGTAAACATCTCACAATTTTAATGTGGAGATATACTTTCTCCCCATCTCAGTGCATGAGATTCCATCTATCTCTAGGAGTGGACATTTGACCCTGGAAAAGGCCATTCAGCATAACAATTCCTCATGTCACTGTGATTGGCTCAGAAACAAATATGTGATCAAGATTTTTGATGGGAGTGTCCTTGCCATCCTGCACACAGCGACAGATGAAGTCAGTGAACAGACTAGAGAAATACAGAGCTGCCAAGTCCTAATGACAACATTGTATTCCTGAATTTAGGTACCGTATTGCAAGACTTCATGTTATGTCATATGCTTCATTCATTACCTTTTGTGTGTAAGCAAGTTGAGTCAGACCTTCTGTCACTTGACACAGGGAGGTTACCCAATAAGTCAAGAAATTGCTTGATAAATTATTACCCAATAAATCAAGAAATAGCTTGCATATAATTACCCTTTGTTAAAAAGCCATGTTTGTACTATATCATAAATTAATGTTTCCCAAATATCTAGGATGATGCAACTGGTTTGTCTCATAGCCTGTACTAATTTTATAGGAATAACTGTAACATGATAAACATTTTGGGATGTGGGTATAAATTATCACTGCTTTCAATAGATCATCCAAGGTACATTTCACCAATGCATCTGAAATTTTTTGAGGCTTTTTCCAAAAGGCTGTCAGCAGCAGCCCAATGATCTGCTACTTAAATCTTCTCCTGTGAATCTCCCAGTTTTTCCTTTGTTTAGCTATGTGTGTACATTTTAAAACATACAATATTAATTCATAACAATATATTATACAATTTAGAAAATGGAAAATGGCATACAATTATATTTTATGAGTAAAATACAGAAAAATGACAGATGGGAAGGGTAGAATCAAATTTTTTTGAGGACAAAAGGCAGATCAGAACATGCATCAATGGAGTTAGTTAAGAATAATTCACTGGTTTTAATTTCTTAGTTTTGACAATTGTATAGAGTTGTGATAAATACATACAATGGAATACTACTTAGGCATAACAACAGATTACTCCCATTTGTAACAACATGAATGGATCTTGAGAAAATGTTGCTAAGTGAAATAAGTCAGACAGAAAAAGTCAAGAGCCACATCATTTCACTCATGTGTGGGATGTAAAACGGAAAGCAACAAGTGAACAAACAATGAAAACAAACAAAAACTCATAGACAGACAATAATATGGTGGTTACCAGAGGGAAACAGGGGGAGGGAATAGTAAAGAGGCGTAAAATACATGGTTATGAAAGATGATTTGACTTTGGGTATCATATAGTAGGTATGGCTATGTTATCCCAAATAATTGCTGCCCTAATACAATGCAATATACAGATCATGTATCATAGAATTATACCTTTGAATCTTGTATCACTTTATTAATAATGTCACCCCAAGAAATTTAATGAACATTAAAAATTGAAAAAGTACTCTCTATACTATCTTTACAAGCTTCATAATCTAAAATTATGTTAACTCATAAATTTATTACATATATTTTGAGTATCAAGTTAGGAAAATTATTTTTAGCAGTAATATACTAGTAAATGTAACTTACAGTGCTGGGGAAAGGGACCTTTATAACTTGCAATGATAGGGAAGTTAATATCAACTTTCTGGAAGTTCATTTGGTAATATTTAATGGACAAAATCCATTAAATCAACAAACACTTTGCTCCAAAATTACCTCTTTTAGAAAAATATTCCTAGGAAATGAGAAGGATGTACAAATATTTATGTAAATAGTATTTATGTAGGTAGTATTCTTTATGCTAGTTAAAAATTTAAGCTATGTACATATCCAGGAATAGGGATCTAATGAATGATGAAACATTAATAAATGCAATACTATTATACAAGAAACATATCATACTACTAGAGGCCTGGCGCACAAAATTCATGCCTGGGGGAAGGGTGTGTCTCTCAGCTCAGCCTGTACCCTCTCCAATCTGGGACCCCTTGAGGGCTGTCCAATTGCCCATCGAGGCCCTATCCCAGGATTAATTTGTTAATTTATTAATGTATTAATAAATCAATGTATTAATTAATTTATTAACACATTAATAACTTTATTAATGCATTAATAAATAAGTCCAGGACTGCTGACTCCCAACTGCTTGCCTGCCTACCTTCCTGATTGCCCCTAACCACTTCTGCCTGCCAGCCCGATCACCCCCTAACCACTCCTCTGCCAGCCTAATTGATGCCTAACTGCTCCCCTGTCAGCCTGATTGCCCCTAACTGCCCTTCCCTGTAGGCCTAGTCACCTCTAACTACCCTCCCCAGCTGACTATCTTGTGGCAGCCATCTTGTGTCCACATGGCAGAAGCCATCTTTGATCACATGGGGGCAGCCATCTTGTGTGTTGGAGTGATATTCAATTTGCATATTACTCTTTTATTAGATAGGATAGTAGGTAAGAGTATCCAGAAAATTAGAAGATTTATTGGGGAATATTAATTGGGGTAAAAAGCAGGCCATGCCTAGGGACCCCACCAGTGCACCAATCCATGAACTGGGCCTCTGGTATGCATATAAGAGCTTTGGTTAATCTCTTTCCTCCCATCCCCCTACCCCTTCCCTCTGAGATTCATCAGTCGGTTCCATGTTTTCATGTCTTGAGTATCTGCCCACTGGTGGTTAGTGCATGTCATAGCTACCAGTTGAACAGGTGAAAAGTAAAACAGTTGCTTAAGCTTTTATATATAGAGAAGATAATAACTAACAGAATTGGATATGGAATGAGAGGTGGCATGAGTTAAACACCATCTTAAAGATTTTGGCCTGAGAAAATAGGATGGAGTACCATTAACTGATATGAAGAAAACTATTGTTAGGATTAGTCAGAAGATAAGACCAGGAATTGAACTTTGAACATGTCAAACTTAGAATAGTTGTTAGACTTCTAAATAGAAATATTGAGTAAGCAGTTGAATATTTAAGTGTGGGGTTCAGGGTAAATCTTATGTGAAGTTAGATGTCATAAAAATAGACATAAGAACAGGTAAAGTCACCAAAGCAGGGAGATATTAGTGAAAGGAAGGTGTCAATGAGTGAGCCTAAGAAAACTCCAATATTGTGAAGTCAGAGAGAAGATAAGAAAATTGCAAAGGAGGACTCAAAAAGAGCAGCTAATGAGTTAGAAGTAAAGCCATTCTGGAAGCCAAGGGGTGAAATACTTAAGGCAGGAGTGGGGAGTGATCTGCTGGGACAAATGTTACTTAAGATGAGAGGAGGATGGACAATTGGGTTTAGCCACAAGGAGATCACTGATGACTTTTATAAAGTTAGTTTTAGTGAGTAGAGTGTGCTTTAAGAGAGTGAGACAGAAGGCAGCGAGTATAGAGAATGATTTCAACACATTTTCCTATTAAGAGAAAAGAAGATTTAGGGCCATTGCTAGCAGGGCAGGTGGGATTAAGAATAGAGTCTTAAAAATAGTATGCACATTTTGTGCTTATAGAATTTATGATAAAAGAAAGAAAGGAAAAGTCCTGGAATGAGGTCTTAGAGATAAAGAAAGACAATATGATCTACTACTCATTTGATGTTGGCATGCGTACGAGTCTATCTATCCACTCAAACATTATCTGTGGATTCTGTGGGGTTTCACATAACCTCCGTTTTCTCTATTTTTCAAAATATTGTCACAATGATTTTATACATTATAATTTATGACCAGTAAATACCATGGTAATAATTTGCAAGAAAGCCCCTGATGTTTCTTTCCTTTTTGCATTATATATTGTTGCAATAGACATAGAAGAAAATGATTGAACCCACAATCGTCAATGCAGACTTGGGTGTGGAATTCCACTGGAGGTTTTCAAGAGTAACACAAGGGAAGGAACCATCCTATACTTCTGTCTACCATTTCACATATAGTATGTTCCTTTATTTGCTACTTCAGCTGCCAAAAGATTTAACAGTTTGGGCATTTGAAGGTAGAAATACCATCAGTTAATGCTATGGTCTGAATATTTATTATCTCTCCCCCCCTACTAATTCATATGTTAAAATCCTAACCCTTTAAAGGTAATGGGATTTTTAGATGAGGCCTCTGAGAGGTGCTTAACAGGATGAAACTCTCAGGAATGGGATTAGCACTATAAAGAGAGGCTCCAGAGAGATCAGCAGCCCCTCTCACCAGGTGAGGATTCAATGAGAAGTCTGCAACCCAGAAAAGGGACCTACCCTGACTATGCAGGCAGCCTGACCTCATCTTCCAGGCCCCAGAACTGTCAGCAATGAATTTCTGCTGTTATAAACCTCCCAGTCCGTGGCATTTTGCTATAGCACTACAAAAAAAGCTAAGACAGTTAATTAAGAGGGAAAAATTTAGGAGAGTTGAAAAGGCATCAAACCATACTCATACACACAGAGCTCACAAACATAATCACATATACATGCCACACATTAAAAATAAATGCATAAACACACAGCTTCATGTATGCATATAAACACATGCAAACATATATAAGTAATACATGTAGACACATGCACCCATACCGGCAGCATACAAAGATACATGGATGGATACACACAGATGCACACAGATAGAGAAAAGTCTGTGAAGCTCAGGTTTAAGTTGAAGGCTTTTGGTTTTCTCTGGTGCTTCCTTTTCTGAGATAATTTACCATGTATTTGTACAAATTCAGGAATTATTCTGAATATCTAACATCTCAGAGAACTTCCTAAAGTGATACAAATATCCAGATCCCTAACCAAAGAGAACTGGGATTGACTAAATCATGGCCAGAATCCTCAAAGAAGATATCTCCACAAACTACTACACTGTACCAAGACCTAAGATGAGATGCCTCCAGTCCCTCTATCAGAAGTCCTATCTAATTTTATCCCCAAGGAAAAATGCAACACTTTCTTGCTGTCTATATATGTATATATGTATATTCATCTGAAATTTTGCATAAAACTTTTCATTAATTTATTCATAAATGTGAAGTATTTTTGCTTTTTTGATGTTTTTTGCCCTACCCATTTGAAGTCATGGAAAATGTTTTTAGAAGTGTACATCAGGCATTGATCTGGTCCTTCGATTAATGCCCAATTAAAGCATATATGTGATGGGGTTGTCACCTCCAATTTGTATAGGCACCTCCATCAAATGCGATCCAGTAGTTAAGTGATGGGGAAAGAAAGCATTAAATTATATTCTTCTCTCTAGTGATGCATTCTCTATATCCACATATCAAAGCCCTGGTAAATTTTATTCAGTATTATTTAAGGAATGGTACAAAAAAATAATAACAGACTGTGAGCTCCTTGAGGACAGGAACAAAGTCCTATAAACTCATTTCTATCCCTAACTCAACCACAGATCTGAATTATAGTAGATGCTCTTGTTGAAAACATTTAACATGTATGAAATTAATTTTGAATCAACTGATAACACAGGGCCCCACTCAAGGGGTTCCAATCTACCAGTGACATCCACCAGAAAGTCTCAAGACTCGCACAGTGCTTAAAGAGGCAGATACAAAGGATACGTTGTGTTAAATGGATCAACTTTTCTTTAAGGAAAAATAAATTATTATGTGTTCATGTTTATTCATCCTTTGAGTAGAATCATTATTGTTCACTTATTGCTACATTATACCATGCTATCTACAGAAATCATTCTGAAAAAAGACACGAGTTCATTTTCCTCCTCAGATGGTAACTTGACAGATAACAATGAGAGTGAGAGATATTTCAAGGAAACATTGGGAAAAGTTTTACTGTGAATGTGGGTTACAGATGTATAATGTGTATAGAATCTTTTGCATAAGTGCACGAAGGCTGGGACCTCTATCAAGCCTTACCTATGTGTGTATATGCACACACAGGTATAAATCACTAAAAGGTGGTTAGCCCCTAGGTCAGTTGGTCGGCAAACTCATTAGTCCAAAGAGCCAAATATCAACAGTACAAAGATTGAAATTTCTTTTGAGAGCCACATGTTTTAAACTTAAACTTCTTTTAAAGCCACTTCTTCAACATAGACTCGCCCAGGCAGTAGTATTTTGTGGAAGAGCCACACTCAAGGGGCCAAAGAGCTGCATATGGCTCACGAGCTGCATTTTGCTGACCAGGGCCCTAGGTCTAAAGGAAAGCAGAGTCTTGACTCAACAGCATTCTGTAGCCAGTAGCCCTGAGATATACAACGAGTACCCCATGCCACCCTCCATTTACTTTTCTCTCCTCCCTGTAGCTCAGTAGAGAGCACTTAGGCACCCGGTATCACAGGGGACCCCTTTTTCACAGGCTTTGCTGTCTTGTTCTCCAACCCAGAGCCCTTTAAGAAGTGACAGAAGCCATTTCTCAGGGAGCTCAGTAACCAAGGTCTATTTCCCCGCTCTCCTCCTGCCCCAAATTCCATCCTCCTGACACAGAAGCACAGTTAGAGATGAAAAATATGGTTCATTATCTTGGTGGCGCAGAGAAAAATGTTATGGCTTTATTTAGCAGTTGCTTTTATGCTTTTAAAAACATGTTAATTTCATTTTTTTATGTAATTGTGCATTAAATCATCTCAGACAATTGTGTGATTTGGAAATAAAAGTCCAAGAAAATAAGTAAAAGCCATAATGTGGTTTTCTCCGTGCCGCTTTGTGGAGTCTGTGTTTATGTTCCTCGAGCATTAGTGTCTCCGTTCCTTCCTGGGGAGATTAATCTGGAGGCTCAGAGAGACTCTTGCCTTCCTGTCTTAGTTCTCCCAGGGCTCGGAGCTTTTCCCTGTGGTTTCTGCATCTACTGTCCATGAATTACCAGCCCTGACAACATTAGGACTTAGAAAGCCTCATAATCCTTTAGTCTATTTCCAACTAGGGCCACTGGCTGGATGAAGACCTCGACCGGGGAGAGGAGGTATTTGAAAGAGATCCACTCTGCCTAAAGTAGAATTTTAAATCCCACACCATAGAAAACCGCCATCCTCACACAAAATACTGGTGATAGATTCACTCTATTTTTTTTTTAATTATGGTAGAATACAAGCAATGGGATGCATGCAATGCTATTCAGCATGGATGGGAGATGTTTTCCTTTAAAGAAGTTGGTCCATTTAACATAACCTCTCCTTTCTACCTCCTGCTTTAAGTATTGTGTGAGTATCGTGACTTTTTATGGATGTGAGTGTGGGGGCCCCTGTGTAATGAGTTCATTCAAAACTAATTTCATACGTGTTAATTTTTCCCAATATCCATCAATACATATACACAAATAAATTATTTTATTTTACTTTTTTTAGTGCATTTTAATGTAGATTATTGCTGTAAAGCATTCTTCTTGCTTTGAGGGAATGTGCACTAGTTTGCTAAGGCTGCTGTAAGCAAGCAGTGTAGATTAACAACATAAATGTAGGGTTTTACAAACAGGTTGGAAGTCCAAGGTTAAGGAGCTGATGGCATGGTTTGCTCTGAGGCCTGGGAGGGCAGGACCTGGTCCGGACCTCTTTGCCTGGCTTGAAGTTGGTTATCTTCTCCCTGTGACCCTTCACTCTGAATCCCCTCCACCATCACCTCCCCACACACACCATCCCCCAGTACACTTCTGTGTCCAAGATTCCCCTTTTCATCAGGACACCAGTCACATTTGGGTTAAGGCTACCCAAATGACCTCCTTTTACCTTGCTCACTTCTTCAGAGACTTATCTCCAAATGCGGCCACATTCCTACAGGCCGTGGTGAGGACCTCAGCACAGGGGTTTTAGGGAAGGAACATAGTTTGCACTGTAACAGTACACAAACCTCTTCTCTATTTCGCAGTGATGCTCATTCAAGTTAAAAACACACAGCTTTCAACGACTGGCATTCTGCAAACTACTAAAGATTAACTTCTTTTATAATTCTAAAATGAATTCCTATATGATATAGGCAGGAGTATACATAAAGAAAACAAACAAAATCACTTTGAATTTACTGGTGGTATAACCCTCAAGACAGATATATGTGTGTGTATGTACACATGCTCCAACCTACACAACAACCAAAGCATGTATATATAACCAGCGTGGAAATTAACTTCCGCCTCAGGCTACTGTGAAATGTCAATTAAACTGACAAACTTTCCAAGCTCGCTACTCTATCTTCCCGCCTTGGGGAGCTTTTGTATTCAATTTATTGTTAAACAAAACAGCCAACTTGGCAGCAGAGTTAGATTAACAAATTATAATAAACATTTTTTTTTGCCTTAAAAATAAGGTGAGCTAATATTCCTGTAGAATAAATGTTAGCAAGAGTAAAGATTTTGTCAGAGGGTATTTGTTTGTTATCACTTCAAATTGAGCAGGAGCAAAAGAATGTGCCCACGAGCTTGTTTGGTTTAAACAGAGCCTAAAAGGAAGCTGACTAACAACTAATAGTGGCTTCATTTAACATTTCTTTTATTAACATTTAATATTTAATTTAGAGGAACCGATGTCACAAGCCCAGAGGAGCCTGGGAACAGCTGTGGGCCTCGCTTTAAATGTCTTTCTTTTGACCCATTTATATTCCTTTTTTTCTTTCACACACACACACACACACACACACACACACACACACACACACACACCTAATTTAATTGCCTTGTCTGCAAAGCCCATTTGTCTAACTATGCAGCTGAGGCTCCTGTCTCTCCATTAAAACCCTGTGATTCTACTGTCCACCAGGAGAGATTAGGGAAGTTTCCGGAAGGCCACCAGGGGCAAGGAGGCATCTTTTGTCTAATTATAGACTTCTAAAGTGTTTGCTATTATTGGAGTATGTACCAAGGCATTGGCGAGCTACCTCCTCTCAGGGGCTGGGCTGAGTGTTTTACATATATCATCTCACTTAATCCTCACAACGATCCAATGAAGGTGAGCCAAAGGAGAATTTAATAGAGATTAAGGGGCTGGGTCACAGGCATAAATATCATAACTGGCATGGCTGCAGCTCTTGAGAATTTGTTGGTGTGGAAAAGGGAGGAAGCTGAATTTAGCAGTAAAAGAAAGACCAGCTTTTCAAAGTCAGAGAGGTGTTTCTTAATGAATGTGTATTCCTAAAATGTGAGAGAAGAGGCCTGAATGTTTCTATTTTATATACTGCATTTAACATTTATTGAGCTCCTACTGATTGCCAGACACTGGCCTAAGCACTTTATGTATATTGCTTCACTGAATTAACTGTGAAGACAGTTGCCCCATGTGATGGATTCTGCTATTTTCAATTTCCAGGGCTTAATAACGTTACTGAGGCCACACCATTGGGATGTAAAGGCCCCCAGTTTGCTGGAGTCTGTCTTCACCACTATTTTACTATCAGACTGTAATAGGCTAAAGCCACCTTTGTTTTATATAGTAACCAATGATTTGCTTGAAGTATGCACAGGATGTGCTTACAAAAATTAGGCTGGTTTGTCCAAAGACTTCAATTAAATTACATATTAAATGATTAAAAGTAGTATATCATTTAAAGAATACTGAAAAAATAATCTGAAGTTTGACCAACAAAAATTTTTATCATAAGGCAGTCATAGTATTTAAAAAGGGGGAATAAAGTCAAAACCAATGAATAATTAATTATCTTACTAAAGGAGAACTTAGACCCGGGCACATGCATAAGGGTTAATAATATTAAATAATTAAAATCACAATCGCAAAGACTTGCAAATAGCATGGGAACCTGGTCCTCAAAGTTTTAAGTTGACCTACTAGGAGCAGAGATTCAAATGTACAAGGCAGATAAAGAATAGTTGGGAGTCAATCATAAATCAGGACTTTCCCTAATTACTTCCTACAATTGTTTAAGGGAACCACACTCCTTGAGTGCAGTCTGAAATGCCTGAGATACTTAAAAAAAAAATCAGATTCCTGCATCTATCCCAAATCTATTGACTCAGAATTGCTGCAGTGTGTCCAGAAATCTGTATTTTAAACCATGTGGCCAGCCATGTGCTAAATCCATGGATAGACAGATAAAGAAAATGCCGTGTATGTATACATAATGGAATATTATTTGGCCTTATGCCTTTTGTGACAACATGGGTGGACCTTGAGGGTTTTATGCTAATTGAAATAAATCAGACACATAAAGACAAGTACTGTATAATGTCTCATGTGCAGAATCTAAAACAAACAAACAACAAAAAAATAAGCTTAGACTGTTGGTTGTCAGAAATCAGGGGTGGAAGGTGGGCAAAATGGGTGAAGGGGTCAAGAGATCCACACTTCAATTATATAATAAATAAGTCATGGGGATATTATGTACAGTATGGTGACTATCTACACTAATAAAAGAGAAAGATGGAAATTGATGGTACTTTCACAAATGCCTACTATACAGTGAATATGCAAATTAGCCCAACAAAGATGGCGGTTTAATTTGCATACTCAGGCACCAAGTGGCCAGGAGTGAATGCTTGCATCATTGCCATAGCAACAACACAAGCATTCTGCACCACCCCAGTTGCTCGGCCTCTGGGCAGCTTGGGAAGGCAGAAAGGTGGCTCCCAGCAGGACCAAAGGCAAAAGTTGGCTCCAGGCTGGAGCAAAGGGAGAAAGGCTGCTCCATGCCTGAGGAAAGGTGGTGCCGGAAGCCAGGGGAAGGAATTCCCACCCATTCTTGCTTGAATCTTCCTGCATCTCACCTCTAGTAGTTAGTAATGTTGCACTGTATATTTGAAAGTTGCTAAGAGAGATTTAAGAAGTTCTCATCATAAAACAAAACATTTGTAACTATGTGATGATAGAAGCTGACTATACTTATTGTGGTGCTCATTTCACAATATATACATATATTGAATCATTATGTTATACACCTGAAACTAATATAATGTTATATATAAATTATATCTCAATTAAAAAAATGTGTTAAAGTGGCTCATTTCCTGGACATATGATTGTGTTTTTCCTTTTGAGCTGTTAAAATTATTTCATTTATTCATTTCAACAAACTTCTTAAAGTTTCAGTTATGGTAAAGGATGCCACATACGATAAAAAAAAAATGAACTTGCAGTGGTGGTCCAGTAAGGAAACACGAGTAAATAGGCTACAACAAAGCAGAGGACAAATGTGGTAACATTGGCAAATTTCCAAGGTGCTAAGGAAATACTGGAGAACTTTAAAAAAAAAAAAGTGTGTTCAGGTAAAGATCCCATTTTCCCTTTGGGGATACTAGAATCTATTTCTTTTAAGATGGTCTTTCTTGGTAATGATAACTTTAATCCTAAATTATTTATTCACGATTGAAATCAACTTATGCTTACCACATCTTTGATGCTGTTTCTAAAAAAGTGATCTATGTATTACATATATCAAAATTGTCTGGATGCAATGACTGTCAGAATTATTTTAAAGGCTTAATCTACTCTAGATTGTTCCTCATGAAATTTTCTTATTAGATAGTATGGGATATGAGAACCCCAAGCCTATACTTTTATATTTAATTATGCTTAGAACAGTAACATATGAAGAAATTCCAATGTTTTGTACACGGCTTAAGTGATTTGGGAGTTGAGTAAAGGAAACACATCAAAAGTTCTTATTTTTAAATATTCTGTTCCAAGAGGAAAACCATGATAGCTGAGAGGTTTAGATAAACCTGGTTTTGGTCCAAGTTCTAACTTCCTAGCTGTCTGTCCTTGGAAAACTTACTCTTGACTTCAAGTTTGTCTCTGTTCACACCATCCACACTAGATTTAATAACACATAGGTAATCTCAATAGTGTGCATAGTTGATACATAAACATATGACACACATAACAAGTAGTCATACATAATCACGCTTATGTTGTGGAGACTAAATAAAGTGATGTATATAAATTTATTAATTTAGCACCTGACTCATAGCAGGTGCTCAATAAACCGATGGTAGCAACGAGAGACAGAAAAAGAGAAAGAGAGAGAGGAGTTTGAGGCTACAGTGAAACAAAAGATGAATATGAAAACTCATGTCAGAAATAAGAGAGAGGAAGGTAAAATGTAGAAAAAAAGAGAAAGGTTATTCTGACCTTGAATAGCTTTACTTTTTTGTAATTAGATGCAAGATTGCTCCTGTGCTGTTTAATGCAGTAGCCACACCATCATCTCATAGATTGAATGGACATCATTAGAAAAAAAAATAGTGACCACAGAAAGGTTACTAGTATTTCATCTGAACTCTGAAAATGTCAAGCTGTGTAGGTAGGGCTGGTGGATGGTGATAGGAAACCCATTTCCTGTTATCATGTGTTAACGAAGGGGAACAAGGGGAAAAACCCAAAGTGAGCAGAGTGCAGAGTCTATGCAGTTTCCCATATTTCCAGCCTCATTAAAATATGCAGATCGCATCATTAGGAGACAGTTTCCTGGCAGAGCCTTCTCCTAGAGCTGTTATAGGCACTCGTTGGCAGTTGTTAGTACAATGAGTTGACCCACGGCTATATTCTTCTATGCAAAAACAAACAGAAAAGAAGAAAAAGAAGCAGAAGCAGCTTTTACAAGCCATGTTTTTTAGTTAGGATGTGTGTCTTTTTCAAAGTTGGAGTCTGTATTTTAAAAAAAAAAAACACGCCACTGATGCTTGTCTGCTTTGTTTTTCTAACAGCATACAGAAACCTTGTTGGGCAACTTCCTATCTTTTCCACATTTTGGCTTTTCAGATCTGGGTGTACAGTTATAGTTAATGAAAAAACACACATTATACCTATATTTAATTCAACAAAATGATCAAGAGTAGCTACTGAATTAAACAATGATTTCAAAGACCTTCTTAACCAAACTCCAGATTCAACCAGATAAAAAGAACTCTACTATTCATCTTCATTCCTTACTCCACCCACAACTTATGTAATTTCCTCATTACTACTTTGGTTCTCTCCGTCCTCCCTCTGTTCCTTCTTTATTGCCTCCTTCTTCCATCTTTCTTAATGTCCTTCCTTCCTATCTATCTATCTATCTATCTATCTATCTATCTATCTATCTATCTATCATCTATCCATCCATCCACCTACATACCTATCCTCTATCTTTTTTTTTCTCTTCCTGGTGGCTAAGGCAGTATTAAAAATCATTTTTAGAACAAAATCTCACAGATGAACACTTTTGATGTGAAGACCCAGTAGACATTACCGCCTTGAGAAAATTTGTTACTGACTAAAAATATAGAATGATAATAGTTTGACTACTTGATCAAAATTATTTAGTGGATGTCAACATTTAACTGTGTAAGGATGTGAAAGTGATTGTCAACAGTGGATGTCAGCTATTAATGCTAGCCCATAGAAATGCCATTGATTCAGGTTTTTTTTTTTCTTTTTTTTTCTTTTTTTTTCTTTTTCTGTCAGTGGTTTTTCAAGTTTAGTCTGAGACTTCTGTGGGTCCCTAAGGTCAAAACTGTTTTACTAAAAAAATGTTTACAGATTACTTGTCTTTTTCACTGATGGTGGAAAAGCAATGGGCAATTATACTGCTGATGACTTAATATCAATCCAGGCAGTGGCCCCAAAGTTCACTGGCCACTGTAAATGGTAATTTTCATTACCATTTTCTTAGAGTAAAAAAAAAAAAAAAAGAAAAGGCTAGTTTAGCTCAAGAATGCCCTTAATAAAGCTATAAAAATTATTACTTTTAGGCCAGTTGGTGTGGGTCAGTGTTTGAACATTAGTGGTCATGGTTTGATTCTGGGATTCTGGTCAGGGCACATGCCTGGGTTGCTGGCTGGATACCCAGTAGGAAGCATGCAGAAGGCAACTGATCAATGAGTCTCATCATTGATGCTTAGATCTCTCTCTCTCCCCCTTCCTCTCTGAAATCAATAACAATATATTTTAAAAATTACTTCTTTTATTAAATCTTGACTCTTGAGTTCATTTGAAAATTATCCATATGATGAAATGGCAAATATGCAGGAAGCATATTCTGCTGCAAACCAATGCATGATAGTCTTCTTGAGAAAATGCATTTGTGTGATTATTTGGGAAATGAGCTGAACTATTCACTCTTTTCTGGGACATTATTTTTATTTAAAATAATGACTGAAAGGCAACCTATGCCTATTCAGACTTAGAAACAGGGTGAAACAAAAGTAGGTTTATAGATGTTCATATGGGAAATAATATAATAATTAATAAATAATAATACAATAATAAACTTTTTCATGTACTCTTACTTTTGCCACACCCTGTATTTAACAGATGTCATCTGGAGAAGAAATAAAGAGACCTAGGCACACGAAGGAAATCAACAGTAATAGTATTTGTTGCCAATGATGAAATTTAAGCTTTTAAGAAAAAGCAACTCTTTTGCAAAGCAGAGTCCACCATGAGCACACTAGCTTCCCAAAACTTAAGACTTTTCTGATGAGACTGATGGTGATATTTCCAAATGTGAATTTTGACATTATATAATGAAATGTGTCAACATGTGGAAGATTTGCATACTTCAGTGAAACAATATTTTCTAAATGACCAATGTATTACACTATGTTATTGCATAAGAAAAAAAGATCCATTCCAACCTCAAAAAAGGGGCTGATTAAAGAATTTTCATTTAAGAGAGTAAAAAATTAAGTTAATATTATTTCAAAAAGATCTGACACTGTAATCTTTAAGAAACTATAATTTGTTGAGCTTTTGTATGGATTCAAATGAAAATATCCATAATTAACTAAAAATGCTAATAAAAGGTATCCATTTTCTATCTAAATATGTGTGTAAGGCCAGATTTTCTCTATATTCTTCAACCAAAACAAAGAACCCAGATGTACTAAGTTAGAATTAAAGATATTTAGAGAGAAAAAAAATAATGTCATTTTTATTACATTTTTTTGAAAATATACATGCTTCTCATAAAGTATATTCTTTATATTAACATGTAATGAGTTTATTATTGCTGTTTTTAATCTGAAATATGAATAAATATATACATTTAAGATATTCCTTAGTTTTAATTTTTATGAGTAAATATTTGATTAAAATTTGTAAGAAATTAAAGGGGTCTTGCAATCAAAAGGCTGAGAAATGCTATTCTAGTTTTAAGCAATATCATCTTATGTACTTAATTCTTTAGTAGTATAGATATTATTTAATAATTTTAAGTATAAGTTATATTACCTGTTTTAAATGTTTCTCTCTATATACCTAGGTAGGTATAAGGTAAGGCCCCTCCAAAAGAAATATCCCTTAGAAAATAGGTGCTGCATTGATGTGTGTTCATCTTTGTTATGGTGTGCAATCAAAGTTTATATCATCTGCTTGGGGGAGATACATTAGCCTGAAACACCTCAAACAATGCTAGGTGTGCAAACTTTTGGTGTTTTGGTGATTATACTGGAATCAGTTAAAAAGGGGAAAAGTTTAGAAATAATGTACATTTTATCATTTTTTCAGGACTTACTTATATTTATACTAGTGGCCCGGTGCATGAGATTTGAGCACTCATGGGGAGGGAAAGGAGGGGAGAAGACTCAGCCCAGCCTGTACCCTCTTGCAGTCTGGGAGTCCTCAGGGGATGTCAAACTGATGGCTTAGGCCTGCTTCTTGTAGAGAGTGGACCTAAGCCATCAGTTGGACATCCTTAGTGTTGCTGCAGAGGTGGAAGAGGCTGTTACCATAGCCTCTGTGTTCACCAGGCTTCTGGCTGAGTGGTGCTCCCCCTATGGAAGTGCATTGACCACCAGGGGGCAGCTCCTGCATTGATCATCTGCCCCCTGGTGGTCAGTGTGCATCATAGCGACCTGATGTTCTGCTGTTGGGTCGATTTGTATATTAGCCTTTAATTACATAGGACTAGAGTCCTGGTACATGAAATTCATGCATGAGTAGGGTCCTTAGGCCTGACCGGTGATCAGGGTTGACCTGTGGAGCAACTGGTGGGGTGATCGGGGGCGTGGGACCCTGGCACCTGCCTTGGCTGACCTGTCGCCACCCTCTTGTCAGCCCTGATCCCTGCTCTGGTCACCTCTCTCTGCAGGGTGACTGGCGGGGTGATCGGGGGTCCCCACTGGCACCTGCCTTGGCTGACCTGGGGCCTGCAGGCTAGGGGCAGCTCCTGCATTGAGCATCTGCTCCCTGGTGGTCAGTGTGTATCATAGCAACTGGTCATTCCACCAGTCATTCTATTGTTTTGTCAATTTGCATATTAGACTTTTATTTATTACACAGGATAGCTTGCAAATAAGCATGCAAATTAATTTTTAAATATCACTTTAAGAAAAACAATATGATAACCACTTAGTGTGGAGAAATATTTGCCTATTGAGTGAATGAAAAAGTTAAGAGTTGTAATGGTTTTTGTGACATGGAATAAAACAGACACCATGCAGGTGTTAATAAATAGCTGTAACCCAGAACCCTCACATTGAAGTGGAGGTGAAAGTTCTGAAAATGAAAACCTGCATTAGTTAATAAAGACACTAATTTTGAATACAAATGTGAAATTAAACAGAAGTATCTCAAGAATAGTAGGTTAAGTTAGAGCAAAGATAGGAGAACAGTTAATTTCTGCATATCTAAATTAATAAATTAAAGACTATAAGTGAACACTTGACTATTTCATCTATATCTCTAAAAGTTTACATAATGAATTTACTATTTCATCTATATCTCTAAAAGTTTACATAATAAAAATTTTTTACTTTTAATTTTTCATCATTTGGCCAATGGCATAGCCTTTTTGGTATAGTTAAGACTTCTTTAATTCAGTGTAGTTAAGATTTCTAATCCTTTACAAATTCTGTTTTAAGGGAATAGTTTTACAGACAGAAATCTGAAAATGAGAGTGTATAAGAACCCTCTGACATTTCACAGTTAGCATCCATAAGAACTGGGATTGGAACCCAGGTCCATTGCCAAGCCTGAGATCTTTGCATATACTCATGGTCATGAAGTATTTCCTATGGTCCAGAGACCTACATGACATACAGTCCTGACACATTCTCTTGTCATTAGATTATCACATAAACCCATAAGACAAGTGCCTTTTTGGTTTTATTTTTGAAATAAGGAAACTGACACATGAAAGTCACATGATTTCTAATTAGCAGTGATGGCAGTTGAGCCTGGTCCTATTTCAGAGTCAATACTATAATGCCCTCCTTTATACCACCTGCCAATCTGCTGTATTACATCTGCTTGATCTCTATTTAGTCAATTCTTGGAAACAAGCATCAAATCAAAATCTTTGGGTGACTTCTTTTTTTCTCACTCAAGAATTCAAGTAGAATATACAGCTGTAAAAGCATAGCGGAAATGATATTTTTAATATTAAAAATTAGTATAATCGTTATTTGTTTCCTTGCTCTTTAAAGAAATTTGATGTTTAACTCAAGTTGAGAAAATACTGGGAGGAAAAGTTATATGGGGCTGAAAGGGCCAAGTCATGCCTGGGATTAATAGACTCACTCTTCTTCACATACCTAACTGGTAAACATATATAGATACACATGTTCTTTTATTTTTTATTTAGTTATACATGTGAAGAGCAGGGACTCTCTTAATCTCAGAGATTCTATACATGTTATATATACTCTATCTATTTTTCTATGTATCTATGTATCTATGTATCTATCTATCATCTATCTAATTACCTACCTGCCTGTTATCTAAATATGTATCAATCATCCATCTTTCTATCTGTGTGTCTATCTAACTACCTATCTCAACAGAAATAACACAGTGAGAATGATTATATAGATTTGACAAATAATTTTGGTAGGGTGGATAGTCACAGCTTCACAATATGCAAAACCTAAAAAGCATTGATTGCTCACAATGATAACCCTATGCAAGGATGTAGCTCAACATTAATCATGAAAATATTAAGGTCTTTATTTTGGAGAAAATACTACATATAATTGGCAAAATGACAGCAGTGAACACACATATGATAGTGTTATCATCCAAGAACTGAAATCATATTTAGTTTTTGGTCGGTGTGCTTGTTTTCCGTCTTTCAATTCCCAGCCCAATTTGTTTATTGTCCAGCTGGGACACAGCAAAGTTATTAAATTCCTCAAGGTCACCCACAAAGTCACAGCTGTCCTTGGGAAAGGGACTCACATAGTCCTGAATCCCAGCAAGGTCCTCCTGCTTCCTGGGGTGGATGGGCCCATGTGGAATGAAAGAATGCTCTTAAGCAAATTCCAATTATGGTTTATTAACTTCGCACATAGCATTTATCTCCCAGTTTCCAAAAATAGAACCAATTAAACTGTCTGTTTAGCACTAAGTTTTTTTTTAACTTTTAATTTTTCTTTAGATAAAGCCTTTATAGAAAACTAAATGGAACATTACAGATACGAGGGGAAGGGAGGAAGCCCTCACTTCTCTACCACCACCACAGTCTTCATTCACCATCGCGATAAGACAACCAAGCCGAGATCTTTGCTGTTCCTGAACTGACAGTGTCATGTTGTCCATCAAAAAAACCAGGCCACACTAGGCCTGGTGGATAGTAGGGGACATTTTGATTCAAGACAGTTGCTAATGTGAAATGAAAGCCCAACAAAGTCTAGTGGTTTGCCCCACTGTCAAAAACAAGCTTAAATAACTGCAACAAGAAAAATTGCAGGCGTGTAAGAGGAGGTCTCAGAGCAGTATTTTTCCTTCACAGTTAAAACTCTAACTTCCAATCAGTGGTGTAAAAGGGAGACTTGCTGAAAACCCTACAGGGATCTACTGCTATTGAGTTGTCTCCATTAAGTCTCTCATTTACAACTACCCCATTAAAGAACCGCCTGCCCAATGAGGGGCACAGACAGTTGGAGTTGGATTTCCACGTTGATGTCTTCAGTGACCAGGAGTAGGCGGGAAGTGTTTGCTCTGACAGTTAAAAGGAGGATATATAGTGAAACAGGGGCCATTGACTCTCCTTGTGCCTAAGTTCCCATTAGCTTCCAGGAACCACGATATGTCTAAAGAGCAAATGAGTGGTGTCTCTAGCCCATGGGGCAGAGAATGGGTTTGCACATGAAGGCAGAGATCCTCTGAAACAGGCTCAAGGAAAGAAAGGGGTTTCCTTGGGTCACGCTGCCCAGACTCCATCCACAGCCGCCAGACACCCGGTCCGGTTCTTTCTGCACTATGCTGCAATGCTGTGAATTGGAAATTACTTTTTTTTTCTCTCCTCTAAGTTTTCTACACGAAACCTCCCTTGAGTTCCTCCCTGTTACAGGTACCGTATCCGTGTGTCTATCACCACGCTCCCGCCTGTCTAACAAGAGCTCGGGGAATGTCACAGGATGTAGTCATGCTATACGCTCTGCCACACGTTTCTGTTGAATGTGTATGGTACTGATTTGACACTTCTAAGAGGTGACGACTATCTTTAAATTGTAAAATTACAATTATCTTATCAAATTTAATATTCTGTATACTTCAGAACTGATTTTTTTTTAAATCAGAGTTTTCCAGTTCAGTGTAGCTGATTGAACTCTAATTCTTAGAGTGATGTACCTTTTGTTATTCTTATTCCTAGTTTTGTTGCTATATTAACCCCTTCTTTCCCATGACCATGCATTTATTTACTGTTTTTTCTTTCCCCTCAATAGAAAAGTGCTAATGATCAATTCCTTTGCTACACATTTTCAGAAAACCTACTTAATGGGAAAGGGTACAAACTTGCTCCCAAAGGGACAGCAAACTATGATTGTATTTATAAGTTTAATGCACAAATACCCCAGTCTCCCTCAATCTATACAACCCAGCAAAGAACTGTCATCAATATGCAGATTTAGGAAAAAAGCCCTGTGCCTGAGTAGCAATGTCTTCATAATATGGACTACATGCTTTTTGAGTTAGGAAATCCTCACTAAAAAAGCTAGGCTCTTGTAGATTCAATTTTTTTTTACACCCCTTCCCAGAAACCTAAGAATCAAACATCTTTTGAATGATGAAACCAAAAAAGAGCACAGATTCCCTGGCCACCAATCAGTTGTTCTCTCATCAAATTTCCACAACCAAACCACCAAACTCTTTCCAGAGAATTGGCCTCTGACAATGAATCTATATGAATAATTTAAAAAGCATTAATAGTTTCTAAATTTTACCATAGGATCCATTTTCTCTCTCGATTATAAATGCCTCACCACTCGGTGTTGCTTCCATGAGCCTCTATTCCGGGCCACGTGATTTCTGATGACAGTACTCAAGGCATTGATTGGGCTCCTTCCAAATAGAGGAGCAAAGTCAAGTCCTCTAAGTTACCCTGCATGGAACACACTGCCATTCTTAGGGATATCTGCTGCTCGGATTCACTAAGAAACAGTGCATTCGGTTCTTTAACCCTACAATTTGGGAAGGAAGAAGTTTTTTTCTTAAAACGGAGACAGAAAAATAAAAACCAAGTCAAATTAATTGCAAATAGATTTTGAGGAAAAGAATACCCTTAGTGAAAAAAAAAAAAGCAAGAAGCATTGTGAAGACTGCTCACAAGCTGTGAATATGCCATAACATGGGGATTTCAGAATCCTAGAGGAATTTCAAAGGCTCTGCTGACATATTTGGAAGGCCAGTGTTGATTTATAATTGCATTGCAGCCACATAAAAGAAGCAATTATATTTGTCAATACAGATAAATATAATTTCTGTGCATAAGCTCCGCTAACTTGATTTATGTGTTGGTCATCATCTATTACTGCAAAACTTTCTATCACTGGCTTATTAAAGCTTCATTATGGTCGGAAATTTGAATGCCCATTTGGTTCTCATTCATGCAAAGATGCTTTGTATTCACAAATGATTGACACAAATAATCTTTTCCAGTAGACTGGGGGCTCACTGATCATTGCAACATTTTATTGTGGATAAACAGGACTTTAACTATTAAACTTGTAAAGATCATTCCTATAAATGTGAGTCATTTTTAAACAAAAAATACCACCTGTGCGTAGAGAGGAGGATAAAGAAAAATAACAAACGCTGTGAATAAATTTATAAGATGGTGATGAATCTAAACACATTTGTAGTTTTTCTGAAATAGAAAAAAGGATTTCTAGTTCTGGAGAGTAAACATAAAAATTCCATTGTGGTCACCTCCCATACCAAAACTATTCAGCACAGTTTCTTTTGATAAACAGAAACAGCAAAATAATCCTGATGGCATATTTTTGCTAAAATAGCTCAGGTTTTCAATTGCCAATAAAATGGATTGTAACTAAAAATCTAATGGACTAAGAATTAAATAAAAACATAACTGGCAATCAGAAAAATAATCTCAGAAGTAATGTGTTACTGGCTAATGATTCATTAACCCTCACGCATGCATCATAAACCCTGAAAAACTAAAAACTGGGGTCCCAATTAAAAGGTTACACACAATAACAATTATTTCAAAAACAATGTCAGAAGAGCCATACTTCGTTATAATAGACAATCAGAATTATTTGCAACATATTGCATGTAAGCCTCAAATTTAGAAAATTGATTTATAACATTAATCTTTTCTTAGGAAAATAACAAATGTTTATCATAATCAGACTGTAATTAAAAAACAAATAGTCTTGCAAGTGTCTTTTTTTTTTTACTGTACCTTACAAGATGTCATTTAGGTATTGAAAAACATGTTTTTTAAGTAAGCATCAAACATGTTTATTAAAACCTAATTACATAGGCACAAAATGTGTGTTTTGATGCAGTGTTAGTACTAATCCCTAGTTTGATTATCTTCCTATCAGCCTAACTTTAGATTAAACACACACACACACACACACACACACACACACACACACACCACTTACTTTTTTATCTGTGTCGTGATTAAACACTCCTGGAAGAGTGTCTGAGAAAATAATTCGATGGGGTTACATTTAAAGTTCCTGTGCAAATCTGAAGGCACTTGTCATTTTTAATATAGGAAAATAGGAATTAAAAATGAGTGTATATTTAATTGTACATCATATGGGGAAACAGAGGTGTTCACAAGTGGCTTCCTTTGAAAATGTCAAAGGTAGACCAGTCATTTCAATATAATAGAAACGTTTCCTATCATAAAAGCATCACATTCTTAAAGACTATTTGCCTATTCTTCCTGCTCAATTGTTTGAGAACTACACAGAAGAAAATTGACGTGCACATAGCACACAGTTTGTTCAAGAAGCAATGACTCACTGTACAGGTTCCTATAAATTGCCTAACTGAGAAAGAGGTATCAGAACAGCACAGGTCCATATTAGATGATTGAGTCCATCACAAAGAGAGTATTGCTACAGATTTTAGAAGAATAACGTTAATCACAACTTTGCCTGATTGAGTTAGGTTGTAGATTTATGAAAAAAAAAAGGGAAAAATAATATCCTTGTAGGCAAACTACTCTAGCTATCAAAAATATGTGAGGAGGTATTACAGAGGGCCTCGCTATTTCCTTTAGATTTTCACTACAAAGTGGACAGTTTCTAGACACATGGGATTTTCTGGTATTTTAGAGTGCACCTCATGCTTGGCTTTTGAGAGTAGCATGCACAGGAATTCCAGTGTTGCCAGGCAGAATATTTTTTATTTCTGAAAATGAAAATTCAAGAACGCCTACAAGCCCTGTTAGCACTCATGCTAGGCATTCCTTCCAGAAAAACTCCTGTGATGAAAGGTGAAAGTCATAGATGTCAGTTTATGGGTTTATATTTCTGATCAAGGTCCTAGTGAACTTTATTGCCCCAGAAATACCCATAAATATAAGATTTGACCAAACATGTAATCAACTGTAAGGCAGACACCTGAATGCTATCTTGTATGAAAGCTTCTACCATAGAGATAAATCAGGCAGGGCCAGTAGAATAACCTACCACATAAAATTTTATATCAGCTGATTCAGGACCAGGGTGTTCTATAAAATGTTCTTATCTTCATCACAATTCCAGCCTTATTTTTGCTGCTACAAATATGAGAGAAAAAAGCTACCTTCCACTAGTCCATGATGTTTGGGACATTTTCTGTAGGGGACATTTTAAAGGGCATCTTTGAAGACTTCTTGAATTTTCTATTTTGCTTTCATTTCTTTCTATAAATTTTACTTTAACTTTGGTGAGAGTGAGTTTTAAGGATCAAGTTATTGAACTTACAGTTGCATCTGAAATTAGGATACATTTACTCAAAGCTGACCGGGAAGCCTGTTTCATTGACCTGCTGGCCTATATGTCACATGGATAAACTCAGCAGAGCCCTAAGCCTCAAACTTGAATGAATCCACAGTCAAGGGGGTCGGATAGCGGCTCGGCTCCAATGACAAAAGCATGGGTGACAATTTACAAACGAATTCAGAATTTTGCCCATGTATAAATACGTCTTTCATAATCCTGTTAGAAAAAGTTATAGATACGCTTTCAAAAAAAATCCTCTTCCATTCAGAACAGTATTTTTGGAAAACTGAATATTGATATACTCACAAATGAAAAAATTCACATATGCTTATTTATGTTGCATAGCAGGGGGAGGAAAACTACCTTGTTATCATTTGTGAATATAATCCTGTGAAGAAGTTTTGCCATGCCGAAAACCCGTTTGGCTCAGTGGATAGAGCATCAGCCTGTGGACTGAAAGGTCCCGGGTTCGATTCCTGTCAAGAGCATGTACCTTGGTTGTGGGCACATCCCCAGTGGGGGGTGTGCAAGAGGCAGCTGATTGATGACTCTCCCTCATCGATGTTTCTAACTCTCTATCCCTCTCTCTTCCTCTCTGTAAAAAAAAATCAATAAAATATATTTTTATAAAAAGACTAAGAAGTTATTGCCAGGCAAGCTATTGATGACTATGATAATTACAATAAATCAGAAATCTCAGAAACAATAGCACATAAGAAATCTGTCCCATTATATGTGTTGAGACACAGGTCATGTTTGTACTTCATTCATTTAATTCGCTCTTTTCTGTTGGATATCTGACTGTGGAACTCCAGGACAGGACCTGAGTGTGATGCTGAGTTTCCAGTGCCTCTGGGAAAGCAGGGGGCTGTGTGATGAGGACAGAAGGTAGGGAGGAGGGTCCTGGGTCCACACACAAAGCCTCCTGCAGGGGAAACAGGAGTGGAAGGGGAGGGAGGTGGAGGAAGAGGAAGTAGAGAAGGAGAAGGGTGAGAAGGGGGAGAGGGAAGAACTCAGCTATCTCTGATCACTGGAATATCAAATTGTCCTTATGGGCATCTTAGAGTCCAGTGCCCCATAAAAAGGGACACACGGTAGAAAGTTATTGTTTTACTTTCTCTTGAAGGATATTGAATGATCTTATATTCATGAATATTTCTTACAGTTTAGTTTACCCTTGAATAACACGGTTTAAACTGTGCAGGCCTGCTTATATGCAGGCTAGAGGCCCGGTGCATGAATTTGTGCATGAGTGGGGTCCAGCAGGCTGCCCCCAATGTGAGTCAATTTGGGCTGAGCCAGCTAGAGATGGGACTGCTGGAGGCTGGCCAGCCAGCCCCACCCCTGATTTGGGTGGGAGGACCTATTGGGTGCCTGGGAGCAGGGGGAAGGGGACCCAGGCGGTTGGCTGGCCAGTCCTGCCCCTGATCAGGTTGTGTGTGGGAGCTATCAGGGGCAGAGATGACTAGGGGGAGGAACCATGAAAGTTTGGTCATCCAGCCCCACCCCTTATCAGGCCGGTTGGCCTGCCACAGGGGGCATCATAGTGATAGGTCATTCAAGTTGTTCCAGTTATTTCAGAATTCTGATCGTTGAATATATATATTTGAGGCTTGGTGCATAAAATTCATGCATGGGGGTTGTGTCTCTCAGCCCAGCCTGCACCCTCTCCAATCTGGGATCCCTCTCACAATTCAGAACTACTGGCTCCCAAATGCTTGCCTGCCTGCCTGCCTTCCTGATTACCCCTAACCACTCCCCTGCCAGCCTAATTGTTGCCTAACTGCTCCCCTGCCAGCCTGATTGCCTCTAACTGCTCTCCCCTACAGGCCTGTTACCCACATCTGCTCACCCCTGCAGGCCTGGGTCCCCCCGAACTGCCCACCCCTGCAGGCCAGTTGCCCTCAACTTCCCTCCTCTTCCAGCCTGGTCACCCCTAATTACCCTCCCCTGCAGGTTTGATCATCCCCAACTGCCCTCCCTTGCAAGCCTGGTCCCTCCTCTTTGCCCTCCCTTGCTGGCCTGATTGTCGACAACTGCCCTTCCTGGCAGGCCTGGTTCCTCCCAACTGCCCTCCCCTACTGGCCAGATCCCTCCTAATTGTCCTCCCCTGCTTGCCATCTTGTGGTGGCCATCTTGTGTCCACATGGGAACAGCCATCTTTGACCATGTGGAGGCAGTCATCTTGTGTTGGAGTGATGATCAATTTGCATAGTACTCTTTTATTAGATAGGATATATATTTTTTTCATTAAATTCTGTAAATTAATTTTATTTCCCTTATGCTTTTCTTAATAACATTTTCTTTTTTTCTAGCTTAATACAGTGTAAGTATACAGTCTACAATACATATAACATATAAAATATGTGTTGACTTTATGTTTTCTGGTCAATAGTAGCCTATTATTACTTAAGTTTCAGGCTTGAAAAGCTATACATAAGTGTTTTATTGAATGGGGTTAGCACCCCTAACCCTTCCGTTGTTCAAGGGTCAACTGTACTCTTACTTAAAGAGTAGAAAATATAGTGAAACATGGCGTTTAGATGTGAAATGTCACCATTCGATATTTCCTGCCTTAAATTAGATCACATGTAGATCAATAGCATTAAGAATCAGAATTCTCATTTAGTCATGCACCCAGGAGGATCGTGGATTTAGGATTAAGGCACAGACTGATGAATTACAGCTTTGTCATTGGGTAGCTCAGTGACCTTGCATATGTTCCTTATCCACGATGACACTCATGTGTCAATCAGAATAATAACACTTTCCCAGGGTGGCTGTGAAGTCCAAGTGAAATCATGCAGACTGCAGAGCAAGTGCTTAGGCTCAGCTCATGCTTCTCCCTTCCCCATCTCTTCTCTTACACTGAACCACAGGACAGAAAGTTCTTGAGGGGAACATGTGAACTGTCTGTTTTCCAGTTGAACAAAACTAGATACATTCACCTTCCATAACTTCTCATACTACTTCTGCAACTCAACTACATGAAAAGAGTCCTATTCGAATGTATAAATAAGTTCACATGTAAACATTAATAAACCCAAGAATGATGGCTATGGATTAGCACCAAACATGAAAAGTGCGAAAAAACCCTGCTTACAACTGATGTCAAAGTGAAACTACCCTCAATATCATGTAAGCACCTCTAATCGGATGTGATTATTTTAACCAGAGAGGTGTGGACTCTTTAGATTGGGCTCTAAAATATTTCCCATGATAACCACATTGCTGTCACATGGCAAATTTGAGATATTTTATTGGGAAAGTTATGGATCATAAGTTAGATTCAACTGTATGTACTATGCATGCTAATTATTTAAATTAAATTTAAATAGATTAGCATATTTCCAATCAATGCATAGTTATATATTTTCTTAGAGAATTTTCTTAGACAGAAATGTGTCTCTAGCTACTACTAATAAAAGATATTTGAAAGTTGAAGTGGTATCCGCTCAATGAGAGATTGACCATAACCTCTTAAAAATGAATACAGTCAGACCTATTATGAAGGGCCAAATCTGTCATCAAATTTTGTAGAACAGGTTTACAGATTATTTGTTCTCCTAAACTAAGGTGAGCACATTTATGGCTCCACACCCTAAAGTTATAATAAAACTGGGCTCCGTTCAAAGTCTTCTATCAGTAATAGTGGATAAGAATCATAAGTAATACCTAATAAGGTGTTCACATGATATAGGTTCACATAAGCAATTGATCATTAAAGAATTTGACTCCCCCAACCTCTAACTGCTGAAAATAAATCTGGGTATCCAGGTAGATAATTAGATTGCATCAGCTGTTAACTTCTTTATTACTCATTTATAAAAAAGGATGCATACTTGTCAAATATATGCTCTTCATTAATCTGAGGATGTTGGTGGCATCAAACTTTACCTGCTTAACTGTTCCATTTATTGGAGTGAAGATAGGGAATAAAAAGAAAATAAAAGAATGCACACTCTTGACTAAAGCAGTCCTTCTCCAGATGACTTGAACTCTTCACTCATTCCTGATAAGCAGTAAGGCTCCCAAGAGCAAGAAAACACTACTGTGAGTAAGCAATTAAATCACAGTCAATGAAGGTGAAAAATTGTCATTAAGTTCCCGGGAACAGCTCTGATCCCCATTTATTCAACTGAAAGTTGGGGCACCTCCGTGGGACTCTACACACAGCTATCTTCATTCTTTCTCCTTGAAAGTTCAGTGAGATTCCAACCCAGAGCTTCCATGCACCCACCTACTTCCTTACCACCATTGTCAGCAGTCTAGATGCACACTTTAAGTGTTTTCCTTTCTATGAAATACACACAAGCTCTCTGACCTTTTAATAATTAAAGAAACACATATATTGTCCAGAAGTTGAAATGAAATGAATATACCATGTATAAAATGTAATGTCTTAAGATCCAAAATTACTCATTTACACCTATATTATTGAAAAGACCTTCACTGGAGTTCAAAACCGCTACCCTAGAGTAAATGCTGTCATATGGGTAATAACTAGCTAGTTAACAAAGGTGGTCCAGAGTGAAATAATGACCTTGGATTGAAATTCTCATTCAGTCATTTGCCATCTTTATGACATTGGGTTAGTTTCTCTCAATCTCTGAGCCATGTTTTCCTTACATGTGAAATGAGAACAAAGCAACAGAAGCATCTTTCAGGAGTGGTGTGATGTTTAAATAAGATTATCCACGTGAAGGGCTTATCAAGGTGCCTCGCACACAGCGCATGATCAATCAATGTTAGCTACTGTTGTTATCAGCAGGCATGCATGCATGGTTATGTTTGCAATAGGTGATGGTACTACAGAGAAAGAGATAATTATCATACACTGTTTTGAGCTTCAGCATCCACGACTTACAGTTAGGGAACTAGAAAACATGGTCTGCTCTTATACCTTTGCCCCTGTCCCTTTCTGGGTTTCCATGAAAGAGCAGTACCTTATCATATATTTTAGGCTTTGTGAGGACTTCAGGGTTTATGGCATTCATTATTTACTTCGGTACTCCATGAACTGTCGGAACCTGAAGAAATCCAAGGAAGGGTTGCATGTGTGTGTGTCTGTGTGAAACTGATCAACCAGTTGGCTTTGAATCCTGATTATCATATCTGTCTCCTGAGGACCCACTGCTTTTGGACTATGTAGCTTATCTCTGTCTCTAACTTATAACTATTATGCTTTTCATGGGCCATTAACCACTCAAATAGGTTAAACAAGTTTATCTCAAGTCTACTATAAAACACTATAAAATCAATAGGCTATAAGTATCTGGAATTACCAAGAATATTAATTTCTAGGTGAAACACTCATATTACCCGAAATAAATGAAAATGTACATATAATAATACCAATGTACTTGCTTATACTTTGTACCATATGCATATTTTTCTTGCAAAAAAACCTTGGTTACTTGGATTTTGACAGACATAGACTATAGTAGTGGATTTATACATAAGACATATGCAATACATGTACCATTCTCTTAATAAAATATTGAGTTCCCATCTATGTAGCAATGCTGCTGAATAACCAGAGTTCAAGGCAGTATAAGACCTCTTGTAAATATTAAATAAACTATCTAGGAAAAAACTGAGTTTGTTGGAAAGTAACCAACATTTTGGCATTAGCATATCACACCATGTTCTACTGAGAGCATATCTCAGCGAATCTTCAAAGTGTGATGAAAGGTGCACAATTAAGTCTCAGAAGAACCTGTTAGAGCAGTGTTTCCCAAAGTGTGCTACATGTACAACAGGGGTACAAGGAGAGTTTGGTGGGGGTACATGTTGCACCGGAGTTTGGTGGGGGTATGCACTGCACCGTGCTTAGCTGTTCCTAATTCTACGTTCTCATGAGTCAAGTCAAGACAGTCTTGTGAGGTGTGAGATGATCCAGTGTGCAAATAAATGTTATTTATAATATAACTTTTATTTACATTTTATTATAATAATTTTATTTTTCATTTATTATTATTTTGTGTATGTACCAAAAAGGACAAAAATAAATATATTTTGATTGTTATTAAAATACACCCATTTTTTGATGAGGGGTACTCAGCGTTATGAAAATTATAGAAGGGGTACACATATGTCAAAAGTTGGGAAACACTGTTCTAGAGGGTAACCTTTTTCTGCCAAGGGCCATTTGGATATTTATAGCATCCTTTGCAGGCCACCCAAAATTATTAGTTTAAAAATTAACCTGCTTCATTTGGTCAAACATTTAATTAATTCAACCCTAATGTTTTGGCAGGGCCAAACTAATGATTTCAAGGGCTTTATATGGCCCTCAGGACAGATATTCCCCACCCTAGAACTCAGACTTCAAGGGAGGCATTATAAAATAGCCAGTTTCTTTATTTTATTCATTTTAAAATATCAGAAAAGAACAAATAACTCCAATAGAAGGAAGTTTTAAAAATAGTCCTTCTGGACTTTTGTTATTTATTTATTTCTTTTTACAGCACAATAAAATATCTAAATATAAACTGATAAATTGTATACCCTTCCCACAAAAAATAAAACATCAAAAAGCCTATAGTGACAGTAGTGTTTAAATAGTATCATGAGCCTTAGGGATTTTCAGGTTACAGTACCAAAACATTACACCTACTCTAAGCTTTCCTCCCACCAACAGGGCACTGTACTCACTTAGTAGTTGCTTATTTGTAGGTTCAAACTAAAGTGGAGTTTACAATTTCATTTATTTCCAAGTGGATGAGAACTGATGGTTCATTTCAATAGTGTGAGATGCACAAATCACACAATCCCAACGTGATAACTAAAAATAAAAAGGTATTTAAATAGGAGGAGTCCCCTTAAAGCCCACCCGGGGGGCAAATAAAGTAGATACGTTTCCCAATTGGAATTCAGTAGATTTTTTTAAAGCACCTCTTTGTGGTGCTTTAAGAAAACCGACATTGTCTTTGTTAGTGTTTTACAGAGGCGTGTATTTTTAGTTATACAGCTGAGACTCGGCAGCCCAATGAACTGCGGCTGCCTGTGGTGGATTCAGCAGAAGGGAAGAAACAGACACGTTGCCACTAGCTCTAAAAATATCAGTGACATGCTAGGGTCCTCATCTCTGTGTGAAGAACTATAGCGAGTCAGGAAGAGATGAACTTATGTCTTTCACACTCAGCATCTTCAGTGCAAGTGCAAATGTAAAAGAACCTTTCTCAGTTTTTAAGCAGAATTATGCCTCTCAGGTCAAACTCTAAACACAAGCACACCTACAATAAATCATACGGCTGGAAAAATGTTGGGAGCAGCTCATGTCTGAACTCCATACGGGGGTGGGTGGAAATGATTTTAAACTGGCACAGCTTGTTAACATTTATAATATACTATATAATGCTATATATTATAAATATTATAGTACTATGATGAAGGGAATGTAAAAATAGTGCAACTGTTGTGAAAAACAGTATGGTGGCTCCTCACAAAATTACAAATATATTTTTCAAATGGACCAGCAATTCTAGAGATATTTGTAAATCCCTGTCCATAGTAGCATATCTCACAATCATCAAAAGGTAGAAGCAAGTCAAGTGTCTACCAAGGACACATGGATAAACAAAGTGAGGTATGTGCATACAATAGAATATTATTGTATGTAAAAACAATAATATTCTATTATTATTGTTTTTCAGATATAAAAACAAAGGAAAATCTGACACATGTTACAACATCATGGACCCTGAGCTCATTATGCTGAGGAAACTAAGCCAGTCATGAAAGCACAGATATGACATGATCCCACTCATAAGAGGAGCCTAGGACAGTCAAAGCCATAGAGATAGAAAGCAGAGCATTAGTTGCCAGGGGGAGATAGCTTATGGAGTTACTGCTTAAAGGGCACAGTTTCCCAACGGCTATGGATGAAAGCATTTTTGAACATGGGCAGTGGGGATGGTTGCACAAGGTATAAATGTGCCCATGGTACCGAAATGCACACCCCGAAACAGTGAAGATGGTGAATTCTATGTTACGGACATTTTATCACAGCTAAAAATAACTGTGAAAAAGAGAACACTGGACTTGAACCTGAATGCATTGATCATTTTTAATGCTTGGAGAAAAAGCATTTCATACTGGTAGAGGAAAGATTCTGGAATTCGATGGCCTGACTTGGAAATTTGGCTCCACCTTTCCCCAGAGTGTGCAACTTTGGGTCAGTTTCATCAACTCTTCTCGACTCCCTTTTTCTCATCTGTAAATTATGCGCAGCAATAGGACTCTCTTCAGAGAATGGTTGTAAGGCTATCGTGCTGATGGGGTGCAGTCTTTAGAAAGATACCTGGCAAATAATAAGAATGACATAAGTGTTGTCTCTTGCTATTATTATTACTATTTTTACTAGTAAAATTCTGCTGGGATGTTTTCTTTTTATATTTAAAATTGGCTTTATCTTCTTAGATATAACAATAAAATCCTTTCCATTTGACATTTTGAAATTGCTCACAATTACAATAAAAAAGGTTAATGGCCCTTAAATTAAGAGGAATATTGGAATATTTTTAATTGTCTTTTTTATTGTAATAAACAGTGTTTATTTGAAAAGGTTGGGAAGTGAAGGGTCATTGCCGATTACTAACAGTTCGGCCTCTGCGACCTGAAGAACGAGCAGGATCAGCATCTCAGACAGTTAGTAACATGACATCATGTAAACAAAACATGCAAGTCGCCTTCGCTCTTTCTCTTGCTTTCAACGATGGCGCTTGAAAATCATGCCATTGTTGGCTGACGTATGCTTCCTAAATATTTTGCCTGAAAGTTGCTTGGAAATAGGAAATATTGCTGTTGTATCAAGGAGGGGTGTTACAATAACTCAAGGAAAAGTCTCTAAAGCAGGTTGAGCGAGAGAGAGAGAAAGAGAGAAAGAAAGGAAGGGAGAGAGAGAGAGAGAGAGAGAGAGAGAGAGAGAGAGAGAGAGAGAGAGAGAGAGAGAAAGAGAGGTTAAGAGAGATTGCTCTTTTTTTGCAGGGTGGTGTTTATTAGTATGAAATGGGCTGCTTTCAAACATGCTGAAAAGGGGGTTCTTTCAAGTAGAAATTAACCATTTTGTATAATGTTTGTGGAAGCTTTAAAAGCAGGAAGCATCCAAAACCGGTTTGGCTCAGTGGATAGAGCATCGGACTGCGGACTGAGGGGTCCCAGGTTCAATTCCAGTCAAGGGCATGTACCTTGGTTGTGGACACATCCCCAGTGGGGGGTGTGCAAGAGGCAGCTGATCGATGATTCTCTCTCATCTATGTTTTTAACTCTCTATCCCTCTCTCTTCCTTTCTGTAAAAAATCAATAAAGTATATTTTAGAAAAATAATAAAAGCAGGAGGCAAATAAACTTTAATTATTTTATAAGCTTTCACCTTTGCAATATAATTCCATACCTCTTCTTAAAAAATAAAATGACCCTATGGTACTAACTGAATCCCTTACAAGTGTAATGGAGATTTTCCACTTTGCCACCTGATAGAGATATCAAAGAACAGAGAAGAGAGCTCTCCAAGCTGGCTCCAAGGCTAAGGAGAAAGGAATCTATTGGAATAATTTTTTACAATTTGCCTAAGGCAGCGATTTTCAACCCTTTCATCTCATGGCACACATAAACTAATTACTAAAATACTGTGGCACACCAAAAATTTATTATAATTTTGGCCCATCTCACAATAAAAAAGAAGTTATGATTTTTATTCCACACCGGATGGCTATTGTTGTGTTGGCTGTTGTCATTTTTTTTTTAATTTGACATTATAAAGGAAAAGAAGTTAGTGTCCCTGACTCAACAGTGAGGTGTTGCATGCTTTAAAAACCCTTGTACCTTCTACACCACACCAGTTGAAAGTCAGGTACCAAAGGCATGTGAGAAGAAACCATAGGTTTCAAAACACAAGTGGAAACAGCAGAGGGGACAGAGGAACTCTTGAGCTTGTGTTTAGCTCTGGTCACATGATTCTCCCAGGGAGCAGCCTTGCAATGAATGCAGTCATTCTGAGAGGCAGCGTGGCTTATGAATGTGGATATTCAGATATTGAAAGTATATACCTTTAATATGATCAGCCTGAACCTCATGAACAGATGGCACAGACTAAAACCAGCTTACCACAAATAATTATACAGAAAGAAAATTAGATGGATGAAACCTAAAATGTGATGCTTTCTATATTAAGTCAAAATTAGAAATAGATAAACTCATTTATGTAACTAATAAATTGAAAGCAGAACATCCATCTTGTGTAAAAAGGAATGCTGTGCTCTGAAATGGGAATTCATATCTTACTGCATAAACACTTAGAAGCCCAGTTACTGGTACATTTTGTCTGAAAAATCATGTTTTACTAAAACCAAACAGTAAGTCTTCTGGGACAAAGGCATAGCACATAAAAAACACAGATGCATGTGTGTGTGTGTGTTCATAACAACTAGAAATGTACATAGTGCAAGTAATAGAGTTGAAAAAGAGTAACAGGTTGGATTTAGTTCAAGTTGATTCGTTAGTAACTTCTTACCTACTATCTGCCATAGACCAAACCAGAATGATCTACCTGTGGGATTAGGTTAAGGAATTTAAAGAATTAAGCCTTCCTCCTATTGCCCAGTATGCTCAAAGTGGTTTGTGGCCCCCATGCTACTACAGTACTCACAAACAACCAGACACAGTGGTTGACTACTTCTGAGGACGTCCCCACTTCCATACTGCCCACCCTGAGATTGCAGGATTCTCAACCAAAGAATGAACATCTTTTGTCCTTTCTGCCCAGACACTGGTGTGGTGTGTACTAGAGATGTTATATTGAAAATTTAGAGCAAAATGGCCCCTCTTAAGGATAGTCAATGAGGAAAAAAAATGAGTAAGACTACTAAAAATTCATGATCCAGTTGTTCTTTCTAACCTCTTAAGGACAATAAATTGGTGTCCTCCCATCCTCTTGCTACCAGAGACATTCTACATTATTTTGCAGTGAATCTATGAAATTGATTTGTAATAAATGTCCGTTGGAGGTCAAGGTACAGCTCAGAGCAGCTGGATGTCTTTAGAAAAAAGGTCATGGCTGTTGCATATAAACAAGCTTGAAAACTATAATCACCCTTGAATGATCTCTTGGGTCAATGACAACTTAAAAGCTATGTAAACCCAAGGAGATTTGGGAGACACAGACAGTCCTTAAAAGCAAAAGCCAAATGAACTTGAATTATCAGAGATAACTGGGACAGAAGATTCAGTTAACTTCTTTATCAACTAAAATTAATGTACTGACAAATTAAAAGCAACAGTGAATTACATGCATTCCATATCTGGCAGAGACATCACTTGGGGGAAAAGAGGATGGATAATGAAATGTTATATTTTAATGTTCCCAGGAGATACATTAAAAATATATATACACATAAATCAGCAACAAGGGGATAAGCCATGCCTACGACACTTAGGAATGAATTATTTTAACATACGGCCTTTTTCAGAAAATTTGCTATTGTGGTAGGTTTGAGACAAGATGCTTAGCTTAAAGAAGAGCTATATTTTCATTTCAAAGGTCAGAACAGAACCCATATGATGAACTCTATATTAAAATCTGACTACTTAGAAATGCATTTGTTCCAATGTTTATACCATGAATAAGAAACTCTGTTCAATAGGGAATTTCTTTGATTTCTGAAAGGAAATAACTCAAGATTAATAGGTCCATGTAATACTTAGGAGGATGGCATGGGTATAGGAAGAATTGATAAATTTGAGTGTTAGAAAAATCAGAAAGGGACCTATGGAAGAATTTATGATTATGCATTGCTTTGTTTCACACACTCATGTGGGCCAACAAATACAAATTCTGTTTTATGGAAGGAAACTCGGGCAGTTGATATATGCATACTTCTGCTACCCCTTCCCTTATCTCTGGTGACAGCATTCCAGTTCTCTTTGAAGAGGTATCCCTTCTCCAACTTTACTCAATGTCTTCTGGGAGGAGGTGACTCTACCTCAGGCTCCCAGCATGGACAAGCCTGGATAATCATAACCACAGAGATTCAGGGCTGAAAAATGTCTAAAACCAGGCCAAGCAGAGTATTAGGGCTTTTTCTGGAATGATGGTAGAATATAGATCTAATATTAATTAGCCAAAATTTCAAGGTAAACTGTCCAGAGAACAAAGGTAACACATGGAAGAGATGTATATCGAGAGAGAGAGAGAGAGAGAGAGAGAGAGAGAGAGAGAGAGAGAGACACTGATTCTTAGTGTCATCGTTCTTTGAATCCTAATATCCAGCCATGCCTCAAGCCATCCATATTCACTCCTTGATCATCCTAATTACATGAGCCAGAAAATTCCCTTTCATGTTTATACTAGAGGCCGGCTGCACAGAATTCATGCATGGGTAGGGTCTATAGGCCTGGCTGGTGATCAGTCCAGTGTGTAGGCATCCAGCAGGGTGATCAGGGGTGGACTGGCCCCACTGATACCCACCTTGGCCAGCCTGGCTCTGCCTGCACACCAGCCTCAACATCAGCCACCACTGTTTGTCACCTCCCATAGAGGGAAGCAACTAGCGGGGCAAGTGGGGGGCCAAGCAGCTCTGTCCCCCCCTCACCTGTTTGCCAGTTGTACCCATACCCCTCCCTCTGCAGGGCACTGGCAGGGATATTGGGAGGCCTTGCTGGCATCCACCTTGGCTGGCCTGGGGCTAGTGGGCTGGGGCAGCTCCTATTTTGAGTGTCTGCTCCCTGGTGGTCAATGCGTGTCATAGCGGCCATTCCCCAGTTTGGTCGATTTACATATTAAGTTTTTATTATATAGGATTAGTTTGAAATGTAGCTCCTCTCATTTGAGAAGCAAACAGTTTCAGGGCTATTCAGGTTTGAGAGTGAGTACTATGTCTGTTGGGAGGGAAAGAGAAGGTTCCCACCCCCACCAGCTTTCCAAGAACAAATTCTGCTCTTGTATTACCAAGGAATGACTCAAGGGCATTGCACTCACTCCCCCGCCATTCCTTTAATATACCTTTCCAGGTGCTCCCTTGTGATCCCATAATGCAATTATAGACATTGATGATTTACAAGAAGTGAAAATTCAATTGGAATGATTCAAAGTGACTTTGACAAACTAGAATCTTGGGGACATGCATATTCTTGAAATACACACTTTCATTGATTACCTATGTCCCTAAGCAGTGAAGAGATGGAAAATTATAAAGCTTAAAACCATTACAGGCAGAGATGGAGGAAGACTTTAATACATGCTGGTAATTGGCTGGAGCCTGATTCACCTAGTGAATATTCTGACACTGATCTGAGTTCCTTCATACCAAAGATCCATCTCCCTTTTGAAATTCACACAGAAGAAAACTGAATGCTGAGAGGAGTGGATGACTGAACTGAGTTTGATGTTTTTGCACTGGCTTAATTTATAGTTCATGACTCAGTTCCTAAATATCTCTTCTTTTGATCCTGAATTAAGGGCAAATTTGGGCTCTAGGGCCTGTTCTCTCCCTGGCCTATGAACTACGTGAGAATAAAAGAGATCAAAGGAACCTTGGCGAGTCTATAATTTAATGACTTCCTTCAGAAATGAAGAAACTGAGGTACAGGAAGTTCAATGTGATTTATCCAAAGTCACACAATCCGTTAATGATAGGGTCATTCAGAAGCCTCCTTTTATTTTTATAATGAGATTCAGAGATGTTCGGAATGCCATTTCATTATCAAGAAAAAAGGGCAGATATGTCTTTTTTTATTCAAACAATAGTGACTGGGCATGATTAACCATTCTTTTCTTCAATTAGAGGAGATGACAGAGAGGTGGAAGATGGGTTTTCTGGGACTAAGAAAACAAGTGCATTATTAGAAAGAGGATTTTTGAGTCTCTACCAGAACTGTGTCTCCTATTAGGTGTGCATTATATACTTCCTGAACTTATGGATGTCGGAAGTAAGACTTTTAAAACTCTAATTACAAGGTCCTTTAACCTGTTGCTCCCAGCTTATATTTTACTCAGTTATATAAGGAACTGAAACTTCCCAAAACAGTTGTCAAAGTCTCTCTCTGGGCTGTTTTGATATTTCACCCCCTGTTCTTGTGCTCCCTTCCTCTCTTCCTCCAGCCACAGGAATCTGACATGCTATCAGAAGTCCAACCTCTCATTCCACTTCCCTTCCACCTCCAGACATTCACTTACATTTCCACAGCCACCACACTGGTCTCTGACAGGAAGAATCTGAACTCAACATCTGTGAACTTGACTTACCATCAGTACAGAGGTATATTAAGTTAAGTAGACCCAAGGGTCAAGGTTGTAAGTAACATGGGGAAGCAATTTTGAATAAGGTGTGTGCCTACCTAACTCTCTTTCCAATTCCCCAAATCTTACCTAGTCGCCACAAGTCGGTTGTTCCTGATATCATGGAAAAACCACAGGTTCCTGGGTTCCAACACAATTTATTGGGTTCTGATCTCATTTTTTGCTATCAATGGGCTCTGTCACCTGAACTACCCCCATTTCTCCTGTGGGTTTTTATTACCAAGCATATGAGGTTTAATTGGTCACTTATTTACTCACAAATCTGCCAAGTATTTAATGAGTTACTATTATGTCCTGGATATGTGTACCTTACTTCACCAACCAAAGGAGAAATGAGAGTCATATAGTATACCCATCCCTCATAAAAAATTCCAGTCTAGAGCCATGCTAATCTACAACTTCCAATGCATGTGTACTTATAAAGAATCAACTCTTCAAGGGGGAAAAAAGAGAAAGTTGTCCATCACTGTACTTGGGAGCCCAACTAAGCCCCTAATTGACTCCAGCTAATTTTTGCAATTCTTTTAGATAGTTTACTTAATCCAAGGTGGTTTTTTTTCATAAGTCACTCTTGGGTCTCTTCAAAGAACCATGCAGGTAATGTTTTATGCTTTGATATCATTCTTTTTCAGGCAGAGAAAAAGCCACCCTCCTCCCTCCCAATATTTTGACCATAGCCTTAGGGGGAAAATTGCTATCGGACATCTCCTCCTCAAAGCACTTTTTGGAAAGGTAATGTCATCCCAAGAGGTCTCCAGCAACTTCCAGGAGAGAAAGGACCAAGGACAGCAAGACTGGTATCCTGACAGGGGCTATTCTTTTCACAGTCTCTTAGTTCAGCACAGAACCCCCAACTTCCCACAGAGAAAACAATCTTCATATTAATGAGTAAGAGGTCCTGGACTAGAGGCCCAGGCTTCTGACCCATGAAGACAAAGACCCTTTGCATAGTTCTCAACCATTCCATCCTGGCCCTGCGCTGTCTAGCCCTGTGAAGCTGTAAGTGAAACCACGTGGTGTGTGCAGGGGGTTCATTACAGGCCCCTCCAGAGCAATCTCCTGGCCCAGCCTGCGGGGAGCCTCTGACAATCTTGGGGTCAAGGTGGTGTCGCTTAAATATGAGAGACGGCGTGGGAACTTGCCTCCTCAGGGAACACTGAACGGGTTTGCATTCGATGTGTGCAGATAAATACTTCTGCTCCCAAGTATATGTTTATGATTTTATTGACATCCTCCCCAGAAGAGGAAACGCGTTTTATAAAATGCTTTCGTGATTCATTATTTCAATATAAAAGGCAGCCATTGTAATAATTTTAAAAACAGTGATTTTTAAGATACAAGATAGGAAACCGTATATTCTAGCAAAATATTACATTAGCAACGGATGTCAACGCATTAAAGAGTCAGAACAGTGAAATATGATGGGATATTAATAGTCATATCCCACAGAGAAACATCCTTAGTTTTTGGACTAATAAGTCATACCACCCATTAAGGTATCTAATTTAGCACAGGGTGGAAGTCGTGAAAACCTAACCGAGCTAGCCCACTGAGAAGGGAGGGAAGTTGAGAATATTCACTCTGGTTTGAACCTGAAACCCCCTTGTGAGTTGAGATCATTTATGCCCCACGGGCTACTTCCTTCTTTCCAACGTTAGCTCTTTCTTCAGAATCACCAATTCAGGAGAAGCCATGGACCTTAGATTATAAATACAAATATAGGAGAAGGTCAAAGGACAGCTTAGGGTTATGAAAGTCTTACCTCTGACATCCATTCCTTATAAATTAAAGTGCACAGAATGAAATATACCAAGTGCACAGTTCTTGGCGCAAGGGAACTAACAGGAAATCTGCGAGGTCCTTGCTCTCCTGGGACTTAGACAATAGCAGGAGAGAGACTGTTAACAGGAAAACTAACACGATGTGTTTAGAAAATAATGAGCATATAGGAGAGTGAAGCAGGACAATGAGACTGCTTATGTTGGGATTGAGGAAGGTGAGAGAGATTTGGGTTGTCTGCTCTATGACCATTTTAAAAGACAAGCCACGTGAAAAGCCAGACCAAGTGTACTGATCACAGGGAGAAGCGCATACAAAGGACGTGGGTTAAAAATTAGCTTCATTTTTGAGGAAAATAAAAATAGCTTTTATATTTATATAGATTTATATTTATATTTTTATATTTATATGCTTTTTAAAGAGTGAATAAAAGGAAGAGGCACAGCCCTAGCCATTTGCTCAGTGGTTAGAGAGTCAGTTCTTGGATTGAAGGGTCCATGTTCAATTCTAGACAGGTGCATATACCTCGGTTGCAGGCTTGATCCCCTGCCCTGGTTGAGGTGCTTGCGGGAGACAATAAATCAATGTCTCCTATTGATGTTTCTCTCTCTCCGTCTCTTCCCCTCCCATTCCCTAAAAAAAAAAAAAAAAAAAAAAAAAAAGGGAAAAATATCTTAGGGAGAGGATTAACAGACAAACAAAAACCCAAAAAATAAAAACAAACAATAAAAGGAAGAGGTATAGTATTTGAAATTCGGGAATAGGCAGGGGCCATAACATGAAGACATTTGAAATCTGTGTGAACTGCTTTGCCTACCTACCAGCCTTCCACTAAGCCATTCTGCTATATACCCATACTAGTCCAAGGGAATATTTCATTTTGTTTCTTAATGAAAATGTGGTTAACTCTGGATACATCTGAAATTATAAAATACCAAAATGTAAAAAAATATACAATTATACACACACACACACACACACACACACACACTCCCGTATCCACAGAGTGTGTGCATGCAGCCACAAAGGTAGCCAACCTCAGCTGCTGTTCCAATCCAGAAGGTAACCTTCACTCCTGCTGAGGTATTGTGTCTGCCGAGGGCCTGGAGCCACCACCCCTGGGAGCCTCCCACCCACCTCCCACTCCTGCTCATCATAAATCCTCATTATCAGGTTGTCAGCACCAGGGCCTGTTAACCTCTCAGTGCCCAGCTGCCAGGCTGGCTCTGCATATCCCTTGGACCGCACTTCATTTCACTCTTGTCCAAAGCACCAAACTTTGATTCTAATCCTCGGGACCAGTGCTGAGCACCCCAGTCAAGGCCGCGAGCGAACACTAGAATGTCGCTTACATTCTCCAACTTTCACTTCTAAATTGGCCTCATTCAAGTTTTAGTTGAAAACTTAACTTTAAATTTTTTGTTTGTCCATACCACATTTTATTTTACAGTATACCTTTAAAAATGATATAAATGCCTTATTCCTTTAGTCTGTAAAGACAATCAGGGGACATATGAAAGTGAAGCATCTTTCCAAGTGGTGGGCTCTTGTCTTTTTCCATTGCTTTTGGCATTTGTTCTGCCGCAACTTAGAATAAGCTTGGAAGTACAAGAACCGGAGTTCTCAGCCTTCTCATCACCCTTCAGCTGCCACGGGAACTCACGTGAGGTTACCACGTCCCATTCTGAAATAACACGACCAGAGTGGAGGAGCTGCAGTTCCTATGCATTTGCGCCTGCGAACTTTCTTGGTGCGTTTCTGCAAAAGCTGTGTCTTTGATAATAAATGCATTTAATTTTCATTCTAACATGGTATGGATTGCTCCCTGGTGCTGTGTGCTGGCTGACAGCATCAGCTTTTGCACATCCCTAATCAAATTTTTGTCTAACAAAAAGCTGAACTAAGCATATTTGTCTTCCTATTTATAGCAGCATGTGCTTACATAACATATGAGATAGCAAGATTAAAACACACACACACACACACACACACACACGCACACACGCACACAAAAGGATCCACTTCTTAAAATGCATCCATTATGGTTAGTGTAAATAAAAGCTATGTTCTCCCATTAAACAAGAATATTAAAAACAATTGGAGACAGGCAGAAGCTTATTGCTTGTTTTCCAACCAGTTTAATCACTGTGTTCATCCTCAATAAAATAGAACAGCGGGTGGAAATTTATCGCTTGTGGGGAAAACGTTCTTCCCCTCCCTCCCCATTGGCCCAATGGCCCTGGCACTAACTGCTCCCCTCTGGCATGCGCGGTGCTGTTGGTGGCACCGGTATGGTAATGAATTATCATAATGCGGCCTTGGTGGTGGTGGGGGGGCGTGTCATTGTCCTCCATCTCAGTGCGATTTCACCAAATCAATAATGCTGCCTGCCCCTGGGAACCGCTGTGGCTGAAACAGATGTTTCATGTTGATAAGTAGGGACTGGGAAAGGAATTTTTATCCCACTGTTCATTTTTTCGCTGTTTCCACTCCCCTACCTGGCAGCAACTCCTCCAGTACAGCTGTCTCCTGCAAGCCAATCTGTTCAATCCGGGCTCCTAGGTCTCCTTTCATAAATCAAACTCAGCCCCGGACAAGGCAGGCTCTCAGAGTACCCTTGCCTCTTTCCCTTGGCGGAAACGCCCCTGTCACGATGAGAGACGCTGGGCCAATTGTGCTGGAATTAGTGCACTGTCACAATTCATTAAGAGACAAGGCATGGGCAGGGGCTCTCGGCAGGGTCCTACGGTCACCGTTCAGTGTGCAGAGTCACAGTGGTGGCGCTTTGCACAAGGCATTCACCTTTAAATGAAGCATTTGGGATGGAGCCCAGAAATTCCACAGGAGCCAGTCCCATGTGGTCCCAGTGGGGTCAGGTGCCGCTGCTCATGTTTGCAAAGCATTCCCTGGTCCTCTTTATTGGAAATAAAACTTTACTGGCTGAGCCTCAGGTCAGAAATGCTTGCTCGACTCTGGGTTGTAACACCTCAGTAGCTAAGTGAGGATCAGGGGAAATGCTTGTTACATTAAGGAGGAAAAGAAGAAAACACTGAAATACATACACACACACACACACACACACACACACACACACACAATTTTAATACACTTTAGTGTCGACAAATTTAAATGCAATGTTATCTTATTTAAATAGGTAAGTACATGTCATATAGTAATACTTTAAAGCAGCTACCATTTGTTAAATATTTATTTGGCTAGGGATGTGCCATATTCTTAACAAACATCACCTTAATCTGCAGAACACTCTTAGGAGTGGGGTTTGCTCTCCTCATTTCCTGGAGGAGGAAACTGTAGGGATTCTGAGCTCACCAAGAGCGACCCCAGACTGGGTAGGCTCCACAAACAGGTATAAAGAGGTCATCAAACCCATGCTCTTGTCCATTTGCTAATTCTTTTTTAAAAAACATATTATATTGATTTTTTACAGAGAGAAAGAGAGAGATATAGAGAGAGTTAGAAACATTGATGACAGAGAATCATCGATCAGCTGCCTTTTGCACACCCTCTACTGGGGATGTGCCGCAAACAAGGTACATGCCCTTGACAGGAATCAAACCTGGAACCTTTCAGTCCCCAGGCCAACGCTCTATCCATTGAGCCAAACCGGTTTCGGCCATTTGCTAATTCTTAACTGTGTGTGTGTGTGTGTGTGTGTGTGTGTGTGTGTGTGTGTGTGTGAAAGAGTGAAGTGGGGTGAGCAAAAAAATTAAATAGAAGAATACCTGTGTTGCTAAATTTAGACATTAAATGAGTATCAACACTCTAAAAGGTTTCAGTGTTCACTGCATAATTTTACATCCTTGTATGTTTGAACACAGTCATAATGAAAGCTGGGGAGTGGTTAGTTGAGGCAAAATGGATTGAGAAAGGACCCTGGGGAAGGACCCTGGTGCATCAGTTCCAAGGCATAGCTTCCGAATGATGTCAGAGAACTCCAGGCTCTGGCCCAGGAGATGTGTGGATTGAGTCCTACATTATAACCTTGCTAAATTGGAAGGTGGAGTAGTTTAATCGATGCCAAACAAACATAGGAAATGGGGCAAAGCACCACTATTTATATCTGGAAGTCTCTTCCAGGCTTTAGAGTAAGGGAGTGCCCTACATTTTTTCAGTCTGGTCTCATGGATCCAGTCAGCAGACCAGAATGTTTGCACTCGTTTTCATTCCAACTCAAAGATTCTCTATTTCAGTATCAGTCATTAATGGACATTGTCAACATGTGGCTATGTAAAGAGGAGAATAGGCTCTCCTCCCATTGCTCAGCTTTCCGTGGGACCAGTGGCCGGAGATGTCCACCAGACCATGGGGAAGACTGAACCTTTCGCCAGGACATTATTACTTAGGAGGACACCATTACACCATGGCAATTAGCATGTACATAAGCACCGAGGAGAAACCAGGCCAGACTGAACAGACCGCAGTGAAGAGCCCTAAAATAAAATGGCTTCTCTCCATGTTTCTTTATGCTCCATTTGTGATCTCCAGAGGAGAGAATGATTGGGCAGCCCCACCATGGAGTGAGCAGTATCCTGGCCAACACACTCGGTTTCCCAATCCAGGCAAGCCATGGCTGAGAATTTGGTTGGGAAACCATGGACTCGAGTCTCTGAAAACCTGAGTTTAATTCCACCTTTGCCACACCCTAGATGCACAAGTCCGGGTTAGTGATTCCACCTCTCAGATATTTCCATGTGTAAAACAGGGGTGGTAAGGTTGGCCTTACAGGGTTGCAGGGAGGACAGACTGTATGTTTAAAGTCTCCTTTACAACAGATTTTAGTTATTTGTTACTGAGTTGGTTATAGTTCTTATATCTATGTAGAACACAATTGCTTTTAAATGCCTTGTTCATAATTTGTCTCCCCTTCTGGGATATACCTTTGTCCAGAGCAGAGACAACCTTGCTCATCTCCATATCTCTGCCCAGAAGTAGGGCAAAACCTACTTACTGGTTCCTGAATGAGAGAGTGAATGGCTTACATTTCTCTTATGAAGAAAATTCTAGACAAGGTATTTGTTAATGTTGGCATTATTTACTTACTAGTACACTCTAAATTAGGACATTTGGAGACATTGAAAGAGGCCTTTGACTACGATTCCTTGCTTATCACTACCATTACTACCATCACTTCCAAGTCTATAGTTGCTATTGATCCTATGAGCAGGTAACTGATGGAGTACAATACATCAGGGCTTTCTCAGGACTTTTTGTGTAACAACTCTTCATTTTTAATCCAACCCTATAAGGTTGTTGCCTTTATTATACCCACTTTTCCAAGTGGGAAAACTAAGGTACAAAGAGGTTGCACCTGCGCATACAAAAATCAAAAGGAAGAATGTATATAATTCAATGTTCACATTGAATATGATCATACAACTTTTTGTGGCATTTTTCTGGAAACCTAATTTCAGTTCAATAACGTGTTTTAGTATTTTCTAAATGCTCATTTATTGCAAAACTTTATTCAACTTTTACTTTTTTGCTGGGAATTTTGGCCAGAGATTAGAAATAATTCCCTTATCTCATGGTCACCATATACTCTTACCAGTGTTTTCTCTGAATAAAATCACTGTCAACAATATGAGAGGAACTAGTAAAAGTTGGAGAATAACAATTTTTAGAAGGGAAATCTAGTTTTATTTATTTAGGGCCAGTAACCTACTTCTGGGCAAATCCTTTCTCTACATGAGGTATATACATATGCTGGGATGCGCCCTTTAACTTGCATTTATTTTGGGTGTGATTATCTGTTTTTATTGTAGTTATTAGCTAATAGTAGTTTCTGATCTATCTCCAGACATTTCATTAGATTTTACTGATACTTGATTTTCCCCAATCATCTGATTTCTCTTGGTTGAGAACTTTTTCATTTGTTATATGTGAAAGTCACATATGTAATTTTTTGACAGCATTGAGGACAAAGTGTGTGTGTGTGTGTGTGTGTGTGTGTGTGTATGTGTATGCACGAGTATATGACTTTTTAACAGGTCTACTAGGCATTGGATGTGTGGAAATATAAAACAAAATTAATATTATAATGTGTTTCTTGATATTTTATTATGGTTCTTTTTTATGATTTAGACATACTGCTGAAATATGAGGCTGACAGTATCTTCCTGAATTAGTAAAGTCCCTTGAGACTATTTTACTTATCTTGCACCATAATACCAGTCACTATGAATTGAGGAAATATGAAATATAATTATTAAACATTTATTTGCCAATGAATATGCTAATATTTTAATGCTATTTTAAGTAAGTCTTTTTGAACTTAATGAATTAACTTACTGGGATAAAAAGACAGATGTTTTGAGTAATCATAAGACAGATTTTTTACCATTAAATTAAAACTACAAAAATCCATAACTTAACTTGTGTGTATTTTTTAACCTTTAAAAGTTAAAGAGTTATTGTGTATAATAAGCTACTTTTATCAAGTTAGAGGAGATATTATTTCAGTAATTATAGAGAATATAGCAAATGATACATTGTTTTATCACTATTATCCACCAGTTAAGGTGTTTCCCAGATGTACTATAATCCTTACTTCTCTTAGGGCAAACAAATATATTTTGTAAACAAAATTCACTATAAGTCTTCAGCCATTATAATCCATCTGCCAAGAGAATTATTAAAGTTTCTTTAAATATTTCAAAAGACTAAAGACCACATATCCACGTATCACTTTGCAAACTAGTTATTAAACTTTTAGGATGTATTTCACCTCAGACTGTGGATAGTGGACCAAGGGTCAGTAAGCCTTTCCTATAAAGGGCGAGGCAGCAGGTATTTTAGGGTTTGCATCAGATGGTCTCACAGATATAACATCCCAACTCTGTCCTCCTAGGACAAACAGCCACACATAACACATAAACTAAGTAGGCTTCTCTTAGGCATTCCAATAAAACTTTACTTATAAGACAAGCATTGGACTGCATTCAACACCCAAGCAGGAATTCCCTGACTTCTGCTGGACCAGCATCCTCAAATCTGAGGGGGAAACAGCTATCCTTGCATGGGCAACCCAGTTTCCTAGGTTTTATGGCCCATTATTTCAAAGCATAGAACCGGCAGAGAAAATGTGGTACTGAAACCTCATGATTATTTGGAAGAGGTTCACAGAATAACAAACCTTATCATCATCTCCTCCTTGACCTAAACAGCCTAAATTTTCAAAGGTTATCAACTAGTGCGATGTTTTTGTGCATTTTCAAACGTCAATATACGCAGCAACTTGCTTTTTAGCTCAGATAGGATGTTTTATAACTTGTTCCTGCATACACCAGTTGAACAACCACAATCACAAGTCAAGATGCCAGGTAATTGGGGCAGGTCTGCTGTCTTCGTAACTGACCTATAGCAAGTTCTTCAGGGATGCTTGCGAAAATGACAAGTCTTTTCACAGGCTTAGAGGAGAGAGCACTCATTGAAAATTGACCACATTACACAGTTTATCTTTGTAGCCATCTAAGTTGTGAGAAAATAATGCTATTTTTGTTTCAGAGATGTCTTAAATCTCAAATATGTTTTTAGCTCTTTTAAAAACTAACTTTTATCATTTCTATTAGGAAGGCCAACTTGCTCATTTTATAAACTAACTAAAAGCAGAAGCAAGAAATGCTAGTAAAATGATATACATTGAGGTAAAACTGGCAGAAAGGCAGATTTCCATAGATCAATACTATCAAGTGTTGGTGAGATTGTAAGGAAAGTGCATCTCATGCTATTGGTGGAAGCTTTAGCAATATAGCCACTTTGAGGGCAACAAGGCACTGTTTATTAAAATTAATAAAGTGACATTCTTATAATCCAGTAAATCCATTTCTAGTCATTAGCCTTAGAGAGTCACTCACGTGTGCAAAGATGTTCATCACAGCATTTCATGTAATAAAAATGCAAATAATATGAATATTCATCATCAGTAAATGGTTAAATCAAACATAATTAATTCAGCTAATGTATTAAATGGTTAAATCAAACATAATTAATTCAGCCAGAAACAATTCAAAGAATATAACCCTATTTTGTGTCAGCATGTCCTTATCTCAGAAAATATTGGATGAAAAGAAAGTTACCGGATGATAAGGATTTATAAAATGATTACTTCAGGGAATCAAGGAAAGGGTTGACATATAACTGTCTTCAGAATGGAGGAAACTGTTTAATAACCTACTTTTAATGTTTTTTTTCTTATTTGCTATAACTAAAAAATTAAAATGAAAAATCTGAGGCCTGAGATTGACCCATGGACACATGTCAAATAAGAGGCAGAGGAGGCATCAGATTCTAGGCAAACACACTGAGTGATGCTCTTGCTGCAACTCTCCTCAGTCATTGCAGCATCCTTCTGAGAGAAGACAGACGAATGCCTTCCATGCCTCACCTGTCTTTGCAAGAGAAGCACGGAAACTTATTTTTAAAAGGGGACAAATAAAAGTATTATAAAGCAGTGCACAAGAAACTGTTAATTAGCAAAAGGCTTCTCTCACTCTTCACCAACACAACATATAAGAGGTCCAGATAATTTTCCTCTCTCCCTTTCCTACCTAATAGAAAGAGTTGAGACCAGATCATAGGACTCCTTCCCAATAATAGCAACTCACCTGTTGATGAAATAAGGAACTAAATTACTGTGCAATTGATTTCCCTCATTAGAATAGAGTACAAGGGGATTTATGGGACTCAGTTGATAGAAAAGTGGAAAAATTAGCTGAATAAACCCCAAGTTACATTTACGGAAGCACATACTAATAAAGTGTGCAAGATGTACAAAGAAATAATAAGACATTTTGTTGAGTTCCCAAAACATCCACAAAAAGAGTTTTATAGCAATTTTACTTGAAAATTATAAAGATAATAAAATAATAGAAAATTATTATTAGATTAGTCTAATGTAGAGACAAGATTAGCTAGTGACTAATGCTAAATTCTTTTAGAATATTACTTTGACCCCCCCATACAAACAAACAAATAACCTCTGCTATAAACATTATTTCTCTTAGCATATGGTCAGCGTAATGGCAAAAATTACCTCTAGGCTGGGCTTGGAAAAGAGTTAATATTTAGGTAAATGTTAGATTAATACCTAGGAAACCCAAAGAGCAATTAACTCTCCATGAAGGAGAGTAGTCCTGGGAAGATTACACGCATGGGTGAGCATGCAAGCATTTTCAAAGCAGCCAGCTCCCCATTACCTTTAGGAGTGGGGTGGGAAATGGAGGCCTCCCGGGTCGTTAGCTTGCTGGGCACTTGAGGAGGGGGTTAGCAAATAGCAGTCGGGAACGTCCATGTGCTCATCAGGGAAAACTAGCTGGAGCCCTCTTTGTGATCAGGACTAATTACAAACGACCAATTAAATACAACCTCGCAATCTGCGATTCTCATGTGGCACAGACTATAGATTTGCTCGGGCACCTGGCTTAAAATGTAAGCATAGCTATATATGCTCAAAATTTTTGAAAAAGAAGAGAAAGCAAAGAAGAACAAAAAGTTAAAGGAATCTACAACCAGAGTCGGAGACGGGGAAAAGAAAAGAAGAATAAGAAAGAGAACAAAGACAGGAGCTATAAGAAGAGACTTTAGAAGAGGGGGAAAGGGCCCTGACACGAAGCTCAGTTGGTTAGAGTGTTATCCCCATATACCAGGACTATGAGTTCAATCCCTGGTTGAGGCACATACAAGAATCAATCAATGAATGCTTGGATAAATGGCACAACAAATTGACATTCCTACCTCTCTCTCTAAAATCAATCAATAAACAAAAGAGGGAAACATGTTCCTTCATAATTAATAATACATAGTGCCTTTTTCTTATCAGGGAGTTCAGTGGTTCCTACAACATTGAAGGAAAAATAGTCTAGATTCTAGTTATTTCCTATTTTTACATTTCCCCAATAATTATAGATATTACATGGCTTATTTGGACAAGAATAATGAATATGTGCTTGAAATTCCCCATATCCTGCTCATAAACTCATAACCACCATGACACTCTGTTCCTTAGCCTGAATGAACCTTCTTAATTCTTTTCAGTGCAGGGATACCAGAAACCATTTCCAATGAGTCGCAGTTGGCACACAATATGAACACTATTTTGATCTCTCTATTAGGACCAGCATCCTAGTTCTGCCTTTCATTTGCCATTGAAGCTTTTATCTCAGGAAATTCATTGTGTTATGGAAATTCTATTCAATAGCAAAAAAAATGATTTTCATTAAATTGTTATAAGGAGAATGGTCTCAATATATTATTCAAGAGACATGAAAATATGGTCATGTTATGTATAGTTATCTCATTAAAACAGGATCTGGTTATAACATATAAAGCGCTGGGTAGACACTTTAAAAATAAAATCTATTGACCAAAAATAAATTATGCCTGAAAACATCAGACAGTGGTAATTGGGGAAGGGTTAGAGATATTGTGAGAAACAGAACCTTATCCCAGCCACAGGAGATGGTTAAAGGTATGATATAAATTAGACAAAGCCTTCATACTGTAACTGGATTTGGATAGGTAATAATGCACTATAGATACAATGCTCTGTCTTTTAAAATTGTGGCCTTGCTTAATGTTTATTTATCATATTCTTTTTCAAGGAAAATATACGTAGTTAATAATGCTCATGATTCTCAAAGTGGTGAATATTCATGGCATACTACTGAATTCTTTGTGACTGTCTAAGAGAAAGGGAAGGAAAAGAATGAAGAGGGGTAATATTAATACTTTTTCCACAGGTAGAGAACTTACTATGTGTTAATCTTCCCTGTATTTATATTCAGTTTATTATTCACTCATTCCTGGACTCTAGGAAATTAGTGTTATGTTTTCAGAAATATAAACAGGCCTAGAAAGGTTAAGTAAGTTTCATAATATCATAGTAAGTGAAGACAGATTCAATTAAAAGTATTTTCATCTTGGATTTAGTGCACTTAAAAACTGTTGAATCATCAAGTCACAGATCAGAAATCAACCCACAGACATTTATATTTCTTAGTCACAAAAGCAAGTAGGGCATTTCTGTAAAGCAAGCTGTCTCCTTTCCAAGTCTTCCCACTCGTTGAGACAGGTGCCGCATGAGCTTAGAGCTTCTCACCATGTTTACATGATTTTGTCAAAATATAATTTATGTCCTACCCTCTTCATAAAAGCTAGCTTCATCATCTTTGCCTACTGGGGAAAATTCAGTGTTGACTCTAACTCTATTCCTAACCCTATCCCTAACCCTAACCCTAACCCTAACCCTAACCCTAACCCTAACCCTAACCCTATCCCTAACCCTAATCCTAACTCTAACCCTTTCATGTGAGGAATATAGAAAACTTTAGTTGTTTTCTTTGTAATAATCTATTTATATATGAAATCCTAATATTCAAATTGTCCCCAGATAATTGCGCCTAGAGACTGATTTGCTCACTATGCTGTGTGCTGACCACCAGGGGGTGGCACAGAAGGAAGGAAGACCCTGGCTGGCAGCAGGAAGGCCCCATTAGGCCCTAATCACTGGTCCGGCCTAGGGACTCTACCCATGCATGAATTTCGTGCACCTAGGCTTCTAGTTCCTGATGTAATAGACTTTGCTCTGAAACCATTAAAAAACATTTGTTCAAGTCTTATTTGATACATCAATTGAATAGATACACCCCTAGAACCTCATATCCTGGCAAATTGTTGATGTGTACACATGTGTGAAGTACCTTCTAAGCAAGTAGTTTTGAACATGCTGAGATAAGAAAGTAGAAGCAATGGACATTGCATATGGAGGGAAGAACATGAGGGAAGGCACAAAAGAGGAACATCTTAGGGATTCACAGAGGCCAAAGTACAAATTATCTGGTAAAACTAAAGTTGGGAAGAAAGATAGAAAATAGGTTATAAATAGCTTCCATTATCAGGTAGCTGGTACTGGTAGATTATAGTAGAATATTGCTAAGTAATGATTGCGTGATGGTATTTTGGGAGACACTGTTTTAAAGAGATTCCCTCTCTATTACAACAATGAGAATTTCAATAAATTGAATGTATCAAGTATGTACCATTCATCATATCTCTTTGATCATACTATGCTCCGCTCACCCCATGAAACAACTCACATATTAGCATACCTAATCAAAAAGAACTTAAAATAATAGAACTTAAAATAAAAAGAATTTAAAATAATTAGATACAATAAATGAGACATATAAAATTCATCTAGATTAGAGCATCTATGTACATGGCCAGCATGCTGCTATTCAATTACTAAGTAAGCAAAGAGTTAGTAATCAAATGACTTTATCTGGTATTCTGCTAATTTTTAGACAAGTTGAGACATTTTTAGTAGTTGGGTCATGTAGCATATTCAATTCAACCTTCAAATTAATGGCAATCATGTCTATGATTTTCCCTTTTTCCCCATAAGATCTAAGAAACTCAGAGAACTCGAGCTAATAACATCCTCTATATGTATGAGCAGATATTTCCAATATATATAGTCTAAATTTTAGCTACTTTATTAATATTGAATTATAAATTCAACGTCCTCTCACTACTTCTAGAGTCTTCAGTATAGTAAAACTGGGTAAAATCCAGGGGTAAGACATTTTGTGCTGTGGATTTCCTAATCATTTTTAATGACTGTTTTATAATTGCTGGATGAGGTTCATAAATTCAATAATTGAACAAAAAATGATTTTTGAGATTATATTTGAACTACAAAGTAATTACTTATTTAGAAGCAATTTGGCTTGAGTATTTTAATAAAATATTAATGAAAAATTACATCTTGTAGTTAAACTTTTTTCATGTATTATTAAATTATTTGATTATCTTAATGCATAGCTATAATTTCAAATATGTTTTTATTTAGTAATAGTTTATAATAAGATACTTTAGATTATCTGGAAGGTACCTTGTTAATCATGTTAATTAAAACTCATACATATATTAAGTATTTTTATTAGTTAAAAGATAAAGGGATTGCAAGCCAAAGTAATACAAAGTTCTGTTACCACATTGATATTTATGTAGTTAATTAGACATCCTTTTAATTTGAAAGAAGACATATTTGAGTTTCTTTTGAATAGTTCTAAGATCTGGACTATACTGTACTTTTTGCAAATATGTTGATTTCAAATCCACAGTTCTTTCAATGAAAAGGCAAAACCATAATGTGCCTTTTATACAAAAATATTCCTTAGACTTTATATTAATACATTTGGCATTGTGTTAATACTCATATTTTTACTTTGGGAGTTAAAGATAAACGTGGAAATAATGTAAAGACTACATATTTTCTGTAAAGACAGCAGTAGTACAAATGTTACACTGCTCTATGTTCAGGTATTTACTATGTTCAGGCGTTAATGCAAGAAAATAAAATAAATTTGGTAAAAAAAACATTCCCTAAATTACTTCAGCTTACTGGCTAATTAGCAGCTCAAAAATTTGAGAACATTTAAAGCACTAAAAGAGGAAAATCCCTCAAAGGAGCAATAGCAAAAACAGAAAGCATTTAAATATTCGTCAGAATCTCAGCCTGCCACCACTACCCTTCCTGAGCATAAGTTCTGCAATTAATTGTAAAAGCGTATTTGGTTGTTTTCCTTGTAACAGTCCCTAAATAACACACTGCACAGTAGCCACTTAACCATGTTGGTTCAAGTTCTAAGCCAAGTAGAGAGTGCTCACAGGTTCTGGAATGTGGCCACAGTATCTAATCTGTAGTAAAATTGACTTGAAACCAAACCATGTCTCATAAATTCACTCTAGAAGCAATGACTATGAGTTGCCCACTGTTAATAAATTTTGCCCCTGTAGGGGAATATGGAAATGTATATGCCTATTATTCAAACTTCACTCAGTGTTTATTTCCAAAATTCAATGAATCCTTTGGGAAGTGAAAAGACAGTATTTTGTTGTTGGTGGTTTTTCTCTTGACAGTGCAAAAGAAAGAGAAATAGTCTAATAATTATTATATTTTAAAACTGCCTAACACATTCTCAGATTTCCTTGCCAACATCAAGGCTTAAATTTGTATTTGTTTCATTTACTGACAATCAAACACAAGTTTCAATCTTTGTCCCAAGGCTCATTTTATAGAAGTTTACATTTACGGGTGAGGGCCTGGTTGTCAAAGATTATACTCTATCTAACCACTTGGACGTTTGCCGAATATAACGTCTCCTATTTTCCCTTCCTTTACCAATAATTCTCTAAAGTGTTGAGGAAATGAGGGGGAAAGGTAGCATTTAAAAGTTAACCGGAGTAGAAAGGAAAAATGTTCCTCACTTCTGAAAAGCAGCACCGATAATTATTCAATGAATTTGGAAACCAACTCCCGCAGAGAAGTATATGAGATTCCTGCTGATATTGGTCATCTGAGAAATAATGATGTATTGCTGTTTGGTGTATGCTTACTTATGTGAATACGATTTTCCACCGTGGAACCAAAATAAAAATAAGGGTTCCAACGGCTTGCGAGGCTTCTTCAAAGAGACGGAGAGCAACAAATCGACGCTAATGAGCACGTTTAGCAAAGCTGATCCACTCGGCGACTGTGAAATGTGCAATGAGCAACAGATAAGGATGCGGTGGCGTTACCTGCGCCTGCTCTCATTCGTTAAGCACAGAGAAGAGAGGATAAAGGCTCCAGAATGATTACTTACAGTGATGTTAGAAACCATTGCCTCTCAATCTGTTGTTGCTGCCTGCTGCAGAGCTCAAACGTGTGTCATTCCGGTTTAAATATGGGGAGCCTCCATGTGTGTTGGGCTGTTTTGTGGGTATCAAGCCACTCACTGAGCTTTGCCATATTGGGAGTGTCTCCTCAAAAATGGATGGTGGCAAGTGGGCAATTGGAGTGGGGGTGAAAGCTTAATCCCAGGAGGGGTTTTATTGCATAAGCATTTAACTTGTACACATTTTCTTTTTTATCTTGGCCATTATTTTCCTTGAGTGTAGACATGCGCCTGAACTTTCATTTGATAGAAAGCATTGAAACACAATGGAAAGATAGCTCAGATTCGTAAATTGAGCTCAAAGCAGTAATGATTCTCATGGTAAGTACCCAGATGATTAAAACTCTTATTTTTTGTGATGTAGTGGTAGAATATTATTTGCAGGCATTCTGTCTGAAAAGAGCCATTACGAGACAGTAGCTGTTAGGAAAACCAGGTTTATGTTATACTTCTTAAGTTATGATAATTATGTAGATAAATACTATAAGTTGATAGGTGCATGGTTGTGTTCAGGGATAACAGTGTATAGGTAACTATGCATACTTCAACCTCACATGCAATGTGTTTTAGAGAAGACATTGGCCAGGCAGGAGGGAGCAGAGATTCAATGATGTAATGCAAACAAAATATTTTGTATTTTCTTCCTTTTACATTTTTCCCCCAGTCTTAGATTTGTATAGATATGATCCCATTTTTTCCAAGTAACCGTCTTCATATTATATCAAAAAGTTTTAAGGATTTCTCCCTAATAGCTGGGATATAATTTTGTCCCAGGCTGAACATTCCACAGAGATTTCCCAGCCTTCTTTGCCATCAAGTTAAATATGGGAAATCCGACATTACCTGTTTTACAATTCTTTTCTAAAAATATCCTTCTATTCCCACATGCTAATATTAACCAAGCAATGAAATAAAGCATATCATTTGCCTCTGTATGTAATGATTTAGATAAAAAGAAATCAGCAATTGTCGTAATGACCTGCAATCTAACTATTATGCCCTCACTATGAAAATCTCATAGCAATATTATGGCTGGCCTAACCATATACATTCATGGTTCAATTGTTTTACAGGATAGGGCAAAAGTAGGTTTACAGTTGCTCAGATGAAAATACAACCATTAATAAAAACAATACATTAATAAATCCTTTCAGGTACTAACAACTAAATCCACGTTTGCCTGACCCTATATACGTAAATGTTGAATTCCTTTCTTTAGGTAGGGCTTTAGGTTTGGGATTTCTCAAATGAAACAGAAGACAAAATATACCTCTTAAATATTTGGATACTGTTTCTATAGAAGCCATTCAACTCGATATTTTACATCATTAAAAAATCTTGAATTGCTCTGGTTCCCTGAAGTGTCTAGCATGTTCAGAAACACGGGGAAGATGAAATAGCAGCAGATCACTGATTTCTATTTGCTCCTACCTGTACCCTTGAAAACCGTGGACCAAATTATCTTCTAGGTAGTTGTTGGGCTCTGACATCTGAGTGATTTTGGACTAAAAATGGTTTTGTTAGAAGAAACTTTTTGAGAACTGTCACGTTAGAGTTTAAGTGATAGGTTATTAATGGGGGAAATGTCCATTTTTAAACCCCCTAAAGCTCTAACCTGTTCTAGGACGCTGTTTGTCTTGATTTTTGCTGCTGGGGCCGCCCTATGGGGCCACTTAATAGGCTGCACCACCTCGCTTCTCCCCGTTATTCTCAGTGTGATGGCACTTCCGGCGGAGAACAGCCAAAATTACCAGACGGGCAGCCAGCACCCCTGCCACCCTGGAGGCCCCAGTGCAGGACTCTCAGAGAAAATTGTCAATGTGTTGTGATACTAAGGGGCAGGAGGAGAGAGCAAACTAAATTAATGAATGGCCCAGGCTAGAGAAGGAAGGGGACACTTAGGAGACACCCAAGTGTTTTTTGGAGCACCTCCATCTGCTGAACGCTTACTGCTGACAGAAGAGATTACCTGGATTGTCATACTGCAACCTTCCTGAGGAGATATGATGATCAAAACGAGACCCCACTTTACAGATAATATTGTAGCTTAGGGTGTGGCAGAGTGATGGTACAGAGGTTATGGGTTTGATCCCTGCTCAGGGCACATACCTAGGTTGCAGGTTCAAACCCTCATTGAAGTGCATGTGGCAGGTGGCCCTTTCTCTCTCTCTCTCTCTCTCTCTCTCTCTCTCTCTCTCTCTCTCTCTCACTCTCTCTCTCTTTCTCTCTCTCCCTCTCTTTAAAATTAATAAAGACCTGAACTCAGGCAAGGATAACCACCCCCGCCAATTCCTTATACTTCATGGCCTGACATGATTTTGCCTAGTCCACTCATTAGTCTCAACTCATGCCCTCCAGCTGCCATATAAGAATTTATAGAGTTTCCCTTTCCTTCTACCAACATTCCACATCTGTTCTTCTCAAGACACTTGGGTGTGGTGTTTTCTCCCCTGGTTGCCTATCTTCTTGGCTCATATCTTCAGAGAAAAGGAGTTCCCTGCTCCCCCTAGAATATCTCCTCTGCTCTGCGCACAAGCCTCATGCTGTATTTTCCATTCTGCAGTGCTCACCTGTGATTTCTGTCTTGTTCATGCCTGGCTTTCTCCACTAAAATTAAATTCCATGAACACAGGGACTTCCTTGTTTACACCTGTGTCTGCGACACCTTGAGGGGGGCCAGGCATCCGGTTGGTGTGCAGTAAGTAATTTGGGATGGGTTAATGTAGTCCTCACAGCCGCCTTTTGATTAACACAGGGGGCAAGCTAGCAAACGAATTCCCTCCTATTCAAGCCACAAAGCTCACTGCCAGGAGAAGGAACAATTAAAACAAACCCGGAGGCAAAATCATGACCACTTTCCTACAAACTGAAGCTAGCCACTCATCCCTGCCAGAAGCAGTCTTAATGAGAGGCATTGATTTTGAAGGGGAAGATGGCTGATTGCAAAGCAGGTAAAACTATGAGAAAGCTTTCAAAGATATTTATATCATAGGATTGCCATTCAAAATTCCACTTATAGATTTGCCAGGAGAGAGAGAAAGTATGTATGTGTCTATAAATACTTGGTGGAACGGTGGAGAGTGAGGGCTGCACACCTGGAGGGCACTGCTGACAAAGGACACTGTTTTTATTGGTGACAGGGCAAGGTATCAGTGAGTGATGGTGAACATTAGGGGGTCCCAAAGAGCAAGCCATGAAGCTACCTTGTTTGAGGTCCTGGCCACTCGTAAGAAGGGGGCGGGGAAGATTCTTCTCTATACACTGAGCTCAGCTTCGACTGAACAATTATGCAAGGTGAATAGCATTTATAAGAACAACTGGGGATGAGAATGTGTGTGTGTGTTTGTTTTGTTTCATTTTTTTACTGTTCATGATGTTATATTAAAATAAGGCTATTCAATTTTTAAAAAATATTTTTAAAATATTTTTAAAATATTTTAAAAATATCTTACAATAAAAATTTATTGATTTTTTATAGAGAGGAAGGGAGAGTGATAGAGAGTTAGAAACATTGATGAGAGAGAAACATCCATCAGCTGCATCCTGCACACTCTCCACTGGGCAAATGCCCGCAACCAACATACATGCCCTTGACTGGAATAGAACCTGGGACCCTTGAGTCCGCAGACCAGTGCTCTAACCACTAAGCCAAACTGGTTAGGGCAAGGCCATTCAATTTTGAGGTAACATCAGATATGTCACTCAAACCTGCAATGGGACAGCTGTGTAAAAGCATCCTAGACTCTCAATCCAATAATTACAGGTTGTTGTTGTTGCTTGTGATTAAGCCCTAGCCCAATGAATCAGTTTTCACTTTTGCAAAGGCACAGGTACATTTTTAATATTTTTGTCCTCAATGTCAAAACTTCTTCAAGGAATCAATCTAGATGAACATATATGGTATAAAGAAGGAAAGTTTAGCCTGGCTGGTGTGGCTCAGTGGTTGAGTATCAAACATAACCAGGAGGTCATGGCTCAATTCCCAGTCAGGGCACATGCGCAGGTTGCGGGCTCCATCTCCAGTGTGGAGTGTGTAGGGGGCACCCTTCAATGACTATTATCACTGATGTTCTATCTCTTTCTCCCTCTCCCTTCCTCTCTGAAATCAATAAAAATATGTATTGAAAATAAAATTTTAAAGATAAAAAAGAAAAGAAAGGAAGGAAGCTTAGTTGCTATCCTGGCTCACAGTTCTATTAGCAGAATTTAGATATTCAACAAATGATTGCTACTGCAAATGAACAAAGTGTTATTTATCTAAATAGAGGTGATGAGATTTTTAAAAAGTATTTCAGTAACCTGTGAATGATTACAAAGAAAACAATGGCTGGACTGAAATGTGGTTGCACCTGTCTGAGTCACCTGTCCCAAGCACTGGGGCTTCATTGCTTTAGATAGTTGGGCTTTGTTTCCTGCTAATCATATCAATATGGCCACAATAGTGAGAGCAATTGCTTTTTTGAAAAATCCACAATATTGGGGAAGATAGCATTGTTGCTATTTCTATACCGGTTTATCTTCTGCAAGAAGAGGGTATTTACTCAAAATTGAAATATCAAAACACTTATAAAAATTAATAACAATAGACATAAACAAATGAATGCAGAGAGTATTCCGAGTTATTCAATGTACATAGAAGAACACAGTAGACCACCAGATGCTAAAACCAGAAACTGTGACTGTTAACTCCCTCTCCCTCTCTCTCGCTCCTTTCCTCTCTTCCCCCTTCTTTCCATTTTCTGTTTTTGAAAATAAACACTGAGCACATGAACCCACTCTGACCAAGTGACAGCCTCTCACCGCGCCCATGTTCCTCGCAGACTCCAGCTGGGAATCGACAGCCGGAACACATCTGTCCTTGTGGGTTTTATTCTGAGATCTTGAAAGGACAAGCTATTTATGCAACCGGTGCCACTTTTTGTAGTGAAAATTATCTCTGCGATAATCATTTCTGTATCAAAATAGATCCACTGCCTTTTTTTTCTTCTTCTAGAATTCAATGTGTTGCTAGGTCTCCAAATTCTCAATGGACATTTGCAGACAAACTCTAAGAGCAAACACGAATAGGTCTGAGGAGCAAACAGATTGTTACGATAGTATAGATACCTGCCTGTGTTTGGATACAGCTGACAAATCAGTTCAGTTAAACACTAAATTAATAAAATACAAAGTGGAAGCCAATCATGCTTAAGTACACAGGAGCTGCAATACTAAAATATTATCAACATGCTTACATCTAGATATATAATAAAACCTAGATTATCTAAAAGTATTACTTTTAATAGAAAGGTTTACCTTTGAAATGATGTCACAGTACCATTTTTATGGCATGGCTAATATTGAAATTCTAGAAAAATGTATTTTACTGGGAGACTTGAGCATTTCATACTCACAGCAACTGCCCATATGTGTCTCAGAGGTACCCAAAGACTTTAAAAATTCTTGGAAATATTATATTAAACCTTAATTAAAGATAGCAACAAAGCACATTTGTTAAGCATTTTCTACAAACCAGGAAGTGTGTAAAGAAGTGAAAAACTGTAATATTTAAAACAAATGAGGGATTCAGGTGAGAGTAAATAACTTCCCTAAGATCATATCACAAGTTCATGACCACTGTGGTTTGCAACCAAATTATCTTGATTCAAGAAATAAGCACTATTTGGCCAGAATACGTTCATAAATAGAACAATCTCTGTAATCTCTTTGTAAATCACAGCCTCACTGACACCATTTTATTTTTGTGTGACATTTTCTTCTTCAGACAAAAATACTGCATTGGTCCAAAGCTATGCTGGCCAGATAGATGAGAAGCAAATGAAATGGAGTGGAGTTGTAAGCAATATGTCTTCTTCTATGTGGGGCCAGAGGTTCATTCCCATCTGGGAGGACAGAGAATACGCATGGGAGAGAAGGTGTAGGAGCAGCAGGTAAGAGACACTGGGTTATTTTAGTAACTAGGCGGAACTTAAACCTGGGCTGACCGAGTGGTCAGACACACAGTAGATGAAGAAAGTGGATGACTGGGGTAATCAGCAGGTATAGAAAAATGGGTAATTTAAATGTATATATACACACACACACACACATATATATATATACATATATATATATATATACATACATATATATATATATATATATATATATATATATATATAATTGATTTTTTACAGAGGGGAAAAGAGAGGGATAGAGAGTTAGAAGCATTGATGAGAGAGAAACATCAATCAGCTGCCTCTTGCACACCCCCTACTGGGGCTATGCCACAACCAAGGCACATGCCTTTGACCCGAATCAAACCTGGGACCCTTGAGTCTGCAGGCCAACTGGTTAGAACGCTAATTTTGTTTTAGAAACATTTTCCCATGCTGGGCATTTGTATTATTTCCCCGTGATACTGTTATGTCTTTTGTGTGATGGTCATTCTGTAAACTTGTCAGGCATTTACTACTGTTTAAAGGAAATCCTAAGGCGGTGCTGACATTGGGCTCTTCTCACCATTACCGTGAAAGATATAAAACCCTGCAGCTGCCACTAACAACCATGAGAATGATAAGTTGTCTGTAACAAGTGTGCATACAGGAATCACAGAGGAAAGCAAAAAAAAAAATGGAGGGGGGAGGGAAGTATCAATAATACTTCCAACAAAAAAGCATACAAACAAATAGAAAACAACTGCCTTGTTTGACTTGAGGGAAGGCTCATGAGAAACGAGAGGTGCTGTTGGAAACAGAAAGGATACACTTAGGGCCCTTGAGCCACCTGGAGGATATGGAAATGAGGGCCACAGGGAAGAGGCATGCCAAAATCATGGTTGGAAATATGACATCAGGGAAGTCGGAGCGATGTGGATTAACAACACTTTTTAAAAATGTAGTTTAATTAGAATTTCAGAGATTGGCAGCAGTGTCCTCCTCTGGGACCTGGTGTCCGTGGCCAGAACAAAAGGCTACTCTGAAGTCCCTTCTATTCCTAAGAGCAATGCAGCGGGTGCAGGAAGCAAAGTCAAAGCCACCGTCCCCCTGAGAAAACGGACTTTGAAAGGATTTGAGGTAGCAGGACCCGGGAACAGCTCAGCTCTGTTACTCCAGGCTTACTAGGCCTCGGGCACCGTGGAAGTGAGAGAGCCAATGTGAGAAGTCCACTAAGAAATAGGAGGGAACTGTGATACTCTCATACAATGGAGAGTCACAGAATATTCCCGGATCCCTCAATGGACTGCTTACATGGAGCAGGGTTTCTAAAGATCAGCTATCTTTAATGACAATAGTGATGATAATAATAGTGCATCGTTGGAACCAATGATGATGGCATCAGATTGAGCACGTGCCCTTGTCAGGTGCGGCACAGTGGACTTCACCAGGATTGTCCCCCCGGGGGCACCACAGCCCTGGGAAGTGGGTGCCCCGTGAGCAGCAGCATCCCAGTTTCACAACTGAGAAAACTGAGATGGAGAATAAATAACATTCCCAAGTTCAGACAAAGTGTAGAATTAAGAACTAACAGGACCTAATACCTTGTACTTTACTTATTTCTTCCTAACATGCACAAGTCTAGAAGTATCTAAGAGGAAAATAAAAGCCAAGACCACGTGTCAAACAGCACAGTTGTATGTCCCATGGAGGTGGACATACAGAACTCAGAGTATGTGTTAGACTCTTGCCTGGCACATGGTGAGTGAGCATTCAGTTGGTGTTGCTTGTTCAGTGTCATCAGCCCATTGGATCCACAGGGACATTCTAGGAGCCAGGCAACATCCCTGCCATTTGTAGACGGAGGATGAACACCCTGAGAGGCCAAGACACCCAGAGCCCGGTTCTCTTCATCATGCCCTCCTGCTTCTCAAAAGATGGATTCCCCTCTTTTCTTTTAGTTTAGTGGATTATTCCCTTCGATTACCCAGCTTGTTTTATCAGTTGCCAGAATTACAGCTTTATGCTGCCCTCTCTCATCTGTCTTAGGAGGAGCTAAGTGGTATGTAGAAATAACTCACAGATACTTGGAACTCTCAAATTTACATTTTCAATACTTACAAGTACATTTTTCAAACCGCAGAGCAGGTACTGTAACCAAACATATAAAGCCACCTAAACTTCTCCTGGACATTAACATGAAATTGCACCATGCAAAACCTTATGATAACTACATTTCATTGGCAAATATTTATTGCATTTTTGATACACTTATAATAAAACAGCTTAATCCATCATATCAACTAGATATGACTGCATGACTTGTCTGTCGATTAGAATATTTCCTTTATGAAACACTATAACTCCCAGAGCTGAGAGTATGAGGTTCAAAAAAACCTGCAAGAATAATATTTTCAATAATTTTGGAATAAGTAATATGCTAACAAGTGCACAAGTCTCCATGCTCAAAGCTGAACAGAAAAAAAATTTTTACATAAAATACCAATTTCACATAATCAAAACATGGCTTTCACAATACAAAACAAGATGCAATTTCTCATTTCTGGGGGGAATATTAAGAGCCTTTAAGATATGTCTACTTTAATTGTACTGTGAGGTGAAGCATTCTTCAAGGAAGGCTCTCCCCTAATAACTGTGTGGATAGAATCCTGATCATAACAATTAAAAATAAAAGTGATGAGACTGCAGCAAAATTATTATCTTTATGAACACTGGGAGCCATTTAATAACCTTCGTTTTATTATAAAATGTAAGTCTGAGCAGAATTTCTGCAGAAGCGTCAGGAGGTGGCTCTTCTAAGACTGAGAAACGTGATTCGTGAAGATGAATGTGAGGCAGGCTGCATTCTGAAGGAGCTCACAGTTTGAGGGGGGACTTCTGGGGAGACAGGAAGTGGAGATGGTGGCAGGCACTTCAGGCCTTTAAAGTTCTTTGGAAATGTTGCAAAAATGGATTTACTCTGCCTGGGGAAGGGCAAGAAGAACTGCAGAGGAAATAGTTGTATAGGTCCTTGGAGAATGCCTGGGAGTGTATTAGGTCAACAAATTTAAGAGCACACAAAATGAAGGGAAAAAAATAAAAAAAAAAGATAGAAAATGAGTGGATGCACTAGCTATTGGCCACAAATAGGCTATCCCCCCCTCCCCCCCCCGGGGATCTAGGCATAGAAGCATACTTTTGAAGGACATATTTCCAGTTTGACAATTCAAAACCACTGAAAAGATGTGTACAGAAGAGGTCATGGTAACTACGGTACTAAGAAGAGACATGGGTTTGGGACAGCTATCATTAGCTTAGGACATTTAAGGACCCTGGGTGAGGGAAGCAATGTTTTCACCATAGTAGGTGGTCTCCAGTGGGAAGAAGGGAAAATGCTAGTTACCCGTGAATTTCAGAACATTTCAAATTGAACTTCACCCATGGCCAAGGCTGAATGAAAATGGTTCCAGAAAGGCTAACCTGAAGCAAAGCCCTTCCTGAAGCCGGGTGTGTCTTATTCTCACTACACATGGCTCAAAGTGTGGGTGGTCCTTTAGCAATGCACAGCTCATAGGAATGGTCGGCATACATCATGGGAATGGTTGGCACATCTCGTGGGAGCAGTCTGCACACCTCATGGGAGCAGTTGGCACACCTTATGGGAGTGGTCGGCACACATCATGGTAATGGCTAGCACACATCATGGGAATGGTTGGCACACACCATGGGTGTGGTCGGCACATATAGGTAAAGGAGAGCACATGTCTAAAAACAGTTATTAAAAGAGGAAATTATTAACTTTGTAATATCTCAAGGAGGCATTTTTAACTCCAGGCACATCAATCTTTCAATGTCTTTTTCCCTAATCTGCATAAACACCATAATTGACAGCTTGTTAACAGTTCATTAAGAACACTAAAACCTTGTGATAAACAACAGCCTGCTAACCACAAGGTGAATAGAATACTTAGCCATGCATTTTATCCACCTCAGAAATCAACCCAGTTTACCAACAATAAGTCCAAAAGGTGGCTTGGCTAATCAATATATTCATACATACAAGCGCTTAAACATCATGCCATCAAGCTCTCATTAAGTAGTCATTAGCACTTAATTTATGCCTTTCAAACTAGATAAACTTAGTGGAGTAAATACATCTATGACCCTGAAAAATGCTAAAAATAATTTTATTTAAATAAATGCAAGTGTTAGGCACATCACCCAAATCATAAGGAGAAACAGAACAAAACAACAAAAGACAATGGCAGACATGAACAATTTATATTTCTTCTCCATTGCTAAATTTTTTTTTAAAAATCTAGTTTCATGTGCAGCTTTATATTCTTCTTGATCTAAAACGAAAAATCTTCATGGATGCAATATGCCATAGGAACGTCAACACTGTGCTAGGCAGAGGAATCTGAGCTGTTGAGTAAGGGTGCTTCTGAAACTACTGGGTGTGCTCCTGCCTTACCTGTGGAGGAAAGCCTGATTGTAAGCTCATTTCAGTTAAACAAATCTCTCTGACCTCCCTGCTGAGCAAGGCATTTAAGCTTTAAAGCCCAGAGAGCTTTATTTCCTGTGCCCTGACACTGTGCTATTAAGATGTATGGCGGCATCTCACATTAAGGCCTTCACCACTACACTTTCCATCTTTCTTCTGAAAATGAAAGTCAGATAGACTATTGCTATCAGCAGCATTCATCCCAGTGACTCTCTGTTCTCCCTACCCAGAGCCATCTTCTCATAGGGCAGGAAATGTGAGAAAGAAATAAATAGACCATTCAGGACATACCAGCATGGGCAGAGAGTCAGCCTACTGGCTTATGTCTTCAAAGCCCTTAAAAGGGTAGGTATATATCTTTCCACCTATTAGCTTCACGATATTGAAATTCATAAAGCTGCAGAACTTGAGACATGGCTATGTTGATTGAGTAAATGCATGTTGTGGGATGCTGATGAGTAAAAAAAAAAAAAGGAAAGATAAACTATTGTGTTGAAGTACATATCATGGCCTTCTAAAGTATTTTGGATATTGTGAAACTGATGAGTGATTTTTTTTTTACTAGGATATTAGGTTATCCCCAATTGGAACAGAATAACTTGTAATTGTCAACTATCATCACAACTATTACCAATACCAAACAAATATGACAATCCTTTATAATACAAGCCTAACATGCTAAGTGTCCAGTTGATTGGTTGGCTGTTCAACCAATCAAAGCATAATATACTACTGATATGCTAAGGCCCCTCAACTGCTCGCTATGATGTGCACTGACCTCCAGGAGGAAGACTCTCCAACTGGTGGTTAGCTTGCTGTTGGGGTCCAGTCAATCAGGACTGAGCAAGATGGGGTGGACATGCCCTGGAGCCCTCCCGCAGTCTGTCCCTGGCTGGCCAACCACCTGCCCAATCGTGCACTGGTGGGGTCCCTTGGCCTGGCCTGTGTCCTCTTGCAATCAAGGACCCCCTGGGGATGTCAGAGAGCCTGTTTTGGCCCTAACCTACAGACCAGGCCAAGGGATCCCACTGGTTCATGAATTTGTGCACTGGGCCTCTAGTTACTTATAAAATTCATTATAAGATGGAAAAAGTAACCACAATATTCCTAGGGATACTCCCCAAAGTACACTGTAGTACTTTAGAACACCATGTTATACTTTTTATATGCATTAGCTTGCAATAGTAATAATAATCCTTATGTGGTAGATTTTTCCATTATCTGTAGGAAAATTTCACAATGAGCTGCCCAGGTGTTCACAGAGATAGTGAAAGAAGAACCATTTTGACCCAAACTATTGGTCTCCAAAGTTCTGCTCTGGATTAGCATTACCATGGTTCAACTGACCATGAATTCTGTCTCTATTCACTGAAGCTCTGTCACCTGCTAAGTGGACTTGACTGACTCCCTTTGAACACCTCAAGGATGATACCCTTTAAGATGCTACATGAAGACTAGTCTGATCTCTGGTGACATACTGCTTTCATAGCATTCAAGTTAGCTGATTGACCAAGAGCAAGGTTAATGTACAAACCATGGAAATGTTAATTGTGGCATTTGTGATTACTCAGTCAAAGCCATGTTTTGCAAAACATCCGTTAGCAGTCAAATATAATCATCTTTATTGTTATTGTCAGAAAAACAACACTGGCCCAAATCACACTGTTTCTTTTAAGATGTCAACAACTCTTTTAAAAATATGTGTTTAGTTAATTAGGGAAAACTCTAAGTTTTAGCATCAATATTTTTACAGTTTAACTGTAACCTCAAAATATTTTACAATTTCATAAGCCTACTTTATTTTTTACTATTCTGACCCCTCCAATCCTAAATTTGAAGGTCCTCTCTGCTCTAGTTAATTTACTATAGTTTTTAACTTCACACAGCTATATCCATCTCTTGCTATGATTGTCTTTAAACCATAAATGCATTCATTCACTCATTACTTTTCGCAACAACTATTTCGAGTGTGTATAATAGATCAGGTTTGGCTCTGGGTATATTAGCAAACAAAACAAAGATTACTGCCACCTCAGAACATGTCAGTGAGGAGACAGATAATAAGTCAATGTAGTAATAAATATGTAAATTATATAGGACAGAGGGTGATAGTATGATGGGAAAAGGACGAGGGGTAGGTATTATGGTAAAGCAGAAGTGGAAAGGGAGTTGCAATTATAGGTACTAGCCTTATTGAGAAGGTGACATTTGAACTTGAAGGAGACAGTATAATACCTGAAGATGTCTGGGGGAAGACCACTCCAGGTGAGAATGGTGAGGACAAAATTTCACATCTCACTTATTAAAGGAAGGCATGGGCATGGTCATTACAGAATATAGCACAGGTAAGCATACACGGTTAACTTTTCCTTTACAATTTTAACTAATATTTTCCCTTCAGAGTATAACTTAATTCTAACTGTCTTTGTGGAAAAAAAAAGTAATTGAAATGTCCCAACCATGTTCTCTGTTGCTGCAGAGTCCTGGCATGTTTATTGTGGGGGGAACTTGGACTGAGTTTCCTCTTGTTATTTTTGACATGTCTTTGAACCTGAGTTTTGTTCCAATGAGGGCTGGGATTCCCTTCCTTGGGAAGGGAAGTTATTAGCCTTATAACTCAGGTGTTTTTATTCATATTTTACTACAAAGTTGTATAACTCATCCAAAGAAACAGAGAAAATGATGTGAAAATTCAGCATTGTAACTCAGACCTGTCTGGCTTTTGAATGGATGCACTTTCTATGATGTTAGCAGGTTATGTGTTGAAAATACATAATGCAACTTTTTAAAAAAGCAATTTCTTTGTTTCAGGCATTTTGAATAATCAGGGCTTTTCGGAGCATTAAGCAAAATAGGAAATGTTGCTGATGAAATTTTATCATTGTAGATACAAAGCCATCAACATATTTAAAAGATTATCTTTATATTTAGATAAACACATTTATATATAATTTTTATATATCCATATATTTATAAAATATAGTCTTTTATATATAGACATAATGCTTTATATTTCATAATATGTATGTAATATTATTTGGATTGCTTAACACAGTTACTTACATTACTGAAATTATTTAATATCCAGAAATTGCTTTGTTTTAGTTAATGCTAAAGTTTAAACTACCATGAATCAACTATAACTTTTAATGATGTGTTTATTCATATATATGATGATTTGTATTCAAGAACAATATGTGATTTATTCTTCACCCTTAGAAACAATTGCTTTTACCAATTTTAATTTCCTTATTCTTGACCTTTCAAATCAAAACAAACAATAGAATCATTAACTTTTTCCTCCTTCTAGAAAACACATTCCTAATATTTTTAAGGAATATATATATATATGTGTGTGTGTGTGTGTGTGTGTGTGTGTGTGTGTGTGTGTGTGTGTTATTTAAAAAGTTACCGACTCAATCTGACATTAATCACATAGAGTTTTGCATCCAAATATCTATGTCCTCCAGATGGTCACGGATTCTTACAATTTATGCACTGCTCACTGTTCTGTATATTGCTAGACTCTCAGGGTTTTATTTTCAAAACTTTGCTTTTTTCAACTTTCATAATGGAAGAAAATATAATCAGTCTGTGGTTTAACAAATGGAAACAATAATATAAAATTTGGCAACAAAACCATCCCTACAAAGGGATACAAATATGAGTTGAATGTTCACTTTCATTAGGGACTATGAGTATAAAGTATTGTACTAAAGAAGGAAAACTATTTTAATTCTGTACAAAGCAGATAGGGGTGGGGGTTAGAATGCACATGAACAAGCACAAATATAAAGTGACACATTATCCCATACGAATTGGATATCCAATGAAAGTTAATGCAAAACAGCCATGCCATCAAGGATGCCAGGTGGCAGGTGACTTATTGCAAAACCAGGCAGTTTGACTTTGGACTTTGACTTTCCTTCTTAAAGCTGCTTCTTGATGGGCAAGTGGGTTCACATCTCTGAGCCTCTGTCTCCTTGAGTATGAAAAGGGAGTCAGTCATTCCACTTTTCTTGTAGGAATGCTGTGAGGCTTAAACTAGATAATATATGAAACACACTTAGAATAGTGCTGGCCCCAAAAAATCATAAATGACATATATAATGAGCCAACTAAGTGTGCTAGGAAAAGGGGAAGAGAAAGGAAAGGAAAAAGTGTATAGTTTGTAGGCTGAAACGAGAATAAGCAAAAGGCCCAGAACCATGGGGAGGCAATATGAATGGATATAATCAGTATGTAAGAAAGCCATCTGGCAGCATGGTATATAGAGGTTCAAAGGGCACAGGGAAAGGTGGCAGCGAGATGGACAGGGAAAGTGGCCCAGTACTACAGGCCCAGTATTCTAAGCCTAGTACTCTGGGCACAGTACTCCAGGCCCAGAGAGATGAAAAGGGATAAGGATGCAGTTATGGAAATGGAAGAGAAGGGGTGAGCTCAGAGACTCTGCTGGGAAAGGGTCAGCAGGTGTTGGTGATAAGGTGGATATGGAAGGTGAAGAGGAGCTGAAAATACTCCCAGACACGAGTGTTAGGGAGCCAGATGAACACTGGTGACAGAGATGAAGGGGAGGGATTGGTAGATATTCTCCTATTGCCTTCAATGTGAGTTACTCAACAGTTAGGTTTATTCAGCTCTTCCAAATTTGTAATGTCAGGTAATAATTAAGAGTATGATGAAGGGGTTAAGGTATAAATAAGGTACTAGGACAATATCTTATAGATTTGCATTGAAATTTTAAAATTAAAAAAAAAATCACCCTTATTTCCTTAAAAATACAGTAAAATGAAAAATAAAATAACAAAGTTAATTAATTTAAAAATGAAATTTTGAAATAAATGTAGCAGTTAAGGAAAATTACTATAACATGAGGCAAATAAAAACCGTCTGTACTTTGTTTTTTGATCAAATGACAATCCTGCTTGAGAAACAAAAATGACCAATCAGAAAAGTCCAATATCTATTATATGTAAAAGGAAAACAGAGTAGTTTTATGCATTTTTTTTTGTTTGGAATAAGGATGTCAGTATCCACTTCATTATACCACTGAATATGATCTTAATAATTATAAAAATAAAACTACAAATGGAACCAAATAAACACAGCAATGAAATAATTCTCAGATAATAGTAGTATCAGGGTATCTTTATAGTTGTGCATGATTTGGTTATCCTGCAGTATATTTGGCTTAAGGTGGTGTTGTATCAGTATCTGTACTGCCCACCACTGTCATCATAAGCCTTTTAGAGCCATCTGACAGTCCCTTAACTTGAAAATAGTTAGAAAGCAAAACAAAATAATAAAAATAAAAATAAATAAAACCTAATGCTATTTTTTAAGTTGCTTAAAAACTACTTGCAATTAGGAGCCTCAAATGTATCTAAATCAAAACAATTCAGAAATGCTTTCAAGACTGTTGCCAATGCAATACCTAGATGAGAATTTACAGTGCTCCATAACCCAGGAAATCGTGACACCATATTGCATTTGCTTTCATCTTACCCACAGTCACATTATCTTCTGCAACCATAAAGAAACTGCACTATCATATAAATCTATTTAAAGGAATTGGCACCGTCACAACAAAGGCATCCGTACACTGTGGTTGATTCTCTGAAAAATCACCCAAATGTCAATGTCTAAGAAGAGACTTTGATTTCTTTCTGGATTGCCACAAAGCACCCTACCCCCACTCTTACACACATATACCTCAAAGGACGCAAAAGCAGGAATGCATTTCCCACCCCAAACTGAAAAGTCCTTGGTTCTCCAAATGGCTATAAATTGCGTGGCTAAGTGCATATGGCCGCGGGCTGTCACAGTTACTTCTCCTGACAATTCATCATGGCATACTAATTCTATAATATCATTACGGTGTCTCTTCTCACTGTACCGATCCAGCCAGTTAATTTAATCAACTAATAATAGATTCAGAAATGGATGCAAGGGGCCCTAGCACTTCAAATTACATTACCGGAGAGGTGCCTCAGTGAAGAGGAGCCATTCCTTGCTATTCAACATCACCTCCAGAAGTTAGTTTGGCCTCCTAAGGTAGGCTAACTCTGCATATTTATGGGAAAGATTACAGCTGTGGAATTTTAGTTGAAAAATTTACAACCCCAGAATTTTATTTTGAAATCAATACATCCCTAAAATATATCGACCACATCAAAAGGACAGAAACCAACTCTTATTCTAAGCTCGGGGTTCATTTTGAATATTAATAAGACATGTGAAACTCACAAGTTTCATATCAGTAGGAAAAACCAGTGTTCTATGATTAACTGCAAAGTGAGCCATTCAAGGATGGACAATTAATTTTATTAAATTTTAATCTTCTCTGAAAATGTCCATGGTAATTAGAAAACATTATTCTTTAACATCACAGTCCATCTTGCATGTCACAAAGAGTAATAAGTTAATTCATTATGAAGAAAAAAATAGCCTGAAAATGCTAGAAAATATACACTGGTTTAAAAAATCACAAATATGCACATATGGTTTATCCAAATGTACAGTAAAAGCTGTACGACTTTTGTAGAAGAGTTGCTTACTTGATAGAATGACATGACTTCCTGCTAATGCCTTTTTATGGAAAAGGCATTGCCTCTCTATCCTATCCATGGAGCAGAGTTCAAGTGTGCTAGGTCTGTCAGCCAACTTTGCATCTAGACTTGCTTTGCAATTAACATGTGGAATGATTTACTGCTGTCAAAAAAAATTTTTTTTAACTGTACTGACTTCTATGGAAGAAGAACCAGCTTGCAAATAAGCTGTCCTCACCAGGGTCTAGAAGTCACCACCCATCTGATGGAAACTTAGGATACCACAATGTCCTTTTAATATTATATGAACAGATGTTTCCTCATGGTGATAAGAACCGTGTCATTTATGAACACATGGATATATCTGAGCCTTTCACTGATTTTTCTATCTCAAGGAAAGTTAACTCGCTCCTGGGTATGGAGCTAAGTTCTCAGAGACCCTGAAGATGGACACCATGAAACAGCTAAGAATTAAACTAGGAAGGGTTATATTTTAATTCACTTTCAATAGTTTCAAATCAAGAGGGTTCACATAAAAATCTGCATTTCTGTCTTGTGTGGCATTTCACAATATCTGGTATTGTCTTCCACCAGAGGCAAGAGTTGGATGAAGTTGAAGTTGGGACAATCTTCATCACTCAGGGTCCCCGGCATTTTTGGATAGCTCCCTAAATCACAGGCTGGGTGTCAGTTTCCCTTTCCCACCTCATGAAGAACCAAAGTTACCCATTGCTGTTTCCTATATTACCTGGACACCTGCATGAGAATTTTCAAATTCTCCTTAAACCAATAAAAAACTGTTACATGTAAATATCCTTTCAATGTAAAGACTTTTGTGCTTATCATAGTCCTTTTTTCTTCTTAAAGATGTTTTTAGATTTCCTGAATGTGATGATATTTTTAGATGATAGACTCCTGCATTTAGAGATAGTGACCTTAAAAGTCCATGCGGAATTGCTTTTTATCAGTATCTGAAAATGTAGAGCAAAATATATTTCTACCAAAAGTCAGCACTTGCTCTGGGTGAGTCTTTTCTCTTTGTCATAAAGAGCTGTCATCATGAGAATGCTGCCATATAGCTATTTTGAGAAACAAGTGTAAATTCAGGAAACTGTCCATCCAATGTCACCCTTTGCTAAATGGGATTCAGATCATGTTTGCCTAGCCTAAATGCGAGGCATCTCCATGAGCACTGTAATATAACAAAACAAATAATTTTCCTTTCATCAATATACAACAGCTTTGTTCATTATTGAGCACTGTTAGGTGGTAAAGTATTGAGTGCTATGCATTTTATGCTTAAATCAATGTACTGTCTTGCAGTTATGCCACCTAATGTGTTTTTAAGTCATCCGCTACGGAGATCAATGTGATTCTTATTTGATATTCAGTGTTAAGTTCAGCCTCATAAATTTAGAATTGCACTCTGTTATTTTGATGGTTATATATTAACCATGTCCTGAAAGTTTTATGATTTTATACTCAGCCTGGTTGTAAATCATACCGGTTCCATATGGAAGGCATAGGGTCTGGCTTGGGTGTTTTATTGCTCTGTTCCGAGGGTAACGGCTGGCTGGCTGAATATTTGAGGGAGGTAAACTTACATTGTGTTTGGGTAAATACCTGAAGTATGTGAGCACTCAAGACATGGTTCAGAAATTTTAAATTAGACAACTCATTGCAACCAGACACACGGGCAGGGATAATAAGGCTACAGCACGGCGTTACACATTCGCAATCTTTGATATTAGTGCCATCACTGGCAGGGGCCTTGACCTCTTGCAAGTTCATGGTGCTCACTCTGTGGTGACGAATGCTGACCAATACGGTGCCGCCTGGGCTAAATGTAAAGGGAGTGGCCCCATTAAGAGAGGCATGGAGAACTGTTTAACACCGTTACTTAAGCTGAGACCTACATATTATTTCTGAGATTAAAAACGATAAGGGTAGATCACTGGAATAGATTAATACTCTGATAGAACAACTTATGTAGAAAACAGAAATGAATTAATTATGATCATCAGAGCCAGTAAGTATTTTAAAAGCCAGGATAAATCCTTTTGTACAGCAAGATGCCAAAGTGGTGCCAGATACAATCATAAAAATTTCCTTTGCATAAATGATGTTCCTTAGTTAAGTTACATAAATGCTTGAAAGATGACCCCACACAATGCTTTTCAGCGATACCCTTACAAGTAAGAAATGTGATCACTGGAGATTACTTTTACCACCTAGATCTGTGGACAATGTTAGACATTATTGTCACATTGGGGACGTAGTGCATATTTATTTAATCCTTAGTTCTGTTGCAAGTGGTGAACACTTGGCAGGGTCTCAACTACTCATATTCTTAAAGTATTTTGTTATAAATTGAAGTCACTTTTTATTTTCGATGACATATTTTTAGACTCTGCACTCCCCACTTTGAACAGGCAGCATCTTAAACTATGACCAACTAAATGACAGGCATTATAAAACATTTCAAAGGGAGTTATGCTGGGTCTGCCCAAAAGTTGGATCCAATTTGCTTTACCAGAACTTAGTAGAGATGTAACAGCCACTGTTTTATTCGAACCATAGGGAAGTACCAATTGCCTGAGCTTTCTATTTTGTCTATACAGTATCTTTCTGACTTCTGGTTCAAGGGACAAACATAATAAAAAAAAGTATGCCGTGTTTTCTTTCATTATTTTCAAGATCGGTTAGAGACACTCTCAATATGACAAGTCTGACCTTTCGCACAAATCTAGGTGATAGCAAGTAATATCCAGTAATAATTTTTCTTACTGAAAGGGTATCAATGAAAAGCTTTGGGTGGGGCCATCTTTCAATAATCTTTCAAATATTCCTGAAAGAAGAGAAAAATTAACAATAAGCCCCCCCCACACACACACACACACATTTTATTTGCAAAGATTGACACCACACCAGTGGCTCTCAAACTTGAGTATGGGAATCACCTAGAGACTTACTGACACTGGGGTCACTCCCCTTTCCCATAACCGACCCCCCCTTTACTAATTCAGGCGTTGTGTGGTAGGCCTTGACAATTTGTCTATCTAACAGGTCCCCTGGGAACATCAATAACAACCCTGAAGAGGCTGGTCTGGCCTGGCATTGCACTTTGAGAACCATTGCTAAAAGCAAGTCCCAGCTACTCCCGCTCCCATCTCTGTGAGGCTTTTGCCAAACAAAGTGTGGACCTGGAGTAAGAACTTTGGGGATTCTAAAAACTCACTGAACTGAAGAGATTCAGGTCACCTGTTAGAGGGAAATGAAATTTCCCTAGAGCTTCCAGGTTAACCTTCAAATCCCACTGCACGCAATTTGGAAGCTAGAGATTTATGTACCAGTGAAGGACTCAGAAAACATTTCTTGGTCAGCCTTCTGAGAATGCACTGTAGAGGAAATATTCACATTTAAGTAGTAAATGTTTTTCTGGTTTTCCAGTTCTATAGTTTATCTATTACCACACATATGTATGATTTGATCAATAATAATCTAGTCAATACAGATGCTTTTAAATGTGGACATGTTATTATAAATACATAGATATTGTAAACAGACCACCTAATAACCAAGAGATTAAAATGTTAACTCTGCATGGCTTATAGTGCATTCTACAACTGAAGATTATTCTTGCTCAAATTTTGTGAGCTTTGGTATAAGATTTAGCATAATAACGAAGAGAGTCAACATAAGTCTAGGTTATTTTATAACTTATATTTTTAAATATATATTTTTTAAATTTATTTCAGAGAGGAAGGGAGAAGGAAAGAAACATCAATGATGAGAGAGAATCATTGATCTGCTGCCTCCTGCAGGCCCCCTGCTGGATATTGAGCCAGCAACACAAATATGTGCCTTACTGGGAATCAAACCATGACCTTTTGATTTATAGGTCACACCAACTGGGCTAACTTTAACTTCTTAAAATCTCTTGGGACACAATGAATTAAGTCATTTTAAGCTAAGTAATTCAATTATCTCTCATTATACACAAGGGGATAATCAATATTGTACCTTTTGGAAACTGATTATTTAGATCAGGTTCTTGGTCTCACCTCTGATACTGATAGTCCATCTCTTTCAAAGACTCAATGTGCTCTAGAGAGATTCAACTTCTGTTTGTCTTATACCATGAAAAGCCCCCCACAAAAATACTTTCTCAAATGTTATGTGTTTCTGATAGCAAATAAATTAATAAGTGACCTTTTAATTTTAAAACTGATTCCCTAGATCAGTGGTCAGCAAACCACGGTTCGAGAGCCACATGTGGCTCTTTGGCCCCTTGAGTGTTCTAAGGCCACTTCTTCAAAGTAGACTCACACAGGCCGAAAACCGATTTCTGCAAATGGCCACACTCAAAGGGCAAAAGAGCTGCGGCTTGCTTACCACTGCCCTAGATGATAAGAAACAGCTATATTTATAAAAGTATACATTCACACATGCAAAGTATAATTTATTTTAAAAATTTACTGCAGTTTGAATTACTTACATCATCATGCTCTTTTATTTTCCCTCAGCCTCAGAGAGCTTAACTAACTTGCCCAACATCACAGAGCATCAAATGGGTTTCAATTTGGAACCCACCTCATAACACAACTTAGCCAAATTGACTAAGTCAGTTCCTCTTATCATGTAATTTATACTTTTAAAGACTTGTTCTGCAGGTACAATATTTAAGACAAAAGAACACATATCTAACGTTGGGTTTCCAAGAAGGCATTATTTGAATGTGGCTGGAGGTAAACAGGCCCAGTCTCCATTTAGTCATACACATACGGCTGCTTATTTTTATAGGGTGTTCTTTATAATATCAAATATGAGGCACTTCAGAATATGTCCAAATACATAAAATTAAATGAACTCTTGTCTGATGACCCAGAAACATTGTAAATTCTGACTTAAACAAATAAGAGTGACAGGGAAGTTGCCTTTCCTCCAGGGGCCGGTTCTGGAATAGGTTTAAACCTGTGTTGTGCATATCAAGGCAGCTGTCATTTCATCTGATCTTCAAACACACTGTGCACTCCATGGGGAGAATGTCTGGCAAATCAGGGACTGTTCACTTAATTCCTCCCTCCCCCCATTTTCAATACAAAAGCTGCATTCCCTATGACTGTTTACTTCCTATTTGGAAGCCATGCTAATTTTTATAATTGAGTTGCAGGGCGTCTTGATATGATGAAGACATTGCAAAGAAGAGTTTTATGTCTATACCACCAAATGGAATAAATCAATTCATGGAGCATATGGCTTATTAGGCTTAAAGAGCTCTTTTCCAAGATGATTCTGAGTGCCATATTTTGAAAGATAAGGTAGTGGGTTGTTGTTTTGGGATATTTGCCTTCATAAAGAGGGGCCATCTGTCCCAACCAGTGAGAAGAGTGGAAGGCTTTGATTGCTATTTTGCTAATCAAGACTTATTCTAATATATTTTACTGTACTGATTAAAGACCTAACATTGTATCTTGGCAATGGTTGCTGGTTATATAACTGAAATAATTTCATGCTTCCCACAAATATTTCTATACAGTAAATGCTGAAAATGTAGGAATTTCATTTTTTGATGATAGAGAGAAATCAAAATGAAATCATACATTCTATACTTTATTTAACTTCTGTATGAAATTTACATTTAATTACAAGGTATTACTCCTTCAAATGATAGTTTGATGATTTCCTTGTGACCTAACAAAAGCCAAGAAATTTCAAAAGTAAATTCCACCATGAAATACCATCATCACTGTTACAGATTCCATCAGGGATCATTCATACAACTGGTATTTCCCTTATTATCCATGTGTTAAAAAATTACTTGAATAAAAAATGGCATAACTACATTTAAACCACAATTATACTTACAATTTACTTAAATATGTTTTCTCTATATAAAGGAATTATATTGTAGTTTTTTTAACAAATAAGAAAAATGGAACAACATACATAAAATCATCCACATCGCATAGTGTACGCGAGCCACTGTTAGTGTTTGGAGGACATGCTTCTAGCTTGCCTTCTATGTGAGTAGCTTAATTGGTTCTACAATGTGCATGCCATTTTTCCACTGCTTATTAACTTCACAATAGATGGGCCAGCACTTCCCTATGTTATTAAAATTTCACAATTACCTTTAAAATTGCCCCTGCAGGATATGGAAGTTTTGGGGTTTTTTTATTCTGTTTTTGCAACTTTTCTGTTAGTTTGCCCACTTTGTTCACATATTCTTATCTTATTTTCTTGACACTAAAAGTCAAGAGAAAAAAAAATTCCTTTGGGCAATACACATCTCTCTTCACCACACTCAATTGTTAGCTACTCCTTGTAATGAGAATACACAATGAAAAAGTAGAATTTGTTGGTGACTTATCCTTCTACCTATTTCTTTACAAATGATGGCTCTGAAGTCCCTCCTAGGTAGGTAGACTTGAGTTAATTTTTGCAAATAGCATGGACCAAATGACCTTTGAGTGAAGTTGTCTTTCAAGATATTCAATGAACTTGAATATTCTATTCTACTCCATTACTTCATTGCATTAAGTGACAGTGCACCCTATCAAATACTGAATATATGTTTATTTTTAAGAATGATATATTCATTATAATTTTGAAAAAAATACTCCCAAATCATGTAGGTCTAAAATACTATTTCTTGACTGATTATGATACCTGGCCCAAAAGTAAGTGCTTGAGCACATCTCTAACACACTCAATAAGCTTGCTATTATTAACTAAAGACTGCATTTCAAGTACATTATGGCATCACTTGAAGTAATAGCAACTGAAATGCACCTACTTAATGGAATCGATCTTTGCTAAAGACTGCAATAAAGTATGATCAGAAGTCACTTATTGAACTTTATTCTCCATGATATAATGAAAAGTCGCATGTCAAGAATAAAAATGTCACTTGTCACCTGAATCTTTGGCACCTCAGAAATTTTATCAAGAAGCAGGGCATTCTGTGAGACATACAATGAAAGTAAGGATTTTGGGTCTGCTAAAGCTTCTGGCCCAAAGACCCTGAGTTCATTCAATACTCAGATTCAAACCTTGAAGTACATCATACATATATAGAGAGATGTTCTTAAGAGCAATATTTATTGCATTTCCTTTTCCAAGTGAACCCCTTAACACCTCTACTTTCAAGATTCCCTGTGACTCTGAGAGTTGAAATGATATGAGAGGTTATACTTGGGTGAAGACTAACCTATTTTCTCTATTGTGTTTCTCCAGCTTTTCTTCTGTATGTTCAGATTCCACAGTAAACTTGTTATTTTTGATGACTTTAAGTGTAACAGGGAATTTCAATGGGCTACAATAAAATTAAGGGGGTGCAACAGAGTTTAGATATTTCCCCAGTAAAAGAATGAGGCTTTGTATTATAGTTATATTAGTGTGATGTTTGATTTATATTTTAAGGATTTAAAACAGTGTGAGAATAATTATGTATGTGATTTAAAATAGGAGTGAAAGCATTTATTTTTATGAGTGATTCATAGTTTAAGTGTGAATTGTATTTCTGATCTTATTCTGATTTTAAGTAAAATAAATTATTCTAAATGTGTCTAAAGGCTTAGTATAAGTAACTCCATTTAGTGTGACTTGAATCTATTTTGTAAAACTCAAGTTTTAAAAGTGACTCTGAGCCCTAACTGTGTGAACGTGCTGACATGTGCTTATCTGGAAAGTTGTAACTGTGTGAACGCCCTAACAAGTGTTTATCTGGAAAGTGGAAAAGCGAAGCAGAAAAGTACCTGTAGACCCCCTCCCCCCCGATTAGACACACTTAAGACCCATTTGTTGCACCCAGAAGGAACAAGGGAACACCCAGAACTGGCCAAAGAGAAGAGACCTAGAGGCACTCGTCAGAGACCACGAAGGGGCCTCCACCCGCCGTGTTCTCCCCTCCCTTCTCCCTGCTCGAAATACTGCGTGAAGCTCTGCCGAGTGAGTGAGCTGTCACTCTGCCTGTGAGCCGAACCTCTGAGGCCTCAATTGTGACTGAGACGCTGCCACGGCTTGTTCCTGTCCAATGTGTGTGTCTGTCAGCGCAGATCTCCAGGTGACCTGCCTAGGCTTCTGGAAACCACCAGGATTCTGGTAAATAAATCGTGGGATTCATGCATTCTAATTCTTGTCTCTGTGTTTAGTTTTTGCTTGGTCAAAATTAATTAAGTACTGTGGACAACCCACTTAAGTCCGATCTTTTGGCTGAGGGACTCAGTCACCTGTCCATACGTTCCCACCTGAGGGTGAAGTTGGAACAGTTTGATAAAGACTCTTTCTTTGTATGAATTTACAAACACTGAAATGATCAGAATGTAAGGACTCACACTCTTTCCACCCTTTGTACCTCAGTGTTCTATGGGGACATGTATTCTTTCTAAGGGGAAGGTTCCTGTAACATGAAAAGGCATTACTAGCTTTGGGCCAATCCCTGCTGCTGTGTGCCTTTTGTTTGTCCTACAATGGATTTTCTTTCATTAAATTCAATGAAGCCAAATATTAAGAGATGTCATAACTTTTTAAAAATGTATTGTCTTTTGTTCTAATCTGAAAACCCTCATCTACAAAAAAAAACAAATGCTAATGTGAAGGTATAAAACAACAACAACAAAAACTAGAGTAAGGTAGCTCTCCTTTAATTAGTAAACAAGTCCCAGTCCTCAACAATTCCCACCACTCACAGGACACATGTATGTGTATCTATAAACACTACGTGCCCAGTCTTTGAGTTAGCTATCTGGCTCCTATAGACCCTGGCATTTGAGATCCCTGCTTTCAAGTAACCATATTTCTTCAAGCCAGTCACCACCAACCAGCACTGCAACAGGAATCCTCCAACACAATGACAATGATTCCAGGAATGCAGATGAACTTGACTGTTCCAAAAGCTAGGAAAACAGTGGTATTTTTCAAACGCGTATAGAATTAACCTATCCTCATCTCTTTTGTTTGCTTATTTGCATTCAGTGTTTTCTAAAATAAATGGCTGGTGGGTGTTTTCCTTCCATGTTTAATTAATATTGTAAACAAACACCTTATTTTTCATTTACTTATTAATCAGGAATGACATTTACCCTGGCTGCATTCTGTCCACTTCCAACTGTCCATGTGGCTCAGTTGCCTGGCAATTAAATGGACAATACTATAATACACACACAAGCGAAAAGAAAAATCTGAAGTGGGAAGGTAATTTCAAATCCACAAGAACAAGTCATTCCCCAGGGAGGTAACGGGATACAGAAAATGTATTAAAGAACTAAAATTCAGAATTTTCTGGCCCAGATGGTGTAGCTCAGTGGTTGAGCATCAACCCAGAAATTTATGGTTCAATTCCCAGTCAGGGCACATGCCCGTGTTCTGCTCTCAATCCCCAGAAGGTGGCATGCAAGAGGCAGCTGATGGATGATACTCTCTCTCACCATTCATGTTTCTATCTCCCTTTCTCCCTCTCCCTTCCTCTCTAAAATCAATAAAAATATATTTAAAAAAATAAAGGTCAGAAGTGCCTAGGTTCTAATCTTGCTACAGTATTTTCTGTGTGATCATATGACATTTTCCTTATGTGACAGTTTCCTCATCTGTAGAATACTTTTTGCTCAGTTTTGTTAAAAAAGAAATAAGAATATTGAGTTCATTATAAACTACGATACTTTGTGAAATATAAATCAAAGGATAATATTGAGGGTAATTGTTTGAAAACTTCAACTGATGGAGCAAGGATGGTGGTTTCTTGCTGATAGACTCATTCACATGTTATATTTTCAAGGATCTGAGGAAGCTCTGAAATATCACATCTACTCTACTTCAGCATAAGCAACTAAGCATGCAAATTAAAAAAATAGAATAAAATACAATAATGGAGCTCTTTAAGCCCATCGATAATACTTAATTCTATGAATATTCATGTGGAGAATACTGCCATTTCCACAGGCTGCCTAATGTCAGGCTGTAAAGAGGGAGAAGTTGACTCTGATTTGGAAACCACTGCAAACCCATCATTAAACATCCTGGATAAGAACTGACAAGGCGAATTACCACACCTCTAAGCAAACCTTACAAGTAAGTTTAATTAAACAAAAGTCTATTCGTTTCCTGCAAGCTGATTTAGAACCATTTATTTAGGTGCATTTCCACTTGGAGACTTCGCGGCCATTCTCTTTCACTCAATTACTAAAGAAACTCTCAGCACACTCTCAGATTTACTTAAAGGGTCCCATTTGTATCCAGTGTATTCTCCTCTGGCTGAAATCAAAATGAGGAAGTCTTAATAGCACAGGATAAACATGGCTTTAGGTCAAAGATGTAGAAAGGAGTGCTTAGGTTCCTGAAATCCTGGATTACCTAGTGAATCCATTACTTTATCTTTGCCTCAGTGAAGAATGCTCTAAAATGGGAAGATCCATGCTAGTTTTCCATTTGGGCTGGTTGCAGACATTTTTTTAAAAATTACACTATGCCCAAAGCAGGATTTGTGGGGGTTACTTCCTGGACTTACAGGGTGAGGCTGAGCTAAGAAAAGACAAACAGAAACAATTCTCATTGAGCCTAGCCAAGTCTCTTGCATAGCACACTGTCAATACCAGGATATGCCTCTGACGTCTTCTTTTGCTTGATTTAAAATAGAGAGTAATAACCTGGCATTATCCAGATTACTTTCATATAAAATATACAAGATCTCCACGGGAAGGCTCATCTTATGTAACTACCTATTCAAGAAATAGAAGATTGCTCACCGGTCCTCTCACTTAATCCTCACATCCAGCAGGAGGGGTGGCATAGGATATTTATTTCTACCCAAGGAGGAAATAAGGGATCATGAGGCTGTATAACTTCTCCAGTATCCTGGAGCAAAGAGGCAGCAAAACTGGGGTTTGAGCCCAAATGCAGGCAACCCCAAAGCCTGTAGTCTTTACACCACACCATTCAGATAGCATGCATGATGCCGGAGATACAAAAATCACAGGAAGCAGTCCAAAGGCAGGAACATCCCCAAAGTCCAGGAACTGATGGAGTAAATAAAGGTCGGGTATCCATACAACGGACTAGTTTCTGTCCATAATTAGGAGTGAAATTCTGATGCATATTTTGCTAAGAAAAAGAAGCTAATCATAAAGACCACCCATTGCCGGAATTCATTGATATGCGACGTCCAGAATAGAAAATCGGCAGAGATACAGTAGTTTGATGGTTGCAGAGGGCTGAGGGTTCCAGTTTAGTGAGGAAGAAGAGTGGGGTGGGGGAGGAAGGGGCAGCTGCTGTAGGCTACTGTGAGACCCTAGAGGGAAAGTGGGTGTGAGCATAGGAAGAAATTAACCAAAGATCGTGTATATATGTATAACTCATGGACACAGAAAATAGTGTGTTGAAGGCCTGGGGCAGGGGGTGAATGTGAGTTAGGAGGGGTTAATGGGGGAGGAGGGGATAGGAAAAACATCTGTAATTCTTTCAACAATAAAGATTCTAAAAAGTGTTCTAAAATGGATTGTGCTGATGGTTGTACAAGTCTATGAACCTACTAGAAACCACTGAATTTTGTGATTTTAATGGGTGAATTGTATGTCATGTGAATGACTTCTCATTATGGCCCTTAGGAACAGAAGTCGGGGGAACAGCCTGAAGAAGCCTGCGCCATCGCTGATGGGTGCTAGGAGAGCAAGGGCATAAGCAGCACGCTGGTCAGCACGGATTTCCATCGTCAGCACCCCCGGGTTCATCTGCTCTGGAGAGCGAGGGGGAAACACAGTGTCACACAAGAGCAGTTGCGACAGACTTCTGAGGGGCTGCCTAGTGGCCTTGCCGATGAACGTGGTTAAAACGGCTTCCTTCAAAGGTTCCCCTCTCTCCAAGGGGCCACACCACCGTGTTCTCATTTTCAGTCGCTTGAACTCACCTCGCTTGAGGCCCAAGTGATAGTCAATCATAATATTTGCCTGCAGGGAATCCAGCCTCCCCTGAAATGACAGGGCCCTCTGATCTTACCCTATGCTGATGGATGCTCAGTCGTTTTTCCTAACCCCAAATCACCATCATTAGTCCTTTCTGAGGGGAGAGCGCCAGGCAATTCTCCAATTTCAGAAGCCTTTCATCTACCTCACGCCTCTCAGACATGTGCCTCTCTCTGCGACTCCTCTCTCCCACCATCTTCAAGTTTAATGACTTTCTCTTGGCCTAGAGACGAGAGGAGAGGCACAGATGGTACATTCTGAGTGCTAAATTGGTTTAAAATTTAGGTGTCATTTCCCTCATGAAAGGTGAGTAAAGGATGGAAATACTTCACAGTTTCCCACGAAACCATTATTTTTCAGTAGAGGGGGAACGGTTGGCGAGGGCATGGTGTGTTAAAACACGCAGCTCTTCTCATGCATTCCCCTCAAAAAGAAAAAAGGGGAATCTTTCTGATGATAAGGAAATGACATTTAAAAAAATAGTAGTGGTGCCCTGTTATAAACAACCTTGACTGAAGATGGCAGGAGGTCGGTGGTAGGCCTGGACTAGTTTCAAAGTCACCCCAACTTTCTGTGGTATCCCCTGGTGTAAGTGTGTACATTTCTATAATGCTTTCGGAATAATTTATCACATAGTAAAGATTTTTAAAAAATCATTATCCTTTTGATCTAAAAATCCTTATACTTCATCTTTAATATGTTCTTTCTGAAGAAGCTGCCACGTGGGTTTTGCTCCTCGGAGAAATCAACAGCAGAGAGCCTAGCAAAGTTTTGGGATCAACCAAAGCTATGTTTGAAAAGTTTGTGTGTGTGTGTGTGTGTGTGTGTGTGTGTGTGTGTATGTGTGTGTGTGTGTGTGTGTGTGTGCGTGCGTGTGTCCGCGCGCTGTGACACCTACTTTCAGGTGCAAACTGTGAAGACCTGTGAAACATAAACACAAAACTGAGGTTGGTAGTATCATTAGAAAGAATATCCAGACATTTAAACTAATGGCTTAGAGTCAGTTTAATATTGACAAGTGCTTCTTCTTGCCTATGGCAAATATGCTCGCACAGCGTAAGGAAGCTGTGAACAGCATTGATTTATGTGTCTGTGTTTAGGTGACTTCAAACTCTTCTTTTTTTACTCCCCAAAATCAAGGGTGGCAGACATTTCAACTTGCAAAAAGCATCTTCGTGACAGCAGTCCCAAACCACCCACGTGCTTAGTGTTATCCTCTTGGTATCGGGGATGCATCATCCTAAGGCAAGTTTGTTAATTAGCCCAGTCTAAAAGCCATCATGCACACATATCCACCCGCATGCACGCGTACAGCCTCCCACTTCCCCCTCCACACACACACCACTACACTGATAAGCCTTCTTTGAAGAAGGAAAAAAAAAAACTAGAACCATAATCAAATCCATTCTCCCTGTTTCCTTGTAAAGGGGTTTAAATCAAATCCACTGAAAGCTGCCCAATTTGGATCTTTTAGGCCTATGTATTAGCTTTAAGAAAATGTTTCTTTTACAAGGTTCCTAGAAGACTAAAGAGAGAGACCAAAATTAACTCAAACACCACATCGTTGCACCATTGGAGCAGGTCACCCAAGGTTGGATTAGGAAACAAGGCTGCACGTCTCCATCGTGAATACTGCTGGCTCTGAAGCAGTCTCTGCAGACCCTTGTTAGGATAGAGAGAAGGTTTGTTTGAACATCTCTTCTATTAGAACCCAAGGCATTACAAATAGCAATGGCTACTTGTTGAGTATTTATTATATGCTAGGAATTGTGGTGTGCCTTGGGCTCATGGTGGTGTCGCTCTTCTGTGCTTCGAAGAATGTCCCTACGGTGGCAGACGGAGGAAGGAGAAAGCACAGGTGTGCTTCAGCGAGCCTATGGGATGGGACCAATAATCTATCTGCTCATATGTTAGGCATGTCATTGCCCTCGAGGCTCACAACGTGTGCCTCTCAATACATGGCATATATTCCTTCTTAATCCATGTTTACATTATGCTGTGTGTAGTACTGGGAGCACTAAATGTTGACCTGTGCTTACCACTGTATAGGGTGGCACACACAGAACCATGCATTCTCTAGTGAGAGCCAGTTTGAGAGATTTTTTTTGGGGGGGTGTTGTTTCTATATATGAATACTGTACCTCTTGTTTGAATACAGAACTAAGGGAGATCCGATGTTCTTATATTGCACTAGTTCCTGTAGTCCCTGTGATAACCTTTTTCCAGGGGGTATTTATATTCTCTTTTGTTATTTTACAAATGGCAAAATAGTATTTCAGAAAGTTTAAGGAATTGGCTGGCCTCCAGCTTTCAAATGGAAGAGGTGGAACTCAAATCCAGGTCCATCAGAATCCAAAACCTAACTTTAACTGCTTCTCCTATTTAAAAAAAAATGGTACTGCCAATCTTGTCTTATTTGAAAGGGATTATTAAAAAGTTGTAGATATATATGACATGTTCTATTAGAGGAGATGGGAAGGGGGGAAGCGGCTAACTGCATTTGCAGAGTGGAGGGAGGAGAAATACCCTCTCTGGAGTTCTGTTCTTCCATTTGTTTCTCCTCTATTTCTAGGGAAAAGGCAAGGATAAGCTGCAGTTAGAACTGAAAACAGTCAGACCTCACTCGCTAACTACGACAAAAACCAATTTGTTAGTGACTTGTATGCCATCTATCAAGATGTGGAATAGCGGGGTTCTGAAAGGAAAATTGAGTCCCACTCCAAAGCCTGGGACGTCGGGGTCTTCCACTAAAAGGATGCGGGATTAATACTAAATGGATCCCAGAAGCCTGGCTATCACCCACCATCTGGTGCCGCTTCCAACTAAGTGCAGCCGGCTTCATGGAGGATGGAGCTGATTAACATGCACTGCTCAAATGAGCACAGGAGTGGCATTTGTCAGTCAAGCTCTGCGGCCTCTTATTCAGAACAGTTCATACTCTGTCCTTTCAGAAAAGAAAGAGAGAGAGGTTTCCTGGTTTCTAATAATGCCCCAAATGCTGCATAGATTAGGAGACTCTTACTGACGTGTCCATGGTTCTCAGAAAACACAATTCTGAGAGTTCTAGTTGCAGCAAATCCAAGCCTCTGCCCTCCTCCGTAGGGACCCCTGCTCTAGATCAAGGCCCTCCTGGACAGGCCATAATGAAATGGGCATTTAGTCTCACTCCTTTAAGGGGAAGATGGCAAAATACTGAGAGAGAGAGAGAGAGAGAGAGAGAGAGAGAGAGAGAGAGAGAGAGAGAGATCATCTGCTGCATTTGAAGCATGGGTATGGAAAAACACAAGGTCTTCCCATATGTTCGGGATGCATTGTCTGCTGTCTGCTTTCATTTCTTCACACCCTCTTCTCCGTGAGCCACTCTAACCAAGCCTGCACAGGTGCCTCACTCCAGAATGCCCCGTTCAGTATCCCAAAGTCACATCCAAAGGCCTCCCCTCATTCTTTATCCTAACTGAACACTTAGCAGCTTATAGCAAGCACCATTGACCTAAAGAACAGATTCACTTCCTCTTTTCCCTGCGCATCCATTCCCCAACAACTCTGCTGACTCCTCTGCCTTGGACTGCTCCCCAAAAGGCAGTGTTTCTAGGATCCTCACACCTGTCACTCTATGTCCCTTGTCCCAAACGTCTTACCCCTTATGTAGCGCTGCTTATAACCTATGGACGATACTTTCCTTATCTCTAGTCCCATGTACACACTCAGCCTCATTTTCACACTAGCACATTTCCAAGTGCCTAGTTAATATCTGCACACAGAAGTCCTAGATAATCTACACTCAGTATTTTCCAAAACAAAGCTTCTTATTTCCCTGCTGGATGCTCTCTTCCTAGCCTCTATCTCATTTACCAACTTTCTTCTAACCTGGTCACCCTGGTTGTAGTCCCTCTAACCTCCCTTAGATCCTCTGACCACTCCAATCTCTTGTTCACCATCACTGAGTTGCCTCTGAATTGTACCTTCGCTTTATTTCTTCCCATCACTCTCACTGCCCAGGGTGGGACCATTATTGGCTATTGGCCTTCTAATTCCTCCTTCTGGCCCATGCTCTCCTCCTAATAGAGATTCCACAGTAACATTGTTTTCTTCCTAGAGTGCAGCTTCCACTCACTTGTGGGGTCAAGTCCAAATGTGTTTGCTAGGCAGTGCAGGGTAAATTTCCCAGTCTCCTCTTTGCTCACCTGCAATTTCTCTCCCACCCCGCCATTCTCTTACCTGTTATAAAATTGTTCTTTATTCCCCAGTCCTACTAACACATTAACAGATCTGAATCACGATTCTGCTGTTTCCTCTGCTTAAGACATCATCAATTCTATTTCCTACCCAGATCAATCTTCTGGCTTCAAAGCCCAGACCAGATATTAGTTTCTTGGTGAAATTTTTAATCACACAGCAACATTTATTGTGGTCTACAATAATATATATCACTGCCCATATTAAAGAGGAGGTATTTCATTAAGCCCATTTCCACATCTTACTTATTTACTCTTCCCAGCAAATCCAAGGGTAGGTACTTCCATTTACCAATGAAGATACTCAGGATCAAAGAGATGCAATAATTTTCCATGACCCCAAACTAGGAAGTGAATGAACTGAGCTTTAAAACCAACACAGTCTCATTACAAAGAAAAGTGCTGGCCCTGGACAGTTTGGCTCAGTGGGTAGAGCACTGGCCCTTGGACTGAAGGATTCTGCATCTGATTCCAGTCGAGGGCATGTACCTGGATTGCACATGTGGAAGGCAACCAATTGATATGTGTCTCTCACATTGATGTTTCTCTCTACCTGTCTTTCTCCCTCCCCCACCCTCCCCTCTCTCTAAAAATCAATAGGAAAATATCCTCTGGGGATGATTAACAACAACAAAGAGAAATGTGCTTAATTATTGTGCTGTTCTACCTGCTGTCACCAGGTGGGTGTTTTTCTTCCTGTTAGGATGCAAGTTACTTGAGGCCAGGGATTATGTGAAATTTATCTTTAAATTTGCATCCCCAGTTTCCAGCAGGCTGTGGATGTGCCTTATCCATGGCTGATGCCTTGGATTCTGAATGAGTTCCGCTGCAGCGCTCTGCTGTATGGAGGCGATCGGCACTGCAGCCCACGACTGGCTTCTGGTATATTTTGATCTCATCCCAAATTTCTCGCTCCGCTCCTCACCCAGCTCATTATTGGCTTTGATCCCTTTCTCTGTTCCTTTTATCATCAACTCCCTGAGTCTGGGATGGTTGCATCACCCTGTTTACTGGATTAGACTTCTTATTTCATATTTAACTCCCTTCCCTCGAAGAACGGAATGAAAGCGCAAATGAAATCACCTTTTCGAATCCCTTCTTGATATACAAGGCAGCACTCCCACTTCTGACGGCTTCCCAGAGAAAGAGGACGGCCAATCTAAGTGAAGAGTGATATAATCCCCACGGCTTTCACCGCAGGATCAATGCAAGAACAGGGATTTATACTTTTGCCCAAGATCCTGATAGCCCAGGGATATGAAGGAGACACCAGAAATCATGTTGAATGACTTGCATGTGAAAAATCTATAAACTTTAAAAGCAGTGTGAATTGATTAAACATGGCGACAAAAAAATTTTACTTTGAAAATGGTACTACAAAAATAAGTAGTACTATGTCTGCAGTGTTTTTTTACAGGAACAGATTGGAAGTTGAAAGCACTTATATCCATGGTCTGAGATATAGGCATAGTTTTCCTAAGAGCAATAGGGATAGGAATTTTGGATATTTTTTAAAGCATTCAGCCCACGTATTGAATCGTAGAGAAAATGACCCTGAGTCATGTTTTGACATCTACTTTTTTGGATTCATATTTCAGAAAAGCAATATTTCAGGTATATAAGATCAAACTGTCATTCCTGTATCTTCAATGTGCAGTCATCCCTCTTCCTTAACTGAGTATTTCAGCAGGAATACTATTGTGCACCCTAGTATATATATTTATATTTCTTTAGAAGAGATTAAATTATCTTCTTGTCATTCCCCAAGCCCCCAGTTCATTGGTTTGTTATCACAACAGCTTAAAAAGTTTCTACACAGCAAGGAAACTGTCAACAGAATGAAAAGGCAACCTTTGAAATGGGAGAGAATATTTACCAATCATATATCTGATAAAAGGCAATGTCCAAAATATAGAAAGAAATCCTACATCTTAGTAAACAACAAACAAATAAAACAACCCCAGGAGACCCCATTAAAAATAGTGGAGAAACCTGAAAGTCATACTGGATGTCTCTTTTTCACATACTTCTCAGACAATACATCTGGGCATATTACTACCTCAACCTCCAAAATGTATTAAGAATCACGCCGTTTATCACCACCTCTGCTGGTCCTCGACACTGTCATCTCTTGCATTGGCTACTACAATAGCCTCCTGACTGGTCTTCCCATTCTTGCCTACCGTACTCTATTCTAAACACAATAGCCAGAGTGATATTTTCTTTTTTTTTTTTTTTTTTTATTTAATAAATCTTTATTGCTCAGATTATTACAATTGTTTCTCCTTTTTCTCCCCCATAGCTCCCTTCCACCTGATTCCCACCCCACCCTCTGCCCTTACCCCCTCCCCCCACTATTGTCCTCATCCATAGGTTATACAATTTTAATCCAGTCTCTTTCTGCACCCCACACCCCTTCACCCTGATAATTATCTATCCACTCCCTTTCTTTGCCCCTAATTCTATTATATTCACCAGTTTATTCTATTCCTGAGATTTTTAATTCACTTGACCTTCTTCCTCTTCTTAAGTAATACCTTTCAGCATTTCATATAATACTGGTTTGGTGGTGATGAACTCCTTTAGCTTTTTCTTATCTGTGAAGCTCTTTATCTGCCCTTCAATTCTGAATGATAACTTTGCTGGATACAGTAATCTTGGTTGTAGGTTCTCCCTTTTCATCACTTTGAATATTTCTTGCCACTCCCTTCTGGCCTGCATGGTTTCTGTTGAGAAATCAGCTGATAGTCGTATGGGGGCTCCCTTATAGGTAACCAACTGCTTTTCTCTTGCTGCTTGTAAGATCCTCTTTTTGTCTTTTACCCTTGGCATATTGATGATGATGTGTCGAGAAGAATTTTTCTTTGGATTCCTCTTGTTTGGGGTTCTGTAGGCTTCCTGTACTTGTAAGTCTATTTCTTTCACCAGGTGAGGGAAGTTTTCTGATATTATTTCTTCAAATATGTTTTCAGTATTTTGCACTCCCTCTTCTTCTGGCACCCCCATAATTCTGATGTTGGTGCGTTTGCAGTTGTCCCAGAGGCTCCTTACACTATCTTCAACTTTCTGGATCCTCTTTTCTTCTTCCTTCTCCAGCGGAGTGTCTTTTGGCTCTTTGACCTGATTCTTGTGTTCTTCCATTCTGCTGTTGGATCTCTGCATAATATTTTCCAATTTAGTCAGTTTATCTATACTTTTTAGTTGGATCTCATGAAATTTATCGAGCTTTTCTAGGATATTGTTGCATAACCTTAGAACCGTAGTTCTGAACTCTATATCCTCCATCTCTTTTGTTTGAGATCTATTTCCTTGTCTCGGCATTATCACTATTTTTCAGAGTTGGTAGGATGGCTTTGTGTGTTTGGTGTCCTATATAGCACAGTGGGTCAGCCTCCTCAGTTACCTGAGGTAGACACTCTTGGTGATCCCCTTTGTGGACTGCGTGCACAGCCTTGTTGTAGCTAAGTCTCTATTGTTGTGAATTGACCTTCAGGCCAATTGGATGTGGGTATCAGCTGTGTCTACTCTGGGATAACTTCTGTATTGGAGACAGTCTTATAGGATCAGACTTGAAAAACTGCAGAAGCCTCTGCTCAGCTTGGATGGGGTGGAGTCTCAGGGCTGAACTGACAGTCTTGGCTTCTGCCCTGCCCTTGTGCACTCGCCTGAGTTTCCGCCTGACCGGCCCAGTTTCCCCAAGCAAGAGCGTGGGTGCCCCAGGGGCTCGCCCGGACTTGGGCTGGTCTCTGTAGTCTGGAGCTTCTGACTCCTTCCGCTACAGAGAGGCCGCCATCTTGTACATAGAGGCAGCGGCAGCCTCCGTGGTCAGACCTGGAGCTTCTGACTCCCTCCGCTAAGGAGAGGCCGCCACCTTGTATAGAGAGGCGGCGGCAGCCTCCGTGGTCAGACCTGGAGCTTCTGACTCCTTCCGCTCCGGAGAGGCGGCGGTCAGACCTCAGCGCGTACTTGCTCACGCCCGCGAGTCTGCAGACCCTGCCGGCTGCGGCTCCGGTCCCCGGTCTCCCAGTCTCTGAGTCTCTGAGTCTCTGGGTGACTTTCTCTACAGTCCAGACGCCACCCGTATGAGCCTGGGACCACGGAATTTCAGCCGGGGCTGGGTTCAGTACAGTCCGAAAGGGTTCCGTGCAATCGGGGATTCCTCCCCTCCCGCCAGGCAGGTATTCGGCGGCCGCGTTCCCGAGCGTCTCCCTACCTCAGTGCTTTTCGGCTCCCAGTCGGATCCGTGAGCCTCTCTCTTTCTTTCTAGTTGTAGCTATTCCACTCCGCCAGCTTTCCTGACGTTTTGGTGAAGTCCTTTTTGATTTTAGTTGTTTTTTTAATTAAATTGTTGATGAGGCGGCAGCTTAGGAGACTGCCTAGGCCGCCATCTTGGATGTTCCCCCAGAGTGATATTTTCAAGTGGGAAGTCAGATCATGTCACTTAAAAATATCCGCATGGATCTCCATTTCGCTCAGAATGAAGACTGCAGGTTTAATTATCTATGATGTCCTCTATGATCTGTCTCTCCCTCTACTTCTCCGACCTCACTCCTATTATCCTTCCTAATGTCCCATGTGCTACAATCACAATGACTTTCTCAAACACACCAAGCATGATCCCACAACAAAGTCTTTGCATTAACTCTCCCATCTGCCCAGGATGCTCTACCCTCAGAAATATGCACAATAAATTTTATTTTATAACTAAATTCCTTCCTATACGGTTTTGTTTGCTCAAATGTTACCATTTTAATAAAGTTTTTCCTGATGCCCCACCCTTTTTAAAACTGTAAAACTATAAACACATGCTCCCAACTACCTTATTCTCTACTTTTCTTTATTCCATGTCATTTATCACTTGATAGCACAGGTTTTGGCTGTGTTTTTCCTTTCTTTCTTCCTTCCTTCCTTCCTTCCTTCCTTCCTTCCTTCCTTCCTTCTTCCTCCCCCCTTCCCTCCCTCGTTTCTTCCTCCCCCCACTCCCTCTCTCCTCTCTCTCTCTTCCTCTCTCTCATTTCTTTTATTCTATGTTCATTTTTACTCTCTTTCTCTCCAACTAAAATCTAAGTTCCAATAAAGAAGGACCTTTTTAAATAGATAGCAGGTGCTCAATAATATTCTGAACGCAGTAAAATTTTCTAGTTAAATGTTGTTGCCACCCATTACTCAATCCATTTTGAAATGACCCTAGAGACCAGTTTACCAGTCATATGAGAAAGCCTATCCCATTTATTTAGGTTCCAGTTTTGCCTCCTTTGATCGAGGCAGCAGAGTTATTGAGAGAAAAGAAAAAGAAAGCTTTTGAATTATGAGATTATGCAGCCACACCCAAACTGGAATCCATTGGGAGCCTAATGAAAATCATGTAAGAATGAATGCAGAATTACTATGTTTAAGCCAGAAATATGTTTCCAGTCTCTTTTGAGTGCTCCTTCTTCCATGCCCAACATTGAACAAAGAGCTATTTAGAGTTTACCCCTGCCTCTACTATTTTTTTCTGCCTTTCTCCTTGTGGGAGCTCATGAACATCCCTGGATGTATATAGACCACTGTTGCGCTGTTGATTCTCCAGCTGATGTCTTCAGTTCAGACTTCTCGTCTAGGTTCCAGTTTTAGTAATTACACAACTATACACAATGCCTTTCTACTTGGATGTCTTATGCCACTTAACAATGAACAAAATGGAACTCTTGGTAAACCCTACCCTTTCTAAGGACTTCTCTTCTATGCAATTAGGAATCCATTCCATTGCTGAAATCAGAGATCCTTGATTGCTCTTTTTAACTAACTCCTACATTCAACCCTTTTCCAAGTTTCTGTATATTCTATCTCCAAAATACATCTCAATTCCTTTACTGCTCTACCTTGGTGAAGGCTACACCATTTCCCCAAGTTCCAAAAGAAATCGATAAATAAAATGTTATAGAATTCTAAAGATTGGGCGTTCATAGACATTTGAAGAGATCAGCATGGTGTGATAGAAGCCCTAGCATCTTCAATAACTCTGTGATGATAGATTAGAAAGTGACTGATGTGTGGGCTTGGGGATAACAATAAGAGTGAAGGGAACAGGACCAGGATGAACAAAGACACAGGGGAGGAAAGAATATGCTCTGGAAAAAGGAAGTAGCCCAGTTGGGCTGGAGCTGAAAATATATTTAGAGGAGAAGGGGGAGCAAGGGCTAAAAACATAAAATTGGACTATATTGTGGAGGGCCTGAAATACCACAGAGGGACAGATTAAGTTGAGTTGTATACTTCCTGCCTTCCCAATGTGCCTTGTTGCTCATAGCCATAAAATGTGTATCAGCGGAAGTGGAAGGGGGCCTATATTCTCTTAATTGTTTTGCATTTCACTAGGGTCTTTTCCATTCTGAACGTACAAAGTGTTGCCCAGAATAAATAACTTTTTCTACTTTTTTTCTCCCCTGTAACATCAATTATTAAGCAACACTCTATATTAGCAGGACCATATGCTTATTATAATAGCAATTGCTTCCACGTGATTATTTTCAGAGTATTTCTTTCTGCACTGAGATAGTTACCTTCTATGCAGACCTACTTATTTTGTACAAATACCGGTAGCTGGAATACCACTGTGTTTATGATTACTATCCTCGTTGAATCAAAGGCCCCATAGATGGAGGAAGTTTTAAGAATATTTAATATATCATTTACTCGATTTTATCTCCTCAAGGTGCCTTACAGATTGTCTTAGCAGATGGGAATCTCCTTTCATCATGTGGAATTCAATTCTATCCTTGGTTTGTTATAAATTAACAATCTGAAATAATGCCCTGGTTCTGAACAATAGCTGAGATATTTGTTATGGAAAAAAAAATTCCTACCCCATTCAGAGCTTACTTTATTCTTTATTTAATACAGCCCTTTCAAATGTTATTTTCAGCTTTTGAGTCTGATGGATTAAATGGATTTCTGAGATCTCCAGGTAAGTATCTATCTATCTATCTATCTATCTATCTATTTTCATATATATAGCCATATATATTTATGGTATTCTACCCCACAAAAACAAATCACATGATCTTCAGAATGTAGCCAAATGACTTTCACACTTATAAATGAACATTTTAAGCTCTCTGTACAGATAAGTACAGCAGTATTTACTTAGAGATTATGTAGGTATTGTAAAAAGTACATACAAAACCCCAAAATGAGAAGAATCATTCCCATATCCTTTAAAATAAGAAATATAAGTAGACAATAAATTCATGGAGAGTTGAAAACCAGAATGAACATATTTTCACCCAGAAACAGGAAGCACATTAGCACAGTTTTCTATGCTCCTGAGCGTGAGTGGGTGCCAGGTCATTCTCATAGGGCACCTGGGCCAAGGCCAATGTTCGTACTGGAGACTGATGGAAAAGAATGACAATTTTTTAAAGACAATTTTGTAACCATGTATGTTCTGAATCTTCTAGGAATTTATCTTCAGATATGTTAGAGAGATGCATAGGAATTTAGATACAAAGGTTTTCTTCATCACACTATTCTTTAATGCTTCCAGAATGAAAATAGGTTAAATGTCCAATAAAAGGGAACTGAGGAAATTTCAATGGAATACTATGAACCCCGTAACTATTGTAGGAGACATTTAATGCCATGGACTATATTTACTGAGAAAATAAAATTACACAGAGCTTGTATACATGATGCATGCTCTGTAAAAAATATGTATATTGTATATACACATACATACACAAGCAGACAGACTGAAAAATAAATGCACCAATATATTAACCATGCTTGTTTATGGTGTAAAATTACAGGTGATCTCTATTCTTCTTCAAGCTTTTCTATGTGTGTATGGGGGGTATTTTGGGGGAATATATATACACATTCATATTTCCATGTATTTTAGATATAGTTTGAAATTTATGCTATAGAGTTTACCCCTATATATTTAAATATACATATATTTATATATCATATGCTGTATATTGTTATATGTTCCTTGGACAACATAAAGGATTAATTAAAAATGGCCCTTTCAGCACTTATTAGTACTAAAGTGAAAATGAATAGCATTAAAATGCTGTTTTACTTTGAGAGTCCACAAGACTAAGGCTCTTTTGAAAGAAATAAAGAGGCCTTGAACAGGTGGCACAGTTGGTTGGAGTATTGTACAGTACATTATTTTGAGTTCAATTCCTGGTCATGGCACATACCTAGGTTGGTGGTATGATCCCTGGCCAGATGAATGTGCAAGGAAACCAATTATCTCTCTCTCTTTCTCTCTCTCTTTCCCCCCCTCTTCCTCTCTCTAAAAATCTATAAAGATATCATTGGTTGAAGAGTAAAAGGAATAAAAGGAAGCAATGAAGATACCACTTTGTATTAAACCTATAGAACCTGGTAAATATACTTACTATTATTAAATAAGGAAGACTGAAAGTACCAAAACTTAATACTCATCTTAAAATGTTAGAAAAGTATAACAATATATACTCTAAAAGTAAAAATGAGAGCATTATAAAAGATGAACATAACAAGAGTAAAAAAAATAGAGTAAATAATAAATAGAAAACTTGAAAGAGAAATAAATATATCTCTTTGAAGCCTGATATTTTTTTAAAAAGCATAAGAGGTGAAAATAGAAACATTTAGGGATGAGAAGAGAGACATAACTATACTTATAGAGGAAGTTAAACAAGTTACATGAGAATATGACTCCAAGAAAAATATAGAAACTGTTAATTACCCTGAAAGAGTTCTAGACAATATTCACCTATAATAACACAGTTTCTTTAAAAATGGTATTATGGCCTGTGTTTCCCTATATCTAGCAATATTTGGTGCTATTTTATTACCTAATCATGTAATTAGTATAAACACTTGAGCCCAGCTGTTTTAACACTCGTTGTATGTGTATGCATCATAGATTCCTCTGTAAGAAACACTCTTTGTACTCCACGAGCTTCAAATTAGATGCATTTCAAATGTTAATATCTTAATTACAATTATACAACATTCATATGCTTGTCGGTGGTTCATTTCTCTCACTGAAAACTACTCAAAAAGCAGAAGCCTCCGCAGTCCAGCCATGGCTTGTGTCCCTCCCTGATATCAAGGCTTCTAATTTCGTTACCTTCCTATCCAAACATGTGTGTGTGTGTGTGTGTGTGTGTGTGTGTGTGTGCGCGTGTGCGTGCAAACGTGGGTGCCCACATGCACACTAAAATGTAATAGTTCCTGTTCAATTAAACCTCGTAGCTCCCTAGTTCTTCTTGGTCAGACCATCATAATTCCTTAGCAGGAAGCTGGACGCTCCTGGTCACCCGATTCCTTCATCTCCAGTATACTCCTGTCCAACCAAACCACCACATTCCCACTGGTATGCCTGCAGCTGGACTTATTGGAAAAGAATTTTCCTAAAAAGTCATCATCATCTTTGCACTCCCTCCTCACGCTCCGACCACCACCCACATTGGCTTTCCTTCATTTGGAACATCTGTCATCTCAGCCCCACTCATATAAACTCTAACCCTTATTTACAACCTAATTAAAGCTCTGTCTCCTCAGAGCGGCCCTTCCTCTTCCAGCCTGCTGACATGCACAGTGCTACTTCCTTATTTCTCTGTTGAGAATAGACGGGAAATTCTCTGTAAACGTGTAGGGGTGCTTGCTTCCTTCAATAAACAACAAAGGAGGTATTTCCATCTACCAGTATAAGAAGTGAAAGCTGACACAGGGAATTGAGAGAAGAAAATAGGAATTGTGTCAAGAAATAGTAAAGTATGATCAGTGCAGATAGCCATGAACAAAAAGACAAAAACTAATAGCTTGCCACAAGGTAATGGATTATCCACCTGTTCTGGAGATTGGTTGCTTAGAGTTGAGCACAATCCCTCTCAATAATGCCCCTCCTCCCAACAGTCCTCTGTACACATATAACACATATTCACGCACAGAGACGCACAATGGTTTTGTTGTATAAGGCTGAACATCCAGCGGCCACTCCTTAATTTTTTGCCCCAAAATAAAATAGGAATTCTCCATATTAAAGTATCTCCTCCTTAGCTACTCTTTGTCGAAGCTAAATAAAACAGGACATAATTCTATCAGCTTCACATATGTGTGTATTAAAATATGCATATTTAACCAATGCACATTAGCTTCCAAATACCAAGTTTCTGCTTTTAATTCATTGCAAAGATGCTGTTTGACCAGTGAATGTACGAGAGTGTATGCCTTGCATAAAATATACCGTGTGAGAAATACTTCCCACACTTCCTTATGCGCCTGGATCTCTCCATGTAAATCCATATTACTTTTTTTTCCCCTTAACACAAGCTGAAATACTGCTGCTGTGTCAATCTTTTCTATTCCCCTTGGGCTGATATAAACCTGTATGAATTGGGAGTTCCAAGGAATGCTAACTCAAGAATTTCAGTCCCTTCTATTAGTAAACAGGCTTGTATTTCAATTATCTTTTCTCCTTCACAAGTATCCTTGGGATCCTGAGAGAACTGGGAGTATATTGTGCAGTAGGGGAGAGTATCCCTGAACAATGCTTGGGACCCTGCTTCTCCACTTGCACAGAAGGGGCATCTTTCAGTTTGGGGAGCACTGTCCCCAACCTGGCCTTATCCCACATGACTCCCACTCTTTCCTCTTGGGGTGCTGGCTGTCTTCATATAACCCTGAATTTTGCTTTACTATCTTCCACTTCCCTATAAGAGACTCCACAAACCACTTGCCTGACCAAAATGAAAGGTAATTAGTACAAAGTCATTTTCTTCCTCTTTTTTAAAAAAAATATATTTTCATTGATTTCAGAAGGGGAGGGATAGACAGATAGAAACATCCATGATGACAGAAAATAATTAATAGGCTATCTCCTGCACACCCCTGCTGGGGATTGAGCCTGAAACTCAGGCATGTACCTTGACAGGGACTTGAACCTTGACCTCCTGGTTCATGGGTCGATACTCAACCACTGATCCACACCAGCTGGGCATTTTCCTTCTCTTTAAAGGGCTTTCTCTTGAAAAGCCCTGGAGTTTTCCTCAACCAGCTCAAGTATCTGAAGATTTTAAAGTAAATTTCCCCTGCACCTACTTCCCAAAGTTCCACCTAGATCCTTTAACATTAAAATGGCTTTAAGTGTACATGTTCAAATAAGAGATTCTCACTTTAATTGTTCAGGACTTCAGGGTATCCAATTAGAAGGTGGGAGGGAATATCACCCACTTAAAACACTTACACAACCCCTGTATTCATTTTTAAAATTAAGTTGAATTTCATATGATTTCACTATTTTAGTTTACCCTTACATTTTAGCTTATCCTCAAAACTACTTTAGAAATTTGTTATAGCAAAATTAGCCCCATTTTACAGAAGAGTCAAATTAAAAAGAAAAAAAAAAAAGAAAAAGATGTAACATAACTGTTCTGAACACATGTTAAATGGAGCTAACATTGCTGGTTTCTAGCTTTGTTTCTACCATTTTAGTATCTCTGGTTTGCCCTGAGTTGGTATATAGGTTAAGGTTGGTAACTCCAGTGCCTACAGAGGCCAAAGTGAACCTCAGATGAGAGGGGCGCCTAGGGAAAACGTGGGTGACCCAGGTGACAGGAACCACCTAGAACTGCAGAATCGCTGCTTCTAACCCAACTCGTTTCGGGGTGAAACCTAAACACATGTCACTGGAAATTGTAGATCCGGAGAGAAGCCCAAAATACAATTTTTTTAGTATGAAATCTCCCACTTTTCAAATGTTGCTTAGTAATGTACAATTTTTAGACACTGTCCAAAACTGACCAGCTAGCACAAGCCCTGGGCTACAGTTCATGACCTCTGTTGTTCATGACTATTCCCTGGTCCTTTAACTTCCGCCTTTCTTTATTTCACAGTCCTAAAACCGAGTTTCAGGAGACAGGGAGGGATAATTTCCTAGGCAGTTCTTTCAGCCTGTGCTACATAACACTTGGCACTAAGTAATAAGTAAAAGTTGTGTCCTTCTGTGCAGGCAGAAATACACAACACCGACATATCTGCAATGTCTCTCCTGTTTACAAACCTATCATTAGACCTGCCTCCTTCCACTCGCCCTGTCCCAGTTCCAGAACGGGTCATTGACATGTCTCATTACTTTGAATATGCACTTTTTAGTTTGCTATTATTTTCTGTGCAAAGTCATCCTGACTCAGATGTCTAGAAAATTTATACTGTCAACGTCCTTCGCTTTAACTCATGTTATTTATGGCCTTAATAACTTATTCCATCTCTCCCCAGAGTGAAAATTTAATTTGATCCCTGACAAACAACAAGGAAACTAAAAAAAGTGGCCGAACGCTAAGAAAAAAGTTGAGAGTTTTCTGCGGGAAGAGGCTTCTGATTGTGAAGGGACAGAAGCATGTGTCCTCTCGCCGGTTTCCTGCCTTTGCTGCTTAGCCCAAGTGAGAGCACAGATATCAGGACGCAGCAGCTTAAAGCCAAATGATTACCCAGCAAGCCCGGTGTCTCCCCAGAGGCCTGCAGATTACACGTGTAATAATCAGGCTGGCCCTGCCAAAAGGAAGGCTTAGCGCTGCATTTTATTTATTGTAGTGTTTGAATGGAGCCATTGCTTGATAGCCCCTGGGAGCGTTAACAAACATGAAAGAAACCACCAAAGGAAAGGAAGAAATAGAAATGCCTAAGAACCAGGCAACTGAAGTTTATAATGTGGAACGTTCAGCGCTGGAATCAGCACACAGGCTCATGGTCCTTCAAGTTCACTATGTTACAGCCACGGAAGTGTGGCTTAATCAGCCAGAAATCTAGATCACCCAAGTCTCATCCAGGTTCACTGGGCAAACCTCAAGCCTCCCGTTTCTTGCTCATGTATCAAGCTGTGTGACAATTTGATATGCCTGAATTTTGCTTCTGGTTGTCTATTCTTATCAGCTGTATTTTAACACTGTGATAATTACTAGTATATATGTGAGACTCTTATTAATTTTACAAAAAGGGAAAGTAAACTTTTTTATTTTTGTACATTAAGGTGCCCCTGGAAGCCTCTAATATCTGAACTTTTAAAGAATCAAACCAGCCAAAACCGGTTTGGCTCAGTGGTAGAGCGTCAGTCTGTGGACTGAAGGATCCCGGGTTTGATTCCGGTCAAGGGCATGTACCTTGGTTGCTGGCATATCCCCGGTGGGGGGTGTGCAAGAGGCAGCTGGTCGATGTTTCTCTCTCATGGACGTTTCTAGCTCTCTATCTCTCTCTCTTCCTCTCTGTAAAATATCAATTATATATATATATATATATATATATATATATATATATAACAGAGTTATCAAAATCGAATCATCCTTTTATTTAGGAGGGGACAGGCTGGGAGCTTGGGATGTTTTGTTCTTACGTCTTTTTTTTTAATCCATGCTACCTCATTTTAAAGTTCTTCTCTATACATGGTATTCTTTCAAATTTCCAAGAATAATAATAAAAAAAGCTCCTAAACACACTTTGAAATAATAGTCATTGAAATGGATTTAACGTTTGTTTTGTTTGCTTTCATGTTTGTTTGTTTTGTATCTAAGGCATTAAGACAATAAGGTTCCATATAAGTTTTTTCCATGAAGTTTTCCTGGAAAAGAAATCGTCGCATACCAACCCCAAACGTACAGGCCAACATCACCTTTTTGTAGTCGCCTCTTTTACTCCTCTTCCTCCCAACTTTAAGGCAAAATTATGAGCCCTGGGCTAAAATTATCTGGTGCTTACAATAAGTTTTTATTCTGTTCCAGGCATTCTGCGTAGCTTACACATGCAGGATCAGGGAGACAAAAGGAGTCGAGTAGCTTCTAAAATGCAAAAGAAATTTCACAGCATCAAGAGTGACAGGGTGGGGCCGAGACAAACCCCCCAGCGGGTCTTGGAGGTGCTTACTTACGGGGAACTCCAGTGTGAAATTTTCCGAGAAGCCACATTTTGCAAAGAGAGAGGAAGGAAGTCCAATGTGGATGGTGGGAACGACCTGCAGACACTGTCTCTGGTACGGAGGAGAACCCTCCTTCCCTCCGAGTCCATGCCTCATGTCTCAATTAACATGCAGCCAGTAGCCGTGAGCCGAGGCCCTCGGAGGAGACACGGGCACCGCAGACCTGCCAGGAGGACTCCCAATCTAATAGAATCTATGTTCCACAAACACACTCCACACAAATCCATTATGTGCCCAGAGCCGGCTTGTTTTATAAATGCATTTGGTGAAATGCAATGGAATTAACCCAACATTTATAGTTTCAGCCTCAAAGCACATTATGAGAATTATAAATGTCCCAATTGACAACAGATGAAAATGAACATTGTCCTTATTTACTTTGGGTGGAAGCGGAGAGGAGAAGGGGAGGATAATTTTTTTTTTTTTTTTAAGCTTTAACTGAGGCCAGATTTCGTTTTCTGTAACGTCTGGCTCCCTATCCCATAGCCAAGCTTATTTTCTTTGTCTTTTCTTCTTCCTGGATTTCCAATAATACAACTGAAACTTATAATAGAACTGTGCTGGGGGAAAAAGAAAAAAAAACACAACAGAAAAACCTCAAGGATATTTTCAAGTCCCCAAGGTGAAGAAACTGCCTGAGGGAGTCAAGAGTACACAGACCAGATTTTTTATTTTTTACAGCGTGTGCTTCTCCGCATTTTTAAGGAGGCAATTAGTTATTCCTGTGTACCAGTGACTGCCCCGTTTTCTCCATAACTCGGCCGACACAAAGGGCCTCAGAGAGGATATATTTTAAGTGGGACATTTATTACCCCAAAAAGGAATGTTTCTAATTTAAAGTCACCGGGAAAGCCCTTTCGATAGATGCAGTGAAATTTCACAGCAGCAGAAACTTGGCTGGGCTGTCCTCAAATCTCATTGCCTCTTTCTAACCAAGCCATCGTTAACGTCCAGACCAAGGTAAAGAGCTGATAAAATAACCTGGACCCGTGAGTTCCATCTATTGAAAGAAACCCAAGCCAAGCCCAATGCTAATGTGGTGGTCACTCAGTGAGCGGAAGATGCAGAGCTGTGAGGGCTGATGGACCTGACATGTCTATGATGGGGGAAAAAACCCAAAACAACAACAACAACAACAACAACAACAACAACAAAACAGACTCATCTGTGTGCTCAGTGTAATAAAATTTCAAGTTACTAGTGGGTCATTTTTGTCCCAGCAGCATGCAGGAAGGACTGCTGCCATTGGGAAATTTATGACATGAGTTTGAAGGTTGGACACATATTTCACATTATAGAGAGAAAAGTTGGTTTTTGAGACCTGACTCCATGTTCTACCTATGCTTCATAAAAACCACACTAGGAATTTTTTAAGGGTGGTTTTCAAGAAGCACTGGGAAACTCTATGTACCCTGAGAACCCCCCCTCCCTCTCCCCCCAACACACAACCATAAACATGCCATAGAAATATATGGGATCCAAGGAATAGATTCATGTTTACGACCACATCTCCTTACAATCCAACATGAAACTGGAGAGCTTCTTTTTCAAAGCATAGATCCTTGCTACTTCCTGTTTAGGAGAGGCGAACCTAAAAGGTTATCGATTTGGTTCTGAAGGATGGAGTGTTTATTATGGAGGAAGCCACTGCGGGTACAAGTGTGAGGAAATTAATGACGGCTTGGTGAGTGTCCATGCTGTGGTGTGGAATCAGTGGGGCAACTGTCAATCTATATGATAATACATTCCCAAACTTCATAAAGCCAGTGATGTGAAAACGCATTGATTTCTCTGTGAGCTGAACAGAACGTGTCGGGGAGTGAGAGCAAGAAGTGGACGGAAGTCAACGCCTCATTGTGCAGAGGAGCGTGCACCCGATTGTTATTTGCTTAAAGAGCTTATGACATGAAGTGCACTGTTTCTTAGTTTTAGTTCTGGCTGCAAAGGAGAGCAGAGCCATGCATTCTGTACATCTTTTGAATATGGGAAATACTGAACAATGGTTAAACAGAGAAAAGAAGACACGTTCTCTCTATGTGAAAATAACCATCTATTTCCTAAGCTTGGACTCTGGCTACAACACCCCTCCATCCTCTGCCAGACACAGGCCCACAAGGGTTACTTCATCCTTCCATCGCTTTTCTTTATGCAATTCTGACTGCATTATAACTAGCAATTCCAGAAACAACAATGACACTGTGTCTAAGGGTTTATTTCCTCTGAGTACTCAGGGATTTAGAGAGACTTCCCTAAGGTGAAAATGGTTCAAACATGATGTTTAAAATAAAGTGTTGAAAACAAAGAAACTGTTGGCCTATCAAATACATCACTAATTATAAAGTTCTCCCATCCATAACAGTTCCGGGTAAGTTCAAGGTAAGCATTTTTGGCTCCTTTGTTCATGGAAACCCTCCTTTATTAGTTGAGTTTTTAAAGATGTATGTAGCTTTCAAAGAGAGGGTGCAAACTCCGTAAGTAAGTATAAATAATTCTGTGTAGATGGTTCCCATGAGACCGGCGAAAATACCAAACAAGGAAATTTTGCTAAAATACCTTGATTAAACTGTTCCTGAAGTTCTTGGACTGCATGGGATTTTATTTATTAGGTAATCAAGCTGCCTCTGTTGGAACTATATCCGACACATACCTAAGCTGAAAAAGTACATCAGGAAATGAATTCAATGTATGCCTTTCTGGAAACTTCTAAAAGTAATTTCCTATCAGTGAAGCACCTTGGAGTGTTGAATGTGCCAAGTGGCAGAATTTTGTCAGAATTCAAAAGGAGTCAAGTGCGGATTTTTCCTCGAGAGCACACCTTGATTAACTAAGCGAACGAAGGCATAATTAAGACACATCTCCTTGTCCCCTCCGTAGAATAAATTATTTCAGAATTAAACCTAAATTTAAATGCAACAAAGTGACACTTTTGGATTACATGCAACTTACCCAGGAAATGATGTATTTTCAACAGTTTTGAGATCAAGTAATACTTAGCTCTGCTTTTGCATTGGCAACAAGCTGTCTGCCTGCAAGTTTCCTTTATTTATTTATTTTAATGCAAGAACATACTTCAAGCTGCTCTAGGATAAGTTTATAGCATTTTATATAAACACCCTTAACTGATATACTTGGATGCATTTTAATGGTAATTCCTTTATCAGACACACAATATATTCATAACAACCCACATAGCATTTGATGTTTTCTTCATAAATCAACTGTACCTAATGCGATTTCCCTTAAAAAAACCACAAACACATTTTTGACTAAATACAGTTGTGAGTCGCTGAGAAATCCACAAATAAGCACCTTATCTCTTTAATGACTTTCTTAGGCTTCCTTGAATTTACTGCTTAATGATCGGAAGCATTTAATTTTCAAAGTTTTATTACAGCCCATCTACAAAGCTGATGGATAAGCCATAGCGATCTGTGATAGAAGATGTGGGAAGTCGGTAGCCCACATAGTAGGTGCCAAGGAGAAAAGTACACCCAGAACAGAACCCCTTCCTATTTGTCATTATTAAAGTCCAGAGCATATGCTCTGAGTTGGATCTTCAATACGAGGATATGAGGCATTGCTGCCTGGAAATAAAAGGCTAATCTAAGGTAGGATCCTTAAGAGATCTTCATGAAAAAAAGAATATATATATATATCCCCCAGGGTGCCATTTACCAGGAAGAGGACATCAATACAAAGACCTAGAAACTTGTAGAGACAAGACATTTTCTAAGCATAGGTCATGGTTTATGTTTCCGCGTTGGCAATGTCATTTACTTGCTCATCAGACCAACCAACTCTACCTGACAACCGAGTCATCGACAAAATGCAATGCCTTATGCACTTGAGGTTGGCTGGCTGACTTCCTCCCCCAGCTCAGAGCGGGCAGACAAAGTCAATTTCCAAGGAAATGAATGGTTGTAGACGCCTCTTTATTATAAGAAAGGAAAGCATTCCCAGCCCCACAGTGTGCAGTGCCCAGAACATGGAAAGGTATGGAAGAAGCAGGCCTACCGTTCTCATCATCTGACTTATTCTCGTTGTCAGAATCAGTCAGGGTCAGGGCTGAGTTTTCACGGCTGGACAGGCCGGAACTGCGCCTGGATTTTATCCCTCTCCCCCACAGTCTGATGGCGTGCTCTGGAGACATCCCTCCCTCGGTGTCCGAGTCGGCGTCAGATCCCGTGCTCAGGGAGTAGCCCTGGTGAAGGATGCCCATGTCCGAGCAGTAGCCACTGCGGTGCGGGGAGGGCTCACAGATGCCCAGCTCCGCAAGGGTGAAGTTAGTTCCTAGGGTGACAGCAACAGAGAGGCTGTTACAACGGGGGAAATGCTTTACAGGGTTAACATGTACTCTTCACAAAAAGCAGACACTTTCCCATCCAAATGTATTCTTACAAAAAGCACACAGAACTGGGTCTTGGGGCGAGTGTACTTAGGATATTGGGGTCAATTTGAGAATAAAAAAGTAGAACCATATAAGATTAATTTGAATCAGAGGACAGAATGCTCAGGTCTTATTTAAAAAAATTCTAAGCATTTATGATTATCTAGGGAGTACCAAGTAAATTAGTGAAAAACAAATACTAGATTGATAGTAATAGCAAATATATACTGAGCACTTACTTTGCTGCAGGTATCTTTCATTTTGCAACGTTTATTTCACATTTTAAAAATTTCATAAGAACTTTAGAATGATGCTACTATTATTGCAATGAGTCTTTAAGTAAGGAAACTGAAGGATAGAAGAACAGAGAATTCAAGTGACTTACCCAAGGTCATAACATCTAGATTGTAGCAAAACCTGGATCTGATCTTGAGCAGTCTGTCTTCAAGTCAAAGAACCTTAATCCTCCAACAAATGGGAGTGGTGGCCAGGAGACCTGGGTACCAGTCCTAGCTTCCCACTGGTAAGTCTCATTGTGGCAAGTCTCTTACTCCTTGAGCCTCAATGTTCTCATCTGTAAAATCTGGGTATTAATCTCTTAAATTCCTCTCAGGATAGCTATGTGTATTATAGGTGATCATCTACAACCAAGTGTTTTTATTTAAATATGTTATATAATTTGTTAACTAAGTCAGCATCCTAGGGATGAAGAGTCGGACCTTATGTTTTTAAATGGCATCAAATGGGTTCTCTTTGCTCACACAATTTAAGACCACAGATAGGTTTCACCTATGGAGAGTACATAGGTACACATGTGGGGCATGAGGTGTGTAACATGGTTTTATGGGAAGCAGAAGAGAACAGGCATTTGTTGAACACTTATAGGTTACCATGAGTCAGGCACGGGGCCAGGCGACGTACAGCTTTATCTCATTTAAATCCCACCAGAGCCCACCAGTTCAGGGGCTAAAGACTTGACAGAGAAGTGAAATACTGGGTCCAAGGTCACACTTGGGCAAGTGTCAGGGCCGATACACCTCTAATCTGTAGACTCCAAGCCTGTGCTCTTTATACAATGTCAAATAGTCTCAATCAAAAACCCATGCGGCAACATTTTTGCATAGCGAATGCTCTATTTGTATGCTTTCATATGTAGCTTCTTTCAAGGCATTTTGAGGTTTCAAGACACATTACATAGAATCACGAGGTACACTTAATTCATTGGTGCATAAAGCTAATTTTTATAAAATATTTAACCAATGTGCAGACAATGAAAAATATACAGTGAAGAAATGCGCTTCTACCCTGTAAGTGAAGGAAACCTTATAAAATACCTCTAAAGCTATGGGCTTGCTCACCACGTGTACCAAATACACTAGAGGCATCCCCAATCACTCAAGTCTGAAAACTCATGCATGCTAAACTTCACACTCCGACAGTCCACATCCATGCCATCACTGCTCTGCTTTTATTTTTAAAAAAGCACCAAGCAACTGTTTATGTTAATCTAGTGTGACTTTAATCTGTAACAGACACATATTTTTATTCTGAGGTTGTATTTTTCTTTCTTCACTGCACATTGAACCTCCCCAGCCTCGGCTGGCTGTGTAAATGGAATCAAACCCATTTCTATACACAGTCGTATCCGTGGAGGGAACCCATAGGGATTTAGCAAAAGTCCCCATGGTCATGGATGATTTCCAACCACCTGTGCGGGAACAGGGCCAGCCTTGCTTCCATCCACCACACCGTCTATTCCCTGGGCCCGCCTGCTCCTGCTGCTGAAATTCTCTGCCCCCTGTACTCCTTTCCAGTCTGCACCCTTGGTAACTAGGTATTGTCTGATAATTGCACATGAAAATATATATTTCTGGTTCAGTAGTCTATAAAACTGAAGTTGTTGAGTTCCTATATATCCGATAGTATAATACTTTTCTCCCCACTGTTGCTTTTCTCATTCTTAAGTCAATGGGAAAAAAAAAGTTGTTGAATATGAACATTTTCCCGACTTGTCTTTAGAGCCCATGCTTGTTCCCGAAAGTCATGAAATGTATTGCTTCCTTTTCCTGCAATTAATGAAAACAAGCCAACTTGAACATATATGTTTTTAGTCCACATGTGGGAATTTTCAGCTCTTGGACTCCATTGGAAATGGAGGATATGCATACACTTTCCCGGTGGTTTTCCCACATCGCAGGATTGGGAGCTAGCTTAAAAACCTCCTTGGGAAAAGAAAAACATCTGTGTGAGGCAAGGAAGCCTCTGCTGCAGAGCTTCCCACATACTTTCCAATCTGGGGACTGGAAGGAGCAGGCAGTCAGCCTGGGGCATGGGAAGGTACGGAGTAAATACAGGGTCCCCACTTTGCTTATCAAATGTACTTGATGATAAGGAATTAAACTATTTTTTCTCATAAAACAAACTTGAGATCATCATGGATCAGTGAAAATTTGCATGAATTTTTTTTTTTTTAAGTAGCCAGAATGTCAGAAAAGAAAGAGAATGTTTCATGAGCTTCCACTTCAAGCTCACAGCTCTGGAGCCACAAACAAGCAACATGGAAAATAAAGCCAGAGGTACCATATTGAGTTCACCAGAAAAAAGGAACTAAATTCACACTGGCTTGTAGAAAGACAGGTTTTCCTGTAAGAACAGAATTGTTTCTTTGGAAATTATATCTTCTAAATGCCTCATCTTCATTTTCCCACAGGACCACACCATCCTGATGCCACCCACTCTCCACAATTCCTAGTTTGCTATTATTATTATTTTAAAAAAATATATTTTATTGATATTTCACAGAGAGGAAGGGAGAGAACTAGAGAGCTAGAAACGTCGATGAGAGAGAAACATCAACCAGCCGCCTCTTGCACACCCCCTACCTGGGATGTGCCCGCAACCAAGGTACATGCCCTTGACCGGAATCGAACCCGGGACTTTTCAGTCTGCAGACCGATGCTCTACCACTGAGCCAAATCAGTTTCAGCTATTATTATTATTATTATTATTATTGTTGTTGTTGTTATTTTACCTTAGCTAACTCAAAGAATATTCCTTCTCACTACCTGGGGCAGATTCTGGACTAAGCATTTCCCAAACTTTTGGCTTAACATAGGACACAGGTAAGCCACATTCACTGTGGTCTATTCTTTATTAAATCATTCAACAAATATTTATTGTGCCTGGTGCCCGGCTAGGCATAGGGGATATAACAGTGAGCATTATAAAAACACAGTCCATGATATTTATAGTCTAATCACGGAAGAGCATTAATCAAAGAATCCCTAAACCAAGTGCAATCTATGCCATAATAAATATTATATAGGAAAAGGACAGTGAGCCATGGAAGGCCACCTGGTGGTCCAGCCCTTCACAGTTTACCAGCGTGCCTCACTGCTGTTCATGTGGCAGTAGGCTCACTGCTTTCAGGGACTAGACATTTATTCCATGGAGAAGTTGTCATGTTTCTTTCAGTTTGGTCATACCCATACCCATCTTCCCAGATATTCCTCTATGTGAATGTGTTTCAGACAAACAAGATTCATGTTGTTTGTCTTAGAGTTTGGAGCCCCATGCTCAGCACGTAAATTGTATGGGGGACCTTTTAATACTGTGTCAACTTAGTGTTTGCACTTACTTTTCTCATTGAAGGAAGGCTACTTTTGCTCTAATTCATCTTGTATAATGATGTCTTTATTAAGGTCCATGGAAGCTTTGGATGGAATAGAAAGTCACTGCATAACTCCCCAGGCTGAGGTGTCTAGTGGAAAGCAGTCAACATTTCTTTCCTCCTTTACTATCTTGCAAAAACAATAAAAAGAGGCACTATATTTTAGTATTCATGAAACTCATGTTTACCCTCCATCTGCCCCCAATCTCCTTGGTATCACTGATGAAAGTGGATGTGGGCAGTGTGTCAAACTCAGGTCATCTCAGGGATGTGTTTTATAGCTATTGCCAATTAACTTCCAGGATGGCCCCATCTTATATTACCAAGGTGAGTCAATATTTTTATAGATGAATGATTACACAAAATCTATGATATTTAGATCATGGAATTTTAGTATAATTTAAGGTGACAGGAGAGAATGTTAATGTCTAAAAACTATTAGGTGATCAGGATAGCAGAAAACAATCTTTAAACATAACTCTCCTGCTAAATCGCTTTTGCTTTAAGTCATCTTTTTCTTGATCACAACCTGTGTACAATACAGACTCTTTTCCCAAAAAAATTCAGAGAGAAATTTTTGCCTTAGATATCAAGTGTCATCACTTGGCCAACTAATTGTACATGGGGATGCAGCTCTAAGGAGGGATATGTCAGCACGTTGTGATCATGGCTTTATTTTCTAAGTTTTTGCCAACTTCTCACACTTTCAAGTAACCTTTAACTAGGAGAAGCACATATGTTGCTAAGTCAGAATTATCATGTCATGGGTAATACCAGGGAATACAAATAGCGCTGAAAATGTCAGCATTTGAACAAATTTCATCCTATGAGGGCAGGAAGATAAAAATTAACTGTAGCAATGGTGGAATACAATACATAATACTTTGATTATATAAATGCTCGCTATGTAAGTCCTCTGAATTTCAGAGAAGAGATTTTTACACAGGGGAGCCCAAGATGCTATCCCACGAAGATAGCTGCTAATAATCACTTATAAAATTAATCCCCACCTGTTCCCACTCACTTATTGCTAATATCTGATTTCCTATCAATCATATAACAATGACCATGTCATCAATTAGTTGCTGATAACAGAAAGTAATAAAATGCTAATGTGAGATTAAATTAAAAAGCTCATGAAGAGGCAGATTTTCTACAAAGTCAATACGAATGTTGCTAAAAAAAACACAAGGATGATAAGCAAGGCCACAGCATAACCAAAATTAATAGAATTAAGCTATTGCAAGAAACTAGAAATGGATGTTAGCATGGTGACAATTTTTCAGAAGAAAATTTGATGGATTTCTGGTTCCAGACCAAGATGGAATTTTCCATTTCTTTCTATTCTTCCCACTCACTAAGTACAGCTAAAAATCCCTGATCATACATATAAAAACCACCTGGGAGAAGTCTACAAGGAGTTGAGAAGAAGGCAGGTCTATTAGGGTCCTGGGACCTGAGGAGGGACATAGTGGTGAGTTCCTTGGATTTTATTTTTTCTTCTTATATTCGATTTTTTTTTTTGTCTGGGGGTGGGGGATGACCCTCTGTGATCATGCTTCAAAATGCAAATTTAAAGTAAAAGATGGAATAATGTAGTCATACAATTTGGCTGTAAAATATACAGTATGCCCCCTTAACTTGGTATTCTTTTCTTTTAAAATAACTGTAGCACTTTTGGAATAATAAATTGTATTCAATATTAAATAAGTTATACATTTTATTTTTTAAATAAAAATGCTATGAATTATTTTTATTATTTAATATAAAATTTGGTTCTTTTTGAACATTGATTCCTTTTTTTAAGTGGCCTTTTCTAGGATCATTTATTCTAAGAAAAAGAATCTCCTGTAAATAAACATGGGTCACTTTTCTTTAGCAAACGCTACAGTCTATATTTTACAGTTAGAAATGAATATCCGAATTTTTCTAACAGGTATTTAAGACATGAATATAAACTATAATGTTATAGTTCTTATCACAGTAAATAATGTATTTTCACCTGATTCCTTAAAATTTTGTAAAATAGAATAATCAAGAAAAACGTGATAATTATAAAAAATAAAACTAACTCTTATTTTTGTTTGATTAATCAAAGCATATCACCAAATTATTTTCTTATATTAAATATATTATATTTACATTTTTGAGCAATTATAAATATGTATGAGCTACACAAAATAATCAGTCCAAACAATTACCAACATTAACTACATTATTTTCATATAAGTCTAAAACCTACATATTTTATATGTTATAATAACATTTTTGAAGGCCAGAAGAAACTACTTATGAATTCTAATATTTTATCCTGTGTTTACTAAAATTGTTCACATAAACTCCCTCTTAATGCCCTTCTAAAGTTCATCTGATTTTACATATTCAGATATTTTCCCAAATGTTGACAAAACTGTTCACAAAATGATCCTGTGGCTTAAAAACACCGAGTAAGTGCGTATGCATTATTATAAAAAAAATGTAAGTCAAATATTTATCATTCAAAAGTACACTTTAAGCATAACAATGTTCTTTTATGTGTATGTAGCACCTAAAACATTGATATTTTAGTACTGTTTCATTTTTAGATTACCCTAATCTCTGTCTGAATGTCATATATGTCACAACTTTTTACAATCTGTAACTAAAATCATTCCAATGCAAATAAACTCATTTCCAAAGGAGATAGCAACATGGCTAGTGGAGAAGGGAGAGTGTCCTACGTCCCGGGTTTCTCTGTGAGCTTTTTAACTCCACAGAAAAAGGTGAAAGGGGCGTTCTCTGAAATGGTGGCCTCTCCAGGTTCCAACCTGAACGAGGTCCAATTTGGAAAGGCACACAGCAGGCACAACAAAAGGTTTTGCTGATCCGCTGCCAGTTCAGAAAGAGAAATGAGATGTCCAGTCATCTGGCTCGCTGGAGACTTTTCTGCTGATTAAAGCTCAGGCAAGATTAAAAATCAATTTTTCTATTAAAGATGATACCAATGGCGTATTCTATGTAAGAGCATCACAGTGGTGGACATCTGGTCGTGGGAGGCTCTGCCTCTCCAAACAGTATTTTCGCTTGTAATCAGAAAAGGAAAAGGACAATAGTGAGTGGGCGACAACAGTCTAGCTGTCCTATATCTCAGATTCTATATACTAGATTCCCTTACTGAGGACTTCATAGTGTGGCAGGCTCAGAACTAAATGCCTTTATAGAGTTTTCTAATTAAATAGGACAGTAGCTCTATCAAACAGTCACCATACAACCTGGGATTAATGTGGGAGTTCCAGTGTCTCTTTTACAAATATTCATTGATATAGATATTTCCCCTTAGAATTCATTCGTTCTGGTGAGTCTACATTTACTCATTTATAAAGGGGATGCAAAAAATAGCACCTACGTTCATAGGCTTATTGTGAGGCCTGAATTAGGTAAGGCAGGTAGAAATGCTTAGAACGATGCTTGCCACGGAGTAACTACACAGCAAATTGTGGCTATTAGGTGACCATCAGTATACAGAGAAAGAGACTTGCTGTGATTTTGATTTCTTACTATAGGATTATTAACATTTTCTATTTTTTCTCGAGTTTATTTGAAACTATACAGTTTTTGAGGAATATGTCTGTTATTGTCTGCGAGATTTGTTGTTTGCTGTCTTCATTTTCATTCCTGACATAATTTGTGCCTTTTTTTTTAGCTAGATTGGTTTCACCAACCATTATGTCTGTCCTTCAAAAAACAGTTTTTAATTCTTTCTTTTGTTTACAAGTTATCACTTTCTCTGCCTTTCTTTGAATTCATGTCATTGTTTGTTTGTTTTAATATATTTGAATTTTTGCTCTTTATGCCATTATTGTCCCACCGTTCTTCTTTTGTTAAGCATTCCAGACTATATATGGTATTCCGCTCTAAGGACCACTTTCACCACATCACCCAATCATCATTCATGTTATTTTCCTTGTGGCTTTGATCTAAATATTTCAATATTTCTATTGAACTTATTAAGTTTATAAATGTATTCAGATTGTTTATATGTTTTTGTTTGTTTGTTATTTCTAATATAATTGCATTTGGATAGAGAGTATAATTATATCAGTCTATTTAGAATTCTATTCTTGATTGATATATACTGTGCTCGAATTTCTGGGAATTCATAATTTTTTCATTCTAAAAATTTCTCTTCCATTGCCTCTGAGCTACTTACTTCTACATTCTGCATTTTCTCAGTAATTAAACTAAATACGATCCCTTTCTCTAAATGCCTCTATTATATTTTTATCTTTTTTTTTCTCTGCATTGTCTCTTGCTAATTTCTTTTGGTTATTTTTTTCAGTAGGCTAATTCTTTCTTTAATTGTGCCTGATCTCATATTTACTACATATACTAAACATTTTTAAAATTTAGGCAATTATGCATTTCCTTTAAAAACTATTACAGCTTTTGAAGTGTTTCTGTTCAGTGCTTCTATTACTTGCTAATCTGTATATTATACATAGTTGAAAGTATGCATCTCACAAATTCTAATGTTTTAGAACTTTAAAGATCAAAATTGTTTGTTTCTTTGCTTGATCTTATTATAAAGGTGCATTTTTATGTACTTAACTATATTAAATTTTAGATGATATTGCTTTATTTTAATTTTCAAAAATTACAGAGGCTAAATTAATGATTCTTGTGTCCTAAAATTTCTGTATTTGCTTCTTTCTAGGCCCCGTGGTACTCATTAGCCACATATCTCTTCTCAAGTCTCTTGCTTATTGCAGGATTCTCAGTTTTAGGTCCTCTTTCTTGCTCAAAACCATAGTCTCCTAATTGCACTCTGATAGCAGCCCTTGCTCTCAATAAAGACCTGTTGTGATCTTGCAAATCAATCTTTAGATTATTGTATTTAGCTCACTTTTAGTTTTAATTTTGTTTTGTTTTAGTTGCTTAGAGATTTAATTACTGTGAGAACTATTTGCCTCATATAGTAATTGTGCATGGGTGTGTGTATATGTAAGAGAATTCTACAACAAAGTAAGAAGGCAGTAAATATTAGCTATTATTATTACTAGAGGCCCAGTGCACGGTGCACCACTGGGGTCCTTTGGCTTGGATCTCTGACATATCCTGAGGGGGCAGTTCTCAGGAGACACCCCAGAATTGGGGGCCCTCCTCTCTGGTTCCAGGTGCATCACCTTAGAACTGCAGCTGTCAAGTCCTGGGAGCTCAGCAGCTCCTATGTTGAGTGTCTGCTGCCCTGGTGGTCAGTGCATGTCATAGCTACCAGATGGACAGTCAAATGGTCAGATGGTCACTTAGACTTTTATATATGTGGGTTTCTACTAGTATTATGTTACTAGTAAGTGTAAAACTACAAAATGATGGGCATGCTTCCATTTTCAATTTTTTCTACAACTATATACATGAAATCTTTTTTCCAGTTAAACTGCATATATCTATATTTATATTCCATTAAGTGATGTAATAGCCTACCTTCCCAAAGTAATACAGGGAATGTTTGATATGTGAGTAGAGAAGCTACCAAATTTAACTGAAATTTTGACAGAGGCACATGCCATTGGCATTCTTAGCACTCATGAAGGTCTCTGTCTCCATCATGCTCTTGATGTTTGGAAAACATTTTGACTCTCCCATCACCGAAGGATTATTCTAGATCTCAGCAGTTAATTAACTCATCCATAGACTGACAACTCATGAGACAGATCACAGTCATCACCAGGTGAATGTATGTATAGCTGATATTTTTGCTTTAGCAACTAATCAGCATATACATTGTAACTAAACTTATTTAGGGAGAAATATTAACGACATAATATTATTTATAAATCAACTGATTCATTAAATCAACTAGTCCATCATCCACCAATCTCTGTTAGGGTTTAGGTACTTGTCTAAAGCCATGCAAAGCATCCATCCATTGAGCTTGCAGATCATAGTTTCTTGGTGCCTGTTAGCATCCATGAAATAGGGGGAGGATAACTGAAACTGAGTCAAGAGTTTCCCTTCCTCTCCCACCATGCTCCCTGTGTTCCTAACACATGTCCTAGGTTAAAAATACATGTAAAGCCTTAATTGCATTTAGCATCTGGCAGCTGTTGACTTACAGAGAGTTGCTGCGTCACATAAGCTCAATGTCAAAAAGAAGCTCGGGAACAGAATGCAGAAGCTTGCACAGTAGGGTAAGAGAGTCCCATGTCATCACAGCTGAAAGACTCCACCATCAGCCGTCTTATTATGCTCATGGTGTGAGTGCCGCTGTAACTGATCAGATTCAGCAACACTGGGGACAACCTCCTCACTGAGCTACATCATCCCCAATGTGGTTACAGCCATCAGCCAAAGGGCCTTCTGAGCTTTACTTTCACCATGTGACGGATGTGTTCACCCGCAATGGAGACAACAGCCTTACGAGAATTTTGGCATATCCACAGGCATCCACTGATGGCTTTTTTTAAAAAGACCTGCATACTGTGCCTATAAAACTCTCACCAAAGTTAGATGTGTTAAGTAATTTAGTTGCTACACTGCTTATTTTGGAAGGAGTAAGTCTCCTGAGAAACCCACAGGCTCTACAGACCTCTAACACTGTCCACGTTTTGCCACAAAATGACAATTTTATGAATAAATAATTATCAAAAGAAAGTCTTAGTTTTAATAGAGATAGTTCTCAAAATCCAATTTCAGTTACTAAAGCACAATGGGAAAAATGTAATGAGTGCTGATGTTGTTTATAGACACACACACACACACAAACACACACACACACACACTAATAGGATAAATTTGACCTGGAAATATATGCACCAAATTCTTATCAGCAATTCATTCTGGAGATGCAGAGGGAAGAATGCAATGGGTGAGCGGGGGGTCTGAAATAAATGTAACAAAAATAATAATACATGATAATTACAAGTGATGAGTATTATGAACTTCATTTTCTGTACTTTTCTGTGACATAAAGCTTTTTTTCTAAAATTTAAAACAATTTAAAAATTGAAGCCTTGGGCCAGACCATCCCTATTTCATACCTTAAAATATTTATAAGATCATAATTTCCCTACTGAGTCATGACATTTAGAATGTTCATGATTATATTTTGAATTAGACTACAAAGAAACACCTTTGCTTGCATGCCTCTTTAAGTCCAAGTCAATCAGGGTTAAAGTTATGAAATAAATGTAAATGCAATCAATGAATTACTAAACTTTGGTTCATCTATACAATGAAATATTATTTAACATTAAAAAGAAATGAGCTATGAAACCATGAAAAGACCTGGAGGGACTTTAAGTGCATATTCCTAAGTGCAAGAAGCCAACCTGAAAAGGCCGTGTATGCATGATTCCGACTACATGACATTCTGGAAAAGGCAAAACTGTAGAGACAGTGAAGAGGTCAGCGGTTCACAGGGGTCACACAGGGGGAGAGGACTAGGCAACACAGAGGATTTTTAGGGCAGTGAAAATAATCTCTATGATATTATAATGATGGGCACTGGTCACTATACATTTGTCTAAACCCATATAACATACACCAGGAATGAACCCTAATGCCCCCTATGGACTTTGGGTGTTGATGATGTGTCAGTGTGGACTCATCAGTTGCAACAAATGTTTATCTCTGCAGCGGGAATGCTGATAACGGGGCAGGCTGTGCATATGGGGAAGATGGGAAATCTCTGTACCTTTCACTCAATTTTGCCATGAACCTTAAACTGCAATTTTTTTAAAAGTGTGTTTTCTTTTAAATAAATGCAACCAAATCATTACATGCTGAATATACTGCCAGAAAATGTGTGCTCTTTTCTTCCTAGGAGAAACACTCTTTATCCCTGTAGTTAAAAACACCTCAGGAGCAAGTGACTCAGAATTTGAATCCCTACTTTACTATGTAAGGTTTGATCTTGTCCAAGTTAATGGACACCCCTGAATCTTCTTTCTCCTCATCTGTAAAATAGGTACAATGACATGCATGCTCTTGAGGTAGCACAGATAAATTATCCAAGCCCGTAATAGGCAGGAATGCAAAGCATGTGGGTGCAGTTGGGGCAAATTGATTTTGGAGTTTGCCTTTGATGGAGGATGGGGAGGAGGTGCTATCTAGGTTTGGGGGAGAGGATAGGGAACGAAGCTGACTGCTAGAAGTGTGAGGCAACGCATAGACCAGGCAGTTTAGTACAAATTCAAGCAGAATTAAGGAACCACTTGAAATTTAATAAACTTCAAAAACTTCTGGGAACAAATGTATTACAATGCACACGTTTACAGTGAACTCATTCATCATTCACTAGGGCTGCTTTGATTCACATGGAAAAATTAAATTATGGTGACTAGATTCAGCTTTCTGCAAAGAGACAATATTAAATGCAGTGCAAATACATTGTTCTTAAAAAAAAGCATGTCTGTTATGTTGGAGTTGGGAAGAGAGCAATTAGGGTGATCTTATATGCGGACCAAATTAAGTATAAATTGTAACTATGAATTATGAACCCACAGAAATTAAACAGTATGTGAAGAGTTGTACTTTTCATCAGATGGAGAAATCATCTTTAAGACAAGAGGTCTTTATCTCAAAATACTGAAATTCACTTTTTTTTTTATAATCCTAACCCATGGATTTTTTTTTCCATTTATCTCTAGAGAGAGAAAGTGGAAGGGAGGGAGAAGTGGGAGAGATAAAAAGAGAGAGAAACATTGATGTGAGAGAGACACATCAACTGGTTGTCTCCTACACGTGGCCCAAATGGGAATGAACCTGTAACCCAGGTACATGCTCTTGACCATCAACTAAACCCAAGACCCTTCGGATGGAGGGCTGATGCTTTTAACTACTGAGAAAAACAGATCAGGGCTGAAATTCACATTTTTAGATTCGTGAGTGAATGGAAAAACAACAAAAATGTCTGTTTCAATAGGACCAGGGCCACGTTATCCAGTAAACATAATAGACATAGTCACTAGGGCCCATAATGCTTTTAGGGGCTTATGAAAATGGTGTAATTTGTTTTAAAACCAGAAAAAAAGTAAACTTTTTGTTTATAGAAAAATCTTAATTTATACTGTGATGAATTTGTCTTTACAGTGGTAAAATACCATTTTAAATGTTTATTTAGGGGGGAGGGGCAGGTCAAGGCAAGCATGGCTGGGCCAGTGCAGCTAGCTCTGTTTCCTCCGTGCAACCCCTACCTGGTGGAAGGCCATAGTTACAAGGAATCTACCCTCCACCCTCCTCACAGGCTTTTAATAAGTAATTTGGATCGTGCTCTCACAGTGCTGTCAGCCTGCAATGCCAAGAGGACGTCTTCGCTACATCAGCACCCTATGCTCTGGCCACCTGGCTATTTGGGAGGCATAGGGGCAGGGCCTGGTTTCCGTTCCAGGTGTTCTGGCAAAGGCTGCCCAGCACTAATGTCACCTGCCTCCTCTCATTAGCGGAACAAATGTTTAGTCATCACAGACCGATTCCTTGGCCCTTCCTTATTTCTCCAAAATCTCTCTCAGAATCCAGCAACCCGACTCTACCCTCTATCTCTTCTATTTCATACCCAGGAAGCACACTTAAGGAAGATTTTCAAAGAAAACTGTTTTAGGAGGTAATACCATCTTTGGAAAATGTAAGAATTACCTTCCCCTTGTAGCAGAGAAATGGAGGTTTCTGGGTTTCTCCAAGTCACAAAACAGGCCTCTGACAGAGCTGAGAAGAAGTGAGGTGCGTTTCGGTCTTTTATTATTTTTTTAATCAAGGTCATTGCTGGAAGATTGCTCTCTTCTTAAAAGGCCAACTTTTGTCTGGCTGGCATGGCTCAGTGATTGAGCACTGACCTATGAACCAAGAGGTCAGGGTTTGATTCCCAGTTAGGGCCCATAGCTCAATCCTCAGTAAGAAGTATGCAAGAGGCAGCCAATCAGTAATTCTCATCATTGATGTTTTATTTCTCTCTCCCTTTCTCTCTGAAATCAATAAAAACAATTAAAATTAAAAAATTAAAAAACAAACAAACTATCACCAATTTTCCCCAGGAAAACTAAGGCTTTTCTAGAATGACAGGCAATGAAAGCCAACAGGACACTTAGTTGTCTTCTGCTGAGCCTCTTTCCTTTGCTCTGTGGGAACCACCTGTACCACCTGGCACATGGTGAGGCTTCACCTGAGACAATCTTTTCCTTGTTAGCAGAGCTTTGCTTTCAAGGGGGGGCATTGAATCTGTATGCACCCCCCTAGCCTGTGAAAGAGCCACCAGGGAAATTGCTGCTTCACTGCCATAAGTCCCCTGTGCCCATGTCACAAGGGGTGTGGGGCCTCATTAATTCAAGTTATTTAGGGATCAGCAATAGAAGGTTATTTCAAACACTGTTTCTTGCTTCAAATTTTTCTCCCTTAGAATTGGGTCCAAATCATTCTCTCATGTGCCATGTGCTCAATCTCCATTCGGATAAGGAAATCAAAATAGCCCTTTCAGAAAGCCTATCCATCAGCCTTCACGGGAACACACCCCACAAAGGCTGTTGTGCTTGACGTGCCTGCCTATTTGGCAGGTTTTATGCTTCTTTGTACTTCAGTCTTCCCAAGGATCAGTGCCATTGTAGGGCTCGCATACTCCCAAGGGCACCCACCCACCCCTCATGTCTCCAACTGATTAATTCAACTCAGTTCTACAAAAGGACAAAAAGGTGTGCTGAGAACTGACAGGGATACAGAGATGGGAAAACTGTGTCCTGCTACTGGTTATTACAAGTGAGATCAACACATAAATATGCAAATATGATGTCATATCTTATTCCTGATGGATTTATTTCCCATTGCACTTACATTGATGGGTGAGAAGACAGATGAAGGGGGAAAGTAATTATATTTCTTTTTTTTCTAGAAAACCTGACTATGGGTGGCAAACATGAACTTGGGTGAGCTCCTTCAATCTCTGAGTCCTCAGTTTCTTTTAAAAACTAAAACATGGGATAAAGAAGAACTGGTGTCATCCAGCCATTCATTTAACTTGGATTTATGGCTAAATATTTATTATTTTGTATAGTGTGTGCCAAGAGTAAGTCACAACACTTTATACAAATGCTCATATAATCTTCAGAACAAAAGTAGGAAGAAGCATTAGGCTCAAAAGGAATAAATAACATCCTAAGGCCAAAAAATGTGTAGGTGAAGTAGGCTCCATGGATTTGCCTTTTTGGCTCCAAAGTTCTTGTGGTACCTCACATACCATGTTTTTTAGTTAAGTCTAAAGATTTTCCCTTTTATGCTACTGTGATTATATAATACTAGAGGCCAGGCACATGGATTCATGCACTGGTGGGATCCCTCAGCCTAGCCTGCAGGGATCAGGCTAAAACTGGCAATCCAACATTCCCTGAGGGGTCCCAGATTGCAAGAGGGCACAGGCCAGGCTGAGGGACCCCACCTGTGTATGAATCTGTATACTAGGCCTCTAATATGCATATAACATCTTTGGTTAATCTCTTCCCACCCTTCCCCATCTCCCCTTCCCTTTGAGATTCATTAGTCTGTTACATGTTTCCATGGCTGAGCAGTGAGCATTTGTCCTCTTGTGGTCAGTGTGCATCATAGCTACTGGTAGAACTGTTTAAAATTGAATGGTCAGACAATTAGCATATTAGCCTTTTATATATGTAGATTTCTCATGAGAGACTAGGCATCACAGCAACTTTTCCTAAATGGGATATGTGAACGTGGGCAGGGTGGTGGGACACTCTTTGAAAAGTGTGTAGAAAAAGGGCAAGAGAAGAAAGTAACCCTTTTCTAAGAGGATGGCTCATGGACTCCTAGATCTTCTTTTTTCCCAACTTTTCAAATGAATGAAACATTTGGTAGACTGTCAAAGTGAATAAGGCTTCTTTCTTTTTTCATTTTTCAAAATATATGTTTATTGATTTCAGAGAGGAAGGGAGAAGAGGGAGAATCAATGATGAGAGACAATCAACATCATCAATTAGCTGCCTCCTGCATACCCCCTGTTGGGGATTGATCCTGAAACCCAGGCACATGCTCTGACCTGGAATCCAACTTTGACTTCTTGGGTTGATGCTCAACCACTGAGCCACACTGCCTGAGTTAGGCTTATTTCTTTAAACACCCTTAGTGCTATAAATAAATGAGTAAATGCATATGGAATCTTACATAAAGAAGTAGAGAACTGAGTATCCCTGGGTCAAGGATGTAACAATCTGTGAACTTGACATTGACTTTGACTTCTTAGCCTCCCCTAACACATCGGGTCCTCCTCAGCAACTCTGACTGACCTTTACCTTTGTAAAGCCAGGACCCAGTGTAGCAGCTGCTCAATAAACATTTGTGGAATTAATTAAACAAAGATATGCAGGTCAGTTAAACATGCACAAAATTATACCAGTTTTATTCACAAAGAATGTACACTTTATATATACCCCTTCCTAATCTTCCCTGACTTTCCTTCTCCTTGCTTTTATATATTTAAAAATCCAGATAAAAATGCAAAACAGCTTTCTACTTAATACTTTCAATATCTCTCCAACCATTCAAAGAACTACATCTTTAAAAAATATATATATTTTAAGAGGCACTTAGTACTACTCACTGCCATTGTATAGCCACTCAGACCCAAGGACTTGGACCATCTGAGAAGTACATGTAAATATCTGTGTATTTTCATTTTTCTGCATTTCACTTGGTTTTGTGTCAAAGCAGGAAATTAGCGGCCCCTCCCTTATTTTTACACACCACGGAGCCAGGTTCGCCGTGTTACACCAATTTCAAAATGTTCAGCATCATTTGTTCTTTTTTTATAGCTCATATAAAGACATGGCTCCGAGACCTGCAATAACAAAAAAGTTTATTTGGGTCTTTATTTCCGCACAGCATGCGTCGGTGAGCCAGGGCGCTCGGCACGCACCGCAGATTAGACGCCCGAGTGTGGTTCCAGGCAAGGCTCCCTCATGTTCCTGCGCATTGGCTGATAAACACTTCAAAGTAAACCCGCTCATAAATATGAAATGAAAAGCTGAGGAGTTGTTATGCGCAGCTTTGAGATACAAATCTCTTTATTCCCTTCTGAAGTGGGGTTTGATTGACATAATGAGTCATAGATCCTGTCCAGGGACGCGCTGCCTTTCCCCCCACCCTTTTCTCTGGAGACAGGGAGACTTTAAAGAAATCCACTTCAGAACTTGGTGATAGACAGCTTACTTGAAAAAATAATAAAGCTGAATCCTATATTAAATAACTTATTATTTTGTGTTAATGCTGACTTTGACAACCGTGACATATGTCAAAGTTTCACTACACATCCTCTGAAAGCCGTTATTAGCTACAACTCTAAGAAAAAGATTTGCGATTCTTTTTAAAAAAGCGCCATTATATCTTTTGTCATATATATTGTTGCTATGTAGAACCTTTGTCTGACAAGAGAAAATCGCTACTTAAATTAACTTGGAACAGAAGCCTAAAACCCTGTAAGCCAAAAGGCTATAGGCAGTCACACAGGCCATGGGGAATAATTATTGTGGAAATTCATTGAATAAATAAATGTCTTGCCAAAACAAGAGGACCATACAGTAGAACCTTCTATTAAAAAAAGAATAGAAGAACAATTGAGCATGGAGATTCCACTTATTTGTGCTCATAAAGTTTTTAATAATTACCTGCTTGCCTGAAAAATATAAAAATTTCAAAGAGGGCACACAGTTTTCCATGAGATCATATTCTTTAAATTTAAATGATTTACAGAAACTAAGCAGTTAGTACGAAAGAGCTAAGTCAGCCAGTGCAAAGGGCAGTAAGGGGTGGAGGGGGCCTGGAGAAAAGAGGGGAGAGCTGGTTGAGCGATCTGGGAACAGGAGGTCACAGTTCAATTCCTGGTCAGGGTTGAGGGCTGGATCCTCTGTGGGGATGGTGCAGGAGGCAGCCGATCAGTGATTCTCTCTCATCACTCGTGTTCCTCTCTCTCCCCCCTCTCCCTTCCTCTCTGAAATCAATAAAAATACATTTGAAAAGAAGAAAAAGGACAAAGGGAAGAGAGTCTGGTATTAAAGGTAAAGGGAAGAGATTTCTGCCACTCAAGGAGGTGGAATTCAAGTTGCCTGATCTTGCACTTTTTCTAGAAAAATGTGAATTCTATATATTTTTACTGATTTGTAAATGGTGGTCCAAAAAGGTGTAATTCCAAAAAGGTACAGTCCAAATAAAAATAGGTCTTGGGCTGTTAGTCTTTAGTCTGTGATCCAGACTTTCCATGGTGATCATTTAAATAAGCATTTCTTAGTAAAAGAGAATGGAGAGAGTAAGAACCTTAAATCAGGGGGTGTTGACAGAGGGAGGATCCTCAATCATCTCCTCCAGGGTCCACCCACAGCCCCTGGGGGATGCTGCTGAGCGCCTGCTGGAATGAGAAGGACCTGGTCCTCCCAAAGCCCTTCCGCAGGAGCTATTCTACCATTTTACTTACATAACAATTGGGTGCAAAAACCTTTTAAAGTCAGATAATTCAGGCGACACTTTCAAGTGAAGAAACCAAGGTATTCACCCCCAATTCTCCCAATGCCTAAATGACCCAAGGTTCCAGACTCCACTAGGTATCAGGGTCAGATTGTGTCTCATGTTCTGCCTGGAGACTTAGTGTGAGAGCGAATTAACTGTCCACCTTGGTGTTTCCCTTTCCATGGTAGAGAATGCTGCTAGACAGTGGCTGCTCACCAGGAGCTATCGCGCTCCCTGTTCCTACTGCATCTCCATCAGGTCTTTAGCCTCTAATTCATGTCAACCCAGCGACGTGAAAGTGACATGTGCCATTTAAAGGTCGGGAGCCTAGAACAAATGATCCTGCTCTATGTTCTCTTCCCCTTATGATGCAGGTGATACTGGCAATGAAAAATGTAAGATGGCAGTGCCGGGAGATGAGAGAAACCTTATTCCCAGAGTTCCCACCTGGAGAGCATGAACCTGGTCATCGGAATCAGTGATTCCCGATGTCACAGGAACGAGGAATTAATTTTGGTAATGATCCTTCATGTGCGTTCCCTTGTTCCGTCAGTTAGAGTTACCCCAAATAATGCAGTCCATATTGAAATGTTTGAAGCTGTATTTTATAGGTAAGTTAACCAACTACTTGATCCAAAGGACAACATTGACTTCCTGTTGAGAACTTTCTTAAGCCAATTGGCACAGGATAAGGAGAAATTATATGAGCCACTAAAGGACAACAAAACGGTAAACAGAAAAGTAAGAATTGGTCTTTCCTTCTGCACAGTCTCGGAGGCAGGCAGTTGTTGCCTGGGGGTGCTGAAGTTGGGGGTGTTCCTGGATGACCTTCTAGGGTGGGTTGCAGATGGGGCCTAAACTGAGCAAGAGCTTGTTGGTGCAAGCCATCTGCCGAGTTGGGTGGAAATTGGTGAAAGGAAGAAACAAGTGATGAATAACACTTTTGAGAGGGACTTGGAGACTACGAATCAGAAATGAATTATCTGGACTATATAACAGCATCTGATTCAGCTATAGATATTGAAAATTGATATCTCTTCCTTGAGTAGGTGCTCATTTAAAACTCAATGTGTTCCTAATCACCTAAATGGAGGCAAATAAATCCTAGTAGAATCCCTCAGTTCCCTTAAAAGTGCTAGAGCAAGAGATGCATCCAGTGACTCCTCTTTAGAAACAAGACCACTGACTTTAAAAGCTATGTTCACACATTGGAATACTATGCAGCTGTAAAAAGAAATAACTCTTACCATTTGAAACAGCATGGAGGGACCTGGAGAGTATCATGCTAAGTGAAATAAGCCAGTCAGAGAAAGACAAGTATCACATGATGTCACTCATATGTGGAATCTAATGGACAAAATAAACTAATGAACATAACAGACCCAGAGACACAGAAGCATGGGACAGAGTGACAAATTTCAGAGGGAAGGCAGGGGTTGGAGGTGTGTGGGAAGTGACTGACTGGGAAACTTATACACAAATATGAATGTAGATAATAGAGTGGTGAATGCCTAGGATGATGGTGGATTAGGAATGGGGGGGGGGGGCAAAGAAGCAAACAAAGGGAACATCTGTAATACTTTCAACAATAAAAAAAACTAGAGAAATGTTCCAGGGGTGCAAAACAAAAACCACAGCAAAAACTTACAGACATATATGCATAGCCCATGGATACAGTTAATAGTGTGGTGAAAGCCTGGGAGGCAGGGGCTGGGTGGAGGGGGCAAAGAGGGGGAAAATGGGGGACATATGTAATAATGTCAACAATAAAAAATACATATTAAAATAAATAAAAATAAAAGCTGTTTTTGAAAGATTCAAGAAAAAGTAATGTAAAAAGAGGAAATATAAGCCAATAGGAAGATCAAGGGAAGAACAAAAGGAAGGGAAAACACTAAACCACAAACAAATGAGAAACAATTTAAAGATAAGAGACCTCACTTCCTCTTTTAGAATCAGAGACTGGAAGAAAACCATTACTTTGGAGAAAAAGTTTAACCTTCAAACCAGCAGTGGCAAGAAGATTTTTCAACTATTTGAAAACTGAAGAATGAATAACACCTCAAAGGGATCCTCAAAACAGATGAATGCTGGTGAAGATTTAGAAGAAGAAAAAAAACCCAAAACAACAGTCATAGATATAAACACTTGGATGGCAGTGGATCTATCTCTCCCATTGAAGAGTCAGCAGAGAGGATGAGGTTACAACGAATCTTGAATCTGGTGATGAATGTGACATCAAACTGGTGGAGAATAATTATTTCATAGAAAGTTCTAAATTACCAAAGAAGATGAATGCATAGTTAGAACAGGAGTATTCTGAAGAAGTTGCTTTGTCTGAAAAGAGGGTATCCAAGTCCAAACACATTGGACAGAAGCTAGAGTGGCCTGAAAAGGAGACAGGCATATGAATGTCCTGGGTTTTACCTTGAGAACACATTGTCTGGATTTGCAGGTATTTGGCTAGCCTGAAAATCTGTACTGTTCCAGGGGTGATGCCGTAGCAATGACTGTGATTTGAACTCACTCTTGTTTAGAAGGTACCTGAACTTGAGAGACCAGTCAGATCCATCTACTCTGACCCTAACAGTGGCCCCAAAATGATTACTTGAAAAATTGGGTCCCAGTGATTATAGGATTTACTGACATGGCCACTGGATAGAGCAAACATTCTTTTTAAAAGGGCCTCAAACTCAGGAGGAGCTAAAATAATGGAAGGAATCAGAACATGTGAAATTCCTTAAATAAAAAAAATAATAATAACTTTAAATAATTGTGAATAGGTTAAACTTAATATCTGTCTGTCTATCTCAAACTCAGGAGGAACTAAGACAATGGAAGAAATTGGAACATGTGAAATTCCTTAAATAAAAATTTGTAACTTTAAATAATTGTGAGTAGGCTAAACATTACACACACACACACACACACACACACACACACACACACAATGTGTCCCCTTGGCAGTCCAGGAGTTTGATCACTCACTATGACGTGCACCGTCCACCAGGGGGCAGCACAGAAGGAAAGCCCTGGAAGGCCCTTATAGGCAGCTGGAAGGCCTCAATCAGCTCTGATCACTGGCCAGGCCTAGGGACACTACACATGCATGAATTCTGTGCACCCGGCCTCTAGTATATATATTAAAAAACAAAACAAAAAAACTTTACACTTTTTGTAGAAAGTCAGATAGGGAGGGGGGAGAGAGGGAGGAAGGAAGGAAGGGAGGGAAAGAAAAGCAGGAACTCAGATTCTGACAGCTCCAAAGAAGTTGTTACCATCATACATTAATTTCTGTTGCAATGACATGAGTGGGTGCTTGAGTTTTTATTAAAATCCCTGCTGGTCCAAATTAATAAAATTTAGCACCACTCTGATATGTCATCTGTTAGATTTCTGATTATTGTTACTACAATTTGAAAGTAAAAAACTCTAACACAAATATCTCCAAATAAAATTTTAACATAAAAAATGAACTGGTCCATATGTAATATTATAATAATGTATTTCAATATTAGCAATTTTATCTTTTAATAACAAAATCTTTTTGAAATGTTCTCATACATATGAGAAAAGTGATGACAACCTAATTTTTACTAGGAAAGAAAATAACCATTATATAAGTCAGCATCTGGAAACTGCCAGCCATCAAACCCTAACACAACTCAAAATAAACAGAGACATGCTATGTATATACGTGTACATACATATACAGGGGTGTGCAAAGTAGGCTTACAGTTAATAAACTATGACAAGAATACAAGAATGCAGTAATTGTATAATTATGGATAAATAATACAATAATAAATGGTGATTTGCATACTCAAAACTGTAAACTTACTTTTCCCACCCCTGCCCATGTGTACAAATTATGTATATTCTAATAAGAGAATTGAGAAATTAGAAAAGTGAAATGCTATATACACACATAAGAATAATCTTTTATTAATCTCCAAAGTCTATTAAGATCCGGCTTGCCAAAACCGGTTTGGCTCAGTGGATAGAGCTTCAGCTTGCGGACTCAAGGGTCCCGGGTTCGATTCCGGTCAAGGGCATGTACCTTGGTTGCGGGCACATCCCCAGTAGGGGGTGTGCAAGAGGCAGCTGATCGATGTTTCTCTCTCATTGATGTTTCTAACTCTCTATCCCTCTCTCTTACTCTCTGTAAAAAACCAGTAAAATATTATTTTTAAAAAAAAGGATCGTGCTCACTTTCAGAGTAGGAGTAACTGTGTCTCCTCTGCACAGGGGCTTTGTACTCAGACAAGACAAAGTCCCAATCCTCCAGCTTCTCCAAGTTCCAGCATCCCCACATATCAAATAAGGATAATAATATCTACAATATTCAACATACAGACTAGAGGAAGTGAAACCTATTCTCTTTGGGAGATAAGCATAGACCGTGATAATGTTCATTACAACACTTAAAGCTAAACCAGTTGTTTAAGACAGGAGCTGGGAGCAAATGAGCATGAAAAATCCTCTTGGGTTGATAGAAATGTTCTAAAATTGTATAGTGGTGATAAGTGTCCACCTCTGTTAATTTACTCAAATGCATGCAATTGTACACTTGGGATTGGAGGATATTATTATGTGTAATTATACGTCAGTAAACCTGCTAAAAATTAAGGTGGTTATATGTAAGCACTTCTCTGTATGTAGGTAAGAACTGCACCTGCAAAACGTAGAATAAAACAACAGCACAGAATAAAACAACAACGTTAACTCTTTTAAGATATATAGATTGTGGAATAAACTATTCAAAGCTAATCTATGACTCGTGTTTCATAAATTGAAAGGAGAATTATTATAACATCGTGACTTTTCTTTTGAATCTATTACAGATTCAATAGCTAAAATATGCCTTGAATAATAGTTACTCATTAACTTTTGTTTGGAAATCATGAAGGCACAAGTGCCCTGGGACTAAACTCTTCTATGCTAATCATCAGGGTAAAACGAACAGCCTTTCCAAGAATAAATCCAGACCAGAACACTTTCCCATCTCCAGGTGTTTTAATCCTCTAGGCTGAGAACAGTTTGATTACACAGGCAGCACCGGGATCAGGAGTTCTGTCTCAGTCTAGGAAGGAACAGCTGTCAGTCACATCTCTGTTCTCCTCCCCTGATCCCCAGAGGACGACAGAAGCAAGCTGTCTCCTGGATAAGCACTCCTCCGAGAATCGCTGGCCCTTCAGGGCCTGCAGCTGAAAAGCAGCCATTCTGCTCACTCAGTCTATTAGCCCTTTGACTTCCTTCGTCTGCACACAAATATAAATATAATGCCTAAGTGAATGATGGCTGCTGTCCCCAAAGAAATTTCAATTAAACACTTGGAATCCTTAGGAACGGTACCTAGGGAGAATCCCAAACAGAGCTGCAATTTGTTATGTATTATTAAGTCTGGCTTCGGATTGTAAATCTTCCTGTTTTTATTTTTTTATTTTTTCATGTTAGCTGGGGCTTTTCAAAGAACCACCTCCCATATGATTTGAACAATTCTTCCCCAAATACTAAGCTGAACAGTGTAATGGAGTTATTCCTGAACAGTGAGCCACTGGCCCAGTTTAAAAAGCAGAGGGGGGGGAGGGGAATCCCTTTGCCTGCTCTCAGAGTTTGGGATGAGACAGCCTTTCCTCTCTTCTCAAAGGGAGTGGAGGACGTGGTTAAATGGCGCAGGGAGAGTCTTTTGTGTAGAGCTGTGTTTTCTCCCACCGTAATCCTGCAGCATCATAAGCTTGAGAGCTGGTTACCAGGATTTAAGCTCCATGAGGGAGTATTTTGTCTCTTTACTTCTGTATATTGAGGGGTATTTGCAGGGTGTCCCCCAAATAGTCTGCACACTTTAACAGATGCTAGTTCAATTTTGAAAATAAAATGTATTTTAATAGACACTGAGTTTATGATTATTCAATGTATGTGTATATATTTGGGAGGTCCTCAATAGAAGATTTTGTATAAATGAATGTAAATGGATGAACGGAAGGGAGAAAGGAAGAAAAGACAGAAGGAGGGAAGGGCCAAAACCGGTTTGGCTCAGTGGTAGAGCATCGGTCTGTGGACTGAAAGGTCCCAGGTTCAATTCCTGTCAAGGGCATGTACATTGGTTGTGGGCATATCCCCGGCAGGGGTGTACAAGAAGCAGCTGGTCAATGTTTCTCTCTCATCGATGTTTCAAGCTCTCTGTCTCTCTCCCTTCTTCTCTGTAGAATATCAATATTATATATATATATATATATATATATATATATATATATATATATGAAGAAGGAAGGAAGGGAAGGAATGAGGGAAGGAAGGAAAGACTTGGACAGAAGTCCTTGACAACTAGGCCAGGTCTTTCTGTTCCACTTCTGCCAAAATTTCATAAAATATGTCCTTGGTTACATTTACTATAGCATTATTTTGGAAGAATTTACTGAAGAACTAGATATTTGGTGCAACACATTATTTCCTCCCACTGATTATTTGTTTTACCCCATGTGTTATTCAGCTGAATGGAATGATTAGAGCTAATCAGATTATATTCAGAGATAAGAAATAAAAAGTACCTTCTCAAAAAAAAAAAAATCCTATAGGGTCAGTGGGTTGCCAAATCACATTTGCTCCTGTGTGGAGAATCTATGATTCATCCTCTTTGGGTTTGCCCAAATATAGTTTTTACAGAAATCACGATTATTAGTTCCTTTCCAGTACTGGGGTTTATGCCAATTACTTAAAATAATGTTAATGCAAGAAATGTAAAGGCCACTGAAAAACCTTATTTCTCCCAAAGGCAACTATTAATTCACCTACTAAAAAGAAGCAGTTTCAAATATTCAGCAAATAAAAATAACTAATTGAAAGAAAATGTAAATAAGTCCTCTCCCTTTAATACCAACTTTCTTTCTGTCACAGGCATAAGCTTGTGGCCCCCAAACACAACTGATGCATAAATGATAAATGAGTGAGGGTGAGTGTGTTGACACTTTTGACTATACTTCTGCCCCCTAAAAAGGAAATATTTGCGCTCCCCAGCACTCAGACGTGGTCTGATAGACACATGACAGCTACTGAAGCCTGAATGGAAGGGAGGGCCTGTCAACATGGTTTCTAGAGCAGCAGTTCACTTCCTGGAACCCTCGGTGATTCCTGCCTTTGAATAACTGACATCAATGCCAAGAGAAACAGATCTCAGGAACCGGGGTTCTATTCCTCTGTAAAATGCCTATCAACAATGCACCAGGAAGATGAATGTCTCTTTTTGCCCTCAAAAAAAGCTGCAAGTTTACCCCCCACCCATCTTTGTATAAATGCTGATATGCTCCTTTCTTCTGGAGAGCCCAGAGGTTGAGGAAGCCTACTCAGAAAACTTAAAGAGCAGACATGGCATCTTAATCCCCTTCCTATTTCTGGTGTGCTCTATCTTTCCTGATGTCTTTCCAGCCACCAATCCCAGGAATCAAAAGAGGAAGGAATGATAAGCCTAGTCATGAGATGCAGAGTCCTGGCTGACTGCTGGAATGGTAAAGACAACACAGTCATGTGGACGGACTTCTTTGGGGACCTTTATCTTCAATGATAATGTCATTCAAAGGTATAGCACCTTAGTGAGCCTTCAAAAGAAGTCTAGTTAGCTGTTTGTTTTCTTTAATCCTCACCTGAGGGTATATATTTTTTTTTTATTTTAGAGGGAGAGGCAGAGAGAGGGAAGAGGAAAGGGAAGAAGGGAGAGAGGGAGGGAGGAAGAGAGGGAGAGAGACAAACACTGATTTGAGTGAGAAACATTAATCCCTTAGCTCCCATATACACCCACATCTGGGATCAAACATGCAACCTACGTATGTGCCTTGACTGGGAATTAGATCCACAACCTTTTGGTGTATGGGAAGAAATTCCAACCAACTGAGCCACCTGGCTAGGGCTCCTTTTTTAAATGTATTTTTATAAATTCTGTAGATGCATTGAGCTAAAAATTCTAGTTGGATCTCTATTTTCCTCATCCATGAGTAGACTGAAGAAGAAAGCATAGTTCTTGAACTAAAACAAAGGAACAGCCTTTTCTTCAATGGTCATATCAGTCTAATTCTAGAGTTTCTATTAGACAAAGCAAAACATCTGGAAGTCAAATGAAAACTTCATATACTACATAAATGGGAATGAAACAAAAGATGAAGTGAAGTACTTCATAAAAGATCAGATAATGCCTCCAAACTGCATGGTAGAAACATCAAGTTTTCAATGGTGGACCAATATTAAAGCTAAGCCAAAACAGAGAATGGGAGACAGCAAGTCATATCTGATTTTGTTTTCTATATATTATTCTTTAAAAAGAAAAGTCAGAAAAAGGAGGAGGAAGAGGAGAAGGAGGAGGTGGCGGAGGAGGAGGAGGGGGAAGAGACACAGAAAGAAAGGAAGGAGAGGGAAAGAAAGAAGAGAGAAGAGAAATATATATATATATTTCTATACAGTCCCCCTTGTAAAAATGACTGATTCTAGGGCTAGGACAGAAATTATAGTTAACCCTCTATATATCCACAGATTCAACAAACCAGAGATTTAAAATATTAAAAAAAAAGAACTCCCAGAAAGTTTCAAAACAACAACAAACTAGAACTTGCCATGAGCCCATCACTATGCTGAATATGTGAGAATGACATTATATGCAGGCACACCCTGCTGTACCCTATATGGAAGTATGGATTTCAGGCAAATACTATATTGTTTTTTTTATAAGGGACTTAAACATCCCCAGATTTTTCTATTTGAAGGGGGCTCCTGGAATCAGTCCCCCATGGATACTGAGAGATGATTATATACAAGAGCCTGGACCATCCTGTGTGCCAGAAAGAAAGTACTCAAAACAAAACAAAAGCCCACAATGATGGGTGTGCATCCAAGGAACCCAACAGTCCACTTAAGTAACTCCTGGAGGCCAACTGGAACAATTTGAACAACTAAATAGATAAAGTTGTATTGGTGTATAACCCAAAATATAAAACAAATATCTATGAGCCCCCAGTAGTGGAAATTAATAACTGAGTAATAAAAAAATGTGTATAATGACAATTCTCACATGCAGAAGAATTCCAAGTCATTTATGCCAGTGCTCTAAACTCAATGAAGTGGAACCTAACCTCTCACTCCCTAAGTATGAATGACTTTCTTCTACAAAGTTTCTGTTGGCTGAAACCGGTTTGGCTCAGTGGATAGATCTGCGGACTGAAAGGTCCTAGGTTTGATTCCAGTCAAGGGCATGTACATTGGTTGGGGCACATCCCCAGTAGGGGGTGTGCAAGAGGCAGCTGGTTGATGTTTCTCTCTCATTGATGTTTCTAGCTCTCTATCCCTCTCCCTTCCCCTCTGTAAAAAATCAATAAAATATATTTAAATTTTTTTCCTGTTAGATGAATATCAGGGTTAACATCAACAGTGATAAGCCTTATTGATAAAATACACCCTTGATATAATGCAATATTTGGATTCTCCAGACCTGCCAGATAATCAGAAACAAGGAGAATCGGAGCAATTGTCACAACCAAGAAAAGTCTAAGGAGATGTGACTACAGAATGTGATGTGTTCTGGATGGAATCCTGGGACAGAAAAGGAGCATTAGGAAAAAAGTGATGAAAGTGAAATGAAGTAAAGACTTTAGTTAATAATAGTGTATCAATATTGGTTCATTAGCTATGATAAATGCAGCATGCTATTGGAAGATGTTAATAAATAGGGGAGATTTGGTGTGAGGTGTACAGGTACTGTTTGTATTATCTTTGTAATAATTCCATCAATCTAAAATGTTTTAAAAATTTACTCCAGATGTGTTCTATAACCTAATTTCACCCAGAAAGAAAAACAAAAACAAAAAGAGTAATAGAAAAGAGGAAATTATCAGAATTTAGGGCAATGGACTGGGGAAACTATTTGGCAAAATGTAAACTTCACTGTTTTATATTTTTTTGTAAACCACAGCTAAATTCACCAAATAATGTTCCAACTGTTCCTCTGTCCAGGAGCCATTTTTGGTGGAGAATAAGAGCTCTACAGCCTCATCTTAAATAATAACCCATAGACACGTAGTTAGTCCTTTATGAAATTTAAGACAGAAGGTTTCTCTAATCATCTCAGAAAGGTACTTCTTAAGAGATCATGCTCTGACTCTATATGAATCACTTAATGTCATAGTAGAAACCAGGTGAATGCAATGTTCTCTGAAAAAAATCAAGGAACAAACATTAAAAAATTTAAAAAGAAGCAGTTAAATGTGTTCTTTGATAAAATAGGTAGGTGACTCAGTTTAAATATAACAAATAAATGTCTCATAATTACTCTTGACCGACTTTCTCACCAAATATCCTGGCATTTTGGAGGATGGGAAAAAACAAAACAAAACACCCTCAACCATCCTTTAGCAGCAAAAAGAATAGAAAGAGAATTTATCCTTAAGACAAACCAATGACTAATAGATATGGAGCTCAAATATAATTTTGAAATTCCATGTTCTAATCTTATTATATAAAGATGGAAGGTAAAAAAAAAATAAACCACATAATTAAAGTAGAACAACGTATAGGTGCACTTGCCGTGACCTGTTTGTGGAAAAACCTCTGACTTGTGTAAAGTGAATCCAGGGCAGGAATAGCAGGGGCTTGGGAAGCACACTGCAGTATCTGCAGTGATGGCCTCACATCAAATGAGAATTAGTAGAGTGTCAGCAGAACTGCCTTCATTCAGCAAAGGGAGAGAGGAGGAGGAGAGATGAGAAATGACAGCTGAGCATGCTTCCCATCTGACTTGTCCTTTTTAGAATTTTGTCTAAGTAAGTAAAAAATGTTAAAAGCCTATACAAGAAAATTTTAGGGTACAATTTCTTGATGATAGTTACTACCAATTTTTAGAGAACACGGTTTAATGTTTTGTCAAGATAAGTAATATGGTTTAGGCCATTGTAGGATCAATCCAACTTGTCTATGTATCAAATAATTTTGAGAGTATCATTCCCAAAGTTTATATCAATCAAAATTTTAAAATTTCTTTATTGATTAAGGTATCAAATATTTGTCCTCAACCCCCCATTCCAATCCCCCACATCTCCCCACTCATGCCCCCACCCCCCTGTTGTCCTTGACCACTGGTTTAGGCTCACATGTGTGCACACAAGTCCTTTGGTTGATCTCTCTCTTTTATCCCCACCCTCCCTTTGAGGTCCAACAGTCTGACCCATGGCTCCTTATCTATGGGTGTGTCCTTGTTCATCAGTCTATGTTGTTCACCATTTTCCCTAGATGAGTGAGATCATGTCCTACTGGAAGTATATTTATAAGAATCAAAAATGAGACAAGCAATAATTGTTATGCTGAAAGGCATATGAATCAGTCTGTAGTGAGTTTATTTCTGGGCCAACAGTTCTCAATGAAATTTTTTAATATATAATTTCAGAGAGGAAGGGAGGGAGGAGGAAGAGAGAGAGAGAGAGAGAGAGAGAGAGAGAGAGAGAGAGAGATTAAATGATAGAACCCATCTGGTGTAGCTCAGTGGATGAGCATTGTCCTCTGAACCAGGAGGTCACTGTTTGATTCCCTGTCAGGGCACATGCCTGGGTTGTAGGCTTGCTCCCCAGTATGGGGAATGTAGGAGGCAGCTGATCAATGATTCTCCCTCATCATAGATGTTCTATCTCTCTTTCCCTCTCCCTCCCTCTCTGAAATAATAAAAATATATTTAAAAAATCAATGACTTGAAATTGGTCCTATTTAAGTGTGAACCTTTTACAATCTCAACTCTATTCCCAAGGTTCACATTAGTCTCCTTCCCCACTGCCATTCCCTGATGTCACCCCACCACTTTGAACGATCCCCCTTTCTTTCTTTCTTTAAAATATATTTTATTGATTTTTTACAGAGAGGAAGAGAGAGGGATAGAGAGTTAGAAACATTGATGAGAGAGAATCATGGATCAGCTGCCTCTTGCACACCCCCTACTGGAGATATGCCCACAACCAAGGTACATGCCCCTGACAGGAATCGAACCTGGGACCTTTCAATCCACAGGCCAACGCTCTATCCACTAGCCAAACCGGTTTCGGCCCCCCTTTCTTTCAATGGCCACACCGCACACCACTGAATAGTCACCTAGGAGGCTTCCTCGGCCTTGGAGTTCTCCCTTCATTCACAATCTGGATAATCACTATTGGTTCCACAACAATCATCTCAAATGTCAATTGCTGTGCAAAATCTTTGCTAAAAATCTCCAGGAATAATTATTTCTTCCTTTAGATTCCCAAATCACTTTATGGAGATCTTTATTGTAGCACTTATTCCCCTTAATTACAATTTACCTGTTAATATGTCTATTCATTGTATTATGAATCTTAAGTGGGCTAATACTCTCTCTCCCTCTTTGTAGTATGTAGCTACAATATACTTGCTCAATGATTGGGTGAAAGTGTAACATTATAAACTATTTCTGCCTGAAAATGTTAAATACTTAAAAAGGTGAATAATTATGTTTATAGTATTTTATTGTTTCCTTAATCAACAAAGGGAAGCAGATCATAAACATTTTTGCCTTCAATTTTCTTGTTTCTGCTCCCTGGGTTGGATATGCTATTATTATAGGAAGTTTAGGTATACTTGCATTTAAGTTGGCTGGACTATGCCTGGAAACAGCTGATTAGAAAGAATATAAGGAGCCTTAGAAGTCTCTACAGTTCTGCCTAAGTTTCTCTCTGCAAACTCTAATGTGTGATTTATATTACTATGATAATAATGGAGCTTTCTTCAACTTTCTTCACAGCCAGCTTTCACAGACATCTTTAGTCTCCATCCCTGCTACTCCTGTTAGCAACAATAAAAGCAAACAAACACACAGACACACATACACACACACAGACACACACACACACACACACACACACACACACACACACACACAAAAAAAAAACACACCAAAAAAAACACAAAAAACCAAAAACACAAAAAGACCAGTGGCTAAAATGCCTTTCCAAGCTCTTCCTCACAGGCTGTGGCTGACTGAGCTTGGCATGCATGGTAAGCAGCTCTCCCATGCAGGCCTGGTCCAGATCAGCTGGCCACAGCGTGAGGCCAGCAGCTCAGAGAAGCTATAGATGACTGTACCCACCTCCCATCCTGGACAACTACTCTGAGAAAGAAAGGAGAAACCAAATGGACTGGCTCAGATAAGACTGTGGAGAGATTGCTATGGGTGTATGTGTTTACATGTGTTCTGGTTTGGGAGGAAGAGGAAAAGGACTAAAGACACTTCAGGGGGCAACATAGCATAGCGGTTGGCATCAGTAAGACAGAGACTTAGAACTAGATTCCATTACCCACTGGTTGTGGATTTCAGGGAGTTACTTAGTCTGATGGGTCTTTATTTCTTCATCTATAAATGTGGGGGTAATTACATTAGATGCCCACCGGGTCTATGTTTAGTGAGAAATGTTGAACATAGCACATGGCACATCATATCTCACTCCCATACCAGCTTATGTGTTATTAGACCTCTCAGAACAACACACAGGATGAGAGTGTTTGTTATTAACAACCATTAGCATTATACTAGCAACTTAGAATAGCTTTATTTGTTGTGATGATATGGGATGGAACTCAATTTTTATTCATTGAAAAAAAAATGAAAAAGGATCCCTAAGTCAAATTTATAGGAAATATCCCTTTATTAACTTTTGGTCGAGAATATGGTTGTATATTTTCAGGAAAAAACTCCGAGACCATCTGGAATCCTGTAACAGAGAGGAATAGGCAGAAGTGCTCCAGCCATGAAGACAGAAAAGAAACAATTCAGAGATAGAAAATGCTGGCAACTCCTCACCATCCCAGCAGATAGCAGCTGTGTGTTGCTGAAGGATGCCCAGGACCAAACCAGAGATAGTCAGACCTGCATCACCACCATTTGTCTACCAATGAGATCTGAAATAGCATGGCTGACATGTACACATAAGGAACTATTTGACATTGAAATTGGGACTCAAAAGAACTGTTGGCCCAGAAAGGAACTCACAACAGACTGATTCATTTGCCTCTCGGCATAACGGATTATGGCTTGTCTCAGGTTAGGTTCTTACAAGGGTATTTCTTGGATCACATGATCTCACACATCTAGAGGAAATAATGAACAACATAAACTGATGAACAAAAATAGACCCAGAGAAAGAGAAGCAGTGATCAGACTCTCAAACCTCAGAGGGAAAGTAGGGGAGGGTGGGGGTAAAGGGAAGAGATCAACCAAAGGACTTGTGTGCATGCACATGGGCCTAGCCAGTGGCCATGGACAACAGGGGGGGTGAGGGCATATCTAGGGAGGGGTTTGGGATGGGAATGGGGGAATAAGGACAATTATGTGATACCACAATCAATAAAAAAATGAAATAAATAAAAATAAAAAAAGAAAGGGAGGGAGGGAAGGAGGGAGAGAGGAAAGGGGGAGTGAGGGAAAAAATATATATATATATAGAGAGAGAGATTTGTTGTTCCACTTATGTATACATTAATTGGTTGCTTTTTGTATGTGCCCTGTCTGGGAATTGAACCTACAACCTTGGCATATTTGGAGGACACTAACCAACTGGGCTACCCAGCCAAGGGCTTCAGATGTAATTTAGAGAGTAGAAGGTGAGGCATGCCTAAACCTCTCAGAAGCTGTATTACCTCTCATAAGTTACATACTCAGCTTTAGTTCCTGCATTTTTTACATAAATGAGGCTAAAACAATTGGTCTCCTCTGCAGCACTAATGTTGGAATCTCTAGAGCAGTGGTCCGCAAACTGTGGCTTGTGAGATGTGTTTTGCCGCTTTGTTGACTAATGAGTTTGCTGACCACTGCTCTAGGGTGAAGCAGACTTCCCTGTGCTGTATGCAAAATGGAGTGGTGATAGGGATGGGCGTGGAAGTGAGTGGGTGTGTTCATAAAACTGGTATCCTAAGCGAATCACAGTCCAGGGGTTTGCTAGCTAACCCAGTTCACATGGTCAAGCCCTGTGCACAGTAACCTAAGAGGCTCCAATTGGAGTACACAAATGAGTTATTTGCAATGAAATTTATATTGAATTTCTATTCAACAATGGATTGTGTCACCTTCCTCTATTGTGATATTTTAAACCTGGAAACCATCCATAAATTCCAATTTCAAAAGACAAATATGGCTTTAGTGACAACTGTAAAATGCTTGCATATCGGAACCTCGATTCGGTAGTCTTTTTAATATATCAGGAGAGCTTGCTACTTCAAATACTATGACCCGCAAAACCAGAGAATGTGTCACAAGAGGGCCATTACTGCCAGAACGCAATGTACTTATAGCATGCTAACACCAAGCTGACAGGTTTGAATGACATTACAAGAACAATGAAAGTAAGGAAGAAAATGGAAGGGAGGAAGGAAAGGGAAAGGAGGGATGAAGAAAAGAGAATGCGTTATTAAATGGGAATTCCTAGAATAGCAAATGCATATTGTCTGCTTGGCCCAAGTCTAAAAGGTGCCACTTAGCTCTAATTTTCCGGGGAAAGAGGCGGGGCTCCTACAGGTATTACTTCATAATTTTATACCATTAAGTGTAGCTGAAAATGAATTCTTTTCTTTTCAAATGATGAACTATTTTAATATTAACACAGAAGGCATATTTTAAAGTTCACCAAGTACCTTGAAGGAATTTTAAGCAAGTTTCACTGCCCTACCTCGATATCCAGATGGCAGCCACAGGTCTATTTAAGGCCAGTTTCTGTTTTAAGTTTGGTTAACATGAGGGGGCCAGAATCAGACTTCCTGGGTGAGAACCAAACTCCACTATTTTCTGTGTCAGTTTTAGCAAGCTACCAACCATCCCTTCACATCGCTTTTCTCACTGTAAAAGTGAGAAAATATAAGGTTCTGATGGGATAGTAAGCAAAAACAATTTATAAAAACTCTTAACATAGGATCTAGTATATAGTAAAAACTGGTATCCAATGCAAATCACAGTCCAGGGATTTGCTAGCTAACCCAGTTCACATGGTCAAGCCCTGTGCACGGTAACCTAAGAGGCTCCAATTGGAGTACACAAATGAGTTATTTGCAATGAAATTTATATTGAATTTCTATTCAACAATGGATTGTGTCACCTTCCTCTATTGTGATATTTTAAACCTGGAAATCATAAGCTGTAAATATCTGTAGGGATCTTTTAAATATTTTAGATTCTATTGCTTTGTTATAAAATATATGCACACACCAACTAAAAATCAGATGTAGACATGATAATCCATATAATTGATTACTGAGTATGTTATAATGCCACTGAACTAGTTTCTCCAACTCTGCTGCCATACAGAGTGAAGGCAAGGTAACCACGGGATTCATGAGCCTAGAGCAGGGGTGGGCAAACTTTTTGACTCGAGGGCCACAATGGGTTCTTAAACTGGACCGGAGGGCCGGAACAAAAGCAACCTGACCGTGCTGGCACTCTCATTTTGGGCTGCTGGTGAAGGAGCAGAGGGGAGAGCAAGAGAACCCTCCTCTCTTTCAGCTCTGTGGGCCGGATAGAACAGCCAGATGGGCTGGCCTAGAGGATCTACCTGGAGAAGATGACATCAATTTCCTAAATCTCCTTGATTTCCTAAGAGGCCAAATTCCATCCACATGTATTGTTTAGAGACCTACTTTTAAAGACACACTTTCCTCTCCATGCAGGTGAATTCCCATCCCTCACCTCAGAGTAGAGTGACAGGAGCACCAAACATGTTCACACTAACCACGCACTAGAAAGCAGCAACTCTAGTCTATGCCACCTGAAGCCCTGTGCCCGGTTCCAAAGCCATTATTTGTTCATTCCCCAAAGAATATGCCCTATACTAGGTGGCCCAAGGACATGGTCAACAGTGATGACTCCGAAATTCTTCAAAATTATTTTTGAGTTGAAAGACTCAAAAAAGTTAGGAGGGAGGATTTCTGATCAAGTTGTCCAGAATAGTTATTTTTTTCTGATAATAATAACAACAACAACAACATTTACAGTAATAATAACAGCAACTACTTCCTATATACGATTTATTGCTTTGAGAAATGTATGTAAATGCTATCTCATTAAATAGCCTTACAAGATGATAAGGTCATTATTCCCATTTTATATACAAGGAAGTTGATGTTCAGAAGAGCAGTAAGTAGTTCTTATAGATCCACAGCTAGAAATTGGTGAAGCCAGAGCCCTGAAGTGTGTATGTGGCCCAGCCCATTCTTTTATTTTCCTCAATAATAACAGAAATTCAGGCTAGTCCTCTTGCTCCTCAGAAGAGGCTTATCTGATTACCTTTCCCCTCGGCATCTATTTCAGTTGTTGCCCACATCACTGAGACAGGATTGCTGTTATCTTTGTTAATGACTTCCGGATATTTGTTGGCATTTCTGTTGCATGCCCCATTGTTTCTGGGGCTCAGATTCACATCCATTTCTTCCTTATCTCCTACCACCTTCTAAACGCAGCCCTTCCCCTGGTTTTGCTTTTGTATTTGCTTATAATTCAGAAGAAAGGGTTGCCTCCTCAGCTTGGGACTCAGCCATAATGCCTACAATGCAGTAACTTCCATTCCTGGCTTCCTGGATAAGAGTGTCTGGGTAGAATATTATTCTTTTACCGGAATATGTAGGCCATGAAATATACAAGATAACTAACTGAATCAACGATCCTGAAAGATGATTCCTAAGTACTCAGGTGTTCAGCGCTTCCATTTTCATTGTTGAACTAATTAGTTTTCGTGTGATTAGAGTTTATGAATTCAACCCAGTGCAAGTATATAAAACCCAGCACAGGGTATTTCTAAAGTGATAGACTGCATTACGAACCCCAAAGAATGAATGCATGCTCCTCAAGGGAATGGAACTGGGGCAGAGCCAAGTGGCCAGTGCCAGGTGAAATGAAGGATCGCCTCCTGACCCCCTCCCTGCAATGTGGAACCTCTGGCTTAGCTGTTACTAAGCTAATCTCCAGGGAACAAAGCCCTTTTTACTGAGATGGGTGCAGCCACCAGCTAGAAACCCCTCCCTGTGATTCAACCATGGTTCCTGTGCACGCGTAGCTAAAGGAAGCAATTTTGACAAAGAATAGCATGAGTTATCCATAGAAATGTAGAACAAAAACACAAAAAAGCATAAAAGGTATTGATAATTAATTTAAAATACCATAAGGAAACCATAGCTCAATTGAGGGGGAAAATAGAGACTCAACAAAGACAGAGTGAACGGCCAAGGCCATGAAAGCGAATGCCCCAACACTTTGGATGGCAATTGCGAAGCCCAAATTTTTCCTGTAATTATGGTTATACTTATCCCATCTCAGATGCATAGAAAAACGTGAGTGGATGGGGGGTGGCTTCACACTGGGAATATAGAAATAAGTTTGAACAAATTGCCCATTTGTGATTATTTAAATAAAACATCGTAATTGTAATATGTTGGTCGATAAAGGCGATTTTTTTCCCTTCTTTCTCTTTTGTAAAAGAACAATACACTAAATGCTATCTTGATTTTTTTTTTTTACAGCACTTCTGTAAATACAGTATTTAATGCCAGGTGCCCCCACAATTTTACATTGTGATGGGCTCAGTACAAGGAGGGGTGAATGCACAGGGAGCTGTTTGCCAGGCTGGCTGGGCTCTGACAAGTCATTAACAACCTCCTCTGCCTGGGCATTGTCTTCTAGGATGATTACATGCAGCTCCACCCGGTGGCTCGCATTTAGCGGGCCTCACTGTCACCACACTTATGTTACCTCGCTTGTTTCAAAGGTGGTTCCCTTACGTAGTTACATTGGCCATCACTATTCTGTTTTAAAATAGAACTTTTATATTTGTGTATAAGTTTCAAAATATACATTTTCTTTTAAAAACATAGCTTTTACATGTAAGAGGTTGTCTTTCTTTTCACTTACTCCAAACAAAACAACAGGACAAAACAACACACATTCTCTTTCACTCCCAATAACAATAATAACAAAAGATAGTTCTTTATTATCTTAAAAAAATGGAACTTCCTGCTTTGAAAATAAATCTTTCTTGGGTCTGGCTAAGGAGGTTGAGACTCCCCATGTCATCACTTGCTCAGGCTCGCATATGCCTTGAGAACAGTTAAAGGGCTTGGTCTTATTTCCCAAGGTACCTACCTATCTTTTGATCTTCAAAGAGTTGTAGTTGATTAGACTTTTCCACTTTTAGATATATATTTTTGAAATAATTATTTTAAGTAGAATTGAACAAGCTTTTTTCACCATATATAATAAATATAACATATGGCTTTAAAGTCCATTATGAATAAAACGGAGGTCTACACAAAAGAAAAACCTGAAGAAGAATGAAATATAATTCCTGATCTCAAAATTAAAGGGAAGACATAAGGTAATATATGAATGTCAAATTTAAAAGGTGCCGTGGATCTCAAACTTTACAGAATTAAGAGGAAATAGAAATGATGGTGGGTGGTAGCAAACTGCACTGCTGCTGACTCCTGGGTTCTCACATTCACACACAAAACAGAAAAAATTCAAAGCTATCTATTTCAGCTACTATTTTAGGTCTTGGATCTCCTTGAAAAATTCTTGGTGAGTGAAAGCACTAGACATCCATGGAAACCCAGCTTCTGCTTGAAGCTCTAGTATGATAGGGAGATCACTGTGTGTTAAAATAGCTCATCCCCACTGCATTCTGGAAGGTGTTTCCTGTGGTGAATTGGAATTCTGTAAGTATCCTACTTCCTTCCTAGGGATCATGCAGTGTATGACTGTGTAGTTAGGAGGATGGGATCTAGAATCAGCCTGGGCCCAAATCTGGTCTTTGAAGATAACTCTTTGATGTCCTCTTTCCATTATGCTCCTTTATACCATAAGGTGACATGTTGAGAAAAGTTATGTGATATAATCAAAGTTGTATGTCTGTTAAGTAACTGACAGAAACATAGCAAGAAGTTGGATAGCCTAAAAGTCCAATGACGTTGCCATTAAGAAATATTTCAGAAAAGTTTCAAAAGTTTGAGCCAGGACAGTAGCATGATTTCTTCTAAAATAAATGGTACCACAGGGTTCAATGTAGATTTTAATATCCCTAATAACCAATTGACACAAATGCATTGTGAGAAATTAAGGATATAAAAAAAACACACAAAATAAATTATTTTTAAGAGAAAGAGGCTTATTGAAACTAACAGGGATCATTGCTATAAGAGCCCATGGTTTCCATTCCCCATATAAATTTTTCTTTTTTCCCTATTTCTATTTTAAAAACTGAAGTTTGGACATGTGACATAAAACACGTAGTTGGAGGCACTCAGTAATTTTCTGATAGATTATCCCTAATTCCATGTATCTACCTACTCATACTGCCTCCTTCCCACTTTCCCCCCAATTTATTTACATAAAACATAGGACAGAGTGTGCTACCTTCCTCTTTAAAAACTTTCTAGTGAATCCCAAATGTCTATAGAATTATGTCCTAATTATGTTGAACAAGCTACTTAAGATTCTTTTGGTTAGCCTCAAATCTACATACCCCTAACCGGCCTCACCTCCCACTGAAGGGATCATCCTTGCAAAGTTAATAAACTTAATGTCTGATATATCTGATATATTCCAAATGGTCCGTAAACTGTGGCTATTGTATAACAGCACTTATCTTGAAGGACATGACCTCTTCTGAAACTATGCCATTTATTTATTCTTTTAACCAATATGTATTAGAACATATTCTAGGTACCAGGGATATGGTGATGGGGGGGGCACTTCTCAGTTTATATTTTAGTGGGGAGACAAGGAATAAATGAAACATCTATTTTGGTACAGTGATAAATACTAAGAAGAAAAATAAAGCAGAGAGAGAGGATAAAGTATATGGCAGAGGGCTTAGACAATGAGACAGGTGTCCAGAGAAGACCTCATTGTGAAGGAGACATCTGGGCCAAGAACTGCATCAAGTGAAGCACTGTCTCATATTTAGGAAATTCCATGTAGAAAGAACAGCAAAGACAAGTAGCAGGAGGTGGAGTGTGATGGTTGTGTTAAATTCCGCGAGGCCAGGGCAGCTAATCATATTAAGTAAGGAGGGAACTAGCAGGAAAATGATTCAGAAATTTCACATGGGGGAAGAACATTCAGGAGTCTATAGGTCATATCAAGGATTTTGCTTTTTCCTTTGAATGATATGGAAAGGACTTTGGAAGGTTTTGAGCAGAGGAATAAGACTGTTTTCCTTAACAAACTCGCACTTGATGCTATATCAAAGATAATGCAAGTTTTTAGGGTAAAGAAGACAAATATGTCAGCCCACTGCATCCAATGACTTATCTATTAAGTCTTTGGATCCATCCATGTTTTTCCATCTAATTCTTAATGTATTAGCTCAAACCACCATCATTTTTTACTCTAATTTAACACAATATCATCATAAGTGGTTTTCCATCATTAGCTCTAGTCCTCAGTCTGTTTTTAGAAATTAGGATGCTTACTTGATCATATGAAGCCCTACAGTGACTTACTGACACCTTATGACCTGCAATATATTATTGTAATTTGCCACTTTTTATCTCTCTAATGGCATATCTCTAGCATTCTGACACATTCTAGAACTCTTCCCCATAGCTGGACTGTTACACATGTGTCCCTCTACCTAGACCTCCTTATCCCCCAGGTTTTTTAAATTATAATGCCATCACTTCCTTCTGATCACAGCTTAAATGGTAGAACCTCAGGTAGGCTCTTTCTGACTATTCTGCATAAAGTATGCTACTCCATGTTATTCTATTAATCACCTTTCATTCATTCATTTAGCTGATATTTATTAAGTGCCTATGTGCTAGATAATGTCCTGTGCCATTTTTTCTCATTTAATTTATTCTAACTTGTTATCGTATTTAATATTTTATCTCTGCTTCTCTACTAGATCCCAAATTCTGTGAGAACAAGAGCCATCTGTATTTTGTTCTCCACCATATTCTTATGTGACTGGTGGTCAGAAAGCATTTGTAGACTAACTGAATAATGTTACTCAGGATTTACTATTTTTTTCCTTTAGGATTCTACCACAGATTTTATTTCATTAAAAGTTTATATCATAGCTGGTTATAATTAGTGCTTTTATCAACGGCATGCAACTTACTTGAGACAGAAACTATCATTCTTGTATATTTTGGAAGGCCTTGCTTAGGAGTTTTGTAACTATAATTAGGTTTGAATTGATGACTGGGTAGACATTTGGGGTTTTCTCCAGTATCTCAAATAAATATGTCTCAGGAGACTTGACTTCATTTCATTTTAAAATGGTATATATAAAAGTACTAAGATTCTTGGTCAGTTTAACACCAAGTAGGTGTACTATCCACACTTCAGACCTAATGACTTTCTACTAACACATAAAACAAAACAAACTCTAGTGCCCAAAAGCAGACAATCTGTGCTGCTTCTCTCACTTTTACCTACAGAAGGGTTTCCTTCTTTACCCACAAAGGTCCAGCCACACTGGCCTTTTTCTAACCCTGAACTATACTGAGCATGTTCCCTCCTCAGGTCTGGGCACGGCATGCCCCTCTACCCAGAATGCCCGTCTCTCTGACTTCCACGGGCTTCTGCTCCTTCTTCTGTTTCCAATTCAAATGTCACCTTCCCAGAGATACCTCTTTAGAGAGCTCTATGTAGAGAGCATTTCCTCCACTCATCTCCAAAGTGCTGTATAAGTGCTTCAAATATGTTTTTACCTTTACTCTCACCACTCACAGAAATTACTGAATTTATTTATTTGCAAATCCATGTTTGATCTCCTCACTAAAAATATAAGGTCAGTGGAGCACAAGTCTTGGTTTGTTCACTGCTATTTTCTGTGCCTAGAACAGTGCCTGGCACATAATTAAACATGTATAATAAATACTTACAGAATGAATGATCTAGCGCATTTGTAATTAAAATACTCCACCAGCCTATATCATAAACAGTTGCCCAGTGACTAGCTCTTGAACTGTGTGTAAGCTAAAAACTACAAGATATAATTGAGAACAGGAGTGGGGCGACTCTAATTTCTAACCTGGAAGTCTCATAAGTCCCCAAGAATCAAATCTTATTCAAGGAAGAAAGGAGATTTTCTGGGGTACATGGTGATAGACTCTACATGGGAAATTACTTACTAAATTTCCAAAATTATTCTTTCTTCTCCTTGGGTCTCCTGGAACTAATATACTTCCCAGCTCATAGGAAATCTACAATAGATGCTTGTTGAATTAATCTGAAATTAGAATAAAATCTATACTAGGACACTTACTGCCATAAACTCCAGCATCACTCAAACTATTTTAAACCATATTTACTTATTTATAAGTATCATTTAAATAGATGAATATAAATTCTTGTCGGCTAATTTCCAGTGATTTACTGAAATGCTCTATTTAAAAATGTCAAGTGGCCATTAGCAGTAAACTTCCAAGAATTTATCTGCCATAATATTCCTACTTAAATATTGTCATTGCGTTATTTCATTTTATTGGTTAATTTTTAAAAATTCTTTCTGAAATTATTGAAAGTTTTTAGCAATTAGTTCTCAATTTAAGGTGATTAGAACATATGATGCAGAAATGGGAAAATGCTTCATAGATTTACTAAAATATCACCATTCCTATTTGCTAGTAGAATCTACTAGAGCCAGGCTTATATTTGACTAAGACTAAAAGGAATACTTTTTGATATTTGCCACTTGAGACCAGGTGAGGCCAAATTCAGTCCATCTGGACCTTTCTGTAGACTTAGAGAGAAGTTGTTTGGAACCTTACTAAGCTCATCCTGTTTCCTTTATCCCATAACTTATTTCAGCCATCTTTCATAAGATGAACTGATTGGGTCATAGGATATCTACAAAATAAATATCTTCAGGCATTACAAATAGAACTAAAAAAACATTTACATATTCATTTCTATAGCCTTTTCTTTGGTTGTACCAAATACACTGTGGCCCAAATAACAATCTTCTTAGGAAGAGGAATTTAACCAACTGGGACTATTTGGGTCTTTCTATATGTGGCAAGAGGAGGATGGAGTCCCAGACATTCTCACAAATACATTTCAGAATTTTATGATAAAATTGGCCTTTCCCTAGAGAATATCATGTCCAGAATTTTAGCTCAAAATTTATAGATTAAAACATTTTAAAAAATTAGCTATCCTCTTTTAAATGAAGACTTAATTATTGAAGAAGAACCACATGTTTCTGAGGAGCACAAACTCTGAAATAGACAGTGATTGTATTCCTCTGGCTGCAATGCTATTTGCAAATTTTAAATATTAACAACAGTGTGTTTTTCTCCTACAGTGCATGCTACCATCTCTCTCAAAAATGAGAAGTAGCACGGAAATGCTGATGAAAGCTACGATGGCCTCATATAATGATTATCATTGCTTGAGCTCCTACAGTAGGCTAGGCACTGTATTCAATACTTTACATAATCTATTTCTAATGTATACAGCAACAAGGTAAATACTGTCTTCACTTCACCACGAGGAAGCCAGGGCTCCCTGTGGGGTGACTAACTTGTTCAAGGTCACAATCTGATGAGTGGTATAGATAAGATGAATTCAAGCTCATATTTCTCACACCAGTACACTAAAGGTTCTCTAAGTTATTCAGAACAGTCACCTTGGCTTTCTAAGACCCAGATCACTGACTTTCTGATTCAGTTGGTCTTGGGTGCTGCCTGATGATTTGCATTTCTCTTAAGTTCACAGTTGAGAAACTTGCTGGTCTCAGACCACATGTTGAGAACTATTGTCCTACATTCTGCTCTTGTTAGAATGCAAGCCCTGATAGTAAAAACAAAAAACAAAACAAACCAACAATTAGATATTAGACGTACTCCAAGAGTTTTATGTATACTTTTATGAAATTTAAAATATGCCAGCATAACATTTATCAAAATATTTATAGATGTTATTTCTGGAATTTCAGGCAATTATGACTTTCTTTATACTCTTCTGAATTGCTTTACTTTAAGAAAATGAACACATAATTTTTATTTTAAGTGAATAAAATGCTGATTGCATTTAGGAGAAAAAGCAACTAAAATTACAGATATCTCTTATGTGTGACAAAAATGAATAAAAGCTTTCTTTTTCAACCTGCTTAGAGGTGGAAAGATCTGAGTTCAAATTCTGAACCAATGGCTTACTTCATTTTAGCCAGGTCCAGTAATTTCACTGCTTCCAATCTCAGTTTCTTCATCTGTGCATTCAAAATATTAGAATCATACAACTCATAATTAAAATAAATTTAAAAGACTAGTCTCAAAAGTTCAGTCCAGCTCTATACACTCTCTGAATGTAAATCACCTTTTAGGATTTGAAGGAGAAAAAGAGCAAGTTATGAGGCACCTCATGATGTGAGGTTCACTAAGTTGAGACCAGAACAACTGAAGGGTGTTCAGCAAGGTAATTAAAGATGCAGGGTCACTTGGTCAAATGCCTCTGCTGCAGTTTTACATTTTTAAATGATATCACATTACATAATGATAGCACATGACCATTTCTAGTCTGAAAATTATGCCAGCTAACAGAAATACCCTGGTATTTATGCGATGCTTAGTGCTTCTATCACCATGGCCTTATGGCCCAAGTCAAAGTGATCGGAGCTATTAAGATGATTTCCCTGTTTAGCTGAGCTTTACAGACTATAGTTTTGGAGTCAGTGGAAGATGACCTCCTAATGGTGTTTAATGGTTCTCTCAACAAATTGTGAAGTACCTTGAATGACCCGCTGGTGAAGTACATAAGAGGAAGATTCCAGCCTTAACCATTTAATCCTTTGCTCTTGATCTTCTTGTTGGACAAATTGTTATTTTCAACCTTCAAGGGGGAACGGGCAGAATAAAAAGGGGAAGGGAAAGGGAACTAAGATTTCTTAAGTACTGGGCTCAACATTTGATAGTAACTATAATATTTGATTTCACAACATTTCAGAAGGAAATATCTTCACTTTGTAAATGAAGAAAGGGTCCAGTGAGGTTGTTGAATATGATGCATCTGAATCTAGAGAAGTTCTGAGGTTATTTCTCCATGAGGTAGGTGACCCAAAGGGCCAAGAGATCCCTGAGTGCACTCACTGATGCTGAGATAGGACACACAGTGAACCCTTTAGAAATGAGACCTTTGATTGTTGTTCCTTACAAATATTTTTAGCACTTAAGGGAGCATTATAAAGAAGAAAATCAAAGTGAGACAAGGAAAAAAACAGGCATACAAACAACAACAACAACAAAAAAAACTAAGGCAAGAAATTAAAGGTCCAGACAGGCATTTAGGGGAACAAAGAAAGAAGAGTTTGAGCAGGGGACACCACCTAGATCTAAAATGCCAGGAAAGCATAACACAGACATGGATCACAGAGCAATTTGGCCATACTAGTGTTAGCTGCCTTTATTCCCTTCCACCTTAGCAAACAACCTGATCACTGGCCTGGAAACAAGTTGGCCCAGGAACCAAAGTCAAGGAATGTTAGAGCAGACAAATTCCTGGCAGAGAAGTTTCTCACCCCGGGAGTTAATGATAAATCCTATAGAAGGGGGAAAAGGTCTGCACTCCACACAAAAGTAACTTCAATGTCACTTCTGGGACCTCTCAGCCTCCAGATAGAAAGAGGGAAAAGCAGGCTCTAGACCAGGGATGGGCAAACTATTGCCCGTGGACTGGATCTGGCCCGTTCCGCTGTTCTATCGGGCCCGCGGAGCCAAAAGAGTAGAGGGTTCTCTTGCTCTCCCCTCCACTCCTTCACCAGCAGCCCAAGATGAGAGTGCCAGCATGGTCAGGTTGCTTTTGTTCTGGCCCTCCGGTCCAGTTTAAGAACCCATTGTGGCCCTCGAGTTAAAAAGTTTGTCCACCCCTGCTCTAGAGAGAGAAACGTCAAGAATGACACCCATTTCCTTTCCCATCCTGGCCTAAATGCCCCCAAATGCCAACCCTTTTCCTTTGTATATTTTGATTATCTGTCCAAATAAGTAAGTTTGCATTTGACTCTTGGATTAAAAGGTCTTCATTTTGTGAATATGGATCTGAGTTAGAAATGCAATATAACCTCCAGTGAGGAGTATCAGTTGTTTAAAATAAACATTTTTTTTCAGTGACCTGACAATTTTCTAGTCAGTTATTGTTTACAAGAGAGTTTATATGAAAGTAGATTATAAAAGAGTAAGTGCTCTTAATACTAAGAAAGTGAGTTAAAAGTACAAAACAGGGAATCAGTGTTGCAGGTGTGGTCCAGATGTGCATTGATCACTAGAGAGTGAGATCCCTCCTAACAGCAAAAGGGATACTTGAAAACAAAGCTCTGAAGATCCCTAACATAGATGTTTTTTTCTACATGGCTAGGCCCTGATGGGTCTGTTTCTACATCTATCAAAAAAGGAGGTGAGAGCCGAAACCGGTTTGGCTCAGTGGTAGAGCGTCGGTCTGCTGACTGGAGGGTCCCGGGTTCGATTCCGGTCAAGGGCATGTACATTGGTTGCAGGCACATCCCCGGTAGGGGGTGTGCAAGAGGCAGCTGGTCGATGTTTCTCTCTCATCGACGTTTCTAGCTCTCTATCTCTCTCTCTTCCTCTCTGTAAAATATCAATAAAATATTTTTTAAAAGGAGGTGAGAATATAAGATGTGCTTTAAGACAGATTATTCTGCATATTTAAGAACCTATCTACTCAAATTTCTCTGGACTGAATTCCATTCCTCTTTTGATCCCTAATTGCACTGTGGTGTATACAATAGTGTACTGCCCACAATAGTTTTAGTACATTTTTCATACTTATCTCATTCTCATTAGACTATAAGCCCACTCAATCCACAAACATTTTATTGAGCATCAACTATGTGCCAGAAGACAAACACTTTAAGATAAACAGGGACTTGCATCATATTTGTTTCTTTTTCACATCATAAAATGGCAATAATAGTCTTACTTATTTCTTAGGGCTTCTGTTTTAATAAAATTAGATTATACAGGAAAACTTCTTAGTCTATGGCCTGAAGTCTCAAAAGTGTTCCATACAGGTTAACTATCAGTATTGCTAGCACAGTGCCTGGCATATACTAAGGATTAAGTAAGCATTTGCAGATGAATGGCTAAAGATTGGTTGCATGTAATAAAATGGTACCCGCCTTGCTTATTACATACAATTAGTTATATCAGGCACTAACTGGCCTCTTGGTTGACACTATACTTTTTTTTTCAAAAATTTAAAAAGTCCAGATAATTTTTAAGTCAATGTTTAGGAGAGCCATGTTTCAATTACAAAATGAGGAGAGTTAGACTAAATTTTTATGCTTCCTTCTAGCAATAACTGTCTGTCATTCTAAGTCATTCTTGTGGTGAAATTCTGAAAGGCATTAAAAAATTGGATAAGTTAAGTCTGCCTCTGGTTTTACTTCCATGGCTTTTCTAGGCTGTATGGCGAATGGAATTCACATCATAACAATCACTGCTAACACAGTGTGAGGACTTTTAAATGCCAGGCAATGTGTCAAGTGCCTTTACATTATTTTTTCTCATTTAATACCCATAACAAGCCAAAATAAGATATCACTATACCTCTATAAAAAAACAAACTCAAACTTAGAGAAATGCACTAACTTGCCTAAGGCCATAGAGCTAACACAGCAGAATTCGGACTCGTGGCCTCAAGGTAGATGCCCTTAACTACATAGCATGGTCTACAACTGTGAAACAAATACAAGTCTGCCTCTCCCCACAAAAAATATGCTTGGTCTGAAACTTTTCCCCCCAGTGGGTCCTTAGTGGAATAGTTTATCATCCTTTATGGTAACTCCAATGTATATAGATAATGTTTAATCTCTAATCATGTATATGGACGGTGCATTTGTATGTGTGAGTGCACCAGTGATTACCACACATGTGACTGCATGTGTGCATTGACATTCCAGTTTTGCATACATGAAAGCTTCAAATGACAAAGGACTCTGTAAGACATGGCTACTCAGTCTACTGAGAAAATGTCATTTATCCATTCTCTCATCACTCTTTTCTCCCTCAATGTAATGATGGACAACCCAAAGCTGACAGTTTCAAAAATGCAACTGACAATGTTTTATTCACTTCCTAAATTAGTATCCCGTGTTGAGATACCACTTGTGGTCTCATTCACAAAGCAGTTAAGTGGGGATCCCAGAAGCACATGGAAACTGCAAATGTTTAAGAACCTACTTCTCTCAAGGGGCCAGTGAGGCTGAGCAACACATGAAGGTAGATATTCCTAGTCTATTATGAGAAGACTCTAAGCATGATTTCTAAATGGAAATTAGAAAAGTAGTTAGGCCCTATTCTTACATTGCAGTAGCAGAGGCCTCAACATTAATTACAGCCTTCTATTTATTCTGACTCTGTTATCTGATATTTACAGATGAAAAGAAGATGGTTTAATCACTGAGGTGGTTTAAATATGCACTTATCTCATTTTATTCATGCTGCAGAAAAAATCAACAAGAATCTACATATTTGTAAAACGGGGGGAAAAAAGAATGCTGTCATCTATTCTCCCATCCAAGTTATTGTAAGCGCTTAATATATGTAGTATAGCATTTTTTTTCATTTCTCTTAAACGTAAAACCTCTTTTAAAGGCTCCTGAAATGGTTAATTTCAAAATACTCCAAGGTACTTTTGTCTGAGCCCCATTACCAACACATGATTGCCACTGCAACATGGCTTTACTGACACATGGGTGTTAAAAGGCAGCGACAGAGCCAACAGGAGTGGAACGAAGCCATTTATATACAGTAGCATTGCACTGACAATCCAACGGAACATACCATCTGCATTCTGTGTCGCCGCACCCTACTGAACTGTGGGTGTGCAATTGCAGAATTCAGAATGTCATGCCCGGCTCCACTTTAGGGAGCTCCCACAGCTGCTAGTTTTGCTTGCCTGCCTTCAGAATTCTGATGCTGAAGTTAATATCTAAGGACTTCCCTGTGTAGTGATGGAGACGTGGCAGTAGGGCATGCTAGAGCACCAGATATTCGTGTGTTTACTTATTCAAGCTGTGTGGCCTTCCCTCCCCTCCCCCTGCTTTCCCTTTGCAACTTATCAGCCTGAGTCCTCAGACACTCACACCCACACCGGGATCTCAGCAGGCAAGGAGGAAAAGCAACAGCGAATGCATTTTAGGAAAAGAACAGGAAACCAACACTGAAATGGCCATTACTGGGCATCTCAATTTTACCTGTGGTTTCAGCTTGCTTCAAGCGGATGAAATGAATGTGCCTTGATTTCCTTAATTCAGTGATATTGGCAATAATTGCAATGACAGGTGGTGCCCAAGAGATTGCCCTTGACAGCAGCCACAGAATTGGAGACAGGAAACATTTCCCTTGAGTAAAACACCCCAAAAAAGAACACAGAGACGCTCAGGGATCCAGTTCCTGGTAGAAGGGAGATGGTGAAAGAGTTGAATTCACTGTGATTAACCAAGGGGCTGAAGAGTTGTTGTTTTTGTTTGTTTGTTTGTTTGTTTGTTTGTTTTTGGTTTTTTTTTATCGGGCCCTTCTAGCATTCTTCGCAGTTCTAGCAGAGGATGAAAGAAGAGCTCAGAGGTATAACCACCATAGAGACATGGTGATTATTTCACTTAAGATGAGGAAAAGAAAGTTTTGTTTTCAAAAATACAAAATTAAAAATCAGTCGGTTTCCAAGGCAAGAGACCCAGGGCAATTCTTTGAATAAGAGCAGCTAGGATTCCCCCTGAAAGAATCCTTCCTGGCTGCATTGCTGAGGGCTGAGAATAAGCAGGTTTTCTGACCTCCATGACCACGCCATAACCTAGTAGAGAAGTCTACCAGGTTAGAGGAATTATAATGAGATGAAAGTCAATCTTTCATGATACTGTACATTATCAATGTGTTAAAAAAATAGGCAGCGAAGTGACCAATAGAAGACAAGAAGAAGACTGAGACACAGGATACTTTGGTGATGTTCTGAGAGATGTGGGTACAAAGGCAGGCTGTGGCATCACCAGACTCTGTTCTTTTTTCCAGCACTCTTAAGACATTATCATTAGCATAATAAAGCATAACTCTTCACAGAATGCTTGACCTCTGGCCTACACAGTGTGAGCACCTGGACTTGAACTGCAATTACCAATCGAAATTCACTTGTTCCAGGCAATGCCCCATTGCAGTATCTCAAGAAATTCATAAAAGACATGTAAGAGAAAGGAAAATATCCACTGAGATTAACTGACTCTACTGAATGGGATATCCCCAATAAAGTTTACTAAAGTTACCTTAATCAATACACTCATAGAAACATTCATGTGTAGGTGTGTATATTCACAGATATGCACAGATGTATATGTGAGTATGCATGCATATCTAGACCTAACTGAAAATAGTATAACAGAGAGCTTCTGGAATCGATCTCCACTCCCTCCACGGTAAGAAATGAAGAAACACTTAGAATGATGTGGCTACAGGGAGGGTTTGGCCCAAATGCAATCTTATCTCCCATTTCAATGTTTGCCTTCAGTCTTCAGTTGCTGCATGGTTGTTGGTTCCAGTGCTGCATCTCTTTAGATACAACTCTATGCTAAAAAGGGGCATGTATTTGTAAAAGGTTTGTCACAGAAAACAGTTTGGACAGTCTTTCCACCTGTGATTTTCTACAGTTCATTCATGCATTCCTTTACTCAACAAACATATATGAAGCAACCATTATGCACCATGTATTGTTCCATCAGGCCCTTAGGGCATAGTTGTGATTCAAAGAGAACCCCCCCCCCAAAAAAAAAGCAAAATAAACAAAACAAAACAAACTGTGTCCTTATAGAGTATACATTCTTTAAGTAAAAGAGCAAGTGTCAGATTTTGAAGAATGAAGACAAATAAAGGGGAATAGGAAGTGAGTGGCAGGTGGAGGGTGTCAAGCCTTTAGATGTTATAGAGAGGAAACAGGGATGTACTGAGAGATGGTCTGTGTGCTTCAGCTATGCACTTTGTTAAAGCTCTCTGCCCGATTCTCTTTTACCTGCTTGGAATGGGGGATTTTATAGCTTCAGAAATATGAATATGAAGGGTCATTTTTTTTATCCTCACCCAAGCACATGTTTTTGTATTGATTTGAGAGAGAGAGAGATAAATGGATCCATTTGAACTTGGGTATGTGGTCTGACTGGGAATCAAATCCTCAACACTTCAGTGCACTGTATGGCCTCTCTGAGCCACACTGGCCAGGGCCAAAGGGTCAATGTTAAAGTTGAGTACCACTTAAAAAGTTATCCTCACTAAGCCTGTTATTGACATCATAACATTTCTCTAAGCATTTTCTGTCTTACGCTATCAAATATTATTCTTGGCAACAGAATTTATTTATTCCATGGGTACCTTTGTTTGCATGAAGTTCTATAAATATCTCAAAAGTCTGCTAAATAAAAATTATGGCATCATATATGGGCCACTTTATTCATTACCACTTGTCAAAGAATAAGACACAGAAAGTGAAATTAAGAGAGAAAATCTTGGGGCAGATTGGTTAAAAATATGAGATAACCGTATGGTACTATTTGAATAAATTATAAAATAATGATGCAATCTAATACTATCCATTTGTATTGAATTAAAACCATAGTTAAATTATTGGCGTCAGTATAAATGATAAAGGTTATGTGATAGAAGTTTGATGCTTCAAGAGCCACAGAATCATTCCCTGTCTTCCACCCATGATCTTTTTTCTAGAAACTTAATCTAAATGTATATATAATTATATTATTGTTTATTAAATCTCATTTATTATAGCAAAAAAAAATGGAAGGGACCTAACTACTTAATATCCAGGGAGTGTATCGCTCAGATAGGTGGCATTCCATGATTTAAAAAGAAACCAGTGATGATATATTAAGTATAACTGAAGGAAAAGCATAATTATTCTATGTAAAATGTATCCATGATAAGAGCTAAACTGAAAATGAAAAAAGAAAAATGTTGTTTTGTTAGAAATGGGCAATATATAAATGTATATATTATTTATTCATATCAATATTACACATATAATAGGCATAGAATTTCTATATTAAATATTATTAATATTGTTCTAATGTTATTTCTACAAGTAAAAATATAATTTTCATGTTTGAGACAAGCAACTTATTAACCAAGTCTGTGAGACTGTATTAGATGGTGATGTCCCAATTTTTGTTAAATGTGTCATGTCATCTTTAAGATGATATCTATCTCATTTCATGTGAACATTCCAGGACTCCTCACTATATTAAACTACATATTAAACATATTTTCTCATTTCTCCAAATTCAAGATTTTAATTCCATTTAATGTCCTATTTTAATTGGAATGTTGCTAAATCCGTTGACAGTCTTACCAACCATTTTAACAGCCTTTTAATTTGCCATCTAGAAAATTATAACTCTTCATTAACTTTGGGAGACACAGCATTGCAGTTGTGATATATCATTCCTCATTTTATTAACAATCTACTTAATGAAATCCAGGCTGCAAGCAGATGACGGTGATAATGTAAGCACTTGCCCTGGATTTTTTCCCCCAAACAAAATCAAGAATTTACTGATAAGCATATTAGGAGAGCAAACGTTCAATTTCTCAGGAGTGTAAGAAATTGAAATCTAAAGAGATTTTTGAGTCTGCATAGGTACGATTAATGTCCACGTGAATTTTGACAACATGCCCAATCTCTCCCCAACACCATTTGCCACTGTAAAGCAATGTGCAAGACTATGCCAGTCACACAATATGTATAAACATCACCCCCTTGGATCAAGGAAGGGGGGGTGATGTAATCTGGGAGAGGTTGCTGGTGAGCATGAAAATGACACTCGGGGCAAATAGGTGGAATATAATGGACAGTTCTTTGGAGCCAATCCAGAGGTTCTTTACTGCAAATGGCACTTACTCTATTTGTACATTTAAATTTAGGGGCAGTTATCACATATCGGATTCCACATACCGTGATATTAATAACATGAAATTAGATTTATTCAAAGACCTACCAAGTCAGCTGGAGAGCTAGGTAGAGTCTACAGAGAAGCAGAGATAGAGGGATCTTATTGATCAGTCATGCCTTCTTTGACCTAATTTTAGGAAAGGAAATGTGGGCCTAAATACGTTCTTTGCCTTGGGTGGTGTGGCTCAGTTGGTTGAGCATCATTCCATGCTCTAAATGGTTGCAGGTTCGATTCCCAGTCAGGGCACATGCCCGGGTTGCAGGCTCAGTCCTTGTTGGAGGTGTGCAGGAGTCAGCTGATTGATGGTTCTCTCTCATCAATGTATCTCTCCTTCTCCCTCTCCATCTCATTCTCCCTCTCTCTCTCCCTTTTTCTCTCTTTCAAATCAATTAAAAATTATATTAAAAGGGGGGAAAAGAGAATGTAATTAAGGTAATTAAGTAAATTAGTGCCAGGTCCTCTTGAAAGGGTTGAGGCTTCAGGAGACAGTGCCCATCTCTTACCAGGGTCCTGCCAGGAAGCACATGCTGGCTACTCAGCTGCTGAAGCCCCGGGAACCTCGCACCGGATGCCTCATCACCTCGCAGTGTCACCCGAAACTGAGAGAGGTCACAAGAGAGGGCTTCGGAGGGAGAAAGCGTCTTCTCACAAGTGCTTTTCTTTTTCTTCTTTTCTTCGGGTTTATGTAACAAATGTTGTACCACACTGAGATTAATTTTCACATAAGACCTATTTTCCCATGGGAATCCGACATCATTTCATTTTTTGCTCCTTTCTCATATCCTGACACTGCCCTCTCTGGGGATGATTTGTTGTAGAGGTGGAAAGCTTCCCACAGATGCACACAAAATGAGACAGAAAAATCCAGCAAGCCCTGCTTTTGTCTTGCAACTCCATCTTTTCCGTGTGTGTCAGCCCATGATACAAGATAAACTTCAAGTCATACTTTACCGGGTAGAGCAGAAGAGACCCAATTTCTGTAGGGCTTATGGTATTTATTATGAACTGTTGTATTGGTCAACTGATTAAAACACATCAGAGCCAATCCCAACCAAATCACTTCACTCTTTGCACAAATTATTTAAATAGTGTAAGTTACTTTTAAAATATGTGCTTTTTAATGAATGGATATAAATACCTATTTTCATGTATTTTAATATATGTAATATGTTCAATTTGTTTTATCTAATATACATATTTAATATGTGTGTTTTTAGGTACATATGTAAAAAGCTATATATGTATATCATCAAGTGAGAAGTTAAAACTAGACTCATGCCGAAACCAGTTTGGCTCAGTGGATAGAGCATCAGCCTGCGGACTGAAGGGTGCCAGGTTCGATTCCGGTCCACAGCATGTACCTTGGTTACAGGCACGTTCCCAGTAGAGGGTGTGCAAAAGGCAACTAACCTATATTTATTTCTCTAGATTCATGCTCCAATTCAAAATTTTGTATGCTTTAACAATTAAACTGCCATTGCCAAAAGCCCAAGGTTGGAGGGGTACTTAACGGGGCTGTAGAGAAATATGCCAGAGAATCCCTACATGCACACAATTTATAATTGATTTTAAACATATTATTACAATATAGTGATAAAATATGTTAAAAATAAAATGTGATGAGAAACTATGATGCTGGGATATAATCTGTAAGTAGAGTTTTAATTTTGCTTTTAATGGTATTTTCGGTTTATAGAGTGTCCTAAACATTTAGACCCACACAAAAGCCTCGGCAGACAGTCATTCCTTTTGTCCCCTCTACATTAGTATAATTTAAAATATGCACAAATGCATTCTGAGGAAATCAGTGGTTTGTACAAAGATTTATTAGAGTAGAATAAGATTATTAGAGTAGAATTCTGCTCACTGGAGTATTATAACCAAAAACGCAGCAAACTAACATTCTGGTGGAGAAACAGAGTACATGAAAGGGATACTGTGGGTATACCCATATGACAATGTCACAAAGCTGTCAAAGAAATCTTATCTCAGGAGGATATATTTTAAGAAGAAGAAAATATTGACATAATAAGTAAAAAGAGCAGGGTTTGACATCATATAATTCCAGTTCTGAAAATGCATTACACATATACACAAACAGCTGAAAGGCTGGAGAATAAATATACCAAAATGATAATAATAGCAATTGCTGTTGGGAGGCAAAGTAATAGGTGGTTTTAATTTTCTTCTTTATGTACTTGTTATTTTCAAATAATTTACAATGGATATAAGTTGCTTCTATAACCAGAAAAAAAATTCAAGGAAGTAATTTAAAAAACAACAACAACACACTTGAAAACTGATATTTTAAATTATCCACAACCCCAGGGAGCCTGTGTCTTAGTCTTCTTGCTGGTGAAGCCTGGTTATGCAGTCACATCAGATGCTCGGGAACCAAGCAGCCAAGCCACGCCCTAGTTTTCCCCAAATAAATAGTGAAACAAAGACAGGCTCTGAGTACTGAGCTATGCTAAATATTTATTCTAACTATTAATAACACAATTAACTACTTAATAAAGCTAAGGAGTTTAAATGAAGTCCTTAGCTGCCCAAGGTTCATTTGGGCCCCAGCTTAACCGTTATTTGCATTTAGTATAAACTAATTTACTGCTATTATCATTTTTATTAACATCATCAATTTCTCTGCTCCACCTTTAAGGGGAATCAACAACACTGACTTTCCAGCCCAGAGTTTGTGTGTAAGAACCACGCCTGGTGTACATCTCTCATGGAAAATTAATTCTTTCTCATTTTGTTTCTTTCGGGTTCAGTCCTAGCAAATGAAATTCAAAGCACTATTTATTTTTTTCCCCTAAAACACAAAACCTCCAACTTAGGGGTCACTGTCTCTGAGTAAAACGAGAAGCTAATTATTTGTTTGTTAAGTTTTCTATGAAATAAACACATATATACAAGAGCGAATAGCGCCCCCCCCCCTTTATTTTTATTTTTTCAAACAAGTGCCAGGTGATAGTTTCCATAAACAGAAACACTGCATACTCAAAGGAGGACTCTGTACCAATATTTTTAAAGGCTCTTTTTGGCTCTGAATAGAGCAATATCCTGGGGGGTGCCAGGGAAGCACACGTAGGGCTGTGAGAAGCCATAATCGGAATATGCTAAGAAAATGTAAGCAAAAAAATTGCAAATAAAACTGCTTATATTCATGTAACTTGTTTGGCGACAGCCATCTAGCATAAGGAAAGCTGCTATAACTCATAACAGCATCTTGTAATAAAACAGCTCCATGCATCCCTCTCAAACTGTTCCGAGCTCGAATCTCATCAGATGGCTGAGTAAGCATTACACTTTGGGACAGTAAATCTGTTTCCAATATGGTATACATTCACAGATATGCGCTCCAGCATTCATCCCGAGACACTTCCAGCTAAGCACTTATGAAGAAAGGGTGATCATATATTTAAATATTGGGATGCTATTTTCTCTGTCTACTTGAGTAACCTCCTTCACACTAGGGCAAACCTAAATGGATCTTAGAAAACCTTCAGCAAACGTAATCCTGACACCCAACAGAGTCTTTACCTACAAGGGTCTCTGGGAAGCCTTCCTGTCTGCTCCCACAATACACTGTGTTTCTGCCTGCCAGGTAGTCTGTGCATGGCAATAGCACTCGAAGGCTCTTTCTCCTTCAGTGTGTTTCCCGAGAGCAAGGGCTGCACCTTTTTCATGTCTGTATCCCCAGCTCTGCAACCAAACTAGGGACAAAGCCAGCCACATGTAAGTGTTGATCTCCTGTGGTTTTAACTCACTAGCCTGGATATGAGGATCTGAATCCTCTCTGCAGCCCTAAGGTTTGAATGGTGGGGAGGATAAAGCAAACAGTGGATGAGGGTTTCAAGCTGTTTACAGACCTTCGCTTTTTGGAGGGATCCATCCTGCTTTGAGCTTTGGGAGTTTGTGGGTGGGGGTGGGGGGTGCTTCTATTCTGGTACCAACTCCCTGGAATCAGAGAGGCAGGGACAGGGCCTTTGATCTTGCTGAGTTTCTTTGTGGCGCTGTATCCATAGCAGGCTCACCTGCTCAGCAGAGATGCATAAAGTAGGAGACTTACTGGAGAAGACAGGAGAATCCTCCTAGAATACGGATTTTTTAAAATTTAAAACCACCCCCCAAAAAACAGATACATATTTAAGCCTCTACAAAACTAGATCATGCAGAATTTTAGGCGATTCTAAAGCTAAATCTATGAAGTGGTTAGAGAGGTCTTAGATGAGCCCCGGCTCTGATTGAGCAGCAATACAGCCAACTCCCTGCCCCACCCTCACCGCCACCATGGTCTCCCTTGCTGGCTTTCAGGTAAGTCTTATACACATAGGCATCCATTTTCATGCATGGAGACATAGAACATGAACACTGTTGTCTCAACTCTAAGGCTACCCCTCAGCAGACTTATCTACTGCAGAGTGAGCAGCATCTATTGCAGAGCCCGATGGCACATTCACAGGAGGGACTTTGGGATAGTTGTGCCACAAGGAATGATATCTCACCGCCAAGTGGTACTTGAGCTCAGAGTTGGGGAGGCATCGGCCCTGTGCCTGGTGGACATGGAAGGGCTCTGGTGGGCAGTGCGGCTGGAGGGAAACAAAGCACTCGCTCACACCTGAATGTTCTCGTGGCTTGGGGGCTCAGTGTCCTTGGCTGGAACATGTCAGCCCTAGGAGGTCTGTGTCAACACTTGAAAGTGCTCGAGCACATGGGGATTTTCAAATAGAGGTGTGGCGTTTACAGTAACTTGTCACTGGGCACACCATCCACAGTGACAATGTGGGGTAACGAAACGCTGCTTACAAGGTATTTCATCCTCAATGAGCCTCAAGCTCAAAATAACTTTTAAGAAGAGGTTCTAGGATGCCAGTTGGGCAGAGGAGCACAGTTAACCTCAAGGACACTTGCCTATGACTCGCCAACCTCACATGGCTCACTGTGGCCTGGCTTAAGGTTGGAGCTACGTCTTCCTACTTCAAATTCTGTGCTGTCTCCCTGATTTCAGGCAGTTCAGAATATCTCAGTTGCTGAGAAACCTGTGCAGGAGAAGTGAGGAAGGAGGCAGGTGGTGAAGAGATGGGAGCTTCGGATTCTCTCCAGGCTGGAACTCTCGCTTGCTCTGATCCACCCTCTCAATCACAAGAAGTGGCAAGAGAGAGAGAGAGGAGATGAAGAAGCTACAGTAAGGATGGTTGAGGACACAGCCAGGAGCAGGCAGAGAATGGCCCAGCCTATCGCTTAACAAGGGTGAGGAGGTGAGCGGGTTCTCTTTTGTTTCAAACAAGGGAAGAGAGCTAGCAAAAAAATATAAAACAACAGCAAGGAGGGCCCAGGGCCAGAGGTCTGGGATTAAAAACATACTTGCATGGATACTGAAGGGCAAAAGGAATAATTTCCAGCTCCTACTTTTCATTGCTCTTGTTAAAATATAGGCAGATTCTTTACGTAATGTAAAACTCAACTCTGAATTCAGGGGAGGGGACAGTGAACCTGTCCAGCAGGTGATGTAGCTGGATAAACACTGAACTGGGGAGTGGGAACTGGGGTTCTAGCTCCTATCTTAAGAGCTGTGTGACCTTGACTACCACAGAAGCTCTCTGAGTTTAAATTCCTTTATCTGTCAAATGAATGGTTTGAAATAGACAGGTCCCTAAGGTCTGACTGGTCTGACATTCTACGGCCATGGCACTTTTGAGAGAGGTTCCATATACTCACGGTCTATAGTTACCAGAGAAATAGCATCTGTCACATCAATGACACAGCATTTGTATCCCTCCCTTTATTTTCCCTGCTAAGGTGTTTTAATCCTGACAGTATAATAGAATAAATCACTGCCATCAGAGATGGGAGTGACACTGGCCACACACATTAGAGATAAACAGTCAAAAATCACTCACCCATGCCTTCCCCTTTGCCCACAGCCTCTGCTGTCTGACAACACTAAGCTTGAACTATGATTTCCATCTGGCTGCGCAGATCTGAGCACTCTGCATTTCTGAACAGCTGTAATGACACTCCTCTCTCCAGCAGTCTGCCTGTCTAGATCAGCTCCACACCGGGATTGGATTTCTTCCCTCCAGTAAATATTGAGGGAAGTAGGATTGTTACATAGTCAATCAACAAACATGTCCTCACACCAATTATAGCAGCCAATGAAGTCAGATTACTTAGGTTTGATTCTCTCTCCACTTCTTACATACAAGTTGCCTGTCCTCGGTCAGGTATCTAAATCTTCTAAACCTTGGCTGTCTTTAAACATAGTGATGACTTTCATGTATGAATCTCTCAGCAAACTTAAGCTATTAACATTAGCGTTATACTCTTGTCTTTCAGTTAGACAAAAGAATGAGGAAACTAGAGTGATGCAGAGTTGGAGAAACCAATGATGGTGACAGAAAGCTCCAAGAAAGAAAGTTCCTGGAATAATGTAAATGGCAGATTTTCAAGATGAGCTCCTATCTATTTATTCATTTTCTTAGGTTTCCTCAGCACTTGGCTTAGATGGCATTCCTACATCTTATAAAGGCTACTTTGAACAGGAAGCTATGATATTCCATACAACTACGGATGGTATGCCTGTGGCTGACAGAGGATTTTCTGATCTTTAAAAACAACAGCAAAATGGATTATTCCCTCCTAGGAAAAGGGGGCTGTGATACACCTAAATTAAACCCCCTTTAAAAAGCTAAGGGATCACTGTCTACTAAAGAAGACTGGGGAACAAGAAGCCAATATTCCCTGTGTGTAGAGGTGAGGGAGTGGAAGCCGGCAGATGGTACCTGGTTTGAGATAAGGCACAAAAGGGTTGGACCCACTGTCTGGAGTTGAACACTGCTATGGGTGCCTAGTGAGGTTGGTGTTGGATTCTTCCAAGGATGAAGGGGAAGAGCATTTATTATTGGTTTCCCCTCCGCTGGTCACAGGAGCCCTGCAGCTGCTGACTCTGGGACTGCCTACACTCGACTCTTCCCATCCCAAGGGCATGCAGCATCTTGTCTTCAGCAAATTTTAGGGCATGCAAGGAGGCCAGGATCTTGCGCAGAGCCTATATAAACTGCTCTACAGTAGTCATTACAGCAACATTTCAAATCTGAGAATTTTAGGAAGGAAAAACATCAGATTTTTCTTCAATTTTCTGGAGAAGTTGGGAGATTTAACAACACTCTATCTGAATTCTCCAGTGGCACCAAATTGCCAGAGCTTAGAGGCACTGCCTGGGCATACAAGGGCCCGAATCAAGACAGTTTCCACCAGGTCACACACTGGACACCCAGCCAGCTTCATTCCTTTATCTTACCTTCCTTCCCCTGTGAGGCTGGGCTCTGGTCCCTTACTTGAACCATTGCTATGCTTAATAAATATTCACAAGGAGCCAAAACCGGTTTGGCTCAGTGGATAGAGCATCGGCCTTTGGACTGAAAGGTCCCTGGTTTGATTCCGGTCAAGGGCATGTACCTTGGTTGTGGGCACATTCCCCAGTAAGGGTTGTGCAAGAGGCAGCTGATAGATGATTCTCATGATTCTCTCTCATCAATGTTTCTAACTCTCTATCCCTCTCTCTTCATCTCTGTAAAAACATCAAATATATATATATATATATATATATATATATATATATATATGAATAAATGAATAAATATTCACAAGGAAAATCAGGTAGGACCCCCTCCACCATTAACACTACCTTTCCTTGCTGACTTCATCTTTCAACATAACCACACTTGCTTGTGCTTCTTCTGATGGTAGGTTTAAACTGTTTATCGCTTTAATGTTGAATATGTTGAATCCACTGATATAATTAATTGGCAATACGCTATATTCTGAGTCAGGTACTCAAATTAAACCCTCACTTCTAATACTATAAGGTGAGAGACAGGAACCTTAAAGGAATCAGTCCTTTTGCTCCTTCTGACTCAAAACAACAAAAGGTGGACCATAGCAACCAAGGTCCTGCTACTGAACACCTAGGCAAACGGTAGCTTATTATTGGCCTGGAAACACTGCAGTTCCTGGTGACATGGCATTTGTTAAGCAAACCCTTCTAAGAATTAGGAAGCTCTGTTAAACTAGAATTATGAGTTTGTGAGTACAAAGTGAGATTTTGAATCACTAGGCTAAGCACAAGATTGCTAATAGTTACCAAAGAAATGGTTATATTCTTTGTATATATACAAAGAGTGTGTCCTGTAGAGTCTGTCCTGCTATACTCAATCTTCCAGATGTTTTATTTGTATAAGAATACAGTTTTAGAAATACTGATGCCTAGGTCTGACTTCCCAAGGATTCTTATGTAGTCAGTCTCAGGCAAGGGTGGGCATGGGGACTTTGCACAGCTCCACAGAGAAGCCAATGTGTTGCCACTGGTCCAGAGACAGGCGTGGCATGTGGCCACACTCACTGTCCCCTCACTGCTCAGTCAGGACAGCACAACACCTCGCTGGAGCCTCCCTGCTGTTCAGTCTCTGAGCTGGTGAAGCAGAGAGCACTAAGTGGGTCACCTCCAAGGCAGGGCTTTTGTAACACACACAAATGGGGGGTCAGTGTTGTGCATTAATTGCACTGTCACTGGGACCTACTGAGAACTTGAACCCAAGGCTGCTAGGCAGACAGAGGTCTTTGTAAAGTCAATGGCAATCACCTGAATTTGCACTCGTGTTCAGTGGTATTGGTTGGAGCGGGGGCTATGTATCCTGCAGTTGGCTAGATTCTTTTTTTATTGTGAGGACATTAAAGTAATATTCCTCCCTTTTATCAATGCCCCAACTACAGCAAATAGACCCAGGGAGGTATATTTAATCCACCGTAATTACTCTCTGAATAAATTCAACATTCTGGTTCAAACCACTACAAATAAATTCAGTCCTTTCATTTCCCAAGCGCGGAGCAAACACCTTAACTGTACAAGGCCGGGCCGGGAAGCATGTATCATGCGGCCAAGGTGGCAGTGGACGTGAGGGAATTTGAAGAGAAGTGCTTCCAACTATTTTTAAAATAAAATGCATCCCTTTGGGACAGCAACTGTCCGATGCCCACGCTTCATAAATCAAGGCGAACAAAGAGAAGCTTCACATTTCCTGGCTCTGGCCAAAGACCTGGAAAAGGAGGGAGGGGGCCAGGTTCAGCTGAGAATGCAAGGAAGCCCAACTGACTTCTCTGGTTTGTTTTCTCATTTCCAAAAAAGACTTTTCTGTCCTGGAGAAAATGCATTCAACATAATGCTCAAGCATGTTAGTAAAATATTCCAAATTGTATAAAAGGCTGTGGGACATTATTAAATAAGTCCATGGTGGACTTATTTTGACACCTTTGCGCACGCTCAGTATTTGTTCTGGTCACGTCCGGAAGATTTATCACTACAGCAGATCTGACTTGAGGTTGAGTGGAAAGGAAAGCAGTCAGTGCAGGAGGAATAGCGAGTGGCTTCTTGGTGCAGTGAAGTTTGGCTGCAGCAGAGAGAGGGCTCTGAGGTCTGCATGCCCATGAAGGTGCTCAAGAAATGAACATGAATTCATTTCTGGTACATCAGCTCCTTCCACTGAGTAAATCTCTAGGGAGGCTTCTTGGATTGTCAGAGCTAAAAATTAAATTATAAACCTAAAACATGGCACTGAACTTGTAATGTCTCTTTTGATAATATCAGTGGGATGATTTATCAGTGGACATTCCTCCTGGACCCAGACCCTAAGCCATGCTAAGACAGATATTGGCATTTTTTTTTCCATCTGACAGTGCACTTAAAAAAACAAACAAAAACTTCCAGTTAGAATTGTGTCCTATCACTTATCACATAGCACCCATATGACAACACAGAGTAGGTTCTTACAGAGTCACAATGACAATTTGCATCACAAACCCAGAAAAGCTGATGGCATTATTGGATCAATAATACTCAGGAAAAGCAAATGATAGTGCAATCGAATGTGTGAATGTCAGGAATCTTGTAAAGCAAGTAGGCATTTCACAGGGTGGGATTTGATCCTGTCATGCTAGACACACAACCCACATGTTCTAAGTGGAATGCTGGTCTGAGCCGTTCTTCAAATTCTTCTCATTAAAACTGGATACAAGCCCCTAATAAGAAGACAGTTTCTTACACTGGCTCCCATGAGTCAGAGCACAAAACTGCAGAGTGCTTTGCTTATCTCCCGATTCACAGGAGTCATGGAACCATGTGCTGTTATGCTGAATAACTCACAAAAAGGATAATAACAATAGCAACACGTTAAGGGCCAGTGGAATTTGGAGGGCAGAGATGGCACCAAAGAGGTGGTTCCACCGGATAAGTCTCTGGGATAAATGGATTTGGAATAGGTAGCTAGGCATTTTACGAGGAAGGATTGAACACAGGAAGGTTTGTGCTATTCTTGCAATTGCAATAGCCTTCGGGGGCCTGACATATACGATACATAACTGAACAGACGGACTTAAACAAAAGGCAGATATGGAGTCTAAGGCAACTGAAATATGAATACGCCGGCTACACACACTCTATTCAAATTTTCTAAAGCAATCTTGTAGGCCAACTACAACATATTTAGGAGCCAACAATCATCTGTGTGCATTAACTTTGTGACCATTACTTGGGATTAAAAGGAAGCCAACTCTGAGTAGTAGATTGCAAAATAAAACTAACGTGTTGAATGCTAATTCAAGTATGGACTGACTGAGCAGACCATGGAAGGGAAGTATGTTTTCTTTTCTATTCACTCCCACTGAAGTGTCTTCTTCCTTTTCCTGATCATTGATTACCTGCGTTCTCATGTGAGCTCCCTATTTCTTTTTCTTGTACATTTTTTTCCTGGATGATCACACTAATTCCCATGAAATTATTAGCTGTCAATTCATAAATTTCTACTCTGTTCATCCCTCTCTCCAGAATTTCAGAACTGTACATTTAGCTCTTTGTTAGATACCTTATATATGCATGGCATAAAAGCATCTCAAATTCAAAAGGTCTACCATTACACATACTCTCTTAACTCACAAACTGCCTCATCCTCCATTTCAAACCCTGGTGATTATCACTAACATTTAGTCAGTTTTTGTAACCACAAACTTCAGCAATATCCTTAACTCCTCTTCCCTCCCAAACTTTGCTTGTCCCATTAGAGGTCCGGAAGTACTGATTCTGCTTTCTACACATCCTCAGCTTTGTTAGTCAACATATGAGTTGGCAGGAATACAATATATACTCAATTGTGTACACACACACACACACACACACACACACACACACACTCACCCCTTACATCTGCTGTATCCCTGATTTATTTAGCCACTGGTAGAAAATTAACAAGGTATGCAGTCACATAGAGAAGTGGTGGCTGCAACACAGTATTTTCCTTGCCTTGGATCCATATGAGGTGTTCTGTTACTGGTGCTACTCTTTGCATAGGTGGGAACCTAAACATTTGAGAAAAAAATTCAAATTCTTATAACAACACATTTTTATATTCAGGCATAGGTGACCATTCCAGGAGGACTTGAACTAATAATCTATGCACTCTCATTTAAGAGTTGTTTATAAGCATTGACCTCTCCTAGCTATTTGAGGAAATTCAGCATCAGAAAGGCAATAATCTTTTTGTAGAAAAGAAAGCGGTCGATGCACGAAAGTCCCAGAATAATATATCTACCTCCCCTTTTACAGTGTTCTAAAAAGCCAATACTTCCCAAACCATATCCACTAACCTGGGTGAAATACGACTCCTACCTCATCTCACTGACCATCGTATCTCCCTGATACCTATTCCATAAAGCAAAGCCAGCACAGTATCCCTAAAATGCCTTTATGACCCAGTTTCCCCCTCTACCACTCTAGCTTGTCTGTCCCCTTTCCACATTCAGCCTACCTGAACTTCTTTTAGATCCTTGGAAGCAATGTCACCTCTGGACCTTTTGCATACAGGTGTGGGAAAAAGTAGGTCTCAGTTGTTCGTAAGGAAAGTAATTCAATAATTAAATAATAATTCAAGAATAAGCTCCATATTTCATGTACTCAGAACTATAAACCTACTTTTGCCATCTCTGTATACTTACGTTTTGCTTGAACTCTTTCTTGCCTGTTTGATCTCGCAACTTCTCCTCCTTCTTCAAGTGCATAAAAGGAGGTCGTAATTTCTGACATCCTTACTGTGAAATTCTAGGTTGTCTATCTCTCCAAAACTATACAATGTTTTCCCTTCTTTGTTATTTCTTAGACTGTGCCTGGTTACATGTCTATCACACCTGTTCTCTTCAGAATTGCTAAGCTTTGTAAGACCAGATCTTATTCATTGATAAGTCCCACAATACAGTTTTTCCACAAGTACTCCAAAATATTTTAATTAATTTCAATAAAGAGACAAGTACAGGGAAGTGCTTTAAAAACCTAAGACCATTCTATGAAAAATATATGGATGAAGACTGAGAAAAAGAAGCAATTTAAATGGTGAAGAAAAGTTGGCAGCTTCTCATGAAATGTGAACATTGGAAATGAGATAAATTAAGAAGGAATAATGGTTGTGATCTTGGGAAATGCAATATAGAGAATCAAGAAAAAAGAGCGAGTTTTGGCAGATTCTACCTAAAAAATAAGAGTTGTGATATCGCTGAAACCGGTTTGGCTCAGTGGTAGAGCTTCGGTCTGCAGACTGGGAGGTCCCGGGTTCGATTCTGGTCAAGGGCATGTACATTGGTTGCGAGCACATCCCCGGTGGGGGGTGTGCAAGAGGCAGCTGGTCGATGTTTCTCTCTCATCGACGTTTCTGGCTCTCTATCTCTCTCCTTTCCTCTCTGTAAAATATCAATTATATATATATATATATATATATATATATATATATATATATATATATATTTTTTTTTAAAGAGTTGTGATACCATACCCAAAACCTGGGAAATAATAAATGGAAACATATTTTGAGGAGGAAAAGTGTTTGTAACTTGATTATGTAAGAAGAAATATTCCAAGGGCAGTGAGGAAAGTAGAAATGGAGCTTGGAAGGACCATACTTATCTTAGCTTTCAGCATCATTGGGGATGCAAGCATCTGTTATCAAGACAATCAGTATCCCTTACCTACTTCACTTTCTTTTCCACATGGAATTCATTCCATTTTGTTTAAGAGGTGCTCATTTAAAGATATCTTTAGGTAAAGGGTAAGCCTAAGTGACAGGGCCATCGTCATATGTCCATGTCAGCCCTACCTGAATCTTTCTTGGGAATGTTCTGCTCAAGTTGGGGAAAACAAATAAACAAGCAAAATAAAAAACAACAAAAACAAACAAAAAAACAACCAAAAAAAACCACCTCTTAACCAAAGATGTAACCAAGGGAAGAGAATATGAGAGTGGGGTTGTCAAAAGGAAACTTCAAATAAATCTTTTTGAGGAGTAAAACTAATTTAAGAGAATGGAAACTCTGAGATGAAAAGTGTTGCTATTCCACAGTCCTATTTTTGAAAAGCTAGTCTAATTTGGGATATTATTATCTTACTTTCACTTATAACTGAAACAATCTTGGCAAGTAAAACAGTTAATGCTGTACTTGTAGGGACAAGATCATTCTCAAGAAAATGCCAGGGAGAAGAACTAGTAGAGGATTAAGGGTGGAACTGGTAAGCTACTACCAGAGAAGAGCAAGAAAAGAATTGGAAGTTGGAGCCAATGTTGAAGGCAGAGTTGACTGTACATGAAGGATAATGATTGGACAAACATAAAGACTGCTACCCAATGGCCACAATGACTGACAAAAATATAGATGGAATCCTAGAAGGGCAGTGAATATCAACAAAGAAAATCCAGATAAAATTGACTAAGTGACACAGACCTCAACTTATTACATATGAAGTGAGGATAATAATGAATTAATTTCCATCCAGAGATTATATGGATAGTCTTCTCTTAGTTAAAACCATTCCTAAAATTTACATTTAATTATCTGCCACAAAGTGCACATCTTTTAAAACGTTATATGTATCCAATAGCACTATTATAGGGAATTTTTTTCAATCTTATTTTTTTCTTAACTTGTAAAACTGTCTGACTAGCAACTCTATTACAGTGTGTTGGCATGAGTTGACAGCTGTTAGATGGTATCTTTCATTCCTTTCTAAAAATAGGGAAATAATGTGTGAGTTACATTCATCTTTGGGAGCAAAAGGTATAGGGTATGGTGCATAGGGAGTCAAACACACTCTATAAACAACTTCAGGAGAAATTCAGGGTTTGAAGATGTCAGAAATTTTCAAGGCACAGGAACAATTCCAAGGGAAAAATGTTCTGTCCCATACAATATTATGAGAGTAGGAGAATAAACGATCACCACTTTTGCCAGCAATAAGATTGAAGTGACACTAATTATAATAATAACCACTAGCCTTTAGTCATCACTTATTAAGAGAAAGACAATGTCCATAGAATGACAAACACATAATTGTTAGAAATGATCCCAATGACTACATTGGTGGGAACTTTTGTAGATAGAGAAAAGGAGAACCTTACAGGGGTGAGGAACCTTTTTCCTGCCAAGGGCCATTTGAATATTTATAACACAAAAATTATCAGCTTAAAACTTAGCCTGCTATATTTGGTCAAAAATTTAATGTACTCACCCGTAATACCTTGGCAGGTCCAGGCCAAATGAAATTGTGGGCCTTATAAGGTCCATCCTGATAGAACACATGAGTGCTAGGATGCTGACACAATTTAACTCTGGTCTGCTTCTAACTATTCTCCCATATGTCTCTCCTATGAAGCTACAAAGATTTAAGTTAGTCAGAGCAGAAGACAACAAGCCCTATTACATTGAAAGACTGTAAGATCTTTTTTTTCCTAAATATTTTAAAAACAAACAACACAACTGAAGACTAAGAGGCACATGTATTCTCAGCTGAGTTTTGAACAGAACTCCTGCCTAGAGGCAGGAGAATAATTTGAAAGCAATCTTCTCAAGGTACTTTTCAGCCTTCCAAGTATTGACCAAACTCTTGAACTTCACTAAAATCTAAAAGTTGTACTTTGAAAGTAAATTAAATTAGGAGATTGATATTCTTCAAAATAAAAACTTTCTAACTGTTGCTTTGGGTGCCATAAAAAAAATAACAATTTTATGACAATGGTATACACAGAAATGCTCCCAGGTTTTTCAAAGTGTGTCAACAATTATATATATATATATATATATATATATATATATATATATATATATATACTGTCTCTTACTAGTTGTTCATGCATTTTCAGCTCATTAACATGGGTTAAATTTATGCTTTGGCAAATTACCCAGGGCAAACATATTATGATCAAATTGTTTTAAAGATCACAGGAGTGAGAGATAACTTATGAAATACCCAAATCACACCAAGCCTAATATGTATATGTGTGTATGTGTTTTTGTATCTGTGCATCAAGGGCTGCTAAAAGTTATTTCAGTGCTAGAAGTGATTGAGATAACTGGTGTAAGCATTTTCTTAAAAATCCAATCTTTCCCCAGTTCTTCCTTCTGCCTTGACCCAAACAGCCCGCCTGAGGTGCAGAGAGAGAGTTCAACCTCAGCCCCCTCTCCAGAGACCTGCACTGCTATGTGGGACAAAGGGCTGGGCTGTCTGAGGACGGAGAAGCCTGGCGGACCTCTCTGGCCCGCAGGGTCTTGGCTTCCTCAGACACCAGCCCATTCTGCTTACCTGAGCAATAACGTTTAGAGAGCCAAGCCTTTCTTGGTTCTTGTTCCAGGTTGAGAGGTTGAGCAAAAAGGTGATGACAGTAGGAGAGGGCAGAGTATCTGGACAGTAGGAACCTTTTCCTATAACAGTGGTCAATTGGGAGGGACTACAGCTAGAAACACTTTTAGGGAGTCCTGGGTAGTGATGGAAATGGAGAAAATGGGTGAGAGCAGGACTACAGGTCCGTGGGCTGCTGGTATAGTCCTCATGAACTGTTCAGTCAATATTAGTGACTGTAGGTCCTTCATTATTAAGAAAGTTTAAAGGGGTAGACCGCTAAAAAGCTGTAAACTAAACTTCATAGACTCTTCCTAGCCTATGAAGCTTTAATGGTTTGTCTTTTGTGTCTCTATTTATGCATCGGTGAGTTGATCAAACAGAGCTCTTGAATCTAACTCTGTTTGGAAACCTATCTCTAACTATTCCTAAATTAGTGACCTTGGATGATTTAATGAATCTCTTCATGTCTCAGTTTCCTCATCTGAAAAAAAGGAAGTAATAATATGGCCCATCTCACACCATCATTGTGAACCTTAACTGAGTTAATACAACCAAAATGCTAAACCTGGCATTTGACGTAGAGAAAGTGCATACCCATATTAAACATTATTCTGTTACTGATACTGTTATTGTCACCATTGTTTACTGTAGCATACTGGGTACTAATCCTAGCAAGGCACATAATGCCTGCCAGAGTCACAGGCACACACATATAAAAAAGTCAAGGTCAAGTCCAAATTCAGGTTCCTAAGACATGGCAACATGACTTGTATATCATACCGCTCTACACCTGCACTTCAGAGTCCCTAAGAGCAAGCCTATACAACTTGCCTGGGAACTTGGCCGACCTCTATTATTCAGCGTGGCACCTCCTTCACAGGTTGGAGTGAGCCTGGGTCTGGTCACACATCAGACCACTGGGCACTTTTGTCAGGGGCATTAACACTCCGACCACTGGGCTGCTATTTATTGCAGGATTAGTCATTAACTAATTACTCATTACTCTAATGGCCACAGACTTAAGGCCAGCCATTCCCTCCCCTCACACCAGGAGGATCCAACATGATAGAGGTCAGACAGGTAATTTGCATCGTCTTTCTCTGCTTAAGAGGCCCCCAGTAGAAGAAGGCAGAAGAGGATTCTGTGTTGAAAGCAAACAAGGAGGTGTCATTTTGACAGGAGCCTCCGTATGCTCCTCAGGGGGAAGACCTGGCCCCTCTCTCCTGCTGGGCCCGGCAGCCTCTCACATTTGATAACTTGCAGCTGGCCAGCTGGGGGAAGTGGACAAGGTCTGACCCCAGCCCTGCCTCACTTCACTGGTTGGCAATTCTTTCCCACTTGGAGCATCTGGAGAGTCATCCAACTGTGTTTGCCAAACTTGCGTGGATGTGAGAAGCGTGTTTGTTTTATAATCAGTGTCTTGGGTTTTAGATAAGAATACCACAGGAGATGATCACACTATGATCCTCGCTAATGTACCCCTAGGCTAGTAAGTACCGAGACGATCGTGCTCCTTGATTTCATGTGTACGGAAATAAAATGGGAAACACGTGACATTTTTAAAAATGTTCGTTATTACTGAGTGTAAAATTTATTTTAACCCTCTCTGCAGAGGCTAAATTTCACGTCGAATGCATTGCTCACCAGATTGAGCCTCTTGCCTCCCCCCTCCTTAAATATGTGCTTATTTACTTCCTGCAGAGTTCAATTTCAGAACCCATCAAAGTAGATCCGCTCAGACCCTGACTACATTTTCATGCATAAATTTTCATAGATGTCTTCAGAAGGAATGGCACTTGCATATGCAAATACTTCCCAATGCCTTTTCCTTTTTACTTTGGGCCAGCACAGTGTTTAATTCCTGCAAACCCATCACGCAAATAAAGACGGGCTCAACAGCAACACACCGCGGCATGTGTGCATTGCTCATTGCAAAGGGGTGAGTCTGATAGGGCCAAGCAACTCCCACTATTATCCATGGAGCAAGATTAAACGGGAGGGATCGAGGTACACTGCAAAATAAAATCCCCAGCACGTGGTTTCATTGTGCCTCCGTATTAACAAGGGGAAAGGTGACAGGCCCGTCCACAAGTCAACAGTGATCTGGGGCCTACAGATCAGTGCACAAGGATGCAGAAGCCAGGGGGGGAATTTACTGAGGCCTAGGAAGGAGAGTGCACTGCAGCACAGAACCCAGAGACACAAAATGTATGTGCAACCGGGCAACTGAGACCAGAAACACAGCAGGAAACAAGAGGCTTTTGGCCAAGAAGAAGGTACATCACCTTCCCAAACATCTGAGTCTTGTGTTGGTGATGCTCTTGGAAATAATTGGAAAGGGGCACGGCTTTTCATCCTGGACATTTAAGCAGTCCCTTCATTGATTACTCCGTGCTTCTTCGCTTCTTTTTCCACTTCCCACCACGGGCCCTTTGGGATGCTGGTGAGAACTTGAAGTCAAACACTTGTTGAAGTCACTCAGAGATCAAAGGCATTTGATACAGAGCAATTTTCGAGCAGCACCCTCCTGTCTGGAATGTGTTTCATTTACATGAAGATGACTCAGAAAGTAAGAGTGAAGATTAAATGAAAATTGTATCTTGCAAGGGTCTGTCAGTGCAATGGAAACACAATTTTAACTGTTTCATGGCTGACTGGGGGGAAGAGCTTATTAAAGCTGGAGCTAGGATGAACTGGGAGCATATGGAAATGTGTTTTTTTAGAAAAACCGCTGGTTTATAGAATATATAGTCTTCTAAGAAATAAAGAAAATTTAAGGAAGTTAAGCAACTAGGAATGGGATTCAAGCTGTTATAGACTGAATGCTTATGACCCTCCTTCCAAATTCTTATATTAAAACCTAATCCCTTTGGTATTTGGAAGAGGGCCTTTAGGAGGTGATGAGGGTCACGAGGGTAGAGCACTCCCTCATAAAAGAGGCCCCAGAGAGCAGCCTGATCCCCCTCAGCTATGGGAAGACACGGGAAAAGACAGTTGTTCCTGAACCAGGAAGAGAGCCCTCCTCAGACACCAGGTCTGTCTGCCCCTTTGTGCTAATTGCATTTCTGTCCTCTGTAAGCCACCGGCTGTGGCATTTTGTTACAGAGACCCAAAAGGACTGGGAAACAAGCGCAGGTAGCTGGAGGAAGTGCATTAGTTGACACGTGTACTATAACAAGAAATAAAGCCTCGGTAACGTAATGACCAGGCAGGCGGGGCCTCGACCCCTGGCACTGGCAGGTGCACCCTTCCCAGGGCACCCACTGCATTTCTGCGCCTTCCCTTGTAACTTGGCTGAGCCGTCGGTGCAAACTGCACACACACACACACACACACACACACACACACACACACACAGCCAGGCTGGAAGGCAACGCACAAGACTTTGCGCTGGTGAATCAACTTGGCTCTACTGCTCCCCCGCCCACACACCCGCACACTGACAGCAACCCCGGAGGGGTGCTAACCAATGCCTTACGGATACTGAACATGAAGAGAATGTCAACTGTTAGCGCTTGGGAGACAAATGTTTTCTTCCCCCAAGGAATCAAAATACTAGAATGCAAGAGACATATACCCCGTATGGAGCCTGTGGCTATGTTACATCCCTCACACCCTACCGTGGCGCGTGCCCAAGAGCAACCACCCAATGGTCCAAGAATGTGGTGCCCAGGACCAAAGAAGCCCTTCTGTGAAACACGCAGGGGCTGGGCACAGTGGGTGAGAAGGACCGCTGTCGCCTAAGCTCTCAGGGACCACTCAAGGGTGCCAGGCTCTGGCCCAGGTGTCACAAGCCTTAGCCATCAGTGACACAGGACACTGCAGGCCCGGACCAACAGACAGCGGGTCAGCAGCGGGCGCCGCTCCACATACCTTGTCTTGGGAACTCATCCGACTCGCGGTGAACGAGGTCAGTGACTCGGTTCCCGTAGTGCATCCTGCTGTCGTGGTCGTAGGCCTTCAGGGTCTCGCTGGAGCTGTAGGACTTCTGCGTGGGCACGCGGCAGTCTTCGCTGTCCAGCGAGGAGCTGGTGTAGCGGCACTCTTTGCCGCACCGGCCGCGGGTCAGAGAGCGGTGCCGCCGGTCCTTCACGTCCATCGCTGCAGGGCAGGCAGAGCGCCGGTGGCTGACGGTCTCAGGAAAGTCAGGCCTGAGTGCTGGCACGGGTCACGTGGCCACCTGAGCACACCAAAGGAAGCAAACAGCCCCGTGATTACAAGAAAATGCTGCCTTCCGTTCTGACTCACGTTCTGACTCAGATAACAACGTTAAAGAGGCAAATCTGGCCCGTGCCGCATAAGCTCTTGCAAATGCTTACTGTATACTTAAACTATCCACCTGCATAGAAGAACCCGATACAGTAAATTAATTTTCTTGCTGTTTAATGTAATAGATTTGGGGCTGGGGGTGGAGGGAGTAATAGCAAAAATAAGTCATCTTTTGATTTTCTCTTTGTGCACTGATCACAGGATAAGTCTGTCATTCTCATGCAAGATCTTATTCGGAAGCAGTTGAGAGCAAAACTGATTTTGTCATTAATTATATTCTCTTTTTGCTATAGAAGAGTTGGGGAAACAATTTTTTTAAAAAAGTATATGAGGCATAAATATATGCCCTCAATGCTTTGCAATGATACCAAGTCAACTTGAGTGACCTAAGATGGGTGAGACTGGAGAATGATAATGGAAGGAATTCCTGACACATAAACAATCTTGCTCTAATTCCTTTAATGGGCCTTTAGCGTACTCCTAGTCAGTTTTCTCTCCTTTGCAAAGTTTTGTGTGGGACACAACTGGTCACTTCTTCTTCCTGCTTATCTACCGACTGGAGAGCTTGCTGCCAGAGGAGTTCTAACTGGCCCAACAACTTTATCCCCAGTCTGAGCCCACACCCCACCACCCATCATGTTCATTGCTGGCGTATCCAGTGCAGGAAAGAAATGAGGGGAGGAGCACTGGATAAAACAGGAAAGTGATGGAAGAGGAGGCTCTCTAACATGTAAACTGGCAACCAGGGAGCCCCACAGTCTGCCACTTGACACCCTGGATGTGTATGCCCAACATCGCTCAGAAAATACTCTCCTTCTGCTTAGCAAGTACAACAGGAATGCTGAGATGCCTCCGCGTTCCAAACCACAGGTTCTTACTGATTTCATGGGCCATGAAAATACTGTGCACTACAGGGTCAGGGACTGGGCAAAATGAACAAGTGAGGATTTTAATTAACATGGAAAGTGCATCCAGGGTACTGATTTTTCTCTAAGCTGTGGCTCTCTGATTCCTCGACATGTCAGGAACTACTTGGGGAGCAGATCTGTGGTTCTGAGCCTCTCTGCTCTTCTGTGGTTATTCTACTCCCTGTAGTAGGATGCCTTTGTATACCAATGAACCAGCCTTTATGCACTCAATGTGGGAGGCATCTCTCCCAAGACAGCAGACACCTCGTCCCTCCCTGTCTTTTCATACCAAGAGGGCCTTCTGCATCCCAGAAACTTCATTTATACCACTTGTACATTTTATCACATACTTCCTGTTACTATGGACAAATCTGTTTGGTGATGCAAAGAACACCAAGCATGCCATGCGGGTTGCCACAGCCCCTTATATAAAAGGTAATCATTTCCCTGACTCAGGATGTAGAGAAGCAACTTGGACAGTCCCAGTCAAGATCCCAGCACCTGCTTCAAAGACACACATAGTGTCTATGCGCCTGGAATTCCTTTCTATGCAGAGTTAATTCAAGTGCCTTAAGACTAATGCAATCTCTGGATGTCAGACTCATCTCCCATGATTTCCAACAAGTGATGTCAACATTTCAGAAGCCGTATTACAGGCTGGTTAAGAGCAGGGCCACTAAATCCTGGACTGGATGCCCATGTCACCATGGCTGCTGACCAGCCAAGGCCCTTGTAAAATAAACCATTCCTGGCCTTTCAAACTCAGTTTCCCAATCAGTGAAAATGAAAAATAATAGTATCCACTTCATAGCATTTTAGTAAAAATTGAAACAGATACTATGATAAAGCTCCCAATAGGCTCTCTAACACATTGTAGGGACCTATGTGAAGAAGGTTTATTTTTTTGTTTGTTTGTTTTGTTTTTTCCTTCTCTGAAAGGTTCAAGATTTGTTTTTGTTTTCTCTTAGCTAAGCAGTTCACAGACTTGCATTAGAGGATGGAGATGATACTATAAATTCCTGAATCTCAAAGTTCTAATGATAAACACTTGATACTTGAACTACAAACCAGAAAAGGAGGGTGTTCGGCACCTATAAAGGGTTATACGACTGCACCAACACCAAGAGACACATGTAATGTTGGGGGAAATTGGGTGTTTTGAATGGGTTTTATAATATTCCCCTGTCCTGTTTCTCTGTCAGTTTTTATTCTTTAATGTTTTCAGTGTTTCTGACTCAGGAAGTCCCATCTTCTCTAATTTGCATCCTGCATTAGAAAGCGGGCTGACTCTCTATTACGTGTGGGTATGTGATTTTATTTTATTTTTTGAAATCATGCTCTGATTTACAGGCTTATTTAAAAATGCCTGAAGGCTTATTACCTAGTTATAAAGTACAAGAACTTTTCTGTTTGGACATTTTGATGTCTAATTTGGTTGCCCAGTGATCTTTTCCTGCTAAATCCCTCTTTCCTGGCTCTGCCCTTGATAGTTAAGTTTGTCAGCAATGTCACATCCAGACAAATGATAGCAATTTTTTAATATAATGAGGTAAAAATGACAAATCTTACTCACGAAAAGCTAAATTTTAGGAAACTAAGCGGAATGTACAGGCTGCTAGCCTATAGACATTTTTCTTTTAGCCTGCCTGTTGTTTAATGTTTTTCAATGTTTAAAAAAAAGACATTATATTAAAATCTGGATATGGATCTAGAGCTTCTCATTAAAAATTAGGCTGCTTAGAAAGTTCGGCTCCCAGAAAGATGGAATAAACATACTTTTACTTATGCCTCCCAGTAAGTTCAGCTAAAAATTCTTGGCATTACTGAAGAATAAGTGAGTAAAGCAAACGTATGGAGAGTCATCTGAAAAGTGGAAAGAAGAGGCAGATACACTAGGGCCCTCAGGATCTAAGGAATAATACTGTGGTGAGTTCCTGGGATTTCTTTTTGCCCTATAGGTCCCAGATTTGTAGCTTAAGACACTGGCAACGTAGAAACATCGATAGACACAGAGGACAAAACCTGCCTCCCTAAAGTTAAAAGGCTATGAAAAGGCTCGCCTGTTTAGAGAGAAACATTGAGATAGTAGCCACCTCACTCTAGCCAAACAACATGGAAAAAACTGTAACCCCATTCTCATCTTTGCCAGTAAAAGCCAGGTGAAGACCCTACCTTTCCATGCTTCTGAGGAAGGAGCTCGGCACTCCCAGTACCAACACAGTCAAAGAAGGGAGCCAGGACTTGGATCCCTCCCATGAAGGAATGGGGCCATCTTCTCCCGCCATGGGGAGCCTGGGCTTCCACCCCACTGGGTAGTAACTAGGTACCTCTATCCTTTTCTGCAGGGGTGGTGTAGGAAGAGATTTAGGATAGAGTCAAGACTTTCACACACTCCCAGTGGAAGCGAGACCTTTGACTTTTTGTGAGGGGTTACTGGTGTCAGCAGGTGCCACATGGGGAGGAATAATAAGGTACTCCTATTGCTTCCACCTAGGGAGGCATCAGTGCAAGCCTAGTAAGGAGCCAGAAATCCCACATCCACCTCTCCCAGCTCCTTACAAACATCACCCTGCACTTGGCTGCTGACAAAGACTGATTGGGAAACCTGGACTTCTTTCCCAACCTAGCAATAATGAGATGGGTATCTCTTCTCCTGATAGAGCAGTATCAGAAGAAAGCAGCTAAAATAGGATGCTTAAATGAGATCCAGAATCTTACAGTATCCAAGGGTCTACTTTTCAATTAAAAAATAATCACTTGGCATACCAACAATTAGGAAGATCTGAAACTGAATAAAAAGATACAATTAATAGATGCCAGCACTGAGATGATAAAGATTCTAGAATTATTTGAAATAGGTTGGAAAGCAGCTATAAATGTGCTTCAATGAGCAATTATAGATGAAAATGAAACAATAGAAAATGTTATTTTTTTAAAAAAACACAAAGTTTCAGCAAAAAATAAAAAGCAAGACATAAAGAAAATTCCAATGGGAATTTCAGGACTAAAAATGAAAGTAACCACAAAAATAAAATAATAATAAGAAAACACCCTGAAAACAATTGAACAACAACAACAAAAAAATCCTTACTAAACAGGCTCAAGAGGAGAATGAGGGATAGAAGACAGAATGAGAGATTTTGAAAGAATGAACAATAGATATTACCCAATGTATACAGCACATTAAGAAACAGACTAAAGAAAAAGAAAAAAAAGCAGAGCCTTGGAGCCCTTAGAATGATAACAAAAGACCTAATGTTTACATTGTCAGAGTCCCAGAAGGAAAGTAGAAAGTGAGAGGGGCTGAGAAAGTGCTAAAAGCCCAGCTAAATGTATCCAAATTTGCAAAGGACATAAAGCAACACTCAAGAGGCTAAATAAATCACAAACAAGATCAATCCAAATACATCCATATCAAGATATATCATAATCAAAACTCTGAACACTTAAAAGAAAATCTTGAAAGCATTTAGAGAACTGACACTTTATCTACAGAGAAAGGCAATATATTATAAAAGTAGATATCTCATTAGAAACCATGGAAACATGGACACCAAAAAGAAGTGACAAAATATTTTTCAATTGTTGAAAGGAAAAAAAAAATCTTTCAACCCAGAATGTTACATTCAGTGAAAATATCCTTCTAGAATGAAGGAGAAAACATGAAATTCTCAGATGAAAGAATAGTTCAAATATTATTTGTCTAAAAGAATGGTTCAAAAGTTATTTATCTAAAACAGACAGGGAAATTATTGGGACATCATGAAGGGGGGGAAAACCACGACAAGCAAAACTATAAATAAATACAATAGACTCTCTCCTTTTATATTTTCCAAATTATTTTTGATAGTTGAAGTAAAAGGTATAACACTGTCTGATGAGGTTTTAAATGTATGTATAGGACATATTTAAGAAATTGTATTGTAAATGGAGAAAGATAAAGAGACATAAAGGAGAACATTTTCACACTTCATTTGAACTGATAAAGAATGAAACCAGTGAATGGTGGTAAAATATGTGTGTATAATGTAACAAAAATATTTAATAAGTAAGAGAAAAATAAAAAGATGAAAAAAGAAAGATCAAGAGAACAAACAAAAAAGTAAAATGTCACACTTAGGCCATAAAATAGCAATAAGTACATTAAATGTAAATAGTTTAAATACACAAATTAATAAGCAGATATCTGCAGAGTTGGCAAAAAATCAACAACAACCCAGGTCTGTTCTGTCATTATGAAAGTCACTTTAAATTTAACAATGTAAGCATGTTGAGAGTAAAACTGATGAAAGAATATTTAATGTAAACATTAATAATAAAACAAAACAAAATAGGAACAATTATACACTAGAGGCCCAATGCACAAATTCATACATGGGTGGGTCCCTTTGCCCAGCTGGTGATCCATCGGGCATGATCAGGACCGTCTCACCCAGTCCTGATTGAGGCCAAGTGGGGTCAATAAGAGCCAGCATGCTGGAGGGAGGGACCATGGGTGTTGGCTAGCCACAGGAGGTTGGCTGTGAGAGCAAACTGACCACCAGGGGGCAGCTCCTGTGTTGAGTGTCTAACCCCTGGTGGTCAGTGCGGGATCATAGTGACTGGTCAACTGTTTTTTTGGTCAACTGGCTGTAAGAGTCGCTTAGGTTTATATGATGCCCATGGTCCCTCCCCCAGCCAGCTGGCCCTTATTGGCCCCACTCAGCCCCAATCAGTGTGAGGTGAGTTGGCCCCCGATCAGGCTTGATGGATCACCAGCTAGGCCAAGGGAACCCACCCATGCACGGATTTGTGCACAAGGCCTCTAGTGTTAATATAATTGTTCCTATTTTGTTTAGTTTTATTATTGTTTGAATTAGATAAAGTGGACTTCATAGGGGGGAAAAATTACCAGAAACAGAGGGAGCATTACATGATAATTAAATAGTCCATCCATCAAGAAGAAATAGAAATTCTAAATATGTGTGCACCAAAAAAAGAGGAGCTACAACATGTCAAGCAAAACATAATAGATTGAAATGAAAAATAAATCCACAATTATATTTGTAAGTTTCAATATCAGAGACCCCAAAATTAATAAACAACTAGACAGAAAATCAAGAAGGATATAGAAGAACCCTGTCTAAACCATCAGCCAACAAGGACTACTCAACATTTTTAGACTACTCCTCCCAACCACAGCAGATTATATATCTTTCATACATGGCCAAGGAGAACATATCAAGACAGACCATAGTCTGGAACATAAAACAACCATCAGCATTTTTAAAACAATTGAAATAATACAAAGTATATTCTCTTACCACAATGGGATCAAACTCGAATTACTAACAAAAAGAGAAGGAAATCTCAACTACTAGAAAACTCAACAAAACTTTTCTAAATAATTCATGGGTAAAATAAGTAGGTCTAAGCAAAATAAAAACATGAAGTAAGGAGAAATGAAAATATAACATAAAAACGTGTGAGAAACTGCTCTGCAAAAATCTTGTTAAGAGGATAAAAAGGTAGGCTGAGAGAACCTATTGGCAAGCCATATATCATATAAAGGACAAATATTGAGAATATATATATTTGAAACTGTAAAGAAAACCCAAACAATACAATTTAAAAATAGACAAGACATGAAGTGACATGTCACCAAATAGTACACACAAATGGCAAATAACACATAAAAAGATGCCCAAAATTATTGGCCATGAGAGAAGTGAAAAGTAAAACCACAATTAAATATTACTATGAACTTGTGAGATGGCTAAAATAGTGATGATGATGATAATTATAATAGTAATAATAACATGATGATGATTAGTAATGGCATGGAGGTGGGGAAAAAAAGTAGATCACTCATGCATTGCTGCCCCAGATGTGAAATGGCATAGTAACTTTGGAAAAACAGTTTAGCAGTTAAAAAAAACAACAACACCAAATATGAAATGTACAACTGCCTTACAATTCAGTAATTGCCCTCCTGGGCATGTGTCCCAGAGAAATAAACACAAAAATATGGTCACAGATGTTTGAAAAAGAATGTTTTTCTCAATAGAGCCAAACTAGAAACAACACAGATATCCTTCAATGAGTGACTGGTTAAACAATACTCTGGTACACCCATGACATGAAATATCTCTCTGCAATAAAAAGGAATGCACTATTGACAGACATAAAAATAAGGATGACTATCCAGAGAATACTGCTCAGTGAGAAAGCCAATCCTGAAGGTTATGTGCTATATGCTCCTTTCATATGACATTCTTGAAATGAAAGAAGTATAGAGATGACAACAGGTTCATGGCTGCCGAAGTGAGTATGGTTATAAATGGACAACAGCAGAAATGCTGGGGGGATGGAGACTTCCTGTGTCTTGGCTTCATCAATGGCAAGTCCTGGATGTGATATTGTACTACAGTTTGCAAGATGCTATTTGTAGAAGTTGACAGCAGGGCACATGCTTGTGCTGTGGGGTCACTCGCAATTTTGAGCTCGGCATGTGCTCTCATATAATAATAATAGTAATTATTATTATTATTATTACTATTATTATTACTTTACTACTCCTTTTGATTTTATAGCCAGTTGGATTCACTTATTTCTACCTCTGGTTGGCAATATACTTAGTAGGTCATTACATTTGTGACTTTGTGTATAAAGGGGGGAAAAATCTACTGCTGTGTCCCCTGGTAAAGATCACAAAAGGCCAGTTACAACAGGAGCAGCAGCACTTGCCAACCTATTTTTCTTAAGACAATTCTACAATAATAAGATGTTGGTTTTGTTGGTTTTCATCCTAATAGGGTTAAATATCCATCCTTTATCTAATAAAATGCATTTATTACCTACGATGGACAAAGCACTCTGCATCGTCGTCCTTGAACGTGAAGGTCAACAATTCATGTGGGGAAATGCTAGAGCAGAGGCTGAATTTACAAAGTAATTAAAATTGCCTCGAAGCAGTGGGAAAGATGGTAACCAACATTATAAACCTTTTCCCCAAGCCTCTGCCTTTTCTGGCACTGACAAATGGCAATTGCCGGACGGCGGGGCCTCTGCCAGCTCTTCCCTGCTCGGCTGAGGCTTGATTCTGTCGCTCTCCACATTTCCTCTCCTGAAGAGGGTTCACACTGTTTTTTTCATCAGTTGCCTGAGTGGGTTCCATCACTTTAGCAGAACAGACTACAGAGATCTTGCCTGCAAGCCTTTGTCTAATTAACTAATCCTGTGAGCTGTAACACTGTTCACTATTAACTTTTCAGATTATCCTACTACTTAAGGGGGTTGACTTGTTAATCACTGACAGCCCATTGGAGATGTGTTTGTATGCTGTTGTGAGTGTCTGTATGTGAGTGGACCTGCTTGGGTATGTAAATGTGGGAATGATGCCCACATTTAGTAATGGAGTGCTGTTAGTATTACCATTCATACTGTAGCTGATTAGTGTCAAAAGTTGCCTTACCCTCATCAATGATCTTGGACCCCCTCCCCCCCCCCCGCCGGGGGCATCATTTCACTGTGCTTGAATCCCATATAATAAAAGGGTAATATGGACATTGACCCTAAAGGCACAACAACTGGGAATGACTGGTCTCTATGATGCACACTGACCACCAGAGGCAGTCTCTCAATGCAAGAACTACCCCTGGTGGTCAGTGAGCTTCCACAGGGGGAGCTCTGCTCAGCCACAAGCTGGGCTGATGGCTGTGAATGCAGTGGTGGTGTTGGGAGCCTCTCCCGCCTCCTCGTAGTGCTAATGATGCTCAACTGCCAGCTTAGGCCCACTTTGGAGCGGGCTTGGGCCCTCAGTCAGAGATCCCCCAAGGGCTCCTGGGCTGCCGGAGGGATGTCTGACTGCCAGCTTAGACCTGATCCCCCAGGGAACAGGCCTAAGCTGGCAGGTGGACATCCCTTGAGCAGTCCCAGATTGTGAGAGGGTGCAGGCTAGGGTGAGAGATCCCCTGAGTGCACGAATTTTCCTGCAACAGGCCTCTGGTATGTATATAATCTTATAAACTGGCTGTAGACCTTTGAGGAGTTTGGTGCTAGAAAAGCCAGCCATTTTCAGATACCCCGATGGATTGGGACTCTGTCCATTTTGAAAATAGATCAACTTGACCACCTCACTCCCCCAATTCATGTGATCGAAAATCACTGAAGAAGTTTGTCCAGAAGGGAGTAGGAAAAGAGTCAGTGCATATGAATCAGTTTTTGTTTCTGAATTTGAGCTGATGTCACAGATATTTCAGAAATCCTATAAAAACTTTCATTATATGATCATGTTTATAGTGAAATAGTTAAAAATAAAAAGTGAATAAAAAAGCTCCTATGGAATACCTGTCTTCCTTCTGATGGCATGTGAACTAGATTGCCTACGTGTTTCTTAGATATTGTAAGTGCCATGTTTAAAAAGATATGATGGGACAAGGCCTGGTCCTTGACTCCTTTGCTAATTCTGCTCTTACCAAAAGCATAAATGCTAAGTCAACTGAAAAACAGTGCCTACACAGATTCCTTCCTGTGTATTCTAATAAAAGTCTTCTTAATAAAAGTGAGTTATTTCAAAATATTTCAACACAAAATAAAATGTAATAACAGAACCCCAGTCACAACAGAGACAGGATTTGAGAAAGGGAAGGAGGAGCAGGGGTATCACTCACTTGGTCTCCCCAGATCCTCATGTCAGGCTCAGATGAACTTAGCATCAAAATCAGAGTGTGTACCCGGAGATTTTCAGTTTCTCCTATTAAAAATAGCCAAAAACAAATCTGAACATGGATCCACTCCAAAATATCTAGAGACAGAGTATCCATGTGGCCTCTGGGTGGACCAAGAAAATCTGTTTTAAAATCTACAAAAGTAGAAGAGAGTGCCCCCATAATTTAATGCACTAGTAAATAAGAGGTCAAAGGCAATTTGTTTTCTGTTCCCCTGTGCTATTATATTGCTATGTCTGGGGATAAAAAGCCAACTCTGGTTAATGTCTAGAGCCAAAAAGGATAAGTAATTCCACAATCATATTTTGCTCTCTGGCTTCAGAGCCTTTTAGAATCTGTTGGGGTCCCTGGAGCCATCTGCACAGGAAATGATGACAGTGGAACTGGGATCTGCTGTCTCTGAACTTCATGAATCGAGATATGTGAGGACATGTCTATGTGCTCACAGTCTCAGTGAATAAGAGCCACAGCGGGAAACACACCCGACAGCTCTAGAGATTTACCATCGTAGTGCAAGCTTGTATGCTTGTGGATATTGTTATTTGTGATTAGCAATGAAAAATCAAAAGTCTACGTTGGGCTCCAGCTAGTTTGGTTCATTGGATGAAACATCAGCTGGCAGACTAAAATGTCCTGGGTTTGATTCTGGTCAAGGGCATGTACCTAGGTGACAGGCTTGATCCCCATCCTTGGTTGAGGACCTTGCAGGAGACAACCAATCAATATGTCCCTCTCACATGTTCCTCCTTCTGTGTCTCTTCCCCTCCCTTCCACTCTCTCTGAAACTCAATGGGAAAATATCCTTAGGTGAGGATTTACAAAAAAAATGTTTATGTCAGATTGGTATTTAGTCTAATTCCACACCTTTGCCCCATTTCTAGTCCAAACTGTTTAACATTCAAGAAATTACTATGGTTACACCTCCTATTAAAATTTCAGTGCAACACATGGAAGTTCACTGGAGCCTTTGCCTCCTCAGCTCTACCTTTCCCACACACCCCCTCTCTGTTCACCTCCCTCTTTTCCCTGTTTCTCCTGAGATCAGGAACAAGCAGATGGCTGTACCTTAGGCACTGGCTAAGTTACTGTAACCAGAAAGATAGTCCCTCCCCTCTCCTGCTATGCAGAGCTGAGAGAGACAGCAGAGCAGACACATGGGCCTTCAGCCATAAAACACAATGAAGGAGAGCCCTGCTCCCCATCCCATCCAGTGGGACCTCCTTGTACATGACACAGAAGGCACTGCAGATCATCAGAGGGAGTAGAGGGATCACATGCTTCTAGGAAACACCTCAAAGTCAGAATCACTGTAAAAATCTAGCCAGCTCCCATGTATCAATGCCTACAACATGCAAGCCTTGAGTTGGGCTCCTTGTGTAAGTGTCCACTAATTGCACAATCCTGCAACCCAAGTCTCCCTCCTTGTATGTGTGTATGTTTCATAGATGGGACATGGAAATTCTGGCAGGCTAAGTCTAAGTGACTTGCTAACATCACACACTTGATAAATATTCATGCTGAGATTAGGACTGAGAGATATTTGACTCTGAGGCCTCCCTTCATTACAAAAATAGTAACTCAGAAAAAAGGTTGGTATCAGACATGGTATCATGTCCCTTTGGGTCATTGAATTTATAAATGAGAACCCAGTCCCTCAGTCCAAGGCAGTTTCCTCATGAAAGTCACTGACTATATCACACTCCTGATCTATTCTATAAAGGGAAACTTCCAATCTATTGAAGAGTGTAGGCAAGTGTCTCTTCTACTTGGTGGGCAACAGAAACAAAGGAGAGTGAGTGACATTATGAAGAGTTGAGGACAGGCCTCAGACTCCACATCTGGAAAATGAGAATAAGATGCCTGTTTTAGAGGGATAATGTAAGAATGTTACAATGGGATATGTGTACTCCTAATAGTACTAGATAATCCTCAAACTGTGACAGGCTTCACCCCCACCACCATCCACCTCATCACTACCATCAACCATGAATAGCACCTAGCCATCAAAAATTGATGTAGCCATTTACTTATGTGGTCCCCAAAGTACAAGCACTGCTATTCCAAATAATATCTGATGGGGCACGGGGGGGAGGGAGGCAGCATGTCTGAATAATAGAAGGTTGGTATTGAAGCACTTTGTGAGGATGAACACACAGATACTAATATCTCCATTTAGTATTCCACCTTTGCCCCAGAAAATAGTTTCACTAACACTGAAAATCTGAAATGGAGATGCTCTACCATCACCCATCCTCTTACAAAGAACATGCTCTGTATTGTTAACAGGAAAAAAAATAAGTGCATCATAGAAATAATGCCTGCAATAAGGAGAAAATGCCCTGAAAAGAATTGGTTGTTCATAATTAATTCCCTATATGTCCAGAAAGGTGGATGCTGGTGACAGGAAATTCTGTTGTTTGGAGGCACTAAATGCTGGATGTGGAAATATTGGATTTGGGGAACTGCACAATAAAGGGTTTGATTCTGGTCATGTAGAAAGGTCTTGTGAGAGGAGGTAAGTGCAGGGGCTACAATCAGAAATTTAGAGATGTGTGTGAAGGATGCAAAACTGGTGCATTTAGAGAGGGAGATAGAGAATGAATGCTATCTGGGTGATGCCAACTTTGTGCTCTATGCACTCACCTAAAAAGATTTCCAGCACAATCTACATTCTTCATTTTATTTATGAATTTTATTGCATGTGTATGTGGAGATAGACTCAATGTTTCCTATTATTTTACTAGTAGAGGACTGGTGCACAAAATGTGTGCACTTGTGGAGGGCAGGGTCCTTCAGCCTGGCCTGTTACTTCTTACAATCCAGAAGCCCTCTGGGGATATCTGACTGACTGCTTAAGCCCACTCCTAAGCCAGCAGTCGGACATCCTTAATGCTGCCACAGAGGCAGGAGAGGCTCCTGCCACTGCTGCTGTGCTCACCAGACAGGGGCTTGGCTTCTGGCTGAGCAGCACTCCCCCTGTGGGAGAGTACTGACAACCAGGAGTCAGCTCCTGTATTGAGTGTCTACGCCTGGTGGTCACTGCATGTCATAGCAAGCAGTTGAACAGCCTTAGCATGTCATTAGCATATTACACTTTATTTGGTTGAGTGGCCTACTGGAAGAGTGGACACTTAGAATATTAGGCTTTTATTATATAGAATTATGAGAAAGCAGATAGTGCTCATTAAAGATTTACTCCAGTAATGACATGGTGCAAAGACTGACATGACTCAAAATCCAGAAAAGAATTATGGAAAGGATTGATATCTGAGATGATTTTTGAAGGTAGGGACCTTGTCTCTTGCCAGCAATCTCTTTATAGGAGTTGGCAGAGTAACTGCCTTAAAGAGCACCCAATAAAGGTTTGTTAAACAGGTGGTGTGGCTCAGTGGTTGAGATTTAATCTATGAACCAAGAGGTCATCAGTTTGATTCCCAATTGGAGCACATGCCCAGGTTGTAGGATTGACAATCCCAAATAGGGGGCATGCAGGAGGCATCTGATCAATGATTATGATTCTCTCTCTCATGAATGTTTCTTTCCCACTCTCTTTCTCCCTAAGAAATCAATAAAAACACATTTAAAAAACAGCTATATATTTAGATAGAGGCATCTGAAGGAAAAAAAATAATTAAATGAGAAAAATATTTGAAAGTCTTAAGCTATTTTTGTCTGTCTTAGTGTTTAACTGTCCTTAACATATTTTTCAAGTCTATTGTTAATTTTCAGGATTTACATAAGAAGTTTCATATGAATTTTGTGACAAATTTGATTCTGCTTTGTCAAACAAATACAATGTGTTTACTTTCAAAATAGCCTCTTCTTCCTTACCTAGAAAATAAAATATAAATATTGCTAACTGCTTGAAAAATTATTTAAAAAATCAGTACTCAGAGCCAGCCATGAAGTCAGAATCAATGACCTACTTTAAAACATCTTTCTGTTTTGGAAAGTATGTGCTGAGACCTGGCATGGCAATATGCCAAGAGTCAATAAACATCTGTAAAGGTCCAGGGAGTTCATTTTTTCCTCATCATAAGGTCTGTTGCGATTGCTCAGCTCTGTCACTGTAGCTCAAAAGCAGCCAGATGAAATACTCATGTAAAGAGGTATGTCTGCATTCCAATAAAACTTTATTTACAAAAACAAAAGCAAACAAAAACAAAAAATGAGCCAAACAGCTTGATTTGACTCTTTGGCATCAGTATTCCAACTCTGGCTAGGTGTACACAGGGAGGAACCAAATGCAAGAAATTTTGGAATTCTGGCCAATTATTAGCTTGAAAATAACCACACCTCACCAAGTATCTCCTAGAAGAGGAGGACATCCCAATCACAAATTTTGTGATGATGTTGAATTAGCACTAGACATTCATGGTAGACTAGTGTGGGGGCACTTAACAGCACAATGTAACTAGAAGACATTGCTTATATTTAGGAGGTTGCTATTATAAAACTGATTTAATTTCTTAGGCTATGCAAGTCAAAGCTGTGCTTTTCTTGAGAAGATAGAATTGTAAGTTAACTTCTCAGGTGACAATAGTTTGACAGTTGACCTTTTTGCACAATGTGATTAGTTCTTGCCTGAATGTTCCTGGTAATTATTATTTTGCTAATTATATTCTGGCAGGGGGATTGCCTGTAAATATTAGAAGCATCAATGATGACATAGTGTTATTTATTTTTATATCACTTCTTATTTTAATATCTCCATCGTTTTTTAATGTATGAGATGGAAGACAATAATTCATTTCTCAAATGACAAAAAATGTGGACATTTCAAGTTTCAAGATCCAACATAAGAGAAACCAAGATGGTGGCATAAGATATACACCTGTACGTGCTGCCTCTCACAACCACATCAAAACTACAACTAAAAGACAAAACGACTATCACCAAGAACCACGGGAAATATGGCTGAGTGGAAGTTCTACAACTATAAGGAAAGAAAAAAGCAATTCAAGACTGTGTAGCAGTGAAGAAAAGCCACAGAAAGCAAAGGTGTGGAGGCACACACAGAGAGGGTTGGCAACTGAGGATGCGGTTGTCTTTTTTAAGCAGGAGGCAGACACAAGCTCCGACTGCTCTGAACTCCAGTTTCTGGTGAGTCTCTGGGGGCCCAGATTCCTATAAGGGAGAAACTGGACTGTCTGGCATCGGGTCAGGAAGTGGGTGGCTTTCTCGCAGAGGTGCACGCAGGAATCATCGTTTACAGCACTGGGGTTTGGGAACACAGAAACACAGAAATGCAGAGACAGCTGACTGGCAGCCACCACTGTTTTCCATGCCCTAGTGATTCCCTGAGAGCCCAGCTCACCCAATTTACAAACCCACCCAAACTGTGCACAGGAGCTTTTGCATATGAATGGCCTGCCCTAACATAGTTTAACCTAACAAATTGCAGCAAGGTCAGCTCCAAAACTTCCAAATGCCAAGAAAAAAGGAGAAATCTGCAGATCTTGCTGTAGCTCCTGCTGGGTAGCCTCAGACAGGAGCTGATTGCACCTCCTTGAAGATCCCAGAGCCAGTGTACCCAGTGGTCATTGGGAGATGACACCAGATTTGAATTCTTCACATCGATAAGCGACACACTCAAGAGGCAGACTCAGCAAGCACCAAAGCCACACTGAAGCAAGTCCTACCCCATAAGAGTATCTCCATCACAGCAGTTCTTCCATTATAGACACAGCTGATCCTCACAGTCAATTTGCCTGAAGGTCAATTCCTCCCAGTGTACTAACTGGAATCAAGGCTTAACTACAATAAGACTGTGCACCTAGTTCACAAAGGGGTACACCAAGAGTGTCCACTCCAAGTGATTGGGGAGGCTGAGCCATTGGACTCTATAAGTAATCTACCACCCAAAGCTACTCCTTCAACACAGGGAAGCAGCCAAATGTAGAGACAAAGAAACATGTCACACACAAAATAAATGGAGGAAAGAAAACTACTGTCTATAGAGTTCAAAACCACAGTTATAAGTTACTCTAGAGTCTTTCTAGAAACTACTGAGAAACTTAGTGAGACCTCCTTGGAACTTAGTGAGATCTTCAATGATCTTAATGAGAATGCCAAAAAAGGGAAAAGAACTAGTCAGAAATTAAGTATACACTATCTGAAATAAAGAATAATATATAGAAATCCAATAGTAGATTAGAGGACTCCAAGAATCAAACCAAAGATTTGAAATTTGAGGAAGCAAAAAACACCCAACCAGAAAAAAACAAAAAGAAAGAAGTATCCAAAAATATGAAGATAGTGTAAGGAGCCTCTGGGACAACTTCAAGCGTACCAACATCTGGATTATGGGGGTGCCAGAAGAAAATAAAGAGCAATATATTGAAAACCTATTTGAAGAAAGAATAACAGAAAACTTTCCCTACCTGGTGGGGAAAAAAATAGATTTACAAGTCAAGGAAGTGCAGAGAACCCCAAACATAAAGAATAAAAAAAATAAAAAATAAAAAAACTACACCTAGACACATCATAATTAAAATGTCCAGGGCAAAAGACAAAGAGAGAATCTTGAAAACAGCAAGAGAAAAACAGTTACCTATAAGTGAGTACCCAAATGACTGTCAGCTGATTTCACAACAGAAACTATGCAGGCCAGAAGGGAGTGGCAAGAAATATTCAACAGCAAGAACCTACAACCAAGATTATTCTACCCAGCAAAGCTATCATTCAGAATGAAAGGTCAGATAAAGATCTTCACAGACAAGAAAAACCTAAAGGAGTGCATCACCATCAAACCAGGATCATAGGAAATGCTGAAGGGTATTCTTTAAGATGAGGAATAAGAAGAAAAAGGTAAAGATAAAAATTATGAACAACAAAGTGACAACAAATACATATCTATCAACAAGTAAATCTAAAAATCAAGTCAATAAAATAAATTCATGAACAGAATAAACTGGTGAATTTAAAAGAATCAGGGGCATAGAAAGGGAGTGGACTGACAATTCTCAGGAGGAAGGGGGCATGACGGATGTGGAAGAGATTGGACAAAAATCTTATACCCATGGATGAGGGCAGTGGTGAGGGATAAGGACATGGAGGGGAGGAATGATGTGGAGGGGAGGGTGGGGGGGGGAAGAGGAACATCTGTAATAATCTGAAAAATAAAGATTTATTTAAAAAAAAGATCCAGCAGAACACAAACCCCCAGAAAGCAGCTCATATTAATTGTGTCTAAAAGGGGTATTTAGATGAATGAGTTAATTAACTAAATGAGGGAATCCTTTCACAATGTATACATAAATTAAATCTCCATGATGTACATTTTAAATAGGTTACAATTGCCTTGGCCAATTATACCTCAATAAGTCTAAAAATAAAAATTCCTAAAAATGTATTTAAAAAAAAAACAAACAAAAACAAAAACACAGCAGCAGCTAAGGAGCAAGATCTTGGGGAACACCTTAAGAGTTCATTTAGACAAAATTTTATGAAAAGGAGCCTTGATAGCCTGTGCTTACTGTTGTATTTTGGTAGTAAATCAGTAGGTGGTATGCAAGAGAAGGTTTGAAAATACAAGACTGATACAACATGTTCATGTGCATTTAAAAATAACTCAATGACATCAATCTCAAAATTATGTACTTGCATTCCTGCATTTCCTAATGATCCCTTAAGGTATATCATTATATTTTTACAGTCATTAGCACTGCCATTCACCAGAAACATAATGCTGTAATCACTCAGATGTTCAAGGAAATGAAAGTCTCTCCATTTGCCTAGAACCCTCTGTTGTCTGATATAGTATCAAATGCTACAGCAGTGGACACTCATCTATACATGTGGATAAAAGCCTCTGAAGGGGGAAAGAGAACTTTGATGAACTGCCTGAAACATAGAGATATCTTCTGATTTTTGAGAGGACAACATTCCCTCCCAAAGCTATTACCAACATCCCTCATGCCATGCAATGTGTGTATTCTTGTGCAGGTACCTAGGAAGTGAATCTGCCTTCTTCCTTACTTTCAATGATAAAAATGGAAGGAAGGTCACTCTTATGGGGGAAAAAATAAAGGCTCAGAGAAGTCATCAAAACCCTGCTTTCCAAAGATACACTTTCTATACATCCTGGAAATGAAAAAGAAAAATAAAAAGAAGAAAGAAACTCAGGCTTGATTAATCCATACTGATCCTCAAAAGAGGTTGCTAGAAACCCTGAGTAGTCAGGATTGTTGGAAATGATGGCTATAGGATCCAAGGGTAAATGGGAATGCCAACAAAAGAAGGGTACACACAAAAATCCAGTGTCAGTCAGAATAGATCAAGTATCTTCCCGGATTCACCAGCAGGACAACGTGCAGTGTTCTATGGGGACACTGATACAACTGCATAGCATTTTATAGAAACAGCAATATTTTAAAAAGTAACAGGCTAATTTGGCCAGTAGGATTGGTTGATGACACAGAAGAGGCGATGCTCAAAACATATTGAGGGGTAAACAAATAAAGGAACTTGTTTGCTATAAACCCCAATTGAGGAGACTGCAGATGGAATTAGATGGTCCATACTTATAAAAGGTCATGCATGTACCACAGGACATTCCCCCTCTCTGATGTGGCATGAGTTTTATGCCAAAACAGCAATCTTCTAAGTACCTGGGTATCTGAAACATTTTATTGAAATGAATGAAAATTTGCCAACACGGTATACCATGTTAAGAACTTCATATTTACTGTCTCTCTAAACTACACAATGACCATTTTATTTAGGTGCTCCTACCCCCATTTTACAGATGAGAGAAAAAATAGAGACACGTGGCTTAACATTGCATAAAGGCAGCACAGATTGGATGGGAATGCAGACAACTGCTTTAAAATCCAGATTTCATCCCAAAATGCCAGATCCTCTGGTTTCTCTTCCACGTATTCTATTGTTCTCTAACAACATGTAAAAATGACCTCAAATGCCAAGAACTTAGAAACTACTCTACATTCAACTACCTCTCCTTATTACCTAAATTTTGGAAAATTAAACTTTATCTCCTGTAAGAAGTCACTTCAAAAACAAATGAATGATTTTTCAAGGTTTAATCAAGGTAAATTCCATGACCTCTCTTTCTGAATTAACACTCTTTCCACTATACCCAAGTGTTTTTCTGTGATTTGATTTTTAAAAAATTAAATTGGAATTAAAATTCATTCCAGGAGAATTCTGTACCTCTCCTTGAGATGATTAGTGACAATTTGCAATTTCACAATCATGATAAATGACCATTGTAATAAAGAGATGCTGGAAGGAACGTCTCAGGTGGCTGGAATAGGAAGAGAGTCAGACATCCCATTACTGGGACTTCACTTCATTCAGTCACTTAGCACGGATTGCATACCTCCAGGGAGGAACCAGAGTGAGCACATGACCCAAGCTGGGCCAATCAGTGTATGTTCCCCAGAACGATAGAGATATTTGGAGATGAAGCAGAGGCTAACTGACATTCACTGTCCTCTAGCAGTTGTATTTGTAATTTAATGGTGGAAAATGTGAGGTCAGAAACCCCTCCCCATAAACAGATAAGCAGGTGTGGAAACGAGTTTGCAGAGTAAGAGAAGGAGCATACAGAGAGACAGATAGAGAGTTCATGCAACTTTTCAATCCTAGCTCTAGGACCTTCCAGGCTTGAGTTTAACTCTGTAGGTGGGTTCTCAGAGTCAGTCCTATGCCCTGAGAATAAATTTTCCATTTCAGCTCAACCCAACTTGAGTTAATTTCACATGTTTGAAATCATTAAGAAGCTTAAGAAGCTTCCACCTGAACTTGGTACATGAAGTAAAATTATTTGATAACACCATGCTGCGGACCTAACTTCCCAGCACTTACAGAATCCCTTCAGAATGGGGTCCTGTCCACCATTTCCTTTTGTTTTGTTAGGGTAGCTTCAACATCTCAGGAAAGTCTTCATTGCCATCCTTTCTGCTCGGCTCACATAAGAGTTAGCTGTTTACAAGAACAAAATCTTAGGCTGAAAAAGCTATTTAACGTACTTTCTGTCTGACCTGGCACATAGCATGGGCATCCAGATGCCTGGGTACAATTTGATGCTGCTAACACGCTCACCAGTTTGACTTGCTAAGCAAACGTCGGCACCATTAAATGCCCAAGATGTATGAACTGATGAAGACATAATATCCTTCAGACAGAAAAAGACATGTGGCCTGGTGACAGAAGCGTGGCTCTCTGCTTAGGGAAGACATCCAGGTAAAACATCTGACTCAGTGCTTGCTTGGGCCGAGTGTGGGAAAATTCAGCAGTTCAGGGATTCCTATCCCAGACCCCCACTAGGGCTTGTGCTCCTCTGCAGCTGCCAGAGAGGAAGGGAGGATGTGACACTCTCCATGGGAAAACAGCCCAGAGTGGAGGAACGAAACACACACTACTCAAACCATCACATTTCCTAAATCACTCATGAATGCATTTCCGAACGCAGTGACAGCACAATCTTTTCAAGGGTGCCCCATCTTGTCTACTGCATCAGGATTTGCAAAACAAAGGAAACTGAGCAGGTGGGTATAGGTGGGAGAGAATGTGTCCCCCTGGGCCAGGAGAGTATGCTCGGAAGCTTAGCATTTCCACGCTAGCCCTATAGCCAAATATCATGCCTTCTGGAAAATAAAGGACGATATCTGAAACATAAAAACACAGCCTCCTTTTCCAAACCAATCCTCCATCACATTCATGAGTCTATCAATGTTGCATCTAAAATAGGCACCCTGGCTACTAAGAATCCTGTGTTTGACCTAGACCTAGTGGCTGTATATGCAGCACTGACTACAACAATATGATTTTGCTCTTCGTTTGAATGAGCAGACTTGCCCAGCATTTCTAAATGTTTTTTACATCAACAAAGCAGACACCAGGGTGGTAAAGGCTGGCATACAAAAGGGCATTATAGAAATATTTTCAATTTAGAAAGATAGGATTGTAAAAAAAAAATGTGATTTTAGCCTATGGGGAATTGTCAGAAAGTAGATTAAAACAGGAGTAGGATATGTGAAAATCCATGGATGGGTCCATCCATAGAATTCTAGTCTGAGGTAAAGACACTCTTACTTCTCTGCTTCCACCTGCTTTTTCCTTTCTTGGGTAACACTCAAGAGTTCAGCTTCGCCCTGACTGGTTTGGCATCAGCCTGTGGACTCAAGGGTCCTAGGTTTGATTCCGGTCAAGGGCAAGTGCCTTGTTTGTGGGCACATACCCAGTAGGGAGTGTGCAGGAGGCAGCTGATCAATGTTTCTCTCTCATCAATGTTTCTAACTCTCTATCCTTCTTCCTTCCTCTCTGTAAAAAATAAATTAAAAAATATATATTTTTAAAAGAGTTCAGCTTCCAGGTCCACACATGGGGCTCTGAATTTCAGCTAGAACTCCTTTTGCTAGCAATTTATTCCCAAGCAAAATTCTTAGCTTATCTCAGTTTTTATTTATTCCTCTGCACAATGACAATAATCATCTTTGCTTTACTAGGCTAGTATTGTAAGGAATTGGAACGATCATTCCCATGATGCATTAACACAGTGCCTCACACAGAGTAAGCACTCACATACGCTAGGAAGTCTCCATTCACTCCGTCAGTCATTCATCTACTTAACCAAATGGCAGAGGGAAGGGAACATGAGTTAACCAAAGTAATGTAACTGGATTATAACATAAGAGTGTTTGAGCATCTGCATTGTACTTGAAAAGTTCCTGAATTCTCTTCCAGAGTGGGTATTAGAGACCAAATCATGCGTCTTCTTTAATACTATTGGTTGGATCTGCAGCAACCTGTCTCCTGTTCATCTACCTCTCACCTCTCCCGCATTCTCCCTACCTACCACCAGTGCTCACACTTTTTTTTTTTTTTTTTTTTTACCTAGGAAGAATAAATTTTGCAATTATACCTTGTTTTCTAGTCCAAGTGACACCATGCTAGAATTTCACAAACCTATGACTGGGGGTCTTCTTTAACTCCCTGGTGCCAAAAGAAATTAAATATCTCAATAAACCTATTTCTAAAAAAAAAAAAAAAAAAACAAGTCCTAAGCTCATGTGTGCCTCCAGGAAAGAGACTATTTGACCCTCCCTGCAACACTAAAGAAATTGGAGGCCCAGAGACCTGGCTGTCTAGTCCAGGGAGACAACCTGTGTGTCTTTCAAATTAGAACAATGACTGGATCAAATAAAAAAGAAAGAACATTTATTCAGGATAGGCTGCATCCATACATGTTGGAAGAAATTGCACACACACACACACACACACACACACAAAGCCCTGTTGGGGGAGATTAGTCAAATAAGTGTTTTGAAGGATATAAATATTAAAGCCTTCATATGTCAACTCATTATTTGTGACTTGTTTTTGCCATCAAAGAGAACTAAAGTCCTCTTTGAAAAAGGTATCTACTCCCTCCTCCTTGCCTTAATCCGTGCTCCTCCCTTCACCTGGATGGGGATGACAATGACAGTGATGACATCACTATAATAAAAGCTGTCATTTATTGAAAGGTTATGTCGTATTAGGCCCTGTGCTAAGAATTTTATGTGCATGATCTCACTAAACGCTTAAAACAGTGACAGGGAGTAACTACAAATGTCTTTCCATTTTCCAGATGATGAAGATGTAAGCACATTTGTTCAGGTAGCCAAATGAGGTTTTTATTTTTTATTTTCCTCCAGAAATATATGTTACTTGATTATCCACTTTCAGTGGCTCTTAAACATGCTTAGAGTCAAACAAATTAGTTTAACAGGCATCTATTGAAGACCTGCATAGTTTTAAAATGTTCAGGACCACTTGGAGTTATAGCAACAGACACTCCATTAGGAGATTAAATAGCTAAGCAGCATAATTGTGTTTATCTCTTTAAAGACATTAATGACATGTTCAATGCCACACAGGCATTAAGCAGCAATGATGGGACCAATGGCCAAGTATCACAGCCCCTATGTCATACATCATGCTTTTGTCATCTTTATTCTCTTTTCCTAAGTCTGTGCTTGTTGATCTTCAGTGAACATCAGTCACATGGGTAGCTTGTCAAAACACAGACTGTTGTCCCACTTTCAGAACTTTCTACTTGGACAGTTTGGGATGAGGAGAGTACAGAAAACTCCCTAGTAAGTCAAATACTTCTGACCATGAGGCCATACTTTAAGAAGCCCCAACCTAATAGAATCGCCCTTGTTTTGCACCTGGGAAATGGGATAACTGCAGGATCACAGAGAGGTCTTGCAAGGATACAAATAGGGGAGGCTAGGGGAAAGTCAATGGGGGGGAGAAGATATGTACTAATATATGTAATACTTTAAACAATAAAAATATTTTTTTAAAAAGACTTAGTCTATAGAAGGCTCTTACAGGCAGAGGAAATGTTTAGCATATCATGGCCTTGGTCATCATTGTGATTGTATTTATTGTTTGAGGCCAGGCTGACATTTCATTCAACAATCTAGCCAGAATAATTACCCTGTCTACATCCCAATATTGCCTTCGCATCACCCCACATCTATGATTACATTCTATCCTATGCTGATTATACAGGTGTCTATCTTTCATAGACACTACAAGGCAATAAACACCTGTATGTATTTTGGATTGTCTCCTGTTTTCTATCTCGCAGTGCCCTTACCACAGTGCTCTTCAAGCATCCCCTGACTTGCTTGTTGCTTTATAATGAAATGATTCAAAAGCAGAGAGTGAGACAAGGAGAAATTTAAATTATATTTAAATTATATTATTAGATTCCATTTAGCAGGAGATTTAGTAAGATCCCTTAGGTATCGCGCTTCAGTCGAATGCCAGCCCTTCTTTGTTGCGCTGAGCTAGAGAGAGCCACGGAAGGAGAGATAAATAGTCGATGTAATTACAGTGACATAATGGTTAAACTTTTATAGCTGAGGGGAGCAGCAAATAGGATTTTAAAAATCAAATTAAAACTGTCATTCCACAACATTAAGTTTCCAGAATTTTCATTTTTTAATATTAATAATTTTTTTCTTCAGAAAGGAACAAACAATGCCAATTCTACTGCTACAATGCTCTTAATGAAGAAATAAAGAATAATTAATCATTGCATAATTAACACAGTACGGTTAAGCATGTTTTAATGATTTTGTATAATAGCCTCTCATAACTAGATACTTGTTAATTATAGCAAAAAAAAGCACAAAAACAGCACACACACACACACACACACACACACAAACAAAAACCACAAACAAATAAACAAAAAAACGTGCTAGGAATCATTAATGAAGATGTGTAAACTTGACCTGAAATTTATCTATTTTATTCTTTTATATAAAGTGTTAACACAATTTCTTGGTATATTTTGGCATTGGTATATTTTGGCAGTGATTCCAGTGCCCACTTAGGTTTAAAAACCACTATTCTAGAATATTCTTGTTGCCTAGTCAAGCCTTAATAATTTTTTTTATTATTTTTACTCATAGCTGAATACATTCCTAGCTCATATGGCCAATGCATCATGCACATGAAAAAAAAAAAAAAAGAAAGCACATTTTACATTAAAAACAAAACAAAACATACTATCTCCAAATTGTGGTTAGTAAACGTCTGTTATTTCCCCTTTCTTTTCTTAAAACTATCAGTATCAAGTTTCAAAGGATGTTTCAAAGTCTGATCTTTGTTTCTTGCTTGATGATATATGGAAAGCAAATAGATATATGTCTCTCTTCACACTGCCTGTTTCCCCCCTGGGTTTCATGACTTCTTAACTTTAACCATATAAGCTATTAGTCTTCACCTTTTAAAGTGTGATAGTACAATCCTTGGAATCCATTCTCATACAAAATTTGAGTCTCATGGAACTTAACTATCACCCTTCTTCGGATCTTTTCTAGCTCCTTTTTCTCATTCTTGACATGTTTTGATTACTACATTATTTTATATATATGTGAACCAAGTATACAGTCTATTTCACTTATAAAATTACATATCACTGCTCCATTTCTAGTACAGACTTCAGGGAACCCCTTCTTTTTCTTTTTCTTTTTTATCCTCACCCAAGGATTTGTTTATAAATTTTAGAGAGTAGAAGAGAAAGAGAAACATTGATTGTTTTCCTCTTATACAAGCCATGACTGGGGATCAAACCTGCAACCTTTCAGTGTATGAAATGATCCTCCTACCAACTGAGACACCAGGCCAGGGTTGGGAACCCTTTCTTGATTCATCATGTAAAGCTTTTCTACGTTTTCCTGGATTAATTTTAAACTTTTCTCTGCTGAGGCTCTTAATTTTTTCCTAGATACCTGGATTCTTTCGTTGCTTTGCCTCAATTAATTTAGCATTTCAGTTCCAGAAGACATTAGACATCACTTATCTGACTCTTCTCTTTCCAAATAATTTATATCTCATCATTTCTCATCCAAGCAAAAAAAATCAGCATATACCAAAAAGTTTAGCTAAATGGGTACTGTTGTAATATTGTTCATAAAAAAGCATTTGGAAACATCTGGCTGTCCACAAAGAGGAGAATGGATGACTCAATTGCAATGCTACCTTCTAATAGAATACACTGAAACATACCAGCATAAAAGCATTCTATAGAGAAGGGCAAAAGTAGGTTAATAATAATGACAAGTAATATAATAATTAATAAATAAACAATAACATAAGAATAAACTGATTCCCATACTCACAACCGTAAGGCTAACTTTGTCTAGCCCTAGATAGGGTAGGATCTTATTGTATGACGGTGTAATATGGGAAAGTTACATTATAGTCTTTACATATTCTATTTTACCTGGATAACCTAATTTATTGATATAGAACTTTAAGCTCTTCCATCAAGATCTTGATCTATATGGCTGTCAAATAGAAAGATCCCATCTCAGCATGCTGATGCATGAGAAAGCAGCACAATTTTAACTCCAAGAGTGTTGAAGAAAAATGTAGATGCCTTTACTGAAATGTTGGCATATACAAAGAAATTGATGGAAAAGTGCATGTCACAACATCCAGCAAGATGCCTTATGTTTTCACACAGTAAACTTTCCTAAAACCCAAATTCTACCCCATGTAGCAGTTACTCTATTTTCTTTTTTCCCAAAGTCCTCTTAAATGTCTTCCCCTGTATCTGTATTTTTTCTCCTAACTTTCCCTTCCCTTCCTAACTAATTTTTCACTAAGTAAATAAAATCTAAATATATTATCTTCTTACTGTTTACTTGTATCTCCACATATTTGGATTGAGAAGCAGACAAACAAAAGACATTCTTTAATACTCTGCAGAAAAGGGTGAAAAGGAAAGAGAATAAATTGCGCTGATTTATTACTAAAGGTCCTTAACATTATACTTTAAGGTTAATACAATAAACCCCTTTTTAACCACCAAACACCAAAAGATGAAGTTCGCAGTTTCCACTATGTCCATGGCTCTGTCTGGGGAAGTGTTCCTTGCTTCTACCTCTGTGTCTTTGCTTTGGATCAGCTACTCAGGATGAAGCATGGCTTGGACAATAGATTTCATTTCTCATGGGGGGTGACAACTGGAGAGCTTTCCTAACCCTACACATCCGCTTTCATTTGTAGCCAGGGCTATGGAAATACCAAAAACCAGACAGACAATATCTAGCTCATTCACTTGCATCTTATGCAATGGGAGTGGGCTGGCTCCAGGAAACATCACCAGAGGCACTTCATCACTTACAGGGTGGGCACCACTTAGCGGATCACATCCAAATGCTGGCAACCAATGACAATGCTACAGCCCAAACAATGCCTAATAAATGGGAATAAAGAGCAGTAACACAACAGTAATCACAGCCTCATCAAGTTCCCCAAGACAGTTTAGGAGCCATCATAAAAAATTCATTGTTTCCCAACATCTCTTTAATAATCTTGAGTTCCAAAAAAATTCTTGGAGGGATAAAAAAAGGAGTGTAGCATGTGTCCCACTGGCCTCGAGTGTACCTAAGGAAGAATGGGCAGAGCACAAAGTAAAAAAACTGAAATCATACCAAATCTCAACTTTCAAACACACGGACCTCAGAGCTGCTGTTTCTTTTACAACAACACCAAAATGTGTGTTTTTTTTTTTAAGTTTCTTATTGGATATATTTTGCCTTAATAAAATAACCCAACATTTCTTGTTCTTTCAAAACTTTTACATCTCCTAAGTATACAAACACCAAATAAATGTAGCTGTAAAATCAAAGCAACATATAATTGAAATATGTTTTCAAAAACAGTAAAGACTTTATAATAAAGACCAATGGTGTGCATAAAACTCATAGAAAGCATGCCAAAAAGAAAAAGGAAGCTCCTCATTCCTAATTAGCACCAATTCCCTTAACCATTTCATTCATTCCTGCCAAGCTAAGTGCTTTTAAATGAGAAACATGCCTTAAAGGAAAAACATACCTTTTAGCAATCACTCTTTGGAAATAGGACCTTTATAATGGTATAATTTCTGATATATTAAATAAAAGTCCTCATTATAGTCATCTAGGAAAAAAAGACTTTACTCTTTATTCTATCTTAAACATAAAGGGTATTACAAAGAAATAAAGTTTTCCACTCAAGAGCTTGCAATTTGCAAGTGTCAATAAATCTTATTAAAATTCATTTTATGATTTTCCATTTCTCTTGCAATTTGACAGACTTAGGGACTAAGGGTTTGACTATAGAGCTCAAAACACTAGTAAAATAACTTTCAATATTACAGAATATTTAACAACATGGAGCAAAATTAAGTGAATAGATAGGTACAAATATTTTTATTACATTTCTGATAACATTTAAACTAGTTCCTATGACCCATGAGGAATGAATTGATCTGACATCTTCTGCTCTCACACCTTTAGCCATATTGATTCCACTCTCAACATAATGATCTTCTTTCTGTTCCTTGATCTAGCCAAGAACATGCCTCCTTGAGTCCTTACCATTCAGTTCCTAGAACCTCTATCCATGAGGACCTTCCTGGATCATTTTATCTAAATGAAACACTTATTCTTTACTTCCTATAAGATTTCTGCTTTTATTACTTCAGCAGAAGCAGCCATTACTCTAATAGTCTAGTTCTTTTTTACCATATTTATTGGACTCTCTCTTTCTCCCTCCCTCCCTCCCTCCCTTCCTCTTTCCTTTCCTCTTTTAATGCAACCCCCATAAGAGGAAGAGCCTTACATTTCCCAACTCCAGTAAATCCATGAAGAATGCTTGAGAGAAAATGGAGAAATATAAAACAAGGGCTAGATAGTTCCTGACCCAGATAGAATTTACTCTATGTGGGAGACAGGCTAGCTGGATGAAGGAATGACTTTGGCATAACTCATCATGGAGTTCCCATTTCATTTCCAGGTGGAGCACAGTGAGGAAGAGAGACTTTCTCTGTGTACTCAGTACCAGAGATGTTTCTGACACAAATGGCTTTCTTCTCGAGCTTTGTTGGAAACTTTGAATAAGGCAGCTCTTAGGTGGGCAAGGTCTGAAGAAGGCAGCTCTTCCTGAAACTGCCCTTTCCCTCCTTTCACCCTTTCTCTCCTTGTCTCTGCACACTGTGCTGTGATCCTTGGAAGCTCTTAAGTCCATATTCACTATGCCAGCTGATCTCTAGAAGTGCAAACCCTTCACTGCTTAATATTTATTGTAGAGAATGGCTTTTCTTTTTTTCACGTCAGTCAAGCAACTTGTACTAAATATCTCTGAGGAAGGAAAACCATGAAAGGATCTTCCTATTTTATTTTGAATTGATTTAGCAGGCAAGTCGTAAATGTGTGGATCCAAGATCTTTTCCCTTCTATACTGTCCCAGCTGAGGTAGAAAAAGTGGATGTCACTGCCATAGCAGACTCTTCAGAATGTTAGCTTGTGACAAATTTAGGATTTTCATTCTAGAGAATTGATTCCAGGACAGTTAGATAGTTGACAAGTATTTATGGAGCACGAACTATGCATTAAGCATAGATACTGGATAATGGGCAGAATCTGTGGGGTATACTTCATTATCAACACATTAATTATTTTAATGAATGAAGGAGAAAATATCACTGTTTTCAATGATGGTAACACATTTAAGAAACTCAACCTCCATTCTTGGTTTTTGAAACCAACTTACTTAAGAAATAGGAATTGACATATTTTTTATCAAGAAAAAAATTGAGACTCAGTGCTAAGATTTTAATTTTCAAAATTATTTCTATATTGAAAAACTCACTTAACTCTCTGGACAACTTTGGGAGGCAAGTCTCCCCCCCCCCTCATTAAAATGTTAATTCTAAGACTCAAATAGGTTTAGACACCTACCACTGCCTATAAAACTATGAAGTCAAGAACAAGAACCCACACCTAGGCTTATGTGACTCCAAAGACATAGTCTTTAAAAAATATATATTTTATTGATTTTTTACAGAGAGGAAGGGAGAGAGAGATAGAGAGTTAGAGACATGGATGAGAATCATCAATCAGCCTCCTGCATACCGCCTCCTGGGAATGTGTCCGCAACCAAGGCACATGCCCTTGACCAGAATCGAACCTGTGACCTTTCAGTCTGCAGGCCTGTGCTCTATCCACTGAGCCAAACCAGTTTTCACCAAAAACATAGTCTTTAGGTTGATCATATTGTTTGCATGGTCACCATATGATTAGGATGATGTAAAATTATATTTAGTTGAACTTCTACCCAGGGAGTTACATATGAGTTCAGAAGCCAACCTCCAACTGAATACATGTAAGATATTCTTTAAAAAATCTGAAATGTTAGCCCAGCCAGTATGGCTCAATAGATGAGTGTCAACCTATGAACCTATGGTTTGACTCCCAGGTGGGGCTTATGGCCAGGTTGCAGGCTTGATCACCAGTATGGGATGTGCAGGAGGCAGTCAATCAATGATTTTTTTCACATCATTGAGGTTTCTATTTCTCTCTCCCTCTCTCTATGAAATCAATAAAAATATATTTATCAAACCTGAAATGTTACAAGTATTGGCTTGATATAGGATATTATGTTAACTCTACTGAAAAGTTATCTGAAGAGAAAAATATCTGTATTTAGAGTACATAAGGTCAATGCTCAGTTGAACCAATATAGTGGTGATCACTAGTTGCTTACCAACTCCAAGTTCTCCTCTTCTGCCTCAGTGGACATCTAGATTATTTTTCACAGCCTTTGGTTAGCTATCGTTATAGAACAGATCTACCAATGGGCAAACATAAATGAAGTGACTTATTTCCAGACCCAGCCATAAATCTCCTACATGTTTCTCCCACACTCCTTTCCCTATACAACTGGCCAAAATGCAGATGGCCTTGGAAGAAATGCATTGAAGACAGCAGAGATGATCAGCCTGTGTCCCTTTCTTCCCTAGTGGACAGTGTGCAAAAGAACTACCCACTGCTTTTCACCTGTCTAATACAGTTACTGAGAAATACTTTCTTGTAGATATTTTACAACAGTGGCTGGCTTATGTTAACAAACACAGCTAGATGGCATCAGACTTGTTGAACTGTAGCAAAGACTAATATTTCCCCAAGTTTTGGGCTCAGCATCTTCTCCTCCTTAATATCTTTCTTTATCACCTTTGGCACTTCCACTACAGAGCTTTCCTAGTTTCTGCAAAATTTTCCTTAACCTCAGAGGGGATATTTCATAGTCTTCTAAAATTTTCTGTTTTGGGTTTCAGAAGCATCGAGCAATTAACCTTGTGAACTCTTATTTGAGCAGATGCCAGGAGAACTCTATCCACTAGGTGCCCCAGAAAGGCCTGACCTTGGCCCTGAATACATTTCTCTACCTTGCTTAGCTTTCCTGAGTAATCTCTGCTAAGGATTTTTCTGTGTTTCAAGTGTGGATGATGCTTCCTCTCTTAAAGTTGCTAATCTGAGACTTGCTTTTGTGTATAGGAGGCATTCAACACATATTTCATAAAAAATTTTATGCCTTTAATAGGATTGAGCTACAATTCTAATGATATTAAGTTTGTATAACACCATACCCAAAGTAAGGCTAAATCAAAAAATCTCAAAAATTTACACAAAGAACCCTAACCAGTTTGCCTCACTGGATAGAGCATCGGCCTGCAAACTCAAGGGTCCCAGGTTTGATTCTGGTGAAGTTCATGTACCTTGGTTGTGGGCACATCCCCAGTGGAGAGTGTACAGGAGGCAGCTAATCGGTGTTTCTCTCTCATTTATGTTTCTAACTCCCTATTCCTTTCCCTTTCTCTCTAAAAATAAATAAAATATATTTTAAAAATTTACACAAAGGCATAGCCAATGGTTCAGTGGTTGAGCATAGAGTTATAAACCAGTAGGTCATGGTTCGATTCCAGGTCAGGGCACATGCCTGAGTTGTGGGATTTATCCCAGGTATGGGACATGCAGGAGGTGGCTGATTAATGATCATCTCTCATCATTGATATTTCTATCTCTCTATCCCTCTCCCTTTCTCTTTGAAATCAATAGAAATATTTAAAAATAAAATAAAAAGGGTTTGCTAAACAAATGAGCAGTAAAATCTCTTTTTACAAAATTGATACAAAGGTCAAAGAAGTATACCTGCCTTACTCAACTGTAGTCCAAAGTCAATTTGATTTTTTTAAACAAACAAATATTCTCATAGGTGAAATTCATAGGGTCAGGGAGATGTCCTTAATCTTTTGTTAAGATGACATGGGCTCAGAAACTTGGCCATTTTTTTGTACCTTCGTGGAAAGCAAACTGAGTATCATAAACTTGCCCAAGTTGGTTTATCTGAAAATAGTTTATTTTAGTGTGTGTCCATTCTTTATTTAAAAAATGAATGAAATATTACTTCTTGGCTAATTTTAATTCCAAGTCAATAACGGGTAGAATGAGGCAATAAAAGGTCATCTAAAAGCATGGTGGATTAGACATTAGCATCCATGTTAGTTGTTTTGACCCTGAATTTCTACTTTTAAGGTTTAGCTTCAAAGATTTCCCTATAGGAGAGTGTTGTTTTGTTGTTCACTTTTATAGCTTTGTGGACTATCACTCTACTTGAATTTAGTTACTTATTTGAAGCCTAGAGCCCTCCTTCCCCAGTTGAAAGCAATTGCAAACATTCTGCCACCTTTCCTACTTCTACTGCTTAATACGGACACAATGCTGGACCTCAGAACCAACTTTTACAGCACATTCCTTTCCTTTCCAGACACCACAATCCCTCTGGATGGATTTAGAATATAAAGACCCTAATCATTAGCACTGTTTCCAATTCAGGAATTTTAAACATCTACAAGCTAAAGTTGTATCTACAGAGAATGGTCACACTCTACTTCCATTTCTTGTAGTTTATTTTTTCTCAAAAGAGAGAAGAATTTGACTCCATATATTATAGTTGTCCAAATAAAACTAAAACCCTCCACACAACAAAACCCCTCAAGCAAAAACAAACAAACACAAAAAGAGGAATGAGACTCAGGATAGAATATGGTTGGCATTTATATCCATTATCAAGTTTCTTAGAAGCTTCTCACTATATCTATTCACTCAGCAGCTTTCTTATATAGTAAATTTTTTGTACTGTGAGGCACAATATAACAATCAAATAATAGATCAAAACAGTAAGCTTTTACAGCACAACATTTCAGCAAGAAGCATGTTTCTCTCCGTATAGGGACCCACCACCATGTAGAAATCATATTTCAGATCAGGGAGCAAAGTTTTCCAACACAGGTTTGACTACCCTTGCATGAGACTTCCATCAAATAAAACCACATGTATGGTTGCTATATGCAACTGCTGTGCAATAGAAATATAATGGGAGCCATAGATGACCTTACTGTTAACAGTATATTTGATGTAACCCAACATATCCAAAAGACAATAATTTCAATATGTAATCAATATTTTAGAATGTATTAATGGGCAATTTTACATGCTTTTTTCATATGAAGTCTTTAGAACCTGTTGTGTGTTTAGTGGTACCATATCGGAAAGCCAAGCTCCATACGCTTTACGCTTTATTTGAACACAGTATCACATGCCACCCTCCTGAAATGCTCCGCATTACCACTTAAACCTTCACTTACCCAGCTCTGTTCACACTCAGAGCTCAGAACTAGTTACTCAGCACATATTTACTGAGGACACACCTTGGTCCAGGCAGCGTTCTAGGAGCAGGAGATAAAAACAAGGTCAAGTCTCCGCCCTTGAAAGCACAGCCAATCCAAACATCACTTACCCAGAGAAACCTGTCCTGATACCTTGATAGAGAGAATCTGTCCCTTTGCCGTATGCTTTCACATACTACTTCATAGTACGTTTTCTAGTTTAAATTATTTTCCCAATATTTGTGTGTGGTTTTTTGTAATAGCCTGCAAAGATCCATGAAAGTAAAGACAAACCTGCATCCTAAGGCCTACCCAGCATGGTCAGTGCCTGGCACAGAGCATATGTAAGAAAACACTTGTGGAATATAAGGGAAGAGGGAGGGAGGGGGGAAGGAGAGAGAGATGGGATATGCATTGGTGAAAGGTGAGACCGCTCTTTCCAAATATCAGCAATGTTCATTAGCTAAATGGCAGAGCCAGCTACCATAATTTACCACCCTCTCCCTTATTTATAGGCAGCCCTTTCTGATTTCTTCCAAACTCCACAGCATCGGGACTCCATACATTGTATTTCACTCACTCTTTTCCTGGATTTATTTCAACAACATTTCAAATCTGGATATGACCTAAAGATATGGATGAAGGGGCTATATATTTTATAGTCACTCCAGTAAATTTTAAAAAAGCTTTCCTTCCCAGTTTGCATTGTATCGCATGCATTTGTAAGAATATAAATGGGTTTCATCACTGTCCTTTGCCAAGGATCAACAGCATGTGAGCAGTCCACACTCAGCTCTAATAATAAAGATATGTGCGTATTTCCCCACTAGTGGCTAGTGGCCTAGTCACTCATACTGATTTAATTTGTGGATGGCCAGAATAGCTTTTGGGAGCTAACTTTTTTATTTCATTTCAGCTAGCACATACATATGCATATCAGGCATTTTCAAATTTATGTTTCCATCCAGAGCTTTGAAATGCTTCATGATATATATTGGGTTTTCAAATCTCTTTCCTCCAAATCCATATTTTACTCACTCCCTCATTTACTCCATCAATCTATACATGCAGCTAAGTTTGTCAATGTCCTGCTAAAACTATTTGCAGCCCTCCATTCCCACCAACCCTTACATTGCATCAGTGCAGGCTGTGCTGACACTGAAATTCATGGTAAGGCAGGGAAGCAACAGGTGATTGGTTGCTTCTTCTGCTTCTAGGAAGAACATGTGTTTTCACTGTGGTCCAGGTGTCTCCAGCAGGGACATCACAAAGGATCTTGTGGGGTCTCCCCACACCTACTAAATCAGAAGATATGGGGAAGGGACCCAGGAATCTGTTTCCTGGAACCTTCCAGGGGATACTGATGCACATGCTAATACACAGTTTGAAATCCACTGCTCTCAGCCAGTCTCTTGCTCTGTGGCTGTGCAGAATTATCAAAGAGACAAAGTGAATAACCCACTGTATGCTTACTTTTAGAAGCACAATGTTGTACCATGACAGAGCAATTTATTTATAGGGCACATTTACATCTTAGGGTGATTTAAAAACAAACTATAAAACTGCCCATTTGGCATGGCTCAGTGGTTGAGCATTGACCTATGGACCAGAAGGTCGGGCATGTGCCTGGGTTGTGGCTTGATCCCCAGTGTAGGGCATGCAAGGGGCAGCCGATCAATGATTCTCTCTTATTTATGTTTCTCTATTTCTTTCTTTCTTCCTCTCTGAAACAAATAAAAATCTATTTAAAAATTATAAACCAAAATAAAATTTACAAAGAATGCCACAAGCATTAATAAAACAAGAAACTCTTAAAAGCGAAAATCTGTCCAATGCCATTGGACAGGGGAAAAGAAGTAAGGGGCACTATTTTGAAATCTACAACATTTCTGAAAGTGAAACATCAAGTTGTCTTTCGGTTCTTGTTTACAGTATTTTTAGATGGCCCTCTGCATGCTATGCTTTCTTTTAGACATACTGCCAACTTCTTGTATGTGTCATCTGGTTTTGGAAATACGGTTTCTCATGATTTTTTAAGCATTTCACCATTTCAATTGGCACATTGATGCTTTCTACATCTGGATGTTCCTATGATGGGATGGACTTAAAATCTACATTTAAAAGCATATCGAATGATTACCAATATTTAATTCCATTTTCCTTCAAAAAGAAATCATTAAAGCTTCTATAGCCATCTTCCTTGCCACCCCATAAATTAAATTTCCTGTTTGAAAGACTGTATTCTAGGATTTCTAAGGCTTCACATTTTCAAATTTAAATTCAAAGGAGAAGAAAGGAAGGCTATGGAATGAAATGATTTGTCCTGGGGGCTTGTTCTTTTTAAAAAAGGAGATAAACTGAGCATCACTGGGGACATGTGGGGGGGGGGTGGTAAGGAGAGGGATCATATGAGTTGGCTGGCAACCTTTTCTTATTTTCTCATGCGATTACATATTGCTTTGGGGTTTCTATTTCAAGTACCAATCATGTACTATTTTTTTTCTACAATACAAATGTCTTCTAGATGGCTTGGATATCGTTTTAATTCTTTTTAATAAAAATCATTTCCCACCCTTATACTTTGATCGTGTTTCCCCCAAAAGGTTCAATCTATTAAACCAAAGTACCCTTTTATCCTCAAATGGCCAGATGACTTCAGAAAGTCCATGTCACACTGGGAAGGATCGGGCTGTGCAGGCTGGGAGGCTGTCTGAGGGCATGAACCTGGGAGTCCAATTACACAGGCATGAATTTAGTGCTGTGGCTCACTTCCTGGATGACCCGGAGCAATTCCTTAAACTCCTGTCTGAGCTTCCTCATCTATAATACGTTTGTAATTTATTTAGCCCTTGAATTGTTGTTAGGGAAGATTAAATAAGTCAGGGAATGATGCCTAATACATAATACAAGATATGTATTGATGATATTTCAATAGAACTGATTCATCTCTGAAATGATGCCTTGATAAGAAGCTCTTTCAGTGAAGCAGTTCCATAAACTTGTCAAAATAAGTGATGGACAAACAGTCGGTGGGTCCAAGGAGATTCTAGGAGGGGGTTCTCTTGGGAAGCCAGAAATAGGAATCACTACATTCCCGACTTTCAAGCATTCCTACCTACAGGGGCCCTCCACCTCCTGCTTCTTTCACATCCCGTCCAGCACTACAAGATGACCCCAGCATCATCAGTACACAAGCGTAAGCAGAAGAGTTTCGACTGTTCATGGGTTTGTAGGCAACACACAATTCTCTTCTGATTTCTTCCCCCAACTAATGGAGAAATGGTACCTTGTGATACCACACAAAATTGAAATGCTTGGCTTTTCTTGTTCTGAAGAACTCTGAAGGGGCTGGGTGGAGGAAGGCAGAGGGGGTAAGTGGGGGTATATATGAAATACTATCAATAATAATAACAACAAAAATCCTGCAAATAAGGAGATAAACCTCCACTTCTACTTCCTTTGTTGGACAGTTAGAATAAATTTAACTTGTCAAAAAAAAAACAAAAAAAAAACAACCACCGGAATTTTATGATATAATAGACAGCAGTTTAACCTCATAATTATACCTTTTACTTTTTTAAAAATGTATGGATACTTGCTGAAACCAGTTTGGCTCAGTGGATAGAGCATCGGCCTGTGGACTGAGAGGTCCCGGGTTTGATTCCGGTCAAGGGCATGTACCTTGGTTGAGGGCACATCCCCAGTAGGGGGTGTGCAGGGGGCAGCTGATCGATGGATCTCTCTCATCGATGTTTCTAACTCTCTATCCCTCTCTTTTCCTCTATGTGAAAAATCAATAAAATATATTAAAAGAATAAAAAAATAAATATATGGATACTTAATATATACTTAGTACCATAATATAAAAATAAAATCTAATAGACTAAAGATCTATGTTAGAAATACAAGTGTATACTATATTCTTTTATATATTATATATACTATAAGTCTACATTTAAGTGTATATCCATTTATATATTTTATATAATAGATGCATAAAATTTATAAAACTAGTGACTGCTCATTGTAGAAAATATTCTGCATGGCTTTATGAATACTTCTACCTATACATTTATAGTAATACACTATTACAAAATTTGGGTCTACATAGCCCACTGTCCTTATTTATTAGGGTTTAAAGAGGTACCAGTAATAACAACACTCTCTTCTCCTCTTGAGTACTAAACTAGTAATTAAGATGCAGTCAAAAGCTGTAGAGTATTAAACAGGGGAGCCTATGTCGATACTCCTCTCTTTCCATAAAAAGAAACTTGCATCACACCCCCTCCAGTGCCTTGGTTACTTGTCGCTGGGCGGAGTAACTCGCCTGCTTAGTGAAAATGGGAAAGGAAGTGTACACAGTCAGCTTCCTCCAGCCACGCAGGGAGGCTGGGCGGCTCCAGTCTACCTGGGCCCCAGAGCCTGCTTTTCACTGGAGGAGGGAGATGCCAAGGGGGACAAGGACTATTATCAGGAAGCTACTATTTTGGTCTCTATTATCTGTCTCCCTCTGCTGGTTTCTTCTTCAGGTTGGGGATAAACTTGGGCTATCCTTTGATCCTTCCTATGTCCTTGGAAAGACCCAAAATGCAATTCTATAATTTGCTTGTTGCCCTTAACATACTGAGAATTATTTTTCTTAGTGGTTACATATTCCTTCTTCTAAAACATCGCCTTCAATGGTTATTCGGTGATTTCATTGTATGATGCTCCATAGCTTACTGAAGCAGTCTCCCATTAATAATTTTTTTAATTAAGCTACTGTAAGAAAGGAAAAAAAAAAACAACACAAACAGACATATGCTATTTTTCCTATGCCATTTTGTTCATTCCCTGAAGATGTATTCCTAAAAGAAGGCTAGCTGGGTCAGCATATACCAACGTTTTAAATTAGGTTTTATTTTGCTTTATGTATACAGTGCCAAGTTGCCCTCCAGAGAACCTGGGTCATCTTATGTTCCCCGTGCCCGGAGGGAAAGAGAGTACCTGTGTGCACACTCCCGAGAACTAAGGAACAGGATTAAAATCGTATGTCAGAGCTCCTTCCTGCGGTTTGGCAGGCTTCAGGTTGCGGAGAGGGGTCAGGTGCATCCTTGGTTGGCCAGGCCCCGTTTCGCTGAGATTTGCCCAAGTGTGAAATGCCAGATTTCCTTAAATCAAGTTCCCTAATCTCTTAACATTACACAGATGAGCATTTAAGCACCCATTTTGGGATTAAGACAAAGGCAAACATCATTGCTCCTGTATTTTTGAGGGGGGAGAGGGGCAGAAACCGAGGAAACCAGCTGAGGAATGAAAATGGCAACTAAGCATCCGGCACCAGGATAGAGCCAGCAGCAGGCCAGGTGAGAACTGTAATTGGAACCCATTTGATAGGAATATAGGTGTTCCGCTGTATTTTTCAGTGTTTTGGTTTTTTTTTTCTCCTCCCCTTTTGGTGAGACCTTTTGGAACCCTGGATAAAGTTGACATTTGCTTCTCATGAAACTCCTTAAAAAGACAACAGGCAGTTAGGACTACACAAATAAACACAGCGCGATCTTGGCCACAGGATGGCACTCCGGGAGCATACAAGTGCAAGAGCACCCTTCAGCCCTGGAAAAGGGCTCTCTGTCCCCTGGGAGGCTCTGAGAAACACTAATCACGGCCCCACCTAAAGTCCAACTAAAAGACCAGCACCTATGGAGGGAGGAGTTCAGGGTGACTCGAAAGTGAGTGGCGTTTTCTCTACTCAGAATGCCCGGGGCTCTCTCAGTGTGTCCCTGTCCAAATGCAAGGGAATCCCTAGATCACCTGACCTCTCCTCCTTCTCCCTTCCTTGAGGGTTAGACTGTGGAGAGCAAAAGTACTCCTATTGCTTCATGGGAAGCAGATCCATCCCGGAGCTGAATTCATCGGGAAATGAACCACTGAACTGCCTGTGAATCAAATGGTAAAATGCATTTTGCTATCGTTAATAGTTACAAGTACCCAAAACATTAGTACTGTTTTTCTTTCAATATAATGAATACCCCACTGTGTGTGAGCGAGGTTAACGAGTTCTAAAGCAGTTGCAGGTAAATCACATAGGAGTTTTTTTCCCCCCATATTCAGAAAATTGACACTGTCTTTATTATTATGGTTATTATCATTAATTGTTTATCATTCAAGTGTGTTGTAGAAAGAAAAGTACCTTAAGCTTTAAATGTGAAGACTTCTGATGCAATCACCTGAACATTAAAAGAAGACATAGAAGATGATGTAAGTCCTTGGCAGACAACAGGTGCTTGGGCATTTAAGTGAACCTTCAGTAAACAATAAATAACAGTAAAACGATTTAGATTAATGTCACATCAACAATTTTCACTGATGGAAAGAAAGAGGAAGGCATCCCAGGCAAGGTCATGGGGGAGGGGTGTGGATAATAAGAGGATCCTGTGGGTTCAAAGTGAACTCCTGTCAAGGAATTGCTGGAAAATAATTCAAGGTGTCAAGTATGACAAAACAACAGAAAGCCTTGAATGCCAAGCGATAGGTTTTTGCGGAAGTAGCCCGGACACAGCACAAATGCCTTGAGCAGGGATGCTGTGTGCTGGAGATGCTGTTTTGAGATTGATCAGGTATCAGTGCAGAAACACTGGCTTAGGAACAAGGGGAGAGGTGGAGGGGAGACAGAAAGCATGAATGTGTGAGGAGAATACTGCAGTTGATTAATGTAACAGGGGCTCAGAGGAGAGTGGAAATGGAGAAAAATCTGCAGGTTAGAGCGAGCCTGGGAGAAATATGGACTGTCCAGACCAGGTGACTAAGTGAAACTAGCAATTCAGCCTTCAAACTCACACCTTCAGCTCTCCCAGCATCTGAGCACAATCTCCAGTCCCTTCTGCTCTCTACAATAATTCCTTGAGCTCATTGCCAAGGACCCATTTTTCTTCTTCTACAGTCCCCTGCAGTCTTCCTTTTCCCACTCCACAGAGAGTCATCTTTAGAAAATATTCACGTCCCTTCCCTTCAAATTATTTGGCAAAACCCTGGATGAACTCCAACAAGCTATCCGCTTGTCCCCACCCCAACTGCATCTGCGCAGATTAATAGTGATGGGGCTTATCCAACCAGACAGAAGGCGTAAATCCAGAAGACATGACCTGACATGGCACAGAAATTTTACTACATGTTTTTGCTATGCTCTATCTTAGCAATGATGGCAAGCATGTTCATATGCCCCCCCTCCTTTCATCTGATAATCTTACCTTATCCTCTATGTGTGTGTGTATGTGTGTGTGTGTGTGTTTATTGATTTTAGAGAGAAAAAAGGGTGAGGGATAGAGCGACACAATTATCAATGAGAGACATTGATCAGTAGCTTCTTGCAGGTCCCTAATGGAGATTGAGCCAACAACATGGGCATTTGCCCTGATTAGGAATTGAACCAGTGACCTCCTGGCTCATAGGTTGACACTCAACCACTAAGCCATACCAGTTGGGCATTGCATTATTCTCTTTAAGAATCTCTAGAAACTGTGATATGGGAAATTTACCCCAAATCTAGAAATCCACATGTCTGCATCCATTTTTTTCCTGCTCTCTTAGTACACTGGGGGGGGGGGGGGGGGAATCTTCCATTAAATGCCAAAAATTTTACATGTACATTGGATTTGAGCCCTGTCCCATCTTAAAAATGTATCTTTTGCATTTTTGGACTCATGTTCTATAATTGGTATTTCCCATCCACACACAAAACATTATCTAGAATCTCACTTATTTAATCACCAAAGGTTTCATGCATACTTACTATGTATCGGGAATTCTATGACTTAGGAATACAATTACACACACACACACATACACACACACACACACACACAAAATAACAACAAACAAAAACATGAATTCTATCTACACTATGCTAGTGAGAAATCTAGTCTTATCCTATCTAATAAAAAGGAAATATGCTAATTGACCCTCATGCTGTCACAAAGATGGTAGTGCCCACAGCCAATAAGGAGGGAATATGATAATTGACTCCCCTGTCCTCAAAGATGGTGGCTCCTATAGCCAATAAAAAGGGAATATGCTAATTGACTGTCACACCCTCAAATATGGCGGCGCCCCCAGCCACAAGAAAGCAGCATCTAGTCCCCTCAGCCCTGCTGGGGCGGCAGGCTTGTGGCAAGGCCAGGCCCATGCACCTGCCTCTGGAGTGCCCCAGTCCACTCAGCCCCCCAGCTGCCCAGGGCTGGCCTGAGGTGCAGGCAAGCCTTGGATTATGGCTGCCCAGCCACCCATGGCTTCCTAGGCTCAGGTAATCAGGGCTGGCGATTTGTAAGCCAAAGGGAGAAGCCCTCAGAAGAAGCTATCGGAGCGTAGGTTTTAGACACTGTGACCCAAGTCTTCAAACACTGATTTGTTTTGAAATGTATCTGAGACCCACTTCTGCTAACTTTCATCAACCTTTTCTGCTATGTTCCTGGAATAACTCTTTCACATGAGCCCACAATTGTGATGTGTCTTGATGAGTAAAAGTCAAGTATACATATGCAATGGAATACTACTCAGCCATGAAAAAGATGAAGTACTGCCATTTGCAACAACAGAGATGCACCTTGATGCCAAGTGAAATAAGTCAGACAAAAAAGGCAAGAACCATACAATTTCACTCATACATGGGATATAAAACTGAAAGCAACAAACCAACAAACAAGATAAACAAACAAATCTCCCAGACAGAAAACTGTATGGTGGTTATCAGAGGGGAAGGAGGATGAGGGGAGTCAGTAAAGAAAAAAGAGGGTCAAATACATAGTGATGGAAGATTTGACTTTGGGTGGTAAATACCCAATGCAGTGTGTAGATGATGTTTTGTAGAACTGCACGCTTAAAATCTATATACTTTTAGGCCTTAACCAATAAAAAATTTAAAAAGAACAACACCTATATACTTTTATTAACCAATGTCATCCCAATAAATCTACTTTTGAAAAACAAGTTGGTCTTTTCAAGTATTCTGACTTCTAAGGATTGTGTTATTGCCGATGTTCGCTTCAAAGTAGTATGTGGCTTTATTCTGCCCGTGAATAGCACCTTCTTGATGAAACAAAGTATAGTCTGGCCTTTAAAAAATGATGACAAAAACGCCTCAGTTGTTGAGCCTTCAAAAACTTCCCTGCCTCAAGGACATGTTCTTCACTGTTACTGTAATGAAGTCCCTCAGCTCTGGGAGTCAGAGAAGAGGAGAAGAAAAATGAAGGATGATCCAAAAGCTAGAGGAAAAAGAGCAAAGAAACTTCTGTTTGAAAAAGAATTTTGAAAATTGGATTTGTTTGCCCTTAGCCTGGGTGTGAGGCCTTATTAGGAACTGAAGTCCTCATGTTTTATCTGGATACACACAGACAGAGCTGGACTGAGCTACTCCAGGGAACCTGCCTCCTGTTATTTCCAACTCTCCACTTATTACAGTTAGGCCAGCTCTTTGCTCTGTCCCTAGTCCTGTCAGACATTTTAAAGTGCTCTTTACTCGCTTGACAGAAAGCACCTGGGCTCTCTCGAGAATGTTCTCATGGATTTTTTTTAGCCAGGCTCACATAAAAATCATAAGGTTTGTTTTTTTGTTAAAGTACCATTTCACTTTCTGATATAATTGTTTATGAATGTTCAGATCACTCTCTAAATCGTGTCCCTCACGTCAGACTGTCGTACTCGGGCCTGAGTGTTCTGTGGGATAAAAAAGATATATATGAAGAAATGATGCTTCCTTCTTATAGTCACTGATGCTAGCTTTCAATCTCGTTGGAGACCTTTTCTGTTGAGTCACTCTAAAAACAACTCCTTCTAAATGCTTCTTACACTTAGGGGGGAAATGAAACCAAGTGCTTACTTAGCATATTAAGTGACTACATTACATGTTTAACAAGCGTTTTCGTTATTTTTTTAATGGAAAAATTTTTAAACACAATTTCACTCTCAAATAATTGTAACAAAGCAGATTTTTTTGCTTTTAGCCTGAAGTGTAATAAACGCTCTGAGAAACAGAAGTCACCTCGGGGGAGGGGGGGCAGTTTGCAACTCCCATGGAAATGTTGACCCCCCCCTTCACAAATAGATGTAATTTCATAGACAGGTGAGGGCTTTCAGCCTCCCTACACTATATATTTCCAACTGGATCCCTGCTTGATAGTTTCAGGCATTGCTATAAATACATTTGACAACAAAGAGAAGGAGGAGCATTATTTTGCTAAACCCCATAGTTACAGATGCAATCATATGGCCTTCTGTTGTGTGTGTGTGTGTGTGTGTGAGTGTGTGTGTGTGTTTAAGTGTTTGAGTACATCTGCATGGGCAGACAGCTAACTGCAGTTACACTGACTTGTAGAAAAATATTTATCTAATTCCTGCACAAACAGCAAGGTCAGGCTTTTGCATTCCGCCTTCCCTCTCAGGCTGGCAACCTCGCGGCCCACGCGCCGAACTCACAGAGCGGTTATTGTTGCTGTCGCTGATCTGGCACTTAGCATATGCTACCTGGCATTGTTAATTATCTCCTTTATGTACATGTATTATCTGTCCAAGTAGCTGATTCTCCTTGACTGGAAGGACAATATCTTCGGGTGTTTTATAGCGCCGGCACATAGCAATGTACTCTTTGCTGGAGCAGGTTTTCAGCATATGCTCCGGGATGAGCGCGGTGACAATGTAATAAAGGAGAGGCATTATTCAATCTGCCCTGTGACACCAGGCGACTGGGCCATGTTCTGCTATTGTCTACCAGAGAGTTCTGTATACTGTAGGGCCTTAGCGCATGTTCGCAAAAATGTAGGCAATGTTCTTTCAATCCAAGAAAGCTGGTATCCGGCTCTGGAGCTAATTCACATTACATTTTCTTCATTGATACATTTTCTTCTTCTAACAGGTTCTTCCTCACAAAACACTTTTGTCAGGGGTTTGCCATCTGGCTTTCTATCCAAATTACTTGACAAGCTTTGTAAAATGAACATGCCTGGGCCCCACCCAAAATTAAAAATATCAGAATATTTGGAGATAGGATCCAATCGTTTCGTTTCTAGTTTTATAATACTGGTGATTCTGACATGCAAGGAGGTTTTGAATTCATTAAAACTCTTAGTCAAAGACTATTTTCTCGCTAATGTGTAGCCTTTTGTCCCCTCACCTAAACTATTCCCAGACTTTATATATTATTGTAAAACACGTGGAATAATGGTCCATGCAAAGAGAGGAGAGATCAAGTGTATATAACTTATGTGTGTACATGTGTCTGGACATATCTCATTGCCTTCATTGTTTTACAAAAGAATTTGAGGCAGCTTTCAGAATATTTTGAAAGTAAAATCAATATCCAGGGAGTTAAAACTAAACAAATACAAGCATAGAAAATAAATAACTGAAAGGTAAGAGGGTGATATTTGCAAACAGAGGAGCATGGTGTCCTGTTTAAAGGCTTAAGGCAGGCTGGGGATATGTTGGAAGTCTGCATTCTCTCGCAACCAAAGCAAGGGACACACACCATCTTCATAAGTAAAAGCAGTCCATGCTTCCAGACAGCGACGGAGCTTTATAACGAGAAAGATGGTTTGCCGGGATAGACAACATCTCCCACAGAGACATTGCTGTCCACAACAGTGCGTTTTCTCCCCCTATTTCTCAGCGTTTCCCTCGGCGTAGTCTGCTAGGGACTTGACAAAACACAATTTGGCAAAAGCGATTCTGCAAGGAGCCTAAACTGTACAATTATCCAGAAAGCAAATTGTAGAGAATCAATGCCCTTCATTGAGTCTTCTTTAAATATTTTTGCTTGTGACTTTGTGGTTTGGATAACAATCTGTAAGAGTTTAAAATGATCTTCAGATAGGAGGGGCTGGCGTGTCAATATTCTCTATTGCTAATTCAGGGCGCACTCATTTGTTTGACCATCACCTGTATAAACAGATAGTTCTGGCCTTCTGATTAAAAATAAAAATCCAAATTAAGACAGTGCTTGAGATGCTGAAAGCCCATCTCTGGTGTCAACTGGGAAAAGGTTTCTTTACGCTGGGCCTCATTCTTCCTCAGAATACAGTTTTTAGTGAGATTTAATGCTGGACTAAATAGTGTGCGCTTACTACATAACCCGATACACTCCAGAGCTGACCTATGCACCAAAATCTCCCTTAAATAGGATATTCAATAAACCACTGTGTTTGTGGTCCTTACCAGTGTTTCAAATAGCAGTCCAGAGGTTTTGGTCACCCTGAACCTACCTACAATACCTAGTCATGTGGAATATGTGCTTCTGTGATGAGTACACTTATTGTGAAGTTCAACCAAGAGGGAAGGATTTGGATGCAGAGAGGAAGCCAGCCCTTGAGCACAGAATTCCTGGAAACCTGGTTTTCTGCCTCCCACCAGTCACAGGTGGCCTGGCCTAGAGGAATCCGCCTCTGCTCACGTGCAAAAACCAGTGTTTTACTTGGTTTCACGGTGTTGCTTAGCATTGTTGCTAAAATTAAATGTGTGAATGTCAATGAACAGTTTTTATAATGTTGAAACTGTTTGCTAATTGCAGGTATTTGCTCTTCCTTGTGCTCCTTAAGGGTGCTCGCACAGGGATAGAAGAGGAAGACTTGATCTCTTAGGCATCAATAGAAAGCAGCCACCTGCAGGCTCCCAGGATCCCTTGTCTCCCCTTCTCTCTTTATGTTTGCACACAAATGCAATGGCGGCTCTATATTCACAGCCCTCCCCTGATTAGCTCAGCCTTAGGCATAAGCACAAAATATATCACTCCCGCATCATAACTCCAGAACATTCTTCTTACCGCTTTGCTTCTCACTTGCCATGTATGGCCATGGATGTGAGTTTGTTATGTAACACGGTAATCATTATAGGCACTGCTAGCCATCACATGCCTTTCCAACTCTCACCCACAACTGGGCTGTAAGCCCCAGCAATCACGCCATCTGGGTATCGGTGGCATCCCCAGTCCTAGTAAGTGTGTCACACAGAGTAGGTGTTCACTAAAGAGGTGTGGTAGTTCCTTGTTCTTTGGTTCCTGTGAGTATTATCATTTCCATTTTTTCAGGTGAAGACACTGAGGCCCCAAGAGGTGGTCTCCTTTGCCCAAGGTAAGGAGGCTCACACCTGGTAGGGTTGAGAATTGACCCCAGCTCTGTAGAGCTGGCATGGCCTGCTCTATCTATAGATGATGCAGAGACTCTCTGAGGTGCCCTTGGTGCAGCTCAGGGCTTCATGGGTCTCACATCAGTTCGTATTTGTGACACAGTAATTGGATTTATATGTGTCAGTAAAGTAAAATGAGTGATGCCTTTGGTTTGGCTTTAAAAATACAGCATCTTTTCATTTTTTAAAAAAAAATTTATACTTCCTATTATAGCCTTGCACACTGAAGCTGAAATGTCCAAAAATTGACTCTTAGCTGTCTTGTGATTAAAAAGAAAGAATCTAACACTATTGGCCATAAGAATTACAGTATCTATAAACTACCAAAAAAGACTTGTGCTTTTTTTTTCAGAGAAGCATTTCTTTTTCTTATATTGAATCCTTTCTTTCCTCCATGAGCTATAATAAAGAAATGCCGTCCTCTTCTGAAGCCTTGGTGTGGGGGAAACACACACTGGAATTAGTTCCAGTCCAGTCCAGAGGTCTCTGCAAACATCTACCTGAGCCTTGCACTTCCAGATTCTGGCCTGATTTGGAGGGATGGTTCTCTTAGTACACACTTAAATCCTATCTCCTTTGTGCGGAAAAACAAGATTTCATGCACAATCAAGTTTATCTACCCCAAATCAATAAAAGCATTAAGAGAGATATAAAAGAAATACAGTTAACCAATTTAAATATTATTGAAAGTCTCGTAGAGCTACAGATATGCTGAATGTGAAATTTCCTAGTTAAAAGGTGTGTGGAAAGCGTTTCAGGCAACACTAGACTGCTTTCAAACTCTGCGCAGCCACTTATGAAAACTATTCAGGTGCTTCCCCTAATCTGAAAGGGAGTGCTTTTTCATAGCATTAGTTTTATAATGAGGCTTTTTCAGGCAAATTTCAAAGGGTGCATGGTTCACATGCTTTAAACTAAATTCGCTCATAATTTAGCATCTGACAAAAGCTAGTGCTTAATTGTCTCTGAAGAGGCTATAGAAGGAAAACATTTTCCTTATTCCCAAACATGGAGCTCAACAGTGGGGCTCTCCCCCATTACCACCCTTCCCTAATTTTCACAGGTACAATGGCTCCATAAAGAGCTGGCCACGAGGAGTCAGGGGACACAGGTGTCAGGGTGACTCCTGCCACCCCTGGTCTGAACGCTCTCAGGGATCAAGAAGGGATCCATATTTGCAATCCATATTGGTTGATGCCCTGAGCTAAGACATGTACATTGGCTGAGCTCCACCCAAGTCTCTCAATGGCAAAATGAGGAGACATCATCCATGCGCGAGCCACTCCCTATGTGCCTTCAGAGTGGTGAATTAAACTCCCCATGCCTCAACTGCATCGTCTGTAAAATAGCGACAACTTCAGTACAATCCTCCTAGGGCTCTAGTATTAAGTGAGTTCCCTCACACAGATAATGTAGAAAAATGTTCAGTTCCTGTAAGAAAGTGCTATACACACCTGATACTATTCTTACTGTTATTCTTACATTCTTCCCAACTCCCATATTTTTAGACTGTCGGAAAAGCAACCACCTGTTCTCTTGCTTTTCTTCAACTATTGTTCTTCCTGTGTGTCATTCAATGAGTGGCCTTCTTTAATTCTTTATTTTTCCTTTCATTCTAGAACTTCTGCCAAAGTTTAAGGCACAAATGCCTCCTAGGGTGAGATGTGTAAGGGAGAGAAAATCCTTTTAAACAATGGCATCAAGGAAGATGACAACCATGGACAGACAGCGTGTTAATAAACAATGTCACGAGAAAACGCTTTGAGGAAACGTAACTTTCTTAACCTACCCAATCCTGAGAAAACTGTAGAAATAAGCAAATAGGGAAAAAAAGTCTAAGACCAAGAAATATGGCTCCTGTGAACCTTTTAAAATCGCAAGTACTTTTCATAATCGTGACACTTAGCACTGTCTGATAGTATCTTTTATTGATTCTCAGGTTTTAAGACAATAATCATTACATCATTATCTGCAGCCTAAGCAGTGTAGCGTAACCTCCTAATTAGGATAAAGAGCAGAGCCAGGAGCGGTCCCAGCAAGTCACAACAAGTCAATATTTGTAATAAAGATTAATTTTAAAAAAACTCTACAAGGTTGTATTCCAGGCAGTTCCGGCATGTCTATTGATTAACAGTTGGCATTACATCTCATAAAGGGCTCATTATGTAAAGCATCAATCTAAGTGCAATGTTTCCCCCCCTTTTAAATACTATTGATTTGTTTTGATGTGTTTTTTAAAGCACAGTTGGGGAATGAGAAGAATGAGGACAGGATCCTGTTTTCACACAGTCCAGTGCATTGTGGGACACCCAATAAAATGGCAAAGATGACCAATGCCTTTTTCTCCCCTTCCCTCGCTTGCAGGGGAAATCTGCTTGCCCCACTGTCAATCAAAGGGACCCAGATTCCTATCGGGCATCAAAAATCTCACGGCAGTGTGGGCTTGAGCTGGCATTCTCCTGAGGGAGGATGGAGGGGTTTTTTCCCCCCTAAAATAATTTTGCTGTGTTCCTTCCTCCTCCCCACTAGTTCCTTTATGTATTTACTTGTATGCAAATAAATAGCAAAGCCCTTTGGGAAGTACCTCCAGTGCCCTTCCAAGACTGCTTTGCAAGGAATCTGCAGGGAGACAGCGGGCCACAGGTGTCTGCAGCTCATGAATATGCAGCTCTGACATTTGAAACTCCTCAGCAGATTTCGAAGCCTCTCTCTTCATTGACACCAATTCACTCCCTATGGCAAGGGCTTTCGAGTAAACAGCATTGGTGGGAGGCTGTTGCAAATACTTCCGGAAGGAATCTCAGTTCCTACTTCTTAAAGGATTGCAGACTGATCCCCTTAATAATATTTTAAATACAGAGAAACCTCCATGTATTTTTTTTTTAATTAAAAAAGCCTGTGCCTTGGATGCTAGGTGGCAGTGCTGTGTAATTAAAACTCCAAAGGATCCCACTAGGATTTGTGACTTGGGCTACCTACTTTTCTAAATACAATCAGAAGGTCTGATAATGAGAAAAACACATTCAGAATCCAGGGTTTTTCCTCAGAAACTCATTAAGAAGTCTTGGCAAAACCTTCACCAGGGGAGGGTCAGTATTTTTCAAAAGGAACCTAAACTAGGATAACTCCAATTGTATATGTTATGCATTTGTTAAATGACCAAGTTGAGTAATAATAAGTTACCAGAAAATGCATTAGTTGGGTAAAACAAACTACATTTTTCTATTATCAATAATATCATGCATATGTGACATTAGGACTTTCCCACTAGTAAATTTTTAACAATGAAAAACCTAGAATACCTGCCATCTAGATGCAGTACCACAGCATGACCAGAAATTATTCATTTGTTCCAAATATCTATAAAGACATCGTAGATAGGCTAAGTATAGCATTAGGCATGAGAGGGAAACAAACATGCATAATTCATAGACTCACATATATTGTAGTGCAGAAGGGAAAACCAAGTAGCGTGCAGATGCTGAGTGTAGAATGTAAGTAGGAGTCTTGCAAGAGGACACACAGTAGCCTCTGCAAAATGACTCCAATGGGCCAGGCAAGCCTAAAGTGCAGACTGAGAGACCATGAGACTTGCCTGTGTTCCTTACTCCCAGTGAGTGAAATCCTTTCCCCAAAAATGATCTACAGCCCTCTACAGAGCTGAAATAAGAAACAGTAGACTGGCTCTAGTTCTGAGTGGGGACTTTGGAATATGACCAAAGCAATATTCCATTCTGGCTCTATCCTTAACTAGATAGGTGACAATAATCAAGTTGCTTAGTCTCTGTCTTAGTCCCATTGTCCAGCAGAGTAACATTGGACCTATGATTGTTGTGCGGGTTAATGAGCATGAGCTTCCTTTTTCAGGTGATAAAAAATGCTCTAAAATTAGGAGTATTATGTCACCCCATAGATATACTCTGTAGATATCACTGAATTGCACACTTTATTTGACCAGATGAATTTTACGACTTCTAAATTTTACATCAATAAAGCAATTAAAAAAGATATTCCAGATAAACCAACTGTGGTATGTCTATACCACACACTATACTAAGTAATAATAAAGAAGCATTGATATATGGGGAGAAGAAGTTAATGCATATAGAATGATTTGGCCCAGTGTATGCATTCTAAAAATATCAGCTCATCCTTTGGCCTTTCAACTATAGCATGCCTGATCTTGGAAAGTCACTTGGCACACTGGGAAAATCTCTTGAGGCTTCAGTTTCTTACTTAACAATGTGAGGCACTGGAATGCATTTCTCTATAATGGATTTTAGTTCTAAGATTACTCTAGATTCCTGGAAGTGGCTGCTGAGATTTCCTACTCTTCCCCAACTTACTCCAATGATTCCCCTTCTGGCAAGTTGCTGCCCTGGAGCAGTTTGCCTTCACCATTGAATGCACAAGCTCTTGTCCACTGAAGTTTCATCCTTATTTTTATGTTCTTTATGGAGCCTGGACTGCTTTTGACTTGTGGGAAAAAGAGAGAATATCGTAGCACAGAATAATGGTTCTCATCTCTGGCTCTGTATTAGGGTCACTGCAAGCACTTTTGGAAAACATACCACTACCAATACCTGATTAGAGACAAATTCATTGTAAATACCTAGTGGCTCCTGAACATTGTTTTCAATAAACTTCTCAAGTTATTTCCACACAAAATGAGGGGTGTGAACCACTGCTGAGTAAGCCCTGAGCAAGGTGAGATCATAAAAACCTAGACTGATTAAGAAAAACCTAGTGTGATTAAGAGGCAAGGAGGTACTATTTTCACTTGTGCCTTGAAGGGCAGTAAGAGATGCATGAGGAGATGTAATGAAGAAAAGGAATTTGTGAACACAGCAGCACCTTGATCTGTGCTTATTCCAGAAGATGAAGCATTCCTAGAAAGGAGTGTATAAATAATCTAAGAAAGGAGAATAAAGAAATATATTCTGAAGGGATGGAAGACAATCAAAAGCAAGGCCAGGAGATCCGCAAGGGAAGGGACATGGCATGAAAGGAGAAAAGAAGAAAATGCACTGCTGTGGATATAGGACAGGGACACGTGGAGAAGGCCCCCTGGCTAGCATCTACAACTATATAAGGTGAATCTGTCTGCTGCTAAGTCGACTTCAGTTCATCTATCTTATGCAATCAATGGTCCCCTTAGTCTTCCTCCCTCTGCTGCAAGTTACACCATACCTAATGCTAGTGACCAATCCAACCTCTGGGTCCATCACTGCTAATCACGTCAGGATGTCAAGCCTACTTAATTGGAAGCCCTGTGCACATTTTTTCCTCTGCTCTTACAGGAATAAAGAGAGCTGGAGAATAATGGTTACATATCCAAATAGAACACTGTGACAGTGATACTGATGTTAGACAACGAATGAGAAAAGAATGAGAATCATATTTTGTGCCTCTTAAATGTATGAATTGGGGGAAAGTTCTGAATTATAACTCAAATGACCATTTTGGTTTTAATTTTATAATTCTGATTATAGTTATGATGATTATAATTTTAAATTAGAATTACATGATAATTTTAATTTCAAAATATTATTTTCAATAGCACTACAAAAAGGTAAATGCTTCTGGATAGTTAAGGATTGACAGAAAAGTTCTTATACCTATATATCCCTCAGGCAATGGTATGTTGCAGCCAGCTAGCTCTAGCATAGAAATGCTGATTGTTAACTTTTTAGAATTGCGTTAGCTGACTGACATCACATCACATTGGTAGTTTGAAATTGGTCATGGTGGGAGTATTTGCACCATAAAAAGCTGGCAAATACCACAAGTCAGGGCTCCCTCAATTCCAGAGTCCATTGTTAAGCGTTTATGAGCACACTACTGCCCTGGGCCACAGGTTCACCCAACTCTAAGACACACCATTCACATAGACTATAATATGAATGGCTCCCCTGAGAACACCATGCATGTTCCTCCTGAGTTGATCAACACCATAGTACTGCATCCCATTATTCTGATGTTGATTTGTTAGAATAGTAGGACTGTTATTCCATGTCTGTCCAAACAATCCTTATTGAAAATGGCCCACAGTGGCCAACTTGTCAAGAAATTGGTCACCATTTTGCAGTGGTTTTCCAACTCTAATCCACCCATAGGTTATTTTGATGCAAACCACAATTCTTGAAGATCCCACATAATTCAGCACTTAAACAATTCAAGAACACTTTTGCCTTAGGAATACAGGTCTGTACCTATTAGTAGCATGTTTGTTTTATTTCCACTTTTAATTTCCTTTCTATCATTTCTAATATTTTATAGAGGCCACTCTTCCAAATTAGCAATATAGGGTATAATAGTGGCTGTTAAATCTTCTTTACAAAACTGTCATCACATGTAACTTCCTTTTAAATATTAGTGATTTTAAGGAGCGTTTTTGACATAAGTGACAGTATTACCAGGTGTATTAGTTACTAATGTGGATTTTTCTCAATAGATAACATTACGCATATGTTGATATATATGCGATTTTGTTGTATTGACAGCAAGCTTCAAAACTTCATATTGTCAAATTCTATGGGTTAACATCATAGATATTTTTACGCTTAAAAATGTTGAATTTCAGGCCAAAAAAAGAGCATTTGCCGGAAGTTTTAATTCATTACTTTGTTTTGAAGAAAAGTGCTGCTGCAAGTTATCATATACTTTGGAAGCTTATGGTGAACATGCTCCATCTCAAGATACTTGTGAATGCTGGTTTAAACACTTTAAAAGTGATGATTTCAATGTTAAAAAAATAGCATCCAGGTTAACTGAAAAAAAATGAAGACCAAGAATTACAAGCATTATTGGATGAAGATGTGTGTCAAACTCAAAAACAACTTGCAGAAAGATTAAACATTGCTCAGCAAACAATTATCCGATCATTTACAAGCAATAGGAAAGATTTTAAAGGAAGAAAAATGGGTGCCACATCAACAGAAAGAAAGACAAATGGAAAAGCAAAAAGTCATCAGTAAAATGTTGCTTCAACGGCACAAAGAAAGTCTTTTTTTGCATTGAATTGTGACTGCTTGTGAAAAGTGGATTTATTTTGAGAATCCCAAATGCACAAAATTATGGGTTAATCCAGGTCAACCATCAACTGACTGCAAGGCCAAATTGCTTCAGAAAGAAAGAAGACAATGCTCTGCGTTTAGTGGTATCAGGAAGGTGTGAAGTATTATGAGCTTCTAGAACCAGGTGAAACCATTAATAATGGTCTTTACCATCAAAAAATAATTAATTTTAACCATGCTTTCATGGTGAAACAACCAGAATGTGCCAGAAGACACGGCAAAGTAATTTTGCTTCATGATAATGCACCATCACACACTTCAAAACCAGTTAAAGACACGTTAAAATATCTTGCCTCGAAAGTATTAACCCACCCGCTGTATTCACCAGTCCTTGCTCCTTCAGATGATCACTTGTAATTGATGGCACACACACTTTCTGAGAAGCACTTCAAAACGTATGAAGGAGTGGAAAATTGGGTCTCTGAATGGTTTGCCTCAAAACAAGAAAAGTTCTATTGTTAGGGTATCCACAAATTACCTAAAAGATGGGAGAAATGTATGGCTAGTGATGGACACTACTTTGAATAAGATACTTTTGATGTTTCTCTTGAAATTATCATGTTTTCTTTGATTACAAAATCTGCAATATCAACTGGTACACCTGGTACAATATAATGAGCACTTAGATGTTATGGTTATAATATACAAACACATAGCAACAGTAGCATAGCAATGACATAAAAATAATTACCAAAATTATTTTTAAGTAAAAAAATCAATATGAGTCAATGATACTAAAAACAGGTATTTGAAATTATCAACTAACTTGGCATTGCTGATAGTAAAGTTTATAATTAATTCATATGGTCTATCAGTTTTAAAATTGCAAATCCCAACTGTAATGTTTATAAGTTGAGGGAATCACATTGTTTCAAATTTTGCATATACTATATATTTTGTTTTAATGCATTTAAATTGTACCACCCAAATTCACATAAAATATGTGTACTAGTCACAAGAATATGCTGGAATACTTGTTAAAAGTAATGATGATTGCCAAAACTGGTTTGGCTCAGTGGATAGAGCGTCAGCCTGTGGACTGAAAGGTCCCAGGTTCAATTCCATTCAAGGGCATGTACCTGGGTTGCAGGCACATCCCCAATAGGAGGTGTGCAAGAGGCAGCTGATCTCTCATCCATGTTTTAACTCTCTATCCCTCTCTCTTCCTCTCTGTAAAAAATCAATAAAATATATATTTTTTAAAGTAATGATGATTCCTGATTTCTATTCTTGTGCCCATAGAAGTTAGAGGGCATTTTTGACAAGTAACCCAAATTGCATCAGAAAATTCTGGTGTGGGTGGTATAGGTGGTCCAATAAAATATTGATCTAATTGAAAAATATTGATCTCTATTGTTTGAAGATGCATGCTGAAAAAATCCTTAAAATCTTCAGCTCATATACTCTGAAGCAGATGTTTTCATTTTTATTTTAAAAAATATATTTTATTGATTTTTTACAGAGAGGAAGAGAGAGGAATAGAGAGTTAGAAACATCAATGAGAGAGAGTCGTCGATCAGCTGCCTCTTGCACATCCCCTAGTGGGGATGTGTCCCAACTAAGGTACATGCCCTAGACTGGAATTGAACCAGGGACCTTTCAGTCCACAGGCCAATGCTCTGTCCACTGAGCCAAACCGGTTCCAGCCAAGCATATGTTTTTAATACAGATCTTCAAGTTGAACTCTGTATAGTGAATGCACTTGAAATGTAGTTCTTCAACAGGGGATGGTTCAATAACACATGGAACATCCATGAGCCATAGGGCAGCTACCACTGTGTATCTTCTCAGCCTTAGAAAAGCTCTACAGGGTAGGTGTGTCTGAGAGATTCATGCCATGCCTCATTTTAGTCATGGACACAATAACCCCCATCTCTTCAAAGTCATTTAGCTGTGAATTTTCCAGAATATATCAAGTAGATTTTCTATGGGCCCATCTGTGAGGCACATTTATTTTCTGTGACTGCTTTGCTGAGTACAATGAAATCCTTGACTACTAATGAACAGGGGGCCCATAGAATGGCTGGCTGCTGCAGCGGGCTGGGCTGCTCTTGGGGAGAGAGGAGTCTTTTCACCTGAAGCTGCAGCCTCAGGTTTGTTGATCTGCGGAAGCTTTTCAACCACAGCCTTTTAGCTGAGCTGTTTCTCTCCTCTCTCATGCACTCCACTTGAAGAGTAATTTCTATTTTCATCCTGGCTACAAAGCCAAAAAAAGCTAAAAAGCAATCTTTTCTCCTGTGTTCAGGTCAACAGAACCTGGGGTTCCCATGAGATGTAGATATATGAGACTATTAGGAAAAAAAGGCTCTGGTGTGCAGGTACTAGACATTTAAAGATTAAAAATTTGGGCTTTGGAGGCATCACTTCCATAACTCTCAATTTCATCACCTGTAAAATGGGATTAATAATAAAACTGACCTTATTGGGCGGTTAAGGGCAAAATGAGATAAAGCATGCAAAGTTTGGAGCAAATAAGTGTAAGCAAATAATCAGTCACTATATCATATAAGTGACATATTATTTATGATATATAATCAACCTAATGTCAGTTATTGTTAGTGTTACTAAGAAGAGAGAAAAAAACAACAACAACAACAACAACCCTATAATCTTATAGTCATCATCCCCAGGCAGTCTATGCACGGGGTTGCTAATAATAAATCATTTTCTTGCAAGGCATTATATGTAGGGGAACACTCATTGTCCAGGGATTATAATCTTTGTGATCTAAGTAACACATCAATGGAGCACTGGCTGAATAAAATAGTTCTTGTTGTGTTATCACACTGGTGCGAGAGTGACGAGAATACAATCCTGAACCAAGTACACTTTAACATAGCACTGTAAGTGATAAATGTATTTCCAGGGGAACTCATATTATATTATGAGCTACGGCATTTGTTATACCTAAATGCATTATAAATAATTATTCTGAGTCCACGTGGATATCACAATGATAAATGATGATCACACCATCTAATTTTATCAACTGCTATAAAAATGTTTATAATATTTTACAGAATTTTATCCTCAAAGTTAACTCAATGTAGAATTTACAGTCACATATGTTATCCCATTGATTGAATGGTATAATATTGTAATATTCATAAAAGTTTAGTAGGTTGATTGTAATGTCAAGTTAGACTCAATAGTCACCATGCTAAGAAAAGCAGAATTGTGGGAAAGAGACTTTTTTTGAAGAAGAAATAAATCAGGTGACAAGAGATTATTTCAAATGAGAAAACAGAAGTTGAACCTGAAAGTTCTTCCAAGAGCCAAAGGCATCCTAGGTCTGTCCCCTGAATCTTCTGCCTTTTGCTGAATCCTCACAGGTATTTGTATGTCCAGTACTCAGCACAGTCCCCTTGGATTTATCATTATTTGCTTATCTGGGTTTGTTAAGTGGAAATCTCCTGAAGGGAAGCTAATGCATTCTCATTTATATATATTTTTCTCCCATAGTGCCTAGCAAACAATTTTGTTCATGGTATTTATTTGCTCAATATGCTGTTGGAAAACATAATTGAAGTGTGAACAATATTGCTTAAATGTCATAGAAAAAGTGTGTAGAGGCAGGAATTTAAAAACGGTAACAAAGCTGTAAATAGATTTGTCAATTCAAGGATGAATATTAATTCAAGGAAAGAAAAATGAATCTCTTTTTAGGTAGGACAAATATTCTAATACTTAGATCTGCCTTGTGGAATACGATTGTGTTCTTTCATGCATGCATTCCTTCAGCTCCCCATCAGGAGGAAGCGGAGCAGAGTAGACATGAACTCTGGTCTTAATGGTTTCAATTCTAAGTACTATGTCAACAACTATTGGCTAAGTGATCTCCAATTAAGTTAAATCTCTAAACCTCAGTTTCCCTAAGGCATAAAATAGGAATCACAGAAGCAATAATGCCTATTTTATGGAGTTTATCATGTGAGATAAATGGAATAATCTATGCAATGTTTTAAAGAAATTTAGCCACTGATTTTTTGGAGTCTATTACATTTATAGCACTGTTTTACTCACTGCATGGAGTTTAAGACATTAACTTCCTACTCCTAGAGATTTACACAATACCAGGTAAGCAAAATACAAAGGACAAAGTTTAAATGCATATGATTAAATGTCATATTAATTCAGTGGCAACTGAGAGCCAATACAGTTGAATAAGAGGAGAATATATTTAGTAAGCCTTATTAGTATCAGGCAATACTCAGAAAACCAGATCTTCTTCCTCTCCCCCCTCTCTCTTTCTCAATTGAGATTACCCCTGGACTCTGAGGAATGTGATATTTCTGGCACTTCAACAGATTTGGGTAAATTATGTGAGAGAAAAAAAGTGGTTTTAGAAAGAGTAGGAAATAGTATAAAAATAAATCATTAGCTGTCTTAAATTAGAAACTTTAATCACTCTGTCAATATAAGTTGAAGAATAACAATATTACTAAGAATAGCTAACAGTTATAGAGTGCTTCTCATATGCCAGGAAAGCAAAAATCTTTTCACATGAGTTCTCTCATTTTTTCCCTCATAATAGTGCTATGACCCTGGCCAGTTTGGCTCAGTTGATAGAGAGTTGGCCTGCAGACCGAAGGGTCCTGGGTTTGATTCCAGTCAAGGCACATACCTCAGTTAGGTTGAAGGCTCCTCCCTGGTCTGAGTCCTGGTCAGGGCATGTGCAGGAGGCAATCAATCGATGTGTTTTCCTCACATAGATATTTCTCTCTGTCTTACCCTTTCTCTTCTACTCTCTCTAAAAAAATCAATGGAAAAAATATACTTGGGTGAGGATTTAAAAAAATAATAATGCTATGAAGTAGGTGTTTATATTGTTCTCATTTTCTGCATAAGGAAAATGAAACTTGAAGAACAAAAGGGATGTGCCCAAGGTGCCAAAGTAGTGTTACTGTCTACTAAGACCAAAAATAAAGAAGAAAGATAAAAAGTGATGGAGAAAGCCATGTAAAAAGGGTTCAGCTGGTTGATTCTTTCAGTTGACTCACCTAGAAAGTTAGAAGCTACTACACAGGGTGGGCAAAAGTAGAATGACAGTTGTGAGCATATAAACCTGTTTATTCTTGTATCATTACTTATTAACTATTATATTATCTATACTAATAAAATGGAAATATGCTAATTAGACTGAATAGACCAGACTTCTTCCAGATGTCCTTACAGACAAAGCCATGGTAGCATGGGCGAGGCAGAGGTGGTTAGGGGCAATCAGACCATCAGGGGAGAGCAGCTAGGGGCAATCAGACTGGCAAGGGAAAGCAGTTAGGTTGACCAGGCTGGCAGGCAGAGGGGTTAGGGGCAATCAGGCAGGCAGGCAGAGGCAGTTAGAGGTGATCAGACATGTAGGCAGAACGGTTGGGGTGATCAGGCAGGTAGAGGTGGTTAGAGGTGATCAGACAAGCAGGCAGAGTGGTTATGGGCAATCAGGCAGGCAGGCAGGTGAGCAGTTAGAAGCCAGTGGTCCTAGATTTCAAGAGGGATATCCAGGATTAGAGAGGGTTAAGGCCAGGATGAGGGACCCCCACCTCCCCTTGAACAAATTCATGCACCAGGCCTCTAGTTTAGTATTATAAACTGCTTTTGCCCACCTGCTTTTGTATTCATGGTTTCATCCTACCCAAGGGAGAAATAAATTTCCACAGGGCAGCTTTATTCTCATTCTGACCACTGACTTGAGTAGCACAAAAAAGCAAAGCAAAAGTGTTCCCAAAATGTAAGAAAAAGGCAACGTGTTCCATTAAATGTTGACATGATTTGATGTACCCTTAGCTATCTGGAGCAAGGCTTATGGGCCAAGAGAGCTCTCAAGAATGGAGACAAACCTAGACATGGTAAAATGGAGAAGTTCTCATTAACTTAGCATAAACTTCACGGTTCCTATTAAGAGAAAGAACAGTTATGTGAGGCTAAGCAGCATCCTTGTAACTTTACATCTTCTTAAATGAAAACCATTAAGAGAGCTCTAATTCATGCCATTATACCAAAAATAAATGGACCTGTAATTTAAATCCTAAGGTAATATCTGCATTCTCTATGCCTTATGAAAACATTAATTATGTCCATGTGGTTTTACGTTCTTTGGTGCATGCCTGACCTACTTGTTTTATAGCATTTCCCACGTCTAAGTTAGCAGTTCAAATTTATGAGACCATTCAATTGCTTTCTCCCCAGGATGTGGTAGCTCAGAGTGTTTTACTCCCAGCTTCTAAAGCCATCTACTCTTAGGTTAAAATGACTAACGCAGACATTAAGCTATGTCCATTTTTCTTAGACAATCATATAACTGCAAATAATAAATGTTTACTTGTCATGAGAATCAGAGAGAATATACAATGGCCAGCAAGAACTAACAGAATTTGGATATCAAATCTTTCTTTCTCTTTGTTTCTGTGTCTTTTAGCCCTTCCCACAAACACACCCACAACACACACTTCCTGGATTGCACATCTCTCATAAATTTATTTGAGATTTTAAAAATGGCATTACTTCCTTTTTAAATGTAATGGAAGATGTAAGGATCCCCCTCTGTAGTTGCTTATGTAGCCCTTTACATGTTACAAAGCTCTCTCATGCGTGCTTTCATTTTACTGTAAAGAAACTAAAGCATGAGGAAGATGTGTGGCCAGTGTTGAAAAAGAATACCAGGTGCAGACGAGACTGGATTACTGGCAGTCCCTGTGGGACACAAATAGTCCAACCCCACTGCTGACTGCAAACCACCAGTCTGGGGGCCTCCTTTGGTTTGCAGATGTGTCCTATATGGTCTACAAAAGAAACAATAAAAACGAAGTTTCTTGCCAATATTTAAAAACGATTCCTTTGTAACACAGATAAAATTTAGATTTCTAGCTCACTTTCATATCAGAAGATCTCCTTCTACCAGGCCTGTATCGCTCAAGAGAGCAATTGGCGAGACTGGGTAGCCGTGCCCATATCGTCTCTGTGCTGCTTTGGCTTTGGCTCATTCACCCGTGCTGCCTTGCCTCCCTGAGGCATATGAATTTAGACACTGTCCTATTCATGTGCAATACAACAAAGATCCCCCCTATGGAGAAGTGCCACCCATGGCCCTCCATGAGAGCATAGAAAGCAGACTGAAATTTTGAACTTTTGAAGAAAGCTCTTGGCAAACAGGACTCTGATCTGCACTCAACATAGTACTACTCTATTCTCTCAGAACTGATGTCCTCAGACAAGGACACCAAGCCTCCCTAGCCCTGGCATCACCTTCAGTTCTACCACTGCAGCATATGGTGCCCAGTGCTGCAAATGTGGCCTCCCTGAGTCCCAGAATTCAAGACTGGCAATCCTACACAGAATTCCACTGAGGATGTCTATGCATGTCTAATTCCTGCAGTGAGGGGCAAGAATCTTCTGGCATCTGCTCCAGAAAATCTGTGCCTGCATTTCATCTGAAGAGCCTATCGAAATTCCTCACCTCAAGTTCATCTCGCTCCACTGTGGTTTGTCCACATTAATCTTCTCACTGATTTATCTCTGCTTATCCTGAACAGCTTGGATGCAACTGCTTCAATTACTGGACTTTCTTTGGGAAATTATTCTGTTGTCTAAGTGACTCTATTATTCATTTTGTTTTCTAATATCTAATTTATTGCACCCTCCTCTCCTCCCTCCCACTATCATCACCATTTTAGGAAATTACTTATTTTTTTCTGTTCTAGGCAATCATATATTTTTTCTTTCTCAAGATTTATAATAATCCCTAATGGAAGCAAATATGTACAGAATACATAACAGCCATAGCAAAGATACTGAGATGCAAAAATTTACACAATCCACTCAATCTTTCCATTTCACATGTAAATCTGTCCCTATTAGTATCTATGAATAGCAGATTTTCTTTTTCTTGATTTTATAACTCTTCACATTTTTTATAACTCAAACAAATTTTCCCTTTTTTCCCACATTTCCTCACTCCCTTGAAACTTTTTTTTTCTTATTTCTTTTTCTCTCCCTTTCTTTCCCTCTTTATGCAAGATTAACTGTTTTAATTTGCCGATAGAAGCAACCATTTTCTTTTATACATTTTAGAAAATATGAGAAAGTAATAAATGTGAAAAAAACTCCATAATGATAATAAAAACAAGATGACCACCAATAACATTTTGCTACAGTCCCATTATCATAACATGACACAGTCTAATTCAAGGAGGGCTCTATTAAAATCAATAGTCTCTAACCTTTTTTCACGAGAGCCTTTACTGTCCAACTCTTTTTCAAATGCAGAGGACTTTGCCTCATTCCTGTCCCAGCTGATATGGAAGAAAGTTGTGAATTTCTACAATAGTTTGAGGAAGAACATGATTGCTTCAGTCCAGGGAGGTGAGGACCTGATTGTGAAAGTGAAGCTAATTAAGCTCCTTTGTCAAGGGAAAGTATGGAGTCTCTTCTAGATGTGGCATGAAATGTAGAGAGCAAGAAGGGTGTTTCAGAGAGAATCTGTGTTGTGAAGAAGAGCAGCACAGGGTTTGAGCAGCAGGGTCAGTATCTGAAGAATATGAAACGGTCCTAAAAAAGCAGGGAAGGAAGGGCAATGGAAGGGTTGCAATGGGCCTTAAGACTAGGAAGTTATGTTAGCCCTATGGATTGTGAGGGTGCTGAATGGCAAGGCTAGAAATGTAGGGAACAGGCAGTCCCTCAGGATTTTAAGTAGAGAAGTGATATGTCAAGGCTGCACTTGGAAAAAATGACTGAAGAAGCACTGGATAGTGTATGGTGAAAAGAAAATGAGAGTTGAATTGGATTGGTAAAGATTCAAATTCCAAATTCTCCCTTTACACCATGTGTGTGTTATTTAGAAAATTAACAAAAATTACTATTCCTCATGTTCTTCATCCATAAGATACAAAAACCATCGCATAGGATTTGTTCAAGATTCCTGGGAGCAGAGACTAAAGGGAGGATTCATGTGAGGTATTTATGAAGGAAGCTCTTCTGTCAGGATGCAAGGGAGAGGGAAAAGGTGTCAGTCAAGTGAGAAAATTATTTCAAACTAAGTCCAGAGATCAGCTTCAACCTCATCCAACAAGGTGATTCTTGAGTGCAAGTTCCACTTCAGGGATATTCTGAACCAAATATTGGAAGCTGGGTTTTTTTCTGCCCCTAGAACCGTGCACGAATGTCTGGGAAGATAATGGAATATGCTTGTGGAAGGGTAGGATTTTTGAGAAGGGGAGCTAGAAAATAGATTCTACTGTGGACATGATTATCCAAACCATCGGATACCTAAACACAAACACAAGGTGATGTCAGTGTAATGAGAAATATAATTAATCACTGTGAGTCTCCAGCAAAGGAGAAAGGAATCCTGGGGAAAATATGTTCTCTGAGCATCAAGATGAATGGCTTGGGAGGCAAACTTCCTATGTCCAGAAAGAGGTAAAGGGAAAGAAGAATAAGAAGTAGTGAAGGGAAATCTGAGGGAAAAGTAGGAATGAGACCATTAGATGCAGCAGGAGAAAGATCCACAGGGAGAACTCAAAAAGGATCGGAGGGAGTTGAAGAAGGCTATGACAGTTGTAAAGAGAGGAGAAATTTGGGAAACCCAAGACCTCTTTACTGTTATTGTTCAGGGAGTTTTGCTGCATGAATTTCTTCCCATGAAAAGCACACAACAGCTCTGTCTTTAACTGCTTTATTCAAGAGTGACAGTGGGGCACGTATGAGTGTATGTGTTGGAGGGATATCAAAAGGATCCTCGTTGTGCTTCTAACTGCCTTGAAGTCAATTGTCTTTGGGTTGTACAAGAAACCAGTTCACTGTAAGAAAATGCTACCCAGCAACTCTGAGAGCCTGGTCTCCAGGCAGTCAGAAACAACCCAGAACAGAGCAGGGACTGGAAATGGTGGGGAGGAAAGAAACTGCATCTGAACTCAATTATTTCAGTCAGCCAATCAGTTCTCCAAGGCACTTGCATATTATTCTGAGTCAAAGTTAAAACAAAAAAAGAAAATGGGAACTAATCATAAAAAAGCCTAATCATGAAAATAGAGCGCATACGCTTCTCTAAACAAAGCCCCCTTGGAGCCAATCACAGGCGCAAAATGAAGAGATATACAGTACAGTTGTCAACAGGCTGAAACATCAGGAAAAAACCCCAAGTTAATCAGAAGGCATTCTTTCCATACAGTTGGCTCATACCCATTGCAATCCACTGTGCTAATGACCATTACTCAAAATGACATCCAAACTAAAATCACCATTTGTTCAAGTTAATTTCTTAAAAATCTGTGATTTTCCTCTATTGCATTTAATATTTATGAATCTTAGCTCACTGGAGCTTCTCTATTTTCTGGCTATTATCATCCATTTTCAGGGTGTAAAATGAAGGTCATTAAAGTTGGACTTTTCCTTTTCTTTTGAACTTACCTAGCATTACATCTTTAAAAGGCAATATAATCCCAATCAAATGCCTGGCATACAATCACAGTGTTACCATTAGTTGAATATTATGTTATTGAGGGAGGGGTATGATTCTAGTCTCATTAAGATACAAGCATTTCTCATTTTAAGCCATAGTTACTTTCTAACAAATTCAGTTAGAAAGGAAGTACTTTTGTTAGGGAAATCCTGATTTCATTCTGACTTCTATCATAAAAGGGGGGAAAATACTCAAAAGAAAGGGAAAACTGCTGGCAAGGAAGAACTGAAGTTAGCAGGGGGTTTTACGGCATGCTGGGTACAACGTTCTGTGTTCCCCTTCCTCATTCTATCCTCCTTCCCTGGACTTTCTCTTTTGTCTTGGGATTCCTTTGGGATACAATGTTCTTGGAACCCAGTGCCGTCCCACTTTGTCTGGGGCCTCAGTGTGTGTAAATGGAATGGATTGTGTAATCCAACAAATGAATTATTTTTTCATTTTTCCAATCTTTGGATTCTGAAAAGGAAGTGTATACCCTATGAAGGAATTTACTTAATTGGAAATCTCTAAATCTTAGGCTACATTGAGCAATGGCTGCTACACTGAGAGACCCCACACCCTCATTCTCATGCTGTGACATCCAAGCTTGGCATCACTAGAGATACAAAATTTTAATTAGATACATTCAACAAAAGGGAGATTTCAATCTCCACAACATCCTAAATATTGATGGAAGAGTTATTCTTACAACTTCATTTTTTCTAATGCTTCACTATTCCCATTCCTTATCCAAACTTGGAAACCACTTTTCTCAAAGAGAAAATTTCACAAAAGTTGCTCTATCATTGCCTTTGGATCATTTATGTACATAGAAGGAGAAGAAGAAAGGGTGAGGGAGGTGGGGGGGCTAGGGAGGAAGGAGGAGAGGTAACAGGGAGGGAAGGAAGAAAGAAGGGGGAAAGAAGGGATGGAGTGAGGAAGAGAGGGAGGGAGAGAGGGGGGAAGTAGGGAGGAAGAGAGAGAGATATGCAATAAGATGGTGACAAAAATAAGGTTGAGTGAAAGGCTTCACTTATGCTGAACTGATATGAAATGGTCTCTCATACTGGGAAAATGAGCTGAAAAAAGCCCATACTAGAAATCAGCTCCCACTATTGTTGTAAAAAATAATTTAAAAAACCACCACACAAATAAACTTAATGCCATTTTTGAGTTTCAAATGAAATACTTTGCCTTTAAGAATTCACACAAAACAAAACAAACAAACAAACAAATAAAAGAGAGTTGTGGGACACATGAGATCCAGCCCTTTCCTTTGGTTGGCTCATCATTGGAGGAGGCAGTTAGGGGAGGAAATTGGAATATCCATTGATGTAAACCAGCAATGCTAATGAGAGCTTCCAAGCCCTAGCTCAACTTGCCACTAGTCCCTCTTGGCTGTGCATAGGTAAGAAATGTGTAGATCACCCCAAGGACAACATGCACACCATGGACCAAGTAGAGATGGGGCTATTTTTCAGGCTGATTAATAATAATAATAATAATAATAATAATAATAATAATAAACTGTTGGCATTTAAAGCAATTCATAGAAAAGGAAAAAATGCAGTCTCCTCCCCCCCCTTTTTTTTTTTCTAGGAACTCATATTCTAATTTAAGGACTTACTGAGAGCCCGTTGGAAACATATCAAAGGGGGGATAAGGAACTCCTTGCCACCTCAGTGAGTGTATTTCAAAAAAGGGAGCGAATGGAAATCAAGGGAAATGGCAGAGCTTAGAAGTGTTGGACAGGCCAGAAGAAACAATAGCAGATGCCGAGAATGATGACACAGAAGGAGATAGATCACCCACCGCCTGAAGATGGAAGGCGGTGTCTGTCTAGTTATGGACAGATCAGTGGAAGGCAGATCTGGTGCCTGAGGTGACTGAGAAATATGGAATAAAAACCTTTCTAGGCCTGGCAGACTCAATGAACATGGGTCACTCAAATAGTGGCCAAGAAGTTGACCATGGATTTGATCCTTCTCTCCAGGGAGAAGATGAGAAATCCAGGTATAGGAGGTACAAATTGAATCACCAGATAGCCAATTAGAGCAGAAACATACTCTCAGAGCAACTGGAAGCATTCACACATCTTTATGTTCACAGTCCTTTAAACACGGAGCAACTCAATAAATTCTTATTTATGTGATGCCATCAGCAGCACTGGTGCCTAGACAGTCTCCCTTTTTTGTTTCTTGGCAGAAGGGGATACAATGCACTTGATTTCTCTTTCATATCAGCCAGTGACTGCCCTTCACGTCAGTGCTAAGATGAGAATTGAAAGGATGTTGACAGTTTTACCATACGCCTTTTTATTCACAGAGACTTCTAATCTTGAGACCGGTTCTTTGTTTTAAATCAGGCATCTATTGATTAACCGTGAGACCCGGCACGGCTCACCAGGGGCTGAGGTGGGGTGTACACCATGGAATTAGGACAGTTAAACACTGAAATCGATCCTCCCTTTCTCCTGCCGCTGCTGCTGTAGCAAGCAGTTTCTCTAAGCTATTAATTTTATTATTAGCACACCTGGAGGCATTGCTTCCCTCAGGGAAAAGCAATTCAACTGTGCATGCTACAAGGCTGGTGGCGGAGGATCAATGCCACAGCTGAGATGGGACAGGGAGTTGCACACCAGCCCCCACCTAGTGGAAATGTGGGGGTGATCTTTCTTGCAAAGAGGCGGGGCACAGAATGAGATGGTGTTTCCGATCTCCTCCCTGCACTCTTTTAGCAAACTCTGGCTACCAAATATTTGCTTGTTTGTATGGTGTTTTGTTTTATTTTACTTTCTAGTTTTTAAAAATATATCTTATTGATTTTTCATAGAGAGGAAGGGAGAGGGGTAGAGAGTTAGAAACACAGATGAGAGAGAAACATCAACCAGCTGCCTCCTGCACACCCCCTACTGTGGATGTGCCCACAACCAAGGTAGATGCCCTTGACCAGAATCAAACCTGGGACCTTTCAGTCCCCAGGCCGACACTATCCACTGAGGCAAACCAGATTCGGCTTGTTTGTTTTAAAAAGAAACTGTGGAAAGAGGACCCCTGTAGGTTCTGTTTCTCGCTCGGCCACTTCAGCTTTACTCAGTTGCACCAGATCGGAAGTGTTCAAAGGGCTGCTCACGGGCTAAACTCTCCTGTCCAAGGGCCTTCCTTTGGCCACGCAATGCTGGCCCTGTAAACCGCACACACATGTAGGTAGGCACTTTTTCAAGACACAGATTTTTGGCCAATTCTCAGGCAGCAGGATGTCGCACATAAACATGAGGCGATCTGTTTCCTCCCTGGGTGGGAGATGCACACAGCACTGGACCTCCATGGCGGATTGCAGGGCCGCGGTTGAGGAGCTACTGCTCCTCAGAGGACACGTGTGCTTTATGGCTTCCGGCATCTGCACTCAGCTCACATCACCTGCTGCTCTTACCAGCCTGGCCCCTGCAGTTGCATTTTCTGTCTCCCTTGGATCATCGCCACAGCAATAACAATTTAACCCATCCAAGAAGATTCCGATACAAATAAATCTCCCCTCAAGTCTTTCGTTTTCCCCCTTTCTCCTGTCTTTTTTCTTCTGTCTTGCTTTTCTGTCTTTATCCCCAACTCTATCTCTACCTCCATCCCTATCTCTCTCTCATTTCTCTCTCTCTCCTACTTCAGAAGGAACCAAGTGCTTAAGGAGGTAAGTCCCTTTTATAATAGAGGATGTAGAAAGAGGATGTTCAAGCAAATGACACTGTTTTAAAGTTGTCCAGGTGGTGGTGGGGAGGTGGCCGGGTTTGTGACCACATGAACACATATTTCTCTGTTCTTATAGTACGCCTGTAACTGAACTAGTTGCCAGCGAAGCCCCAGACACAGTTTTTTCTTATTCTCTTCTATTTTCTGATGTTCTGTACTGGCTGATTCTGCAGGGGAAGCACATTTTACTCTGAGGAGCAGGTTTTGCTCACAAATGATCAATACACTGAGTTCTATCAGCATCAGGCAAAAATTTCAGGTCAGTGACCCTCCTAATTCAATTTTGCAACCTCTGAAGACTTGCCCCTTCCCCCACTCTTTGAACAAATGGTAATTGAACAAATACTACCTGCTAGGTTCTGTTCCAGAAACAAGTGATGTGGATCAGGTGAGTTCCCTCGCTGACCTACCGCCATCAGAGACAGTGGGAGGCCACCTACGACTTCTAGCAAAGCACGCTGTAGAAGCAGCCCATGCTTTGGAATGAGGCGTGTGCAGGCTTGAGACTTGGCTTTACCACTGATTATTCACTGTGTGCTCCTGTCCGTTACTTAATCTCTCTGACTTCACGTAAATTGGTCATGATAATGCCCATCCGCAGTAGAACAGTAGACAAAAAGCAACTGCCCCATTCCAGGGACTTCAGGTGGGCTCTCACTGAATGGACTGGCAACGTTGACTTCAGCACCCAGAATCAATGAGCCCTTGATGAAGTACATAGCTATAGACATGAGGGTATGTGAGTTACATAGACAGCAAGCTACAGAATTTCACAGTAATATTTGTACATTCATATAGATTATATATATACACAAAACATTAAAATCTGCACATAAATAATAATTGTATGGAAGGGGTGGGAAGTGAATAGAGATATAAATGATATGATTGAATGTTAATATGTGTTAAAGTTGGGTAATGCGTATATGAGGGTTACTAGACTATTCAATTTATTTTGAATATATTTAAACATTTTTCAATACAAAATTGACAATGATTAAAAGAATTTGGTATCTGCATACAGGTCTGTAAATTAAACTGTAGAAATCAAATAAAATATAGAGAGTATTTTACGAAGTTAAATTTACTCTTTATTCAATTTTAAAAGATCATCTTTTTTGTCTTAGGAAATCATATTTTAGTATTGAAATATCCATTCTTGCATAAGAGAATAATTAACCTATTCCTTATACCAGCTCACATTTCTAAAAAGCAGCCTGCGACCTAATTTTGTGACTGAATGCTTATGAAAACACGTCCTTCCTTTCCTAGTACATACTGTCTACAGCTACTTCCAAGCCCCAAATACTGAATGAAGCACTTGCAACAGAGATCGCTTTGCCCACAAAGCCTAAGATTATTGTCCCTTTCCAGAAATTATTGGCGGGTCCCTAGTCTACCTTTATTGCTGCCTCATAATATATGCTCACTAAACACTTCCACCCTTTCTGCCTGAAGGACCAGTTCCCCTAGGTCTCTTGCAAGTGACTGAGAACTAATTGGACACATTCATTTAAGCTATTAACGGCTGATAATGGCTTAATATGTCACCACTCCCAGATAAGACACCCCCTTAAAATGCAAATGTTAGCACAGGGACCCAGCTCATAAATCACTCCAGAAGCTGGAGTTGCAGCTCTCTTCTGTGTTGGGGAGACATTTCCCACTGAGATTGGTTTAAGGAAGCCCTCCATACATCCCACCAGCTGCTCTTGGCATTTATTCTATTTTTATAATTTCAGGATCAGCATAAATACTGGTATATCACAAGCTCACACAGGCTGGCTAGCTGGTATTTTTTACAATGGTTAACCCCTTTTAGGAAAGAAGCCACAGGAGCACAGTACAGGAAGTGAAGAGCCCAGTGTTTAGCAAAGGCCAGACCTCATGCCTTGGTCTCTCGGTAAACTTCGGTGCGATTTAAAACCCAAGACTTAAGCTCAGTGCCCCCCTTTGCATAACGGAGACAGAGCAACATTCATCTTCAGGGGTTTTGTGAGGATTCGTGAGAAACTGCAGAGGAAGTGCTTATCCCAGCTCACATTTATGGAGCGGTCCTATTTTTACACCTTGTGTTGCAAATGTCAGTACCTTGCAGGGAGGACGATGCCTGCTAAACTGATTTTGTCTGGGGACCCAAGGTTAGAGTGTGTGACCTTCGAGAGCTGCTCCCTGTCCCTTCTCACCTTCATTAATCCTTGTCTCCAAACCCAATTTCACAGGGAGGGGAACAGCCTTCATAAAGTCCCAGGTGCCTTCCATGCAAATCTCTTCCAAACTTATAATGTGGTAACTGGGCATGCTACCTTAATAGTCTCCAGGTCTAGTAATAAAGATGGGTTAATTTTGCATTAGATGAGCTCTCACATACGTTTAGACACCAGAAAGCAGCTTAGGTGTTCATTAGTGGAGATCTTGCCTAAAGTGGGTCATGTCAAACCGGAGGAGAGTCAGAGGCTTTGGGAAGAGCGAAGGTAGTTGGCTCCATGTGTCACCTTCTATTATTTCTGAGGAGTTGGACGGTTGTGAATTGCAGGAGTCTGATGTGTTTTCTAATGTATCACTGGCACAGAACGGTTTGCAGGATCACCAGGGAAGCTGTGTATCCCATGGCTTTGGCATCCAGTGCCCACCTTCAGCAAAGAGCGTTGGGGGGTGCTGTGGCTTCATCACCACTGAGGTAACACCTGGTACAACCTTCTCCCTTGGAACAACAGTGACTAGGCATCTTCTGCAGGGATCTGCTCTGCTTTGGAGATGGCATGCAGAGAACTTGGACTTCAAATGAGATAGTCCTAATGCTGGCTCCTAGCTTTGCTAGTAATCTTGGGCGAAGTGCCTCACCTTTGAGAGACTCAGTTTCCCCACTCAAAAAACAAACAAACATACACACACATACACACACAACAACAACATCAAACTAGAAACAATGATTGCTAAGAAAAGAAGGGTGTCTGTAAAGCACACTGCACAACTCCTGTTAAATAAGCTCAAAATAAATGTATTAGTTGTGAAGTTTCTTAAAAGGCACTTACATACAGTAAGCACTCAGTAAACCAAAGTCATTATCTTCATTGTCACCATGGTCATCAAAAGCTGACCAGGAAGATCAAAATCATGCTATAGTCCTCATCCTATATAACAAAAGCCTAATAGGCTAATTGTCCAGTCATCCAGTGACTGGTTGACTGTTCAACCAATCAAAGTGTAATATGCTAATGATGTGCTAAGGCTGCTCAACCCCTCACTATGATGTGCACTGACCAACAGGGGGCAGATGCTCCAACCAGAAGGTTAACTTACTGCTGGGGTCCGGCTGATCCGGATTGAACAAGATGTGCTGGACATGTCCTGTAGCCCTCCCATGGTCCCTCTCCAGCCCAATCGTGCACGGGTGGGGTCCTTGGCCTGGCTCTTGCAATCTGGGATCCCTCAAGTGATGTCTAAGAGCCTATTTCAGCTTGATCCTTCAGGCCACTATCCTTGGGAGGGTGTCAGATGCTAGACTCACAACTGGCAAGCACTGCTGCAGCAGTGGAAGCCTCTCCCGATCGATGGGGACTGATTGGGTGCCAGCCCACAGTAGGTACAGTGGGGTTGGGATGAGCTGGAACAGCAGGTAGGAGCTGCAGGCGGTGCTAGACTGTGGGTTTCGGTCTGATTCCTGAAGGCCACCCAGAGGGACCCCACCAATGCATGAATGTGTGCATCGGGCCTCTAGTAGTAGTTTATAACACCTCAAATAGAAACAGTTGTAGGTTCAAATGACAGTATGAACTTCAAAAGATCACTATAGATATCCTGTGCCCTAGAAACAAAGAGTAGAGAAGTGTACCCTGTTTCCCTGAAAATAAGACAGTGACTTGTATTAATGTTTGCTCCCAAAGATGCGCTAGGTCCTATTTTCAGGGGATGTATTATGTTTCCATGAAGTAGGTCTTATCTTCGGAGGATGTCCTATTTTCGGGGAAATACTATATATGTAAAAGCACAGACGTTCTGACATGTTAAGAAGAATGCTTTGGTTTCTCCCCACCCATCTTCCATCTAACATAAACTGTGGGGTAGACAGATTCCTTGGGCTGTGTACAAAGGAAAGAACTCACAAACTCTGCTTAAAGTGAGCTGAAATGCTTGAGAAAACAAAAAATATCTCCTACATGGGTTTCCCGGGTGTGCATGGGGAATAAGATTCACACTTCTTCTTAACAGTCTCAGGAATTGCACACCTACAGTAATTTCCCAGGGGCACAGCGCTGAAAATGTACCCCAAGGTGTCAGGAACAAATGTGTGTGCTGCTGCCTGTCTTTCCTGGCTGCAGCTGCAGCTCACGGGGCATAATGGATTTACCAGCCATGGGCACTGACACTCAGATGGCACTTTCTGTGAACGGGGATGGATTAGGTGTTTTCCACCCTCCTCCCCGCATCGGCAGGACTGGCCCCTCTGAGAGCAAAGTGCTTTGGCTCTGCTTCTGCACTGTGGTGGCCGCACAGATCCATACACAGGTGATTCTCATTGCTGACCTCAAACGTGCCCGGAAGGAGAACTAGTTCTCACATAGACCATAGACTCTTTAGCTACCTTCCCCTTCACATCCATTACAGCTATTTATGTCCTTTAGTAGTTTGTTTTTCCTTCCTTCCTTCCTTCCTTCCTTCCTTCCTTCCTTCCTTCCTTCCTTCCTTCCTTCCTTTCTTCCGCAACCTCCCAAAATGCCAGACAGGTATAAAGAGCATCATCATCATCATCATCTATTATCACATTCATGAAAAAGCTGCATGGCCTAGCTGGTGTGGCTCAGTGGTTGAGCATTAACCCAGGAACCAAGAGGTTGTCGGATCCATCCCTAGTCAGGGCACATGTCCGATTTATAGGCTTGATTCCCAGTTGGGGCCTTGCAGGAGGTAGTCAACCAATGGTATTTCTCTGTCATCGATATTTCTATCTCTCTATCCTTCTCCCTTCCCATCACTCTAAAAATCTATAAAAACGTATTTTTTTAAAAAATAATCAAGCTCCATGTTCATATAACCTAGAAGGTCACAAGGAATGTATCTCTGTTACCTCCCAGCAAAGGGTTAGTACAGTGTGGTCCCCAACCACCATGGAATCGGTCACAACAAAAAAGAACTGGATTTCTCCTTTGTTATCTGATATCAGTGACAGGATGGAAGACCTCACTGTCTATGATGTTGGTTCTGACAAGTATATACTTTGTTACAAGTTTGGAGAACTGGTTTCTACCCCTTGCTCTGCCCCTGGTTGGCCATATGTGGGGAATTTTCTACTCCTATCTAGACCTCAGTTTGTCGCATGGAGTAAGAAGAGGCATGAGAAAAAAAAAAGGTTTCATGCATGTCCTTTACCAACACCAATCCAGGAGTAGTGTCTCTGTGCATGACTGTGTTGAACAGGCCCAGGGTGTCAATCTGGACTTAGCCGAAAGGCCATCACTGTTGAGGGGCGCTGCCTGCACTAAGATGAGAGTAAGGGGGGGGGGGAGCAGTGAGAACCAGCTTTGAAACATGTAAGTTGCACCTGAATGATGAATATAAAATCATATCATCCAGCTTTAACATCGTGGTTTACCCTGGAATGTTTCTTGTGAATAAAATTATTCCTGGGAAGCCATGTAAAGATGTTGCAAATGGATCTGGGTACATGTCAGTGTGTCAGCAAGATCAGCCTTCCTGTCCCTAGTGCACTGTCATGTTATTTCTGTGTGAATAAATCAGAATCAAGTATGAGGAGGTAGTAGAACTTTTCGCATGCATTGAGCCTCACTCACTTTCCTTTATAAGCACACCTAAACCAACTGCCTTTCTGAACCCCCTGATTTTCCAAGCCTTGGAGATACTCTACAGATGACTGCCATTGTGGCATTTCTTTCCTAGTATCACATGCCATCGTGTCCAAGAGTGCCATATCTTGTGCTTTGCCCACCCTGTGTTGACTTTAGCTATTTCCCCATTATCAGAAAGATCATTTTTTTCTTTTACTAATATATATGCTCTTCTTTCAAGGAAAGATTACAACAAAATGAATATAAGGGTGCCCACAAGCTTACAAAAACCTCACCCTAAAATATGAACTGATTAAAAAGAAATATTGACAGAAGAATTCCATTTGAACAACACGGTTCCTTTCGCTGAACTTCTATATTCCTGTGGTTGTTTTTTTTTTTTATTCTTTTATGTCTAGCCACACACACACACACACACAAACACACACACACACACACACACACAAATAAACCACAAAAAACCAAACGTTACATTTAAAAAGGAACTAAAAAATAAAAACACACACAAAATACTAAAAACAAACACAGACAACAGTATGATGAAACTAGAGGGAAAGAGGGGGTGCAGGGAAGTGTAAGAGAAAAACTGTAGTAAGGAACTATTACGAGTTAGTTCCAGGTATTTGAATTTAATTTGTTACTAAGGGATTGCTCAAGGGAGAATTGGGGATGACAAGTGTATTAGTTTTCTATGGCTATGGAACAATGTACCACAAACTTAGCAGTTTAAAACAAAGCATTTATGGATTTCAGTTTTTATGGATCAAGAGTCTGGGCATTGCTCATCTGGGTTCTCTGCTCAGGGTCTCACAAGGCCAGAGTCAAGGTTGTGTTTGGACCTGAAATCTCATCTAAGGCTTCGGGTCCTTTCCACATTCATGGATTCTTGGCAGAGTTCAGTTCCTTGCAGTTGTAGAGCTGAGGCCCTCAGCTCCCAGGGGCAACACAGTTTCTGGCCACATGGATCTCTTTACAAGTGGGCACTGTGCTGACCCTTCAGCTGGAGCATTGCTCTCCTCTTGAGATTTAAATATATATATATATTAATGTGTAGATATATATATAATCACCATATTAGGTGAGACACCCAAGATAATCTCCCTTACATTAATTTAAAGTAAATATACTGGGTACTTTAATTCCATCTGACAAATCTCTCTCACATTTGTCCTAGAAGGTAAATTAATTTTAAATATTTTATTGATATTTTACAGAGAGGAAGGGAGAGAGATAGAGAGCTAGAAACATCGATGAGAGAGAAACATTGACCAGCTGCCTCTTGCACACCCCCTACCAGGGATGTGCCCGCAACCAATGTACATGCCCTTGACCGGAATCGAACCCGGGACCTTTCGGTCTGCAGACCGACGCTCTACCACTGAGCCAAACCGGTTTCGGCCTAGAAGGTAAATTAAACACAGGAGTGAAATCCCATTGTTTCACAGGTTCCACCCATACTCAACAAGAGGAGGTTATTTTATTACAGGATGTGTAAGCAAGGGGATGGAAATTTTGGAGACTTAAAATAAATCTATCAACTCCAAGTGTTTGGAAATGCATGAATGGCTATCTCCAGGAAGAAATGGAATACTGAACAAAGCATTCCAGAAAGAATCCTAAGCAAAGTTTTCCATCAATGAATCAATCATTTATATGTTTTCTTAGCACCATTTATTTATTAGTGTACAACTGTGCCTAAAACACAAAATAAAGAACAGAAAAATACTTGCCAGTTACACAATAAAAAGTAAGAAAAGTAATTTGCAAAACTCAATGTAAAATAGAAATTAAGATGGCCATGCAAAAATGTTCAATTTCCAATAATAACACAAAAGAGATCCTGTTGCCCACCTGCTTAATTAGCAATTTTCCAACAAAGAAAGGTTGGTAGGAGTTGGTGAAATGGGTCCTCTTCACATTGATGCTGAGAATGTGGGAAACAGGAAGTCTTATAAATACTTATGTATTCTGCCGAAACCGGTTTGGCTCAGTGGTAGAGAGTAGGTCTGAGGACTGAAAGGTCCCAGGTTCGATTCCAGTCAAGGGAATGTACATTGGTTGCGGGCACATCCCCGTTAGGGGGTGTGCAAGAGGCAGCTGTTCGATGTTTCTCTCTCATCGACATTTCTAGCTCTCTATCTCTCTCCCTTCCTCTCTGTAAAATATCAATAAAATATATATATATATTTTTTAAAAAGAGGCAGTTGATCAATGATTCTCTCTCATCAATGTTTCTAACTCTCTATCCCTCTCTCTTCCTCTCTGTAAAAAATCAATAAAATATCTATTTTTAAAAATAATTATATATTCTGACCTAACACTGTATTAGGCTACCTGGCTTTTTCCCCTTGATGCCATGATTCTGAGAAACTTTGCACAAAGCACTAAAGGGAGAGCAAATTACCTAGATAAATCCTCAGAGGTCTTATTGTCATATGACTTATATCACACTCAAGAATCAAGCAAAAATACAGACTCCAATCTGGCTCAATGATAAAGACTTTACTAAAGAAAACTAAAACAATTCCAGACATACAATAACGTAAATATTCCCCCATAGACATTTCATGCCTCTCTTGCTGTCCCTGTGCCATCACCCTATCCAAATGAATTCAGTCAGAGGCATGGAGTTTTGTTGAAAGGTAGAGAGAACGTTATCCTTAACCAGGGTTCTAAGAACAACCCTGGTCCTATGCTGAAAGTATTTTCTCATCCTTGATATCCGTATGCCATACCTTAAAATTCCTAAATTACAGAATGCATACATACAATTGGGGAAACCATCGTTATCCTCATTTGCTGCTTATTATGCCTTTGTTGATGGAGGGCCGGGACCATCCAAGGTAACCCTGCAGGGCTGCATGCAACCTCCCAACTCCAAGATCTGAGGCATGACTGTTTAATAGAGATGTTCCAGTTCAATTAGCCAAACAAAGAAGAAAACAAAGGCTTGCCAAGAAAACTTGTTACAATTATGCAAATGCCAGATGTTCCAAGCCAGCCTGCCTTGAAGAATTTGGATAAAGTTTGCTTTCAGGGTGCCATATTGCAAGTTTTTAGTTCATTTCCAATCATCCTCTTTTAATTTTAAACTCCGGTAGGACTATTATGTCTCACCTGATTCTAACGGTAACAATGCACGCTAAGCAAATAGCCTACATCATGAATGACAAGACATATCCCAAGGTACCTAGCAGGATTTATTTTTAACAGCGAAAGAAAAAGAAAGGTACATATGCTTCCACATAGGAGAACTTGGTATTTAAAATGTGGTACTTACATGTGGTAGGATACTATATACCATTAATAATCCTGCTATCTAATGCTGCTGTGATTTGGGAGTGTGAAGATTATAGCATGAAGTGAAAACACATATATTGAGCCCTTAATTATATCCTGTGGCTTCAGGAAACTACATTCACACGGTGGCAACTGCACAAACTCTCCCCCCTCGCTGTGTAGTAAATATAAATGGGAAACAACCTAACATCTCCTTCAGACCGTGAGTGATTCTGTACAGCACAGTCATTTATAAAGTAGTTTTCTAGTAAAAGAGCCTCCTGTGTTTGTTTTTGGACTGCTGATTCTATTGCTCCTTCTGTCTCAAGCTGTAGCAAGTGGCTTTCTGTTGAGGAAGGTCATGGAGAAGGCGAGACTTCTGGTTTGACCTGCTAGCTGGACATGGGCAACGGAAAGCTCCCCATTCCCTCCACTTGCCTACCCCGCTCTAGACGCTGCCCAAGGACACAGCCTGGAGACAGGCCTGTGGTGAGGAGACCATCTGGACTCACAGGGCACTGACGAAAGCCTTTTCAGGTTTGGTGGGTGTGGAAATGAGTTGTCTTGCCCAAGATAAGCCTCCTAAGTGAGTTCCGTGGCTCATTACACCTGCCACCTCCCCATCTGGAGTGGCTGCCTTTTTCTTTGATGTCCACCTGCCCTCGGAGGGGGGATCTGGGTTCATAGACTTCCCTGCAGAGCTGCCTAGGAGGCTGCAAAGTGACACTTCCTTACTGTGGTCATTTGCCCAGGGGAGAAATAACGATCCAAACAAACTCTGTATTGATGGGGATTACTTCATAGGTGAAGATGCGTGGAGAGTCACACAAATAAGTGTTGACACCAAAAAGCAAATAGTTAAACCTCAGCAGAACAAAGACATCATGGGTCTTGGGGTCATTTGCGCTTGATCCAAGGCACAAACCCCATGTGCTTACTTCACGTACGGAAGGACCAGGAGGAAACGTGCCCAACAGTGTTTACCATCTCATCTGTCACTAGATTCCACATTTCCAAAATATATACTTTCTAAGATTTTTTAAAAAAATATATCTTATTGATTTTTTACAGGAGGAAGAGAGGGGGATAGAGAGTTAGAGACATCGATGAAAGAGAATCATCAATCAGCTGCCTCCTGCACACCTCCCACTGGGGATGTGCCCACAACCAAGGTACATGCCCTTGACCGAAATCGAACCTGGGACCTTTTAGTCCGCAGACCGAGGCTCTCTCCACTTAGCCAAACCAGTTTTGGCTCTTTCTAAGATTTTTAAAACCTCCCAGACAGGTGAAACAATGTTCAGAGTAGGTGCAAACTTGGCTTTCACAGCCTCCTCCAGACCCCCTTCTGGCTGTGCTGAATTATTTTCCTGGGAAAATAGTGGTTTCAAGGCACAGAGCGCCGGTCCCATTACTTGTCCGAAATTAAAAACCTTGCCAGACTCTTCCTTTTGTGGCTTTACAGCTAGCTGTCAAAGTATTTGAAAGAGTAGCAGGACAAGGGGGGAGGTGGTCTATTTCCCTTTTAGACGAAATGAAGGGTTTCCTATCATTTTAGCAGTCATTACGATTTACTAATGAAGACTAGAGATGGAGTCTAAAAAAAGGAAATAAAAAGTTAAGTGGCTCGTTGCGGGTGTTGAGAGGTAAAATATGAAGAGGAAAAGAAGTACCGTCTCATCAATCACGAGCCACAGAAGAGCTGGAGGAGTTAGGCAGCCTCCCCTGCAGTGGCATGGGCTGCAGAACACCACAGGCCTAGTGAGACCGCCCTCTCCTAGGTGAGAGGCTATTTCAACCTCCAATCTGCTTCATTGCAGGGCTGTTTGACGGCCAATTACTCTGAAATGGCGTGTCCTAGGGTAGGTTTGTGACCGGGGCTACGGTACATTGGGGGACCCAGCGGAGACCACCAAGTTGATTTGACAAGCTTCTTAGAGCTGGCATGAATAAATTAACGCGACAGAATGATTCTGATGAACAGAAGATTGCAGCCAAACTCCCAGAGATGCGAGATTAGTGACTAATCAGCTCTAACACCTGCCTTCCATCACATTCTAATAACAAGTCCGCGCTCTGATAGCACAAAACACAACAGCCTCCGCCAGGGGGCAAAATGCGGCACAGCCTCAACGCTATGGCTCGGGATGTTTCATTCAAGACAGGATGCGTTTCCCCTGTTCTTGAAAAAATTAAGAGCGGTGGCAAGCAGCAATTCCTACCTCTCCAACCCCCCTTTTATTGAAATATATTTTATTGATTTTTTTTACAGAGAGGAAGAGAGAGGGAGAGATAGTTAAGGAGAAACATCGGTGAGAGAGAAACATCGATCAGCTGCTTCTTGGACACCCCCCACTGGGGATGTGGCCCGCAGCCAATGTAGATGCCCTTGACTGGAATCGAACCCGGGACCTTTCAGTCCACAGGCCGATGCTCTGTCCACTGAGCCAAACTGGTTTTGGCCCCTTCACCCCTTTTTAATGGAATGGAGAGTGCGGATGACTGGGAGTTCCAAAGGGCCAGGTTCCTGGGAGAGCAGATTGAATGAGAAATCCAAGCCACTAACTTTGCAATTCCACTTCCATCAGCTAACCGGGGAGAGATGAGGACAGCAGGTTGGGGGAGGAAGGAGGGGAGAGGAAGCCCGACAGCGGATGCTGATGGGACTGTCCTGTCACAGCCTGAGGAGGAGAGAGACAGACCCAGGGGACACTCAGGTCTGGCCTTTCCTGCAGGTTCAGGTTAATCAATCAGGGAAGCCCCCAGAACACTGCTGCGGTTCATGGGGAGAAGGTGCCAGGCTGCTAACCGCTGTGGTGGAAAGCTAGGATTCCAGGCACAACCAAAGGGCTCACCCCCAAACCAGCTAAGATCTCCAAATACACCAAATGGTTCTGCTCCCCCCCCCTCCCCCTGGACCCGCAAGAGATTGCCATCCAGGCTGTTCAGTAGGAGAGGAAGGAGGTCGCTGTCTGAGTACCAGCACGAGCCACTGTCTTCTGTCCCCTTGGCCATTCCCTTTAAAGGCAGGTCACTAATTCTGACGTGTTCTGTCAAGTCAGAAAGCCCTCAACTAAGAGCAGCTGATTCTCACAGGGCCTCTGGGATGGATGCAGGATGGAGTAGCATTTTGACATCTAGCAGAACAGAGATATGGAAGCATTAGGATGATTCTCTTAAGGCTGCTTAAGTTTCTTCTCAGCACATCTCTGTGCTAACCTCACATACAAATCTAAGAAACTAATAAAACCCGACTGAATGACAACAAAGTGTGTGAAATCGTTACAGTGGGGTGTGGGGGGGAGGTTTGTTTTGGCAGAAGACACATGGGTAAGTCTGCTGCCATTTTTCAAAGGGAACTTGATGCCCGAGAAATGAGGCGAACGCTCCACCTTACAAAGAAACAATCCCTTGTTTGTGAGGTGGGTTGGCCCCTCTGTGCAGCTCCTATCTACAACTCTGATTCCCAGTCACCCAACTGGACTTTCCCCTCGCTTAATTCTGTTTAATTCTGTAACTTCATCTCTAGCCAGGGAGGGGTGAGATCATCCCTTAGACTTCACATTTCTTTTTTTCTGCAGGTTGCTTCCCCTACGCAGGACACGTGGCCCTGCCCCACATTCCATATGTCAGCCTGTGCAGACCCAAGCTTTTTGCGGTGACTGACAGGGGAGCCCACGGCACAGCGTCCCAAGGGCTGTTTCCAAATTTGGCCTCCCAGAGGGAACCCCGCTCAACTCCTCCAGGCATGCTCTAACACCGACCCATTTTCACAGCTCTGCTCCCGCACCCCATTCCTCCTTTGCCTCTGCAAGCCTCGCAGAAGTAAGGCGGGCTGAAGAGCGGCTGGTATGTGTTTTGCACTAGAAATCACGCCTGCACCCCTTTTTCAGTGTTCACCCCCAAAACTCCAATGGAAGCAGAAGTGTCAAAGGGGAGAGACAGTTCTTTCAAATGCAGCACATGACAGACAATCAACCTACGTGAATTCAGAGCTAACATTCTTTGTCTTGTTTTCTCTTTGCTGGAATATTTTAGTAACTATTGTTCAATGAAGTAAAGATTCTTCCTCAAACAGGCTTTCCAATGGGAAATTCAGGGGAGAAAAGCAAATCTTTAAAAGAGTTGATTGAGCTTGTAATCATAAAAGCCACACTCTAGGACATTTGCTGCGTTCCACTGGGTTTGATGTTTTATCTCCTCACCCCAAATTATAAATGCCCTAAACCACAAAAGAGGAAATAGCCAGACATCGTCAGTGTTCCGCTGAAAAGTCCCCTGCTGCCTCCACAGGGCCTGCGGGTGTTCACGTGGACCGCACAGCTTCCATGAGAGCCAGAGGGAGCAGCTCTGTGGGCACAAAGTGTGGCTGAGGACATAGGTGTTCCCATCACAGAAACCTCCCATCTGGAGTGAGGCAGGTGTTGCCCCCTGCCCCTCAGAGACATAGTGAAGGTTCCTGAGGAGCATGAAAGGAGCGTGGAGGTGGTGGTTAATTTAACAATGTCCTTTTCTAAACAACATCAGCCAACAAATCACCTCCCAGACATGAAACTACATAGTGCCCTAGTCCATCCCTTGAGCTTCATGGGGTCCCAGCTCACAAAGCTGGCGCAGGGCTGAGCAGACAGGAATCTCGTGGAAGAGCGAGAAGTCTAAAACAGTGACCAGATGGAGCTTCTGACAATCTGGTGAATCAGAAACACTTCCCTCCCAAAATTCCAAGTATTTTCATATACATACTAATGTGCATATTAGCTCAGGATTTCAGTTAAGGATGAGAATCACTGGGGAAGATGTAATTGTAATTTATTTTGGCCGTTTACAAGATCATTCCGGCACACTAAAATCTCCATGTCAACTAGGTTCTTAGGTTCAAGATGCAGGAGGGAAAGTGGTATGTGAAATGCGTGATAGTGAGAGAGAGAGAGAGAGAGAGAGAGAGAGAGAGAGAGAGAGAGAGAGAAGCTAATGATCACCCCCCTGCCACCAAAGCTTCATTCATGTAACACAAAGGGAAACAGTGGGCAGGGAAACAAAGAAGTCACAAAGAGAAATATATTGCTTCATGAAATTTGCTAACATAGTAAGAAAAATCAAAGGAATGCCTTCTGATTATAATCTTTAATAGAGGCCCAGTGCATGATTCGTGCACTCAGGGGGAAGTAGGTTCTCTCACCTTGTCTGCACCCTCTCGCAGTCCAGGAGCCCTGTGATTGATTGCCCTGCAGAGGAAGGCCTGGCCCACTGCTGCTGGCCAGGTAGCCTGGGCCATCCTTTTGGGGTGATCGTGGGGTGATGGCAGAGTCCCCCAAACATTCACATTGCACCCACCTTGGTGATCGCAGTCAGTGCTGGGTTGCTGCAGCATTTGTGACCCAGGAGGGACCAAGAGGTCAGCAATTCAGCCAGTTGGTCAGTCCCCACCCACCCAAGCCTTTTGCACATGCAGCCTGGTTGGGTCGTTCGTTTGGTCATTTTGGACATTACAGACCCTGGCTCTTTATAGGATATCTGAAAGTTTCAACAATCAATGGGGGCAAAAAGTTTAGTCTACACGGTACATCCTCAATATCTTTTCCATGGGCACTTGGTTTAGATGCTAGTTCATAAAATGAGGAAGATTCAGTACCTTCTCTATGAAATCAGCAAGTTGAGTGCTCCTATATTACAGGCAGGGCAGATAGGGAGCATTGAACAGGAATTTGCAGACTGACTGTTGGGTACTATACAAATGCCAGCTATTATTTTTACAAAGAGCTGCAGACTGTCAATAATATTCAGATTGGATAAAATCTCAGGAGGACTTAAGAGTCTCTTTTGCTTGCTCCTACATTAACCTAACAACCTGCCAGCAGAAATGTGTGCTCTGAACTCTGTTGTAGAGGGCTGCAGTAGACAGTGGACATACAGTTTTATCCAAACAGAATGAGTAAAGCAGCTGAGGTCTACAATTCAGTCTGCAGCCTTGATAACCAGCAATGACTGGGTCAATTATACCTATTATTTTCCCGATGATTTAAAACAGTGGTCTCCACAGAGATGGCATCCCTCTGGTGGGAAGGCAAGAAAATCACTAGGGTGGATGGGAAAAATATGAAAACTACTATTTGTTGTTATTTCTTTAACTTTTTATTTATTTATTTTTATTGACTTCAGAAAGGAAGGGAGAGGAGGAGAGAGAAACATCAATGATGAGAGAGAATCATTGACTGGCTGCCTCAAGCACACTTCCTATAAGGGATCGAGCCCAGCAACCCAGGCATGTGTCTTTGACTGGAATCAAACCCCGAGTTTTTTAGTCCACAAGCCTATGCTCTATCCACTGAGCCAAACTAGTTAGGGCTCTTTAAATTGTATTTTAGTAGAGAAGTGATTATTTTTACTTAACAATATACAAGGTTTTACTAGAACTGTTACATGAGTATTTAATTTATAAATAAATATGTATGTTGGAGAGTGTGTTTAAGTATTTTACAGGTAAGTGGGTATGCTCAAAACATTTAAAATAGACAGGTCCTTTTATATATATACAACATTTCTGGATCCTCCCAGGTGTGTTGCCTCATTATTCCCATTATAGAGCTACAGAAAGCAAGCCTGGGGAAGCATGTCAAATGCACCTAGCTTACAGGCTCACAGGGAGCCTGGGGAAGGGATTTCTGCACCATCATATCTAGCAGGACCAGACCAATTTCCAGCTTTGCCTCTAAGGCCTGTACCCCAGACCAAGCTGCACCCTTCTAAACTCAGCATTTGGCAAAAGAACCCAGAGGATAAGGTGAGGGCTGTGTAACAACTGGTCTCATATTAGAAACCACAAGTGGGCTGAGAACATAAGGAGGGGAGATGGGATGGCTTGGGTGGTCAGTTCAGAGCTTTCCTAATGCTGTAGAGTAATAAACACAGATACGTTTCAGTCACACAGTGACCCCAAGCACTGCACACTGGTCACAATGACTACTGGGGAGGGCCCCTGAAGTACTCCCATAGGTACCAAACCTGGTAGAAATGAGATGCTTCTCTCCACCCCCAACCAAGTAATAATAATAATAGTAGTACTTTAATAGCTTGTTACCAGCACTATGTTCATGCCTATACTATTTGCAATTGGCATTTTTAGTGTTTCTTGCACTTTCTACTTTACTTAGTATCAGGTGCTATGTAAATCTAAGCGGTTTCTATATTTAACAATATTCCCTCAGCCAGAGGGAAACTATATCCCTTGGTTTCTGCACTAAGGTCACCAGAAGCTGAAAGGCAATTGCCTATTCTTGGTCCTAACAACGTCAACTTAACTTTGTCACCTTGCTCTCTCCTCCCTGTTTTCTGACTCAAAACTCTGTTCAGAGCCAAGATTTCCTTTTCGAAGATGTCTTCCAAGGATATGATTTCAACAACAGGACTTAGTATAATTCTTGACAACACCAACTAATCTGTTCTTTTGGGTGAGTTTTGTGTACACAGGTCTAGTGGCCAGAAATAAACCTCTTTTCCTGAATATGGAGATTTCAAAGGCATGTGTATTTCTGGGCAAAAATACTCAATGTGAGAAAGCTTTGTTTGTTCACAAGTCATAAAGAAAATTGTAAAATTGCCTTGAATGTGTAAAATGAGATGGGCATTTAACAATTAATTGACTATACTAGCTCTCGTAAATTAGTTATATTAGTACATTTCCGCCTCTAAAACGCATATCTGATTTGGGTCTTTAAAATTCAGTACGTGGCCATTTTTCTTTATGGTTCAGGTGATTCCTATTGCTGATTGTGCAAGTTAGCCTGCTTGGCTCTGAGCCACTTACATATAAAATACATGTTATGGAATCACAGAATCTACAGGCTGGCAAAAATCTTTTAAATAAGGTAGCTGATACCTTATTTTTAAGAGGAAGAAAGAACATTTCCGAATTGGAGAAACAAACAGCTGAATCTGTAAATAACAGGAAACCTAAAGGTCTTAAATGTATTTAGCAAATATTTGCTGAGTGCGGGGCCCCAGCCTGACACTGGGTATGGTATTCAAAGACAATGACAGAGCCTCACGGATGATCAAAATGAAAGAAGACATTGGATGTGTCATTTAGCTGACAGGGAAGATGTTTAACAACATGTTATTAACTCTTCACAATGTAAACACATCGGTGGCTCACAGGGCAACTCCAATTTAAACATCTGTTTTATGAATAAGTATTACACCTCTCAGTCTCTCACAGCAGGAAACGGAGAGGAGACAGTTTCTTAAAAGCTGTATATTGAGTAAGTGGTAGAGTCAGGGCCAATATAAATATTGTTTTTACGGCCCTGAATGCACCATCAAAACAGCATCACTTTCATGCTTGACCTCTGTACCATCCTTTCTAATCATGCCTGTGAATGTGAGGTATACAGAGATGACAATGAGGAATTATTCCCAGCAAATCGCAGTGGAAAATGACATAATGGGCCTTTGAGTGCAGCCTTATCTAAACTCTGTAAGTGATGTCCGTTCCCCTTGCTTTAATTTGTGGGAGAGACAGAAGGACAGATAGGAAGACCAAATGGGAGATAAGTTTTTTAAAAACACAGAGATATTTTACTATCAGCATCTTTTCTTGAATTTAAACACAATGTTTAAAAAATTTTAGCCTGACCAGTGTGGCTCAGTGGTTGAGCATTGACCTATGTATGAATCAGGAGGTCACCATTTGATTCCTGGTCAGGGCACACTTCCAGGTTTAGGGTTTGATCTCCATTGGGGGTCATGCAGTAGGTAGCTGGTCAAATAACCTCTCTCATCATTGATATTTTCTCTCTCTCTCTCTCTCCCTCCCTCCCTCCCTCTCCTTCTCCATTCTTCTATGAAGTCAATAAAAATAGATAAAACTGTTTAGGTGTAAATATTAAAAAATGTATTCATATGGATGGGAAAGGCACGCATTACATAAGCTCTCCCCAAATAAGATTCTTTTTTAAAAAAATCTGGGAGGATTTTTTTATAAAAGCAATAGAGGAGGAGTGGAATCATGAATTACTGTAGATCTAAATGTTATAAACATAGGAGCCTGGTAGACTTGTATGGAAGATTCCTATATTTTCATTAAGAACTTACTTAAATAAGAACTTAAAAATTAAGAACTTACTTCTCTGACAATTTATGTGGAGATAAAGTAAAACTGAAAAATTAAAAGTTATGGATATTTTTTAATTTAGAAATTTTCTAAAGTTGTAAAAACAATAAAGATCATAAAAAGGTTAAGAAATATTTTATAAAGAGTTCTAAAGTCATTTTTATGTATATTTTCTGTGCACTGTTAATCATAGATTATGTGTTAGAAAATGGAAGAAAAATATCAGAATGAAGTACCTAATTAAAATCCAAAAGAATTCAAATATTTAAAAAAGCAACAAAAATTTTTCAAGAAAATAAGAAATATTTACATAATGTTTAATGGATGGATGAAGTTCTGTAGCAAGCTATATGAAGAATAATTAAACTTAGAAAAAAATCATTAGAAATATATGGATATTAGTGGAACTTTCCCACATGCAGATTTTTAAAAAAATTAAATCAATATTATCAATGTTGTTTTCCATCCAAACACCCAAATAGCAAGTGTTAAAATAATGTTTACTGAAATGTATTTTGCTGTATTTAAATTGTGATAATCAAACAAATTGCATCTACATATGAATTTAATAGGGATTATTATTTATAAAAAATTGCAAAATATCCCTTAATTTAACTTGCATTATGGATAAAACCTCAACTAAGTTCTGCTACTTAAAAATGATTGTGCTCTTTTGTAGAAACAAACAGACACTACCCACACAGAGTGCCTGGACTTCAAGAGTAAAGGGAAGTATTTAATTCCAAATTCCTCTGGAAGAAATCTAAGATTCAGACAAAATGTACTATGTTGATTTCTTAAGTTTTATAACAAAACAAAAGTGTAAGAGCTGCATTCTGTTGTAAGTACTGTTTTAAGTTTTAAAAAATTACTTTAGCATATTTGTCTATCACTGCACTGAAAACAACACACCTCACAATTTCACTAGGCATAGAATTGGCTATATAGAATTTTAATATTTCTTTTAATATAATTATATGCAAAGGTAGTAATTTCGGTATTTTCCATGTGATGCAATAATATTTCTTATATCCATGTTGAGCTGAAGGCTCAGTTAGATCTTATCTTCTTTGCACAGCAGTATTTTTGTTCCCATATTGACCTAAAGGTAGGATATATGAACACACACACACACACACACACACACAACACACAAGCTGTTTCTTATTAAAAAACAGAACCAAGAGAAAACAGTCTAAAATGTAAACACTAGTATTGATTTAAAAAAGAAGAAGAAGAAAAAGGAGGAGGAGAAGGAGGAGGAGGAGGAGGAAGAAGAGAAGGAAGGAAAAAGGGAGAAAGGGAAGCTGGAAAGGAGGAAAGGACATTAGTGATGATGAGGAAGAGAGGGGTAAAGGGCTGCTGCTAGATTTGCTTCATGAACAACATTAAGGTCTCATTTCAGAGAAAATCAGGCCAACCAGTTCAGCGTTCTTGTTGTTGGGAGTTCTATGATGCCATGGTTGCTGTCCCCAAATTGCCCACCAAACCTCTTAAGAAGGCCATTGGTCACATAGAGGCCAGGCTACTTCCGGCAGGTCTCCTTGGTGATCAGCTTGAAGACTCTCCATAGGCAATTCCGAAACATGAGGACAGAGGCAGCAAAGAACCCACAGCAGGCAAATCTCAACTGGCCTCCAGGAAAGGGGCCTGTAAGGCGTAGGTGATGTACGTCTCCAGGGAGAATAGAGAGCAACAAGGAAAGGAAGGAATAGAGAAGAACTTGTATGATCCAAAAAGAGCTGGGGAAGGGAAAGGTGGGCAGGAAAACAGTGGAAGAATCTAGTCCAATGGCTCTAAGTTGACTGGGCTTTGGCCTAAGTCAGCCCCTGTCCACTCTCCCAAGTCCCGCCTTACGTGACTGTCCATCACGTCTCATGCTTCGCTTCTGTTCTCCATCTGGGAAAACACGTCATCTTTATGACTTTCAAACTTTCCACGTGGAGCTGCTGTCAGGGAATTCCAGCTCAAACCTTGTGCCCAACCTCAAGGACCATTTCTCCTGGTGTGCCATGAGACATTCAATGGTAAACCCCGTGGAAAAACTGGGGTACGTGGGTCCCCTCCTTAACCACCCATCTCCTGTCTTTTCCACTCCTCCCACCAGCCACACAGACATTCTTCACTAAGTCAGGGCAAGACACAAAATAAGTTAAAACTTGTTACAAGCAAAGAACCAGAAGTTCAGGGAGGCCTTAGGAAGCCTGCGTTATGAATAAGCCTTATTTACTAAAGGGAAGAAGAAGAAAACACATACACACACACACACACACACACACACACACACACACACACACAAATGCCTGCTGTGTATAAATCCTATAGCAACTGTTAATCCCCTCCAGGAAAAAAAAAAAAAAAATAGAAAGAATGCAGCTGATAAATTACTTACCGAAAATGTAATGCTCAAAGCAGTAACCACAATGCAATAATTACTGGACTTGATTAAACATAAAAATAAATCTTTCACTTCTCTCTCCTCCCATTAGTACACACAATAAAAGGAAAAGCCTTTTTAAAAGGTACCTCCTGGTCAATGCTTCCCCCTCCCCCCCTTAATTCTGCATGGTAACAAACAAAAGGTAAAATCAAAAATCACGCAAGCGAAGTATAAGCTTTTTCCCATTCGCTTACTTAGAGGGATGGCAGTGCCAATTAAAAACGCACTCCATGCGGCTCTCTGCGCTGCTTTTCCTCCTTAACTCCTTATTAAGGGGAGAAGAATCACAAAGTGCCATCGCTTATGAATCATCAATGTTTTGCGGGGAAATCAACCTATTGCTCTCAATGTAAAGGAATGGAACAGCTCCTAAATTCCTAAATACCATTCTATGTTCACAAAGTCTGAGATGAAAATGAACATCTAATTTCCAAAAATAAGCGCTGAGAACACGGTCTTTGTTAAAGTAACAAGGAACAGTTGGATTGTACGATGAAACATGGTCAAGCTGAGTTATTTCTGCTCCAATGGGAAGACTGTGGACATATTTTATATGCTTGTGTACACGTCTCAATGTGACTTTTTCCCTCTGTTGAGATACTTGGCTTTGATTTTATTTTTATCATTTATGCTCTGAAATGCCAACACCACGCCATTCCTACAAAACACCCTTTTATCCCTGTGTTTTGGGTTTTTTTTTTCTTTCCAGTCCACATTCGAGTTAGAAAGTAAGTCATATCTCCAGATCTCGTTTTGTAAAGGTTGTACTCGCCACAGGCTTAACACGACGGTGGGAGCCCGCGTGGAAGAGATCGATAAAACAGTATTCTGCTGTTTGATGATGAGTCTCCGCAGGACATTCTGGCTTCGCCCCGCTGTCTGTGCTGACGCGCCCTGCTAGCCCACTGGGAGCCGGCACTAATGCCCGGGGATGGACCGAGGGCCCGGGGAAGATGAGAAACTCCCTTCCTTCCCCCCCATCCTGGAGCTGCTTTCCTAAAGCTGGAGGAAATGGATGCTGCGAGACAGGGCTGCGGATCGGAGACAGATGTGTTCCCAGTCTGGAGTCTGAGAGCGCAGCCTTGACATGCAAAAGGGTGTATGCATCAGTCAGGGAGTTTCACCTTATACCCTTAGCCATGTCTCCTCCACAACACATCACCCATGATTTTAAAACATATTTTTATTGATTTTTTTAATTTTTATTTTCTTAGAGAGAGGGGCAGAGTAATAGAAACATCCATGAGAGAGGAAGTCATTGATTGGCTAACTCCTTTACAACCCCCAGCAGGGCTCAGCCTGTAACCCGGGCACGTACCCTAACAAAGAATCAAACCATGACCTCTTGTTTCCTGGATACACACTCCACTGCTGAGCCACGCTAGCCAGGCCACCCATGACTTTAAAAAGCCACCTCCCGTGGTTGCAGGGAAGTGGCACTGCAGGGCAATGAGCTTATATTAATGGTCTCCCTCACTTGCCAAGTGGATTTTAGGAATCATATGTTTCATTCGCCTCCAAATGAAATGTTTCCCATTCTCCATGTGCCGCTGTGGGGGCCAACTTACAAGGCAGGGTTATACTGCTGTAGGGATTAAGGATGTAGTTGCCGCTCCTATTCCTGCTCACAGGAAGGAGCTGAGACGGGGGCTTTGTGCCTTTGCGATGAGACAATAAGGATCTGCTGTGGTTCATTTTTCCCCCAATAAGTATACTGAGACAGTCATTTAATTAAATAGACCTCACTTGGTATCCAAGCAAAGTGAGTGAGAAGTCACAGACATTCACCTGTGGGGCTTTTTGACACCACAACAGTTCTTTCCTGAGTTACTGTCATCTTTCCCATCACATTGCAGCTCCTTCCCCTGACACAATACTGGTGGCCGCCTGTCCCTCATCCTCTCTCATATCACATACTCCTCTCGGCAGACGTGAACCTTTCACTGAGCCTTGACACCCACCCTGGTCCCTCAGGTAAAGCCGTCACTTCTCCTTTATCTATTGTACCTTCTCATCCCTGTCCCCACATCAGCTGATAAATATGGACAGAGAACCTACAGTGGAATACACACCAATAAATAAGGAAAGGTCTACAAAGAACTATACTCCCTGCTTCCCAGCTAATCTATAGCCAGGGATTGGAATGCAGCCGCAATATCACATTTTGGGATACAAACGACTGGGCGACCCTTGTCCATTCTAGGAGAGACTTAAAGAGGTAGGTTTGGGATTTTGATGTAACTAGCATTTTCCTTATTTGTAGTGACTCTCCTGTACTCTAATATTTTAGGACTTATATTTATCCATAATCTCAAACGCTACTACTATACTATAGGATGTCTACCCATTCAGCACTAACACCATCCGTTAAATCTTGTAGGTTGTCAGGTAAAGTAAAACAGGGAAAAGAGCCCTCTCGCTCTATTACGTGGGATGAATTTATTTCCTTTCTGTCTCCACTTCCCCTGGCTGGAGTATACTTTGTTGTTACTTTGATAACTAAAAGCATCATTAATGTGATTAACTGGGTCAACACCCTCAGCAACACTAGGAACTTGGGAAAGCTTTGACATTAAAGTTTCTCTTTACATCGTCCCAGCTAACATTCTTAGGTAGAGAGACCTACAGTCTGTAAACGAGGGAGGAGATGGCATTAAAATAGACCATCTATTCAGGTTCCCCATGTAGATCAACTTTGAACTGGATGGGGAACCTGGATATAGTGTCTATTTTCAAATACAGTTCCCTCCCACGTTCTTTTCTAACCTGGCAGAGTTCTGTTGTTCTGTTTCCCTGTTTATTAAATTGATATTGGTTTTTATAGTTTCGAAAAAATATAGAACTATCTGTAAGACAACTTACATAGTTGTGAGAGTGATGTCTGGCTTCAGAGAACAGAAAATCTGACAGAGAAGAGAAGCCACCCAGACAAATGGTTGTAAGTGCAGCCACTCCCAAGGACCAAGGTTTTGAAGAAACAAAAGCATGGCCTGCCACAGGACACTTTGGCCACGGTGAAAGCAAATGTTAATGTGGATCTTAAAACTGTCTCTGCTCCTATCTTTCAAAAACTGTAGAGGAGTGAGATTGCAATGGTAAACCTTCTAGTGCAGTGTCCTAAATAATACAATTTAATAAGTGGTGTCAATTTTAATAAAGTTGTTGTAATGCACAGCCCAGTCAGGTGGAATAATAAAATGATACAGAAAGCTCAGTGAGCTTGGAGGAGAGAGAAGGGGTGACCTCACGTGGCCAGTGGCTCAAGGGTGACTCCGCAATGGTAAAGAGCTGTATTTAGTCACAAAGAATGAACTAAGTACAGAGAATGACTGGGGTAGGGGGCGAGTTTCAATGGAAAAACAAGTGAGGGCTAGGAAACAAGGGCCCTTTTATCAGGTTAATAATAGTCAGAATGCCCCCTCCCCCCAAAAAAGATGGCAGAGATGAAAAATTGAAAAAAACAAAATAACAAAACTGGTGATTAATTGGTTGTGAGGTAGAGGAAAGGAACAACAAAAGGAGACACATTTCAAGTCCAGAAGTCTAAGAATGCAACAACATGTTAAACGGAAATGAGTAATCAGTGTTGGAGCTAACATTAGCTTTAAATAACATAAGTTACCTTAGTTCTATGTTACTTATAACTTTTTTAAAAAATATATTTTTATTGATATTTTACAGAGAGGAAGGGAGAGAGATAGAGAGCTAGAAACGTCGATGAGAGAGAAACATCAACCAGCTGCCTCCTGCACACCTCCTACTGGGGATGTGCCCGCAACCAATGTACATGCCCTTGACCGGAATCGAACCTGGGACCCTTCAGTCCACATACCGAAGCTCTACCACTGAGCCAAACCAATTTTGGCTATGTTATTTATAACTTGAAAAGCAAACTGCCCTATCACTGCCCATCTGAAAATAAATTAACTGATGCTTAACAAGCTTTAGGGCATATTCAGAATCTAAGATAAAAGGGTTCTATTTCTCAAAAAAATGAACAAATGCTTTGAAAAATTTTTAAGGAACAAAAATATTTCAGCACACCATCTTAAAACTATATAACGTGGCATCTACAATACAGATGTACACTGGTTACAATGAAACTTTGTCACGCGTTAATTCTACTTACTAGCCGTCACTCTGCAGTATTTCATGAAACTAGGTCTGTATTTAACAACACAAATAATATATCAAAACATTAGTGTGGGGAGTGAGGACCCCGGGGAGAACCCCAAAACAAATGTGCCCATCTGGAGGAGGCATTGGCTCCATGTGACAGAGAAAATTAAATCTTCATGCCTCTGTGAGGGCGTAAGAATAAGCCCAAGTTGAAGGTGGTATTGATCTCAATCACTGTTTATTTGTGGGTGTTTAGACATATTACACGCAGGATATGTTTCCATTATTGTTGTTTTGAATAAAACACACAGCGTTTCATTATAAGAAAACCAGGGAAACAATTTTCTCAGTGGCAGAACTCTAGCAACAAAGAAAAAAAAATCTACAAAACCATAGTTCATGCAAGCTGCTCAGCCTTATCTTCCTTTTAAGGGGGTGGAGAAAGGAAATCAAGAACACACTTGATTCCCTCAAATGTTATTAAGAACAAATTTTCTACCTTATTATACATTTTCTGTTTTAAAAATCACATGTGATGCATTAACAACGATTAAGATATGTCTGAAATGAGTTTCAGCAAGCAAGTGGTTAACATTCATCATAGCCTTTCAAAACAAAAATGAATTCTACTTTACCTGAAAACTTCCCAATGAAATATTATTTTTTCTTACGTATACAGCCTGCAACTTACCTAGGGCACTATTTATTATTTGGACAAGTTTAGTATAACACACACCACACACACACACACACACACACACACACACACACACACACATACCCCATACATACACAAAACATCACCTTAAAACAAATGAGAAATTCTCTCTTGGGAACCTCAAAACTGTATTAAAACAATAAATATAGAGTCTTTTCTCTTCCTTCATTAACTGAGGTAGACAGGAGTGATATATACAGGCCACAAAAAATAAATAAAAGAAAGAAAAAGAAAAAAGGAAAAACCCACAACCAGGTTCCAACATGCTCCTGGTGATAATAATCATCTTTGCTTCCTCCATCCCACAGTTTGTTCATTTTTATGAAGACATTATAAGCTGTGACTGAAAAAAAATGGCACCCAGAAGCCCTTCCAATTATCCACACAGGTAGCCTTGCTCATCTGAGACCACCAACAAGTATGGGTCAGGATTTAAGGATTCAAAATAATCATTGCAAAAAAAAAAAGCACTTGCATGCATAATTTCTCTTTTCTATTCACAGGTGTGGGAAAGCAGAGAGAAAGGAAGCAGATAGTGTTTCAAAAGGTATTGGTAAATCAGCAAGGAATAAAATTCAAGTTTGTCCATTGCTTCTGTAGGCGGTACACAGATTCTGACAGTCACACCTCACAGATACCTCTGTCAGGGCAGTGTTATGCCACCTGTTATATATATTCACACTTTTAGAATTCTGGGCCCCACACTACAAGCCAGAAGGTAATCTATTTTAATAGTTAACATGCATATTTAGTGGGGACAATGGATGTGGTGAGGAAGAAAAACAAATATCCCTTTGACTCTGCTCTAGATGTTGTTCAAATCCATGAAAGAATCCAAATTACTTTTTGAGAGAGAAAATCATGTAGGAAATAAAGAGAGACTTTCCTAGAGATTTCTCTTAAGACATCAAAAATCAAAAATGAAAGCACAAAATATGAATAGTTTCTGCTCTGAAACCACCACCATCTCATCTGGGAGACATTCCCAATAGTAAGACTAATCCAGAGCTAGGGTTTTGGATCAAAAGTCCCCATCTGGACTGTACTTGTCCAAGCACCACTCCTGCTAGGTGCATGGTCTTAGGCAAAACTATCCTTCATTGAGCTCAGGATCAAAACCCACCAACAGAGAAAATGACAAGAGCCCACTGGTATGGTTGTTAGTTGTTGAAATGAGATGCCCTCTCCTTAGCCCATCACAGAGCCTATGCTCCATAGATCACATAGATTCCGGGATGTCAGGCAAGCTTTCCCCAAATGCCCTCAGAAAAGATCTCCCCTTTTGATATGTAAATCCCAGTATCTGTTGGAAATGCTCTATTGAACAGTACACTATATATACCAGTTCGGTAGGCCATTCCCATTTGTTTGGCTACTATGCTCATTTTTGAGTGCCTCTTTCATGCTATTGTTAAATATTTTGAACATCATGCCAGCTGTTTGGAGAAGACACATGGGCTTGGTGTGACTTCAGCCAAGGTTGCTTTGGACACTATGGAGTTCACCTATCAAAAAGGAGGCAAGGGCATTTCATGCTGATTTTGCAGTGATCCCTGGGGCTATGACACCACAATTTCAAGTGTCACGTGAAAATAAGCCAGTTTAAAGATCCTCTGCTAGTTTGCCTGTGTTCACTCTCTCAATCAATTCTCTACTCTTCTCCGCCCTGTTCTGGTCGCTAACAAACTCAACTCTAGAGACAGCCTCACGGCCCTGTAGAATCCTATTGGATTCAGCCAATGGGGGACACAGCAAGGGTGCAGTGGGCCAATGAAGGGGCAGCCCAGGGTTCTGCTTCCCATTTTACCTTCCCTGGTTCCCTCTGTTCCTCAGAGCGGCCATGGTCCTGCGATGGCTGCATTCTTCTGCCACACCCCTGCTAACAGCCCCTCCTTCGCAGCTCCCATCCCCTTTGGCCTGGAGTGGCAATGGCTGTCCCCAGTTGCATTCCTTATTGACTCCCTTAACCCTGCCTAAACCTTCAGGCACGGTTCCTTTATTGACCTCTTCATCGAAACCCTTTGGAGTGTGCCATCTGTTTCTATTGGGCCCCTGCCTGGTGTAATGACTTTAAAAAGCATTGGAGGCAGTGGTTATGTTTGTGGAGATCACACACAGAGGCAGGTCAGGGAGGGTATGACTGATCCAATGACCATTAAGGCTTGTAGAAATGGATAGAGTGAGCCAGGCAGCTCCCGGGGAGAATAATTTTCCAGTTACAGTGAACAGCAAGTTCAAAAGTAGAGGCCTATTTGAAATTTTCAAGGCAGGCACAGAGGCTAGGGTGGCTGGAACAGAGTCAAGGGGGTAACAGCCCTTGGCTTTGAGATGGTTTAAAAGCCAGGTCTGGAATGAGGTCACCCAGGTAGTGGATATACAGAGAGAAGATTGGGGGGGGGGGGAGCAGAAAAGATCTGTGGAGGGCAAGGGTACAGGCCAGCTACCAGCAAAGGATACTGAGAAGAAGAAACCGGGGTGCCATGGGAACGAAAAAGAGTGGTACCTAAAAAGTCAACTGAAGAAAGAGTCTTAACAAGCATAAGAGTCTTAACAGCCACATGAAAATATACCCCTGGATTTAGCCATTTGGTCTGTGGTTAACCTCACCATTGGCTGCTTGGGTGAAGTGATTAGAAGCAATGTCTAACTGAAGTGGTTTCAACAGAAAACAGAGGAAAATTAGAGGCCGATGCTTTGGAGAATAAACTAACTAAGAACAAAACCCAAAAAGCTAACCTAATATTATGCCAGTGATTTTTGTATCTTGCTATAAAACCCCCAGTGAGAGTATCCGATGGAAGCTTAAATGCCCCGTGGCTCAGACAACTGAGCTGGCGAGTGGCTCAAACAACTGAGCTGGCAAGTGATGTGCCAGGGGAAACTGTGGATAGGAATGGTGATTTTAGTCAATATATTAAATATTATCAGAGACACGTCATTATCCCAGAAAGTTTACACATTCAATTCAACCTAAACAATGTCTCTTCTTGTAAGAAACTTCATGCAAACACACACACACACACACACACACACACGCTCACGTGCCCACCATCAGATTGGCATTTACTAGTATTCAGTAGGTTGTCACGCTGCATGTGAGATTCAAACCAAATCCGATTTTGAAAGTGACCTGCGAACCAATGAGGCTTTACTGGGTTGGAATAGTAGTTACAACATGATTGTACCTTTTTCCCCTGAGAAGAAATTGAAAAGAATCATATTTGTTAATCCTCCTACAAGGACTTCTCTGGTGTCTTTATCCCTTCTTAGAAACAGCGCAGACCACTCTCTGGGTAGAGGAAATCAGATTCCATATAAACACTCCATCCTATACGTGTACTCTTGTGATGCGAGTACAGGAGAGTGTGTGAGGCCTGCAGCAGGTGTGTGGGGGGCAGGAATGCTGGAGGGAGCATCGGGACTGACAGCTCCGAAGGAGGATGGATCTGCTGTGTCCTGCTGAGTAGCCTCCTACTTTCCACGGTGATAGATGCTCTCCTCTGCCGAGGGCTGTGCTAAGCGTCAGCTACATGTCAATCATATCAATCACTTGGCAAGGCTATTCTTAAAGAAAGCCCCTTCCTACAAAAGTACAAGCGCACCAAACAAACCCAGGAAGCCTCAGACACGATCCACATTACCTCCAATCCCAACTTACCCCCTTTTATTCCATATCACTGGGAGGAAGGACCAAAGAGGGGAGGGATATGGGTCCTAATGGGATTTTCTTTTGAGAAGAAATATTTTTTTTGTAGAAAGGATAACATTTCCTCCATGACAATGCAAATATGGGCAAGTGAAATTTTTGATCGGCATAGCTGCTAATATTGATGGGGTGTTCAGTATGGCCTATATGCTTGGGCTGTGTTCTATGAGGTCTCATTCCTCTAAATGGCACTGTGAGGACAGGTGGACTGACTCCCCTTTAGATTTTACAGGTAGAGAAGTGGAGGCTCAAGGACTGAGCAGGAGGCCACCCGCATGTGGAAGAGTTGGGATGTGAACATAACAAGTCTGACCCTAGTGTCTACAAAACGTAACATCAGGGTGATACCAGTTCCCATAGGACGGGTATTTGTGATGAAGCATGGCCTTGAGATAGATTTTATTTGCATGTTTTTCTTCCCCAAACTACAATGATCCCATTTTACAGATGAGAACAATGAAGCATGAAGGGTTGGCATAGATTGCCCTGGCTCACACTGCCACCAAGGGAGTGGACTGCAATTTAAACCCAATTCTTCTGATTCCTAAGAAAGCACTGCACCCCCTGCTCAGACACTTCCCTTCCAAAGTTTAATTTTATTGTTATTATTAACCACAGGCACCATTTTCAAATATGAACACCTGCTTGTAGCATACTTACTACAGTCAAAGAAGAAATGCAAAGAAGAAATGTCCCTTCCATCAGTAATCTTACTGCTGGGAAAACAAAGCCCAAAACTCATAAAAAATTAAGGTTTGATTCTGTTAAACATAATTCAAAAAATGTTCTGCACATGTCAGAAGTAAGCATGTGGTTCTTTGAATAGAGAGAAAAATTCCTAGGATATAGATATCTCTGGAAGCTTGCTGAACCACAAAAGTTCTGGAATGAAGCTTCTGTGGGTCTCAAACACAAAGAGGCATGTTTTGGGGAAAGGGAATGATATGAAAAGAAGATGAGGAAAGCCTCATGGTGGAAAATTATAGGAAGAGGCAGCCAGAAAACACAGTGGGATGTGAAGAGTTAGAATGGAGGTACAGAATACACGAAGAGATGTTGGACCTCGAGCGAAACATGGTAGTAAACACTGCTTGAAGAAGACACATGTTCCGTTTTAGATAGAGATAAGCAATTCAACCTTATGCCCAGGAAGCAAATGAAGCTACCACTGACTGGAGGGTCCATGCAGATTTTTCAGAACACCTATGTGCGGCTTCCCTAGACATCATGAATGTGCTTACCCTGGAAAAGGTCAGATCCATGTTCCCTGGATAAAGGCTGTTTCAGGCTGTTCTGATGAGTAAGTGCCCCAAGCAACCATGTCCTTAGCTGCCCTTCCTTAATGATGACTAGCTATTTTCCCCCCAATCTACTCAAGGTGTGGCTCTAACATGGTAATTCTTAACCTTCAGTCATGTGACCTTGCAATCCCCCTCATAATTCTTCACACCTATCAGTCACATGACCTTGCAATCCCCCTGCTCCTTGTAAGATGGATGTGCATTCAGTCAGTCGGTGGCTGTTTGCTGAAGAACCACTAAGTGCCAGGCCTGGTGACAGGTTTGGAGATGCAAAAATAAAATACCTCCCTCTTTAAAGAGCTCCCAGTCTTCCCAAGGAAGACAAGTGTGAGTGGACACCGTATGTTGCTGAAGTGTTGTAACTGTGCCACACACAGAGTGCTTGGTGCTCACACATCAGAGAGCCTTCATCTGCCTGGTGCATGCTGGCATGACTTCCAGAGAAAGACATTTTTCAAACTGTTGACACTATTTATTCCCCCATTTCCCATATTGACCCCCACCATCCCACTCTCTCCCCCTCTCCAGGCCTTCGTGCACTACTGCATGTGTCCATGGGTTATGCATATAAATTCTTCAGTTAATCTCTTCCTGCTCCCCTCCCCACTTCCCTCTGAGATTTGTCAATCTGTCTCATGCATTCACGTCTCTGGTTCTATTTTGTTCCTCATTTTATTTTGATCATTAGATTCCACATATAAGTGATATTATGTGATACTTGTCTTTGTCTGACTGGCTTATTTAGCATAATACTCTCTAGGGCAAGATGTCCTTTTTTTACAGATGCGTAGTATTCCATGGTGTAAATGTACCACAGCTTTTTTATCCACTCATCTGCTGATGGGCACTTTAGAAATTTTTAAGCTGAGCTGTGAAGAATAAGTAGGTTCTACAGGTGACTGAGAAGGGAAAAGACACTCCTAACAGGTGAAGAATGTCCAAATGCTTGAGAATGTGTGTAACTATCAGAAAAAGTGATCCAGGGTCAAGGTTAGGGCTGGGGAAGGTTTGAGGGGGGCTAGGTATAGCACAGTGTTTTAACTTGATTAGCTATTCCATGTGTACTTTAGAAACAACCACAGATAAAGACCTAAGGAGTGAGTGGATAAGAACTGACCATAAGAAAATCCAAGTCCAACTTAATCATTAGAAAGGTAATCTGATGTTACCTTGTGAATCTCTCCAAAGTCCTAGGTAACTGAAGAGACCATGTTTTGTCAGAATTTGGAGGTAGAGTCAAAACTGGTTTGGCCAACCCTACTGCATGGCCATATTCCATTTCTTATTAACAATGTGGTTATTCACCCACCTTATTATCATCACTAACATCATAGGAAAAAAATAATGTCATGCCCAGCATAAGGCTTCCATGCATTGGTTCACCAAACCTCTCATTAATTGACTTCAACTTGGTATCTAGGTCTTGTGGAAGAGACAATGAATGCTCATTTGCAACCACACTCTCTCTTCTTACTGGTCACTCTGCCAGACCACAGGCTCTGCCCCACTGTGAAGATCATGTCAGAGATGTGATCAATGACCCCTGAAGGGAAAGGAGGCCCACCATTTTCAAGCTGCACAAATGAAGGAAAGACTCCCATTTATAATTCTCACTCCTTCCAGCCACCTGCAGAATAAAGACCCCGACAACCTAGAAAGGGCTGAAGCCACAATACAGAGGGGTCTGGGTCCCTGAATAACCAATGGGCAGAGCACATCCCCCTCAAACCACTGCTCCCCCAGATTCCCTGCTCCCACAGACCTGCATTGCACTGCATGATATGAGCAAGGCATCAACACTTACGGTGGTAAAGCACTGAGATTTGGAAGTAATTTATTACAGCTGTTAGCCTACCCTGAGTAATACAATTCTTCATTATAAGAAGCTAATAGCTACAAAGAACTAATATTCAATAACACATTCCAAAAGAGCATACATTGTAAAGAGATTTTAATAAGCTATTTCATATTGCTGACTCTGAGAATACATTTGGGGAGGGTTGGAAACCACAATGCTACCCTTTCAAATAAAAACATAATCATGAGATTTTTATGATCAATCAAATTTTCCTACTACAGAAATCCTTAGGTCATGATAGATAAATTCTATGAAGCACACATTATAATATGAGACTGGTATCAGATATTCAGACATTCTAATAATCAAAGCAAGGATGGACAAATCTAATTTAAGTTGGTCCTGCTGAGTCATTTGAGATATCTATCTACCCCAAATGAACATAATCCATTAGCATCAAAATAACAAAGTTCCCCCAAACGCAGACGGGCTGAGCTCTGTTCATGACTTTTATCAGCGTGACATGTGGCTAATATCCATTTATCAAACAGTAAGGGCATTGTTTTTTACTCAAATAATCATCAGTTAATGAAGCTTTAAAAAGAAAGAGTCTCTTATATCTAGATTGAATTATTCTTTCTCCGGTGCTTACCCTCATATTTCAAAATACTTAAAACATGTTCCAGTAGTAAATGAGGTCACCTTATGCATGCTCAAAAGCAATAGGATATTTCAGCCTCAGAGCACTATAGTAAGAATGTCAGAGCACATTCTATCAATTCAAAAACTGGTCTAATATTTCCTACATGGCTACATGCCTCTTACAGTTACATCCCTGGTGAACACAGATAATCTCTAATGTCCTTTTATCATAAAATGGGAAGTCCCAACAATGCCATTTGATAGAAGACAAAGGGTCCCAGAGGTAAAACAGCTCACCTAAAGCCACTCAAGAGTATACTCCTGGATAGACGAAGACATCTAGAAGTCTTGGATTGTTGGCTGCTTGCCTAATGCCTTTAATTTTTTAATTTATTTTTTTTATTGATTTCAGAGAAGAAGGGAAAGGGAGAAAGATAGAAACATCAATGATGAGAGAAAATCATTGTTTGGCTGCCTCCCGTATGCTCCCTTGCCCTCCACTGGGGATCAAGCCTGCAACCAAGGCGTGTGCCCTGATTGGGAATCAAACTATGATCTTCTGGTTCACGGGTCAATGCTCAACTACTTAGCCATACCAGCCGGACCCAGTACCTTGTTATTCCCACCGAGATCACAGAGGTCCTTATTTTAACCTGGAATACTTTACAGGCTAGGGCCCAGTTTCCTTATTTGGAGGAAACTAAAACAGGATTTACTTTTCTGGTACTCTTAATGCAACTGCACGCACACGCTAAAACAAAGGGCATTGGATGCACAATGGCAGAGAACCCGAAGAGTTCCCAGCAGGTGGAAGGCTCAAGGGGGCAGGTATGGTATGAGCATCCGGCTCACAGAGGATTCAGAGGCTGCACCTTCGTCTCATCTTTCTTTCCCTCCAGGTATCCAGAGGACTTGGCTATGGAAGCTGTGTCTACTGAAACCTTCAAAATAGCTTTGTGTTGTCTTATTATAGATTCAGTCAAATACTCCAGAGACAAGTGACTTGCTGGGAAGCAGCAGCTTGCTGGAATGAATGAAATAGCCAAATCTTCCCTGTAATGTAGTCGGGAGCATCAGTAGCATAGCCTGTGGTTACCATAATCAGAAATCCTCAGGGAAGCACTGTTTGAAAATACCTCTCCCAGTCGCTGGAGCCAGTGTCAAAGCCCAGTGCAGCGGCATGTGACACACAGAACAGGAAGCCCAGATAATTCACAAAGGAATTATCTTTTATTCCTCCATTATTATGATGCAGAACTTTCCTCTTTCCAGAAGAATTTGTTTTTTTAATATATTTTTATTGATTTTATTAATTTTTAAAATACATTTTTATTGATTTCAGAGAGGAAGGGAGAGGGAGAGAGAGATAGAAACATCAATAGAGAGAGCCATCCATTGGCTGCACTCACCCTACTGTGGATTGAGCCTGAAACCTGGGCATTTGCCCTGACTGGAAATCAAACCTGGGACCCTTCAGTTCACAGGCCAACACTCTATCCAGTGAACCAGAATTTCTTTTAAATCATGCCCATTTCTGGTATTGTATCGTATTTTAGAGGGGTAAATATTCATATTTAGAAGGGCCACCCCAAGTTAAGATTGGTTTAGGTTGGTGATTCCACTGATTCAAGGGATACCTTTTTTCAAATCAAATGTAGCCACCTCTTCCCTTGAAACTCCCCCAAACGTGACTTCATGAAAAGGGTTTCATTTGCACATCACTCGTTAACATTTGCAGGTAATGAGCCAGCATGAGCTCTTTGGCTGCAAATGCTTCACCTTAGCTACTATTTTTAAAAGCCATGCTTGTCCAAAGACTGCACTACTGCCTAGGCAAGACAGAGCTGAGATCTGTTTTCTCCCCACTGGGTTCCAGCTTTCTCTGAAACACACTCTGCTTTCTTTAGGATGCACTTGGTCATGAGCGTCAGGCTTCCGGAAATAAACATTTTTTTCTTTCCATTACAAAACAACAAACAAACAAACAAACAAACAAACAAAAAACCCTGCTTGCTTAGGGTTCCCTCCCCCGATCTCAGGGAAATACTTCTCGTGAAGAAGTCAGTGGGCTTTAGAGAGGTACAATAGACTCTCTACTTAAAATTCCAAGTCATGCTCGGGCTCTTTCTCCCGCTCTTGCAAGATTGACCATAAGTGAAATTTGAATGTAGATCACAGTGTTTCTATTTAACAGGATTAAGGTGTGATTACATCAGTTACCTCGTAATTCCATACTTTCTCCATTGAGGGAAGTCAGCATTTGAGATCCCTCTCAATCATTCAGAATGGCATGCTGAAGTGGAGGAATAGCCCTTGCCATCCGAAGTTGCCAGCCACTTAACTTCCTTTAGTTTATATTATCTTATCTGTTATTTCTCAAAATACATCTCTCCCACATCTTATTCACAATAACCTAATTATCAACCACTTTACTTTCTTTAATTTCTACTTCTAAGCTTGGTTTTTTAAGATAAAACTGCCCAAAATTCAAAGAGAGAGGGAGAGCAAGAGTGAGAGCAAGAGCAAGAGAGAAAAAGAAAAAGAGAGAGAGAGAGAGGAAGAGAAAAGGAGAGAGAAAGCGAGTGCACAGAAAGCATAGCACTTAAAAAAAAACTTATTTAGTCTTAATTTGTGATAGATATTTCCATTTACCCACTTTCTGAGGAGAGGCAAGGCCTAAGATACCAGTTTAATGGAAAGGAGTAAATCTGAGCCAAACAGTGGTGGGAGATGCTGCATACCATATCAGTTTCTTGGAGAGTCACATATTTGCATATTATAGTCTCTTGCATGCCCTGCAGTAAAATATATGCTCAATCTTCTTTAAATAAGTGTGTCATATCCACAATTTATTGAGCATAGGCCTTTTTTTATTCTTAGGACATCCATTAAGATTTATCGGACACTGGTGTTCAAGGACCACAGTTTAGAAAAATACAATTAATGCTGGAAGAATTTTGGTTTGAGGGTTCAAATCTCTAGCTTTGATATCTAATAGCTGTGTGGCTTTGGACAAGATACTTAACATCTCTGAGCCTCATTTCAATTTTATATTTCAACCAATATTCACTGAGCATCAGTGGTGTTCCAGACCCTACGCTTAGGAAGCACAAAGAACACTGCAGTAAACAAAACAGATATACCTCACCCTCAGGTAGAAGAGCTAAACGTTAAATAAATACATGTATCTTTGGATTATTGACAAGTGCCAGAAAGGAAAAAGAGTAAGTGGAGGAGATAATTACAGGGAAGAGTTAATACAGATGGAGTGGGCAGGGATATTCTCTGAGGAAGTGACAATTCAGCTCCCGAAAGACATGTACCACCCAGCCAACCAAATGGTAGCAGTGAAGGAAAATGTTCCAGAAGCAGGAAAAGGCAAATGAAAAGATCCCAGGACCAGTTTTGCATGCTCACTATTTTTAAGAGAGAAAATATGGAACTTAAAAATTCTGAAACTACAGCCTCCTGACCTTGCTTGTATCAGAGGAGCAGCAAGGACCCTGTGCCTGGAGCACAGAGACCCTGTAGGGGACAGGTGAGAGCAATGAAATACACAGGTGTCAACCCCTCTGTCCTGTTGCCCCACCCTCACAGGAAGGAATCTGGCTTTTACTCTAAGTGCAAAAAGTACCAGAATTGTACTGTCTGATTTAACTTTATTATATTTATAATTATATTTATATTTATATTTATTTCATAGAGGTTAAAGGAGAGGGAGAGATAGAAATGCCAATGATGAGAGAAAATCATTAATCAGCTGCTTCCTGAACACACCCTACTGGAGATTGAACCTGAAACCCGGGCATGTACCCTGACCAGAATCAAACTGTCACTTCCTGGTTCATAGGCCTACCTTCAACCACTGAGCTACACCAGCTGGGCTGATTTAAGTTTTTTAAAGATTGCACTTGGAAACAAGGAGACTAGTTAGAAGGTGGTAAGGAAGAACTTTCGTTTGCTCACCTACAATGCTAGGGCATTAACTCTTAACTCATATTGTTGTAGGAACGTATTAAAACCTGTAGAAGTGCCGTGCACAGAAAAGATGCTAAAATAGAACTTACTGCTCACATCTATTGAGGCATGGAATCCAGCCCATGTAGAGATGTCCATCCATCCACATTGACCTCTCCCCTCCCTGCCTTGCATGGTCCACTTGACTTTCTGAAAGACAAACTCTTGAGTCTGTTTGCATCTCAAAGGAGCTATAATGATAATGGCAGAGAGAATGGCTTTCTTGCTCTATCTTCCCTCTCCTCTGAGGGTGAAGTGTGCATGCCCCCAGCCTGTCCTTAGGATTCATTAAGGGGTGCCACAATGGCCAAGTTTGGATTCAGATATGCTTGCCTATCCAAGCAGACTGGAAGAGCCCTGGGGGGAGGGGAGGGTGTGATGTGGAGGCAGGACCAGAAACTAACTGAATAATGACTAAGCACTTCCTAGAAAGAAGATCACTGGCCATTTGGACACTTGGCCTTTTTTAAAGTTGAAATCCTGCTTTAAAAACAAAGAAGCCACCCAATGTCTTCATCAATAAATAGTGTGGGAAATAAGAGAACAGGGAGAAATTGTGCATTAAGGAGACTTAAAAATATCCCCAAAAAGATAAGTTTCAAAGATGATATGGAGAAATGCATCCCTGGGTGAGGAAGAAAAGCAAGAACATGGTAACATAAAATCCGATTAGTGATTACTTTTTGAGGGATGGCAGGATTTAAAAACAAAACAAAACAAAAAAAAAACTTGTGATGATATATGACCTGTGTAGAACTCCTGGGGAGGACTGGTAAGGGGCCAAATTCTATTTCCTGACCTGAGTGGTCGTAGTAGGTACTGCTTTATGAGAACTTATCAAGCTGTACATTGGTTTTATACAGTTTTCTTTATCTCTGTTTTCCAAATAAAATGATTAACAACAAGAAGAAATTAAGAGCAAATGTATACTGAATTTTACATGTCAGTTATTTCAGTCATAGCCATGATACAAATTTTTAAAGTAACAACAATATAGAATAGAGGTTGGGGTTCACAGAATGACTTGATTTATGCCGCTATTGGGGGGAAAATATTACAAAAGGAGAGTAATGATAGTGTCAGATTTTCTGCCAAACTTTTCTCCTTTCTGATTGTGCATCATAAATGACTAATTAAACTGTTATTTCATTACAGAATTCGATTAATTTATATGTCACTTAGCTGCCCCCATATCTTGATATTGTAGGACAAAAGTATAAATTACATGAGCAACAAGAAGACAGTCCTACTGATAAAACTTTTAAGACAGATTATAAAAAATCTTATCTCCCAAACAAACTAGACAATTAATTTTATAATTCATTTTAATTTCTAAGTAGTAATTCTATAATATAGTCCATGGGCTTTAATATGGTAATAAACAATGAACAACTCTAGGTTTTCATGTTCACACAGATAGAAAAATATTTTCCTCCCTACACTGCCTTTTTTCATCCCAGACATCAGGAGGGACCTTGCAAGCCTAAAAGTCTCTAGTGACTGTAAGAGACCCTCCACTTGTGCTAAGTTTCCAGGGACTTTTATTATGACATCTTTGGCTATTTGAGCACACATTCTTTTCATGCCCTCCTGATATTTTATGGTAGCAATTGGGATGTTTCCTGTTTGAGTACTCTGGAAAAAAAATGTAAATTATTACCTGGTGAGCAGGAGAGGAGCCCACTCTAACTGAGGGGTGCATCACTAAGCAAGCCACCCTCTTTTCACTTTGTCTAACTCTATCTGGGTACCACGTGGGATCTTTTTGTCTTCAACAAGGAGAGGCTTTTGAAACCTAAACACTGGAGAACAATAGCAGGTGGAAGGCATTCTTTGCACAAAGCAAATGGGACCGCTGGGGCTACTCTATGAGATATTTTTCCTACTGTAACAGATTGCCAAATTATCACAGCGCCAACAGCATTTGAGCCTACAGAACTTCTTTATTAACTCAGATGCTGGGATATTATGAATCACACCTGCATGAAAACAAATGGCAGTGCTTAGTTCATAAAAAACAAAAAGACAAAAAACAAGTGTGGGTTTTCAGAAGTTGGAAACACTACAGTATATTTATCTATAATTAACAGGTCACTATAATTTACCATTTCCTCTACCTTACCTTTAGATTTAATCTCCTTTAAAGTACAAATATGAATATATAACCTAAATATTTCAGACACCAAGAGGTGTCAAGTCTAGCCATTTGGACTCAAAATTCTCACAGTCCAGACACTTTTTGAAGTGTTATTTGATTCTGGATAAAGGTTTGATGGGGCCAGGTGTGTAACAAAACAAAAAAAAAAGTGTATTTTGCTCTCTTTGACTTTCTCAGCAGGTGAGTTAACTGACTGGAATGGCTCATTTGCATGCCAGTACCCATAATGCTCCATTGGCTCTCTGCAACTTCCCAATAGTGTGGGGCCCCGCTCTATGGGGCAAGGGAACTGAAGGGGGGCTCTCTAACTTGAGGATTTAGAAAAGCTTGGAGCTAGAAAGAGCAATGACAAATGAAAACCAAAAAAAAAAACTCACAGCTTTCACAGGAAGACTTCATGGATTACTTTCCATTTTGAAAAAAAACAATAACAAAAACAAAAAAGAAAAGATTTCCTCTTTTCTTTTCTCCTATCCTGAGTGGTGGAGGTGATAACAATGCAATATTTTCAGCATTTACAAGGGCAAAAAGTATGGGAACATAATAGCCTTTACCAGGCCTCATTTCTCCAAAGGCCATAAGCACGGAGCCTGAAGCTCAGTGTAGGGGTAGTATCTGTCCATGCTACCTAAGTAGTGATGGCAGAGGCCAGCAACAAGTCATTTCATTTGACAAATCTCAGGTACGTCCAAAACATGCATATTTTCTCTGCAGCCTCCCCCTCCTCCAGAAATTTATAAATAGATTGTCAGCAAAGTAATAAAGGCGCTTGTTATTTTTATTCCTTAGCAACTAGACAAAACCCACTTGTCCCATCACTTCATTTGCCCACTAACAAGACATCTGAAAGTCATAAAACCTAAGTGCTTTGTTATAGCGATACCCAGACAACTCAAGAGCGACCAGGAAGCAGTTAGCGAGATGCAGGGCCCTGGGAACCATTTAGCAGAAAGGAAAGAGGCTGAGGAGTCCGGTGCTACTCAGACATATTGTCGTTTTCCCCACACGCTGCAGGAGCACACGTGTGCAGCAAAACCCAGCCAGCTTCCCGAGGCCTCCTGCTTGTCTTTCAGGAGGAAATGCAGTGAAATGCAAATGAGTGACAGAGTCCGAGTTACAAGGCTCTCCTTGACTTGGTTTGATTTGTTGTTTTTGTAAATCATTCTCAAATTTCAGTACTTAACTGGGGAACAGCGCACTACCAGGACTCTGTGGCATAACACCGGAAAGACACAATTCTGTGGGCAGCGACTTAGAGCAACCCTTGCCAGATCCTGTTGTTCACAATAGTGAGCCGGAGATCCTCTGGGTTCCTTCAAAAAGGGGTTCAGGGCAAGTTTAAAACCTGCTACCACCCCTTCTTGAATTACCACCCCATACACGTTAGGGCACGTAAGGCCCTGAGGAATCTTGAATCACAGGGTCCCGATTGTTTGTTTCATGAACACTCTCAATATTATTTGACCAAGAAACGGGGGGTGGAGGCGACTTATTATCTTTTTGACACAATAGGCCACAGAACATAGTTTGGAAATTTTTGCTCCATAAACCATGACGATCTTTTAAACATGTCACCCAGGGCAGGTCCCTGAATACGTGAACACTTTGTTCCACCTCTTACAACAGCCCTCTGGATGAGCAGAACCTATATACATTTTAGTGAAGTCTTAATCTTGAATCTACAAAACGGACCCTATTCCACAAGGCATTATGTTTTTTGCCACTTCATAAGCAATACCAAAGAAGCATATGTCAAGAGCTTTTTATCTAGATGGTCAGGATAGAATTGGGTTCATCTAACAAGACAAGAAACCATGAAAGACTACAAGGGAATGCCCATGACTTTCATGCTTTCATAAGGCAAACAAAATTGGAATTCTTCCCAAAAGTAGCTTCTTTCTATTCAGCAATTTCTATGTGGCCAACACCCTTCTAATTGCATTTGGATCTAAGGGCAAATCTACAGATTAGGTTCTAATTTCTGCCCATTTTACAAATAAAGCAATTCAGGAACCGCAAAGCTAAGTAACTTACAAAAGGTCGCCCATCTATTAAATGACACAAAGAAAGAAGATAATAGTGGACTAGTCTGAACATGATAATGGATCAAATGACAGTGATTAAAATGCTGCATTCTGATACACCAATGACAGAATCAGATGGTGTCTGCCACACACACACAAAAAAACCCCCAGAACATTCTTAAACTAAAATACAGAATTTTCCTTAGGATTAACACGCTGCCACAGCATCAAATCCATAATCATGTTCTATCTAGCCTATGCTTTAGTTTATTTTTTTTTGAATGTGTGATTTTGATGAAAGAAATACGGAAATCTTTTGTGTTTTGACATGTTTCTGTTTTTCACATGCCAGATTCAGGCCGAATTTGCAGAACTCAACAAGGCAACAGAGAGGGACCATCAATTCTCTAATTACCTGTGTGGCTCATGACCCACCCAGTACACTACAAAAGGATAAATACTCTCAGCCCATGGAAAATGCTCACAAGATTTTAAATACACTTTTCAAACTCAATCGCTTCAATGAGTGCAATTTTCACCTACAAAACAAAGGCCCTATTCTTCAATACCTATACACAAGAATGGATCCATTTGCCATCTTTATCATTTAGCTTTAGATCAATTGATTATTGGCAGGCTATGTCTGGTCCGGACATCATAAACAGAAATATTCATCTCCGGAAGAAAATTGGCGTTCAGTCTCATTCTGTGCACAAAGAGAGCGTGCCCTTGTATTTCACCAGCTGAAAGCAGCCTTTATTGATTTCACGTTGCACTGAATGTGTTACAGTTTCTACAGCAGACGTGTAAACTCTGTTTGGCAATGTTTTTAACTTAAAGGTGAAAACATATAGATTTAAAAACAGGGAAAGGTGAATATTAAAAAATGTGTTGAGTTTCTAGCATATCTGATAATTGCATTAATTACACAGGCATTGTTTTTTAGATTTTTTTATAGATTGGGTAGGAGGATTAAAGACCTTTCATCTTCATAATTTCAATGAATTACCGTAAAAAAAACAACTATATCACAACTATATATAGTAATAAAAGAGAAAAATGCAAATTGACTGTACCTTTGCTACACCCACAGCCAATCCTTTGTCCACAGCCAATCAGTGCAGGTATGCAAATTAACCAAACAAAGATGGCGATTAATTTTCATATGCTGAGGGAGCGAGGAGTGATGACTGAAGACAATATAGAAGGAAGAGGGGGAAAAAGTGGAAAGCAAGGCGGCTGCCAGAGAGAAAGTGGGGGCAGAGTGGGGTGGGGTGGGTGGCCATCATGGCTGCTTGCAGGAATCTTCCTGCAACTGGCCCCTAGTATCCTGATCATTCAAAATAATTACAATCCTAATATATCCAAGTCATAAACATTCCCTAGAGGAGGCAAACCAATCTCTGGTAACTAGGACACTTTTGTATCAGTACTTTTTTCAGAAATTCCTACACACATATCCTTCCTATGGACTATGCTTGAGAGTTTTCCCTTCAGTTAAACGCTAGATAAGAGATGCAGATCTGTGGGTCTATATTAAAATGGTACCCCTGGTTTAGACCTATACAGTTGAACACTGATTTCATTCCCTATTTCAGAGGCAAAGAACTCTCCCTCCTATTAGCTTTCACATTATAGTCTTTCATGACATAAATCTCAAGACAAGTTCACAAGCAGATCTGAACCATGTGGGGATGTATCCACACAATTACTGCTCTAATGATATTTGAAGCCTGACTATGTGTCAGCCTAGTCTATACTCTTCCGTTTCTAAAAGCGAATAAACTTCAGAATAAAATTTCTGCCCCATTCCATGCAAGTCTCCTTGCGGGGGAAAAAATAATAGAAAAAGAGGGTGCACGGCACATAAATAAGTAGAAGAAATCACGGCTGCTTGAAAGTATGTATAGAGCCTTGCTTCTCTGAAGTGATTATTTCCCCGACAGAAAGTAGCAAATGTTGTATACAAGTGCGTCTGCCAGTGGCTCAGGATTGAGCCCCGCACACTACGCTGGCTTAACTATTAGGCATCTAAATGGAGCATGAGAAAAAGCCAGAGTGGATGCAATGCCTGGGTGGACAAGGCTTCTCTCCTTTTTACTCGGAGCTGCTGAATGTAAAGAGAGTCAACAGGGATTTATTGGCCTCCCACCGAGTGGAAAACCACGCATTACCACAGGGTTTTAGGGACATTTTTAAAGAAGAAAAGAGCTGGGGATTTTTTTTTTTTTAAGCTGCAACAAGGAGGGCTCCAAATGGCTGCTGCTGGCATGTGAGGATGGTCATTCCATGGCAGCTTCCGGAGTGCTCCTCCACGAGCTCCCATATCATCCTCGGAAACCATAAATACTCAATGCCAGCATGCTGCTGTGATGCCATCAGGAATATACACTTGGTCTTCGCCTTTGGTTCCTGGCACACCTGAGTTTATGCTACTTAGGTGACTTCTGGAAAGTCCTCAAGGATCAGAGTGTGGGGGTCTGGCTGCCAGAGGAGCCGACCATGGCATCCAAGGGTTGGGACTTGCAACCCCACTCTCAGACCTCAGGTCAGAGAGGGGCTGGACACTGAGTGCAATCGCCAAAGGCCAATGGCTTCATCATTGGAATGGAATCTCCACCAAAACCCTAAATGGCAGGGGCTAGGGAGCTCCTGGTTTGGTGAACACATGGGTGCTGGAGAGACACAGCAGCTCTGCACCCTCTTCCACTCCTTGTTCAACAAATCTCTTCCATGTGGGTGTTCTTTAGCTTTATCCCCCATAAGAAACCAGTCATAGCTGGCAAACCCTTTTCCTGGGTTCTGTGAGCTATTTTAGCAAATTATTATTATTTTTAAAAATATATTTTATTGATTTTTCACAGAGAGAAAGAGAGAGGGATAGAGAGTTAGAAACATCAATGAGAGAGAACCATGGATCAGCTGCCTCCTGCACACCCCCTACTGGGGATATGCCCACAACCAAGGTACATGCCCTTGACCGGAATTGAACCCGGGACCTTCCAGTCCTCAGGCCGATGCTCTATCCACTGAGCCAAACCAGTTTAGGCAGTTTTAGCAAATTACTGATACTGAGAAGGAGTTGTGCAAATCTCCTAATTGATAGCTGGTCAGTTAGAAGGTCAGAAGGCCCCCAAATTGCCATGAGCATCAATCTTATGTGAATGAGCTCCTAATTTGTGCTGAATCCAGGTGGTCAGTGTCAGAATTGAATTATCTGTCGGAAGATGCCCAGTTGGTGTCCACAGAGACTTAAAGAACTGCTTCCTATGTAAAACCCACACACTTGGTGTCAGGAATGTTGTATAGGTAAAAAAAAAAATCTTAAGAGTTGAAAAGCATTGTATAGTCAACTAATTCTCTACCCATTTGCCCCCTCACTTTATTCAATGGACACCTTGTTGAAAGAGGGTATATTGATAAAATATCCTCCAATGAAAAATAAAATGTTTGAGAAATTCCCTTGCTTTTCATTTTTAATTGACCTCCTTTATTGTTCCATGTCTCCCCAATCTGCTTTGTAGGAATAAAAATGTTACTAATATTTAGTAATCCCTACCAGAGGAGAGATTTACTGAAATCAACTTTAAATCCATAGATTTGTAGAATAAGCCAGGAAAAACTCCAAGGACATCTGGGTTGTAGTCCTGGTTCCCTCACCTGATGTTCTCTGAGTTTCTCTGAAGTGAGTTTTGGGGAAGATTACTACCATTCTCCTAAGACCGCTGTGAGGATTACATGAAATCATAGCCAGGCTCACCCCATCATTTTCTTGAAAATGAAAACTTAATCATGCCAGACTGGCTTACGATATTAAACATAATTCAGCTTGTAACCACTGCCATGAACCAGCTTCTACGTTATCTAGGCTTCAGGTTAAAAATCATCTGAGGTTGACAGGATTAGCCTGCAATCTAAACGACCTCGGTTAGAGTTTCAACTAAACCTCCTGTGAGATGTCAGACCCTAGAGAAACTACTTCACTTCTGTGGGTCTCGGTTTCCTCATCTACAAGAGACAGAAGCTACATTTAATCAGGTTGCTGTGAGAATTAAATGAGTTGATGATGTAAAGCACTTGAAAGAGCTGCTGGCACAGTAAGCACTATGCAAGTATTAACTATTGTTGTGAGAATTTGAAGAAGGGAATTAATAAAAATACTTTCTATTCTAAAACCAGAACACTGTTCTGGCCCTTAAGATGTGTTGCAAATGTATGATGGTAAGCTGATTAAATTTAACTGACCCCAAGGTAAGTATTTAGGAATAAATTTTTTAAGCTTGCTATACAACAATGATTATTTTTTCACCTACCATGATGATTTTGTTTCTGAACTCTCAGAAACAAGATTATAACAATCTTGATACAAGTAGAAATTAATATTTCACCACTAGTTCATCAACATAGGTTACCATTAAAATGCGTTGCAATTGCCAAAACTGGTTTGGCTCAGTGGTAGAGCATCGGTCTACGGACTGAAAGGTCCCAGGTTCGATTCCGGTCAAGGGCATGTACACTGGTTGCAGGCACATCCCTGGTCGGGGGTGTGTAGGAGGCGGCTGGTCAATGTTTCTCTCTCATCGACATTTCTAGATTTCTATCTCTATCTATCTCCCTTCCTCTCTGTAAAATATCAATAAAAAAATATATATTTTTAAATGCGTTGCAATTCATGGTGGGGTTGCCCTAGGAAAGGGGAACAGACACAATCAAATGAGCAGGAAAGAAGGAAGGGAACATATAATGTACTTTTAATAGAGGAACATTCATAATACCTACAGTAATCTTTTTAAATCCTCTATTTGTCCCTCCTTTTTCTAGCTTGTGGCTGTTCTGCCATGAAGGTGACTTCTATTGAATGGGCAATAAAGAGTTTCCTTGGGTGTTTTCCTTTTCCCCTTCATCTCTCTTTCTCCCCTCTCTTTTTTCCTTCCTTCCATATAGCACTGGTAAATACCCCCTTAATGCCATGCTCTCCACTAAGCACTGGAGCTGTGGTAGTGAATAAAATACAATAGATCACCAAAGTCCCCACAGTTAGCAAGATGGCCACAGATGGGAAAAAAAAAAAAAAAAAACTGTGGAAGGACAGCCTGAGGAATGCTGGAAGAAAGGGGAAGGAGGGTTTTCTGACAGAGAGGATCTGACTGGGTTGCATCTTTAAGAAATATTGGAAACTATCTTGTGGACCAGGAGGAAAGTCACTGAGCGAGCAGGGCAGGTTATCCACGCAGAGGGGAAGCCTGATGGAGGCAGGATATTGAGAAGTCATGTGATCTGTGGAGGGGACTGAAAATCAGGTCTGTGTTGATGGACTAAGAAGGAGAAACTTCTGAGATGTCCTGGATCTGTGGTCAGCAAACTCATTAGTCAACAGAGCCAGATATCAATAGTACAACCATTGAAATTTCTTTTGAGAGCCCAATTTTTTAAACATCTTCTAATGCCACTTCTTCCAAAATAGATTCGCCTAGGCCTTGGTATTTTGTGGAAGAGCCACTCTCAAGGGGCCAAAGAGCCACATGTGGCTAAAGAGTCGCAGTTTGTTGACCACAGTCCTAGATTAAGTGACAGCTGGAGGCTGGAGGGAGTGGGGAAGAGACGGGCAGGGTTAATTAGTTAACAGTTACAGGCCTACATTAACCAAAGACTGGTAACATTCCTGAATGTGTGTGGAAACTGGGAATTGACTTCCAGGTGACAATTTTCAGGGACTTTCTAGAAGGAACAGCCATCATGCCCACTACATCTGGCTTATGCATGACCTCCCCAGACTGCTGCCCACACTCTTACCATCCAAAGGGGCAAACGCTTCTTCCTTACCGACAAACACACCGATCCCAGAACTAGCCTCTCTTCACCTTCTCCCAGCTCCTTATCTGCAGGGAATGTAGATTCTTTTGAAACAACTTACATCTTTCTTCCCTAAACTTAAGGTATAAGAAAGCCCCCGGCTGGAGGATGGCGGACATGCTTTCTTCCCCACCTAGGCCTGTGTGCCTGGGTTAGACTGTGCACCCCTTACCTGGCTAATATGTGGGGCAATAAACCCTGTCTTTCAGCAGATCTTGAGCTGTGAAGTTTATTCTTCAATAGCACTGTCAATACTCTGTGCATTTGTTCCAGAATTTAGGCAGCATTTATTGTTTTTAAAATATATCTCAATAACACAATGTAGAAACAGAATTGCTACCCTATTTTGGAATGTGCACTTCTTTTTGTTTGTTTTTTAGGAACACACAAGGTCCTTTTTCTGGATGGAAAATTCGCTAGATAAATAATAATTAAAGATCTAATTTGGGCCACACCCTTGTGGACATAGGTATGAGTAAGAACACAGGGCCTCCAGGCTTACTATCAGTGCATAGGGAAAATCAACAGATACAACTCAAATGCCTTAAAAAAAAACATTCATTTTTGTATTAAAATAATAAGCTAGTTCTCATTTAAACAACATAGGGAAATTAGTGAACTAACTTAAAATTTATCAGGGACTGTGTTCCTTCATAAGCTTAGTAATAATAAGTTTTCTTGTTAAGAGATTTAGTCCATTAAATCATTCAATTCACCCATTTATTGAGCACTTACTATGTTACAGAATACTGAATTAACTGAGTTGCTTGGAATACGTCCACAAACAAAATGGACAAAGAAAACCCTTGTTTCCCTTTCATTCCTCTGACCAGTCACAATAGGAAAAAAAACCCTTGATTCCTTTCTCATCACAATGATTTTATTATCTTTCTAAGAATATACTTGAATAAGAGCTGATAATTGATGAGAAAGCAAGAGTTACAGCAGTCTGGCCATATACACCATTCTTCCTCTTCACTGAAATATACAGACGTTTGCATTTTTTAAACGGTTCATTTAAACTATCTAAATTTAAAAAAAATACATCAAAGTATCTTTGTAAATCTTGGTAGCCCAATGACATTGTGAAAGCAATATATAAGACCATAGTGGGGTCCTTAGTAGACACAGAAGTCAGGAAACCACAGTAAGAAATGTAATGCCCACCACAAGTTATCTAATATTTCAAAGATAACAACATCCTGCATTTGTTGCACAATAATTTGAAGGCAGATTGAATGGAGTCTTGCAATTTTCATAAGGGGGGAACGAAAGTCTGCACAGTTTCGTGATTTTTCTTTTTTGACACGTTTAATTGCTCTTCCCTGCACAAGGAGAACAAAAGCAGCAGCATGCCATATTTATTCAATGAAGGGAGAGCCACAGGGGTTGTGGAACATTCTTTCCCCAACACTAGCCAAATTATCTCAGTGCCCAACTTGTAAGAGGCTGCAATAATACTCGATCATTTCAGAGTACTGGGAGGGTGATGCATCATTTTAACAGCACGATGGCAGATTGTGATCATCTTCATGTTATAGGAATCCAGAGATAAGTGGCGGGCATGGTGAGTCATTTTCATACATCCTCATTCTGCATGGAAACCTTAAAGAGATAGTCGGAGACTGGCCTCCGCTGGCGTGGAAGACTCATTCACTCCAGGAGTAAGGATACCGGCTTATACCTGGAGGTTCATCGGTAAAGTCATCGTGGCCTTTGGGGTTCACTGTACAGAACAACCCAAGGGGGACAGTGTAAAGTCACCATGATTGATAGTGTGCTATCTAGTAAAACTGCAGCCCAGAAGAAGGGGACTCCAATAAAATGGACCAGAATTGCCACCAGGGCAGGAACCATGTCAGTTACATTTACTGATTTATATACTGGGTGCCTGGTGCAGTACTAGAAACGGATAGCGGTTAATAAATGTTTCAATAAATGATGCGCTGATGAATGAATGGATGATGCATTTATAACAGCTAATCGATGGGTACATTAATGGTAGCTTTGCTCATGTAAAATGGTCCCTGTCAATCTGGATATCTGGCCACTAAAATGCATTCTAAACAAATAAGAATTTTTACTTGTCTTCATAATGTATTTGTTTGCACTGAACAGCCACTACTTAACTACTTGAATAAAAAAGACATTCAGCGTGTTTATGCCAATTCAACCGCCATCAACATCCGAATACCCACAGAAAATCATCATCAGAGATAATCAGTTCTTTTGGTAAAGGGACAAAGCAGTTTGGAAAAACTTAATTGAAAACTGGACACAACTGGATGATGATTGATGATGAATGCGTTGGTGATGAATTAATTTATTTCTTAATGAGCAGGCTCAGATCCTTCATTTCCTCTAAGAGATTAGCATATTTAAATACAATATGCTATGTTTTCCTATAAGATCTAATCTTTTAAGCGGGATGCCTAGTTCAAAGACTATTTTAATAAAGGAGAAAGGAAAAAGAATAATTTGATATATAGCTAAAGCCATGGAAGCACTTGTTTTAGGAAAAGGTGAGTTGTAAATCATGCTTTTCTATTTGAAATACAGATGTTATCCTCAGAACCTGTCAAGCCCATCCTAAGTGAAAAGCTTCTATTTCAAATGATGTGTCATTGAAAATGGGTTGGTTTTGTAACTGGGCACCAAGGGGTCCAGGCTGCCGGTCACTACTTGTGCCAATTAAGCAGAGAGGGGGTTGAATCCTCTATGTGCGTTTATTCTAATACTGCCAGCAGTATGAGAGAGCAGCAGGTCATCCACAAAATCCGCTCTGCCCCCACCATAAGCCAGCTGCTTATATTAGGTAGAAGGACACAGATTACACGAGAAAGTGTCAATTACAAGCATGGGAAAGTAGGCATGGTATAATCATTATAGGTTACAAGTCATGTGGGCTAGGGGTCAAGGATCGCATAATGCAGGTGGTCTCTGGGCACCACTGGGACCAGATTACAGGCAATAGGAGGTGGGGGTTGTAAAGAGCAGGTGCCTCCAGGACTAGAATTTTCAGCCACAAGGTTGAATGTTTCCATAAGGATAGGCAGTTCTCGGGAAGGGAGGATGGATTGCATTCTGATGTTAGCTCCCATGTCCCAGGGCACACAACTCCCAGCCAGGTTAGAATGCGTGCTTTCTCTAATCAGAACTGTCATGGTTAACAGAGCACGATTAATATTTCTTATATTTGTAGCTGGACCCCACTATTCTATTTCTTCCCCTAACAGTTCACCCAGGCCTTATGTTGACACAAATGTACCATCACTGTCCTAAATATCTATCTATATATAAAAGTGTAAGTGACTGTTCTGCCTTTTGGTCATTTGATCAGTAGCTATGATGCACACTGACCACAAGGGGGCAAACACTCTGACCATACTTTAGCTTGCTGCTGAGGTCCCAGCAATCAGGACTGGGTAAGACAGGCTGGATACACCCTGGAGTTTTCCTGTGGTCCCTCCCTGGTCCAGATTGTGCACTGGTGGGGCCCCCAGGCCTAGCCTGCACTCTCTCGCAATCTAGGACCCCTCAGGGGATGTCTAGGAGCCACAGGCCAGGCTGAGGGACTCTACTGGTATACGAATCCATGCAATGAGCTTCCAGTAATAAATAATAACCTATATATTTTTAAAATATATTTTATTGATTTTCAATAGAGAGGGAGGGAGAGGGATAGAGAGTTAGAAATATGGATGAAAGAGAAACATCAATCAGCTGCCTCCTGCACACCCCACTACTGGGGATGAACCCACAACCCAGGGGCATGCCCTTAACTGGAATCGAACCTGGGACCTTTCAGTCTATAGGCCAATGCTCTATCCACTGAGCTAAACTGGTTAGGGCTAATAACTTATATTTTTTGTCCAATCATGACTGTTCCATTTTTCTGTTCATCTGTTCCTTATGTTGTCCATTTTTTTTTATTTTTCCAAAAAGTTTAATTTCTTTTAGGTTTCAGTAGTTTCCTTTCTTTTCAGTACTCTTTTGAGATATCTTAAAATGAGTAATGAGATATTTGAAGTATAGCAAAATGAAGTATAATTAGTGTGACTTAAGAGTCAGTGAAGACTATAAGAGAATTAAAACGTCACTTCACTAAAATGGCACTCCAGGTCATTTTCAGGCTCAATACAGTCAAGCTGGGCTTGTTTGATACCGTATTTGCCGGCGTATAAGACGATTTTTTGGCCCTGAAAAATACCGTATTTGCCGGCGTATAAAAGACTGGGCGTATAAGACGACCCCCTAACATTTCCACTCAAAATACAGAGTTTGTTATATACTCGCCATATAAGACTACCCCCCACTTGGAGGCATATTTTTCAGGGCCAAAAATTCATCTTATATGCTGGCAAATACGGTACTTATTTCTTTATCATCTACATTGGTAAATACAGATTTTACTTGGATCAGTCCCCTTATCCAATTATAAGCACTTTACACAGAGAGCCCAAGTCTTTTATTTCATTTCTATTCCCCATAGTATTGGTAAGCAATGTCTAATTGGACTCCAAATGAAGGCTGTGCCCAAACTATTAAAAAATCAAACATGTATTACACAGAACCACAGAACTAAAGTTATCAATAGATCTCCCAAATGAGGACAGAGAAGAATATTTAAATAGAACGTTATTCACAGATCTCCTCAGCTCTCTTGGGCATTAAGAGATGACTTGGGAACCAATGAGAATTAACTCTTCATGAATGAGATTTCTGACCAGCCAGAACTCCAGTTGCCTCACCATTCAAGCCACCAAAGCTTTCATTGTAATAGTGGCATTCATACCAAGGCGAGTTAGCCCAAATTGTCAGCTCCGTAAACAATTGGGTCCCAGCAGGACTGTCAGAGAGCTTTGGTGATTTACAGCTACCAAGAATACAGACACACTGTGATCAGGCTGCCTTTGTCCGAAAAACAGCCCGTCTCAATATGAACTCAGAATGGCAGGGGGATTGTGCAGCATAAAACAGTCCGATAAATTAAGCTCCCATCTGTCACAGGGAGTTCCACCCCAGGACAGAGGTCGCCTGATAATAATAATAATAACAATAATAATAATAATAGCAATAATGTGAATAATGACAGCGTCATCATAATAGGTGAATGAGCCATAAAGAGTACAAGGGGTGCCCATTGGCAGCTCAGCCTCTCGGAAGAGCAGCTTTGACCGTCTTCCCGGAAGATGAGCAAATCAAATTCAAATGGCGATTGTTCTCAACAGCGGCCGAGCCAGTCAGGATGTTCAGTCCCGTGGCATCCAGTGACACAAGGCAGCTGGATGACAGAAAAAATCTGTCAAAAATCACTAGTGTACTTGACCAGATATTGGGAGGTGCAGTAAGAAAATGACCTGGTTCATAAACATACTAAAAAATTGAGAATGTCTTCACTGTCCCTCCCTGTCCATCATGTGCTTAATACTTCTCTACCTATGAATTCCACAGTTGAAACAAAAACTAAATGACTAGCCATTTCAATGCACTAATAACTTGGCTGGATTAAACCTTTGGAATGCCCCATTCCTTCTAGTTCCTAGAGCTTGGGTAAGAATTACATGGGTGGAGCACTTACTGAATTTCATACTTCTTCTGTAGAGTTGGTGATATTATCCCTGTTTATGGGTGGGAAATTGAAAAACGTTCCCAAAGGCAAGTGGTTGGCCATTGATAAAGTCAGAACTCACGTTCAGATCCAGCTCCCTCTTAAGGTCGTACCCTGAGGGAGGCTGCACGAAGACTGGCAAAGATGGCCATGCCTGAACTCCCTGGACTAGGAATAAGCTACCTTACCCTTTACAGATGTGGTTAAGGCTCTCCAGACCGAGAGATTATCACAAGGTCCTTCAAGAGAAAGGCAGAGGGATATTCTAGAGAAGATATGAAGCCGAAGTGGTGGAGACAGAGGTGGGAGAGATGTGGCCACGGGGCAAAGAATGCCACAGAACCTGGAAATCAGAGAATTCTCCCTTGGAGCCTCCAAGAGGAAACAGCCCTGCGGACGCTTGGATTTCAGTCCCACCAGACTCCATTTTGGATTTATAACCTCCAGATTTGTAAGAGATCAAATCTGTGTGGTTTTCACCCACTATACTTGTGGCAGTCCGTTACAGTGGCACAAGGAAACTAACATACACCCTGAGTGGCAATGCTTTCCCAACTAACAACTGAGGCTAAAAAGTCATCTCTGCCATTTTGATTTAACTAATGACGTAGAGCAGGGGGGAGGTGTTAATAAGCAACTTTCTCCTAAAGAAAGAGTGAAAGAGATGAGATCTTAATGGATCCCGTCCATCTCCTGGTCTGTGGAATTTGAGTCACCGGTCCTGGGAATGTTAACTGTTTCGCAAACATGATCAGAACCTAACACTACCCAATAAATTGAGAGAAAAACAAAACAAAACAAAACAAATCTTAAAGAAAAGAAACTTCCTACCCTTGTCAGGTTTCACTTATTGGGAATTGTAACTTAAGAAAACAAAGAGGGGCCAGAACAAAGTGTCTGGGTTTTCTTCTGAGACAATAGTTGACCTCATCAAACATATCAAACAGCCCTGGCCGGTGTGGCTCAGATGGCTGAGCATTGCCCTGTGCACCCAAGGATCACCTGTTCGATTCTGAGTCTGGGCACATACCCAGGCTGCAGGTTCGTCCCTGGTTGGGGTGCATGTGGGAGGCAACTGATCAATGTTTCTCTCTCACATCGATGTTTCTCTTTCTCTAGTAAATAAATCAAAACCTATTTAAAAACAAACAAACAAACAAACAAACAAAAAACAAAAAGCCACTATCTGCCAGCCGGAATGGGCACACAGTGTTCCCGAATCTCTTCCCACCTGCAGAATGGGCTTGACTCCTCAGAGATGTGCTCCTGGGAAGAGCACTCTAAGGCAGAGATGGCTCCCAGGAGCTCACACACATGCAAACCGCTGCCGCCACCACCACAGCCACAGCCACTGACAGTTGTTGTTTTTTTCTTCTTCTCAAAATTAAAAATATTTAATGAGATGTTTACGTCACACCCATTTGGGGAAGCTAAGCTTGTATTTTAAGTATGAATAATACAGCTGCTTGGGTTTAAAAAAAAATCCCTTCATTTCAATGTGAATACAGCACAGCTGCCTTGCTGAGCAGTCGCAGGAGGGTGGCGGTGCCATTGGGCCAAAGTTGGAACATGCAATGACGTCCCATCACCCTGGCTCCTTTACAAAAATAACCCGTTTCCCCACTCTGCTGTGTCCCACAAGGGGTCGGTCAACTGGGGCCCGCACACAAGCCCCGGGGGGCGAAGGGTGTGTGGAATGTGAGGCGTTGGATGTGTATGTGGGTATATTTAGTGCCTCTAGAAGCGCAGTGGTCATCCATCCTCACGTGGTTTTGCAAGAATAGGCTTCGTTAGCATCCGCTGCACAAGTCACTCTCGCGTGATGTGAAGCTCGCATCATCTGACATTTTTGTTCTAAAAACTCTTTCGAAATGTCAGCAAGTCTCCAGACTTGCACTCGGCGGATAAGGCCTACTCAAAATCTGCTGCTAGCAACCACTGCGCATTTGGTGTGGTTTTCCCCCTCGCGGTGAATATTCATACAGGAAAGACTTCGCTGTTAAAGAAGTGTTGTGGAGGGGCCGAGGGGGGGGGGTAGGAATGTTCTTCCTGTACCCCCAAGATGTATGAGACGCCGATTTCCAGTTCCAGGCAACAGCATTCACAAAGGGACAAATGAGACTGAAGGGAAGGGTAATACAGGAGGTAAAATGCAGGCATTTCTACAAATGGCAGGAGTGCACAGAAAGCCCACTCACGATGCCCCACTATTGCTAAGGTTGAGATCCAGGTAAAGCAGACACAATTAAGAAAATCCATAAACTGTGTTTCTCTTTCACATGATTGCCAACAAAGGATTTTAGAGCTATTGTCAAAATTGGATGTATCCATGGTCATAGATAAACCTTGTCAAGCTCATCAGTAAATAATTTTCCATCCCAGCCTGTGTGGCTCAGTGGTTGAGCATGGATCAGCCTATGAACCTGGAAGTCACAGTTCAATTTCCAGACAGGGCACATGCCTGGGTTGTGGGCTTGATCCCCAGTGGGGGGTATGCAAGAGGCAGCCAATCAATGTTCTCTCATCACTAATGTTTCTATCTCTCTCCCTCTCCCTTCCTCTCTGAAATCAGTAAAAATATATTTTTTAAAAATAGTTTGTCCCAGTGCCCTTAAGCACCAGAGGACAGTACTGACTTGGATTGCTCTAGTCTACAATGTGAGGGTAGTGGATGCCAATAACTAATGTTTGCTATGTCAGCCAACAGTCTAGACCAAGTATGTCAAACTCAAAGGCTAACACAAACCAAATAAATGAAGCATGCGGCCTGTGGGTTGAGTTTGACATGCTTGGTGTAGATAGTGCTTAAAGGACAGTGGAGTCTAAATCAGGCATCCCGGCCACCACAGGACCCAGCTCTTCCCACTGTTGGGGCTCCTGAATGCCCCTCTGACTCTCCTCTACAGGACTTACAGCAGCATAGGTCACTCAGATTTGCCAGCTTAAAAACTGGCATAAAAGTTAAGAGCTGGCCACTTAGAAAGTGCAGGATATTGAATAAAACAGAGCAAACAGTCCTCAAGATGGTGGGAGACAAGGAATAATGATGTGGCAAGCACATGTGCAAAGGTAGGAAGAGAAGGGGTAGTAGTGAGGATAGATACAGACAAGTCTCTAGCAGAGGGGACAGCTCCTTACAAGCTTAGAATACATGGAAACATCTTAAACTAGTACTAGAGGCCCAGTGCATGAAATTTCTGCATGGTGATGGGGGATCCATCAGCCCAGCCTGCATTGTCTCCAATTGAGGGGATGTCTGACTGCCAGGTTAGGCCCAATCCCACAGTCAGACATTCCTCTAGCAATCCAGGACCTCTGGCTCCTATAACTACTCTGCCTGTCTGCCTGATTGCCCCCAACTGCCCCTCCTGCCAGCCTGATCACTGCCAACTGCCCTCCCCTGCTGGCATGATCACCCCAACTGCCCTTCCCTGCCAGCCTGATCCCCCTAACTTTTCTCCCCTGATGGCCTGTTTGCCCCCAACTGCTCTTCCCTGCTGGACTCATTGCCCCTAACTGCCTTTGCCTCCACTCCACCACCATGGTTTTGTCTGGAAAGTCTCCAGAGGGTCTCCTGGACTAATTAGCATATTACTCTTTTATTAGTATAAACACATGTACATGTACATCCATACCCACAGCAACAGCTTCACCGAAGTTTCAATTTTTTAGCACTAACTTGACTCCTGCATTTCAGGTGTGCCTGCGTGTAAGGAGCTATGGATAATGTCACACTGCTTCCTTCAGCCCCCAGCCCCCAGCCCCCACCCCATTTGCCACTTCATGAAGATATTTTCACTGCTTGTCATTGATCACAATTACACAAAAGTGGCTACTCCTCATTAAAGACTTGGTATGATGCACAAACACCTATTGTCACAATTAAGCTTTGACACCATGGCCATCAAATTCCTTTTGTCTTCTCGACATATTTCTCCCAAATTATTTTTTCAAAAAAAAGAGAGGAAATTATCTGTTTTAACCAGAGCTAAACTCGCTCAAGTTTGTTCATGATATAAATATAAAGAAATGCTAAAAATAGCCAGTGCTCTATCCAGTATATTATTAGAATTCATAAAGAGGAACTTATAAAGCAACGTTAAGACACTGAAGGACAGACATCTAACGCATTGAAAAAAAAATAATTCAGCATGGAAGGCTCTAAAATAAGAGAAAGTCTGTCATTACCAAGGGCTACAAATGCAGTGTGGTGACGGATATTCAAACAATCTATATGTCTAAGCATATAACCGAATATATTATCCACAACCTGTTTCATTTCAATTCCCAAATTCTCAAAATTGACAGAGTTGTATGTTTGCTAATTTAGTCAACGTGCAATTACTCTGGCCAGTATGAATATTTAGCAAATGTTGAGGAAGAGCGATAGCCATTTTTCCTTCTAAAGTAAAAAAATGGTGAACAAAAAATTTAAAGCCCAATGCAATCACTCCCATCAAAAAAAGATAATACCATCTACTCTCTTCCAAATATAGTTTAGGTCACATCTGCTACAAGAGAGCTTGAAATATTATCATAGAAATGTTTGGATAATTAGCAATTAATTTCCATTGACTAATATACAATAAAAGTAGAGCTGCATATGCATGAAGCGAATCTCAGTGTGTGGTCTCCCTTCCCTCCTGATCACATTTCCACATGGGTAAAATCTGGTGGATACGAGTTCCAAAGGCAGACTGAATCAACTGAAGGGAAAAATTTACAAACGACATTACATAGAAACTTAAGGGGGCAGAAAACAGAATAGATCTCAATGTTAATACAAAAGGAACATTGGCTGGTAGCTTGGTTGGTTAGAGCATCACCCGAATACACCAAGGTTGTGGGTTTGATGCCTGGTCAGGACATACAAGAAGCAACCAATAAATGCATAAATGAATGGAACAACAAATCGATATATCTGTTTCTCTCTAAAACCAATAAAAAATGTAATACTAAAGGATATGGTTGCCAAATTCTGTATCCCACCATTCCCTAATGCCCTCTATAATTCATCTGATTTTAATGGTAAATGTAGAATAGAGCTTGCATAATTTTTATTGTGTTTGTATGTTTATCTTTGTTTTTTATTATGTCACTTATAATAAATATTTTTTAAAGAATTCCAATTCCCATGTATAGCCTTCTCCCATCTGGTGTCACCCTCTCTCCTAAGTCACCTGATTCCTCAAGTATCAGAAAGCTATGCCTGGGACCATACTTCTGATTAACAATAGCTTTAATGCCATTCTGTCAGCATGCTTAGAACATTCCCCACCCTATATAAGAATATATAAAAAGTTTTTTATGAGAATAATAAGTATTCTCCAACTAATACTATTCAACATTAAATAACTAGGGCAAAATCTGATAATTCATTAATATGAAATATTTACTCCCAACTTCTAAAAACATCAACTTACCTATCTTATAAGGGGCAAGTCTTAGCTGAGAAATGAAGAAAGCAGATAATGAATTGGCTAATAGTAATCAGATATTGTGTGGGATTGTGTGTGTCAAGTGTCAAATCAGCATAGCATAGAAATTAGCATTGTATTCAGTGTAGAATTTTGCCACTTTTGAGCTGAGAAACTTAAGTTCTCAGAACCTCTATAAAAATAAGTCCCATCACCTTTTCATGATGCTAGTACCAGAATACAATGTGAAAATATATATTAAAATGACTAGCATATTTCGCTAACCAATAATAGGAATGAGAACCAACAGTTACAAAAGCAAGAAATGGCATATCTGAGGTCTTTACAATCCCTGGTTTTGACTTTTCTGTTTTATTTACATTTTCCTTGTCCTGAAAAATGCCACCCACCCTCCTTTTGTATCTTCTGTTGTGCATGTTCATTTTGTCAGTTGTATTAAATATTTTGGGGATATGTAAGACAGAAAAAAGTATATCATATACATATATGAATTACATAGAACATTACAATAAAACTTTCTGTATGACAAAACAATGCACAACCATTAGTTGGTGAATGACTACCCAGGGAAAATTCTCGTGTGTGTGTGTGTGTGTGTGTGTGTGTGTGCATGCATGTGTAAGAAAGCCTCCTAGAATTGATTTTACCAAGACCATTACTGGCAAACAAGGAAGGTCAATGTCAAGAGTTCATGAATTTGTTTGAAGTTTGGGGTTTTATGCCCTAAATTCCTTTTTCTTTTTTTAAAGGCAGACTGCATAAAACAGAAGTGATTTTTAAAAAGTGAGTGTAGCCGGGACTGGTTTGCTCAGTGGATAGAGCATCGGCCTGCAGACTGAAAGGTCCCTGGTTCAATTCCCGTCAAGGGCATGTACCTTGGCTGCGGGCACATACCCAGTAGAAAGTGTGCAAGAGGCAGCTTATCGATGATTCTCTCTCATGGGTGTTTCTAACTCTCTATCCCTCTCTCTTCCTCTGTGAAAAATCAATAAAATATATTTTAAAATAAATAAATAAAAAAGTGAGTGTACCACTGAAATTTGGCCACACACATACAATTCTTACACTGACCTGTGCATGAACTCCTACTTCTCTGATATTATTATTATTATTTTTTGTTACAGCTCCAGTGTCCATGAGAGCAGCACCTAGGTCTTTTCATTGGGTGGGTCTTGCCAGCCCACCACTCAGCTTTCCCTCAGGGACAAAAACAAGAAAGGAGTGAAAATCACCAGGCCTCGAGTCAGTATATAAATGAACAGCATACAGTATTCAAAACACAATCACACAGATATCTCAGTGGACCTTCCCAGGACCCATGTAAGAGCAGTGAAATAATTGTCATTATTGTACCCATTATATAGATGCAAAACTGAGGCTCAATAAAAATCAAGGGCTTGCTAGACATCAGAGTTCTGAGTAGCAGACCAATTTATGATGTTGGTTGACTACTATTTCAATTCTCTGGCAAGCTGCCCCATTGACTTTTATACACCCAGTTAAATGCCCAGTCACTTCAGGAAGTCACTGAATTCTTTCTCAAGCATTCCATTCCTAGGTCACTCCTGGGCTCCCTTAATAACCTTGTTTTGAGTCAATTTTTTAAAAATTCATGATTTTTTTAAATTATAGTCAAGTGGTCTATCTGGCTCTTAGAAAAGCAAGATATGCCATTTCACCTACAGCTAGATGCCTCTTTGATTCCTTTTTAGGTAAACATGTCTTTGATTCCTTTCTAAATCTTTGAAAGCAAACATTAGAGATCCGAACAGCCGGTAATGAGGCTGACTCTCTGGCTCCTTCTCTCTGCCTAACTTTCAAGCAACATTGGCTAAATCACTTTATAATCTGACTCTAGAAGTAGTTATGCCAGAATTGATTATATAAATATTTTAAGCCATTAATATAGATAGATTTTTATTTTCTTGACTCTTACCCTTAGAAAATGGATTAGATGAATTTTCTGGTCAGTTTGCTACTCCATCAAGAAAGCAAGGGCGTCAAATCTTGAAATGTGAAAATGGCTGATTGGTCTTTAATGAAAGATTCTAATTTATACCAGTTTCTTTGAAAGCACATGGCTAGCTTCTGTTAATAGCCTAAATGATCACAGTTCCACCAATTAAAGTTAACAAGCCAGTAGCCAGTACAGCTCGTATCAAGAAACAAATATATATTACTCACAACTCTAAATCTGGGCTCAGAAAGGAGAAGTAATGGAATTAATAGAATTCACATTTTGTTCCTCATTTCCCTAACTCTAGATATATTCTAAAACAGTTTAAGGTCATTAGTATAGATATACAGAATACTCACGGCTTGAATCAACTCTCCAGCTTTACCAGTAATGGAACATCTGGCACATCTGGGGAGATTTCCTAAATTTAGAACTGGCACATATTTTATTTCTTCTTTTTTTTTAAATATAATTTTTCTTGATTTCACGAAAGAAGGGAGAGGGAGAAAGAGATAGAACATCAATGATGATAAAGAATCATCTATCAGCTGCCTCCTGCACACCCCACACTGTGGATTGAGTCCACTTGCCCCGATTGGGAATCAAACCATGACCTCCTGGTTCATAGGTTGATGCTCAACCTCTGAGCCTCTCTGGCTGGTCACATTTTTCATTTCTTTACTAGTCTTCTCCAAGTGCAGTATATGTGAATCAGAAAAGGGTTCATGTCTCTCCCCTCCCCATATTTTTATAATTATAAATTCATCTTTTATTTATGACAAATGATATTCACTTCTACTTACAGTGATGATATAAAACTTACTTTGAAAAGTAATTATGTTGAAAGGTGGGGATGGATAGGTCGAGGTCACTTAACACACAGAAAAAAAGATAGAGAAGATTGGTGTTGTGGACTGGGCTATGCCACCCCTTCCCCAATTCATATGTGAAAGCCCTAACCCCCCAATATGACAGTATTTGAAGATAGGCCTTGGGAGGTACTGAGGATTATATGAAATCAAAAGGATAGGTCCCTTGAAAGGTATTAGTGGTTTTATAAGAAGAGGATGATAGATTGGTTTTTATCTGCCAAGTGAGGACAGAGAGAGAAGGCAGCCCTCTGCAAGCCAGGGAGAGAGCCCTCACCAAGAACCGAGTCAGCCAGCACCTGGATTTCCCAGCCTGTAAAACTGTGAGGCACAATTATCTGTTAACTTTGTGACATTTTGTCATAGCAGCCAAGAAGATGATGAACAATCAGAGAATTTAGAGAAACATACAAAATATCCAACACCCTGGGGTGAAAGACACCAGAGGAATAAGAGAACAGGGTGAGTTGAGAATGCAATGGGAATTTGATCAAATGTAGGAAGAAGAACATGCTGAGGCTACACTGAGTAGGAATCCCTCCTAGGCCATCTCAGTAGCAGGACCTCTCCCCATTCTAAGGATACCACAATGTAAAAAAAAGCAAAATGTAAATTTAAAGAAGCAGCCGAGGTCGGTTTGGCTCAGTGGTAGAGCGTCGGTCTGTAGACTGAAAGGTCCCGGGTTCGATTCCGGCCAAGGGCATGTACATTGGTTGCGGGCACGTCCCCGGTGGGGGGTGTGCAAGAGGCAGCTGGTTGATGTTTCTCTCTCATCGACGTTTCTGGCTCTCTGTCTCTCTCCCTTCCTCTCTGTAAAGTATCAATAAAATATATTAAAAAAAAAATAAATAAATAAAGAAGCAGAGGTAGGTCACCATGTGATGCAATTAACTCCATTCCAAGGGCAGGTCTGGAAAGAAATTTGGATAAGAACTAGCAAAAAAAGAATGAGTAAAGAGATTTACTCATTCTCAAGGCCTGAGAGTTTCGGAATATTGTGTTGCCTTGTTGTTGTTTTTTCCCACTGACTTATTCACAAATGGTGCCAATAAACCAATCCAGTAATGCTTCCATTACTTCTGGTCCGTTTTATGAGTGTCAATGTCGAGAAGTGACTTTGAGCTGAGATGTGGGACTGAGGACCCGAGTAGTGGCAGCAACATGCTGACTGGTCCAGTCAGAAGGGGTCAGCCTTCAGTGAGGAGAGAGAACCACAAATCACAGAATAATGGCCCTACTGGGTTGATATGAGGATATGAGAAATGCCCAAGAGACACCTAAAAGACTAAATTTAGAAACTATTGATTTGATGGCAAGCTTTTTAAACCTAAAATGTAAGTAATGAATGCATGCAAAGGTTAATCACCCTCTCTCATTAAAAACAGAACTTAGAAGTCACCCATATTTGTGTAATATATTAATGAGTTAGGTGGGATCGGGAGCTGGGAGCTACTTTGTTTCCTGTCTCATTAAAAATGGAAAATCCTTAGGTACTAATGTACTACTGAAAATAAAATCGACTTCTTTCCCTTGCTCTTTATAGTACTCTCAATAAATCAGGATAAATAACCAAGTTCATTATACGCCTCTGTAAGAATTGTCAAAATACATGCTATTTGCTTCCTTATCTTTTAAGAACTAAGGATGTAGAGATTTGCAAAATAAATTTAAAAAATAAAACAGAACATGGCTTTGAAAAATGAGATAGAACAACATTTTCTATTTACTGGCCAACACTTGCTCTCAGAGGGCCTATGATTCTATGCCAAATGCCAGGAATTCCATTCATAGCCGGACAATGTGGAAGGGCTCAATGTACTAGGAGGCGAAGTGCAGTGCTGAAATCACTTGATGAAATAAATGGTGTAGTGTCCCCGTTTCCGAACGTGGTAGCAAAACCAGGATAGGTTGTGACAAGTCATAGAATGAGATTAATAAATAACAACAATAATAACAACCGCGCGCCAAGCCCCAGAAAACCAATTTTGAAACAATTACAGGCAACTATTACGGGATGCCTCTAAACAGTTTTCGCTAAATTCCCCCAGCACAGCTCTGATGGCGATAATGTGCGCTGTGTATGCAATTCACTGCGCACACTTGAAAATGTACTCCGCTGTATTTTGTATTGATGAATAAGTCCGCCGGCTTAATCCACCATCGTTAGCGACAGAGTGGCTCACAAGTGTGAGGGGACAGCAATGAGTCCTCGGCGACCTCCCGTGCAGGAGAGAGGTGATTTTTTGTGCGGGTGTTTGAAAGTCATTAGGGAGGCCTCTCCGGCTATTTGCAACGTGCCGTTATGCTTTCATTCTAGCTACTGAAAGCCTCGACTCAGTGAGAGGTACTGTGCACTTCCAAGACAGAAATGTCCTTAGCCAAGGTGGGGACAGTCCTGGCCAAGGAAAGCCGTGTTTGCCCGATAAAACAGTGGGGAAGGCAGGTCAGAGAGAGCTGAGTAAGGGTAGCACCCTAATTTCTAAATAAAGGAAATCTGCACCATCAGTCTGGCTGGGCCCAGAGTCTAATCCCACTATGCCAGGCATTTTGTAAGCTCGCCACTTGCTGGAGGAAATGAACATCCATGACCGAGTTCTCCTAAAAATGAAACAAGGAGAAGGTAGCACGTGCATGTTGTAGAGATCTACTGCTGCAAACGAACTGCTATGAAGCAGTGGTCGGCAAACTCATTCGTCAACAGAGCCAAATACCAACAGTCCAATGATTGAAATTTCTTTTGAGAGCCACATTTTTTTTAACTTGAACTTCTTCTAATGCCACGTCTTCAAAATAGACTCACCCAGGCCGTGGTATTTTGTGGAAGAGCCACATGTGGCTCACAGTTTGCCAACCACGGCTATGAACAATCACCTAGAGAAAGCGCTCACCTCCACTAATTTTTCTCTTTTCTCCTTCCAATGTTTTATTGGATTTTATACATATATGAGGGGTGAAAATCAAAATCATATACAGTGATGTCACCGAGATAATAGTGAAAAAGCTGTCCAATGTCTGGCTTTCAATGAGTCTTTGACCACATTAATGACAGTTTCTTCCCCAGTGTCATATTAAAATGTTTCTGCTATTAAAGCAATTATTTTTCCCACATCAATAACCATTTCTTCCCTTGACTTTCAAGAGTCCCAGCTTTGCTGTTAGTTTATTTGGAAACATGTTATTTAACACAGCAGAGTTGTCCCTGCATTTTGTTAAGCAGCACTCTTATGTTTGATAACCATTCTATGGATAAATATTCTGCAAACCACCGTTCCCTGCCGGAGCGTGGGTTTCCACAGCTCCGTGGTCTGTGGTGAACATTCTGTAGAGTTTTTGGAAGCCCTGAAGTGGCTGCCACAATAGAAAGCTCCTGAAATCACAAGAGCCACCTTTGGTTCAAATTAGCTCTTGAGTTTTACTTGTGGCCTTGGAAATAGTCCATAAATGGTAGGGCTTTCTTTCTCTTCCTTGAAAATGTGAATACTAGCATGTCTTCCCCTGAAGTGTTGAAGCAACTAAATGAGAACATATATGTTGAGTGTACAGGAAGGAACTTAGGTCTCTGAGAGGTGACAGGAATACGAAACTCAAGTCCTGCAAACCGAATTCAGAAGGAGGGCTGGATTGGCTAGCCAGCAAGTTTGTTATTTGTTTTCAACTTGAGTGTGTTTAAGTGAGGCATCCATCCTTAACATTGCTAAAATCCCCTGAGTTTGCAATAATTAATACCTGGCAGGAAAGTATCATTTTTAATTGAGTTTAAATTTCTGGCAGCATGGCCTGTTAGATGAGATCCTGATTCCACACCACACTACACCATCCTATCCTAACCTAACCTAACCTATCCTATCCCATCCCATCCCATCTCATCTAATCCAATCCCATCCCTCCCCATCCTACCCCATCCTACCCCATACTCTCCTCTCCTCTCCTCTCCTCTCCTCTCCTCTCCTCTCCTCTCCTCTCCTCTCCTCTCCTCTCCCCGCCCCGCCCCCCCTCTCCTCCCCTCTCCTTCCCTCCCCTCCCAGTCCAGCCCAGCCTATCCTATCCTATCCTATCCTATCCTATCCTATCCTATCCTATCCTAAGATTCTATTCTGTTCTGTAGAGTTCTATGGAGTGATTGAGATAGGATTGAACATAAACTGCCAGAGACCTCAAGTGAGCACTGACTCTCAGTTAACAAAACCCCCTGGCAGATGTACCTCACTCAGAGCATCACTAATAGAGCCAGTCGGGGCTGTGTGGCATGGCACCCTGAACCAGAAGAACAGGAGACAGACAAAAATGCAGATGTCTACCTCCACACTGACCTCAGCTCCTTCCTGCTTCCCTGATCATCTTAGCCACTCTTTTCAGACTCTAAGGTCTCTCTCATTCTCCACCTTTCCCTCCCCCACTCTTTCCTGTCCTTTGATTGGCCTCTCCCTTTGCTGCTGTGCTATGTGTGTGCACCTCTTCAACCATGTGCCTCTCTGATGACTGTCTCTCTTCTGATTCTGAATCCCTCTCTTCCTTCCTTTTCAAAGTACTAACATCGCCAAATTCATGCTGCTATTTTACTAAAGGTTTTATGTGACAAGCTCGGTGTCCTAGGAGAGCCTCCAGACTTTTTCCACTGAAGGTACCCTCGGCAGAGAGGAATGAATACTTACCCCTGGGGGATCTGGGGGCACAGCCCAAAGCAGCCCAAAGCAAGCCTGGGAGAGCTTTAAATGATTATGCTTTGTTTTAAAAATTCATGGGGATTTTATACTCTGTTCCATAAATATCCATATCTGTGTAACTATTAAAATAATAATTCTCCCCACTGGTTGAGTTAAAATTGATGCTTCTGGAAGCCTTGTCACATTGGTCCTGGGATATTTTGTCATACCGTTATACCATCCTCTACCCCCAGGGGTCCCCATACCTCATGCAGGTGGGGGAGGACTTCTCCACTCCCTGAGGAGGGGTGATCTATTAGCATAGCACACCTGGCCCACCTGGAGGCCTCCCTCATCTCTTCCCCGGGGAGCCTGCAGGGGTTTAATCAGCTCTGTAAATTTGAAAGGCAGAAATTGCTCAGTCACAGTTTGGATCTCTCTCTCTCTCTCTCTCTCTCTCTCTCTCTCTCTCTCTCTCTCTCTTTCTCTCTCTCTCTCTCCCTCGTTTCTGATGAGATGCATAAATGCTACTCTGTCCCTCAAGTTCATAAGATATGAAAGGGCCTGTTCAAACTGTATGCACTTCAGAGGGGGCCTTCTGGAAGGTGGCACACGTGCTTAAATCTGGGGGTAGGGGTAGGGGGTGGTCACTTCGGTATACATATACATAACATTTTATCCAGCTGCGGAAGATTTCTGACTTCCCTTTTCATAAGTAGATATCACTAAACAACTAAAACAACAACAACAACAACAACAACAAAACAAAGAAACCACTAAGAGCTCTAAAAGAGAGCCAGAGGTGTGATACTTCTTTCCTTTCAGGTGGGCCTGTGGGGTTCCAAGTCTGGCCTGTGCCAGGCAGAGCACCTGCTTCCCTGTCTGTGCACTGCCCTCAGTGTTGGGTGCTATTACTTGTATCAGTGGGGTGATATTTTGATCTCATCTTCCTCACCCTCTTTTTATTTCTCTGTTGATTCAGAATCTGGAAGGTCTGGGTGATGGGGGGAGGTGCACTAAGGAAGCAGCTGGCTGGCCTGTGACCCTCAGAGAGTGTAAGGTGGATGAGATTGCCATCAGGAGCCCCAGTGGTATCTAAGACCGGTCCCCAGGTCGGAGCTTCACGCTGTCTCACAGGTTAGGGCCCAGGCCCTCACTCAGAAGTGCTGACACAGACAGGTGGGAGGGCCAGCACTGGGCCTACAGCCATTAGGTGTCTCAACATGGGCCATTGCCTTAATCTTCTGCTCCCTGATTCGAGCTCCAGTGCCAAGGAAAACACATAGTCGATGTATTTATACAGAAACTGTGCTTTCAAGAAGAAATGAAAATGTTTATGTATGGTAAGACTTGCCACGCTTCCAACCCATCACTGAATGTATTAACCGACCCTCGAAGAGCTATGGCTAAGCCAGGAAGCTTTCGTTGTATGCTATTTTCGCAGAAAATATTCAACAGGAACGTGGTGACAGGCTACAAAACTACATGAAGACAAGGTCAGAGTTCAAGTTATGCTTAATTACGGGCTGTCAGTTACCGAGTGGGAAGTTCAGAATGCAACGGTTAACCGACACCCAGGCTAACCTGTTCAGTGAGAAGAAAAACATTTCTTAAACAGCATTTAACATTTGCTACAAAGCCCTGGAGAGAAGCCAGAGGAAAAGAAACAATCAAAAGATCGTTTCAAGTGACACATTTTCTTATCTGAGCAAATACATGGATGGCACTAGCATTGGGGGTGGCAATAAACACTAGCCACCCAAGGAAGGTGGCCATGAACACTGGCCACAGAAGACATTCTCTGAGTCACTGTCGCTACTCGGGGGGTGAGAGTGGGCAGCCAGGGTGATGCTCCAGACAAAAAGAGCCTGGGCATGGCCCCACCTGGCCCACCCTCGCCGGGCTGGCATGCTGGGGGCACAGCTTTTCAGATTGGAAACTAAAACAGGGATTGCCAATGATCTTCGGCTTGAGAGCATGGACACAGAAGCCATATTGTCCTGGGCTCGTGTGGAACCTAGTGGATGATCTCATTATCTCCCCCGGAAATTAACAATCCTAATAGCACCAACCTCATGCTGTTATTCTGAAGATTACATGGCTTAGTAAATGTAAATGCACTTGGAACTAGGCCTCACACATTGTCAACCTTGTATGTGTTAGCTACTATCATTTTTATCCATCCCAACTGAGTTGCTTAGGAAATCTTTTCATTAGCAGTACCATCTGAAGATTACACACACACACACTCTGATGTGTACAACTATGTCTGTATAAACTCATTAAAATTTCTCTGTCATTCTTGCCTAACTGGTGTGGCTCAGTGGTTGAGGGTAGACCTATGAACTAGGAGGTCATGGTTCAATTCCTGGTCTGAGCACATGCCCAAGTTGTGGGCTTGATCCTGAGTGTGGGGCGTGCAAGAAGCAGCCAATCAATGATTTTCTCTCATCATTGATGTTTCTCTCTATCTCTCTCCCTTTTTCTTCCTCTCTGAAATCGGTAAATATATACTTTTAAAAAATTATATTTCATTCTTTACATGGGTTACTGTTTGCACATTGGGTTCAAATAACTCAATTATTAATTGAGCCCAAGCCATCTAATTGAGTCTGTAATGTTATATTATTAAAAAATAAATGCTTTCAGTAGCATGCAGTGGCACACATGCAAAAAAAATTCTAAGGTTCACAAATCTTTTGTTTATTTCCCACATTTCAACTAATTCTTAACTTCTAGCCCCTGCTCCCACCCCCCCACCCCAACTACTATATGGCTGTGGAACATAAATGTTGCCGGCCACGCACTCCATCCCTGGTCACTGCCTTTTATAAACTCCCACCTTGTGAAAACCTGCACTGAATGGCTTCCTTAGTAATGAAACTAGGTAAAACGTAATCAAAGGCTTCTTCGGGTGGGGTGAGCAATTCTTGCAATTCTTTTTGGATAAAGAACAGGGTCACTTACCATGTGTTTATATGACGTTATGCACTGAGAGTTTATCTCAGCTGCCCCCATGTAGCTCTGAATCTTGCACATTTTCTATATTCCAACCACTGTGCTATTTGTGTTTTTTTTTCATGTATAATCTCATTTAATATCCACAAAAAATGTTTTACTCCCATTTTACAGATCGAGAAAGCAATGTTGAGAAAGCTATAGCACAAGATGGGCGGAAAAGCTGGGATTCAAACACAGGCCACTTTCACTCTAAAGTCTATAGCTAGCCATTCAAACGGGTCAGTTTAGAAATGGCTTCCTCCATGATGCATTTCCCAACAGGCCTCTGCACCTCGCTCTCACACGATTGCTTTCTTTAGGGTTTCATTATATCTTGCTTGAGCTATGGTGGTAGCTTTCTATGAACTGTCTCTCTCTCTCACTTGGCCCATGGAAGAGGTGGAAACTGGGATTCTGAAGGATATTCTCAGGAAGGGAGTGGAGATGGGGACACCAGACTAACTTCTTGGATGAGGCTTCCCAGTCCTGGAGCACACTCTCTCAGCATCCTCATTCCACACACATTCCCCATGAGTCTCCATAGTCCCAGCCACTCAAGTAAGTTCTGGGGGCACTGAGATCAATAAAGCAAAGCTGCAGCTCTAACAAAACTCAGTCAAATGGAGGGGGATCAAAACAAAACTTATGAGCAATGAGTGCCTAGGGGAAGGACTGCCTATTCTAGCAAGTTAGAGAAGTAGGTTTTGTAAGACTTAAAAAATACTACCACAGAGTCTTGAAAAACAGACCAGGATTTGCAATCAATGCCAATAAATAAGAGTATTTCTGGAGGAAACTAATCTTACAAAGATAAAGGGACGAACAAAGGGCACGAGGTGTATGTTTGGCTGTTCCTTCACACAAGCCGAGTTTAGATAGCAACTACCATGGGCCAGGCAGCACCTATGACCCTAACATCACAAAATTGAAGATGACACGGTCTCTGCCATTGGAAGAGCACGTGGTTCGGGTGGATAAACATGTAACATGCAAAGTGAACAATTACAGTGCAATGTGAGCAATTATAATGCAAGGTGAACAGTGCAATAGAAGAGCATGGAAATTAATGCTTGCAGAAGTTCAAAAGACACAACTGCCAATTCTGGCTGCAGGGATTAGCAAAGGCTTGGGTGAGGAGTGTGGAGGCTTGGGTGAGGAGTGTGGCCCATAGGCCAGCAATATCAACATCTGTGAACTCGGCAAAATGCTGACTTCTGAGCCCCATTCCCACTGCTACTGACTCAAAAACCCTGAGTGTGGAACCCAACAATCAGCATTTAACAAGCCCCCCAGGATATTTGTGATGTACACTCCAGTTTTAGACTCCCCTGACCCAGAACATAAAGGAAGAAGCGAGGGTAAGATGGGAAAGTAAATGGTAAGAAACAGCCTTCTATAGTACACCTAGGCCAGTTCATGGTGGGGTTTGTAAGCCATGCTGAAAAATATCATTTTTGAACTAAATCTTAATTTTAAAATTTCATATATATATATATATATATATATATATATATATATATATATATGAGAGTGAGAGAGATATAGAAACATTGATGAGAAAGAATCATTGATTGGCTCCCTCTTCTGAGGATTGAGCCCACAACCCGTGGTCATGTGCCCTGATCATAAATGGAACCAGCGACCTCTTGGTGCATGGACGGTGCTCAATCAACTGAGCCACACTGCTGGGCCTGACCTTTTACCTAAGGATGGCACTGTGCTAAGAGTATTTGCCTAGGTCATCATTCACCCAGCAAAGCAACTCCCTGTCATGCCCACTGTTGCTCTTGAAGAGACAAAATGGCTCTGTAATTCCTCCCAGATTCCCAAAGTAATATTTGTACTCCCTATCACAGACTTCACCTTCAGCACTAACTGCTTTGCTAGAACATCGTGAAAGACCCTGTGCAATGGAGCCGTAGGTGAGGGTGCTGAGATGCTGGAGGGTTGAAGAGGGATTTGTGCCTCTATCAGTGTTTCAGGAGCTCCAGGCCAGCGGCAGCTTAGGATTTTGATAAAAAGGCCAACTGTCAATGAGGCACCTCATGAAGAAGTTTGTGATATGCTATTGCTTTGTTTAACAAAAATCACTAAAATGAATATTTTAATGTGTTCACACCATCCAGTATTTCACAACATTAATGCAAGTGAATATGAGCAGCTCTGAGACCAGAGGTTTATTAATTATTCATTACAAACTCCCTTCCTTCCTTCCTTCCTTCCTTCCTTCCTTCCTTCCTTCCTTCCTTCCTTCCTTCCTTCCTTCCTCTCCCCTCCCTCCCTCCCTCCCTCTCCCCTCCCTTCCTTCTCTCCCACCTCCCTCCCCCTCCCTCCCTTCCTCCCTCCCTCCCTCCCTCCCTCCTCACTCTTCTGCATTCTAAAGGCAGGACTCTCCTTTCACAACCATTCCTTTTCAATTAATTTACTATTTCCTTGTAGGGTCACCATGTTCATTTCAAGGTTGTGTTTTAATGGCTTTCTAAGTGATACTTACATCTTAGTGAAATGAATGCATCAAGCCGCTAGAGATGTACTACTGATGCAGGTAGAGATGTACTACTGACTCATAGTTAGAATGGCATAAACATTTCCAAACCACTTATTTGAAAATGTATTAATAGCTTGCATATTTAAAGAAAGGGAATAAAAGCAGTGCTGTTTTCACTGAAACTATTTGGTGTTTCAAAGCTACACACAAATTGCCTTTGAATCCCTTGTAGACAATTGCCTTTGCTCCTTCTGCAAACCCCTAAGTCTCACTGAGGGCTTGGTTTTTAAAAGGGAACATTTTCACAGAAAGTACAAATTTGAGAAATATTTCTGCTTCTGCTAAACTAACCAAATTCTTATCCTCAACCCAGATCAATATTACTGATCATTCTTAGCCAAAGATGCCTTTCTGGTGGCCGCATGAGACCCTGCTGGGGCAGCTTCCGGTCCCAGGGTAGTTTTCAATTACTAGGTGGAAAGACAGGAGAAGAAAATGCCCCCATGAATTCACTTCTGTGTCGAGTGCATTTATGGTTCCACTAAAATGCTCTGATTTTAGAGACTGTCACAGTGACTATGTATGAAAATACAACTCAAATCATAGTACAACAGTCTGGAGCCATAACCATGCACAGAAGTTGATCTTACACACTTAACCTTAATAAGCCTGAAACTCCAGACACTTGGCTGCCTAAAAACTTCCCTAATGGCATAAGTGAAATGTTAAGTGGTAATCTTTGGGTTTTTAATGTTTGGTTTTTTTCCCCCTTGATACAGTTTTTTAAAGGTAAAATAAAATGCATGTGGTTTATCTTAGTCAATATATATATATATATATATATATATATATATATATATATAACAAGACATTTCAAGCAGTTCTATAAGGTAGCAACAGTACAGTATATTGGATTTTTATTATTTATTGTTAATTCACCAGCAGTCTTACTACTAGAAATGCATGTGTTTCCCATTGTTTATTTTCTAACTTATAATTCTTCCATCTTCCATAGATAAAAAGGAATTTGCAATTGGCAAAATATGCATAGTGTGAGTGTTTCCTGGTTTTATGTCATTTAACAAGAAGACAAAACTAACACCAAGGACATTTAAAGAGAGGGCAAAAGGTAGAGAAGGGTAAGCCCAGGGAACTGTGTGAAAAGAGGAAGAAGAATCTGGAAGTTGGAGAGGGAGGATATGGGATCAGGTTCACGCCAGCTGGTAGAGACACCTCCTTCTTCCCTAGTCGCTGCTGCCCTGAAATATGCCTGATCACCTGTTTATATCACCCCTCTCCCAAAACCCATGCTCATATCCTCACATTTAGGTCCTGGTTTGCCATCTTTTAGGAATAGCTCAAGTTGCTTATATGGATAGGTTAGAATCCCCAGCTTCTCTGAATTTGCATGTGACATTTTAGAGGTTTTTCTGAACCCAATCACCTGATTGCTTTTCTCCAAGTCATGAGAAGTCTGGGGATAGGAATAGCACAGGTTTAAGATGAAGTATAAATTCAGGAGGCAGAGTTACATACTTTTTATGCACATATTTGTAATTAGAAACACATTCTATCCCATGATCTCTTCATGCAGTGGTTGAGAGAGAGGTAAATCCTGCTCTGGTGCCTACTAGCTCTGTGATCCTGGGCAAGGGACTTAATGTTATTGGGCCATTTCACTTACTATAAGTAGAGTTAACAATTCCTACTGAAAATGTAAGAATTAATTTAGGATTTTGTGTAAAGGACCCAGGACAATGCCTAGTATAGAGCTGGTGCCTAACCTATAATAATCGCCCTCCCAAAGGACAAAGCAAACTGTATTTTGAGTATTATTGTCATCAATGATTATTCCTGTACATGTGTGTATATATGTATATCTGTGTAGATAAAGTATGGAGTTGGGGGGGAGGGGAGGACGTGCATAGAGGAGTGGTAGGGCCAAGGATATATTTACTAAATTTTTTAAATTAAATATTTTTAAATATATTTTATTGAGTTTTTAAAGAGAGGAAAAAGGGATAGAGAGTTAGAAACATCAATGAGAGAGAAACATCGATCAGCTACCTCTTATACAACCCCTACTGGGGATGTACCCACAACCAAGGTACATGCCCTTGACCGGAATAGAACTTGCGAACTTTCAGTTTTCAGGCCAATGCTCTATCCACTGAGCCAAACTGGTTTCAGCTTAAATTAAATCTATATTGTTCAAAGTATTACATATGTCCCCTTTTTCCCCTTGATCCTTTCTAGCCCACCCCACTCCAGGCCTTCATCACCCTATTATTGCCTATGTCCATGTGTTATGCATATATGCCTACAGAGACAGAGGGAGGGAGAGGGAGTGAAACATTGATAAGAGAGAAACACAGGTCTGCTGCCTCCTGCAGCCCTCTACTGGGGACTGAGCCTACAACCTGGCATGTGCCCTAACTGGTAACCACTTGGTTCAAGGGACGACGCTCAACCAACTAAGCCACACTGACCAGGGCTCACTTTTGTCTTTGGCATCTCACTATCACACACTCCTCCCCAGATACATCCTCCAGGTCTCTGTTCTCTTTAGGGCACATCAGAATCACACATTCCTAGACTCAACTCTCAAAGTTTCTGAGTCAGTCCAACATGAGCTTGCCTTTCACCAAATTTCCCAGATTATGACTATTCTAGGAAACACTGTATGTTGTTCCAGAAGCAGTACAGATACCTCATTCCCCTGTGAGGAAACAATACATATTTTTCAAAGCACCACTGATGAATAAGTCCATACACCCATGAGGAAGCCACACCATCATCTAATCACTATAGAATGTTCTTGTTGTTTGTCACATTTAGCTACCTTAGATTCTGAAGAGAATGAAAATAATAATAACTCTAGAAATTGTATATGCAGCCAGTGGGGAACCCAACTGTGTTTTGTGGCTTTTGCCAAGACCCCTGACATTGGCGACTCTTATTTGCTGGTGTCTATGTGCTACCCCTCAATTAAAAACCTCCTGGAATAGAGATGGCATTTTTATATCCCTCACAGCATTTAGGATAGTGTTCTGCTCATAACAGATGTTCTGGAAAGTTTTACCTGAGGACGGAAGCAATGACATATCGGAAGTTAAAAATAAAGTGATGATGGCCATTTCCATAAGCCACACAAGAACAGTACATGAGAGGCAGCTATCAAGTAGAGCCCTGTGTTGAATACTTACCATGGGCAACGTTTTATATAAAATCCTATTTCATATCAGTTTTAACCTGCAACCTAGGAGCGGGAATACGGCAACTATATAAATAATTATGTCCCAAGACAGACATACTCTAAAACATCACAGACAAATTGCTGGGAGAGGTACAGCTTCCTACAGGGGAGACAGACCCAGAATGGCACATGGCAAAATCTCCTTCTCTCCTTACAAAGACTTTTATGGTTTTTGTTTTTATTGCTTGGGATCATAGAACTTTATAGATGAGAGTTACTCTTGAAATAAGCTTTTAGCTAACCTTTGGTTTTTAGATGAAAAAATCTTAGGTCCTGTAAAAGGGAATAGCCCACGTTCATGAAGTGAATGTTCTAAGTAAACACACATCCCTGGACTCCTAGACTGGAGCTATTCCCAGCCAGGCAACAGTGATGGCCTATAAAGCCAATATTTACGCAGACACCAATGGTCCAGAATATCTACCTTGTTTCCCAAAAATAAGACAGTGTCTTATATTACTTTTTGCTCCCAAAGATGCACTAGGTCTTATATTCAGGGGATGTCTTATTTTTCCATGAAGAAGAATATAGTACACATTTATTGTTAAATGAAAATAAAGGAAATTTATTACATGCATACGGAACGGTAGTACGGTAGATGTCAATACAAACAAAACAAACTGTGAATCCTACAGTATCAAGAATTTACTCATTTATTCAATGACAATCATGTCATCATCTTCTGGAACATCATCATAACATTCTAATTCCTGAATTTCCTGGTGAATTTTTTGTGACTCCATTTCTTTCAGAATCAGTGAACCAAATCTCTCATGTTTAGCAATAGCACTATCTTTAAATGAGTACTTCTTGTCAAGGTAGCCTGCTCGCAGTGCATTTGCAATGCAACTGTCGGTGATTTTCTCCCATGTATTCTTCACCCAAGTCACAACTTCTTGCACTTTAGGTTTCACAAAGTATCCATGCTGATTTCTCTCTATTCACACAGCAGTGAGGTCAGGACGCCACATAATGTCACTGGTTGCTAGATGCCAGTCGGGTGGCCCTAGTGACCAGTTTATGATAAATTAATTTTTATTCTGAGTCAGAGCCTGGGGGCCTTATTTTCAGAGGGGATGCCTTATATTTCACTCAGAAGGAAACCTGTAAGTAGGTCTTATTTTCGGAGGATGTCTTATTTTCTGGGAAACATGGTATGTAGGCCCAGAATATATCTTTCTATTGATTACAATTTTTAAAAAAAATTTAAAAGTTCAGGACTCAACCCAGATTTATTTAGAATTATATGATCTCACCATCTACCTATTGAGAAGAATTAAAAAAATGCATCACTGATGCTAAAAGCTCAGGCAGGTGGTAAAACTAGATATACACATACATTTTCATTTTCTGTACTTTGGGAGAATCATTTCCTTTCTGCATGTACCTGCATATACCTTTATATATAGAAAGCAGAATTTAAGATTCATTTGTCTTCCTGTGAGGAAGGAAAAAAAAAACCTGCACTGGGAGATCATAAAATGCAATGTATTTTTAGCTTAGTTAATTAAATAGATCTCATTTTAAAGTAGACTGCAAGGTATCCCTTTAGAGTGGCTTGTTCTACACACACCCAAGTGTATCCATGGATATATACCTGGTGCTACACACCAGGGAATACGCTAAAAAAAGGATGCCAGGGTACATTTATTCTGCACTCCTCCCTTATGAGTAATATAGTAATGAGCAATAATATCACTGGCTTATTACAACTTGAAATAGGCACTGAGATCACAGATCAAGGAGAGTAGAAACAACAACCCAAATCTGACCTGCTCATAGAAAGAAAGAAAAAAGATGGGAACAAGACTCAAACCCAAAAGGGAAATATTTTATATGAAGTGGAGAAAGAAATGATTCCACATCATTGCATTCTTCCTGTAGTTCATGTCTTTTCCAGGAACTCTTTGCTCATCAATATGTATTTAAGTCCACCTGTTGAGAAACATTCTAGGTGCAGCTCACCCCTCAATATATCCACGTCAGAAATAGCACTTGATTTCCATGAAATCCTCTATAATGAGACCCACCTTTTAGGATGAGAGGTAGCTCGGGGAGTAGGTATATCTTGATGATTTGAGGGGGCACACAAAGTCCTTGACTTTTCCCAGATGTATTACTTTCAATTAGCTACAAGGCTGACCTCCAAATCTACTTGGCTTCCTAATTCTGCCATTAGTCATTCCTTTGAGTTAGGTATGAACCATCAAAGGTCACCATTAAAGTGTATACATGCTATGCTGAAGGGGAGTGTGGACCATTAACATCCATTTATACATTTGCCTGGATTTATTAAGCTCATAAGCTGTCACACAGAACAGGTAAATCGGCCTGGGGAGGGCAAGGATGGGGGAGAAAGTGAGGGAAGGGAAAGGACAAGGTAGTTAATGGAATATATGCAAATATTAAATGGGGCAGCCTGAACTTGACCATCACACACTCTAGCAGAAAATACCTAGGAGCAAATTGCCAAATAAAATAAAATTCAGCAGGCTCAGCATCTTGTTCAAGTACATGAATCTTAAAAGATTCATTTTATTTGCTTCTCATAATTAGTAAGATTAATATACCAATTTGGACCTTAGGACTCAAAAATCAAAGATTCTAATGATGCTTTACCATAGTTTAGATTTCAACCATGGATTTATTTATAAATTAGCGTGTGTGGAATGTATCTATTAGGGTGAATGCAAGACGATGGGAAGAAATCTAAAATCAAGTAATTTAATCTCTATGCCTCATTCTATTCATCTGCAAAAAAATAAATAAAATAAAATAAAATAAAATAAAATAAAATAGCTGTAGCTATTTCCCACCAATTCTCACAGGGTTGGTACAAGATTTAAATGAGCTTCACAATCTTTTTTTTGAGATTCTCCAGGAGCTGCCTGCAATATATCAAAGTATTTAAACTGTGTTCCCCATTGTATAAATTCAAAGTACTTGTCAGCACCCCATGAATGTTTTACTAAGGTCACCTGAAGGAAACACACATATTCCAGGTTCCTATTTTCCACTCTAATCTGTATGGAGCCAAGTGTTTGATCCTATCAGCTGTTTGATCTTGGCAGTTATAATCTAGGAGTTTCCTATGAAAAGAAAGAAAGGGCTATGCATTCACAGGGACTTTCAAAAGAACTGCACTAAGAAACTCAGACCAAGGGTCTTCTAGCCCTTCACTTTGTGACTGTCTGGGGCTACTGAGCAGCACCCTAAGAACTGCTTCCCTGAGAGATGGAGAAACATCACCTGGCCCCCACCCGGCTCCCCCGCCTTCCCAAGTACCACTGTCCTACTCACTCAAGGTGCCCTAGCCCTGCAGGCCTTCTTTCTGTTCCACAAACTCTGAAGCTACTTTTAGCTTGAGTGTCTTTGCACTTAATATTTGTACTGACTGGTGTATTCCTCCGTCAGATCTTGGCCTCGCTGCCTCTTCTTATACATGTTGCAGCTAAAAAAAAAAGTCCTCTTATCTGAAGCAACTCTCCTGACTGGCCACCCGCTGTCATGTTTTATTTGTTTTACATCACCACACCCAGACTCACCATTTATATAATCTTCAACTGCTGTCTGATTTTATCTTATGTATTCATTTATTTATTACCTGCCTCCCTCTGAAAGATCCTCACCATGAAAAGAGGGTCCTTGTGTCTGCATTGTGAAAAGCTAAAAATATAACACAAGAAACAAAAACACCAGCAAATATGATCTGGACATATAGTCACCCTAGGCAAATATTTAATGAGAAAACTAGTGACCCAGTGCACAGATTCGTGTTCATTGAAAGGAAATTAACTGCAGGTGGCCAGTGGGGCAGGACTGGGCAAGGGAGGCCAGACATACCCTGGAGCCAACCTCCCTGGGTCCCTCCCTGGCAGGCCGCACCTGGAATGGCACCATGGCTCAAAGGGCATCTGCCAGGTCCCACTGGCAGGTGGGGTCCCTCGGGCAGGCCTGTGGGGATTGGGCTGAAACCAGTGACATCCCCCCAAGGGGTTCTGGAGTACGAGAGGGCAATCTGCAAAGTTGCTATGGAACAGGTTGTGGAAGCAAATGCAAGTGTGCAGTAAACCAGATTTGGGGCTGACAGTGCCCCAGCAACAACATAACCCATAGCCAAAAGTGGAATTGTGCAGCCCTGTGAGGAATCAGGCTCCTTCCTCTCTGGTTTCAGGGTGATCCACCCTACAACCACTACTTGTCAAGTCACTGCAGCTCAGCAGCTCCTGCATTGAGTGTCTGCCATCTGGTGGTCAGCGCACAACATAGCAACTGGTCTGATGGTAGGAGGGTGCATATTAGCCATATACACAAACACAAACACACATGTGCACGCACACACACACACACACACACACACACACGGCCTGGTGCATGAAAATTCATGCACTGGATGGGAGGTGCCTCAGTCCAACCTGCCCCCTCTCACAATCCAAGAGCCCTCAGGGATGGGAGGTGACCAGGTGATCAAGGAAAGGTGATGCCCCATCACACCTCTGCTGCTGCCACTGCTGGCAGTGCAAACCTCAGCTGGCCCTTGGAAGCTGGAGGATTGGGGGTTGAGGGGACTGGGGGACTCCAGAGGCAGGTGCCCTGGCAGGGCTGAGGGGACTGAGTGCCACCACCTTGTGGCTTTGGGCACTGATATCTCTGAGGGTGGCTCAGTCAATTAGCACATTCCCTCCTTATTGGCTATGGGCACTGCCATTATTGCAATGGTGTGAGGGTCAATTAGCATATCCCCTATTTATTAGATAGGATAGATAACAAAGTGTCTCAGCACTGGGAGCCACATAAACTGGTTTTCTTCGCAGCCATGTTCCTAACTAACTCTGTGATCTTTAGCACATCCTTTAAGGCTATGGTTTTGGTTTTTTTGTCCTACAGATGGATATGTGTGTCTGCTCCACCCTGCTGCTCCCGAGATCGGCATCTTTAGTTGATTTTGTCACTTTTCCACCATACCATATGGGCCTCATATTCTTTGTCAACACAGCTCTCCAAGCAGCCACAATTAAGACTTTGCTGATGGCATTTGAGATAAAAAAGTTTTCTGTTACCATTTCATTAGATGATCTCCAATGGTCCTTTCTGACTCTAATCAAATACTATCTACAGTGTAAGAAAAGGGCTAAAGGAAATCATTCATTAAAGTCCTTACTTCTGCGTCAATGTCAAAATATGTGGAGATTCTCTCAGGTTGTACCAAAAAATTAGGTCCATACACTAGGACCTATAAAGAGGGCAGCAAGAGGTGCCAGTAAAGGATCTATGCTCACACTGGCATGAATGTCTCATAAAAACAACTCCTGACAACATTTCCCTCCTCCTCTGAAAGTTTGAAAATAACCTTTCAACATGGTGAGAAACAGACAACTTCACTTTCATGTGTGGTTCTCAATGCAAATCCATTCCAGAAAACTAGGCAATGTGGCTTTGTTGGAGTCCTACAAGCAACCTTTCCATATCCACCTCTACTGTGTCACCTCTCTTAAGGTGGTAAGGGTCAACCTCATCATGACTCAACTAAGTTTTACTAAATTGGACTTTCAGCCTTTTCTAGTCTGGCCTTCTCCCAACCTTCCCTCCACCCATAACAAGACTACGATCTATCTATCTATCTTTCTATCTATCTACCTACCTACTTACTTACCTACATACCTACCCACCTAAGTGACCATTGCAACTGAAACAACCAAACAGATGACTGAACAGGCTGTCTGGGGCGACCAGGCTGGAAGGGGTTTAGTGAGGGATGGACAAACGACTGAACAGAGGGCTGCATGGGGTGACCAGGACAGCAGAGGGGGGCAGTGAGGGGCCATCAAGCAGGCAGGGGGGCAGTTGGGGTGAAGAGACCATTGGGGGGGGCAGTTAGGAGTGATCAGGCAGGCAGGCAGGCAGGTGAGCAGTTAGGAGCCAATGGTCCAGGATTGTGAGAGGGTGCAGGCTGGGCTGAGGGGACCCCCATCCCTGTGCATGAATTTTATACACCAGACTTCTAGTTTATCCAATAAAATTCCTAACTCTCTGACCACAACTCTCCCCTGATGAAACTATTCTGATGGCTTCCTTTCTCTTTCACGGTAGTGTCTACACTCTACCATGATCTATGGGGCTATTCCTGACCTAGCCATGCCATCGCATTCCCCTCTCTGCTTACCATGTTCCTCAGCAGGCTCAAGGCTCCCTTCTGCCTTCCAAAGTGTTCAGTACCCCATTCCACAGTGCTTTGTACCCCATTCTTAACACCTGACTCAAAGTAGACTAGACTCACAGGTCACTTTTCCTGGAAATCTTCTCTATCTGAAACCCTATCCCCAGGTTGAGATGTGCATCTCTCAATAGAAACATATTACACTGTGTTCATACTTATCACATCATCTGTCAAATTAATTTATACTTAACTTTCCTTCCTCTATCAGAGTTCTTAGAGAACAGAAATGCTGACTGGTACCTCTGCCTCCTCTGTGGCTAGCACAATAGCCTCCACGAAGCAGGTGTTTAATAGTCACAAACTGAAAAGTAATTTTTTTTAAAAAAATGTGACCTATTTCTTGCTGTGGGTATCTGCTTATGTCTGAAGTTTTTCTTTTGGGTTGTGATAAATCACCGACACCTAGCAGAATGCTCAGTACTCATTATTAACTTTTAATATTTGACTCCCATGGAAAAAGAAACAAAACACTGACATCATTAGGTGCCAGGTAATTTTTGCATACTTTGTAGATATTAGCTAGTCGTCTCTGCATTTGTGTAAGGATCCAATATCCTCATTTTATAAATAAGGAAACTGAGGCAGAGAGAGAACAAGTCATTTCCTCAGGGTGACACAGTCAATAGGAGGTAGAGAGGGGATGGGAGCCAGGTGGCTCATGGAATAGATGCGTGCATCCACGTACACAGAAACAAACCATCGTTCAGTCCCCTGACTGCTGTATTAACTAGAACCAATGATTAGCAGGAGGTGACCCCTATCAGCTCTTTTACCTTCACTATCAAAAGTCTTTCTTTTCTTATAACACTATTTCTTTAAGTCCTTCTCCAGAATAAAGAGTGAAGGATGAGAACTCCTTGAAAAAAAGGCTGAGAGAAGACAAAGCAAAATGGGCGGAACTTGACAATGCCCTTGCTAAGCAACATCTGCTCCCCTCCCTTCCCCTTCACTTGTGATATATTGACACACAAGCAGCACTGATACTCATGAGAGAAATTACAGTCATCAAGGTTATCTCCCCAAGAAGCAACTCTCTTTCTTTATTAATATGCTTCAGATTGTTACCACACTACAAAGCCAAAAATAAGTTTTCTTTGATCAATAAATTGTAGGCTGGGAAAGAAAATACTAATTTTCCATTTCTTTGAGACCCAGCACTAATACACAGCAGTGCTTTCCAAAAGGGTTCTCAGAAACCCGATATAGAATTATCTGAAATTACACTCAGCCATCCTTACAAGATCATTCTGTTCTCCGCCACTTTAGAGAGGTGTCTTCTGAACTTGGCAGGCATTTTCTTAAATAAAAATCTTTGTGTACAGATAAAAAAAATGTTTTATTTAAGTATAAGCTGGGCAAAGAAAGCATAATGCAGGTCCAAGTCAGCCCCTCAGAGAAAGAATGATGAACTCTCTCCTGTCAATTTGGGGCTTCAAAACATGGCCCTTTCACCTCCAGGAGAAACTTCAATGTTAATCCAATACAGGGAGAAATGTCAAGCCTTGCCTTCTATGCAGTAAAATGTGCGTAATATCAAACAGCCTAAAAACTGGAAGAATGCAAGGAATACATAGAAACAGTCATGATGAAATACCAGTAAGTTTCCCGGGGATGATTTATGTAACCACATGTTGACTCAGACTGGCACTGCAAGGTAGCCGAAAGAGAACTGGACAGATGCCTAGTTCTGGGATTAGAATTGTACCGCTTGCTTTACCAATGGTTTTGGTCATGTACTTAAACTCCCACGGTTTCTTTGGTTGCCTAATGTCTAGAACAGTGGCTCTCTGCCGGGATGGTTTTGCCCCCCAGGGATACTTAACAATTCTGGAAACCTTTGACTGTCACAGCTGGGGTTTGCAGGGAAAGATGCTACTGGCACCTAGTGGGTAGAGACCAGGGATGATGCTAAACACCCCACAAGGTATTGATGTTGTTGTAATGACCTGGCTATTGTGTAACAGGAAATGAGGAAAGGAGAGATCAAATAATATAGGCAGGCCGTTTATACAGCTTTACCAAAAGCTGCAGTGAACACTTTCCAAATCTGTTCCACACTGGGGGGAGGTGACTGGAGAGATGAAGTTTCAACGTGTGCCCAGTAAGATCTGAGTGGCATGAGAAGGTGGCATCTGTCTGTCAGTTATACCTGGGAACGAATTAATGGTCGGGAAAGGTGTGGGCAATTCAAGTGCACAAAACCTAAATATATAAACTTCTAGCACAGCTGGCATGGATGCTCAGTGCTTGAGCATCGACCTATGAACCAGGAGGTCAAGGTTTGATTTCTGGTCAGGGCACATGTGCAGGTTAGAAGCTAGATCCCCGGTATGGGGTGTTCAGGAAGCAGCCAATCAGTGATTCTCTCTCATCATTGATATTTACCTCTCTCTCTCTCTCTATCTCTCTCTCTCTTTCTCTTCTCTTCTCTTCTCTTCTCTTCTCTTCTCTTCTCTTCTCTTCTCTTCTCTTCTCTTCTCTCTCTCCCTCTCTCTCCTTTTCTCTCTGAAATAAAATAATATATATACTTTATATATAATTTATATATATAAATTATATATATATATATATATAGATATAGATATAGATATAGATATAGATATAGATATATATTTAAACTTCTTGAAGAAGGAGCTATTCTCTCTGGCTCCAGTATGCTGAGCTCCTTTAACTCCTGCTGCAGGGACACACTCCCCTGCGTCCACATGGTACACAGCCATGTTGGATTCCACACATGGACTGATGGACTTTCACTAGCCAGATGCTGAACCACACCCGGCTGCAACATGGACTAGAAGCTCTGGACACTGGCCTTGCTTCTGGCTCTGCTGCACCTTTTCCAGGACTGGCTTCAGGGACAGGGGACTTTGAAACCTAAGAAATGTAACTTCCCAGAAATAAAGCCTTCTGCCACATCCCATTCTCCCATGGGGATCTTAGAAAATCCCTTTTCTGAAGATAGTACAAGAACATCATTTCTGTGAGCGTCAGGGGAGTTTGATTCTCTGGTAACGGTGTGGGACAGTTCTTGACAACTAAGAATTTTCTCCCCCATGTTGAGAAACCTTTCAATCATAAGCCATGGACACAGACAATAGTGTAGTGAAAGCCTGGAAGGGGAAGGGGGATGAAAGCTGGGTGGAGGGGTTAATTGGGGGAGCAGAGGGGACAACTGTAATACTTTCAATAATAAATATATTTTTTAAATTAAAAAAAATATTAAACAAAAATATTTAAGAACCACACAAAAATATACAATACTGTAAAGTAGGATTAAATGACTTCTAAGCATTTTTTCATATATCAGAATGATTCCTTTCTAATTTCTACAAGCATCAGGGATTTGGGTTTGAATCATGTTTTCTTCTATGTACTTATCCCTAAGAGAAAAAATCACGGAAATAAACTTGAAAATGTTATAAGCAAGAAATTAACTGATTTGGTGAATTATTCAATAAATACTTACTAAAGCCTTCTATGCCCCATCCTTTTATGAGGCCTCCAACATGGCCGTGAAGACCTTTATGCAGAGCTTGACAATATTCTTGCATTCCAATCTGCAGTATCTCTAAAACTGGTTTTTGGATTCAGTGAGTTAAATTCTTCAGATCCCATATATTAAATACTGGCGCCTGATTCACCGACATGCCTACTTATCATCAGATAAAATCATTCTGGTGGTAAACCTTCAATTCTTCGTAATTTCAAAGATGAGACACTTGAATTGTTTCTACTGATACATGTTTTCATGTGAAATTAATTATAATAAAGTCTTATGAGGTCAGGCTAATTGGAAGGATAGACCAGTGGAAAGAAACCTTTGAACTATAAAATGACTAAAGAAAATGTTTACCTTGCCAAAGCATTTTTCACTATTTAAAAGAAACAGAATGCTTCCACATCATACTAGCTCACATCTTTAAACCAGTCTTGAAATAAGTGTGTAATGTTTATTATTGTATCCCTTTCATACATGAGGAAATTGAGGTTCAGAGACAGTATACCCTGAATTAGCTTTCAAAATGCTAGCGTGAAGGAATGCTTTGGTAAATCAATACTGATGATGTGTGAATCATCATACATCAAATCACTAGTCCAAGGGATGGCCCTTGGCAGTCACGGAAAGGTGCTGCTTGCACCTGCTGCAGGTCACAACCTCCTAGTTGCTGTCTCTCTGATTGTTCTAGCACATTCCCACGGAGCCGTAGCTTCTCCCAGAATGTGGCCAGCCTATACCCGCACAGCCTCCCTCCTGTGGGACAGGAGAGGCCTGTGGCCCACGACCTCTGCATTAACTTGTCCCAGACTTTCTTGGAGCTGAGATTTCTCCTATTCAATCAACCTTCCTTCCTCCTCCTCTGTCACTGGTGTCAGACCTGCATGTGATCTTAAGGCTTATCCTACTGCCCCTGCTTCTCCTCCTTGATCCTCTGGGATGTTCCCCTCACTAAATCCCCTGCATGTGTGAACCCATTTCAGCATCTTAAAGGATCTGACCTATAGGGGCTCGTTATGCCTCAGGTAGGAACAAATGATGTCAGAGAGCTTACCATATGCGGGTCAACTTGTTAACTGGTGTAAAAGCATCTTATTTAATGCCAGAAACAACCCTATCAGACAGACATGTATTATTATACCATTTTTATAACTGGAGAAGGGTCTCAAGGTCTCTCAGCCTATTTCCTGGCAACCCTAGGCTCCACTCCAGGACTCTGTAGATGCAAGTTCTCTTAACCACGGTCCTACACTGTCCTAACCAACTCTACTTATTATAGGTAAATGCTACTCCTAAAGCATGCTTAACTCATTCCATCATTAAAATCCTCTTTTTCTATTATGCTTCTGCTATTTTTCTTACACTATAATTTATTTTCTATTTTTAAACTTATTTTTAAGATTCCCACATAATACAGGAGCTTGTTCCTATTCTAACAGAATCAAACGATACCGAGGCAGAAACACACTATTTATAACCAACCAACCACTGACTAGTTAGCCTTTGGGGAGGTGAATTTCAATGAGTAGTTCTCTCTCCGAATTATTCTTTATTCCAAGTGAGTACGGCAATGTGATATTTGAATCCTGGTGTTCAGCAGTGAATAAATGAGCAGGCTTGGAGAGGCCAGGGGTGTTCTAAATTTTAAGGGGAAAATGAAGCCCTTGTTATTAAGAATAAATACATGTCACTGCAGTGAGGGGTCCATCTTTTAAAGGAGATAAAAGGTCAGTGTTCTCAGATTTATTTTACAGTCGAAGTGGCAGCTGCTCACCTCTGGAAAATTGTTTTATAGACTGAGACTAGCCTGGACTCCTGAATTAGACTCCCAGACCAGCCCAGGTAGGCTTACTCCTTCAGAGTCTCCTTCCTATGATCTCTCCTTTATCGTGCAAATTCAACTTTGGTCACCTCCCCACTCTTCTTTCACAAAAGTTACTTATTTTTAAGCCTGTGAACTTGGATATCAGCGTCCAGGTCTTCCTGGAGCTTAGCCCAGGTGACTTTGTTATTTGCAAACCCAGGTTGCCTCCTGGGCTCTCACTTGATGCTAATGCCCTTTACTGCTCATTCAGAGTTTCAGAATATCTCCGCTCAGCAAACAGAGAAGGCACAGGTGAGGCCGCATTCCCTTCTCTTGCGCCACATTTCAACTTGATCTTTTCACTCTCTGTCAAATTCAAATGTCACTCCACTATTCATGTGTATGGAGAGGATTCTAATATACACCTCTTCGGCTTCTTTCAAAATTGCTTCAATTTCTCTGAAGTCAAAGACCCTTTCAACCTTTGGAAATTATCTATGGAATCCATTAACATGACTTACTCAGTACACAATACAGATACTGTTGAGAGTTCATGAGAAAAGAGAGAAGGTAAAGATTTTTTTTTAAAGGCAGCAAATAAAGGTTAGCAAAAAAAAATTAAAGAAAGGTTTAGCTGTGGACTTTTTCATAAGGAATTATAACTTATGTGAGTGAGACCTCAGAATATTTGTTCCTTCCTTATAAACTCACACAGCTAATCTTAACTGATGCCTTTTCTAGAAAATATTAGTGACCATATTTTCCTGACAATACAGTGGGAAGTTTAGTAAATTTAGTCCTCATAATTTAGCAAGTGTATTTTTTAACACGAGAATTTGCTAATTAACTCCTTCTGATTTTTCCTAAGGAAATAAAACATCTGACCGGTGCATCTTTGCCTCTGCATAATTAAGCCAATAATTTAAAACCATGTGTTTGAAGAGTCATCCCATATTGATAAGGAAAATAGTCAAAGTATTAAGTGAATGAAAATGGCAGCATACAATGTGATACACACAATCAGTTCTTTCTTGTCATATGGATGTATGGATGGATGAACAGCCAAATAATAAGATGGATAGATAGATGAATAGAGTTAAAATGTTTGAAAGAAACAGAAAAAATGAAATGGACTTTCTGTGAACTTGATGTGGCTCTTTTGGTCATGGTTTGGAGAGTGGAGAATCATATCAAAGATTTGGGACCATTTGTTTGGTGCTAACAAAGGTTATATATATATATATATATATATATATATATATATATATATATCCTCATCACTCCTATGGCCACATCCTCATGAGGAACAGAATGGGGACCAAGCTTGCTCAGATGTACCCTCTGGTTTTTCACAACCGTATTTATGCCCCACAAAGCTTATGAATAAAACTGACAGTTGTCTATGAGTTTTATTCCCACCATTTCTGTACTCATTCCCAGTCTTCTGGGACAAAGGACAGGACAGTCAGCTGTGGTTATCTTTAGTTGGAGAAAGGGAAAACATCCCCTTATAGTTTTATAAATGTTCTACAATGAGTATGTATTGCTTTAACAATTAAAATGCCATAAGGTAAGATAGAAGACTACATGAATTTTGCATAAGGTTCAAGGAGGTTGACACTTCCTATGTGTTTAACTTCTTAAAAGAGTGAATACTCTAAGCCTTCAGGGCAGGTCTGGAAACAGACAGGCGATAATGAACCCTGGCTCTGCCACCGTCTGCATGTTAAGCTCCTGTGCAATTCACAAAACTTCTCTTCTACAAAATAATTGGATTATATACCATTAATTTCCCATCTTTGCAAATTATCCATCAGAGGTTAACTCTGAGACTCCCTGGTCAATAACTTCCTTTCTAGGCAATGACTGTTCTCCTTCCTTGTTTCCCAGACCCCTCAACTCCTGTACACCCTCTCCTGACATTGCATATTTTGCTAACTCATCTAATGCTGCTTCTAACTCCCTTATATGCAACATTTCTTTCAGGATATGGTTTGGAGAGCATAAAATTAAAAATCTTTAAGTATATACTATTTTCCAAAGAGCAGCATATTTCTCTTCCTCTCTTATTACCCTGTGCTAATTTGGCTAGGATGCATTTGGACAGAGGCCACATATTCATGATGGTACATCTTCTTGGCCCATACCTCCTGATGCCACACCTCTGCTCTAATTGCTCCCTTCACACTGTGAATTTCCCAATCTTCCCTTTAGGAAAGCTCCCTGGAATTTCAGAAGAGCAGCACGATGCCAGATTGTATAGATTGGAACATTTTCAATTCGTGATATTTAACTGGCAATATTAAATAATTAATTATAATGAAAATGCAAAGAAACAGAATCTTCAGTGAGTTCCATCTGGGAGTAGGCAGTCTTTTCTTAGGCCTCATGCAATTTTTTGAATCAGCTTAGCCTCCTAGCTTCTCTTCCTTCATGTAATGTGAAATACCAAGTACTGTATGATAATAGACCTGAATATTTGATAAAGGCTATCATCAGATTCAACGTGTTCTCAAAACAATGAATTACACCCCCCCACCCCCAAAAAAGGTGTCTATGTATCCAGCGTACAGTCCAAAGGTACACAACATTTTCCCCCAAGGGCCCGCTTTATATCGCAACTATTCTGAGATGTTATCACATACACATAAAAGGATTGAATCTGACTCAATAGGAAGCCACCAGAGATGCACACACCTTTTATTGAGTTAAAGCAGTTACTAATCTAGGCAAAAAGGACCTACTTTCATTTACCACAGTGCAGAGAAAAGGAGAAAGACTTGGATATTCATGGCCTGCCCAACAGGATTCTCTGCTGTTTACCTGAATGACTTTTTAGGTGCATTGGCTCATCTCTCATGTTTAGAAACAAAGATGAAGTTGTTGCCAGGAAAACAGATTCTGTGTGTCATATATGGATTAGCCTCCTCCCTGCCCTGCAAGTTCACTGTCAATCATTTTAATGTCCCAACCTAACATACATCTTGAAGTGTGTGTTTTGGTGTAAACTCACAATATGTCAGAATAAGGAAAAGAGTGACAAGGGAATTGATAATCCAGTTCATATCAAGGCATCCAAACACATGGCCAAGAGAACAAATTAACACACCTAATGCAGAAATAAGACAATGCATTACTTATACTATTAACTTGGAAAAGGCATAACAAAAATGAATAAAAACAGAAGTAAAGACAGATTAATTCAATAATTTTACTATACTAGTGCATAAAACACTCAAAAATGATCACACCTCCTCTACTATAAGCAGGTTAAATTTGAGTATAGCAGTTCACTCAAAATCCTCATGTTTTATGATTTCTGTAATCTAAGAAAATGAATTAAAATATCAAAGCCTGTATTTTTGGTGTAAGTGCAGACTATGTATATTTGTCAATTCAATTAACAAATATAGACACAAAACATGGGATAGAAGTCATACCTGAGCCTGAAGAAGGGGCTCGAGTAAGCTCTGATTCACAGAAAATGGCTGTGGATGCCTATTGGTTTTCTTAGCTCTGTAAGCCTACAGCATTGATCTTTCATTGAGCTGACACCATAGAATGTCACTTTGGTTTTCTTTTTATCTTTGTAGCTTAATAAATATGTCAGGTTTTCTACTAATAACAATAATGATAAATGTGTCAGTGAACAAAAGTTATACCCTGGTATAAACTCAATTGCATAGATTAAATTAAGACAAATACTTAAACACATCCATAGTTAAAACCGGTATGGAGACCTTGCTCAAGGCCGAATGGTTATATTTTGCTCTTCGGGGTTACCAAAGAATGACTACACATAGTTTATTAATATTGTTCATAAATGAGATCAGTACATATAGCTATACCTAAATAAACCCAAACACAATGGGGATGCATTCCTATAAGATTATTTAAGATAATCAAATGCATTTGAAAACATAAATTTGGTATTTTTGTTTACCAAAATTTTTTGTATCCTTGCATCTCTCCGAAAGAAGGTAATCAAGTTACAAAGAGAGAGAGAGAGAGAGAGAGAGAGAGAGAGAGAGAGAGAGAGAAGAAGAAGAAGAAGAAGAAGAAGAAGAAGAAGGAGAAGGAGAAGGAGAAGGAGAAGGAGAAGGAGAAGGAGAAGGAGAAGGAGAAGGAGAAGGAGAAGGAGAAGGAGAAGGAGAAGGAGAAGGAGAAGGAGAAGGAGAAGGAGAAGGAGAAGGAGAAGGAGAAGAAGAAGAAGAAGAAGAAGAAGAAGAAGAAGAAGAAGAAGAAGAAAGGAGAGGAGAGGAGAGGAGAGGAGAGGAGAGGAGAGGAGAGGAGAGGAGAGGAGAGGAGAGGAGAGGAGAGGAGAGGAGAGGAGAACGAAGAATCTATGCCAGGGAAAAACAAATACTCAAATGAAATAATGGATGCATATGCTATATTTCTGCCTTTTCTTCCATAATTCTTTTTGTCACAATGAACCAAAATACAAATTCTCAAGTATAGGAAAATACATGCATGAGAAATAGTAGCACAGAAATGTTCCATTATGGAAAAATCTCGTTTTTGATTGGGCCTCCAAAAATACTTTCATTATCCTTATATAATAAAAGCCTAATACGCTAAGTGTCCAATCATTCAACTGTTCGACCAGTCGTTATGACACACACTGACCACCAGGGGACAGACACTCAGACCAATAGGTTAGCTTGCTTCTGGGGTCTGGCCAATTGGGACTGAACAAGATGGGCCAGACATACCCGGGAGCCCTCCTGCAGTCCTTTCTTGGCCCCGATCATGCACATGGGGTCCCTTGGCCTGTCCTGCACCCTCTTACAATCCTGTACCTCTTGGGGATGTTGGAGAGCCAGTTCTGGCCAGATCCCCACAGGCCAGGTGGAGAGACCCCACTTGTGCACCAGAGCTCTAATAATTCAATAAAACAGCATGGTTTCAACTCATGAGAACCTAGGTTTAAACAGAGAAGGCCCCAAGTAAAAGAAAAAAAAAACACACACACAAAAAAACACACACAAAACTAACAAATGTTCAAAGTTGAAGAGCTGGTAAAGGGCTGAGGTGGAGATCAGATCTTCTTCCAATTTATTGTGGGAAAGTATTTGATTTGATACACTTAACCAGCCAATTAAATAGATAACCTGGAAATAGTTCTGTTGAATGATTTAGATATGTATATCAGGTCATAATTAAATGAATGCTAGCATTAATAAAGAATGAGCAGTGAATCTGAGGAAGAGGGACTTTTCAAACTTTGGTTATTTCTTCGTTTACTACTATGGATCCTTTCAGGACCGGATGGCTTTGATTGGCTAGACACCCACATATGTCTCTCTTTTGTTCTCCATATTGCCTACAAGTGGAATTAGACTACTTTTGTTAAAGTAATACACCTCCAGTTTTTTTACATTGCCACCCCTGAGAAAACAAAGTTAGAGATAGAAAAGGGAAAGATAGACTATTTTAAACTTATCTGACACATCAGACTTAAAATTCAGAATTTTGAGATTTGTCACTAGATTCAGTGGCAAACAATATGACATGATAAAAAGGCTAGTCACAAGACAAATTACCGCTCCTTTGGAGACCCTAAGCCTCCTTATCTGCCCCCCTGCCCTGCCACATGGTGATTAGTTATCCTGGGAAGGCAAAGGAAATTGGTGGGAAACAATTGTAATTCGAGAACTTATAAAATTATTTTGTAAAATGCCTGATAGGCAAGAAATAAGATTTTTCCTAACTCCATGGCAGGAGGGTACACCATATGGCCAATAAAATTTTCAAATAATCTGTCCACCAAAAGACTTCTGTCTTCATTTCCATTTCTCTAAGGACCACATGTGTGGTAGGGGGTAGAGAATATAATAGTTACTAACATTTCTATGGCGACTTTAAGAAAAAGGCTGGCACCAAAACTAAATATTGAAAAAGTAAAGAATGGATGTTCCATTGACTTTAATGATAAGGGTTGAGGTGGAAAATAAACCTTATTTAAAGAGTTTAGAGGAACCCTAGATAGTTTTTCTCAATGGATAGAGCATCAGCCTGCAGACTGAAGGGTTCTGGGTTTGATTCCCATCAAGGGCAAGTACCTTGGTTGCTGGCTCCTCCCCAGCCTGGTCAGGGCATGTGCAAGAGGCATCCAATTGATGTTTCTCTTACATCAATATTTCTTTGTCTTTTCCTCTCTCTTCCACTCCCTCTAAAAATCAATGGAAAAACATCCTCGGGTGAGTATTAAAATAATAATAAAGAGTTTAGAGGACTTGGATTCAGGCAAACCAACATTCCTAAGAAATATCTATTTTTTGGTTTTGTTTTGTTGAATAGTCAGGATTGCCCTTTGTAGTTTTCTTATAAAATGTCCGCTTTCTGCTGTATGCAAGATTGGTCATTGTTTGTTAATATAAGGAAACAAATAATCATTTCAAGAATCTTCTAAGCTGACTCAAAATTACTGTTTCTTGGTGAGCATTTCATTACTGTGCATCCATTTTATCAAAAGAACTGTTCCTTTATAATTAGTTCTTGGGGCTTCTGTCCTCTTAAAAAAAAAAAAGTTAAAAGCCTTTCAAAGTATTCTATTTGCCCACAAGGTCTAGCTGTATTAAACAGATAATGCCTCAACATTTTCTAACATACAGTAAAAAATACCATAAAGTTCTGCAATTAGCTAAAAAGTAAAAAACTCAGCAAGAAGTCCAGTTTATCTTCTCAACTGTGCATTAATGAAGGTTTCCACATTAATTGCCTTTTCATTAAAATTTATTTATAACTGTTTAACATTCTATACAAAATCAAATTAGCTCCTAGACTTTGGAATAAGCTCTGTAATACTGTTGTGGACTCCCTGTTTAGAATTTGGTTCTGTAAAATTAGTATTGAACATGTACCTTTCAGACACTCCAGTAGACTGACTTTAGATGTTTTGTGGGCTTTTGTTGTTTTTGTTTGTTTGTTTTGCATTATTATGGAGCTCTTTTATTTAAGGCTTCTCTGAAATGAGTCATATTAGGCAAAATCCTATTATCAGGAGTACTGATTAAAAGCAAACAAACCCACAGCATAATAGAACTATGCTCATGACCCCAAAGCATTGCCTATAGAAACAAATGTTTTTGTTTTCTTTTTTCCTACTAGGGTGTGAGCCTACTGTGTACAAAGCACTAGTCAGGTGGCTCTCTTTTTGCTTTTGATAAGGGTTCATATCTTCACCTATGACTCAACTCTTTGGAAGACTTGGGCAAGTTGTGGCTTGAGCTACATGTTTCTCTTCTGAACATGTGGATACTTATAATATGAATTTACTGAATTATCAATGAGTCAGTGCAACTAGAGCACTTAGCACACTACCTAGTAAGGCTCTGTACAAGATAATGCTTATACTCAAGTGCTACCTTCAAGACAAGAAAGAAAAAAGATGCATTAATGTCTACAATGAAACTAGAGAGAACCAAGGGTTCTAAATGATACTCAGAAAGGTTGGTAGAAGGGTTAAGAGAGAATAAAGGATAATGCTGAAAAAAAAGGACAGAAATAAGTACCCATTGGCTATCTCCTGAAAATCAAGTCCTCTAATGAGTACTTGTGAATAATTTCATATCAAAGAAAAGGTTAATCTACCTGTGAAAGAACAGCAAGAATTGCCACTGAGAACTGGATTTGTTAAATGTGAATCAGATCTACACATTTCCCTATGGGTGTGGTTTAAGAACACAGATTTTGGAGATAAATAAGGATTTGAATACTTAATTACATTGGGAAATTAATTTCATTTCTCCAAGCCTCGGTTTTCTCATTGGTAAATAGAAATATTAATATATATTCCTCCAAGTTTCTCTATTTTCTTATTTTAACTGAGATAATTCATACACAATTATTGAGACTAAGCCTGGCACAGTCTCAATAATTGTTACCTAGTACAACTGAGAGGAACATGAAAGAGCCAGTCCTTCATATCTGTTGAATTTCATTTCAATGAATTATTTTGAATATTAATTAAAATTCTTACATTCATACATCACAGCAATCACAAAAGAAAATATTGACAATAACCCTCCAAATTTTTATTCATTCCCCCAGCCTCTCTCCTGGACTCAGAATGCATATTTATAACACATCAGACTATTGATCCAGGGGTCAGATCCCTTATATTTAAAACCAAATATGTTTGCTTCACCAATAGCAACTTGTGGGCTCTCTCTCTCTCTCTCTCTCTCTCTCTCTCATTTTCTTTGTTTCTTTATTTCTTTGTTTCTTTGTTTCTTTCTTTTTCTTTCTTGCCTTTTTGCATTTCTACCAACATCAATGCTTACAATGTCAATGTAGTTGTATAGTTATTCCCACACTTTCTCATACACAAATGATTGCTCACTGATTAGACCTAACAAATATATTTTTAATTCCTCTCCCACCTTTTTTTTTTAAATCTCTACTGCCACAGCCACAGCTTGGGCTTTCATTATCCCACCCAAAGTACAGCATTGCTAGATCCACATATACCCTCTTCCCACTAGTATCTTCCCTATCTAATCTCCTTTCATATTTATCACCAAAGCTAGTTTAAAATATAAGTTGAGTATGTCAGCCTTCTGCTTAAACATTTTCAGTAACTGTCCAGTATCTCTAGAATGAAGTCAAAATTCCTTAGTACATAAGGTAATTTGTGACTCCAAATTACTTTTCTAGTGTCATTTCTCAATTTATTGAGCTCTTCTTTTTGGCATTATAGTTTAACACTATACTCAACATGCTGCCTACATTCATCATCTCCATGCAGTACCTGCCTTTTATTTTCTTCTTATTTAGGATATGTACTCCAAATGCCACCTGCTTCCTACACAATCCTTCTCACCCATCAGTAGATAAGGGCCCCTCCTTTGGGCCCATAATTATATGACCCTCTGAATCTCAGTTAACTTTTCCATAAAATGGAAATAAATGATTCTTATTCACAAAAGAGGACAGCTTGAGAACCAAATGGAACAATATTTATTTAATACTAGAAAACTATAAATCAATATAGAAATAGTGCCAGGATTGGAGCCAAGAGCTTTAAAGACATTATCTCATTCAATCCTTAAATATTAAGCAGATACCATGAATGAGGAAGTGTACTGTTGTTGGAATAGAGCAAATGAAAACAAAATAAACCCTTCCCATTTGCTTCATCTGTTATTTGTGGTATAATACTTTACCCTTCTCAAATCTCCTTCCATACTCATTACTCCTTTGATCACTTTTCTAAATATTATATTTTGTCTGACTTAATAACACTTAATTATTTGACTTTACTTTGTCCATTGTGTAGCACTACAGGCTATTAACCAGAGATCTAGAATTATGTTAAAGTAGGTGGGATGTCAGAGTCCCATTTGAAGGGTTAAACTGCATTAATTAATTATGTAAGTTAAAATTCCTCAAGAGCCTTGGGGCAAAGGGCCAATTCACAGAGCTGGAGGAGAATGAAACAGAAAGGAACCTACTTATGCATGTAATTAACTCTTTCAGTGATGTGGTGATAACATAGTAAAAGGTGCTATGAAAATGCTCCAGAACTATGAGGGTATCACTTGAACATTTTTAAGAATATAACCTACAATGACATGAAACTTAGCCTTTTAAAGGAACAATTATACTCATTTAAACTATGTTGATATGCTACACACATTTACTGACCCTCCTCCACAAACAGGTAATTTTGCTAATATATTTTTTCTATATACCTTGAAATACCGTGTCTGGCAAAACACGTTTTCTCCATAGTTTTTGATAGACAGAAAATCTAAAATAATTCAAAGGAAAAATGCACTTTGTGGAAGTAGTTTATTTCATTCTGGAGACTAAATGCATTGCTGAAAGGATTACATTTGTTTGGCAATTTATTTTATTGACAAAACATATTTCATCACATATTCTATCACATTCAGTAGACAAATGCATGCTGTCAACTACCCCGTTTCCTGCTTTTGATGAAAAATACATTTTTTTCAGATTCCATACATATTTTTTAAATGGTGGAGTTCTACAGATAAGCTCCGTTTGCTCTAAATTGCCCAGAGATGTCTAGATTTGGATTCTGCCCAAGGTAAATCACTTTTTCTTCCAATATGATGTAAATTAACCTCATGAAACATATTTATATTCATCTTCCTCCTTAAATTATCAAAAATTCAGTTTACATTATAATCATTATGATAGGATCCTATTGTCTATATATAAAACTCAAATGGTTCCCACACACTCACCAGCTGTTAAAATGCAATTACCCTTTACAAGGTAATGTACAAAGTAAATATTTAATCTCACCTATTTGTATATCTGTTTGATGCTGGTTATTCAATTATTGTCTGCCCTTTCCATATTTGCCCTCATGCCTGATATACGTATTAAATTATAAATAAGTTCTTAGAGGTCAAGAAGCAGATTTGTGTAATTTATTCTGAGGGGCACTCAGCACAGTGCTTCAGGAAAACAGGTGCTTAATAAATCAGTGGTTGTGGTACAGTGGTAATGACCTTTCCCATCCAAAGCCTTTTATTCCCAAAGCATTTTTCCTTTTCCATCATGTCTACAATCATTAAATGAACACCCACCATGTGGCAAGTACTGAAAATACTTCAAGGGATGTAGAGGCTGATGATCATGGCCCCTACCCTCAAAGAGTTTACAAACTAGTAGACACAGTAGTCATGAAGGTGAAGAACTGTAATACAGGGGAAAGCCATAGAAGATTGAGTACAGAGGCTGGATGGATTTACACCAACCAGGAGGAAAGCAGGGTGAGTTTGATGAGCTGACAATGAGTAGGGTTTTAAGGACAAACAGAAGTTTGTCAGTGGATATAGTAAAGAAATTCATTCCAGAAAGGGAAAAAAAAAACATATTCTATGCTATAGAGGGGGAAAGTGTGTGTGTATCATGACAGTGTTAAAGTACAGAAGATGGTACTAAAGAGGTTGATAGGGCTTTGAGGGGACTTATCTGATAATCTGCCAGAGTTGACCAGCAGCCCCTGAAGGATGAACAAATTACTCTGACACAGTTTCACTGTGAAAGAGAAGGCTAAGGGACGGCCAGGCTGAAGAAGCCAGGCAGCCTGGATTGCCTGCATCATTAGGCTTTTATTGGAATTTTTATATTTGAGATGCAATCAATAAGTGAGTAATATTGGGAAGACACATGTGTTTACATTGTCCTCTAGGCAAGGACAACCAGGGATTAAGCATAAGGATTCCAGTAAACATGCACAGACTTGTTTGGAAAGGTCAAGGAATAATTAGGGGTGCCAACTTCGACACTCCCCTGAGACTCCGCTAAGTTGGAATTCCAATTAACAGGGCAGGCGGCCTTCCACACACTTCCCTATTCTTGGAATATCCTCCTTCCAACATTCCAACCAACTCTCTTATGATCCCCAACAATAATCAGCTTTCAAAATCTAAGTCTTTGAAAAACTGTAGAAAGAACAAGTTTAAGAAACCTCCTAAAATCTTGCTTACTCTTTCACTCACCATTTATATATGGTCCACTTATACAAGGAGGGTTTACATGTAAGGGTGGTTCTCTCTCAGTCAGAAATCATAGTGTATTGTAAATGCACAGGATGTTGAGAAATATTTGTGGTCCTCAGGTTATGGGAACAACAATATATCTACCTAAGTCCAAAATCTATTTGAAAAGCAGTTTTATAAATAGAAATAGTAGTGGACTATGACTCAAAGGACCTAGTACCAGGATGAGCTCTGATCTACCATAACATCTTAACCTAGGAATTCAAACTATATAAAACTTAGTCATCCTTTGTACTTGAAACAGCCATCTGTCCTACATACCTAACTCAGTCTTCTAGTAAGTACCAAATATTAGAGCTGCATATCAAATATAGAAAACTGAAGTGCCTTCTAGATATAAGGCAAGATAATAATGTTTATTATTATTATTATTAGTGGCACAGTGCATGAAATTCATGCAAGGAAGGGTATTCCTCAGCTCGGCCTGCACCCTCTCCAATCAGGGACCCCTCAAAGGATGACCGACTGCTGGTTTACAGAGATTGGGCCTAAACCAGCAGTCAGACATCCCTCTCACAATCTGGGACTGCTGGCTCCAGCAGCTCACCTGCCTGCCTGATTGCCCCTAACCACTCTGCCTGCCAGCCTGCTCACCCCCAAATGCCCCCAGCTGCCAGCCTGCTTGCCCCCAAATACCCCCCCTGCCAGCCTGATCACCCCCAACTTCCCCTCCTGGTGACCTGCTTACTCCAAACTGCTCCCCCCACTGTCCTGATCACCTCCAACTGACCACCACTGACAGCCTGCTCACTCCCAACTGGCCCCCTACTGGTATGCTTACCCCCATGCTCCCCACCCCCCAGCAACCCAAGGTCCCAGCCCCTCTTTTTGTTCTTGCCCTTCCCCCCCCCCCAGTCCCTCCTTGAGCAGAGGCCAGGGCCAGCTGGAAGCAAGTATCTGTAATTTATTTATCTTCTATAATTGAAATTTTATAGCCTTAGCAGAAGCCAGGGCTATCCAGGGCAAGCAGGAAGCTTGGCTTCCTCCATTGCTAGGGCAACCCAAGCCTCCTGCTTGATCCAGCTCCATGGCCTGCCACCAACTTGGTTGGGTTAATTTGCATACTTGGTATTGATTGGCTGGTGGGTGTGACTTGGCAAAGTGGAGTGATGATTAATTTGCATATTTCTTTTTATTAGTAAGGCAAGATAATAATGTTTATTGTTATTGTTATTATTATTATTATTAAATATTTGTCAACTTTTGCAATACCTACTTCTGAACATTGCCATTTTAATCTAATGTCTTTAACTGGCCTTGAGTAGCATTAATTACTTATGGCACTATTTGAATATAAGAGATATTTTATCAAACTTCCAACATCATTTTTACCACTTCCTATTCCTTCCATCCTTACATTCAATTTGCTATAAAGCTATACCATTTATTTCTTTGATATTTCTCTAAATTCAGTACTAATTTTTATTACTGTTTTCACTGGCCTATCATTCTTTGGGGTTAATTACAAAGCATCTTAGCTATTTTATTCTTCTGACTGCCTCCATCTCAGGTGTGCCCAGTCTCCATATTGCTGCTCCAGTGACCTTCTACTGAACTGTTATTCTACACATGCTCTTCCAAGATTAAATGCCCCAGATGCTGTATCTCTAAAGGAACTATTCTAACACCCTCTCCCACCCTCCTCCCCAGCTTCTTCTCTCACAGGTTTGTCCTGCATCCTCCCACTTATTCTTTTCTCACTTTTGTCATTGTTCCCATGGTTACCTCCACATTAAATTCCTGCCTCTCTTCTTCTACCTTTCTTATCTAAATCCAACACACCTGAACTGGCCCAGTATAAACTTTATCTCCTCCCCAAACCTCCCAAAGTCTAAAAACACTCCTCCTGCTCATGATCAGGTCTCTAAACTCATGCACGAGAGCTAGACCACAGCACATTTAGCCCTTAGATATAACATCTGTGCAAGCGGATAGGCACAGAGGATCCACATCCTCTTCCTTCAGTTACCATGAGAATGTGTTATTCACCTCGCTGCACCTTAAATTCCCTTGTCTACAAAATGGGATGTGCAAGAGTGCCAGCCCCAAGGTCCTTGGGAGGATTATAGAAGCAATAGGTTACAAATTCTGGCAGGTAATAAACAACAAATGAAAACTTTTGTTAGTTGATTATGATTATCAGGCATATCAGTAGTATTTTCTTCACTGATCTGTTTTAATACTCTATCATTAGATGTGGGCAAGAGTGAACAGCCTTAGTGGTATAAAATAATATTAGATTCTGTGGGTCAGGACTTTGGACAGGGCTAAAGGCCTAGACTGTCTCTGTTCCACAACATCTGGGGTCTGCCCTGGGAAGACTGATACGTCTAGTGTCTGGAATCATCATCGCTTAGGTCTGATTCTTGGGTGAGATGACCCAAAGGCTAGAGTTGAAGCACCTACACAGGGCCCCTTCATGGGGCTTGAGGTCTCAGGGCATGGAAGACCAGAAACACTTATTCCAAGAGGGCGTTCCCCAAGTGGCAGGGTCTGGAGAACACAAGCTCCGAAAGCTTCAGGTGAAAGCAGCCTGACCTTTTCTGACCTGGCCTCAGAGGGCCACTGGTTATCAGTGAGTCACCAAGACCAGACCCCAATCTAGGGGATGGGAAATATACCAGAACTTTGCCTTCAGGTGAGGGAGTGGCAAGGCCATGTGGGATGGAGGACATTACTGTTGCCCTTGTCTTTGGAAATTACAATCCCCCAGCACTTGATATTGTATAAAATTCATTACTTCTTCACAACTCAACTTAGTCATACATCAACAGTAATAGAACCCATCCTGGGATACAGTTGGCATTCCATATGTAATTACTGAATAAACAACTAAGCAATTTCACATTAGTTTCATACTATCTTCTTCCCTGAACTACACCACAAGTTTCTTGCAGGCATCGTATACTCTTTGTATATACCAAACCAAGCAAAAAAAAAAAAAAAGTTACTGGAATGAAGGTAGATTAATTATAACACTGCTGATTAATAGGGGAACATAATCTAAATCTTGAATTCATTAACTGCAAAGCAAGGGCATTCAAAACTTCAAGCAGGGAGACAGAAATTCTGTATTTTGGTTATAGCATCATCCATTTTAGTTATTTTTATATTCCTAAGACCATATATTTGAAAAATGATGCAAATGAGACCTAAACATGTATCTCCAGAATTGTGGCATTGCTTCTCTCACCATAAACTAATTAAATATGAATAACTGCAATTACTGCCTTTTTAATCCTCTCCTACTCATGTTAAATTTGTGTCACCTTGTAGTATTTAGATCGTGTTCTGTTTGCTGTGATTCAGATTCTGAGTCATCAAAACGTTTGAAATAGGTCTGAAAATAATCTGAATTAATTCTCCGGATTGCTGTTTAGAACAGATATACTAGGGAAGCATTTCATAATTTTAAAGGAACACACACTGTTTTTTGCCATAAAAAGAAAATAAAAAAGAACTGAGGAATTGCTTCTCGGGAACAAGGTGTGTAACAGGAGCAGAGGAGATGGTAAGAAAGATGCTTTACTTACATGGAAATGGGGGGGGGGGATTCAGTTATTAAAGCAAAAGGAGCAGAGTCTTCGATGCATTGATTAAGAGGCATTTAGAGGACCCTCTTCGTCTTCCAAACTGTGGCCTCAAGACAAATAAAGGGGTCCACCAGCAAGAACAACAAAGGTGGGGAGAACCGGCATCTCTGGAGGCAATCACAAAGGACTAGTGGTAATGGTAATGTGGTAACGGGAGACAGCGGCCAGTGTGCTCTGGGCGGTCATGGCAGGTGTGCTGGGACCACAAGAGACACAGCACCGCTGACTCCCACTTACAGCACTCAGGTGCCAGGGCGTCTGAACAGCAGGGATCGCTCACACATCTGCATCTGTGCCCTCACCTTTCAAGCTTCCGCTGGATGACCAGAGGAAAAACGATGTGGCTCACTCAGCCCTTCCATCTAAATCGCTGTAATTAAAACCCTCTAATGGCCAAGAATCCAGAGTGTGGGGATTTGAATGAAAACGTTCACAATGAAAGCGTAAAGCCATCTTTACCAGGGAAAGGTGAAGGGCGCGTTTTAAATTGCCGGAGCCAGGCAGCCTTCAGTCTGCAGGTGTGAGGGCTGAAAGGCTGCTCACGGGCTTTGGCCATGACCCTTTGCAAGGGGGGAGGTGCTGGAGCGGGGAGAAGTGTGATGGAAGGGGGGTGGGGGTGGTCTGCAATATGGTTGGGCCTGTGAACAATACAGCAGGGCTCCCCAGGAGCCAGGCATGGCCATCAGCCCCGGGAGCAGCCTTCCACAGGCTGTAGCCCGGAGCATCCTGCAGCCCCTGAAATGAACAGGCCAGAGCAGAAAACCTCCCTGCTTTTAATTTTTATCACTTAAAGTTCCTCTTGGGAAAGAGCGACAGAGGTAGATGCTTCAAAAGTGTACCAGGCTTCTGCTGTTATTGTTATTCTAGGAGTCTGCCGCAGGTACGCTTCAGTATAATTTGATATTATGACTATTTTTAATAAAGCAATAACAATTACGTTGGCACAATCACAACGACAATTCACACTTCCCGGCATGCTGGATACTGGATATTTGCCAGGCGCTCTGCCAACTGCTTCACGGGGACTGTCTCGCTGAAGTCCCCAAGCAGCCCGGGGCGATCTGCTGTTGTTCTCTCCCATTTTACAGATGACAAGCCACCGGGTCAGGGAGCTGAGCAAGGTCACAGTCAAGTGAGTGGCGGGGCTGGGGACACAAAGCCAGCTGACCGGGCTCCGCATCCCACACTGTTCACGGTTTAATGTTAACAGAGTCAAAAGCCACATGTTTTTGGCAAAAAAATACCTTACACAGAAATCTTGGAAACCGCCGAAACCGGTTTGGGTCAGTGGATAGAGCGTCGGCCTGCGGACTGAAAGGTCTCAGGTTCGATTCCAGACAAGGGCATGTACCTTGGTTGCGGGCACATCCCCAGTAGAGGGTGTGCAGGAGGCAGCTGATCGATGATTCTCTCTGGTTGATGTTTCTAACTCTCTATCCCTCTCTCTTCTTCTCTGTAAAAAATCAATAAAAAATATTGGGGGAAAAAGAAAGAAATCTTGGAAACCAATTCTGAGCCCCTGGCCCTGACCGCAAAACTGCTGACCCCACAGGCTGGTGTGCGGCTAGAATCCTGCATTGTGAGAAGCACTCCAGACTGTGCTCATGCAGATGTTTCTCTGACCCAAAGACATGGTCAGAGAAAGCAGCATTACCTCTTCTTAATAAAGAATGAAAAACAGTCACGCTTTGCCGTGTAGTGTTGTTTTCAGTCAATGTGCCTCATTTCGGTTCATCTCTATGGATAGAATGACCTCCCAAGCACGAAAACTAGGTCTTAGGAACTGTCTTCTTTCAGACAAAATGCCTCTAAAACGGGCCATTCCCTCCTGAAGGGGCTCCCTTTTTCTCAGCGTGTTTTCAAGGTTTTCTGTTTTTCTTCTCAAATAAAGTCTCCCTCGGGTCCTAATATGCATGGAACAGCTGCTAATCTCTTCTTTAATAAGAAGACAGGCAGAGACAACAGGGCGGACAAGCTCTGAGCAAGAGGACCGTGAGGCTGGAGTGACCCATGGAAGCAACGGCTGCTGACATATGTTGGGGCCCAAGGCCCAAACACCCACGTTTCAGAGCTTTCTTGTATTGTGGCGTTTAAAGAAGCCCAGTTCTTACTGAGCATTCAGAAGTAGCTCTCCTTTAGTACAGTATTTCCCAAACTTCTCTCATGATGAGAATCACCAGGTGGAATTGTTAAAATACAGATTCCCGTATTCTAAGAAGTGCTAAACTAGAATTTTTGGGAGCATATAGGTAAAATTGAATACTTGACCAGTGCTCTAGCACTTCTTAGTTGGGATTCAGGAATCTGTATTTTAATAACTCTATCCGGTGATTCTCAGCATGAGAGAAGTTTGGGAAACACTGCTTTAGTACACACACAAGCGGAAAACCCACTGAGAAACAAGAAGCCAAGAAAAGAGTGGTTATTTGACTGTAACATTCTCATCGGTTAACAGGTCACTTGTGTGACTGGCACTTAAATGTCAGAAGGACCATCCGGTCAAATACCCCTACTGCCACTTGTTAGTGGTCAGAATTCTCAGAAGTGTTTTTAAAAATAATGAACTGGAGCAGAAATAATAGCACTGGGTAACTCTGTATTTATTTCCCAGATGATGGCCCATATAAAATATATTTCAGCGTAATTAATTTTCTTGGATTAGGATTCTATGACTTGAAGAATTTTTAAGAAGAAAAAAAAAGAAGAAATATTTTGGAATTATATAATTTTTATAAGTAACACCCTTAAAATATTGATGTTACCACAACACTGATGGAAATTAGAAATAATTTGCAGGAAGAAGATACTCAGTGAGAAAAATAAAAAAGTACGTAATAACCCACAAAAGCAAGAAAATGAGAATCACCTGGGCTATATGTATTGAGCGCTTATTATGTGCCATGTCCTTTTCCAAGTGTATGTGAGAAACATGAAAAATAACAATACAAATTATGAGAAAATTATGGTCCTTTTAGAAAGGACCATTCATCCCCCGCCCCCATGAAATGCCAAGGATAGGACTTGCAATAGAAATAAATTTGACTCCCCTTTTGAATAAATATATGTCTTTGGTATCGTACTGTGTTTCTACCCAAAGGCACTATCTCACTCAGTGATGTTGGATCTTAAACACAGGGAAATGCAAACAATGGACTGTGACGAAGGCATCAAAATACAACAAAATGCATCAGAGGAGGCACCCATTCCTGTACAGGCTACCTTCAGGTGAACGCCCAAAGAGGAGACATCGCTTCCACATCCGACTCCCCCTACATGGGTAATTCCATCCCAGGAGCCAACTGAGGCTGGGGGTGGGGGGTGCTGCACACCCTCATTATCCATTAGCAGCAGGCTACATTAACCTTTGAATATTTACCTTGGTGCCAATTAAATATTTGTGATGGCAGCATCCACAAGGAAGACAATCTTGGCCAACACCCCATTGTCCCTCGCTTTCTCTGCAATTCTTTACAAATAACACCCTGAATCTTTAACACATCAACCCACACAGGACGCATTAGATCAAATCATCTTTAAAACAAGCAAATGCCACTGATCCGTTACCTCCATAGACCACAGGATGAGCTTAGGCAAATACTTACCGCTGACAAGCCAATGCCTTGGGCATCTGACTTTCTTAAAAAAAAAAAGGCATTGGTTAGCATTTAGACAGATGATGAGGCAACAGACAGTGAAGTCTGAACCCCGCAGAAAGGCGTCTGGCATTCTCTGGAGTGTGTACGCCTTCAGGACTGGTTGACTAGGTTGCAGACAAGAGGGCTCACAGTAGGAGAAAAAGAGAAACAAACAATTTCAGCCATTTTACCAAACCAAGATTGCAAAAGGTTTGGGCCAGTACTTACACATGCCATGTAAGACTTTCCTTCTCAAATTAACAAGGCTGCATTGAGATAGAATTTACTGCCTCTCCATTCTCTATTATTATTTTTTTCTAAATCATTTAGAAGACTCATTATCATTATAGCCATATATTTCTCCATACTCTTTAACTTGATAGTATAAATAAAAAGCCAGTGAAGAATAGCTGAGGAATATTGTTGGTATGTTCAGAGAACATAGATATTTCTAGAATGGATTAATTATAGGCTTCAGGCTTTATGAAAAGGTAGGAATTGAGCTGTGGCTGGGAAGGCATGTAGACATTGGATGGGTACAATAAGGAGAGAACAAATCTCACTAGGAAGTGACTATGAAAACAGAGTACTGGGGAAGTCCGAGAGTGATCCAGTCAATAAGTGTGTGGTAGGAAACAGATTGGGAACAAAAAAAAAGGGTGGGGGAGGGATGAGGACTCTTAAAATGTGTTATGATCAAGGAGAGGCACATGAGAATGCAGGTCAGAAAACAATATGGAGATAATCTGAAACTTTTCTCAATACTGATCTTTCCTAAAAGCAAACCAGAAAAGACCACAGGGAACCTTTTTGAAATTGAAATGAACTGTATCTCGTTTTGGGTGGCGTTTATACAACTGTAAAAATGCAATCGGAACACTTAAGACCTGTCTATTTTATTGTATGAATTTGATTGATGTTATTGTGTTAACTTGACTTTGTTTATAAAATAAAATTAAAACACAGCACACAAAGTTAGATATTATCTCCATTAAATTCCTCTAGGGTCTCCTTGCTACGTTGAATATGATTAAAAGTCCCAACTCTTGATCATGGCTGCTATAATCTTACAGGGTCCTCCCCTGCCTATCTCCCCACCTTCGCCTGAAGTCACTCCGCACCTGGTCATTCTTCCCAGCCAAATCCTTTTCCTTCGTGCTCCATTACCACAGAAAGCCCTGCCCACACCAGTCTTTGCTCGGGTGTTCCCTGTGCCTCCTGGAAGGTTCTTGCCCCATGGTCCAGCTCCTCAGTAAAGCCGCCCATGGCTTCTTTCCATGCAATGGTTTTCTTAAATGATCAGTTCATCACCCTGTTTATTTCTAGCATGAAATTTATCTTGATCTATATTAAGCATACATTTTTATGTGCTTACTTATCTATCACCTGTCTTTTCCACTAGAAAACAACCTTCATGATTGAAGAGAAGCAGACATTTCCACAGGGTCTAACTCAGAGCCTGGCATACAATAGGTGCTCAATAAAGTTATTTGTGAATTAATGCATATAATGTGCCTTTTTGTAACTATGTACTCATATTTGCATATCTTCCAGGGCAGGGACCATATCTTTGTTATCTACACATCTCTGCTACCAAATACAGCAATGGACATGTATTAAGATCACAAAATATTTGTTGAATTTATAAAAATGTTTTGAATCTAACCTACGTTTTTCTGTACATCCAAAGAATATGTCATTTGGCAAAGACATTTCTTTGCCCCTAAGAACTACAATTCCTTTTACAATTTTAAATCACAGAAGCCGAGGTTTACAAGAGCTTTTCTAGCTTGTTGATTAGATGTGGCTTCATAAGTCAAAGGGATAAGAAAATCAACTGAGAGTGAATTCACCCAGGTCTTCTCTAGGTGACCCATCTGAAAGGAACAATATTTTATCAAATCACTTCAAATATTATCAATTTTACAGGAATTTTGTGATTTACTCTCAGGTGACTGTAAAAACATATAAAAATTAGTGTTAGATTTTAGACAGTGGCAAGCGATGCAGCTTCCTATTTCATTTCTGCCACAAGAATTTTAAAGAACAATAGTAAAAACACTGACTACTTCACATAGCAACCTGGGCAAATCTTCTCTCACTGATTGAAAGAAACCAAACCCTGCATCCCCCAAAATGGCATACACTGAATGACTCCACATAAAATTCCAGAAAAGCCACACTTAGGGTCACAGTAAGCAAAGCAGTGATTTCCTGGGAATGGGGGTGGGTCCAGGAACAAATGACAAGGGGGAATGGGAACAGTTTTGAAAAACGTTGATGGAAATGATTATGTGATGGCTTCATGGAAGTGCATCTATGACACAACCCATCAAACTGTATGCATTGAATCGGTGCAGTTTGTTGTACATCAGTTGCACCCCCATGAAGCTGTAATGCATGCATGTCAAACTCGCAACTAAATGAGGCATGTGCCCTACCGGCCACAAGTTTGACATGCTTGCTGTCATGTATAAAGATGAAATAGAAAGTCTCCATTTAGAATGAGTTTTGACACTTTACATAGACCATCCAGTTAGCAGTATTTTAATGTTTGCAATTACTGGTCATGTGCCAACAGCCTGCTGCAGTACTCTCCCCTCTCCCTGCCACCTGTTCACGCTTACCCTCTGAACCCCAGCCCAGGCAGCACTGTCCCCTCCTCTTAGAGGGATATTGGGGGCATTTCTCATAATCCACTGGGTTAGCCAGCAACCCTTTAGCTGTGCTAAGAACCACTGCCAAAAATTACCACAGCACTTCTATGACTATGAGTAGGTTCTTCTAAGGGTAAGGATGACAAAAATCACCTTTCCATTCCTTACCAAATATCAGGACAAATTTACTTGCCTTTTGCATACGAGATTATCCAAACCCTCTCCCTACCCCTCTAGAAGCTAAAGGAGTCCTCCTGGTCCTTCCTATACCCGGCTGGTAAGACAAGGCACATAGTTGAAGATTTGGGCAATTGCCTGGCTGTGGGCAAGTCTTTTTTCTATGTGTCTCCTCATCTATAAAATGGGAATAACAGTACCGACCTCATAACACTGCTATAGGAATGTGGGGGCCAATATCCACACAAAGTACTTAGTACAATTTCTGGCACGAACAAGGTCTTATTCAATGTGAGCTGCATGTATTAGATATTAGAATATTTTATATAAGTCACATTTTAAAAAAATGCACACTGATAACATAACCAGAATCTAAAGTAGGTGTTGAGAAAACTTTCTCCAGAAAGAAACAGAGAGTAAATAGTTTGGCTTTATGGCTCAGGATAGCTCTGCCACAGCTACTCAACTCTGCCGCTGAAGCATTAAAGCAGCCACTGACCTTATGCAAACCAATGGGGGTGCTGTATTAAAAAAAAAAAAAACTCATTTATAGGCACAGAAGTTTTAATTTTATATACTTTTCACATGCTGTCAAATATTTTTCCTATTTATCTTTTTTCCTAGTCATTTAAAGATGTAAAAATAGCCAGACCTGCATGGCTCATGAGGGCACAGTTCAATTCCTGGTCAGTGTACATGCCCAGGTTGAAGGCGGTATGCCTAGTAAGGGGCATGCTGGAGGCAGCCAATTGATGATTCTCTCTCATTATTGATGTTTCTATCTCTTTCTCCCTCTCCCTTCCTCTCTCTGAAACCAATATGGACATGTTTTTAATTTTTAATTTTTTTTAAATGTGAAAATAATTCTTAGCTCACAGTCCATATAAAAACAGGCAGTGGGTCAGTCAACTTGGTCCATGTGCCATAGTTTCCTGACTCCTCATCTAGAGAAAGAGATAAATCCTCTGTATGGCTCTTGCTTGAGACAAATATTCCTTTCCAGACCTCCACCTGATGTGATGTGACATGCTGCCAGACAGCATGGTAAATCTTGATCAACAAAGCCATCACTGTAACCGGGAGATCCTCGGAGTATGTTGTAAATGCTACATCAAGTGCCAAGATTTTCTTTACACTGAATTTTTTAAACTTTCGATAAAAAGTCACCAACAGTTATTCAAGTGTATTTCTACGTGGTTGTTAGAAACATTATTTTCTACTTTCATTTTATTAGTGGCATCTTGAAAGGAAATTAATAGTTTGTCATCTTAACAGTGTGAAATTATGCAGACAAAACCTGTAATATATATAAAAGATAATGTCTTTTCTTCACTTATATTCATAGGCATTAACTAGAAATATCTGTATTTAGATAATTTTTTAAAACTTCAAAAATTGTAAAAATGTCACTAAACTGAAAAGATTTGCTTAACTATGTCCACATTGTTATTCCAAGATCTCATCCAATTTCTAACCAAAAATGCTTTAATTCCTTGTATAATATACCAAACCGTGTATACCTACAGTTGAACCTGAAAAAATATGTCATTGTGAGCTTAAAAACATGCATTAGTCCCTCTATTCACATGCTAAGAGCAAAATTCTTGCTAGAATTTCTATTAAAATTGATCATTTCATATCCATTGTATTTTCCTTGATAATCATTCATACATATGTAAATATTATAAACATCCTAATTTTGAAACTAGATTCCAACTAGATAATGTGATGAGCTACTCCACATCTGGATATCTGAGCCATATTTTCTGACTTAAAAAAAATCACAAAAAAACTGTTTTTATATGCTTGGTCTGTCTTTCTGTTATTAGCCATTTAACAGTAGTTTCACGCAACCAGGCATGTGCCAAACACAGGGCCAATAATAAAAAATACGGACTTAATATAATTTGCTTCCTTGGCTGCTGTGGAAGCAGAAAGTGTTGAAAAGCTGTTCTGTGTTTACTAGTGAAGCTATTGTAGAGGGTGATTGGGGTTTCATTATGAGGGGCCTGCAAACAGTGTTAGCACAAATGCCAATATACATTTTATAATTGGGTGCAATTTTAAGTATTTTCGCTCAAATGGTTTTGCAGAATCTACAACTCAAATGAGAAGTATATTGTGTTTCGACACCAGCAACAACTGTTCTACTATTTGTTGCATTGATCTGCATTGTGAATGCTTCACGCCATTCTACTGCATGAACGGTAATGGGCAAATATAAGTCCCTGGAATCCCGAGGTATGATTAGTTACCAAGCAATCAGAAAAATCACAGCAAGGCATACTTCTGAAAGAAATTAGAAAGAGTAAAGATCACTCCTCTATTTGTGTTCCATAGCAAATCACACAATGCCTCATCGATGGTACTGTATATATTAGCTAACCACCATGGGCTAGCTGGGAGCTCGTACATCAATGAAAAGATCTTTGTCAATTGCTGTATGCCTCATTATCTCACTAAGATTTCTTGGCAACAATTAACAGCTACCCAATTCATAGAAATTGCCTTTATTATTTTTGAAGCAGCTACTTTCTTTGGCTTTAATGACTAAGAGAATAGAGACAGATGTCTCTGTTGCTAGGGAGATGGAATTAAAAAAGAGAGAGAGAAAACCTTTGAAACGAAGTAAATAAGCAACTACCATCTTTTTAAAAAAAGGAGAATTCGGTTAGTTCTGAATTAACTATTTGTTTGAAGAACAAACCAGCAGTGGCCTCACTTTTTAAGGGAAATGCTCTAGAATGGCTTATTACTGTTCTTCTTTGACAGTAATAAGTCATTTAAAAAAAAAAAAAGGAAAATAGGCCCACCTGTGCACTCAATATCAACTGAAGCTGATTATCAGGAACTTGTTCTTTCTTTGTACTGTTACCTGAATTCAAGGGCATTACCATTTTTATGTAATCTGTCAAGCCTCTATCACTAAAGAGAAAGCAGCGCCTTCCCTGAGTTAGAAACACAGAGGCCTGGGAGAGCTCATGCCCTCTCCTCACCCAGCTCCAGTGGGACCTTGACCAGTACTCCAGGCTCTGGAAACAGAATAGTCATCCTAGCCAACAGCAGTTTGGCCACCAAGCCTAACCCATGAGATATTTTTCCCCTCAAACCTCTGGCTATGCTCATCCCTCTTCTTCTGTCTTTATTTCCTGATGCTCCATACAATCCACCTATTGCACCTGTGTTTTCATATATCTCAGGCATGCATATTCCATTCAAACCCTCCTGCCAGCTCACTCCTTCTATCAGAGTGCTTTGAGAGGGATGATATCATCACACAAAAAGAAAAAAAAATCCAGTTTGAAGTGAAATTATATGTAATAAAAACAATTAATAATGCACCTAAATTATTTGCAAGAGATCCCAACCTCCTCTGGCATCTATACAGAATCATCCAAACATTCTAATTAACCATTACTGGGTATCAGCATTCAATCTGAGTATAAACCAGAAATTGAATGTTGTTGTTGTTGTTTTTATTTTTATTATTATTGTGTGTGTGTGTGTGTGTGTGTGTGTGTGTGTGTGTGTTTTGTTTTGTTTTGCCTATGTTGCTTCTGTGGCCTGGGGACCTGAGCCCTATTCATAACATTCTTCCTTTGTGAAATTGTATGTCAAGTCATAAATAAAAGACTTTAAATGTTTTCAAAATTATAACTTGAAGACTTTTTGGACTTTTTATTAAAATTCTAAATAGATAGGATGCAGTTAGTCTGGGAAAAGGGTCACAGGGGACAAGACCGGGTCCAGGTCAAGCAATGCAGCACTCCAGGGAACAAAGCCGCTCTGGAGTCCATGATTCTGGGCTCAAGTCCCATTTCAACCATGTACTCGAGGTGGGACTTCAGTCCATTGCTTGCCTTTCCTATGTCTCAGTTTTGTTGATGGTAAGCTGTGCATGTTAAACATCTGATCAGTTTGCTGTGAGACTTAAAATGACATAATGTATATAAGTCTTTGGTCCAATGCCCAGCACTAAGGAAGCACTCAAAACTATAGTCGTTATCACCATCGTTATTATTATGAGTTGCTTCTCAGTTTTCTGAGACTATTAACTGAAAATTAAGAGATAACTTTCAAAGGTTTTACTGGAATTAGGGACACTATGGTGCGCATCACAGCAGTTCTGACCACCTAAGAGACATTTGTACTACATACCAATTGTGGTCTATTTCCAAATACTGTTCTCACTTGGACAATGTCACTATATCAGGAGACTGGGTTAATCTCAGTCACAGCTTGCTTAAGCTAAGGAATGTGCTCTACTCTCAGCATTTCTTACTCAACCTCATAAGAGATGCTGCTCCCCTTACAAACACCATCCTGCTGATGTTTTGTCAAAGGCCACCCTCTTGTTCTCTAAAATCTACTCCGAACCTTACTTCGGCTACTGAGAGTTTCTAATAAACTTATAGGATTTTCCAGCACCTTATAGGAGAGATTCTCAGCTTCATGTACCACACACAGAACACCCATGTTTAATGGGCACATCCTGCCTGCAAGTTATTGTTCTAGCACCAGAAAAATACAACACATGGAGGAAGACCCGTCCTTCTTGGCCCCAATGAGTAACTTAGAAAAAATACAACCAGTTGTTTTAAGAGTTACTGGTAAGAATGTGAATGGTCAAGAACGATGGCCCCTCAGGGATGGCCCAACTATGGGAGGTACTGCTCATGTGTGACAGTGGAATAACACATGAACTGGGAGCTCAGAGGCCCATAGGGAATGGCCATGCAAAGATCTAGGTGAAATGTGTATCAACAAAAGAGACAAAAAGCCCAAAGAAGGAATGAACTTGGTGGCACCAACAGAAAACAGTTGACTTCGGTTTCTGAGCACAAGGGCAGAAGTCTGGAGGTGATGCGGGAAAGGTGGGGATTATGGTTCCCGGATCCAATTACCTAGTACTACCTACACAGCATTAGCAAAATTGGGTGTGTTCAGCCCAGCCCTGACCAATAAAATAGCAACCACTAACAATGGCATTCAAGTGTATGCGTGTGTGTGTACATATGTGTGCACGCATGTGTTTGTGTGCATGTGTGTATATATATTTTTAAATTTATTTTATTGATTTTTTACAGAGGAAGGGAGAGAGATAGAGAGTTAGAAACATCAATGAAAGAGAGTCATCCATCAGCTGCCTCTTGCACTCCCCCTACTGGGATGTGCCTGCAACCAAGGTACATGGCCTTGACTGGAATAGAACCCAGGACTCTTCAGTCCGCAGGCTGAAGCTCTATCCGCTGAGCCAAACCGGTTTTGGCGCATGTGTGTATATATTTAAAACTTCCTAGTTTATATTAAAGGATAGCCAGTTTTAAAAGCCACTGATAAAGGGCTTGATAGTCCCTGATAAGGAATTATGATTACTATGCTGGTTTTTTCACTATTGTTCCTGATTATTTTTTAGTGTCTCCTCTTCCCATTTAAAGTTTGTATTTCAGGCATGCCTAATAATTACTCGTATACCCTTGAAAAATGCCAACTAGATAACTCTGCACGCAAGAGATGTGCAATATAAGGCTGTGATCGTCTTCCGTGTGCCGAAATCTGCTTAGAGTGCACCAGAGAAACAGACTCTTGCTTCCAGGCATATTCCCAATTACATTAAAAAAAATAAACAAACAGGTGCATGCAAACTCCAGCACTTAGCAGCTGGCTCACACACATTTCCTTCAGGGAAATGAAGACACTGGCCGGGAATTCTCCAAAATATCTGAGTGAGAAAAGGAGACAAAGGAAGGTTGTTTTGGTGCTTTGGTTAGAAGATAAACACTGCCATGACTTTCTGGGCCAGGAGGAAGAGAGTCGAAACTCCCAAATCCTGAACATTCACCAAGATGTTCATCTTTGCCAGAATCCCTATCGCTTCTCTAAAGAGGAAATCATTGCTTTCCCAATTTGAAAAGTCAGAAAACAGAGGAAAGAACTAGCCGAGGAAGGTCACAAGAAAAGCAAGAGGGAGATAGGGCATAAGCAAAGAACTGTGGTGCTTAAAAATGACTGTTGGCACATGCAGAATTCCAAAGAGTCATTCCAGGATTGTTTGAGGGAGGTCTCACTGTGACATCTGTCACCACAATGGCAGCCATGGTTGGTTTCCATACATCTCTGCTTTCTACAGTTTAAGAGAAGGCCGTTCCCACTGGATGAGAAATCAGTCTTTGGTTGTGGCTGACAGGAGTTGCCAGAATTCTTCTGGGGAATACAAGGATAGGGAAATATAGGCCTACAATTGTTTGTGTGGAAAAAGATGTGCAGGTAATGGTTATTACAATAGTTTTATTAACTCTGTGTTTCACATACTCACAATTCTAAACCTACTTTTTCCCACCCTTGTATTATATATGGGAACTTTCTAAAGTGATACTCAATGAATGTCTTGATGAGACATTCTGAGAAATAAAAAAAAAATATTTTACATATATTTTTATTATATGAGGTTCTTTGTCACAACATCACCCACAACATTTTAAATGTAGGCTCCATTGTCAATAATTTGCCTGGCTCAAAAATGATAGAAGTATTTATTATTAAGTTTATATTTATCAATTCCAGATCATGAACTTCAAATTGCTCTTCTGTGTCCTTAAAGGTGACCTTAAGTGATACAGAAAGTCCATTGACCTTGGAATGACTCTAAGAGACAATTACAGGCAAGACACTGCAGCACTCAAGAAGAGCTCAACATTAATTTGAATGTGCTCCGAAGAGGGGGCAGTTGTCACCATGGTGATTTTATTCTTTCCTACACTAGGCTCAAAATGAAAGGGGAGGAGTTTTCAAAGCAAAGACACTGAAATAGGTGAATTTTAAAAAATCTTGATAAAATTACTAGCCATTATTAGAAATGTAATGCTTAGTTTGAAGTGTAGAGCCTGTATTTGGGATTATATACTCAGTCAAGTTAACGATTATTAGCTATCCTGAGAGAGCACCCCTCTTGTTAAAATCTATATATAATATCTGCTTGGGTTCCAATCCTGACACAATAGATCAAGCCAACGTGGGTCTCTTTTTATAGCAAACACAATGGAAGGCTGAAGTATACTGTGAAATAATCGCTATTTCATTGCTGGGTCCAGCTTAGTCAGGAGGTAGAATCTGAGAAAAAAATGCAGGGGAGGCTGATTGATTGACCAAAGTTTCAGAGCGTACAGAAGGAGTGCCTTGTCAAATGCTGCGGGAATTAAATGAGATGATAGGCGTTGGGTCCTTAGCAGAACTGGACTACCACGAAGTGCGGTCTTCATATGTTGGCTATCATTAAGTCCCAGAATGTATTATCATTACTGATGTTGTTATTCAATTTAAAGATTGGGCCTAAAATATATCTATATTTTTCTGAAATTCTGTATCTGTTTTGTATACATAAAGAACTAAAACTGTTTTACCAAGAAATTCCATATCACAGAGCTTATGGGGAGAAGCAAAATCCTGAATATCATATAGACACACCTTCAAAATATTATTTAGCACAGGGAAACGGGTTTTATTTGACAAAGTAGTCTGAACTTGAAACCACTATTCAGTGAATTTGGAAAAGTATGATGTGGCATCTCTTAGCTCAAAATAATTTTTTTAAATAATTACTTTTTTTTTAGTTATTCCTCAAGTGAGTGTATTTTTTCACTGATTCTTAGAGAAAGTAAAAGGAAGGGATGTGGGAGGGAAAGGGGAGAGAGAAAATAAAAGAGAGAGATGTGAGGAAGACACATGGGCTGGTTGCCCCCGCACGTGCCAGGACCAGGGCCAGGGATAGAACCTACAACCAAGGCACATGCCTTTGACCAGGAATGCAACCCATGACCCTTCAATGGATAGGCCGATGTTTTAACCACTGTGCAACACCAGCCAGGGCTCAGTACCATTTCCTCACCTGAATTAGGAAGCACACCAAGAGCACAATTTCCTATAAATGCCTGATTTCACCTCTTCTGATCTAAATAAATGAACTTTACATGAAGATGAAGCTCTATAGGGCTAGACTAGAACCTTCAGTTAACTCTTCTGATACTATTCCTCTTGACAGCCTCAGATTGGAACACACACACACACACACACACACACACACACACATACACAGTGCAGTACAGAATTGTCTCTTGTGTCATCCTGCTTCCTGTCCTGTTAAGGCCAGGATGTCACTATGCCACAGCTTAGTCTCTCTGCTCCCCAATGCCCCACTGACATGCCTTTCCAGCCCACTGCTGACAATCATGAAGACTCCTGACAATTAAAAATGACTTGTTCCTCTAAGAAAACTTGGTGGTCAGTAGCATTTCCTCTCCTGAAGCCCCACGTAGTTGTCCAAGAGTGACATCAACGTGCACTTTGGGCCTTTTGAATTGATTTAATATCTCAGTCTATGCCATGGATGTGTCATCCAACGTGGGTGGGTCTCTAAAACACTTTTATAGTGACAGTGCTGACCTCATTAAAGGTCCTACATCTATTGCATTTTGAATTCATTCACCCTACACCAGTTTCGCCAACGTTTTTAGATAGAATCACACATATATAAAATAAATAAAATAAATGCAGTGGGTAGAATTAACTCCCTCATTTGGCAAATATTTATTGAAAGGCTACTATGTACCTAGCAGTTGGTTGGCCCCAGGAGAGTTAGTCAAAGGAAGGCAGACACAGTGACTGCTGTCCAGGAGCTTAGATTCATGTGGAGGAGAGCATGTGTCATACTGAGCTATTCTGACAAGACTGGTGCTGGGTGGGAGTAGAAACATCTGGGGGACACTTTTTAAAGTACACAGTTGTCTAACTACTGTGCTGTACACCTGAAACGAATACAAAATATTATTAAATGTAGACTGTAACTTAAAATTAAAATATAAAATACATTTTCAAAGTTTCCATTCTTTAATTTAATTATCAAATAGAAGCACCTACTGGCAGCCCTCACCTGAGTGCTCTGGTTTAGAGTTAGAGAAGAGGTTCTCTGAGGAGAAGATGATCTGCAGACCAGGGCTGCCTGGGGCGCCCATGTTTTCTCTATTCCGTGGTGAAATGAGGACAATGAGAGCTTCCCCAACCTGCCTTTCCACTAGTTCTCCATGCAAATGCTCTGTCCTGGTCACAGTGGCTCCTCCCTGGTGTTTGCTCACTCCATGTTTGTTTGTTTTTTGCCAGAGTCCCCATAGCACACCACTTCCAAATCATGCATATTTTTTTAATCCTCATCCAAGGATATTTTTCTATTGATTTTTAGACAGAGTGGAAGAGAGGAGGGAAGACAGAGAGAAATATCGATGTGAGAGAATATCGATGTTGGTTGCCTCCTACATGCACCTTGATCAGGGCCTGGGCATGTGCCCTTGACCAAAACAGAATCTGGGATCCTTCCATCCTCAGGTGGACACTCTATCCACTGAGCCAAACAGGTTAAGGCCCAATCGTATTTCCAACACTACCTTCCAGCGGCCACTGCCTCATACCTTCAGCCTTACTTCTTAATATTTTTACTTATTTTGACAAATGTATGTTTCTTAAACATACCATTTTAGAAGTTAATTATAAAAGACCCATATTTTAAAAGTATCATTTGCTGTGAATAGAAAGTAGCTATTAAAATAAATCTCATTTTTAAGGCGTTTTCTAATTTTAACCTAGACAGTATTGGCCAGTGAAAGCTCTGCGTCCAAGCATGCTGTCTTTTCTCCGTGAACAGAGAGAAATGATCAAGGTTGAGAATTGCTAAAGTCACAGGAAATCAAATGGAGACACTCTTCCTGAAGGTGATGCACACATCAAAGACCCCTGAAATGAAGATAATTTCCTCCCTACTCTGTTTCACTGTTTTCCTGTTCTATCACTCGCTGAAGGTCCTCCCCACTCTGCTGATATTCATTTTGCTTTTCTGGGGATAACAATGCTCTAGTTACAACAATAAGAGGAATGGTGCTGTTATTACTGCTGATGATCACAGTAATACTCATCATTAAATCAAAGCCAATCAGAGAGTCTTCCTATATGCCCAGCCCTGTTTTCAGCACGCTTCCTAACAAGCCTAGGAACAAAGCACTTTTAGAGGTGGAAACTCGTAGGCTTACAAAGTTGACTAATGTGTTCAAGCTCAAAGAGCTATCAAGTTTAAAAGCAGTCACTAATCACACCTCAGCTCTAAGTCACACAGACCTTGTTCCCGCTCTGTCATTTACTTTCTAATTCTGGGCAAGCCACTCTCACACCAATTTGCAGGAGGAGCGGAACATTGGAGAGGTGACAATTAAATAACATTATACACCTGGCATAAGGACTCGGTAAGGAGGAGAAGCAAGAGGAGGAGGAGAAGGAAGGGGAGGAGGAGAAGGAAGGGGAGGAGGAGAAGGAAGGGGAGGAGGAGAAGGAAGGGGAGGCGGCAGCGGTGGAGGAAGTTGGGGAGAAAGAGATGGAGGAGGAGGGAGAAATGAAATCTGAATCCCTCTGCTGTCGTTCATTAGCTATTTAACCTTGGGAAGGCTGTTTCAAGTCTCACTTTCTTCATCTATAAAATGAGATGATATCAATTCGTGGATAACACTGTGGCAAATGTTTTGAAGTGGCGGCAGTGGAATGATAGCGCAGTAGTTGGTATGTAATAGGCCCTCCATAGGCAGTCGTGTTATTATGCTGCAGTGTGCTTATCAAATCCCCAGCCATTATTCACGGCTCATTCTGTGCCATCCGCTCTCTGATGCTTTCCCTCATGCGTTCTGCCCACAATGATAACTGCGACGATAACTCTTTCCTCTGAATTTCATATCACTTAGTTCATATTTTTAAAGATCCAACTTGTTCTTGGAACATAATTGAACCTTTTCAGAAGCGGGAAAAGATAAACTTCTTTCTACCACATAGGATTTAACATGCTACAGCCGCCCACAGGGCCCACAAGGAACATGCAGTGAATTGATCTTTTAAATTAATAATTACACAAAACGAGGAAGGTTATGGAGGCAGCACATAAGAAGGTGAAGTCTGATCTAAGGGGTAGGGAGGACAATAGAGCATCTTTTGTTTTCTGAGACTGTTTTTCCCTCCTCATGTAGTTTCTCCACAGTACTTTACAGGAAGAGCACCACCTTCTTTGTTTTTCTTTTTTTTTTAATATCTTTTATTGACTTTTTACAGAGAGGAAGAGATAAGGATAGAGAGTTAGAAACATTGATAAGAGAGAATCATCCATCAGCTGCCTCTTGTACACCCCCTACTGGGGATGTGCCTGCAACCAAGGTACATGCCCTTGACTGGAATCGAACCCGGGACCTTTCAGTCCACAGGCCAATGCTCTACCACTGAGCCAAACCGGTTTCAGCAAGAGCACCACCTTCTGCAGAGGACATTAAATGCTCATAAAAAAGAAGACATTCCCATCTTTGATAAGGAGATGGCTCCGTTTGGCCAAAAGAATGTCACATTTTAATACCTGAGTACTTATCTCATCCTTTACTTATTTCTAATTTTAAAGATTACATAAAATTGTGATAAATTTAGAAAAATACACACAGAAAATAAATAAGAAAATACAAATTTCCAGAAATCACCACTGTCAGCATATCCTGGTATGTCTCTCCTTTTTCTTAGTGTCACTTATCACATTTTAAATAAAACTAAGTGTATTGGGATTAGGCTACATACACTTTCTTAAAAACAGTATCTTCATATTCTTGCATATGCTTTAAGACAGTGGTCGGCAAACTCGTTAGTCAACAGAGCCAAATATCAATAGCACAATGATTGAAATTTCTTTTGAGAGCCACATTTTTTAAACTTAGGCTTCTTCTAACGACACTTCTTCAAAATAGACCTGCCCAGGCCATGGTATTTGTGGAAGAGCCACACTCAAGGGGCCAAAGAGCCCCATGTGGCTCTCGAGCCGCAGTTTGCCGACCACGGCTTTAGGAAGATACAATTTTCAGGGCTACATAGAACTTCTTCTACATGTGGATGTCATTATTTAATCAAGCTCTGGCTGGTAGATGCATAGGTTGTTTTCAAACTGCCCTTCTTTAAGCGGTTCATAAGGTAACCTTCTTCCAGATACATCTTTCTGTTCAACGATGATTCTTAGCATAAAACGATATGTATGCAATATTAGGTTCAAAAGCTACAAGCTTCGTAAGCTCCTAAGCACTATTCACTCCATAGACAGAGATTGGTGACCCTTCACACCATGCATTTACCGTCAGGTTGGGGGACAATATTTAAAAAAAGAAAAAAATCTTTGACAATTTGCCTAGAAAGCCAATGCCGGTAACTTATACTTTATGGACTTTTAAAAACATGTTGCTTGACCCTCAACTTTGGATACCAGTACTCTAGCCACTCCACCTTCTGCTCAACTTACAAAAATGACTGCCCAATGAAAGCCTGCATCATAGAGAATAACCAGTGTGGAGTCACACAAGGAGGCCATGAGATTCATGTAGCTCTCGGGCTGTGGCAGCTTACCTAAGCAAACCCAGTTCTAAGCCTATAAAAATGCCCAGTTCTAAGCCTATACCAACTCCAGGCACCGAGGACAGGGGGCCGCACACAGCCAAGGAGGCTGGAAGCTTAGCTACTCAATCATTTCCTGAGTTTGCCTCTGCCTTTTCTCCTACCAACCCCGCCCCGAGCTCCTTGGTGGAGCACCCCTAACCCCTTTCAGATTTTTGCTCAAATGAAGTCTTGAGGTGTTGAGTCTGTCCCCGTTAATCTTGGAGCAGTTCTGATGTCAGAAGAGGAAACGGAAAATGAACCCCGACAACCCCCAGAGCACTGAACAACGGGCCACAGGTACCTGCTGAGCCCCTGAGCTCACTGGGTTCTCCCGCGGAGGTCACAGGGAAGGTCCTCGCAGGTCCTGATGTCTGGCCCATGCCTGTTCATCCTGAACCAGCCTTCACGCTTCAGCCCCGCTTTTCTCCCGCCCACTGACTCCGAAGCACGTGGAGTTCCTCTGGGCCCCACTTAGATCTGGACAGGCCCAGGGCTCAACCAGGTCCTACTTAGGAACTGGGCCTGGACCAGGGTCCAGGTGGGTCCAATTCATTAACCAGAGCGGGTTCAGGATTAGATTGTTTGCAGGTAAGGCTTTCAGGTCAGTGGTGTGTGTGTGGGGGCGGGGGGGGGGCGCTATTTGGAAACTCCATGAATGAAAAACATTAAAAGTCTTTTTTCACAAATATTAGTAAAAAATTTAGCCATCTGAGCAGATAAGTTTATTTATTTTTTGTTAATCCTCACTCGAGGATATTTTCCCATTGATTTTTAAAGATAATGGAAGCAGGGGGAGGGTATCAGACACACAGAGAGAAACACTGATGTGAGAGACGCACACCGATTGGTTGCCTTCCACATGCTCCTCAACCAGGGCTGGGGACTGAGCCTGCAACACTGAGCAGATAACTTGAAATTTTTTCCTGGCACAGACACAATTTAATCCAACTGTTCTCTTATAAACAAGTGAGTTTACCAGATTATAACTCATCAGATCACATTCTTCATAATAAAACATATGTTCTTCTCTAGCATAATCCCATCTTTATGCTTGTCTAATAAAGACCAATCGGTGGGTTTGTATATGGACTAACAGATTGGACTAAAACATATGGTTCTTGCCCCTCCTTAGCTGTGCAAACTTGAGTGAGACATTTAATTGCTTGCACTCCTGGTTTACAGAATTTTAAAAAATGTTTTATGGTTAAATGACTAATTTATAGTTAAGAGAAAAAAATAATTTAAATGTGGTACATGGTATGTATTAATAACTGTTCCTTTCTACTTTTCAGTCCCTTCATAATTGTTCTATTAAAATACCACATGCATCCTATATTAATTCTGGCTCCATCGGTCCCATTTCATACTTTAAATTCCCAAGAAAATGTTTTGTGAAATACGTAATATTGCATGGCTTTATGTGTGAGGGTGTGGAATATTTAAAGAAAACCTGTTGCGAGTCTCACAATGTGAAGAGGCAACTCAGGCATGTAATGTAAGGGGAAAAGAATCTCAAAATGCACTCATCTTAAAGGTTAGCTGTTGAGTTGGAAAGGGTGTTTCTATGCCTGCGAAAAAGAAGGAAAAGTGGGGAGTAGCTCAGTGTAATACTTTCAACATGGTGCTAATAATTCCAGGTCTTACACAGAAGTGGATTTTCAACCAGAGGAAAAAAATGTGCTCGTCTCATTTTTTACAGAGACTTGGTCACGTATATATTCAGCACATATTAATGGCTATGAACTCTTTAAATGGGAAGGGAAGTGGAAAATAGCAACTTGTTTTCTACCGACAGGGAATTAAATCCACACTTCACCCCCTGAGGATGTGTTGCTGAAAACACAGACTTCATATCAGTCTGTTGGCATTCCCAAAATGTCTACCTAAAAATGTGTGTTAATATCAGAAATCACAAAGCCTTAGTTCGGGCTTAGCCCTTATCAAAGGCGATCTTTAGGAGGAGCAGGTGTTTTTCCTGATATTGTAAAGTCGCTTTCTCTTTTATCTTCACTGTTTAAATAATGAAAAATAACCAAAAAAGCATATTTTAAGTGAAGGACAGAACCCCATCTTGCATTTCATTCTGGCCCGGTTGAAAGCAGAAAAGAATGTCCTAGAACAATGAGAACCCAGCATGGCATCAGAACAATGTTACACGCCACTTCCAATTAAGCAAAAGAAGACTGGTGGGCAAGTTTAAGGCAGACTTCCGGTTTAAGCCTAAGCGGACATGAAAAGCCAGGGAAGGTCTGGGAGAAAACGAAAAAACCTGGGCAAACACCGGCTTATGTGTAGAAAGCCTCCTATTGCTGGGCAGAGCCGGTGTCATTTATTCTATTAAAGTTGACGGACGACACTCAGATGAACAGCAGAGGGCAGAAGGCTTGCAGAGTCCTTTCAACACAGGTGGGTATTCCCTGAGAACAGGTTCAAGAGGCTGTAAAACAGAATGCCACCCGGGCGGCACAAAGGACCTCTAACCACGGAAGGCTTTCTGCCAGCCGAGCCCCGCCCAAGGAAATGGCTTGTTATGGAGCCACAATTGAAAACATATTTTGCTGCGATAGTAAATTATCAAAATGGAGGCCCTAACTGAAGGACAACAAAACATAATGAGAGCATTTGGCTGAGAAGCCCTAATAAATTTCAGGCCAGCGTGTTAGGGTGATCACTGACATCTGCATTCATAATGAAGCAATTCCCCACGACCACGTAGCCTCTTCTCTCTCTTCCCACACTGACGTGCTAGTCTCGTTACCCTCTGCCTGTTTCCCTGACCCCCACGCACCAAAGACCTCCCATACTGGAAAACGAAATGGGAAGATTCAATGAGAGGCGAAGATTAGGGTGATGAGCAAGAGGGAGGGAAGCCAGTGGAAAAGAATTGGGTTATAAGGTCAGGAAACCCATCCTCGAATCCACAACACAGTGCACCTCCTCCACGGCAGGCTTCCTTCTCCCAGGCCCTTCCCAGGCAAACTCACCTCCTCTGACTGTGCCGCTTTCTAAGCTGTCACTTGCTTGTCGGAGAGGACAGATGGGCTAGCATAGGATATGCCAGAATCTTAGGTCTGTTTCACCATACGCCCTCCTGTTTCTTCCAAAATTGACAACTCTACATTTATAATGGATTTCCTGAGCACGCGGTGAGATTTACTCAAGAACAAAAGCAGCCACGATGGACTCACGTTTCCAAGACAGAACGTGGGTAACAGGGGATGTCTTCTGGGAGAGGAGGGCACCTGATCTGTGTGTGAGCGACCTTGGAGTCACCGGTATGTTCTAACCAAGCCAAGCTTTCCAGACACACTCCAGTCTAGACCTGACCTCCAAGCCGCCGGGGACAGCTATGTTTCAGAGAGAGTGAAGGCGTACTGAGCATGATGAAATCAAATGCCTTTCCCAGAATCAAAGCACAATCCAATCCAAAAAGAAGCCCCGGATAGGAGGTTCTCCCCTCTCAGACCACGTGCCTAAGAAGACATGGCGGCAGCCAGGAAAATGCAGACAGCTCGCTGTGATGGAGGGGTGGCTTTCAAACAGGCTGCCTGAACTTCAGTGTCTTCCCCAGCAGCATGGAGCTGGAGCAGCTCACAGCATTCATTCCTCCCTGTGTGTCCAAGCACCAGGACAAGTACCTCATCGCAGCCTCTACCTGAGTTGTCGTCAGAGCCTAAGGGGACTCCCATCCAGGCGTGGTAGGGTCTGCCCCATAAGGATTTTCTATGCAGACTGTTCCGAGCCGGCTGTGTGATTATTGTATTAAGCCACCCCCTTCATCAGGGCACTCCCATCATCACCCTACCCTAGAGCCATTCCCATGATCTCGGCTACCTAGGCCTTTCCCTTGACTCACTGCCTCATTTTGAGGCAATCTATACTAATACAAGGGTGATATGCTAATCTGCTAGCAATCTATACTAATACAAGGGTAATATGCTAATTAGACTGGATAGACCGGACATCTCTGGATGTCCTTCCAGACAAAGCCACAGCAGCTGTGAGGGCTGAGGCCTGGTGATGCAGGAGAGGCAACAGCATGGGAGAGGCAGCGGTGAGGGCGGGTCCAGCACCAAGGCCCCTTCCCCAGAGGCAGAGGGAGAGGGGCCTGCGTGGCCCCCATCCCACTGCTGCCCCTACTGCAGAGGTAGCCACACAGGCAATGGCATGAGCCTGGTCCAGGCGCTATGCCTCTGCAGAGGCTGGACGGGGTGAGACCTGTTGTGCCTCAACCTCCCCCAGCCCCTTCCCCAGCTGGCCTGGCCCCAGATCGCCTTCCACTCACCAGTGGATAGTGGGCAGGACCAGCGCTTAAGAAGTGAGGGCTGAGGGCCGGCAGTGGCAGCAGCAGTGGGGTGATGGGGGCAGCGCCTTCCCTTGATCAGCCCAGTCACCTCCCACAGAGGGAGGCCAGACTGCAGCTTAGGCCCGCTCCAACAGTAGGACACCCCCTGAAGGCTCCTGGACTGTGAGAGGGGGCAGGCCATGCTGAGGAACCCCTTCCCCCCTCCCTCCCCAATGCATGAATTTTCATGTTCTGGGCCTTGCATAATTAATAAAGGGAAGAAAATTAATCCAGTACCTTTTCCCTTTATCCACATAATCACTTACGAGTTTGCTTTCTATCTCCTCTCAGACCTTATCCTTGGCCTCACTATTCACATGACTGAAATAGTGCTTGTCACAGAAGTTTCAGCTAAGGCAGCTGCCCATCTCCAAATCAGAATTGCATAATGCGTCAGTTGTCCTCATAGAACCTTTGCACTGTCCAGTCCAACATGACCCATTTCAGTATTATTTGACCTGCACAACTATAAAAGCAAGCTCTAAAAAGCAAAAGTCTAGAGAGGGGAAGAAGGAGAAGGAGAAGAAGAAGGAGAAGGAGAAGGAGAAGGAGAAGGAGAAGGAGAAGGAGAAGGAGAAGGAGAAGGAGAAGGAGAAGGAGAAGAAGGAGAAGGAGAATGCATGAGGCCCAAGAAAGAGACTTAGGGGGGACATTTTATATATGGCACAAGATGGTGTGGAAATACACAGAGGATTTCAGTTCCGAGGTACTAAGAGCAGAAAGGATTTTACCAGGAGCATCAGAAACGCTCACTGGCCTTCTTTTGGCCTTCTGCCTGCACTGATTAACAACATAGCACAGACCAAGGGTCCAAGCTTTTCCATCCAAAATGTCTTTACAGACTACAGTGAGATGCTATGGTCCAGTTAATCACAACCATCCCCTTTAATTTCCATGTGGGAAATGAAGTGTAGCGGCCAGGGGATAAGGAGGGGGCATGGGAGGGGGATCCATCCAGGTGGAGAAGATGCAGGCTCCTGACTGAAGAACTGCAGTCATTCAGCTGGGTTGGGAGGGCAGAGGCAACAGCAGATTTAGGAGAGAGAAAATGACAGTACAAATTACTTTTGTCCATAAGGGGGGAAAAATGGGGGGGGGGGGGAATCCAGCTTTCCAACACAGAGCTTGGAAAGCCCTACTCTGTGTGTTCCCTAGGAAAGAAAGCACTGAGGTCAACAATGCAGATGTGGCTTGAGGCAGAGCAAAGTACAGAATTGTAGCTGCGATTCCACTCACCGAAGTGTGGCCCTTCAGTGTCCAATTCAAGGCCTGTTACCAGAGGGCTCCTCGGTACAGCCCAGTGACAGAGCAAGCCCCAGACTGCGTTGGCAATGAAACGCTGGATGTGACTGCTGAAAAGAAAAAAAGAAAAGAGATAAGATTCAAATGAGCACATAAAACAAATAAACAAAAGAATAAAAATGCAAATAAAAACCATACATCTTCAAAATGTAGGAACATCGGGATTAGAAGCTAAATGAGCCAAATAGCACACCTTCCCCTTTAAAATGTCTTTCAATAGAAGAATGTAAAATACGATATAAAACATACTAATTAGTTCAGTCATTTTAACCATGGCACATAGTTACCATAAAGGTACAAAATTACCACAATAGTAAACCCATTTTTTATCCTTCAAATGTGATGCTGTTTATAATATAAACACTAAAGTACACAGTATTTGAATGGCAGGAGAGGTGAAATGTATCTTTCTAGCAATATACAGATTTAAGGGTGCTCTTTGCATTTACAAATAATTTACTTCATCTTAAAATGGACAGTTTGCTTCTCCAGCTTGAGCATTTCTTTTGCCAACTTTTAAATGTAAATACTTGGAGTCAGCACCAATGTCAATAGGAGGTGGGGATGCATCAGGGAAGTCCCACTGACCCCAACACAACTTGCTTTGAGAAAATATCTTAAGTTTTTAACATGAGCTTTCCCCACCTAAAAATTGGGACGTAATGGCACGTATTTCATAGAAATGTTGTAAAGATTAAACATAAAGGCCCATCAAAAGCATGTAGTACAGTGCCTGACACATAGCCCTCCTTCAGTACATGTCACCTGTCATCAGCGTCATTGTTACCATCATCCTGATGCCACATGTCTGAAATGTCATCACCAGATTTGGGACTCATATCCTACTGGTGAACTCTTTAGAAAAATGGAAGCATCCCCTCTTTTCCCCAAAAGCTTAAATATTAAATGAATCCACACTAAGGCATTTGCTATTCCTTAGGTTCCCTTCTCTCCTGGCCAGAAGACTGGGGCAGTGCCCAGGGCAAAGGAGGATTTCTTAAGTTGGCAAAGGGTTCGCTGTTAGTGCAAATAGAAGAAGGTCAACAAACAAGGAGTGATAAAACCTGAACACAAACGGCTCTCATTTCCCAGTTTTGCTTGTCATTCTCCTCTTGGGCACTGAATGTGTACCCCCAAAACAACATGGTACGGAAGAACCCCTTCCTCGTTCAACATCTCCCAAGCCAGTAGGGTGTGACGTTCTCTGATGTGCTGGGGAGGTAGATGTCAGTTTGGCTAAACCCATCTGCCGTTCCCATACATGTCACTGCGGGTACCACACTCTAGGCCACTCTCCTTAAAGGGACAAGCAGTGCTTTCAAACCGCTGGCTCTATTCCACCTCACCAGGAGTCTCTGAAAAGATATTCTGCCCTCTACAAAGGTTTCTGATAATGTAGAATAAATATTGGGTGCTAGTATCTTCCAGACAAAGGGCTTATCACAATACATTGGAAAGAATGGGATGTACATCACATCAGGTGTGAATTTGAACTGTGTCTCTGTCACTAATAAGTAAAACCGCATCCAAGGCTCATAAGACCCTTTGAACCTCGGACTTCTTGTCTGAAAAATGGGAATGTGGCAAAACACCTACTACACAAGGATTGTGTAATAAGGAGAGAAAATGTTTCTAGCACATAGTAGGCATCCAACAAAAGTGGATCACAATTTCAACTTTCTTTGCTCGGCTATCTTGCTTATTAGGGTATTTTAACAATCTGACTATAAGGGAATGATAGATACAGAATTGTCTTATGAGGACGATGTGTCTTTAAAGGACAAACTGACACAACTAGACAGGATTATAAGACCCCTTGAAAACTTGGTCTGTTTTTCTTTTTTGTTTTATTTTTTTTTTCAAGTTTTCAAGTGATAATCAGAGCCCAGCCAAACAATATGGCTCTTTGATTTCCACCTTAGAAAGTTTGCAGCCTTTATTGTCTTTATGTCGTACGACTTTTAGCACTTAATTATATTCTACCTTGTAATCATTAGGTGTCCTTATAATCAAGTCTGTTTACTCACTTGTACAATTCTGATCCTTTAATCTCTCCAGAATATTAGTTTTAAATGCAATTAAGAGCCACAATTTAACAAGCTTATTACTAAGTAAAGTTGCAAGGTTGTTTTGAAGAAGATTCGCCATCTATAACTTACTTTTAAAATTGGGGCTAGTACAAAATCATAAAGGGAACCTCAACAGGAGAAGCACCTGGGGCTTATCCCTCCCCACGGACCACCTGTGTGGCCTTGAGCACGTCACTAACCTGCACCTGTGGACCTGCAGCTGGGCTTGCTCTTGAGGCAGACACTTGTTTTTGCTAGATCTCACATACATTTTAAAAGTTAAAATTTTTTTTATATAATGAGAAAGCTGTAAATTTTAGGCAACAGAAATGCTACTTGCTCTGTTATTATTTTCTATCATGTTAATTATATATCGAGAAGCCTGCTGCTAGAATGTAAAACAAAACAGGCAGGCCCAGTATACACAGCACACTCAATGCATTGTAATGATTAAATCACTGGGCTCCACAGTTGAGATGGTGATCTGAGACCCTTCATAATCCTCTACGTTCCTTAGGTTCTTCTTGGGAAAAATACGGACAATGACAATATCTAACTCAGAGGGCTGCTGTAAAGACTGCAGTGATAACTCACTGAATCCAACGACTGGAGCATAGTAAATGTTAATTGTTATTGTTGTTTATTTTATTAGGGAAATAAAATTATTTAAAATGCACTAATTTCTAAAGTATTTAATTCACCCCATATTTTATTATATGCTTGATGAGTCGCTATCAAATGAATAAATGGAAATTATTGTAAACCAGCATATTTCAACTCATTAAATATTCAGTAACAAATGATACATGCTTTATCGCAATACATTTACCAAATGTTATTATTTATTATTTATTAGAGTTTCATCTGTTTTATGACATATCAGGTAAAGCCTATATGTTGATTGAAATTGAATACCATATTCATTAAATTATGACAGAACTAAACAAACCAAACTTTATCTTTTTTTTTCTGAAATGTACATTTCGGTTACATTTTACACATGGGATTTTATATGAGATCTAAATTTTCATATTTATTTTTAAATATTGTAAAATAAAATAGTATAGTTAATAAAAAGAAAGAAAGCAAAAGTCATTCAAGGGCACAGTGATAACCACTGCTTACATTTGGGTAAGCAGCCTTCTAGACATCACTCTATAAATAAATTCACCTTGAGTAGACAAAATTGTGCATAAATAGGATGATGCCATCCGTCTATTTTTATTCCAAACCCTTTTCTATAATAGAAAGGCACTTTCTAGATTATTGATGGCAGTTAATGTGGGTCCCCTTAAGATACAATCAAATTACTTTAACTTTTCAATTAATGTTGATAGGAAATTTAAGAAGTGTGAATATCCTATTTGAAAGCATTATGCAATGAGCGATTGAAATAAATTAAAGGGTATTGACAACTAGGGAATAATTTAGGAATGTTTAACGTTGTGTCTTCTATGTTGACTTTTCCACCATTGAGCATACAAATAAAAAGAAATAAGTAAATACCGGACTACGTATTTGCCATATTTGCCACAAAATGAAGTGATAGAGACAAACCTATAAAAAGCCAGACAATAGGGATAAAACTTACAAGATATTGTTATCTTCATTCAAGTTACCCATTCCCTTAATGGAAATTAAGTTTATGGGCTTCAAAGAAATATTAACTATTTTCCCTTTAGATATAAAGAGAATGCTATTACAGTATGAGGAATGGGAGATTAGTAAATGCAAATTAATTGACTTCTTTCCAATGAATAAAAATAAAGATTTCACAGACATAAAAATATGAGCTTATGAGTTTCATTCTACACAGCCGAAGAAGATGAAACCACAAGTTCAAGTGAATGAATTTCACAAGACTTAAGCCGTTGGCATTTTACTATTCAAATAATTGTTTAGGAACTTCAACATCCTTTAAAAAAAGGAATATTCTAAGTCCAAATAAAAGGTACATCTATTACTTAATAAGGATATTTGATAAGGATCATTTGGATCTGCAATAAATAATTTGCTGTATATACTAGACCTAGTCAAATAGTATCATTCACTCATTTATTTGACAGGTATTTAATTGAGTAGTGGTCATGTATCAGATAGTACTTCAAGCTCTAGGTCTATGCTGTCCAATAAAATAGTTCCTAGTCTTTTATGGCTATTGGCTGTTGAACACCTAAAATGTAGCTACCCTGCAGGGACATATGCCTTTGATATAAAACCTGATTTAACAGATTTAGCATAAAAATAGAAAAAAGTATCTCAATAATATTTCATATTGACTATATATTGGAAAACAATAATGTTTGGTAGATTGAGTTAAATAAAATATTTTAATGAAATTAATTTCACCAATTTACATTTGTTCCCAATAATATGCCTATTAAAAAAATTTTAATTACATCTGTGGCTTGCATTCTACTTCCATTGGACAGCCCTCCCCTAGGTGATGGTAGAAGGTAAGGAAACAAGTTTCTGCATTCATATTTGCATGTTTATGCTTAAGCAGTAACACTGTTTCAAGACTTGTATGATATGGGGTGAATTAAACTATAAGCTTCAAGCCAACCACTAAAATTTGCAATCCAGAAATATGAATCAGAAAGACATACCACAGGAAAGGAGAAACCAAGATGGCGGCATAAGTAAAGGCCTGTACTTGCTGCCTCCCACAACCACATCAAAATTACAACTAAATTACAGAATAACCATCATCCAGAACTGCCAGAAAGCTGGCTGAATAGAAGTCCTACAACTAGAGAAGTAAAGAAGAAAGCATACTAAGACTGATAGGAGGTGCAGAGATGCAGAATGGGCTGTTCCAACAGCTATGTGTGTAGCTTGTTAATTGGGATGGAAGTTGTCTCTGTGGAGCCATCAGGGGAGCAAGGCGTCCCAGACCCACACCAGACCCCAGGCTTAGGGTCCCAGAGCTGAGAAAAGAAGTCTTGTTAGGCAGTAAAAACTATAGGCTATAGAAACCAGTGCAAATTGGGGCTCAGTAACACAGAGGCGCTGGAGACCCAGCTGTTCCTCTTAAAAGGCTGGGTCCATGAACTGAACTTACAAGATCCCACTTCATGTGAGCTCCAGCACCAGAGTGAGGCTCTAGGGGACAAAGACACATAAAAGGAGGAATGGATTTTCTGGCATCCGGACAAGAACTTGGGGCAGCTTTCTCCCAGACAGAGGTGCTTCCAGGGATTATTGCTCCTATGCTGGGACCACCAGGGTCCCAGGGCTGACTGTCAGACATTTCTGTTTGCTCTGCCCTCTTGATTTCCTAAGATCCTGCTTCATCCAATTTACAATCCCTATGTGCAGCATGAATTGCCTGTCCTTGCTCAGGCTAAAATCTCTCAAACAAGCTTCAGCTGGGTCAGGGAGCTCCACACCTATCGATGTAAGGCCCAAGACCTGGCACCAGCACCAGCCTGCCTTGCTTCCCAGCTGGGACTCCTCTGGGTACTTCTAAACCCAGTACAAAGAGGAGGAATCTGCAGATCTCTCTGCAAGTCTTGCTGGGTAGCACCAGGCTGTGGCTGACTTTGCACCTCCCTGGACACCCCAAGAGCCAGTGTATCCAGTGCTCAGGGTCAGACCATACCAGATGATAATTCTACATATCCATAAGTGACATTCTCAAGGAAAAGATTCAGTGAGTATCAAAGACACATTGAAGCAAGTCCTGCTCCACAGGGGTGTCTCTGGCACAGCAGCTCTACCACTGTAGTTGCAGCTAGTCCTTGCAGCCAATTGGCCTGGAGGTCAATTTCAGTGACACCAACAGCAATCAACTCTCAACTACAAGACTGTGCTCACAACCCACAAAAGGGTACACCAGGAGATCCCAGCTCAGGTGACTGGAGACACTGAGCCACTTAGCCCTATAAAACATCTATTACACAAGGTCACTCTATCAAGGAGACATAGCAGCTCTACCCAATAAATAAAATCAAAATGAGGAGACAAAGAAACATGTCACAAATGAAGGAAATGGAAAAAAGAAAACTACTGGATATAGAGTTCAAACCCATGGTTATAAGATGACTCAAGAATCTTCTAGAAACCTCCCCAAATATGGAAAAGGACCAGTCAGAAATTAAGCATGCACTGAAATAAAGAATAATAAAGGGATTGTAAATTGGATGAAGCAGGATCTTAGGAAATCAACAGTAGAGTAGAGGATTCTGAGAATAAAAGTAATGATTTTAAATATGAGGAAGCATAAAACACCCAACCAGAACAGGAAAAAATAAGAGAATCCAAAAATGTGAAGATAGTGTAAAGAGCCTCTGAGACAACTTCAAGCATACCAACATTCACATTATGGGGTTGCCAGAAGAGAGAGAGCAAGATATTAAAAACTTATTTGAATAAATAATGACAGAAAACTTCCCCTATCTAGTGAAAGAAATAGACTTAATAGTACAAGTTCAGGAAGCACAGAGAGTCTCAAACAAGAGAAACTCAAAGAGGACCACACTGAGACACATCATAATTAAAATGCCCAGAGCTACAAACAAAGAGAGAATCTTAAAAACAGCAGGATAAAATTAGTTAGTTACCTGCCAGGGAGTACCCATATGACTGTCACCTGATTTCTCAACAGAAACTATGCAGGCCAGATGGGAGTAGCAAGAAATATTCAAAGTGATGACTATCAAGGACCTACAACCAAGAGTACTCTACCCAGCAAAGCCATCCTTTAGAACTGAAGGTCAAATAAGGAGCTTCACAGATAAGAAAAAGCTAAAAGAGTTCATCACCACCAAACCAATATTATATGAAGTTCTGGAGGGTATGTTTTAAGAATAGGAAGAAGAAGAAAAAGGTAAATATAAAAAATTTATGAACAACAAAGTGGCAACAAAAACGTATCTATCAACAAGTGAATCTAAAAATGAATAAAAATCTAATGAACATAATAAACTGGTGAATAAAATAGAATCAGAGGCATGGAAATGGAACAGACAGACAATTCTCAGAGGGGAGGGAGCTGGGGCATGGAAAGTATTAAACAAAGATCGCATATGTATATATGTATTACCAATGGACACAGACAATAGGGTAGTGAAGGCCTGGGGTGGGGTGGAAATCAGGTGGAGTAGGTTAATAGGGGGGGGAAGGGGGGAAATCTGTAATAATCTCAGCAATTAAGAGAAAGGAGAGAAAGAAAGAAAGAAAGAAAGAAAGAAAGAAAGAAAGAAAGAAAGAAAGAAAGAAAGAAAGAAAGAAAGAAAGAGAAAGAAAGAGGGAGGGAGGGAGGGAGGGAGGAAGGAAGGGAGGGAGGGAGGGAAGGAAGGAAGGAAGGAAGGAAGGAAGGAAGGAAGGAAGGAAGGAAGGAAGGAAAGAAGGAAGGAAGGAAGGAAAGGACTCACCACACATCTCCTGATAGCACAGCTATAATACACAAATACTCTAAAATAGGACATTTTTATACAAAGAAATCTCTCTAATACAGTTATGGTTTTTCAATATGGCTCCCCTTTATATCACAAGGAGAGAATTAGGGTATGCTGCTGGGGCTG